>OX638298.1:11477222-12815247 GCA_951812265.1 Taphrorychus bicolor
TGCCGGTTTGGTCGTATTTCTTTCGCTTTTATGAGGGTTAATAAAATAATTATTTTAAAGAGTTTGGGGTTTTTTTGATATGTGCTGTTATGTTGGATTTAAGCATTCACATTATTGCATATTAAAGCTACTGTGGGGAAAATATGAATAGTTATAAAGTAAGACCGGTACTTGGTACGAGGAATTTGGTGACGCTGCCTAGGATACATATCTTATATTTTTAATACACTGGGATTAACTCCTTCACAGAGGATCCATTTGAAAAAAATTTGTCAAAATAAATTAAGTTTATAGATTAGGGATTAGGCTTTAAAATTTTTTAAACAACCCAGACCCACTAATGCCGCGTGTAGGTAAATTATATTCCATATATATACGATACCATCTCCACATTTGCGTTTAAATAAAATGGTATTAAAGAAAATAATATGGTTGCCAAGTAATGCTGTTAATATAGAAACTTAGAGAACTTTTTCCTCATGTTTCGACAAATCAGGTACTAGTTAATAATATTCTGATTCCTGATTTTTACCCGAAATACAATAATAGGGCACAAAAAGCATACAAACCGAGCAAATCTTATATTTCTTTTAAGATCTAAATTTATCTCGGGGGTTTTTACGCAGTTTGATATTGACTATTATTCTCTCCTGCTTGACTCTCTAGTTTATTACGGGTAGTTTATTATAAAGGGGGTTCGGTTAATTATATTAAACCTTTCGGGTAATATCGGACATCTTAGCCTAGATGGGTGAGATATATCAGATAAGTATCGCAGCAGCACTTGCACTGCTCATTCGTAGTGAGCGCCTTGGTTCTGAACGGACGTTAATAAAGAGAAAATACTAGCTCTTTTTCTGAAGAAGAAAATAGTAACTTTTTGAAAAGTAAAAGTTTTGTGATAGTGTTCTCATACGTGAGTTATTTTAAGTTTTTCAAAACACAACCTAAAATAAAAAATAAAGTTGATTTTAATATAAATTATCTAAATTCAGGTGTTCAACATTCTGACGTTAGTTAGTCAAAAATGAGTAGATTTGCGGAATTGCTGACATATTTTGCCAGTTTACTAGCTAGTTTAAAAGATCGGCATGGCAGCGACCCCGACAAATTACAGCGCGGCCTTCGCGAGTGCTCCCTGCATGTACGGAGAGTTAACAAAAGGATAAAGAGGGCTACAACTGTTGGTGAGAAACAGCATCTGAGGGCGATTCTTGGAAACATTAAGAGTTTCCGAATGCAAATGAAAGCCTTGCTAAAACAAGGAACTGGACTTCGCAAGAGAAAGGTAACTGCGGTTCATCGGGTTCGATGGGAGGATATAACATCCTCTTTTGATTCGCGCATAAGAACGGGTCATATTATGAACCTCAAACATAAAGATCCCTACTCTTTTCTGACAGATTGTGAGGCTCTTATCAGGCGTAGAATTCAGAATATTTTAAAGAAAGATGCAGCCGTTAAAGTTAATGTAATATTTTGTGTAGAGTTTGTTATAAAAAAAGGAGAGAGTATACAAACAGAATACAAATATTTTACAACATCTAATGCACCTATCTTTGGTAACACCGACCTTAGAGATTGGTTTAAACGAAAAGTCGTTAAACCGGTTATGACTGAACTTGGGGAGTTCCAAGAGCGTGATAGTGGTTGGGCATTAAGATCCATAGTAAATCTTGGTGTAAATATCAACAAATACACGCCACAACTCGGATCATCCTATATTGAATTACCTTCTTCCATTGCTAAGAAACACGCATGCATTAATGTAAAAAATCAGGATGAGGCCTGCTTCGCCTGGTCTGTAGTATCAGCTTTATACCCAGTAGAAACAGATCCCCAACGCATATCTAAATATCCACACTACTCTACAATACTAGATTTAAAGGGTATTCAATTTCCTATGACTATAAAGCAGATTCCGAACTTTGAAAAACAAAACCACATTTCCATTAACGTGTATATTCTTAAAATGAATAAAAATTCTTATCTAACTTTGCCAGCATATGTAACGAGAAATAAGATGGCCAAACACGTAAATCTTTTGCTAGTACAAGATAGATATATCGATGAGGAATGCGGGAATGTTGTAAACGACAGACTGAATGAAACAGCTGTCAAGTATCATTACGTGTGGATTAAGAATCTTTCTAGGCTAGTTTCCAAGCAACTGAGTCGAGAAGATGGACGTAAATATATTTGCGACCGTTGCCTGCATTATTTTAGGACCCAGGAAAAGTTAATTAATCATACTGAAGATTGTGAAAAACTGAACGAGTGTGCTGTAAAAATGCCTGACATAGGAAAACATACCGTAAAATTTAAAAATTACAAAAATAAGGAAAAAGTGCCTTTTATTGTGTACGCTGATCTAGAAAGTGTCCTAAAGCCTATAGATGATCCTAACAAAACACGTCATCATATTCCTGCAGCTATTGGATACTACTTTAAATGTTCATTCGATTCCTCATTATCATTTTACAAAAGTTATCTGGGAACTTATTGTACGGAATGGTTTGCTAATGAGATGCATCAGTTGGCTGGTAATGTAGAGACAGTGTTCCAGTGTCCGTTCAATATTGATATGTCTATAGAAGAAGAGATAAAATTCAGGTATTCAACGTTTTGTCACATTTGTGAGAAGCCGTTTAAAACAAATGACAAAAAAGTACGTGACCATAACCATCTTATTCCTGCTAACAATTATCGGGGTGCAGCTCATGAGTCCTGCAATTTAGAGTATCAGGACTCCCATATTATTCCTGTGGTATACCACAACCTCCGCTGCTATGATGCGAATTTTATAATTGCGGATATTGCCAGAAATAGAAGGAAAAGTAGATTTGCTTCCGATCAACAAAGAAAAATATATCTCCTTTACTAAACATATTAACAGCTCCACTATTAAGTTCCGTTTTATCGACAGTTTTCGATTCATGAGTTCCTCTCTTGATGAATTAAGTTCATATTTGTCAGAGTTCGAAAATCTCAAGTGCCAGTTTCCGTCATTACCAGTCGATCATCTGAACCTATTAACTAAAAAAGGTATAATGCCATATGACTACATAGACTCGTTTGAGCGTTTTGAGGAGACATGTTTACCTCCTATTGAAGCTTTTTATAACCACCTGAACGATAGCCCATGCCCTAAGAGACTCTATCAGATAGCCGAGCTAGTATGGAACATTTTCGGATGTAAAACGTTAGGCGAATACGTAGACTTATATATGAAAACCGATATTTTATTGCTAGCAGACATTTTTGAGCAATTTCGTAGCAGTTGTATAAGCACTTACAACCTAGATCCTGCACATTATTTTACTCTTCCGGGGTACACTTGGGATGCTATGCTTAAGTATACGAAACAAGAGCTTGAACTGCTTATGGATGAAGATATGTTTTTTTTGTGGAAAAAGGGATACGTGGCGGTTTGAGCCAGGTTTGTGGAAAGCGTAGGGCTGAAGCAAATAACAAATATTTGCCCTCTTATAATCCAAATAAACAGATATCTTACCTGATGTATTTCGATATTAACAATCAGTACGGATGGAGCATGTCACAATTTCTACCATATGGAAATTTTGAGTGGTGCGATACGAACCTAGATGTATTAAATATTCCTGATGACGCTGAAGAAGGCTATCTCTTAGAAGTAGACTTAGAATATCCCCTAGAATTGCATAATCTGCATAAGGACTTACCATTTTGTTGCGAGCACATCAATTCAAAAACTGGTTTACCACCTAAATCTTCTTCTGAATTAAGAAAATTGATGGCAACATTATACCCTAAAGAAAAATATGTAATACATTATAGGAACCTGAAGCAAGCATTAAGTCATGGACTTAAATTAAAAAAAGTTCATAGAGCAATCAAATTCCGACAATCTCCGTAGTTGAAACCCTATATTGATTTAAACACTGAGCTTCGAAAGGCTGCAAAAATGAATTTGAAAAAAATCTCTTCAAGCTAATGAACAACGCAGTTTTTGGAAAGACGATGGAGAATATCAGAAAACGAGTTGATGTTCGTTTAGTAACCAACTGGTTTGGTCGTTATGGAGCAGAGGCTTATATCGCAAAGCCTCAGTTCGAAAACTGCACGGTATTTAATGAAAACCTGATAGCTGTTGAACTAAAGAAGCTGCAGATATATTTAAATAAGCCCATATATGTTGGGATGGCGATTCTAGATTTAGCTAAAACCATAATCTATAACTTTCACTACGATTACATGTGCCCCACATTTCCAAATTGTGTGGTTTTATACACTGATACTGATAGTCTTATATATGAAATGTCTCAGGATCCCTATGAAGCAATAAAACGCGACTGTAGAAAGTATTTTGATACATCTGACTATCCTTCAAGTAACATTTATAATATTCCGCAAGTAAATAAAAAGACTCTTGGTGTGATGAAAGATGAAAATAACGGGACACCTATGACTGATTTTATTGGACTTAGATCAAAATTGTATGCTACGAAAGTCGTAACAACTCCAGAAGAAAGAAGTAAAACTCGTGATAAATTGCAAAATGACGGATATGACACCGATGAGATTGATAAGATTATGTTAAATTATAGTGTGACTAAAAAGGCCAAGGGTGTAAAGAAATGTGTTGTAAAAAGTAGCATTACTTTTAATGGTTATGTCGAGAGTCTTGAAAATTTTTCGTCAAAAAACAATTACACAGAATCTTATAGCATCTAGTAAACATTCTGTTTATTCGATAACTCAAGCGAAAATTGCTTTAAGTCCGTATGATGATAAAAGACATCCTATCCCTAATTCTTATGATACTCTTCCTCTAGGACATTATAGCATAAGCAGGTAAATGTGAAAATGTTAGTAAGTATTATACTAATTTACCCTCTATTTTTAATGCATATAGCAATAAGATAATATATTATAGTGTCTATTATTATTATATATTTATACCTATTTAGACACCTTTTTCATATCTGGTAAGACTAAAATGTAAGCCATGTTGACTTTATAGTGCCAACCTTAGAGAGTTATCTTGATTCTTCTCGTAAATAGTGTTACATAGTGGTGAAGGTATTGCTGAGTTGATAAGAAAATGTTTATACATTAAGTAATAATAATAAACGAATATTTAAAGAATACTTTATTCTATTATTTCTTATCCTAGAGCTGCAAATGGAGTGCTAACACTCACGGTTAATCATATATTCTCGGTTGCTTAAATTCTTCAATAGCAAATCACTAGTTAGAGGTTTATAAGTATGATTAAAGTATTAACAAAAAAAAAAACAAAGAAAAAAAAAGGGCAAAATTACCTCTTATTCGAATAGTTAGCTAGAAATTGAAATAATAAAATTTGGCTGAGGCGTAGAGCAATGTTAAATGATATAATACCACTGTGATAACCACTTATATGGTTTACACCTCATTGCTTTAAAGAAGAGTACAAACTTCTTCAAAAGTGTAATTTATTCCTAGAAAGCTTGAGAAAAGCCAAAGAAAAGCACCAGCACGAAAACACCTCAGTTCTTGAACTTTATGGATCTTTTCTATTACACAATTTGCCAACATTCAAATTTTAAGGAGCCGTCAAAGCTTTTGACGTCACGGAAGTATAACTGGGTGGCTCAGAGTCTAATATTTTCAGGTATAGACAAGCTAAAAGCCGGGCTAACAGCGTAATGACACAATTGCCTATATTAAAAGCAGTAGGTATAGTAAGCAGATACCTAGATTGAGTATTTAACTAAAAAACACCAAACACTGAAATTTGCAAGATGCTAAGTATCAAATGATCGATAAATTATTCTAGAAATGTAATCCCATGAATAACATGAACTACACCGGATAAATTAAAAATGACTCTGATTTATTCATATTTAATAATTTATAAATTGATCAGAGCTTGGTATAGCTTTTAAAACCTAACCTGATACCTAACTAACAAATTACTGCTAATCAAATTAGCTGAAATAGTACTAAGAGCACAAGACACTGATCAATACCCTGGTAACCTACCTATCTACCCAGCAAACGCTCTGCTTTTCTACCGCACACCTGGACAGCAATTCCATTGTATGATAAGTTTAGGCGTCGCGACGCAGGATACAAAAGAAAGTGCAAAGCTAAAAGCAAGGCTAACAGCTTAATTACACAAGTGCCTATATCAAAGCAGTAGCTATAGTAAGCAGATACCTGGAGTGAGTATTTAACTGAAAACAACAAACACAGAAATTTGCAAGATGCTAAGTATCAAATGATCGATAAATTACTCTAGAAACGTAATCCCATTAATAACATGAACTACACCCGATAAGTTAAAAATGACTCTGATTTATTAATATTTAATAATTTATAAATTGATTAGAGCGTGATATAGCTTTTAAAACCTAACCTGATACCTAATTAACAAATTACTGCTAATCAAATTAGCTGAAATAGTACTAAGAGCACAAGACAATGATCAATACCCTGGTAACCTACCTACCCACCCAGCAAACGCTCTGCTTGCCTACCACACATCTGCACAGCGATTCGACTGTATGATGTCGTATAGGCGTCGCGACGCGGGGTACAAAAAAGTGCAGAATGGACCTTAAATTTTCTTATGGAGATTTACATGTAAAAAAGGGCCAAATTGCGCTAGAACTGTTGCAGCCCTATCTACTTTTGCCTTTTGCACCTCTCAAATTCACTGCAAAACCACATGATTATCTCTAGCATAACCTATTGGTTGAAATTTATTTGACATATGGTCAGCTGCCTTTCAACCAATAGGGGACATGCGATCTAGCTCCGTTTTCCGCGTTTCTTCTACATGTGCCATACAGCGAAAAGTGGCTAAAAACGTTATTTGTCAGCTAAATTTAAACCAATCAAGTAAAAGCTATTAGAAATGAGCAATTTTCAAGGTCCCCCTGTAAAATGTCCTCTTAAGATCAATTTTGAAGGAACGATGGCAGCAAAAAATGTGGTTGTGACATTTCTGACATTTTATTTTTTTGTTGTTTACTTTTCGATTTCCATTTTCCTAATTAGGTAATTAATTATTTTGCTTCTATATCAACTAGTATTCAAACGTAGTATTCAGTACATGATTATATGTACATATACACAGTTATATGAATCTAAAAGAGGTAAGAGCCAAATTTTCAAACAAGTTTGGTACTTGCAAAAAAAAGCAAAGATTTTTTCTGCAAACGTTTCAGTTCATTAACATTTAGACGTTTTCGTTTTGTTAAACTTTACTTAAAACTTCTAAAACTAGTGAAGGGTGTTTCTCGCGCTTTAAATTAGAAACCAAAATATACCCCCAAGTTCCATAATTTATGCCATATGCCATATGTGATGGAACCGAAAAAGCGCTGAATGCGGAACGACATGTTGAATGACGTCACTGACATCTCTGCTCCGTTCCGCTTCATGTGACGGCGGCTTTAGCATAACAGAGATATTGGTTGCGTTCACCCGAGAACCTCATTTCCAGCGGCTTGATGTTAGCCGATAAATGATTCTCTAAGCGGAGTAATTTAGTGCGACGCTGAGCATGATCAGTGATAAATCATTCTTTGACATTTTACGTCAAATAATTCCAAATCGCAAATCGTCAATTTATGTGCTTTGACAATAAAATTACGTCATGGGTTTCTTAAAAATGGCGGCTGTTCGGGGACAATTTTTAGGGCAATATTGGTATTTGTTTGTTCTGTCCATATCTCCTAGGTCATTGCTATTACCCATTCACTTATTTTTGTCAGCTAGTTACCTTTGAAAGCTTCATTTTTTTTTATACCCATCTCCTTTTAGTACATGTGATGAGAAGATACGATAAAAATGTCAAAGTCAAATTTAAATTAACACAATAATAACTGAATTGCTTATATGTAATAGGGTTGGGATCATGATTGCACGCGTTGCATATGGGGCGGGTGCTGTATTTATGAATAGTGCATTTTGACTTGCACCCGATGCATTCCGAATAGTCATAATTATCAAGACTTTTACTTATGATTTAAGAGACAGAATATGTTTCGAACTAACTGATGTATTTTTCCTCCAAATAAAAGTATTAGATCCAAACAGTTTAAGATTATTTTTGATATAAATATGTTCATTAAATTTGATTCTACTCTAACTCATAAAATAAAAGACTCATGATAAAAAGAAAATAAATAAAAAAAGTAAAATTCTATCTACCTTTTTTAAATTTTTTTTACAATTTAGAGCAGTGGCATTTTAATAAATTCTTTCACGGTTAAAAATTCAATTTATTTCAGTTCCCTGAGGAACAAAATTGAATATTAAAATATTGAAAATTACGAATGCAAGTGCCATGTGTATTGTAGTTAATGTACAAAAAAAAACACATATGGCATATTATAAAAATGACAATATGGCAACGTGGTAACGTAAGTTGAATAAGTTGATACGGCAACGACGCGAATCGAATGCACCGGGTGCAACAAAGCTCTCCTTGCATATACTTCCTATTTCTATATTACATGCTGGTAAAAACGAATGCACCCGGTGTTATCACATCCCTAGTATGTATAGAGTCCAACGAGCTAGTATATTACATCTGGAGCCCCCTCCTGTGTGAGCAGTGGGAACCTTAGAAATACCATCGATATCCGCCGGAACTGACGTCTCGGTGACGTCATAACCTCGTACGTAAAACTTAAGTTATTACCAAACAAAAACCAAAAACCGCCTTTAAACTGCTATGACGCTTGTCTGACGTCCTTTGACGACTACACTACATCAAAGAAACCTTAAAAATGGCGGCCAAAAAAGGGGACCACTTTTAGGAAAAGTGTCAAAAGCGATAGACAGAGAACGATGGATCCGTTGCCTTGATATGTGTACTATCCATTGACAATGGAGTAAATAAATAGACCCCGCGAGTTAATCATAAATTGGTATTTGTTTACTTGAAATGAAATACAAACCGCATACTTGGAGGCTTGCGGGTTGTTCGGGTAGGGGGGAAGCAGAAATTCTAAAAACAATATGGCGAAATTTGAATCTCCAAGGACACATCTCCAGATGACAATATCACACATAGGCGTATTATTTTTCAAGGAAGTATACGATTTTTACGCAGCATGCGTCTGCATTTTTATGCCGACCAAAACATTCAAATATGTTTATATTTAAAAGATTTTTACTATTCCCCATTTATTGAGGTTTTTTAGATGAAAGATTAATGATAGAATACATCTACAAACGACGCTAATGGCTAACGTCTAAGAGCCGAGTAACAACATAACCACAAAACACAAATGAACTTACTGGTGAAAACATAATTTCCTAGATTTATTTTTATAATCCCAAGTTTTACACACAAAACATTGTCTCACCATGGCTAACAAACAAATTAAAACACAGAAACGATTGTTAAAAGCGAAAAAGTCAGCGGAAAACTCTTAAAACAAGAAAAAAAATCCATGAACTAATTGTCATAAACTGATGTAAACCACGTGTCACAGGATTCTGCAATGTTGCCGATTGAGATCAGTTGGCCACTTTTCACGTATTTTTTTTTCTTTTATCGTCATAAGTGTTCTATTAATCACCATTCAAAAATTATTTGGACAGAGTAGATATTATGGAGGACAGCAATAGATATTATAGTAATCTCGTGGTGTAAAGATTCGCAAGATATCATCCAAAAAAAAGGATGTGCCAATTTACTAGCAAAGTAATCCTGGCAACACTGTATGGAGGGTTTGTTTATCACGCCAATATTGAAAAATGTAAATAAAGACCTCTTACCTTGATAAATCCTCTATGGTGCTATCAGTGTGACGTTATGGCAGTCCGCTGGCAGAAAAATATATCCTTTGAATATATGACAGAAATAAGGCTGTGATTCTGTTTATCCTGTTTAGACGTACCTCAAAAGTCAAAAGTATATTAAGGGTTGTATAAATAAGAACATCTAATACCAGTCTTATGATTTCAAGTATAAAGTGGAAGTTTATTGCGTTTGTGCGCACGAGGGATGAAAAACGGGTTGTAAATAGGTCAGAGAAATATAAATTACATAAAGAAGCAACGATGATTACGCTTTGGTTTGCGAGATTCACACAGCGGGGGACCGTTTTGAAGTATCCTGAGCTGTTGTCTTGAGATGATGTCGGTTGGTTTACCATCAGACGCATTTAGAAAATTAAATTGGTATGATTTACTCTTATCCAACTTTATGAGAGGAAGCAAGAAAAAGTAGTACACCAATTTGGGGTAACAAAACCGATTTTTACAAATGATCCCCAAGAGGTGGAAACAAACTATTTCATTTTTAAAGTGGTTTAATTATTATAAGATATATTAATAACAACAATTTTCAACAGATTTCTGCTTCTCAATAAACTAGTAAACTGACATTATCATTTTGCAAATTAATTACTGAACCATGCGGTCTCTAATGAAAGCCTCCAGACGTCGGAGCCTTTCGGAAAATTGACAATCGATCGGGACAAGTTTAGAAGTTTTAAAGTTGGCCAACCTATTTTAGAGTCGACTCGGTCTGCACTCCTCGATTTTCTTTCGCGAAACAAGCAGCCAGTCGCAACACAAATGAGAGATTTATTGAATTGGTCCTGATAAAATGGCAATCTGGGGCTTGAGTTTTTCGGGAATCTTGGAGACAAATGCGACGTCATTAGAAACGTAGAAAGGGGGACGATTGAATCGGTGCCAAGAATTTCTAAATAAGCTCATGTAAACATAGAATGTTCCCGGTTGTGTCGCCGTCGTTTGTTTCCTCGCTATTTACTCGTTTAACTGAGACATCCAAGAAGACTGCCTGGCATATAACTAGTCAGCTGAATGAAACTTAATTAACGGTCTATTGACTAACTGACATTTTTTATTGAAACCATAAAGCTTAGTTGTATTCTTGGGGTAGAGGCAAATAAGGGTACCGGCTCCTTCGCTATTATATCAAGAAAGAGGTTGGACGTTAAAAATAATATAAATACTTTATATACGGGGTGACACAGGAATTACTAGCCAAGCGAGAACTCTGTCTAAAAGAATGCTAAATTTTGAAATTTTGGGGATGAATATAGTAGCTTAGTACCTACAAATTCCTCATAAGTATGACTAATTCGCGTTACCAGTTTCACCGAAAGTGACGTCACGTTCATTATTTCAAATGGAACACCCTGTATATTTGTCAATTTTTGGAGTCGACGTCGAATTCTAGGTTACTAACATGTAACATAGTGTATGCCTGGCTCTTCCGTTTTCGAGAAAATCGCGAAAAATTTTGAAGACATTTATGGAGATAAATGTCTTCAAAAAATCAACTCTCCATTTTTTCCATGACATCTTGGAAATACTTGTTTTAATGTTGGTTGGTAAAGACCTAAAAAAAAGACATCTCTGAAATCGAGGCTGAATGATATTCATTTGTGTGCATAAAAATTAACATTAATTATTGCAAAGGTGTTGGATCGCTGATGTAGGACAAATAGCCACTTCACTTTCTCGAAATTGCCAACATTTCGACCTTTATTTTTAGGTCTTCCTCAGGGCTACAAAAACAACATACGTATGACAAAACAATAGGCACAATGAACTTTAAATATACAGGAAAATTAACAAGAGAAAAGCATCACCCAATTGGTGCATCTTATACATTTTTTTCCCTCCATAAAACTATGCCTAATAATACAAAAATAAATACAACAAACAAATAAACAAATACAACAAAAACAAAAATAAATAATTTCGCTTTATCGTTTTGGACTCCTGGTTTTATTTCCTTGTTTTGTTTTATTGGGCCGTGTGTTTGTTGTTTGGCTTTCACGTGCACCATCTGGATTTTATCGACAATTTTGGTTTTATGTACTGCCATGACGGTCTGTATATGCTTTGGTCACGTTCTTCACTGACTGAAAAAGGTAAGCTGTGTTCCCTGCCGTGGCAGAATACATTCTAATATGTAACTGCCTTTACTCGTACATTGCGGTTATGGCGCGCCATTCAATTACTGAGTGATGCATGGCCATCAAGTTAAATAGTTAATTCGTTTTTTTTTGTTGTTTTGTTTTTGTTAATAATTTGTAATTAATTACCACCTCAGGTAGCGTTTCCTTTTTTGTCGGATGCTTGTGGAAATTGTCCATGTCATCTTTATTGCTAATCATACTTGTTTAATTATTTTTGTATTATTAGGCATAGTTTTATGGAGGAGAAAAATGTATAAGATGCAGCAATTGGGTGATGCGTTTCTCTTGTTAATTTACCTGTATATTTAAAGTTCATTGTGCCTATTGTTTTGTCATACGTATGTTGTTATTGTAGCCCTGAGGAAGACCTAAAAATAAAGGTCGAAGCGTTGACGATTTCGAGAAAGTGAAGTGGCTATTTGTCCTACACCTGCGATCCAACACCTTTCTAATTATTGATAGGACGCAAAGCGCAATATGATTAATTATTGCTGCTATGGAAGTTCGGGCGCGATTTGCTCGAAAACGGTAAGAGCTAGACCGACACGGATGTTCGCTTTGAAATAATAAAAGTGACGTCACTTCCGGTGAAACCGGAAACGCAAAGTAGTAATACTTATGTGCAATTTGTAGGTATTAATCTACTATATTTATCCCCAAAATTTCAAAATATTAGTATTCTTTTAGTTATCGCTTGGTTAGTAATTCTTGTGTCACCCGGTAGATTTACATTGTAATACCTATATATTAACGCCAAAAAGCTGAGGAACTAAAATTTTGAAGCCCTAAAGATATCGATAGATACCTTACTATATCTCATTCAGTTTTTTTTGGCATCTTGTTACCTTTGAAACCTTCATTTTTTTAAACCTATCTCTTTTTGTAACATGTTGAGAATTTACGATAAAAATGTCAAAGTCAGGTTTCCAACGCCTACTTGATGACAACAATATTCATCGAGTAATTGGTTATAATGTAACCACCCACCTAGAGGTTTTTCTTTTAACTCTCAGAAAAAAAAGTTAAATGCAACAAAAGTTGTTGATAATTAAGTCTAGTTTTTTCTCAACAAAAAAGCTTTTCTACAGGGTGTACCTAAAAATCGTAACATATCACAGCTAAATTTTTTTAAATGGAACACCCACTATATTTATACGTTTTTGTATTACGTAAACGTTAGTAAGTATGCATTTTTCATGAAGCATGTTCTATACCTACCTCCATTTGTTTCATAGATAAATTGTTCCTAATTTAATAATGGATGTATTTAGCCAGCCTAGAGATTATCTTTTAATCCTATGAAAACATATCAAAGGCAAAAATTGTAGATTATGTAGATTATTATGTGTAATTTTTTCAAAATATAACATTTTTATACAGGGTGTACCCAAAACCGGCAGTATACCAAAGTTCTATATATATATATTTTTTAAATTAATTATGTAAAATACAAAACTGCAAAAACATACGGGGTGTTCGTCCCCTAATAATCTACAATTTTTTGGCTTAGTATGTTCTCGAAGGATGAAAAGACCACCTCTAGGTAGATGGCTGAATACATCCAATATTAAGTCAGGAATAATTTTTCACGGAAACCAATGGAGATAGGTATAGGACATGCTTCATGAAAAATGCTTAACAACGTTCAGGGAATACAAAAACGCATAAATACAGTGGGTGGGTCATTTAAAAAATATATAACTTTGGTATGCCACGAGAGTTACGTACACCCTGTATAAAACCTTTTTGTCGAGAAAAAACTACACTTAATTATCACTCACTCTTTTCTTTAACATTTTTTCTCAGAGTAAAAAAAACTCTAGGTGGATGGTTAAATTATAATCAATGAACCTGTACAAAGCACATTAGTTAAAAGTATATTAACCAACAAGCATATAATGTAGGCAGGCTATCATTACCGAAGATGACGTTTGAGCCCACGAGCGTAGCGAATGGCGTAATTCACCAGAAGTAATGATGCCTATTATATGCAAGTGGGATACTACATTTTGTCCACGGCTTAATTTACAGTTTTTACATAATAATAATTAGATAAAGTACTTCTAATTTCTCTTGAGTGTTACGTCATTACTCTTTCATATTACTTAATCTCATGTTAAACGTATGAGACAAAAGTTTTGCGTCACCGACATGTGTCGGATAAGAATATTCAAACTTGACATTGACATTGTCACTGGCAATATCAAATCTGCACTTAAATCGAAAAATGCCGTGCAAAACATTCTCGGAGGGTGAACAAGTGCTAATATTGAAGTTAGTTCAATAATTCCAATAAGAAAAAGAGGCGGGAAAGAGTTTGATACCTTTAAATGCAGTACACAACGTAAGTAGGTATAGTACTTCTAATTTCTCTCGAGTGTTACGTCATCGTTTACTACGTAACCACAATTTTAGGGTATGTCTTAATTTGATACATATGACTAAAGTCAAATTGACGCTTTTTTATAGGTAAGTGCACGTATTTTCTTAACCGGGCGTTAATGGATAAGTTAACCAGTATATATTTTTTTTTTAAAAGTAGTTTATTAATATAATATTTGAACTCGACTAAATAAATTACCTGCCTTATGTAATAATAAATTAACAATCATTTATTTATTTGGTTTCCTTATCACGTCAGGACTTACTAGGTATGAAACTAACCGGAAATACTACGCTTCACTTTATTTTTGTTAAAAATCACAAGCAGCTTAAACAGATAGCTTCAAAGAAATTCCGATTATTAACATTTTTATTTAATGTGATAAACAACACATCTACAACAAATATTGCTTTACAGCAATCTGTATTGAAAGGTGGCTACTTCATTTTTCACGCAGCACAGAAAATTTAAAGAAGCAAGTACATAGTTGAAATAAAACAAGTAACAGGTTGAAATAAAACAATTAACAAGTCTCAAAAATACAAAAATAGTGATCAAGTTCAAACAAAAATAAGTTTCTAGTGGCGCACTAATTATTTTGGAGTGGAAAAAATAAGATACGTTGATGTAATATTTTAAAAAACTTCCAATTATTTTAAACAAAGCACAAAGGTTCTAACAGAGAACAAATAGCTAGAAGCAAACAAAGAAGTAAACAACATTGCGAAAAATCGCTGTAGAAATAAATGTTATTAATTATCGAATTCTTCCTCGGATACACTGTCTTCATGTCAAACATAGTTTTTCCATAACTCAGGAGTAACCTGCAAAAAGAGTGTTGTTAGTAAGTTAAGTGAATATAATTGAAAAACGTGCTTTTTCTGCCTCGTTCCATAAATTTAAAACGATTTTCGAATCACAATATCGCTTACACTGGGACCATACCATTTCGATGAGGCTAAAATGACAATGGTAAGGAGGTAATCTTAATACACGATGGAATTTTGAAGTGCTAGTTCGTCTATTCTGAAGGAAAAAAAACACCAAAACTAAACTTTACTGTCACAATAAAAGAGCGATCGATTTTTGACATCCTATAATTATTATAATGTAAAATACCAACACAATCTTTTCTCCAGAATGTTCTTTTCTGCTATACCTAAAAGCTCAGTTTTCATAGCAAAAGGAGAAAATGTAATGTGATGCTGCTGCAACCATTCTATTAGGCAAGGTTTGGACCAGACTTGATTGGGTAATTTTTCTGCTTGCATGGAGTGGTAACAAACATTGTCCATAATTATCAGTGAGGGTTCCTCCAAATTAGTCAAAAGCTGTTCACAAAATCATTCTTCGAAATTTGCACAGTTCATCGAATCATGGTAATCGCCTGATTTACTTCCCGCTTTGTTTACTGCCTGGCATTCTGGATAAACCCATCCTCTGAACCAGCATGCAAAACTATGTATCGTGTTCCTTCTGAGGAAGACTTTTCTCTTACAGTGTTAATTGTGCCATCTTGCCAACTTGTCCTAAATACTCCTTTGAATGATGCTTAAGAAATAGATTAACATTAATTAATAGCGTTTATATATCTTTACTAAAAACCCATTGTTTCATCTATAAAAACCGGTACTCTCTCAAAAACCTTATCCTTTTATGTATAATATTTGGTTGTTCCATTAGATAAAGTCGGTTAGATAATATACACTTCGTCCACTTAAACTTAAGTTTTTTCAAGCACAAAGCCAGGGAACTGCAAGGAATTATAACTTGATCTATATTTTGCAGGTGGTTATGAAAGACTGGAGTGTAATATGTTCGCCTGTAATAAAAAAATGAACTCAATAATCTTCGATATCTGTCGTGGAGATTGTTGTACTGTACCTGCTGTATAAATTCGTCCCCTTATTATATGCTCGCAGACTTGATGTTGTGGTGTTTTCTTACACAATGTAGACTCTTCAACAGCATGATCTTTACTCGCTCCATTAGTTAAGAGTCTCTGAATTGTTGCTGAGGACATACCTAATGCCTCTGCTACCCTCTAGAAAAATAATTATCAGATTTTTTAATTCATAATATTTGTAAATACTTTTACCACATATGCTTACATACATTTATTACGCTGCATTTGAATAAGTAGAATAATAAATGGTGTTAAGCATTTGCGTTTCTTGATCCGATTTAACAAGAATCGCCACGTCCGTTTTGAAGGACTAAATGGGAGCAAAACGGTAACTTATAGCAAAATCTATGAAGCTGCCTATCGGAATATTTAGGCATATGCATATTATTCCTGTCTTTTACCTCTCCGTTGCCGTTTTGCACCCACCATTCAACCACACCGCTTAGATTTGTCTCCCAAAGAAGAAACTGAACTAACTGACTTTATCTAATGGAAAAACCAAATATTATATATAAAATTGTAACATTTTTGAGTGAGTATAAGACAAACGAAACTTCTGTGTTTCGTCGCAAACCGGTTTTTAGAGATGAAACATGGGTTTTTAGGAAAGGTGTATAAACGCTATTAATTAATGTTAATCTATTTCTTAAGCATTATTCAAAGGGGTATTTAGGACAAATTGGCAAGATGGCACGACAAATACTGTAAGAAAAAAGTCTTCCTCAAAAGAAACACGCTACATAGTTTTGCATGCTGGTTCAGAAGATAAGTTTATCCAGAATGCCAGCCTAGTATTCAAAGCGGGAAGTAAATCAGGCGACCACCATGACTCGATAAACTCTGGAAATTTCGAAAAATGGTTTTGTGACCAGCTTTTGCCTAATTTGGAAGCACCCTCACTGATAATTATGGACAATGCTTTTTACCACTCCATGCAAGTAGAAAAGTTACCTAATCAAAACTGGTCCAAACCTCGCCTAATAGAATGGTTGCAGCAGCACCACATTACATTTTCTCCTTTTGCTATGAAAGCTGAGCTTTTAGGTATAGCAAAAAAGAACATGCTGGAAGATATCGGTTGGTATTTTACATTATAATAATTGTAGGATATCCAAAATCGCTCTTTTATAGTGACAATTAGTAAATTTAATTTTAGTGTTTTTTTTTACTTCAGAATACACGAACTAGCACTTCAAAATGGCCACCGTGTAGATTACCTCCTTACCATTGTCATTTTCACCCCATCGAAATGGTATGGTCCCAGTGTAAGCGATATTGTGATTTGAAAATCAGTGCTATTCATCGAATCACAAACGAGAGCGTTTTGAATTTATATAACGAGGCGTTGGAAAAAGCACGTTTTTCAATCAAATTAAAAAAAAAATATTTATTTAACTTACTAACAACACTCTTTTTGCAGGTTATTCCCGAGTTATGGAAAAACTATGTTCGGCATACTAGTAAGCATTAGCGATGCTTGGAAACAAGAAAAGTGTGTTGATTCATCGAACGTTCCGTCACTTATCACCAATTTAGATGATTCAGATGATGAAAACAGTGAATCCGAGGAAGAATTCGATAGTTAATAAAACTTATTTTTACAGCGATTCTCCGTTAGAACGTTTATACATTGTTTAAAATTCATTGTTGTAATTAGCGTCCTTAAGTTGTAAGTAGTTGGTGAAGTTAGCGAGATTAGGACAAATAATGCACCTCTTCCCTACTCGAAAATGGCCGACGTTTCGACTGTTTATTTAGTCTTCATCAGAGCTAAAACCCAATGTGTTAAATAGTAAGAAATCCCTGGGCCCAACATAAAATTGCAAATAATGTTTGTTACATAATGGAACGTAAAATCATATACATCTATTACAACTATAATTTTTTTTTTTAAATTTTAAAAATTTAAAAAAATTAATAAAATTAAATATACAGACAAATTATAAACAACTACAAGAATTAACATTTGACAATTACTGACTGTACCAAGTAATCAGTAAACATTGAGGCGTACATTACGGAATACAGAACTTACCTATTCTCACTTAGAGAGGGTAGTCATTTAAAATTCTATTCAAGATGGTTAAAATAGCAAACTCCATTCGATTGTTCGGTGACCCTGGTATCTTAGGCTCGACAAACTACACGTCCGCCGCACAAGGTACAAAACTTGCGAATAATAATATTTGCTTGGCACTATCGCCCATTATACAGATGTAGTACGTTCATGACGAAGGGGCCGCTATCAAGTGTCGATCACTCTAAGTTTCCCAGCCAACAATCCAGATGGAAGGTTGAAAAACAATTATGGTTCTGTTAATTTTTTCTTTTATGTTTATTATGAAGTCTTAGCAGATGTTCATAGTGGCTGCTAAGGCCCTGTGTGTCGATTCTAAAATTGACAGTGTTATTTGTGTGATTGACACACAGTGCTAAGGCCCTGTGTGTCAATTTTAGAGTGGGGCAATTTTATGTTGGGCCCAGGGATTTGTTACTATTTAACTCATTGGGTTTTAGCCCTGATGAAGACTAAATAAACAGTCGAAACGTCGGCCATTTTCGAATAAAGAAGAGGTGCATTATTTGTCCTAATCCCGCTAACTTCACCAACTATTGTTTAAAATAATTGGGAGTTATTTAAAAAATTACATCAACGTATCTTATTTTTTCTCCCAAACCTGTTTTATCTACTTCTCTACTACCTACTACTCGCCATACACATAGCAAATGTGCTGCTTTTGCGTTATCTACAGTGCTCTAGAACAATTAGTTCGCCACTAGAAACATATCTTTGTTTGAACTTGATCATTATAATTTTGTATTTTTGAGACCAACTTGTTTACTCGTTTTTTTTTTATTTCAACTGTGTACTTGCTTCTTTAAGGTCTCTATGCTGCATCAAAAATTTAGTACCCACCCTTTAGTACAGATTGCTGTAAAGCAATATTTATTGTAGATGTGTTGTATATCACATTAAATAAGAATGTTAATGTTAATAATCGGAATTTCTTTGAAGCTATCTCTTTAGGCTGCTTGTAATTTTTAACAAAAATAAAGTGAAACGTAGTAGTTACTCCCGGTTTGGTTAGTTTCATACCTACTAAGTCCTGACATGATCAGGAAGCTAAATAAATAAATGATTCTTAATTTATTATTACTTACAGTAGGCAGGTATAATATAATTTAATAAACCGCTTATTAAAAATAAAAAATATACTGGTTAACTTATCCATTAACGCCGATTAAGAAAATACGTGCACTTACCTATAAAAAAGCGTCAATATGAATTTAATCATATGTATCCAATTAAGACATACCCTAAAATTGTGGTTATGTAGTAAATGATGACGTAACACTTAAGAGAAATTAGAAGTACTATAACTCGGTCGTTCATACGCGTATTGTTTTGATGGTCAAAGTTGAAGTGACGTTAAAACCATTATGGCGGCCACATCAAGACGGCGATAATAGTTGATACATTTATTCGTTTTGTTTGTAATTTCCAACATGGCGCCGTGTTTGCATTCTTATGGAGTGTATAATGAAAAAACAAAAGCCGCAGCGTGAGTAGTACAAAACATATTAAAATAAGTCAAAGTGAACCAGCCATCGACACGTTTAAATCGAATCTTGTATATATTTAGCACGCCTCTACTATATATATATCAATAAGTACAGTGTACGTACTACAGACGTGCAGTTCTGTGAACATCGTACGAATACTGTACGTACTTTGCCGTACTGCAACAGGAATTGTCCATACATTCTACATATTCTACGTCATCGAGTACGTACATAAATCGTACTGGGTATATACTTATGCTGATTGGGTAAGGCATTATGTACGTACAAAGTCTATATATTTAGTACACCTCTAGTAAATACAACGATATGTACATTGTACGTATTTTTGACATTTACTACAAACGTAAAATTCTGCGGACATCGTGATAATAATGAAGTACTCGGCACGTACTACAACAGGAATTGTAAATACATTCTGCTACGTACATCAAGTGTGTACATAGTTCGTACATTATAACTTTACTTGCGCAGGCGGCAATGAAATTTTTCCGTTAGATTGGCACTCCTGAATTGTTAGCTTTTGTTGCCACCTTGCTTCTTTAAGCCGAGTCCATAACCATGCATATCCATAACGAGGCGTGAACTCAAAATCCTCCAATAAAATTGAATTTTGACAAAATGCAACCAATCGTCTTCGAAGAATCTGTTTACCTATGAAATTAACTTAACGTCAGTGTCAAATAGGCCACCAGCAATCACTTTTTAGAAACTGGACGTTGTCTAGTGTTTTGCTGTTTTCGAGTTTCTATGCCTGCTCTCTAATCCTGCCACCATTTCTACGTATTAACCTATTGAAACACCCTAGAGCAGTCGGCGCGAATAACGCGATAATATGAGGAACCATAGAGGGTAAATTAGGAAATTGCAACAAGAATACATACTGTGACTACCTTCTCGTATAATAGTAAAGTCAATCTATACCAAGTTTCTTATAAATTATTTTACTCGAAACGGTCCTGGCACCATGGAACCAAAAATTATAACCTCTAAAGTCATAAATGTAACCAAACACATTTGACAATGCCTGTCATTAGATACAGGGGGCAAAATATCAAATTTTCATGACCTACTGCTGAAGTAAAGTTGTATAGACTATAAGTAAGTAATTGTGCTGATTGGATTTAGGTAACCTTATCTGAAAACACATTGTATTTAAATTTATATTAATGGCATATGTATGTCACTAACGCCCAAGTTTTAAGATCAATTTAAGTCGACTTTAATTCCTAAAGCTAGTTTATCTCCATTTTTCCTAAAATTGGAAAATTTATTCTAAAAAAATCTTTAGGAATTATTAAAGTCAACTTTAAATTGATTATGGAATTGGAAACAATTCCACGAAAAATTCCTTTCAAAGAAAGCACACCAACTTATTATAAGAGAATTGTATCTAAAGCTATATGTTAGTGAAGCCTTAATTAAAGACATTTTAAATTTACCAAGACAGCACCCTCTTGAATACAGACTCAGGTTATCTTATAAGAAAGACACTCTTTGTAGTAACAAAACATTAGTTTTAAGACAACATATTTGTTTTTATCCCGATTATATTTTCTCATGGCGCAAGATGTCTCTCTCCATCCTATATTATCCTTTTCACAAGAGATTTTACTATTTATAGAAAGTACATAATTAGTTTTAAGTTAAAGTAATTGATTTTATCCCGGTTATATTGTTACGGTGAGCGGGCGCTGGGAGGCGGAGCGACATTGGAGATTGGACCTTCGCCGCTCGCGGCCTATCCGGGCGCTGCGACTTGAGAACAGTCACGAGTGATTTATTGCTCTGTTTATTTAGAGCGCAGTTATTTACGACTGCGATTGCAACGACAAGCTTTAGGCTTTTCTGTAGCCGCCGTTAGTAGTAGTCTTATTTTAATCGAGCCATAGTTAAGTCAAAGTACCAAACGATAATAGAAGGCTATAAAGTGTTAAGTAGTGAGTTATTTGGTAGTCGAATTGTACTTGTGTGTATCTGTGGGATAAATAAATAATGTTTTCGTGTTAAATCGCTACTGTCAGAGCTATATTTGCTCACTCTATATGTTTTAAAAGTTCCTATGTAACTTGAGCCTCTTTGTTTGAGCCATACGCCGAAATATTGACGGCGACGTTTATCAGCTTGGTTAATCAAAACAAAGTCCCACCACCTAAGGAATATAGTTTTTGAGAGTGTGTCTTTACGTATCGAAGCGAGCGAAGTCGGGCGTCGCCCAGATTTTTATTTTATCGTGATTCACATGCTCGTTCTTTTTTTTGTTAATATTTTTGATCGATTCTATCAATGTCATAGTATGTGACAGATAGGTGGACGAACGTTTTTTCTGTAAAGTTTATGTTCAAAATTCAATCGTTGAGCTTAAAATCTCACCGTGAAAATAAAAGTTATTTTTTGTATCGGGAGGATCGGACTTTTATTTCATCGAACCGCGTACTTGGTGTAAGACGGGTAGTTTTTCATCAATGCGCACGACATTTGGCGACCGTGACAGGACTCGGTGCGGTTTTTAAGTGGAACATTTCCGAAGATAGCGGTTGTAGAAAAAGTGTTTAGACGATCACTGGACAAACTTTTACCGTGTTTGGCCTGTAGTTTTCGACAAGCGCGTGTGGTTTGACCAAGTTTGCAGTGAAAAAATGGATCAAAAGAAGAAACACCGTAAAGTGCATCGCACATCCTTTACAAAGTCGGCGAGAGAATTGGACGAGTTGTTATCGACGCCGGAGGGGGAAGCACGATTGGTGAGAGTTTCCTTGGATATCTTGCGACATAAAATTGACGATCTAAGGAAAATTGATGGCGAAATCTATGATCTTCTCTTAAATGGGGATGGCAGCGAAGAAGATCTGTTAATAGAAATGGAGACTAGTGACAGCTATATTAAGAAATTCACGGATCTAAATATCCGCTGTGAGGAACGTATGCAGCCGGGAGCGATAGACGCCGTGGAGGATGAGGTAGCTTCTACGATATCTGGTATAAACAGTATAAACAGCAGATCAGGTAGGCGTAAATTTAAGTTACCCACTTTGGAGTTTAAAAAATTTGATGGGAACATTAAGGACTGGTTGCCGTTTTGGTCACAATTTGAAAAAGTGCATGACGATCCTGACATAGATTTGAACGACAAAGTTGAATATCTGATTCAAGCTATGACACCGGGTAGCAGGGCCAGGCAATTAGTCGATAGTTTTCCCGCTACTGGAAGTAACTATAGGAACATGATAGACTGTCTAATTTCTCGATTCGGCCGTGACGACTTTGCAGATTGAAGTGTACGTTCGGGAATTGCTAAAATTGGTGATAAATAATACTTCGTCTGGCAATAAAATGGACATTTCGTTCTTATACGATAAGTTAGAATCGCAGTTACGGGCGTTAGAGACACTGGGTATTAGCTCTGATAAATACGCGGCCATGTTGTTTCCTCTAGTAGAATCATGTCTTCCCTCTGATTTATTGCGAATCTGGCAACGGTTGCCGGAGAGTCCGAGCGCGAACACCGCGTCTCAAGTTTCGATAAACGTAGCGGGCGGTTCCACAATAGAAAATCGGCTCAAAAGTATTATGAAATTTTTGAAAAACGAAGTTGATAATGAGCAACACATTTCTTTGGCAGTTGAGGGTTTCGACTTGCGCGAGGCAGCGCAACAAATAAAGATTTTAGACGGGGTGGAACTACTGGAACAAAAAGATATGAGGAAAATCGTGTTAAGCCTCCAACCGCAATGGGTTTAGTAAATTCTGATGTCATAAATAGATGCATTTTTTGTCAAAGTTCACATGAGAGTACGAATTGCTTTAAAGCTCAGAACATGACCTATGATCAGAAGAAACATATTTTGACAGAGAAAGGTGAATGTTTTCGTTGTCTAAAAATTGGACATCAATCTCGATTCTGTCGAGGACGATTAAAATGCATAATTTGTAATAAGCCACATGTACCTTTAATGTGTTCGAAACTACCCGAAAGGAAAAATGGAAAATCCGATCAAGAAGATAATAAGGACATTCAGTCGGGAGTTCATCATGCGCTGGCGAATAGTACAAGTCCACATGTTTTCTTGCAAACACTGCGTGTGAGAATGGAAAATTCTGATAATTCGCGATGGGTGCGCGCGTTAATTGACACTATATCCCAGAAGACATATATTTTGAAGTCTACCGCTGAATTTTTGAAGTACACGTCTAAACGCCAAACTAACATAATCCACGGCTTATTTGGCGGTAGCGAGCTATCGCAGCGACACGAATGTTATGACGTTACATTGAGGCATGAAAACTATACATGCACTTTCGAAGCTTTGGATCAGCCGGTTATCTGCAGTGATGTTTCTTCTATATTTTATGGTCCTTGGATGGAAGAACTTCGAATATTAAATGTTCAGATATCGGATTCACGTGATCACGCTCCTATTGACCTTTTGATAGGTGCCGATATTGCCGGAAAGCTGTATACGGGAAGGAGACATGTCTTGAGATGTGGGTTGGTGGCTGTCGAAACGCTTCTGGGCTGGACTTTGATGGGCAAGATACCTTTAGAAAAACCTAACCGTCTTCTATCCATGACTTCCATTTCACTTTTTGTTAATAATGCGTCAATTAGTAATCTTTGGGAATTAGACGTTCTAGGCATAAGTGATCCAGCGGAAAAACGACGACTTGAAGAAACGGCGGAGGCGGCAAAAGAATTTTTCCTAGAAACCATTACAACCGACAATGATGGCCGATATGAAGTTAGATTGCCGTGGCTAGAAGGACATCCGACGCTGCCAAGCAACTATCAGGTGGCTAAAAAAAGGTTAGACAGTACGGTTAAGAAAATTACGAATGACGGATATTTTGAAGCTTACGACCAAATCTTTAAAGACTGGCTTCATGAAAATATCATTGAAGAAGTTCTTGAGGAACAACCAAAAAGGGAGGCTCATTACTTACCGCATAGACCCGTGATTAAACTGAGCAGTGTGTCTACCAAAATAAGACCAGTATTTGATGCCTCAGCCAAGGAAAGAGAGAGCCCTTCGTTAAACCAGTGTTTGGAGAAAGGGATAAATTTAATAGAATTGATTCCTGCCATTTTGTTACGATTTAGGCAAAATAGAATTGGGGTACTTTCTGATATCCGCAAAGCATTTCTACAGATCAGCATACATGAAGATGATAGGGATTTTCTTCGTTTTATATGGACTGATGATAAAGGTAAACAAAAGGAGTTTCGTCATCGTAGTGTGGTGTTTGGAGTCAACAGCAGTCCTTTCCTACTGGGAGCCACATTAGAGCATCATTTGGAGAAAATGTTAGACAGAAGTGAGTCACAGCCGATTCCTTTTTCGAAAGAAACTATTATGAAACTGTCTAATAGTTTTTATGTTGATAACTGTGTGGCTAGTGTTGCAAATGAAGAAGAGTTGCGAACATTTATCGTAGAGGCAAGTACTGTGATGGCAGAAGGCAAATTTGACCTGCGAGGGTGGGAGTATACACACCAAGTAACAGATGACACCGATGATGCCTCTACACCCGTGTTAGGAATGAAATGGAATAAGGAAGACGATAGTTTGTACCTAAACCAAGAAGACATAAACCTGGAACAGCTTTTAAGTAAACCTGTGACGAAGAGGATGATGCTTTCTTACGCTCAGCGAGTGTTCGATCCCATTGGATATACTTGTCCGGCTACACTAATACCGAAGCTGTTGTTACAAAAAACCTGGGAAAAACAGTTAACCTGGGATATGACTGTAGATCCCGAGATAGAGGTACAATTTCGAAACTGGCTCAAAGAGTTGCAGTATTTATCAGCTATTAAAATTCCTAGATGGATAATTGCAGGCCCTGAAGAAGCGGAGCAATGGACGTTCCATACGTTTTGTGATGCTAGCAAGGAAGCTTTTTCTGCCGTTGTTTTTTTGAGAGGCATTCAGGATGGCACTGTATTTGTTCGTCTCTTAGCAGCCAAATCAAGAGTAGCCCCCTTAAAATCGTTATCGATACCTCGTCTTGAATTAATGGCTGCTGTTATTGCCGTTCGGTTATTTTTGAGTGTCAAGGAAAGTCTTAAAATTGAAGTGGAGAGTTTCTTCTGGAGCGACTCAACAACAGTACTTTCTTAAATTAAAAGACCAGAAGAATGGTCTATTTTTGTTTGGAATCGTGTGGCAGAAATTCGGAAAGTATCTTCAAGTGAAAACTGGCGCCATGTTCCTGGTATACTCAACCCAGCGGATCTGCCATCCCGAGGCTGTTCTGCTAGGCGATTGCTCGAATCAAAATGGTGGGAGGGTCCGCAGTGGCTTTACCAAGACTCGCTGTTCTGGCCACAAGATAATCTTACTTACAGCGAAGAGGAGATTAACAAAGAAAGACGGAAGAAGCTAATTACCGCTCTAATTAACCATGAGCATAATATGATGTCATCAGATGATTGGCATTTCGATTATTTTTCTCAGTATCTGAAGACTCTACGAATGTGTGCATGGATATTTCGATTTGTACATAACACAAGAAATAAAGACGACAAGCGAAAAGGACAGTTGAGTTCTGAAGAAATTGATAAGGCTGAAATTATGGTGCTTAAATTGGTGCAACGTGATGCGTTTATTGGCAATAATGACAAAAGACTATGTGGTTTGGATGCTTTTAAGGATAATCATGGGTTAATTCGTTTAAAGTCCCGCGTCAGTAATAGAGACGATCATGACAATTTTCGGTTTCCCATCGTTTTGCCTGCTGGTCATTCCTTGGTGAATCGGCTTATATTTGAGAAACATGTTAAGTCATGTCATGTTGGTGCACAGGGACTGTCAAGTATTCTCCGGGAAAATTATTGGGTTTTAGGCGGTCGACGGGCAATACAATCTGCCATTTCGAGTTGTATCGTCTGCAAAAGACTCCGGGCGAAGCCGTTTAGTGAAAAATCTCCACCATTACCACTCGATCGGGTCCATGACGCGGTAGCATTCGAAATAACTGGGGTGGACTTTGCGGGACCTTTGTATCTTAAGACTGGAGAAAAGGTATGGATATGTCTCTTTACCTGTGCGGTCTATCGAGCTGTGCATCTAGAACTCTGTGCGTCATTGTCGGTGATTACGTTTATGCAAGCTTTACGACGGTTTATTGCCAGACGAGGTCGACCGAAGACTATATATAGTGATAATGGGACAAATTTTGTCGGTACAGAAAACGCTTTCTCGCGAGTGGACTTTCAGAAAATTGCCGAGAACAGTAGTGCCGAACGTATCCAGTGGCGATTTAACCCACCGACGGCCGCGTGGTGGGGCGGTTTTTGGGAGCGACTTGTGGGTGTCTTGAAACAACTGTTGCTTAAAGTATTAGGACGCGCACGGCTAGATTATGAGACTCTAGCGACCGTCATCTGCGACTGTGAGTCCGTTATAAATTCAAGACCCATTACTTGCCCTTTTTCCGATTCGCGTGAACTTTTACCTCTTACACCGGTGATGTTTCTTAGAGAACAGACAATGAGTGATGTTCCAGACTATGACGCCGTTGATCACCATTCTCTATCTAGGAAGGTGTTACACAGACAGAAGTTGTTGGAAGATCTTCGACGGCGGTTTCGTACTGAATATTTAGGCCAGTTGAAGCTATGGTCCAAAGGAAGCAGGAAGAGCTCTGTCAAGGTGGGAGAAGTGGTGTTGGTCGGTAATGATCAAGACAAACGCGTAAATTGGCCTCTCGGTAGGGTGATCGAACTAATTCGTGGACATGATGGTCTGGTTAGACTGGTTAAAGTTGCTACGGAGAAGGGACAATTTATGAGACCAATCCAACGGCTGAACCCCCTGGAGTGTGCCGCTGACTCAACTGAGGTTGATGGAGACGAGGACGATGGTGCCGACTTGGAGCCCGACATGCGTACTCTACATGAGCGAGATCTGCCTTTGAAAGACAAAAGTGGTTGTGCGGAAACGGGAGTGTCAAAAAGCAGAGTACCCGAAACGAGAATTACGCGAAGTGGACGTGAAGTCAAAACGCCTGTCAGATATTCTGACCGTGTATAGCCTTTTTGTATTTTGTGAGGCTTATTTTTTATTTTAAATGTTTTGTAGGTTTTAGCTGTTCATTTTATTAATCGTTTAATGTCTCTGGTTAAGTTGATGAGACATGTTTTTTGTGTGTTAAACATGCCTCAGGTGGGAGGATGTCAGAGCTATATTTGCTCACTCTATATGTTTTAAAAGTGCCTATGTAACTTGAGCCTCTTTGTTTGAGCCATACGCCGAAATATTGACGGCGACGTTTATCAGCTTGGTTAATCAAAACAAAGTCCCACCACCTAAGGAATATAGTTTTTGAGAGTGTGTCTTTACGTATCGAAGCGAGCGAAGTCGGGCGTCGCCCAGATTTTTATTTCATCGTGATTCACATGCTCGTTCTTTTTTTTGTTAATATTTTTGATCGATTCTATCAATGTCATAGTATGTGACAGATAGGTGGACGAACGTTTTTTCTGTAAAGTTTATGTTCAAAATTCAGTCGTTGTGCTTAAAATCTCACCGTGATAATAAAAGTTATTTTTTGTATCGGAAGGATCGGACTTTTATTTCATCGAACCGCGTACTTGGTGTAAGACGGGTAGTTTTTCATCAATGCGCACGACAGCTACACTGGAATTAGTGAACCCTGAGTTCGCAACAATTGGTGTCAGAAGTGCAATTCCAGTGGGAATTTGAAGACTACTACTAGGACGTTACGTGTTTATGCCAGTGACTAGAAGCCAGCATCAAGCGATGGAGGATCAACTTGCCACCCTGCTCTCCCTTATGCAACAAAAGAGGGAAGAGCAGGAAAAACGTTATAACAAACTAAAAAAGGAGCAGGATAAACGTTATAACGAACAAAAAGAGGAACCAGAAAGACGTGATCAAGTACAGGAGCGACGTTATCAATGACAGAAGGAAGAGCAGGAAAGACGTTATCTAGAACAGAAAGAAGAGCAGGGAAAACGTTATAACGGACAAAAAGAGGAAGAAGGAAAACGTGATCAAGTACAGGAGCGACGTCATCAACAATTCAAAGAAGAATTAGTGAACCATCTCGCAGCTAGGGAACATCAATTGGAAGAAAGAATAATGCAATCCGTTAACGAAGGACTCGAAGCTATCAACCAGAAGGTTCTCGAGCTAGAAAGGAAATTCCGGGAACAACTTGGGGACGACAACGGGTCTGCAGAGACTTTTAGCACAGCCAACCCTAAAATTATGCAGAAGATCCAAATTGAGCTTCGACTACGAAGGTCTCACGCAAATGCTGATGCATTATCTAGACGGCCGTGTAAAGAAGATTCTCGGCATTGTCAAAGAACTGAGCAGCGTGAGACACTTCCTTCTGTAAAGAGAACGTCGGTGGAAATAAACGATGGCTGGACCACACAGAAGCTTCGAGGCGAACAAACGAATGATCCAGATATTGGACCCCTACTCTTGGCAAAGACTGACGACCAGAGACCAGAGTGGCAAGAAATTGCTGGTAAAAGTCCAAACCTGAAGGCGCTATGGGCCCAGTGGCACTCTCTTAGAATAGAAAATGGACTACTGAAGAGAGCATTGGAGAGTCCGGATGGAAGACCGTAGTTAGCAAAAAATCGAATGTACTACAGGAAATACACGACGGAACAATTGGAGGTCATTTTGGGGTCAACAAAATGTTGGCCAAAATTAAAGAGCGGTACTACTGGGTGAATTATCATGAAGACGTCGAATCTCGGTGCCGCAAGTGTGAAGTTTGTTGTGCCACAAAAAAGGACCTCAAACAAGATCGCGGGGCCGAATGATGCAGTGGGTGTTCCATTCGAGAGGGTAGCAATTGATATCGCGGTACCATTCCTTCAGACTGAGTCAGGCAACAAATACATCTTGGTCGCCATGGATTATTTCACTAAATGGCCTGAAGCGTACGCCCTGCTTAATCAGGAAGCAACGACTGTGGCAACGGTGCTAGTAAATGAAATGTTCTGCAGATTTGGAGTCCCTCTTGAACTTCGTTCTGATCAGGGCCGAAATTTTGAATCGGCTGTTCCATAAGTTCATGGAACTTCTCGGAATTCGCTAGACCAGGACAACCCCTTTGCATCCACAGTCGGATGGGATGGTGGAGAGATTTAATCGGACCATGAAACATTACCTGTCTAAAATGGTGGCACAGCCTCAGCGTGATTGGGATCTCTCGTGTTGATGGCATACCGAGGCTCTACGTATGAAGCTGCTAATTATACTCCGGCGAAAGTGATATTCGGAACGGAAATTAAACTTCCTGCGGATTGGATGTATGGAACACCAGATAAAAGATTCGCTCAACTCTGATAATTTTGTGGAGGAGCTACGCTAAACTGGTACCAAACGCTAAAAGAAGGCTATAAAGTGTTAAGTAGTGAGTTATTTAGTAGTCGAATTGCACTTGTGTGTATCTGTGGGATAAATAAATAGTGTTTTCGTGTTAAATCGCTTCACTGGAATTATTGAACCCTGAGTTCGCAACAATATTTTCTCTTGGGATAAGATACCTCAGCAAAACTGTATCAAAGAATATATTTTAAATCCGCTTTTATCTTGGCCTATATTAAAATAACTCTACCTTTGGTAAAAAGATGTTATACTTTGAAGGAAGAGAGTTCTTTTATCAGTGTACCTATTCTTGATTCACGATCTATGAGAGACCCACAAAACGCCATATTTTAGTATACGTTACTATCAGATCAAGATTGAGCCAGATCTATCTTTACATCACTAACTACTCAAAAATTGCAAAACAGATTTGTTGTGAAAAACATAGGAAGAGTATGAAAGTAATCATTATTCACCCTCTGTCGCAATTGTTTCATTCCAGATAGTACCATTCTTACAACCTGTTATATGATGTGATTTTTTGTCACATGGCCTCTAACGATTATTCCCCAGATATAACGTCACCTCTACTCCTATAATGGATTTTTAGGTATTTTTGGCTTTGTTTTCAGAACGCTAACTGACCTTTCGAAGGCCCTATAAATCGTCACGTAAAAGCAATTTTACTTGTAGGAAATTAACGAGCTTGCCATACCATCGGTCCAAGTCGATTAAAACGCAAATAGCTACGCGCGAACAGCGTCGACATAAAATATGGGTTCCTCGACATGAAAGATCTTTATCAGCAGTCGAGCCAATTTACGTCATATGAAATTAAACGGCAGTCATAGGGTCTGACTTGTTTCCTTGCCTCCAATAGAGTTTGTCGTGATTCGTGAGAGGAACAAATTGCCAATTTTATTCAAGAAGTACATAACGCTGAATGCATTGCAATAACATGTTGTTTGAGAAGTAAAGAAGTAACTACAAACTTCGACTTTCGTTCATATATGTCAACCCATTTTATAGGTATTGATAAAATTAAGTACTTACTTAAAGGTTAAAAATAAGTACCTATCGTCTTTTCCACGAATATATATCTTCCAAATTCACAGTTAATTTACTCATAAGTCTAATCCGATTCGGACAGGAGAAACGTAGAAATATCCAGGCAGCCAAGCTTAAATTCTAATTGCGTAACATCCGTATTAGTGCGGTCCATTTATCTGCCCTTTAAGGGCTTAAAGATTTAATTAAACCGCACAAAATGAAGCATACGCCAAATATTGATTTTAGCTAATGGCGAATAATTTACATGTATTCACCCCGGGGAGAGCGAGTGATGATTGTTTCAGCGAGGAAGTTAAGTGGTGGCTGGTAACAATGGGGATTGAGAAACAGTGGGGCAATAAAAGAAGTTTTCAGCACAATCGGCATGCTCTGAAAGGCTCTATTCAGCGCTAGAGCGGAAGTAAAAAAATTAATCAAGTTCGACCAATAAAATTAATCGCTATAATTATTCACTGGGATCTAGAGTAACAGTTTTACTACGCTCAGCTTTCAACGTTTAATTATATCTCTTGGGTTCACCAAACGTTTATTATTACTCCGAATTGCATTCGGCAAGAGCATTTTTCAAAAAAAAAAAGCTTTTCAATAATGATATAAAAGTCGCAATTAAAGCGGGACCCCTCGAAGAAATGCCAGTCCTAAATCATCAATCTTCCACGCTGACGAACGTCTTCTTCCTCGTTCTCTTACGAATCTAATTATGGAGTCCGTTGAGAAGTTCATTTCCAGTATCTCAGCAATGTTCGTCAAAGACATTTAATTAATCTAAAATATGTACTAATTAATTTAAACTAACGAGGCATCCGTTACATCTTTGAAATGTGCCGAAAATATTAAAGAATGTTTTCTTAGAAATACATTTCAAAGGATTCCTTTGCAACGAAAATTCAGCAGCAAAGTACAAAGGTCGTATTACGTACGTAAATTACTGTTCAGTTTGGTTGCTCAATTTGTATAGATCCTCTAAAGCAAAATGCAAGTGAGTATGTTTATGTGCGATTTTCATATTTCACTTTATATGATTCATCTTAAGTCATGTCAAACAAACTTTGCTGAACTGTCTAAGTAAATTTTAATACGCTTTACGGATAAAACCACGTCTTTTTGTCGAAGAAAAGCTATTATTGCCGCGGTCGCGAATTAAAATCCTGAAAACCATAAAAGAAAATGAAAACCAGCAATTTCGGCCTAAGCGGTCCGGCATAATGACACGCTAACCTCGGCAATATGTCTCGCATTTATATTCATGTGTAGGGCCCATATTTCACGTGGCTACTTTCAGGAAATATCCCGGCGAGGCGCACGATCCTGCAAAACTTGCTCCGTTTCTAATTAAAATTTGAATACTCACCCACTAAAACTGTTTTATAACTTTTTAGCCACGAGTTTCTCGATTCACTGGCTCTGCTGTTGCGAATTTCCCAATTTCGCTTTTAACGATCTTTAATTATATAGGTTCGCATTTTTTATTCCCGCGGGGAATCGAATTCGAGGCACCGGAGTCCTGTAATAATTAAACGTCACCTGTTCGCTCAAGGAAAAATTTTAATAAAAGTTTTTTTTTAATTGCGGAGAATATTAAATTACTAGAAACTTTGAGACTGTCGCAGCCATCGAGTATCAAAGACTTTGTTTATGAATTTTTTTGAAATTTAAAATCAGGATGTCAAAGAAAGTTTTTCTGCTACTTCTTTAAGCTTTGCTTTAATTATAAGTGTACTTGCGTCACGTCAAGGAAATGAAAATGGAAAGCTTAGGAAAATACTGGCAATGATCTTCCGTAGACGGGAAATGTTTACCTGCATTTTGAATCAAAAGAAACAAATAATATAAAAACATAACAATCAATTCATTTTTAAACCTAAATAATAGTTTACGCGTTATATGCTCTGTGTGAACGCGCCCTTAGCTGCTTAGGAGCTGCGCCGCTCGCGCCATCTCTGATTTATTGCGCACAAATGTCACCAATGGCGTCTTGGCACCCCCAATTTCTATTTACTGATTGCTCACTCATAAAGTTCATTTTATTGCAATTATCACACAGGAAATGTGCCACATTAGGATGGGAGCAGTTCTAAATGTTAGAACTCACACCTAAGGACAGTTTTCTTAACTTTTTATTACTTATTTCGAGTACAAACTTGAGATATCCAAAACTGGCATTAAGTAACAAGTTATAGCGTTTTTACTGGCAACTTTAGCGTAAAACTATGTATTGCCATATTATATACTCCTTGTTCATTAGAAAACGTTATCTAGAAAGCTATGAATTTTTGACAGAAAAGGATGACATAATGAAAGTCAATAAACTTTAGTTCTGTTAAGGAGAGCGTGCGCTGGGAGGCGGTGCAATATTGGAGGTTGGACCTTCGCGGCCTATCCGGGCGCTGCGACATAGGAACTGACACGAGTGATTTATTGCTGTTTATTTAGAACGCAGTTATTAACGACCTTTTTTATGTTGGTCTTAGTAATTATTTTTCTTCTAAGAATATTTTAGGCTTTTCTGTATTTTTAGGACTTTGTATAAAGGGCGAATAGCGCCGCCGTTAGCGATAGTCTTATTTTAATCGAGCTATAGGTAAGCGAAACTACCAAACGATAATAGAAGGTTATAAAGTGTTAAGTAGTGAGTTATTTAGTAGGCGAATTGTACCTGTGTGTATTTGTGGAATAAATAAATAGAGTTTTTCTACAAATGTCAAATAATGACGCATTTTACGCTTTCATTAGACACACGAAAACCTAACCTTTTTTGAGGATCAGAATGTGAGTTTACTTTTCCGCGCGTTGCCCAGGACAGCAAGCGAAAAAGATTTTATCGCTTGCTGTCAATAGCAACTACCACCACTCAATCAATTATTAAAAACGTCATTGTCACTTTGATTTAAATTTCCAGATTGTCTCTTCAGTTATGCTCAGTTGTGATTCACATTATTTGAAATTGATCGTTTGCAGAAAAAACGTTGTATGCATTACGAGCAAAAAGTAACTTTTTTGCTCTCGAGTGATTGCCGCTCTCCGCTTCGCGTCGAGCGGCAAACTTCACTCTCCATGCAAAAAGTTGTACTTTTCGCTCTTAATACATAAATAACTATTTCGTGTTAAATCGCTACACTGGAATTAATGAACCCTGAGTTCGCAACAGTTCTGTCATCTTTTTCTTTTGACACTTCTCAGCCAACTTGATGACGTTTTTAAATGAACACCCACTATTTCATTGATATAATAGCTATTTATGTAACCAGTTACGAAAAGTCCGATTTTGTGTAACAAATGAATGTTGCTTTGAGCAATTTGAATTGAAGAGAAAAAAGGCTTTTCGTCACGTGTTTTATACAAGATTTTTTCTAATTTTGACTACAAATACCTACTTTGAGAAAGAGTTATTATTATTAAACTTCAATATTTACTTTTAAACCACTTTGTATCTCCTTAATACCGTAAAACTGTGGCAACGGTGTGCCACAACCGAAACCTATTTGTCTCTATGGTTACGAAAGATTTAACTTTTCGTAGCTAGCTACGAAAAATAGGACGTTACGTCACTGTCATCAGTATTGAAAAGTGCCACTTTATATGTCAAAATTAGAAAAAATACATTATGTATAATTAAATAAAAAAGGATAATATTACATAAATTTTGCCTTAATTCTTCCAATCGAAAACGCTAGTAGTGGTTAGGGTCGTATAGCGCTGAAGGTGGCGGCTCTAGAGCACTTTGAGAGCATATCCATCCTTTGTTTTCTCAATAAGAATGAAAGAACGGAAATAGTCTCAAATTACCTCAAATACTCATGATCAGTACAGAGTGAGTGTACAATGTTTTCGGCACGTTTATTACTCGAGGTATTTCACTTATGTTTAAAGATAGAGGGTTGCGTTTTGATGGCAGTGTGCCACTTTTTTTGTGAAATTAAAGATGACGCCAACAAAATGTTCATAAAGTCTTAATTTTACAAATTGGACCCTTCATCTTTTTTTCCTTGCTTTGTTTATCATACGTAAAATGGATGAAAGAAAAAATAAAGTAATTAAAGGCAGGTCTCAAATAAATTTCTGTACCTTTTACCTGATCGATTATTGTCAAAAGAGAAAATACGTCAAACATAATTGTCAAAAGTTTTCACTCAAAATCATTGAAAACCACACGTCAATATGGCTCCAAAACGATACAGTCAGCAAGCACATCTATTAATTCTAAATGTTTTGGCCTTCTTTGAGATGGAGAAGATTCAAGAAACAAATGGTGTTCCAATCGATTGTGGGAACATGTTACAAAGAGCCTCAAATGCGTTGAAAATTGGGAAAACTACGTTGAAACAATTGTACTGTAGGTTAAGTAACGGCCTACATATGCTTTTACATAATTAATTAGCAAAAATTTCTCCTCGATTCAAGAGGAAATTACAAAACTCATGCGTTATCCGCAGATTCGCAAAAGATGGCTTTTTACATTATTATATTATGAAAGTAGGTAATTTTGATCATCCTTAAATCTGAAATGAAATACACTAAAAAGTTACAGACCTTTTTTTTCTTTTTCAATTTGCTTTCTTACGTAGATACTTTTCATATATAATTCTAATAGAATCTTACCCAACCTATCTAAATCGCTATTTTTGTAAATCAAAAAGCAAAAGCGCGACGCAAGTTTAATAAACTGCTGGACAAAACAAATGGGACAAAAATTTTTCGATAAATTCTTAAGCGAGATATTTTGAAAATAACGCAAGATAAAAATATGAAGTTTTCAGCAAGCTCTAGAAGTATCTATAGAGGAGGTATTCTAGACTACTTTGAACAAAATTACCTATCCAGATGGTGTATACAAGGTGATGAATAAGTTGACTACATTTTGACAAAATTTCTTTTTTTTTCAAGCGGACTAAAAGTACGTCATTTGTTTTCTCCATACGCACACCTAAAGTGGGCTTTCAAATCCTGAGACCAAAAAAGTAGCAAAAAAGTCCTAGGCAGTAAAAGTAAAGTCAAAAGTCACCGCTGGTGTCATGGTGGCGCATATATAAACGATTTTCATTCACCAAAATTATTTTAATAATAGATGACACCAGATAAACCGATCTGAGTGTATTGCCATCTTTACATTCTTGTTGAAAAAACAAAGGACAGAAATACTCTCAGAGCACTCAAGAGCACCATCCGAAACCGTTATTAGTCGAAATCGCATAGGTTCTCGAATTCTGAGTCTGTTAAATGTCATGCGCGTCATCATATTTATCTGTCAATGTGACATTTATTAATTTAGTATTGAAAATAATGCTACAAATTCTTAGTTTACCATAATCATTGGTTATTATTTAATACATTAAAACCATTGAACATTGAAAACCACCATTCTAACATATTCTATGTATTTTACAAATAATATACACCCCTAATTGGGTAAGTACCTAGACCCGCTTAAAGAGGATGAGAGAAAATTGCAAAACTGAACCACTTTTAAATAGATTTCTTATTTCTTGCATGCTTGAAAAAAAAATAGTATATATTACTCGGAGTAAAAGGTCTTTTTGTGCTTCGCCCAGTTGCAGGCCTCAGCTTCGCTTCGGCCGTCAATCTCTGGGCTCAGCACGAAAAGACCCACTTTTACTCCTAGTGACATAATCTACTATTTTGCCGAGAATCCAGGATTCAGTATTTATTTTGTTTTTTGTGAATTGAGGACGATACTTGACAAGTTTAGAGAAAACAAGCTTAACCGATTTTAAATATCGTACCACATTTTGGATTTTTTAAACTTTTTCTTCAGACATTTACCAATCTTGAATTTCAGCCTCTTGCTGATCAAGTAACTGATATGCGATTGGCTAATTTTACAAAACTGATTTGCTACGTGTGCACGAAGAGATAGGGGTATAAGATTTTTCTACAGGGTGTTGACTTTCAAAATGTTTTAACCATCAATATTGATTGGAGTGTTTTCTCAACAATTAACTGAACAGATGTTTAATTGCTTGCTGATGAAACAATAATAATAATTTTGACCGTTCAATGCAAATTATGAGATCAGTAGAGTAAAACACCCAGACTGATTTTTCGCTTTTCATTTAAATTAATTTAAACAGAATATAGAGCGTCTTAAATTTGACCTTACTAAAAAAAGGGTAAATAACTGATGTTGCCTTTAAATGCTATAATACTGGAACTTTATTTCGGAAATAAATTTCAGGTAGAAACATAAAGGGCGGAATAAGGTATTTGAAAACTCTGAGAGCAATGACGTCATATTTACAAGATGGTGCCAAGAAATACTTGTAGACGCAGGCCCAATGTTAAAGTTATCTGAAACAGAGAGACTAACTTGAATTTTGGAAGTTAGATGGACCTACAGAGTGTCCCAAATAAAGTGACTTACAAAGAAACAAAAAAATAAATAAAAAAAATCCTAATATAATTTCCTTTCAAGAAATAGTGGATTAGGTGTAGCGTCCTCAAGATTTTAATTTCCAGAAGAAAAGTAGCGGGAGAAGGTCCGAAAATAAAACTTCTACGCTTCTGCAGAAATTGCCGACGTTTTGACGTTTATTTTAAGTCTTTTTCGAGGCTAAAAAAATGACAAAAACACAATAACGAAAACGCCGTAAAAATACTCAAACACATATCACTTAACAAATTAAAATTTAAAAGTTCAATTAAATACGAATGAACTCCATTACCTATTCCACTCAAATTGCAGAAGTTTTCCGCAGATAGTAAAGACGTTTTTCTTTTAAAACGGACAAAGCGTGGACAAACATAAGGAAACCGTGCTTAGTAGAAACGCCAGCAATTTCTGCGGAAGCATAGAAGTTTTATTTGGGTCCTTCTTCCGCTACTTTTCTCCTGGAAACTTTCAAGAAATGTTAAGTGAAAAATATTTACTAGCTCCAGTGATATTCTGACATAGTACTTCAGAGTTAATCACTGAATGTTATTACCACTAATTATGAATATACTCTTAAGATCATTTGACAATACTTTAGGTAATTTTACAATGATAAAAGAACTAACAAAGGAATAATATTTAATATTTTGGGTCCACCTCTTAAATTAGCACTTCTCGACATCTATCAGGCATGCTTTGTACTAAATTAACCGAACTCTACAATTTTTTTAAAGAGAATCGCGAAAAGTTTACAAAGGATTGTATCTTACACGGGGTGCCACATGCAGCTCTTTGTCATTTGACCAGTTGCGATAAGAATCCTGTAGAAGTTGAGCAATTGTTTATTTGCCGACGAAACTCGTTTCAGCTTGTTCCATTCAGATGGAAGAATCCTTTAATTGGGAGAGAGCCCAACGAAAGATATAGAGAAGCACACATGGCACCACAAAAAGCTTTTGGGGGAGGTGGTGTAAACATCTGGGCCGGAGTTATGAATAACAGCAAAACCGAAATCTACATAAGTGAAATAACGGTAAATGCGGAGATATATAAAGAGCAAATTTTAAGAAATATTGTTTTACCATTTTCACAAAATTTCAGCGAAGGATTCAAATTGATATATGACAACGCTCGACCCCATAGGGCAAGAATAGTACGAGAGTTCCTCGAAAAAAACACTGTAAACAGTATAAATTTGCCGCCCAAATCTCCCGATTTGAATATTATAGAACACGTTTAGTCAAAACTAAAATTATTAGTACAACAGCGTGAAAATGCACCTCAAAATTTAGTTGACTTGATTCTGGCGATTAGAGAGGAATGGAAAAATATACCTCAAAGTTTCATTACTAATTTTGTACAGAACATGTCTGCGAGATGTCGAGAAGTGTTAAATTTGAGAGGTGGGCCCACACGATATTAAATATTATTCCTTTGTTATCCTTCCTTTTATCATTGCAAAATTACCTAAAGTACTTACTGTCAAATGATCTTAAGATTATATTTATATTTAGTGGTAATAACATTCAGTTGTTAACTCTGAAGTACCATGTTAGAATATCACTTGAGCTAGTAAACATTTTTCACTTTAAAACATTTCTTGAAACGAAATAACATTAGGATTTTTTTTATTTGGTTTTTTGTTTCTTTGTAAGTCACTTTATTTGGGACACTCTGTAGGTCCATCTAACTTCCAAAATTCAGGTCAACTTCACATCTCAATACCTCTCATCCAGTCTGTTTCAGATAACTTTAACATTGGGCCTGCGTCTACAAGTATTTCTTGGCCCTGCACCCTGTAACCACCCTGTAAATATGACGTCATTGCTCTCAGAGTTTTCCAATCTCTTATTCCGCCCCTTATGTTTCTACCTGAAATTTATTTTCCAAATAAAGTTCCAGTATTATAGCATTTAAAGGCAACTTCAGTTATTTACCCTTTTTTTAATAAGGTCAAGTTTAAGACGCTCTATATTCTGTTTAAATTAATTTAAATAAAAAGCGAAAAATCAGTCTGGGTGTTTTGCTTTGCTTTCAAATTTTGCATTAAACAGTCAAAATTGTTATTATTGTTTCATATCAAGCAATTAAACATCTGTTCAGTTAATTGTTGAGAAAGCACTCCAATATATATATTGATGGTCAAAACATTTTGAAAGTCAACACCCTGTATAAAAATCTTATACCACTATCTCTTCGTGCACACGTAACAAGTCAGTTTTGTAAAATTAACCAATCGCATATCAGTTACTTGATCAGCAGGAGGCTGAAATTCAAGATTGGTAAATGTCTGAAGAAAAAATTAAAAAAATCTGAAATGTGGTACGATATTTAAAATCGGTTAAACCTGTTTTTTCTAAACTTGTCTAAACTTGTCAAGGATCGTCCTCAATTCACAAAAAAACAAAATAAAAACTGAATCCTAGATTCTAGGCAAGAAAGAAATTGTGTCAAAATGTAGTCAACTTATTCATCACCTTGTATACACCATCTGGATTGGTAATTTTGTTCAAAGTAGTCTAGAATACCTCCTCTATAGATCCTTCTAGAGGTTGCTGAAAACTTCATATTTTTATCTTGCGTTATTTTCAAAATATCTCGCTTAACAATTTATCGAAAAATATGATTGTCCTGTTTGTTTTGTCCAGCAGTTTAGTTGATGGTGTTTGTGACATTATATTTGACAGCTTTCGTCTCATGTTGGTTATGTTATTATAATATAATGTTAAACATCTCTTAAATTTAATAAATGTTAAACTCTGCGATGTACGTAATTTTCATACCTTTTGACGTCAGGCTCAAGTTGTAAAATTAAGACGTCAGCACTTTTGGTTTTACAGACATAAGGTGATTTTGGTAATTTAACATTTTAGAAACTCATTTAGCTTTTAAGTTTCATAAAATTGGAGAGTATTCCCTTGCTTTGCTTTCTCAATAAGAATGGAAGAATGGAAATACTCTCAGATCATCCTAGCCCAGTTCAGCAGCAGCGAATATTCTGCTGTGAAATTAAAAATGACGCCAAAAAAGTTTTTATAACTCTTTTGGTTTTTGAGATACAGGGTGATTTTGGTAAATTAACATTTTAGACCCTTGTTTATATTTTTAGTAGTATGAAAAGAAAAAAAAATACTTTTGATTCTTCAACATTCGAAATTTCTTTCAATAGAAAAATCTATTTGTGTACCACATTGTTTTCAAGTGACGGCTCTAGAGCACTTTGAGAAGATGCCCATCCTTTTTTCTCAATAAGAATAGAAGTACTCTCAGACCATTCTAATCTTATTTTCGGCACTTTTACGAGGTATTTTCCTTATTTTTAACGATAGAAGGTTGCGTATTTGTCAACAGGTGCTACTTTTTTGTGAAATTAAAGATGGCGCAAGCAGAATTTTCGTAGCCCTGTTGGTTTTTAAGGTACAGGGTGATTAAGGTATTTTTTGTAATTTTGTGTATCATGTCAACTCATTTATCTTTTAACACAAAACAGTTTTAGTATCATACAGCGTTTTCAAGTGGCGATTCTGGAGCACTTTGAAAGTATTCCCATCTTTTGTTTTCTCAATGGGAATGGAGGGATGGAAATGCTCTCCTCCTCGCCAGTCCTTTGCCCTCGAGAGAGCTTGGTGACATCATGTATCAATTCTCTTGATTGCCTCTTTCCAGGCACTTCTATTCTGTGCCAGGTGTGCTGCATCCGACAGATTATGGCCCACCATGTGTTTGACCAAGTTTGACTTGATCCACCCATCGCTTTGGTGATAGCCCACGTGGCCGTCTCCCATCAACCATTTCTTCCACGATTAGTCTTTCCATCGAGTCTGTTTGTCTAGAGATGTATCCAAAATACATTGATTGACTAACTTTTTTAACTAATCGTGTTTTAATATGTAGCTCTTCTAGTATGGACACATTAGTTATGTGGGCCGTCCAGGGTATTCGCAGGATTCGTCGGTAAACCCACACTTCGAAAGCGTTCATTCTCTTTTTGTTCGACTTTTTCAACCTCCATGTCTCAGCTGTGTAAGCTGCGATGGCAAATATGATCAAGCGTGCTATTCGCAGCTTAGTGTTTCGGGTAATTGCAGTTGATTTCCATATTTTTGTTACTTTAGTTCTTGCGTTTCTTGCTATGGCAAGCCTTCTTTTTGATTTCCATTTCGCAACCTCCCGAATTTGTGATAATGAAGCCAAGGTAACTAAACGTGTTGACCACCTCGAAACCAGATTTTCCTCGATTGTGAGGTTGGTTGTTATTCTGTCGATCTACAATCATTATTTTTGTTTTTTGTCTATTAAGTTCGAGTACGTAACTTCGGCTAACGCTGCTCAACATGTCCATTATGTCCACCATTTTTTCCTTTTTAGCTCCGATGATCAAGGTATCGACAGCATAACTTAAATTATTTATTTTTCTTCCTAAAATCGACAATCCACCATCCCAGTCTTCTAGCACTTCACGCATGATATATCCGCCATATATGTTAAATAGCATTGGTGATAAAATGCATCCTTGTCTTACTCCCGCTTTAGTTGAGAAACTTTCAGAGTATGTGTTATTCCCCTAACTTCATCGGTGTTTCTTTCGTCCAGTTGTTTCTTTTAAATGGACAAGGTGGAGAGGGGTTTCCATTTTGAGAAGAATAATCCATAGCGACTCCCAAGCAACAGTATCAAAAGTCTTTGAATAATCGACAAATCATAAGTACATCTCTACGTTAAATTCGCGGGCTTTTTCGATTAGTTGACGGACATTTAAAATTTGTTCTTTAGTGCCCTTTCCCGGTACAAATTCTGTTTGTTCATCAGATATTTGAGGTAGAAGGAATGGTTTTAGACGCTTATTGAGAATGGTTAGAAATAATTTGCTGACATGCGGGACTGGCACCACTCATTCGACCATTTTCCGGTCTGCCAGATTTCATTGCAGAGTGCGTGCATGATGTTGAAGCCAATCTCGCCCATTGCCTTTTCTACTTCAGCTGTTATAGCATCCACTCCAGGAGCCTTTCTATTATTTAGTTTTTTAATAGCCCTCTCTACTTCAGTTCTAAGTAGGTCCGGTTCCTTCTGCAATCCTTCCAAAACGGCAGCGTTTGTTTCATTAATGGTGTTACCACTAAACAACAGACAGCAGTAGAGTCTCCATACCTCAGCAATTTTCATAGTGTTGGTTACAGCATTACCGAATTCATCCTGGATTATTTATGTTCTGAAAGTGAATTCGCGTGAGAAGTATCTGACTTTACTAAACAATTATCCGGATTCGTTGCAGTCAGCGTGTTGTTCCAGTTCTCTGCGTCATTTATTTGTTAACTTTTGTCTTGTCGACAGGATTTCCTAATTTCCAAACTAATTTGTTGCAGTTGTTCCATTTTTCCGCTTAGATTAGATTTAAGTTTCGTAGACATCTTCTGTGTTCTATAAGTCGTAAAGTTTCATCAGTCATGCAGTATGGGCGAGGTGTTGATTTTGCATCAGTTAATTGTGCTGTGGCATGTTTAATCCAATCTCTTATCATAATCCAGGATTGTTGGGGATCTCCAGTTGTCAGTGGTATGTTGCTTAGGCTAAGCAGTCTCTACAGCTAAGTGGGCTCGGAGCATGTGATTCTTGTAGGATTTTTGGGTAATTTCCTTTTTTGGTTTTTATACTGCTTGTTTGGAGATATACTTGAGTTGAGAGTCGGCGGGGATGGTGCTTAAATACTGTGTTCCTCACTGTGTGTCACTGAAGTTAATTCAGGTTAAGGGATACTCTCAGATCGGCCTAAATGCTCTGTGACCAGTGCGGAGGTGCCAGAGTGTATAGGGTACCTAATGCTAGGCACTTTTACGTAATAATTTACGAAGTGTTTTCCTTATTTTTTAAGATAGAGCGCTGGGAATTTCGCAACAGGTGCTACTTTCTTGTGAAATTAAACATGGCGCCAACAAACTTTTCATACCCCTTTTAGTTTTTGAGATACAGGGTAATTATGGTATCAAATCATTTTAGAAACTAGTTTATCTTTTAAGTTTATGAAAAGTAAAAAATGCTCACCAGTTTCTTCCATATTCGAAATTTCTTTCAATCGAAAACGCTATTAATGTCGTACAGCGTTTTCAGGTGGCGGATCTAGAGCAATTAGAGAATATTTCCATTCTTTATTTTCTCAATAAGAATGGAAGAATAGAAATATTCTCAGGTGATCCTAAATGCCCGTGACCACTGCAAACTGAGTATACAGGTTAACCCAATTTCGGCACTTTTATTATTCGAGATGATAAAGATGGCGTCAACAGCTCTTTTAGTTTTTAAGATACAGTGTGATTTTGGTAGTTTGACATTATAGAAACAGTATTTTTTGATATGTATAATCTAGTGGCGTCCAAAATTTTTTTCGTTCAATTTTTTTTGTTTGTGTTTGGTTAAATCTACATAACTGAATATTCGCTGCTGTTGCTTGCTCTATTTACCGGACAAACATCCTATACAGAAAATATGACCAATTTCAGCGCTCAAAGCCCCCATAAGTCCACAGCTCCTATCGGCTCCCAACAAGTTCGTAAATACATTTCGCCACTTTCCATTCAGTTTTCAGCGGCCGCGACTTTTTGCGCTACAACTCCGTTTTTGTTCCTCTTTCGCCATTATTTATAGCATTCAGCGACCACAGCCCCGATGCTTTTCCAAACAAAGACTTTACATATTGCTTTGTGATGCATATATGATTATATTTTCCTACTTTGGACGCTTGAAAGCCCTCTCTTGTGAATATATGTTTTTAAATAGGTAACAACTAGTTTATTATTTAGCAAACAAAACTGTTCAAAAATTGAAGAATGAAATAATTAAATAATAGAGGCCACACGTAAATGACACTAACTATAAATGACTTCATTCCAATAGACACAAAATCCCGCCAAATTTCATTGGTAAATACAAATTAGAAAACTGTCTTCCACCATCGCTTGGTATAATAAACTAACACAATTTTCTTTTCCTACGAGCATTTGCGTGCGGGAAGTAGCACTTTACCGCACGTGTGATGTAATAGTTATTTTTAAAAACACCAAAACTGACATTTGTCAAACTGTAATTAATCCGAACTTATTTTAACTATTATACTTAACACATGTAACGGTTGAAAACTGTCGCTAGAATTAGTCCTGCAAATGCGGATATTTGAGGTTGTTTATTTACCTTTTTTTTTGCTAACCTGTGGAAGGTGGATAGGGTTCGCGTTTTGTCTTGTCAGGGGTCTCAGGACTGTGCTGGCAGTGAGTTGCGCCCATTTTCCTTGCCTTTGTTTCAATAAGGGAGGCCACAGATTTTATTAAGTTTGGGAAATTATAACCCCAAAACTTGGAAATGGTGTTTTCTCAATAGGAATGGAGGGATGGAAATGCTCTCCTCCTCGCCAGTCCTTTGCCCTCGAGAGAGCTTGGTGACATCATGTATCAATTCTCTTGATTGTCTCTTTCCAGGCACTTATATTCTGTGCCAGGTGTGCTGCATCCGGCAGATTATGGCCCACCATGTGTTTGACCAAGTTTGACTTGGTCCACCCATCGCTTTGGTGATCGCGCACGTGGCCGTCTCCCATCAACCCTTTCTTCCACGATTAGTCTTTCCATCGAGTCTGTTTGTCTAGAGATGTATCCAAAATACATTGATTGACTAACTTTTTTAACTAATCGTGTTTTAATATGTAGCTCTTCTAGTATGGACACATTAGTTCTGTGGGCCGTCCAGGGTATTCGCAGGATTCGTCGGTAAACCCACACTTCGAAAGCGTTTATTCTCTTTTTGTCCGACTTTTTCAACCTCCATGTCTCAGCTGTGTAAGTTGCGATGGCAAATATGATCGAGCGTGCTATTCGCAGCTTAGTGTTTCGGGTAATTGCAGTTGATTTCCATATTTTTGTTACTTTAGTTCTTGCGTTTCTTGCTATGGCAAGCCTTCTTTTTGATTTCCATTTCGCAACCTCCCGAATTTGTGATAATGAAGCCAAGGTAATTAAACGTGTTAACCACCTCGAAACCAGATTTTCCTCGATTGTGAGGTTGGTTGTTATTCTGTCGATCTACAATCATTATTTTTGTTTTTTGTCTATTGAGTTCGAGTCCGTAACTTCGGCTAACCCTGCTCAACATGTCCATTATGTCCACCATTTTTTCCTTTTTAGCTCCAATGATCAAGGTATCGACAGCATAACTTAAATTATTTATTTTTCTTCCTAAAATCGACAATCCACCATCCCAGTATTCTAGCACTTCACGCATGATATATCCCCCATATATGTTAAATAGCATTGGTGATAAAATGCATCCTTGTCTTACTCCCGCTTTAGTTGAGAAACTTTCAGAGTATGTGTTATTCACCCTAACTTCATCGGTGTTTCTTTCGTCCAGTTGTTTCTTTTAAATGGACAAGGTGGAGAGGGGTTTCCATTTTGAGAAGAATAATCCATAGCGACTCCCAAGCAACAGTATCAAAAGCCTTTGAATAATCGACAAAGCATAGGTACATCTCTACGTTAAATTCGCGGGCTTTTTCGATTAGTTGACGGACATTTAAAATTTGTTCTTGAGTGCCCTTTCCCGGTACAAATCCTGTTTGTTCATCAGATATTTGTAGTAGAAGGAATGGTTTTAGACGCTCATTGAGAATGGTTAGAAATAATTTGCTGACATGCGGGATTAATGCTATGATTAAAGATGGACTGGCGCCACTCATTTGCCGGTCTGTCAGATTTCGTTGCGGAGTGCGTGCATGATGTTGATGCCAATCTCACTCATTGTCTTTAGTACTTCAGCTGTTATAGCATCCACTCCAGGAGCCTTTCTATTATTTAGTCCTTGAACAGCTCTCTCTTCTTCAGTTATAAATAGGTCCGGTCCTTTCGGGAAGCCTTCCAAAACGGCAGCGTTTGTTTCATTAATAGTGTTACAACTAAACAACCGACAGCAGTAGCTTCTCCATACCTCAGCAGTTTCCATAGTGTTTGTTGCAGCATTACCGAATTCATCCTGGATTATTTGTGTTCTTAAAGTGAATTCGCGTGAGAAGTATCTGACTTTACTAAACAATTCTCAGGATTCGTTGCAGTCAGCGTGTTGTTCCAGTTCTCTGCGTCATTTATTTGTTAATTTTTGTCTTGTCGACAGGATTTCCTAATTTCCAAATTAATTTGTTGCAGTTGTTCCTCTTTTCCGCTTAGATTAGATTTAAGTTTTGTAGACATCTTCTGTGTTCTATAAGTCGTAAGGTTTCATCAGTCATCCAGTATGGCCGAGGTGTTGATTTTGCATCAGCTAATTGTGCTGTGGCATGTTTAGTCCAGTCTCTTATCATAACCCAGGATTGTTGGGGGTCTCCAGTTGTCAGTGGTATGTTGCTTAAGCTAAGCAGTCTCTACAGCTGAGTGGGATCGGAGCTTGTGAATCTTGTAGGATTTTTGGGTAATTTTCTTTTTTGCAGTTTCATAATCAAGCCCTTCAGCGTTTGTGGTGGGAACTGCACCACAAACCTCTATTTGGTTTTTATACTGCTTGTTTGGAGATATACTTGAGTTGAGAGTCGGCGGGGATGGTGCTTAAATACTGTGTTCATCACTGTGTGTCACTGAAGTTAGTTCAGGTTAAGGGATACTCTCAGATCCTAATCAGTACCTAATGCTAGGCACTTTTACGAAGTGTTTTTCTTATTTTCTAAGATAGAAAGCTGGGAATTTCGCGACAGGTGCTACTTTTTTGTGAAATTAAACATGGCGCCAACAAAATTTTCATACCCCTTTTAGTTCTTGAGATACAGGGTAATTATGGTATCAAATCATTTTACAAACTAGTTTATCTTTTAAGTTTATGAAAAGTAAAAAATGCTCGCCAGTTTCTTCCATATTCGAAATTTCTTCCAATCGATAACGCTATTAATATCGTATAGCGTTTTCAGGTGGCGGATCTGGAGCAATTAGAGAATATTTCCTTTCTTTATTTTCTCACTAAGAATGGAAGAATAGAAATATTCTCAGGTGATCCTAAATGTCCGTGACCACTGCAAACTAACTATACAGGTTATCCCAATTTCGGCACTTTTATTACCCGAGATGATAAAGATGGCGTCAACAGCTCTTTTAGTTTTTAAGATATAGAGTGATTTTGGTAATTTGACATTTTACAAACAGTATTTTTTGATATGTATACTCTAGTGGCGTCCAAAATTTTTTTCGTTTAATTTTTTTTGTTTGTGTTTGGTTAAATCTACATAACTGAATATTCGTTGCTGTAGCTTGCTCTATTTACCGGACAAACATCCTATACAGAAAATATGACCAATTTCAGCGCTCAAAGCCCCCATAAGTCCACAGCTCCTATCGGCTCCCAACAAGTTCGTAAATACATTTTGCCACTTTCCATTCAGTTTTCAGCGGCCGCGACTTTTTGCGCTACAACTCCGTTTTTGTTCCTCTTTCGCCATTATTTATAAATGTTAGTGCTTTAACGATAAGTCACTGGAAGACCGTGCCTATTTGCTGCATCTAAAATTTCGTCTGATAAGACCATTCTTATTATATGTTTTGAAGGCTTTTGTCCCTACTTTCTATCTGGTCTGTAAATTTACTTTTTAAAAACACCAAAACTGACATTTGCCAAACTGTAACTAATCCGACCTTATTTTGGTTTAACACATGATAAAAAAAGTAATGCATGGTGTAGTGGTTGACACACCTACTTTGTAAACTTGGGGTCGTGGGTTCGAATACCGGTGAGGACAAACTCGCGTGCGCGAAAGTTTACTTTTCCGCACGCATTTGAGTGCGGAAAGTAGTACTAGTGCGGAAAAGTAAAAAACCTTGCTAACTATGGTTGGTATGGAAGAACATAATAAGAACCAGTAAAACTACCATGATTTATAGTTGTCAGGAATGGTGGCATTAGGTGCCTGGTATACCAGCTTACTTATACTTGTACTGCATCTTTAATTTTAGTTTTGCAAAAAGGCAGGTTATCGATCTCAACGTTTTTTAAATGAAAAGGTTGATTTCTTTAATTAATAAGTTAGTTTTATCAGTAAAATTGAAATTTGAAATTAAAATACCAGATATGGCGTACATTGCATTGTTTACCTGGCAGAAAAACAACGCCATGTCTGGTGTTTTAACTTCAAACTGAAGTTTTACTGACAATTGTAAAAGTCGTCCTTACTCATAGAAAAAATATTTTTTTCTCCAAACGCCATTAAATTGCTACTTTATTTGACACAGCAGACACTTCATTTCCTTACTGTCATCCCGTCGGAGGGTGAAGTTTTTTCCTGCCGCTCGTCGCCGGCAGGTAAAGTCTTTTACTGTCGCTCAAGAACATTGCGATGCGATATGCGAATCAAATTTATTAAATGTATTGGATATATATTAAATATGAAATTAAGCTATTCAAAAATATTAATGATTTTTCTTAAACCTGATTTTTTCTTTGACAAATTAAATAAGCCGCACTATAATGTTTTAATTTGTCATTACCTATATATCTTTTAAGAAAACAAATTATCAACGTATTTTTTATTAATTTTAATTATAATAATAGGAATAGTAACGCATCTATTAACTATAGAACAACTTGCGTACTAGTATTATTAATTATTGTTTGGTAAAGATAACACATTTACTTTTGTGAGGAAAAATTGATGTTAAAGGTACAGTGTGAAATTGTTGCACCTTGAAGATTCAGTCCTGAACTTAAATTAGAATTTTCAATTTGTCTTGATAATATGAAGGTTTCAGTGGAATTTTTGTTATTGGATATGATGTTATTTGCTGTGCATGAACAGCTAGGCTGGATATTATTGCTACTTGTAACACCAAGAACAGAATAAGTTTTACAGGTTGGTATTTGGTGACTATCAGGAGATCTTGGGGCAGTCTCTATTTCGACAAAACTAGCAGTCGTCTGGTTTGTAGCTAATTCGAAACTAGTGGAAGTAAATATTTCTTTGGAAGGTCCTTCTGAAGAGTCAAAAATCTTTTTGGCGATATCTTTCTTATTTCTTAGGGAATCTCCAACATAACTTTCCGCCACACTGGAGGACTTCCAGCCCCCATGTCGTTTAAGAGTCGTGGTGTCACCACCTCCATCCACGAGCAGCGTAGCGAAAGTTCGCCGAAAACAATGGTCGGTGTATTCTTGCCAATTTGACAGCTGTAAATATCGAGCGATTTCTTTGGGAGTTCCCCCTAATTTATGAATTCCCATTACTACTCTATGACACTTTCCATTATGAAATTTTAGAAAAAACCTATTTTCTGGTAGGTCTTTAGGTCGTAATGAAATATACTTTCTAACCAAATAAAGATACCGTTCCTTTAGGATGGTGAAATTTCTTGGCCAACTATTTTTTGACGATATTAACGAAATATGTAACAATGTTCCAAGGTTTTCTACATCAGATGTTTTCAATTTCAACAGTCCGTCCTATCTACATGCCCCTGATACCGCAATAATCAACACTATCTAAAAAGAAAATATCTTGTCTAATAAGTACCAAATAGTAAAAATCACTTTACAATATTTTTCTTACTTTACTAGCTAAGTGCTCATCATCGGGCGCTTCTTCCAAGAAACGAGATATACGAGGTGTTCATTATAAAACTCCATCTAGTTGGCTGTGAAATGTCAAAAGAAAAGGATCGAGAAACAAAAGTCCATTTATTTTGATTATGTCATCCTTTTCTGTCAAAATGTCATATCCTGCTATATGAACACCTCGTATCTTCGTGCTTAAAAATTCGTGACTTTTTGGGCCTATATCCGTCTCCTTGTTTTTGAGGTATGCTTTTAATTTTACATAACCCGTAATGTTTATGCCATTTTTGATGTTCAATACACATTTTAGCATCGAATAGTTCGACCATAAAGTTGACGACTTTTGGTGAAGATTTTTGGCAAGCTAATGAGTATATGCGAGCAAGATATTCTCAGATACGTTAGTCACATTTTTTTCTCCGCACCATTTAAATAGTTTTTCATAACATAGCAGATATTTCCGCGTTGATTTTGACGACATTAAATTTTCTGTAGCCTCTTCATCCAAATGCCTAACGTCAGGTGGTGTCAAAGAATCCATTTCCTCGTCTGAATCAGATATGGCTAAATAAACACATTACTTTAACATATACCTATTTTTTCCTATATAAAAGACCTTACCTTGGAACATTGTTTAAGTTTAATTTCAGTTATGAAAGGAATTATCAATAAATTACCTACTCAAAAGATAGTTGCTTAGGTAGCTTAAGTATTAGGTATTTTCACTTAACTTTATTAAATATCTCGTTAATACACAGTTTGAAAAGGTATGACAAAAATGCGTCAAAGTCAGATTCACAAGGCTAATGAGATAAATATGATTAAAGAGTACCTACGTAAGTAAATAGCAACGCAGCTTGTTATTCATGGTAACCTAAAGCTTACTTCACATTGGTAAAGTTTATACTTACTTATATTTATTAATAATAAAATAATAAATCATCACGGGCCTCTCTGTGAGTAAACTTATTGTTTCAGAATTCAGCCATGGAAAGTAATAGTTTCGATTCATTTGTGCGTAAAGCAATTACTTATAATTCCTTTGCAGCAGTTAAAAAAAATTATTTTATTTTTTATTGAATATAATATTATAGAGAGACCATGACAATAATTCATTAAAAAATGCAATAAAAAAAAACGAAGAATAGCAAAAATTATAATTAAAAAAAACCAGATAGAACCTGGACCCCTAGGATAAAAGGCAGTCGCTCTAACCATCGCGTTACGGAAGACCTCAAGATTTCTCCGCATAGCCGCGCTTACTTTCATATTGGAGGAATGTCCCATATACATATAATTATTATTGATATTTAATTGAATATTATTGTTCACATAAAGACCTTCTTGTTTTCTTGAAAACACGTAGGATATACGTAGAAACATGGCTTATCTAATTACAAATATTTAAAGATACACAGACACAGCTGATGAAGTTTTTGAAAGCGCGTAATTTGACCACGTCAATAAGTGATGTACTTTACTCAAAGAATGACATTGAATAAAATGTTTTCACTTGCTTTTGAATTATGTGCAATATTTTTAGCTTTGCTATCGCTATAACGCATCGAATATAACCTATAGTTAATTTATTGAAACCAAAAATAGTATATTTAATTATATTTTAGATGCTATTTATATTAATATAATATAAATAGCATCTAAGACCAATATAAAATCATCATGAACAACTTCAACTGACTACCCTCGTTACTCGGAAGTGACTGCTCATTGGCTGCATTGGCTCCATATGTCTGCTTGATCTAAACCGATAATACACAGGCGCTGGTTTCATTTCACTTTCTATGTTTTGTGTTGAATCTTTTTTAGAACTATTACCAGAAAAGTCCAATAAGGTAACAAATGTTTTTATGAAAATAAGTATTGTAGTAGCAATTTAATATCGAAACGCAATGTATGGTACCTGTGGGTATTACCATACGTTTTCGATGATTGAAAGAGGATTTGACCTTGGTGGCTGTCACTTTACCTGCCGGCCACGGGGGGCAGGAAAAGACTGACCTGCCGCCGAAACTTCACAGACTCGCCAGAAAAGTGCATCTTTCGCTCCTTGTGAAACAATATACTATTCCTAACACTTGCGGAAAGTATCTTTTCCGCACGCGACTGCAGTTGGCCGAACGACGCGTAGCGGAGTTCGGCCATGAAGTCTTCAAAAAGTATCACTTTTCAGACTTGTTAGGAAAATAACTATTTTTAATTTCTCTGCGTGAATGGTTAATTTCCTACGAGCGCATGTGTTTTAACTTTGTTGTCTTCTATGAGTTCAATTAAATATGAACGTAGGTTAAATTTTACACGTACGCACGTGTGTGCGCTGAACCCTAAAACATTCAGAAAATTATAGAAAAATGCAATCAATTTATTTCATCTCAGCAAAAAAACAACAACAGAAGAACAATAAAATTATGCAAAAGTAACGCTCAGATTAATAAAGCTTCAAATTGTATGTAATGTGCGGTAAAGTGCTACTTCCCGAACGCAAATGCTCCTAGGAAAAGAAGATTATGTTAGTTACAAAGGGACGGTGGAAGAGAGTTTTCTAATTTTTTATTACCGATGAATTTGGCGGGATTTTGTGTCTATTGGAATGAAGTCATTTATAGTTAGCGTCATTTACGTGTGGCCTCTATTATTTAATCATTTCGTTCTTCAATTTTTGATCTGTTTTGTTTGCTAAATAATAAACTAATTGTTACCTATTTGAAAACATAACCCCAAGAAGGGGCTTTCAAGCGTCCAAAGTAGGAAAATATAATCATAATTATATGCATCACAAAGCAATATGCACAAATGAGGGCGGTAAAGCGACTTTACCGCACTCTCGTAGTAAACTAACTATTTCATTTTTTACTACTTATATGGGTATTATGCCCCATATAATCTTTTTGATGTTTCTTTTGATGTTGGAAACCGTTCGCACTATTGCCAGTAAGATTACTGAGAATACTAATTTACCCTGAAAAGTGCTCGGAGGAAGTACCTAGTTGACGTTTCGGCAACTTATCTGTTGCCTTCTTCAGAACTAATTTAATTGATCTTAAGTTGAGAGTATATAGGTAATGAATAATGTTCGAAAATCGTTTTTCTTTTGACATGAAAATGTCATTTGAAATAAATTGTCATTATTCCGAAAAGTACGTTTAAAATAAATGGTTAATGTACCAACCCACGGGGTGTTCATTATAAAACTTCATCTAGTTGGCTGTGAAATGTCAAAAGAAAAAGATGACAGAGACAAAAGTCCATTTATTTTGATTCTCTCATCCTTTTCTGTCAAAATTTTATAGCCTGCTAGATGAAGTTTTATAATGAACACCCCGCGTTGTTTATTTACCTAAATGGAACTATAATGTGTTACTAATTATGTAGAATATTACTTTTTAATTTATGTGTAAGTTACCATTTTGAATTTCCTGCTCTAATATAGATATTTGGCGCATTCGCAACTGTGAGGTAGCTGTTTAATTGTCCTACACCCGCTATCTGCAGTTCCATTGTATTGAAAAGGACACAAAGCACACATATTATAGATAACTATGTATTATCTATGTTAGCTGAGCAAGAAGCCACACGATGGTCTTTATTTAGTAATATATATGCACGTTCTTTAATTTTACGTTATATATAATAACCTAAAATTGTATATAGGTTTCGTGCAGCACGTGACCTGTCATCGAACTTGGTGGTAAAACAACCTCAAAAAATTACATTGACGTAAATGGAAAAAATCTGCCTTCCTGCATATAAATCCGTTTTTCTTTAATTTTTCTTAAGATATTTACCCTGAAACAAAAGTGAGTTGTTCTAAGAAGTACATTTCCCATATCCAGGTCGGAGCTGTTAGATAACATTGCCTCATAATTGTACAGGAATTACAGAAAGTTGGAACTTTGCAGATTCTGCCTACACAGACCCTTCTGCTTCAGGTACAGTTTAAAAATGTACCTTCAAATCACACTGTTGATATCTGAGCATTGCGTGATTGGATCAACTGTTAAGAAGCCCATTATTTCAACTCCAAATATTTTGGGAATAAGAAATGCTGAAATCAGAATTTTGTTAGTTTCTACTTTGCAATGCCTGTCTTCATAGTGCTAAACTTAACCAAGGCCAAGGAGGATATTACTAAGTAGGTGCCTAAGTACAGAATTGTACCCTCATTGGTGCTTAACATACAGTTTCAATCATATTATTTTTGCTCTTTTTTTGTAATTGTTTAACTGGAGTAATGTTTTTAATATCCTAATAGCTTTAGTGTTGTTGTCGAGTATGGAAATGACAAATAAGTAGCCAAGTAAGGAAACAGAAGCCATTCCATAAAGTAGTATGTAATGCCACGAAAGGACAAAGATATATTAAAAAGAAGATAGCCAAAGGGCTTCATGGCATATATTCTTAAACATATTTACTTCAGTAACAAATTTATTTATATAACTTAAAAATATATATTTTTATTCTAGCAGTATCAGTGAGATTGTATTGAAGAAAATCTTTGAATAAGTGGTTGTTACAATAAAATGTGTTCCATTAAGAGACAGGTTTTGTTTTAAATTCTTCAATAAACAATTATAACCTCAAAAGTAACAATGTTTTTATATTAAATTGTGGAGGAACATTTACAATAATACAACATCTTAAAAATTATTTTGCCTTAATTTATCACTGCACAGTTCAAGTGTTATCACAGTAATCACCAAATTTTTTCGAAAATTATTTGCTCCTAGACATAAAGATTTCCTAGTCTATAGGGCATATCTACGAGTGTCTAAATATCTTATTTCATATTCCAGCCAAGTAATCACATTATATCTTTTCACAATCCACTCCTTTCTAGTTTTTATGGCACTAAAATCAATTGGGAACACCAAACCTCTATTTCCATGCTCCTTTGTCTGAATTTGAAGTAGTTTTGAAGCATAAAAAGGGTGGTAGTACTTGGTGGTAGATCTAATCCACAAAATATTGCTCTCCTTACCACTTATTTCGGCATAAAGGTAATTCTTTTTTGCTTCACTGTCAAGAATGATGATTCTAGAAGGCCTCCAGCAAAATCTAAGTTTCATTCGATTTAAGATAATTGAAAAAAATGCAATTAAATGCAAAGACGTCATTATTTTACATGTATTTTAAATGGGTGAGGTTATGTTGTCATACCCCCAGGTTCAAATTGTGACGTCACGTGCACGAAACCTATTAGGGAATCCAACGACCTGTCAAACTAAAAACAATATGGCGGCTGTTGGCACACAATAATACAATTGCACATCCTTGGCCTTGGAAGCAACAGCAAATCAGTAATTTGTTTGTGTCACTATTGTCATTGTGAAGTACGCACCTACTCACCTGGATACTTATTCTATAGGAAAGAGTGAAAGTGAAACTGAAATTTTTGACAACCTTGATTGGTCAAAAAATTCTGTTGACGAATTCCATTGGCCAGCAATTCTCACTTTCACTTTCACTCTTATAGAATAGGTGTCCTGGTGTAAAACTGGCTACATATACCATATTCCATTATTTTCTGCATTTTACATTGCCATGAAATTTACCCTGTATGACATCGATGGCAATTGTCGTTTACTTGTCGTGAAAACAGATACGGTAAATACAGAATTGGAAGGTGAAAACTAAAATCGGCAATTTGAAAGGAACGATTTGTCAGATTTGATTTGTGACTTGTGTGCCAACAACCGCCATATTGGGTCACGTGGTTTGGATTGCCTAATTAAGTATCAAGAACAGTAAGGAAGTTTTACCGATTGAAGACAAAGTTTTGGAGGCTGAGCGAAGCCTCCAATTTGCCTGAGACCGGTAAAACTATTAGTGTTTGTGATGCTTATACTATTTTTTGTACGACCAGTTTTGCGTATTAATAATAATTTTTTTAAGTAATGGAACTTTGAAAAATTCATGACAAAATTATTCAGATCGACATAACCAGCACCAGACGCGTGGCCATATTTGTGCCCATTATTTGATTGCTGAGGATATGAATGATCCTTCTCTTTATTGATGTCAAAATATTAATCAATTTGCGTCAACTTCTGAATTACAAACTATTAATTTCGTGTTTTCTGGTTGAGACTGCAATCCTTGTGTGACGAGATGTCTGAATCGGAAAAATCAGATATTGGAAATGCATGGCAAGAAGGACGTTCTTCATTAATACCGCAAAAGTCAAGTCAAAGATACGAAAACACGTATAGCGACTTTAGAACTTGGTTTTCCAAAAAAAATGCTCAATCCATAAATGATAAGATGATGGTGGCTTATTTTAATTTCAATAAATAGAAAATTTTAATCGCAATATGAGTTATTATTGTGTGAATAGCTGAATTGATGCTTGAAAGCCTTTAAAATATCGAATTAACCCCACATTTTACTTACCGTTCTAGAACAGTAAGTAAATCGCTTACCGTTTTGTTAGCCTTAGCAACTGGGAACTTGTCCTTACTGTTTCGAAAGCAGGTACGGTAAACATACCAGAATAGACAGGTCGTACAAAAAACTATATTGGGGCGTAATACCCATAAGTAAAATGAATGAATGATTGAATAATGAATGATCCGCCTCAAATATTTAAGAGTTATCTATCAATCATTTAGCCTTATATTTTACACTCAAGTGCCTTCTAAATATTAACATGTTATCTATATTAATTACATCTTAAGAATTCCAACACAAACAATTCTTGGCCGTTTTAGCCCTTCATGTAAATAAGGACCTTGCCGACTGGATCCTGTGCGTCCCAAAGTCTCCCTCAGGCGACATTCAATGTAAATTTGAGGTTAGCTTCATTTACTTAGGGCCAGTTAACTTTCAAGCCATTTGCTTTAAGTAGCGATTACGTATATCTCGCGCCCGAATATGGTACGAGGCCCATTGTTGACTTGTACAATATATCATATCGTAATATTATCCGAAAGCTTATTTACCGTTGACCCGAAACCGTTACAAAGAAAACTTCCAGGAAAGCCATTACAGTTAAAAATAATCCTCAAAAGTAACTCAGAACTTTCTTTTCTACTAAAAGTAAAAGAACTGGTCATTCCATGTTGGTCTATTGGACCGTATATTATTAGGGGCTCGCGTGCCCGGTTTTCCAATAGAGCCATTGTGCGTGAAAACTTAATGTTTCTTTAGGCCATTAATGTATACCGTGCTAATCGCATTTTGATTGGCCTCCATTTGCAAAAACACCTCTGTATGTTTTATGAATTCGTTTTAAATGGCCCTTACAAGGCAATTACTAGATCCCTTCCTTCAGATAAGGGCCGTCGCTAATGGTACGACGAAAAGCTGCTTTGTTTTGCCACTCTTTTCTCCTATGGTGCGCTAATTGGCCGGTTCAAGCAATATTAAGCTTAGTTAACCACTAAGGAGCAATTTAGTATTACAGGCTTAAACTCCACGTAAGACTGAACGAAAGATTTCTGTAAACAGTGGGGCCAACGAGGACAAGTTGGGTCAGGCTCAAACAGGTTAGGTCAGATTAGTTTAGGTTGGATGCAGATGGATTACGGATGACCGACTTGACATTGCCATATACTTAGTCAATAAGAAACTGTCTATGAAAGACACCACTAAACACCAGGGCATCATGGTCATCAGGAGTGAAAACACAAATATAGTGGGTTGTCATATCTCCCCAAATATTTCTATGACAAACTACGAAGAGCTAGATAACATAATTACTTCAATGGATGGACTTTTTTTCAAGTCAAAACCTGGCAAGATGCATGAAGCTCTGGGAAGTTTTGGAGATGGAGAGCTTATCGCCCCACAAGCATATTTATTTTGACATTGCCCACAACAGAAATGCTAAGGTAACATTGAGAAATATACAGGGTGATTTACGTTACTCGACACGGAAGATAAACTTTTAGATTTTAAAAAAGTTTTGTATATGGAATGGATGGGGGTCTATGGGAAATACATTTTAAAATTATTGTCATTGTATACAGGTGGTCCCAAAGTATAAAATTGATAATAAAGTTGTATTTTTTTAAATGAGACACATAGTATATTAATGTATTTTCGGTATCTATGGACAAAAGTAAAGGTAGTTTTATTAAGGTTTATGGCATCTAAACCGTACCGTTCTTCAGATATTCGAGATTTTGCGAGAATGCCGCATCAAATTAATTGTTTAAATCTCAGCACTTGGTTTCTTTTCAACCACCAAAATTGGCTGGTGGGCCAATAGTATATTGGACTTTTTGCGGTGTGTATTAAATATTAACTACTCTGCACCGAATGTCAATAAATGAACACCAAATTATTGCAAACTTCAAACAGTAATAACTCGTTTAATTTAAATTAGACACCCTCTATTCTATAGTATCATTAGATGCAGAATCTCGTTTCCTATCAAAACTATTAAACATTCCTATAGCTTGGTCTTTGCGTTTTTTTGGAAAATTGATTTTTTTTGAATTTGAGCTGACATAAACCAGTTAAGTAATCTACTTTACCTGTTACAATACCTGATTTTGAGAAAGCAAAATTTAATGCTATTAGTACTGGGTGTTCACTAGAAAACTTTATTTAGGAGGCTATAAAATTTTGACAGAAAAGGATGGCATAATGAAAGTAAATGGACTTTTGTTTCTCCATTCTTTTCCTTTGACATTTTACAACCAACTAGACGAAGCTTTCTAATGAGCACCCCGTATTTGTCAGATATTAATTTATAAGTTACAAAATTATGATCCTGAAGATTATTTAGCAGTCATCTGAATGTTAAAGTGTCTTTATTTAGCATAAAATATCAAATAAAACAATAAAACATTATATTACAAGAGTTCTTATAAAATTTAGCATCTCTATACAAAAAAAATAATTGCAATAATAGTGGCAAGTAATTAAAGTAAATGGACTTTTGTTCCTTCATCCTTTTCTTTTGACTGTCAAATCAGTCAACTAGAGGATGTTTTCAAATACGAACCTTCTAATCCCATCTTTACTGTCAGTTTGGAGAGTTTTCGCATCAATTTCGACGTAAACTTAAAATTAGTTTTTTTTATTTCTCAGTGAAAAGTGGTTCATTCGAGATTTTTTTGTTTTAGTCTATTTTATAGATCATGAGCTATTTTTTGTAAAGAAACATTTTTTTAATACAAATGACAAAACTTTACATACTGTGGTATAAACAGCCGAAGAATAAATTAGTAGATTGGAAAAGAATATTTTTTTTTATCAAGTATTTTTTTAGTACCAGTATTGGCTCTCAGACCATCATCAGCGCTTAAAAATTATTACGAGTGAGTATTTGTGTTGATAAAGGTGAAGCTAATCATGTTCGAAAATATGTAAACAAAGTTACTCATCAAAAAGAAAATTATCAAGGCAAAAAAGTCCATTTGAAATTTTACAATTACGTAAAGACATTTATGTACAAGTTAACCACCACATCATTCCCTTATGAACATAACACACATAACAAGAGTGAAAGTATCCTACAATTAGACTTTTTTCTAAGTGCCTTCCATCCCCCATCTCTCAAAATATTGAACATAAGGGACTTTTTTTGGTGAGAAGTGAACCAGGACGCCAAAGAAAACAAAATTTCGTTGGATTCACCCTAATCAGTTCATTCGTTCTAAAGTGACACGCGGTCAAATTTGAAAAATGAGAAAAAAAAATAATGAATTTTTTTTGCTGCTTTTTGATCCGAATGAGGCGATATCAATCGCCCTAGGAACGTAACTACCATAATAGAGAGCGTAGTCCCATAAGTGGACATTTTTCTAAATGCTTCCAAAGTGCATTCTTAAAGTTCCTAAAATCAAAAGAGACCGAAGTGGTCCATCTCTCAAAAATCAGAAGTGACATCAAGAAGAACAAAAAAGCGTGGGATTTACTCTAATCGGTCCACTCGCTCTAAAGTTACTGGCAGTCAAATTTGGAAATGGAAAAAAACGGGCAAAACTAATGAATTTATGGGGCTTTCTTTGGTGGGAGGTGAAAGACTTCAAAGAGAACAAAAAAAAACAGTGCGATTCACTTTAATCGGTCCACACACTCGTTTTAAAGTTACTGGGGTCAAATTTGGAAATTGAGAAAAAAGAGGATCTCTTTTGAGTACCATTTTACTCTTTGGTCAATTTCGCAAAAATGATGTTTTTTTTGTCGCTTTTAATCACAATGAGGCGACTTCAATCTCCTAGGAACGTAACTAACATAATAAAGGTTAAAGTACTCCCATATAAAAGGACTCTTTTCTAAATGCCTCCAAAGCGCATTCTAAAAATAGCTAAAAATCGACTATTGAGGGAGGACGTCAAAAAGAACAAAAAACCGTTGGAATCACTTTAATCCGTCCACTCGTTCATTTTTTTTAAATTGTTATTATTAATAAATTTTCATCAACTGCCCTGGTCCTCCAGGTAACAAGTGTTTCAACCTTCTTGGTGATACCAGTGTCGTGACACCATCTTTACCATGATAAATTCGGTGAGTGCAGATTGGCATCTGAAGATACTTCTTCCTTCTTATTGGCTTCTATTTTAACGAATCGTCTTGAAATTTTAGTTATTGTTGAGTTTTAATTATTTAGAAACCATTGAGATCTACTTGTGGTTAAGATATTCAGGGTTAACTGATAATCACGATTACATCCTCTGTGAGGTCAAGTCTATTGTAATTATTTAATGTGATATAGTGGATGATTTGAGAGTCGGGCTGAAAGTCAAAGTCATAGTAATGTAATTTGAGGTGATGGCCAAAGAATGAGACTGGTGTGTCTGATAACAGTTTACGTTTTCACCACTCCTCGACGACCTCAACAAGTGAGGCAGACTTTTTTTTAGTGAATTAATTATTAAATCACAGATTAGACACTTGAAAGATAAGCGACTATAACCGAACTGACAGAACACGATCATATTAGCGCCTCCTGGTGACGCGAGTATATCCTATTATGCAAATTGGCAGTAAATTTAAAATGGTTCGTTTCTTAGTTGGTGAATTTTGTCGCCTTATGAGATAACAAAATGATAAGTTGATATTATTTTTTAACTAGGTAATGGATTAAAAAGATATCACATGTCATTTTGTTACTTGGTTTATCTCCAAAAATATACTTTTTCTACAAACGTCAAATAATGACGCATTTTACGCCTCCATTTGACAAACGAAAACATAGCTTTTTTTGAGGATCAGAATGTGAGTTTACTTTTCCGCGCGTTGCCCAGGACAGCAAGCGAAAAAGATTTTTTCGCTTGCTGTCAATAGCAACTACCACCACTCAACCAATTATTAAAAACGTCATTGCCACTTTGATTTAAATTTTCAGATTGTGTGTTCAGTTATGCTCAGTTGTGATTCACATTATTTGAAATTGATCGTTTGCAGAAAAAACGTTGTATGCATTACGAGCAAAAAGTAACTTTTTTGCTCTCGAGTGATTGCCGCTCTCCGCTTCGCGTCGAGCGGCAAACTTCACTCTCCGAGCAAAAAAGTTGTACTTTTCACTCTTAATTCATAAATAACTATTTTTCTACAAACGTCAAATAATGACGCATTTTACGCTTTCATTAGACAAACGAAGACCTAACCATTTTTGAGGATCAGAATGTGAGTTTACTTTTCCGCACGTTGCCCAGGACAGCAAGCGAAAAAGATTTTATCGCTTGCTGTCAATCGCAACTACCACCAATTATTAAAAACGTCATTGTCAGTTTGATTTAAATTTTCAGATTGTGACTTCAGTTATGCACAGTTGTTATTCACATTATTTGAAATTGATCGTTTTCAGAAAAAACGTTGTATGCATTACGACCAAAAAGTAACTTTTTTGCTCTCGAGCAAAAAAGTTGTACTTTTCGCTCTTAATACATAAATAACTATTCCTTATGCGCATGTAATAATAATATATAAATAAAGTAAAAATAGTATATTATACAACAAGCATTTAATGAGAGTCGTTATTCTCGAGGGTAACGTTTGAGCCCACGAGCGAAGCGAGTGGCACAAGTTGCCCGAGAGAATAACGCTCGTTAAATGCGAGTTGAATACTATACTTTATCCACAACAAAGATTCCGGGTTTTCTCAAATATGATAGGTTATAGGTGCCACAAAGATAATTCGCAATTTTAAAATCACGACTCACGACTGGTTTCGCTAATCGACGACGCGACATTTGATGCGTCAGATAAAAGACGGTCTAGTCGCCCGTGCATGTGCATTTCAATGCTACAAGGGTGGACGGTAAATTACTTCATTTTATGGCCTATTTTAAGTATTTTTTAGTGAAAAGTACATTTTTTAGTGAAAAAGAGACGCCGTAACCTACGTTTGTCTCAATACATCCTAATAGAAGGATAATTATTTGAATGAACCAGTGGTAACTACCGATTTCACGTATAAGGCGGTTTACTTTTTGAGTTGTCAGTTACCTATGACATGTTTCGTTTCCATGACAACTCATTATTCACTTGTGAATAATGAACATTATTCACAAGTGAATAATGATTAGTGTTATTCTTGAGAATATACAAGAATAATGTGATTATTATAGTTTGGTCGTGGATAATAGTATATTATACAACAAGCATTTAATGAGAGTCGTTATTCTCGAGGGTAACGTTTGAGCCCACGAGCGAAGCGAGTGGCACAAGTTGCCCGAGAGAATAACGCTCATTAAATGCGCGTTGAATATTATACTTTATCCACGACCAAGATTCTGGGTTTTCTCAAATATGATAGGTTATAGATGCCACAAAGATAATTTACAATTTTAAAACCACGACCACGACTGGTTTCGCTATTCAATGGCGCGACGTTTGGTGAGTCTTGTCGATAGATGACGGTCTAGTCACCCGCGCATGTCACCGCATGTTCATTTCAATGCTACGAGGGTGGACGGTAAATTACTTCATTTTATGGCCTATTTTAAGTATTTTTCAGTGAAAAGTACATATTTTAGGGAAAAAGAGACACTGTAACCTACATTTGCCTCAATACATCCTAATAGAAGGATAATTATTTGAATGAATCAGTGGTAACTACCGTTTTCATGTTTAGGGCAGTTTACTTTTTGAGTTGTCAGTTGCCTACGACATGTTTCGTTTCCATGACAACTCATTATTCACTTGTGAATAATGTTCATTATTCACAAGTGAATAATGATTATCGTTAGTCTTGAGAATGTACAAGAATAATGTGATTATTATAGTATGGTCGTGGATAAATAAATATTATTGAACAGTTTCAATTATAGAGGTAAAATACTAAATATACTATCAGATAATAAATTACCTATACTTACTTTAATTTTTTTAGACATAAAATGTGTACTTATTACACATGTCTTGAGATAATTTGATTTGTTTCAGCTGAAAAGTTTAACAACAGTAAAAAAGAAATTACAAATACTTGAGTAAAAATATATATTACAAATTAAATATATATTACAAAATAATTAAATAATCACGGCAAGAGCGATAACTTAATAATCTTTTATTAGGCTTATTTTTTGTTTGTTTCACGAGGTGAATCTTCTGAAGACACCCATTCTGGTCATCTAGCGACCGGGTAGTGTGGACAACCTAAATTTGTCTCTTTCCCTTTTGTCGCAGACACTCAACAAGTCAGTTCTGTTGAGGGCTAGGCACCACTTTTGCCTTATCTGGAAATTTAATAGCGGATTATAATAAAACTTGGAACATGTTTCCAATTACGCGATTGGTATATGAATTATTCTAAATGTATTAGTGTCTAATCAACCATTAAGGTAAAATCATGTAAGTACTTACATCAGGATCTTTGGGCAAGAAATGTAGTTTCGTGGTTTTTCCGGTATTTTTGCAATCCGGCAGGAAACACACAAATACCATCTTAACAGATAAAGGAAATGTAACCACGATTCACAAAAATAATACGTACTCAGACTTAGAAACAAGTTAAGTAAGAGTCAGTTAAAACATTTTGTATACACTCAGCAATTTGCAATAACACAAAAACTGATTAGCACAAATAATCAGTACCGAATGAACAATTAAAAAGTTCGTTGGAAATATTCAGATCATACGCTGTCTTTGAGACACTGACACTGCCACTGACGTTTATGACTTGCTGTAATGAACAGGTTGAGTCAAACCTGTTATAGAAGCGGTAAAGTGAAAGAACGGACGCTCTCTTTTGACGTGACTATGAACTAGATAAAGAACTTTTAAACTATAGGGAGTGCGCTCCCATGTATTAAATGAAGTATTAATATGTGACATCCTTAGACAGGAATTAATTGGTTAGAAAAGACAAGCGCCACGAGAATACCCCCAGGTAGGCAAAGAAGTGTAAGCCAAACTAGAAAACTCCCTTTACTTGTACCTATATCTTATTAACGTATCTATAGTGGTGGTAGCGTAATGATTGTTAAAACCAATCTGTTCTTTGTATCTGGAAATTTTCAGCAAATATCAGCTTGCGGATCAATAAAAGGCAGTCATTTTGTGTTAAAATGATGCTTATGTTACTGCGGTATTCCATTAAAAAAAAAAGATTTTTTAGTAAAATTAGAGGTATAAACACCTTAAACCAAGACTTTTGCTAAAAACGCTTGGTCGTATCAATAGAAGAACCAAAGTGGTCTAGAAGCGACTCAATTAAACTACTAACAGCAACGTCGATTTTCTGTGAAAAAGTAAGCAAAATGGTTGGTCATAGTTCTCTATCAATAATATTTCAATTTCCCCTTTCATGTACTCCAACAAAATAATATACTATATAACAAAAAGCAACGACAGGCTACATGCAAAAACATTAAATGGAATAAAGCGTCTCTTTTGTATTTGGCTGTTAAAATATTAGTCACCCTCTGGCGGCATGGAAAATTTGACACCGCTATATAGAGAATAAACTGGAAATTATATACGTAGAAATAATGTGCACGTCAGACAATGGAGAAACGGTTTTATTTTCAACTGCTCCCCGAATGGCAGATGAACATGGAAACGCTGTTTAGTTTCCTAACGTAAATGTATTCGGAGAAGTTCTGAAAAGAATTGAATTACACACACACTATAGCAGTGAGATGTTGTGACCGCGTTTGCCATTATTTTTTAGTTAAATTAGCAAAGCCCCACTTCTAATTTGTCGACCAGCTTTGGCTTGTTAGGTGCTGATGAGGGGTATACACCGAAACCAGTATGCAGATGTTTGGCTTACAAATTGGTGTCTTAATAAATATAGTCCACTTTATTCATAACCAAAAAAAAAAAATTCTTTTTAAGCGGCCTAAAAGTACGTCATTTGTTTTCTCCATACGCACACCTAAAGTGGACTTTCTAATCTTGAGACCAAAAAAGTAGCAAAAAGAACATAGGCAGTAAAAGTAAAGTCAAAAGTCACCGCTACTCTCATGGTGGCGCATATATAAACGATTTTCATTCACCAAAATTATTTAAAAACTAGATGACACCAGATAGAATGCTCTGTGTTGCCATCTTTACATTCTTATTGAAAAAACAAAGGATAGGATTACTCTCAGAGCGCTCGAGGGCACCACCCGAAACCGTTATTAGTCGAAATCGCATAGGTTCTCGAATTCTGAGTTCGTCTGTTAAATGTCATGCGCGTCATCATATTTATCTGTTAATGTGATTTTTATTAACTATTATTAAATTATATTTTATTATACTATTATTAATATATACATTATACTATTATTAATATTATATTAAATAAATTTAGTATTGCTAATAATGCTACAAATTTTTAATTTACCATAACTTACCTAAACCATCTAAACCGTTGGTTATGATTTAATACCACTAAAACCATTAAACATTGAAAACCACCGTTCTAACATTCTATTTATTTTACAAATAATATACACCACTAGACCCGCTTAAAGAGGACGAGAGAAAATTGGAAATCTGAATCACTCTGAAATAGACTTCTTATTTCCTGCATGTTTGAAAAAAAATAGTAACTCGGAGTAAATGCGCAATGGCTACCTCTTGAAACCCACTAAATTTCATTTCCCTATCTCGACCGGTTTCAGACATCGTCAGTTTTTAAGAAACCTTTAAACCTCATATTTCGGAAAACAAATAATTTGCGGACAAACCGTCATTAGTTTTTCATGTAGAATCACCACCTGAAATTTCTTGCACTTATTTACTAACACCCTGTATATTTAACTAAAGCAAATCTCATTTACTAGCAAATTAGTCACTAATTACTCAAAGAAAATATCATTTTTCTACAAACGTCAAATAATGACGCATTTTACGCTTTCATTAGACAAACGAAAACCTAGAGAACTTCAGATTGTGACTTTAGTTATGCTCAGTTGTGATTCACATTATTTGCAATTGATCGTTTGCAGAAAAAACGTTGTATGCATTACGAGCAAAACTTTTTTGCTCTCGAGTGAAAAAGTTGTACTTTTCGATCTTAATACATAAATAACTATTTTGCGTAGTTATATAACAACTTGACGTCTAGAGTCTAGGTGGTCACCAATTTGTCGATCAACCAACCCATCTGCATACTAGTTTCAGGGTCTACCCCTCATCAGTACAGCTTTGGCTGGTCGACAAATTGGGTACCTCGATTCGGCGGTTTAAAACCGGAAACGTAGAGCAGGAGCAGGTAACATCCACCAGCGTATTTTAGATCAACTACTGCATGGCAGATCGCTCTCAGTTCGAGAAGCAGCCCATATTGCTCCGTACCTCGCTGGTTATCGGAACCAGAACGAAGTGAAAGGGGTCTAGGTGGTCACTAATTTGTCGATTCGTCACTCGACGGTTTGAAACCGCCGAATCGAGGTCTCCAATTTGTCGACCAACCAAAGCTGTACTGATTAGGTCTAGACCCCGAAACTAGTATGCAGATGGGTTGATCGACAAATTGGTGACCACCTAGACTCTTTTCACTTCGTTCTGGTTCCTATAACCAGCAAAGTACAGAGCAATATGATCTGCGTCTCGAACTGAGAGCCATCTGCCATGCAGTATTTGATCTAAAATACGCTGGTGAATGACGTATGCTCCTGCTCTGTAAAACATCTCAACTTGACGTATGTTTAAATCAAACAAACATTTCACATTATCGCTCAAAACATGACTTTCAGTGAACTAAAATAATATTTGACGTACTTCAACTCTCATTTAGATTAAATGCATTATTTTTTTTTTTTAATTTTTATAAATATGTATTAGATTCAAGATTAGGGGAGAGTAGGAAGGTTTGAGACAAAGGAGGAATGAGAAACCATATATATGTCATAAAATAAGACAAGTGGCGTCCTCTCTTCGTTGATTGCCCAACTATTTAAACTCTGGCGTGTCTACTATACCGCCAAAATCGCGATTAATTGTTTCAAATCAATGTTATCAACGCACATGTGAAGTTGCTACGAAAACTAAATATCTTGTACTATCGCGTAGTCGTTTTACGAAAAATTAAAGTAAAAATTGGTGTTGTTCTTGAGGCCTATTTACAAAATGTAAGTTTTGATATAGATTGTATTTGTAACGAGTAAATTAGACGTATAATAATAATTTTATATCGAGTTGATATGCAAAATCGCATTTAGGAAGGCATGAGATTATCATTTTGAGGAGTTTTGAGATGTCTCAAGCCTCCCTACTTTTTAGAAAAATATGCCACGATTTTGGACGAAAAACACGGACCGAGTTATTCCCCCAACTGACGTTATGAAAATAGCTGTTGATTAGGTTATGGCAGGAAGTAAATTACGCGCGACTGCAAGAAAATACGACATAGACAAGCAAACGCTTAGCAGATATATCCAGAGAACCTCCATAGGTGCACCTGGAGAGAATATTTCTTACTCACCTAATTTCAAAACTGGATTAGTATTTTCCCAGGAAGAGGAAGTCCGAGCTTCACAAATGCATCGTGGTTTAAAAGTCTCATCAGCTCGTGAACTGGCCTTCCAGTTTGCCAAAGCTAATCATAAAAAATATCCAGAAAAATGGGATGAAGAATGCCGTGTGGACTATGATTGGTACCGTGGTTTTACACATCGACATCCCGAATTATCGTTAAGGACGCCTGAGGCTACTATTTAGTCGTTATCACGAAGCACTAGTTTCAACCGCACAAACGTAGAGGTGTTTTTCAATAATTTGGAGACAGTTCTCAGCTGCGAAAAATTTGAACCCCATCAGATATGGAATATTGACGAAACAAGACTCAAAACTGTTCATAAGCCGCCAAAAGTACTGGCAGCTAAAGGTGTTAATTGTGCTGTTAGTGCTGCAGGCGGGTTCATCCCCACATTTTTCATATTTCCTCGGGTGCACTTGAAGGATTATATGTTAAATCCCCAGGAAATGCTGGAGCTGCTAATCCTAGCTGGATGAATGTGAATACATTTAGTTGGACATGTTATTCTTGGATCATTACATAAAATACACTGGTGGCTCCCCGGACAACACAAGATATTGCTATTGGTGGATAATCACGAAAGCCACATTTCCATTGATTCGCTGAAGAAGACTAAGGATAATGGGATTGTAATGCTTACGTTTACACCCCATTGCCTCCCCTGGCGTTTACACCCCACGTTTACGTTTACACCCCACTGCAACCCCTGGACGTATCAGTTTACTTCCCCTTGAAAAATTATTACAACTCAAATTGTGGTTCATGGATGATTTTAAATCCAGGCCAAACTCTGTCCATATACAATATTGCTTCCTTGGCTACTCAAGCATTTGAATTGGCTTTTACACCAAAGAATATAATAGCAGGGTTTTCATCTACAGAATTATGCCCATTTAATAAGGATATCTTAACGGATCTTGATTTTCTGGGCAGTTCAGTAAGTGATCGATCGCTGAACCCAGAAAACAACATTTGTGGGTTCGATACCGGCCTTCGAGGGTGAAGCATCAACATCAAATTCAGCATGCAACTTCGAAGAAAAGAAAAATTCCAATACTAATAAAATTTTGATCAGCCCAGAAGCTCTTCGACCATTTCCTAAGACAGGCCCCCGAAGGAAGCCGAAAATGAAAAGAAAATGTGGTTCTTCTAAAATTGTAACCGACACACCTGAGAAAAACCAAATAGAAGCTGCCCTTAATGCGCAGAAGAAAAATAAAATTGTTCCGTGCAAAGGCCGTAGCTTTCCATCTCAAAAGAAAACTAAAAATGTGTCTCAGCCATCGTTTTCTTCAAGTAATGAAGAACAAGAGCCTCTTCTACCAGATGGAAGCAGCGAAGATGCTTCGGATATTGATGGTTAGAAAAAAGAACAGCCTCAACTCAAGGCGCTTGAGGATTTAAGAACAATCCAACCAGAAGATTTTGTGTTATTTAAATTTCCCACGAAGACTACAATTTTACATTTTGTGGGCATACAATCAGAAAGCAACAAGACGAATGCGAAATTACATTTGTACGTCGTCAAAGAAAAACTTGGAAGTTTGTTTATCCGCCAGTCGAAAATACGTCCACAGTTCCCTTTTCCGGAAATTACCACTTCCGAAAAATGTAGAAGCAACCCAAAGAATGAAGTCCACTTTTAGTTTAGACTTTAGTTGCTACAATAATGTGAGTTGAATAATTCTGGGTTTAGGTAATAACATAACTTAAATCCCTTTCAGTCGGAATGTCTTAACGCTCCCTATTGCCTGTCTCAACTCTCCCTCACCTAGGGAGCCTTGAGTCGGCATTTACAATTTTCTTAATATGTCTGTAAATTTTATAAATAATATTTTGGACTAATGAAAAAACTTTAAAGGCAATTAAAATGTTAATAATTAGAATTCAATATGTGCCAGTTTTCTGGTCAATTTAGTAAAGGTGTAAAACAGTAAACCGTATTTTTTGTCTCAAGCCTCCCTAGTCTCCTGTATATTTCGCTTAAAAATTAAACATCTTGTTTAAAATAGAAGTCAAATAGATATATATTTAAATAAAAAATATTGTTGGATTTCTCACAATATAATTGCATATCTGATTAAAGTTAAAGTTTATTTGGACAATAACAAGAACATATTTATTTGGTGTAAATATATTTCTTTCATTTAGTGGATTTCTTATTTCTGTGTTGGCCTTTTTCTGATTAGTTAAAGTATTTTTATGGGTTAAGAACCTCTCTTATTGAGAGGAAGAGCTTCCAATTTATCTTCTAAATATTGATTATTCCTATATCGCACCTCTGGAGAAACAACGACATAAATGCTTATTTTTCAAATTTGCATTTATGTCGATGTTTCTCCAGAGGTGCGATATATTGATATTTTATCAATATATAAGATATTGATATTATTGATATATATATTTTTGATATATTATTCTCCGTTGTCATATATTATTGATATACAATATATTGATATTTTAAATATTAATAATCGTAATTTGAGGGCTTCTATATCATTGAAAGTGATATACCTAATCAAACCAAAAAACTCGTCGTTTTATGTTATTTACACACTTTCTTCTATTTGAACCTTTATGTCATTAAGAAGGATTTATTAATTGAATTTCTGGATAAAATGGTGAACGCAACATTCTTGGTAAGTACGCTTCTCTGCATACATCTCAATAGATTTTTCTAATTGATTTTCTGAACAAAATGGTAAACGCATACTTCGCGACGGCGCACAGTGGTCGGACGGACCCAACTTCACGCGCAAAAAGGAATTTTCTAAACTGATTGAAATTATTGAAATATTGTGTAACTGTAAATCTAGAATAGTCAAAGAGTAAGAAAAATGATAGCAAAGTCGGTTATTAACGAACCATGTGACAGAATAATATCATTTGTTCTTGAGCCTATATACGGTGTGTCCCAAATTGGTCTTCCATGAATTGGAATCTCCGAAACTATAGAGGCTACGAAGTCGGTTAAATGAGGAAAGTTCTAGACAATTATGTTGGTAATGTAATGACAAAAGCGAGGTGGTTTTTCAAAATTAGGTTTTTGAGACATTTTGGGAAAGCCAAAATGGTGCATTTTTAAAAAACTGTTATAATTTCTCTATTTTCAAAGATAATAAAAAAACACCTGCAAAGGTAAAATTTCGATACAACGTTTTGGTTTTCTGGAATCATCATCAACTTCTGTTTTTCTTACAATGGCCATATTGGATTTTTACACTTGTTTACAGGGGACAAGAAATGCGTTTCAATAATGTATAACAACCCTAGTAAGACTTCATAATATTTTAAAAAATCAAGAAAAATATAGTTTTTGCTAGTTATAGGCCATGGATTGGACTTGACAGTAATATGTGGTTATTATCGCGAATGCTTAAAAACAATATCACAATGACTGTAGAGGTCACAGAGCAATATTTGTTGAATGCAGAGTTCTTAAGAATTAAATTGAAACAGCTGGAAATTACTTAAAGTACCTAAGGAAAATTTTGACATGCGGGAATTTCATTTCCGAGCCAACAGAATTACTCAAATTTCAAAAACTGACTACTAACGAAAATATTCGGAACGAGGAACGACTTCGGCATAGTTTAAAACAATTCAAGTTTTGAGTTCTATAAATTTATTAAATTAAAAAGATTTTCTTTTTTCAAGGCCAAGTACATAAATGCAGAATACACGATAACGGAATATTGAAAAATAAAATTTTTTGAGTTATCCATGTAGGTATACCATTACGTCTATGTACTACGTATCTAAAGACTTCAAACTAGTCGAGATAACATTTAAACCACTCTGAGAAGATCGATTTTGGTAGCCTTTTTCGAATGTCTTTTCAATGATTTTAAAATGCTTTACAAGCATAATTTTCTAATTGCAATTTATCGTTCGGTAGCTCTAATGGAAATTCTATGTCCGATTGCAACATTCTCTTTTTCAACTCAGCAATTATTGTGTATTCCTCATTTAGGTGCTTGGCCTTGAAGTAAGAAATTTTTCTTTTTTAATTTAATACATTTATAGACTTCAAAACTTGAACTGTCATTCCTCGTTCCGCATATTTTTCTCCGTTGTCAGTTTTAGAAATTTGAGCATTTCTGTTTTCTTGGAAATGAAATTTCCGCATGTCAAAATTTACCTCACTTTAAGTAATTTCCAGCTGTTTCAATTTAAATTTTAAGTACTTTGCATTCAACAAATATTGCTCTGTGACCTCTACAGTCATTGTGATATTGTTTTTAAGCATTCGCGATAATAACCACATATTACTGTCTATATTTTTCTTGATTTTTTAAAATACTATAGAATCTTACTATGATCGTTATACATTATTGAAACGCATTTCTTGTCTGTAAACCAGTGTAAAAATCCAATATAGCCGTCATAAGAAAAACCGAAGTTGATGATGGTTCCAAAAAACCAAAACACTGTATCGAAATTTTACTTCTACAGGATTCCACTCAAAAAGTTGCTTCAGAAATGTTTTCACAAATTTCGATTATCTTTTAAAATAAAGGAATTATAACAGTTTTTTAAAAATGCACCATTTTGGTTTTCCCAAAATTTCTCAAAAACCCAATTGGTTACAGCCACCCTCTTTTTGTCATTACATTACTAACATAATTGTCTAGAACTTTCCCTATTACACCGGCTTCGTAGATCCTATAGTTTCCGAGATCCCAATACGTGGAAGACCAATTTGGGACACACTGTATAGCTTAAATCTATTAGATAGTTTAGTATCAATTTAAACTGTATGTTATAAAACTCATTCGTAATAAATTTGCACGATTTTATTGTTTTATTAATTATTGATATCTAGGGTATTTAATTTTAGTTTTTATTTTCAAGTCGTTTTGAGTTGTCTCTATCTAGGTGTCTATAAAGTATCTATCAAGTCTCTATCTAGGTGTGAAAAAGCATTTGAGTTTTTTTAAAGTTAAAATTTGATTTTTGACTTTAATTTTTGTTACAGATTTTTAGAACTTTTTTATTATTATTACTATACAAAAGAAAGCATCTACTACTAACTTCTAAAGAAATTAGCTGCCCATATTTGCGCCTAAGAAATTTTTGTTATTTTTTGTGCGCGTCTTACACAGTTGAATTAGTTGCATAATACAGTAGTAGCGTAACTTTTTTGAGTTTGAGTTTTTAGGAAATATAGGGAACACAATACTCTGAAAATGAGCAGGTTAGAATCCAATGAAGATCTTTATCAGGTGCCAATTGTTTCTTCTTTCATCAAACCCTTTAATATCAAGTCTAAAGTCGCTCCCATTGCAAAAACCAGGGTGCATCTGCAAAGATGTATTATCTCTTCTACAGCCTCATCATCAAAATTCATCGATATTTATCGAAGATATTGATGATATGAAACTTAATTTTTTTCGCATGAAGCTGAAGTACTTAATTTTTGTTTACGTAAAAACATACAATCCAAAGAAAGATGGTTACGTGTGCAGATAGTTTAGTCAATGTTTAAAGTAATTGTGTATAAATGCAGTAACAGTTTAGTTTTTGACAATAGCTTACGGGTCTAAGTGAATTAATTTCAATAATTAATACTGTAGTTAATAGAGGCGGGCTGTTCATTTGAAAACGTCATCTAGTTGGCCGTAAAATGTCAAAAGTAAGGGATGAAAGAACAAAAGTCCATAGACTTTGTTTATATCATCCTTTTCTCTCAAAAAGTCATAGCCCTCTAGATAACGTTTTCTAATGAATACGGGGTATATCTAAAAATACATGGCTTATGTTATGTTGAGTTGGTCACATCAATATATAATCGGAGTTAATAGTCTCAAGACGTGCAAAGGGAGTCATTTTAAATGAGGGCCATATTGCTATCTTGGGAATGGTTCGAGATCTAAAGTTATAGTCGTTTTCAGGAAGATATTCATCTAGCCACCCATGACATTGTAAACGCACCTTTTAAAAACAATTGAAAAGTTACCAGAAAAGTTACTAGATCGGAGAGTGGTGCGACTCGAGCTTAACGAACGAATTTTGTAATTTTCAAACATAGCTACTTTATTTCTCAAATTTTGCTCAAATCCAATTGTTATGCTGCGTTTGTAATGTAGAAAAAGTAAACTGGCTAATAAGCCACTAACTACCACACAGAACCGTTAACACAATTCATCGCATGATCCAGAAAACTCATCTGCAACCTGCAACCTCCAACTTCTGCAAAATAAGATGCCAGAGTAGAGTTACAAAAATTGAGACAGGAAGACCACATTCAAGCAGTTATTGATGAGAGAAGGACTGAACTGGACCATCAACCATGAACAAGATTTCCAAAAGTACCAAATATACTCACCCAGAAATTACCTTAGTGTCTAAATGCCCTGGGAATAGACCATACATTTAACTATGCTTATGCCTATGTTTTACATAATATTATATAGTTTACCACTTTCCAAGCTTAAAATTGAATGCAGATTGCAGTTAAGTAAAAATTATTCCAAACACACACGTCACATCACCTGAGAAAAGATTATGTTTCTACCAAACTGAATTTAAGTACTGGTACTGCCATATGATTTGGATTGTGTGATTAGGATCCGTGGTGAGAGTCCCAGTGGCCTTTTCATATAGGTTACCTATATGCCATATGCCATCCATAATTCCTATATTCATACACCATCCATAATGTTCCTCGATGATCACTATGGATCCAGTTAATATTAGTCGAGATTATTCTCCATATTTTCTACCAGATGAATTTACTGTTATATGATTTCAGTTGTCATTTGGGTATAGCTCCATTATTGGAGGTCAACTTATAAAAGTTGACCTTTTCAGTTGTATGCGTCGGTGTTTAGAGAAGTGTATTTTGTTTGTTAACTATATATGATCATTGATTTTAAGTTATAAATTACTTACACAAAAAGATGTCTTGCCTAATTGAGCATTTAATTTCTTAAACTACCTAAATATCAAGAAACTAGAACATTTATGTAGTGATTTAATGAGGTTTGTTCCAACATGCTAGAGAACCATTAAATGAACTTGAAAACGAGCAGAAATTCCACTGCTCGAAACGTCGTGAAAAAACTTAATAAAGACAATAGAAGTCCAAGATGTTTCATTTAATAATACATCATTGTCTACCACCTTTAAACAAATGCTAGAGAACCATTGCAGAACCTTTAAAAAAATCATTTTGGCCGACTCACTAGCAAACATTTCAAATTGAAATGAGGAACCATCTTGACGTTTGCACAACCACTCTGTACAAGCACATTGTTTATTTCAATATCATATTAGTGAGTTGTCAAGAATGATGGATCATTCTGGAATGGTTTCTTGGTGGAATGGAACAACTTTTCAACTAAGAGAGCTACAGTTGTTTAAAACTAAATGGCATATAAGCTGGGGCCATTTCTTATAAACTCAGTTGAAAATGTTTCGACTTATATACATAGAATTTGAAGTAACTTTTCGAAACAAATAAAGGCTATTTATTAGTTTGAAATTAAGAACCCCCTTTGCAACTAACTTACTATACCTGGAATAAAAATGCTGTTGAAGTTGCAAGAACTTTTTTATTTTATATACAAAGCAAAACAAGTATCGTGTGTTTAATGGAAAAACTCATTAAGTTGGATGTGAATTATCAGGAGACAAGAATGCTGGAGTAATAAAGTACCGGCTACTTTCATTGTTCTATCCTATTCTATGAAAATTTCACAACCAAACTATACAGATTTTGGAAAATATTTAAAAAATTATAACACACATATTAGTAGTTTTATTGATTACAACATACTATAAATATTTTATATTGGATATTAGGACTTTACTTTCTACTACAAGATGTCTACCTTAACATGATTTCGGAAGTGTATAGAGCAGGTCACCAAGTTGTTTGTAAACATTTTTTTCTCAATGTGGGCTCTAGGACATACCTTGGGCTCAAAAGATGCACTTGAGAGTTTGTGATTTGGATACAAACTTTCAAACTCCCTCGTGTATTGTTTTGGAATTTTTAATGAAATGAGTTATGAGAAAGAACCATGACATGACATAAAATAAAAGGTTTCTGTTAAAATCTCAAGTATAATTTAAAATTATATTTGCAGAAGAAAATAACTCCATACACATGCCCTTGGCTTTTTTCTAAGAATGGAAGATCCACTTCAAAGGCACATTAAGGGATCTTTGTAGTAATTTATTATACAAAACACTTAAAATGTATGGTGATTTAAATATTAGAACCCAGGTTGTAAACTTCAAGAGGCCCCTTTTGAGGTCCAGTCCTTAGCAATCACAATAGCAAAGAATTAATATATCTAATATGATATGCAGGAGTATGATAATATATAAAAACTTAGTGTTATTTTGACAAATAGTGAGATGTTGTACAGCGCATCCATAGATTTTTGGCTTTAAGCCGGAAACACATGATCTCCAATTTGTCGAGAAACCAAAGCTGTACTGATGAGGAGTAGACCCTGAAACTAGTATGCAGATGGGTTGATTGACAAATTGGTGACTACCAACTCTTTAAACTGTTTTGACAAATGTTATATGCATCCTTTGGAGAGATTAACACATACATAATTAGCACTCTGTATAACTGAGATCACAATGGTCACCCTCAAATTGCTGCACACACAATCACTTAACAGAACACTTAATTTATAAATGGAAACACACATTTTTTGTTTAGGTTAGTTCATCCTTCCTTTTGTACATTCACAGATAATTGAGATGGTCAAATGATCATTCTTCATTTGGATAATACAAAATAATTCAGTAGCACCTTGAAGATGTCACTTGGATACTGGAAATTGGGCAATTTTTTTTTCTTTCTTTCTCAAGCATCGAGCACTTTGCCTACACTCTTCATACAAAGTCAAAAAGCAGTCGATGCATGCAGCTGCAGCTCTGCTACTGGCGTTAAGGAAATTGTTAAAAAATAGGTTCATTCTGTAAGGGATCAAATCGGTGGTAGGCCGTAGGTTTATTTCACTTTTTGCTTTCACTATATAAGTTGTTGAGTATAAAAGTAGTCATATAAAAGACTGTTTGATGATAATATGCAGTGTAGTTTTTTGAAAATTACTCACAAAAAATTGGAATAAGAAAAAAAGAAATATGAGAATTAAATTCACAATATTTACAAAGATGCATATTACATCCAAGGAATTGACGGACGTAATATTGCGCTCTCTGTCTCAAAATACATGCAGAAGACAAGGATAGAAAGTAAGGGTCATGCCATTTCTTAAATTTTGACATAATGTGATTGATACCAATAGAAAATAAGAATTTCCCCAGATTTCAGTTGAAAATTTTTTGGAAGAAGGGCTGCCACTACAAAACCGATATTTCCATGGCTGGCTAGATGAATATCTTCCTGAAAACGACTATAGTAAAATAAGAAAAAAAATTGCCGTTTGTAAAGTTCTTTCAAAAAATTTAAGCAATAGTGCCTGATGGTGAGTGGTTTTTGAGATACCTTCCAGAAAATTGTTATAAACTTTGCAAAACATATACACAGTAAAAATAATAACTGTTATCTCTATCAAAGTCAATTTTTTAAATGCTAATGTGACACCTGAAATTATTATATTTTAAATATCCCTTTGAATACTCTTATATGACAAAACAATTGGTCCGTATATTGGAAGTTTTTGTCAACTTTTATATTTTTCCTAACATCTCAGAATCCAAGCAACCAATCGCAACATTGTGCACATTTCTTAAAAGAACTATCTAAATCACAACGAAGGGGTAGACAACTATTGCTTTCGGAAACCATTGTTCCTGTAGTTAAAAAAGACACCTGTCGCAATTTTTTACGATTTGTAAATGATGTTATCAAAAACACTTCGAAGTATTGCCCTGGGAAGCACAAGAATAACTTTTTCATTGTGAAACATTTAATATATCAAATTAATAAAAAAATTCAAATAAAGCTGCAAAAAAACGATAGGCGATTTTTACTGGAAAAATTAGATTTTTTTTCTGGTACCAATGCATTCCATGGTTAAAAAAATAAAACTGGTTCTTATTATTTAGATGGGAACAGCATGAAGATTTTTATGGAGACCCTGTATAAATGTCAAAATTCAGATGTAAAAATCCTAAAAGGCCATGTGAGGTACCTGTAGAAAATCTAGTTGCCTAATTTCACATAATAATGCAACTCAAAATTTTGCGCGTGAAATGAGGTCCGCGCGACCACTGTGCGGCGGGGGAATAAATACCACAGAGCTCACCACAGTCGAATCAGTCAACGTCGGGAAGCACGGGAGATCACTTCGCCCATTGCCTCATCCCTTTTGATAATGTCCGCCGCAGCTGTAGACGAAACGTCAGGAAGAAATTCCATTGGATTACGGCTTCAAAGCCCCGAAAACACTTTAGATTTTAAAAGGGTGAATGCAATGTTTTTTTGGAAAATGTAATCTCTGTATACTTTTCAGTAGATTTTTCTAATTGATTTCCTGAACAAAATGCAACTTTCTTCCTAAGTATGTATATCTGTATACATCTTAGTATAGATTTTAGTAAGAAAAAAAAATTACTCAGAGAGTAAAAAACTAAAACAAAAAAAAGATCGTTTACCAAGACCCTTGGAATAATTTATTTAAAGAAACACTTACATTTTCGCCGGCTTATCAGACAATCCCGCCACTCTGTCTCGTTTGTCCCGTTCACAGGGAGACAAATTTCAGTCCATAAGTGTCAGTTACGAACCCGGCCCGGACCAAATCACTCACCCCCGCGACATCCATCTCCCACCCTTAGACAATGCCTAATCTCAACCCCAAATTCTTACTTTTTTTCCGGAAGTTTAAACGTGTCGACAACGAACGGGAATCGACGAACGAACGAACTTGCTGCGAACGGGACGTCCCGAAACGTTTTAACCTCCGAGAGTGCGATTCCGGGTTTGCAGGGGCTGCACTCTGGATGGCGTGACGTAGTAGGGGGTAGGGAGCGCGAGGGATGGAGAAAGGGGGGGCGACTCATTCAGTTTCGGATATTGTTCGAGATTATAATGATCTCGGGTTTCTTTTTGGAAGTTGCACGGCCCTCGTTAGTAGAGTTTCGGGGGTGATGTGTTAAACGAGCCGGTCGTTAAAGGAAAATGCCTGATGAAGTTGATGTTTATGATTTACCGTGTTTGGCTTTCGTCTGCGCGACAAAGACATGGTCTTTTTTTTCTTTTAGCGCCGCCTGTTCTGGTTTGACTCGATTTAGTTCTAATACCACTAAAATCGTAAGCATGTAAATTTCTAGTCACAAATCACAGGAAGAATAAAAACTGTTTAATTCTTGACAATTTTTTTTTTGGCGGTCGGTTTCGGCTCTTTGGCCACATCAGCGCCTAGAACCTAAATAGTCTTTATGGCACCGTTTTAAAAACAGTGAAAATAGCACCAAAAAGATATAATCGAGATTTTCACCCTTAATATAAACTAAAAACTATTTTATATTTTTTATTCTAGACCGAACAAGTGACATCTCATTTTCAGCTGAGAAATTCAACGGTGAAATCCTATTTTCAGTAAGTTAGCCCCTAAGGGAGAAACCCCCAAAAATCGATCAAAAAATAATTAAACTTTAAAAATAAATTATGTTTTAGTTAATATACCACGAGACCTTTAAAATTATCTGGATCATTTTAAAGCTCGAGCAGTATTTATTGAGATTATGAGATTATTTCTCGACTCAAATTAATATAGACAACGACATTAATTAAGGTTTAGGTTAGTATATGCGATAATAACACGTCATCTAGACAAGGTGAAATTACCGCTGCAATTTTTTGATGAACACACTACTCTTATGACAAAATTTATGCATGAGCGAAATAATCGAGAAAATATATTTTTTACTTTTCATGATAGATGTGTCACTCAAGTGTCACCTCATTTTCAGTTGCTTTTGACTCGGGAATTTAGTAGTGAAATTTAATTTTCAAGAGCTTAGTTACTAAGGAAGAAATCGTGAAAAATTGATAAAAACAATTACTTTTCAACTAAAACATTGTAAAAATATATATGCATATATCTGAGCTTTAGAAAACAGAAATATTATAAAACTAATTATTTTTTAATATCTACAAGACACAATAATTAAACTCTTGGGAACAAATTTTACCAGGAAATATATTAGAACTTTCCACACCTAAAATAAATAAAAAAAAATTGTTTTTTATCCTAGTAAATCGCCAAAAATTTATGAAAAATCATTTAGTATCAATTAAAACATTGTAAAAACATATAAAACTATGCATATATTCCTAAATTATTAATACATTAATCCTAAAATATTTTTTTGTCTTTACAAGGCACAACTAAACTCTTAGAAAAAAATTTTGCGAAACAGTATAATAGCATTTTTCCCAACTACAATAAATTAAAAAATGTATGTTTTATTTTTCATTATAAATATAACAAGCGACACCTCATTTTCACTCAGGAATCTAAAGGTGAAATGCAATTTTCAGAAACTTAGTTCCTAAGGAAGAAATCGTCAGCTCAGGGGGCTGAAAGAAAGACCACTTCCAGATCTGAAACAGTTGTCAGATGTTTTCAGAGAACTCATTGCACGCCACCCAGAAACCTACAACGTCAAAGGAGTGATCAAATATATTGTTACGATTCGCAGCGACGCCGCATCGGAGGCGGGGCAACGCGTGTGGTTGGTGGAGCTTTGCGACCTATCCGCGCTGCGTCATGGCTGACAGGAGTGATTTAGTGCTCTGTTTATCTAGAAAGCAGTTGTTTACAACCTATTTTTTATGTGAGATTATTCAAGAATTTTTATCAAGAACTTTCTAGGTTTTTCTGTAATCTTAGGATTGTGTATAAAAAGGCGCATAGCGCGCGCGGTTAAAGAGTAGTCTTATTTTAATCGAGCTATAAGTAAGCTAAAGTAACAAACGATAATAGAAGGCTATAAAGTGTTAAGTAGTGAGTTATTTAGTAGTCGAATTGTATCTGTGTGTATTTGTGGAGTAAATAAATAGTGTTTTCGTGTTAAATCGTTAGACTGGAATTATTGAACCCTAAGTTCGCAACAATTGGTGTCAGAAACGGGATTCCAGTGGGAATTTGAGGACTAATATTGCTGAACTGTAAGTGAGTGATTCATTGCCGGACATTACGTGTTTATGCCAGTGACTAGAAGCCAACATCAAGCGATGGAGGATCAACTTACCGCTCTGTTTTCCCTTATGCAACAACAGCGGGAAGAGCAGGAAAAACGTTATAAAGAACAAAAAGAGGAACAAGAAAGACGTGATCAAGTACAGGAGCAACGTTATCTAGAACAGGAGAAACGTTATAATGAACAGAAGGAAGAGCAAGAAAGACGTTACGTAGAATAGAAGGAAGAACAGGAAAAACGGGATCAAGTACAGGAGCGACGTCATCAACAACAGAAAGAAGAACAGGAGCGGTTCAGAGAAGAGTTAGTGACCCATCTCGCAGCTAGGGAGCAACAATTGGAAGAAAGAATAATGCAATCCGTTACCGGCGTTCACAAATCCATTAACGGCGTTAACGAAGAACTCGAAGCTGTCAATCAGAGGGTTCTCGAGCTAGAAAAGAAATTCCGGGAACAACTTGAGGACGACAATGTGTCTACAGAAAGTTTTAGCACAGGCAACGCTAAAATTAAGCCTCCCGATTATGACGGTACTACGGCCTGGGAAATCTATAAAACCCAATTTGAGGCAGCTGCTAGAGCTAATGGCTGGTCCGAGCCCCAGAAAGCTACATCATTAGTCGTAGCACTTCGTGGAAAAGCGGCTGAATTACTCCAATCTCTGTCGGCATCGGATCAAAGTAATTATGCAGCTTTAGTACACTCTCTGCAACTACGATTTGGAAATAAGCACAAAGAAACCGTGTTCCAGGCCCAGCTGAAGATGAGATAGCAGAAGTCAGGTGAACCCTTACAAGAATTTGAGGCGGACATACACAGACTAATTCACCTGGCATATCCATTGGCCCTTGAATCTTTTCAAACGCAATTTGCCGCCGAAAGGTTCTTTGAGGGAGTTCGCGATAGTGATATGAGATACCACTTACGTCTAGTAAGGCCCAGGATTATCAGCGAGGCACTAGATCGGGCCCTGGAATGTGAGGCGTCACGAGTGTCATCTAGTTCTTCTGCAAGTATAAGAGTGACAACTTGCGGTGACAAGAAGAATACGTCTATGGCTGAATCCATGGACAGTTTACATAGCACACAAGTTTTACAAGCCCTGTTAGAAAGAACTCCCCGACCAACAGGCAATCCGGGCATAAAATGTTTTAACTGGGGTAAACTGGGTCACGTCAAGAGTAACTGCCATAATAGGGCAAGAAGTCCGTCGCCGTTGTTTAGAAGGCCGAGCGGCAACCAAGACCGTCCTAGATTCTAGGAAAAACCAATTCCGGTCAATGTAAAGGAGCAGTTAACCGAGCCCATTAAGACCCGGATCAGTCAAGTCAAACAATCAAGTCAAGTCAATAATTTGAACGGGAAAAGTCTTACAGAGGCCGGACGCATTAATGGACAGAAGATCGAAAATGAACATTGACCGGGAAGGTTTCATGGAAATACCGATGCATTGTTTAGACGGCCATGTAAAAAAATAGTCGGCATTGTCAAACAAATGAGCAGCGTGAGGAACTTCCTTCTATAAGGAGAACGTCGGTGGAAATAAACGATGGCTGGACCACACAAACGCTTCGAGAAGAACAAGTGAATGATCCAGATATTGGACCGATGCTCTTGGCAAAGACTAAAGACAAGAGACCAGAGTGGCAAGAAATTGCTGGTAAAAGTATAAGCCTGAAGGCGCTATGGGCCCAATGGCACTCTCTTAAAATAGAAAATGGATTACTGAAGAGAGCGTGGGAGAGTCCGAATGGCAAGTCCGCAGTCAGTCAGTTGGTTGTTCCTGGTAGCCGAAAATGAGATGTACTACAGAAAATGCACAACGGAACAAGTGGAGGCCATTTTAGGGTCAATAAAACCTTGGCCAAAATTAAAGAACTGTACTACTGGGTGAATTATCATGAAGACGTCGAATCTTGGTGCCGCAAGTGCGAAGTTTGTTGTGCCACAAAAGGACCTCGAACAAGATCACGGTGCCGAATGGTGCAGTACACTGTAGGTGCTCCATTTGAGAGGGTAGCAATTGATGTCGCGGGACAATTTCCTCAGACTGAGTCAGGTAATTTATACATCTTGGTCGCCATGGATTACTTCACTAAATGGCCTGAAACGTACGCCCTGCCTAATCAGGAAGCAACGACTGTGGCAACGGTGCTAGTAAATGAAATGTTCGGCAGATTTGGAGTCTCTCTCGAACTTCATTCTGATCAGGGCCGAAATTTTGAATCGGCTGTTTTCCAGAAGTTCATGGAACTTCTCGGAATTTGCAAGACCAGGACAACTCCTTTGCATCCACAGTCGGATCGGATGGTAGAGAGATTTAATCGGACTATGGCACATTACATGTCTAAAATGGTTGCAGATCATCAGCGTGATTGGGACCAACATCTACCTCTCATGTTGATGGCATATCGAGCCTCTACGCATAAAGCCACTGGTTATACTCCGGCGAGAGTGATGTTCGGAAGGGAAATGAGGCTTCCTGGGGTTTTGATGTATGGAACACCAGAAACAGAGTCGCTCAACTCTGAAAATTTTGTGGAGGAGCTCAAGAAGAGGCTTAACAATGTTCGTGAGCAAGTCAGGAATAAACTGCGGATCTCCAGTGATCGAGCCAAAGCAAGATATGACTTACTAGCTAACTCCCGCTGCTTCCAGGATGGTGATTTGGTGTGGCTATACAATCCGCGGCGAAAGGTGGGGAAGTCGCCCAAACTTAGCCAAAATTGGGAAGAACCTCATACATTTAAAAAGAAGATTAATGACGTGGTGTATAGGATCTAGCGGACCCCCAGGTCAAAGGTGAAGGTTGTTCATTTGGATCGATTAGCACGATACCATGGAACATCTGTTCGGGACGAACAGCCTTACGAGGAGGGCAATGTTACGATTCGCAGCGACGACGCATCGGAGGCGGGGCAACGCGTGTGGTTGGTGGAGCTTTGCGACCTATCCGCGCTGCGTCATGGCTGACACGAGTGATTTATTGCTCTGTTTTTCTAGAAAGCAGTTGTTTACAACCTTTTTTTTATGTGAGATTATTCAAGAATCCTTATCAAGAACTTTCTAGGTTTTTCTGTAATTTTAGGATTGTGTATTAAAAGGCGCATAGCGCGCGCGGTTAAGGAGTAGTCTTATTTTAATCGAGCTATTAAGTAAGCTAAAGTAACAAACCATAATAGAAGGCTATAAAGTGTTAAGTAGTGAGTTATTTAGTAGTCGAGTTGTATCTGTGTGTATTTGTGGAGTAAATAAATAGTGTTTTCGTGATAAACCGTTACACTGGAATTATTGAAACCTAAGTTCGCAACTATATGCTTAGGGTATTCAAAACATGCAAAGCCTCGTCTAATCGCCAAGAAAATGGCCCTAAACAGCCGCGGTGGAACTCCAGGTACTGGTGGAATGAAAGTATCAAAGAAGCTAGAATGAACTACTTAAGGGCAAAGAGTATAATACAAAACCAAAAAAAATGCTTGGGCAAAAGAAAAAGAAATGGAACCAGCTTTGCAACTAGTTAAACGAGGCCATCTGGGGGACCGGATACAAACTAGTAATGAAACAGATAGAACAAGAATTTCCGCTTGAACTTACCACGAACAAAAAACGGGAAACCCCCAGGCACCTATTCTCCGAAAGCTACGAACCAATGCCCGAGAAAAAATATCCGGCTCGCTTTGATACATTTGCAATGTCAGAACTAAATGCAGCAGTTGACAAATTAAAATTGGGAAAGGCACCAGTGCGGACGGTCTCCCTGCGGAGGCAATACGAGCTTTCATCCAAACAGATCCGGGTGTAACTCTTAGAACCTTGAACCAATTACTGGAAAATCAAGAATTTCCAAATATATGGAAGCTAGCTAGGCTTATACTAATGAATTAACCAGGAAATGATCCTAGCTCATACAGGCCTCTCTGCATAGCAGACTCCATGGCAAAGTTATACGAGCATGTTATAAAAGCCTGGAAGCAGAGAATACTCGATATGGTTCCTCTCTCGGATTCTCAGTTCGGCTTCGGATCAAAATGGTCAACAATAGACGCATTAAAACTCGTAATGGATAAGGCAATCCACACTAAACTTAGAGGACAAGGAGAAAGATTTTGCGCGTTGATCACCTTAGACGTTATGAACTGGAAAACCGGAGAGTATCTGAATACCTCTACAACGTGATAAATAACTATTTTCAGAACAGACGAATCCAAATCGAGAAGGACCAAGAGTAGTTTATGTCTGCCGGAATCCCCCAGGGCTCCGTACTAGGCCCACTATTGTGGAATATCATGTTCGATCCAATATTAAGAGAGGCGTCATCAGAGAGGGCTCTACCTGTAGGCTATGCCGACGACATTGTACTGGTAACCAGGTGATGGAGGTGAGAATACAGCAATCTCTAGATGTGAAAACTGGCTTCGTGAGCATTCACTAAGCCTTGTTGCACTAGAGAAAACAGAAGCAGTAAACGGAACTGAGTTGTACGGGAGGCAAGTTATCTCAGAGGCCATAAAAGCAGAAGCTAGAAATCGCCCTTTAGAAAAATGGCAAACAAAATGGGACGCCACTACCGACAAAGGACAGTGGACGAAGAAACTGATACCGAATATTGAAAAGTGGGTAGAATGTAAACACAGAACCTCGAACTATTATTTGACCTTATTTTTAACTGGGCACGGCTGCTTTAGGGTATACACCCTCCGCATAAAAAAACAACAAATATCTGCAACTACTAAGAGGACGTGGATACGGCAGAACACTGCTTCTTCGACTGCCCGCGCTTTGTAGTTCAAAGAGAGAGACTGTCAGGACTGATTGAAAACCTATCCCCGGGAAATCTCATTGACAGAATGCTAGCAAACAGGGAAACCTGCAACAAACAAGATCATTTAGGAAATCATGAAGACCACAGAAGCTAAAGAAAGGGAGTAGCAAATATGCGTTCTAGCTTACAAAGAAATCTCAGCTAAAGTAAAAAGTGCTTATCATTTGAGAAATCTTTGAAAATCTACGTGAGAAAATGTCATAAATACAAGAACCCCCCTTTAAATATTATTGACTAGCTATCTCTTTCTCCTAGAACACGCCAAGTTCTCGAGGCGTCGGGTCTTTAATGAAACTTGTTTATGATGTATTATTTTCTTTTTATGAAATGAAGTTATGTTATAATATGTTTACTTTTTTCAGTTAAAGAGTACGCAAAATTATTTGATTTAAACTAATATTGAAGTTTTTCTTTTAACATCGTTATGTAATTGTATAAAGGAGGTCCTATTCTTTGCTATCTATTCTTAAGAATGCGGCAGTGTGAATTTAAAAGCCTAAGATATGGTTTGTAAAAAGTTACAATCCAAAATCTCTAGAACGTTCTTTAGTTTCTTCATCATACCTATGCACACATAACTTTCATGAAGATGATGAGTGTTTTTTGAAGATAATACAATATGCAGAACCAATAACAGTTCTTGACGGTACCTATAAGTGTAATCGAGGGTGAACTACATTAGTGTAATCGAGAGTGAACTACATCATCCTAATGCAATTGTTCTTATACCAAGCCTTTTAAGCAAATATACCTACTATATTTTCCAACTAACTGGAAAAAGTGGGAAAGATTGAGTAGCAAAATAGTAAACTGAAAGCTGATGTTTTGGAAATGAGTTGTTGTGAATAACCCGAGGAATAACTAATATAACCATCATAACTCTAATGCCAGTGCACTAAACCCATTTCCATACTCTGCATTTTGTGGGATCAATAAGTTATGTATTTCAGTACTGCTTTTTTATTAGCACTTGCATTTGAATGCAAATATTAAAGATATCTAATTTAACAACAGCTCCCACAGCTTATTAGTTCCACAAAAAAAGATTAGTGACCATAGGTGGTTGAAGACAAAATAAAGACAAGTTATTCCATTTGCTGGAACAAGGCAACACACACTAAGCTGCAATTATACAAGTTACACTGAGAGTTACACTCAAAATCCGATTCAGCTAAACTCAACTGTAAGTTGAACTCACCCATAAGAAAGTTGGGTTCAAGTACCAGTTGAATTTCGCTGAACCTGACTTAGAGTGTGGCTTGTACATTCAGACCTAAAAAAACTCACACAAGGCTTAACTTCAGACATTCTTCCTGTGCCACATACGAGTTGTACTTTCTATTTGTATTGTTTTTTTTTACATAACATGTATTGTATGCCAACCCTTATTAAAAGATATGTAGAAAATAACACATATTGTTGTGTAATTTTTAATTTATGTGAGAAGGACTAGACATTTTGAAACAAAATTAGGTATGTTTGGGTATTAGTTCTAGTTCTTTCCAACATCCTTGATTAAATTTCTAATATAATTCATATATTGCGAACAGGGGGATATTGCAAACAGGGGAATATTGCAAACAGCTATTTTTATTGTTTTTTTTGTTCTCTCACTTTAGCAGATTTTAACATAATATCTTGTGTGTCAAAAATTGTCCACTAAAATTCTGGACTTGACATGAGCGACAAACCATGAGGGGGTACCTATGTATGCTACAAATACTGTCTACAAGATACTGAAGTTTAGTTAAAATTTTTGGAAAGATCTGGAACGGAAACATAAACATACCTGTTTGTGTTCTAAAACGTCCAGTCCCTTTTACATAACTGAAAAATAAATTATATTAAATTTTAGTTATAACTAAATTTAAAAATTAAAACTAAAACAAAATACAGGTTGGTTTTAAGACATGTGTTTTTTAAGCAAACTCTACACAAAAGAAATCTTTTCTAGTCAAAATGCATTATGGTCTATGATGCCATGGTGCAATAGACTAGCAACCATTGGGCATAAGGGAGCTCGTTTTGCCCATTGCCTCATGGACAAAACGCCTGATGGAAGAAATTCCACTGAACCAGACCAGACCAGGGCTTCAAAGCTACGCTTTAGAATGTACGGGGTGTTCATTAGAAAACTTCATATAGTAGGCTATGAAATTTTGACAGAAAAGGATGATCAAAGTAAATGGACTTTTGTTTCTCCATCGTTTTCTTTTCACATTTCACAGCCAACTAAACTGCTCGTCAAAATAGTCGGAACGGCCAATTTTTTGCTAATTTTTGAATGGTTGTATCTCAGAGACGCTTTCACCGATCTCAATGAAGTGACATGATTCTAAAAGCCCATTTCTTGTAGAATCACAAAAGGCACCTGGTTTGTGATAAACATTTTTGGTGAGAACTATACAGGGTGGATTATAATGTCGTGTAAAAAGTACTAAACTTTAACCCACTGCATTTGGTTGCTAGAGTTATCACAAAACTTTCCCTACAATGGCATTTAGAGATCCTGATGAATATCTCGGGACATGTTTGGCCGATTTTTGATTTTTGATCTGTGAAAGAAGTTACAGGGGTTTGTTAAAAAGTCGGTATTTTGTCCAAAAATCTGCAGAAATCACTAACTTTTATGTCTATAGAACGGATTTTTTATTAACAGTCAGGGAAATCTAGCCTAAACTGATATAAAGTTAACCTGCTTTTCAAGAAAAAATATGAATTTACAATCATGCAGGGTGAAACAAAGGTCAATGTAAAATTCTTAAACTTAGCGGCTTTTTTACTTGCCCCTTGATGTTAAGAGTTACCTTAGAACTTGCATTTTTATAACATTGAGAGGTCCTAGTTCATATTTCGGGACGTGTTTGGCGAGTTTTTAATTTTTGTTCTACGAAAAAAGTTACACGGGATTGTTAATAAGTTCGTATCTTATCCAAAAAACTGCCAAAATCACCAACATTTACGACTATTGAACTGTCTTTTTTATTAACATTTAGGGAAAAATCTAGCCTAAACTAACAGAAAGTTGATCTTTCTTTTAAGAAAAAATATGAATCTATAATCATACAGGGTGAAACAAAGAGCAATGCAAAACTCGTAAACTTTAGTGACATTTTTACTCGCCCCCTGATGTTAAGAGTCACTTTAGAACTTGCATTATGATAACGTCGAGAGGTCCTGAGTCATATCTTGGGACATGTTTGGCGGGTTTTTCATTTTTGTTTTACGAACAATTTTACAGGGGTTTGTTAAAAAGTTCGAATTTTATCCAACAAACTGCCAAAATCACTAACTTTTACGTCTAGATAACTGATTTTTTTTTAAGACGTAGGAAAATCTAGTCTATGCAAACATAAACTTAATCTGTTTTTCAAGAAAAAATTTAAATCTACAATCATACAGAGTGAAACAAAGGAAAATGCTAAATTATTAAAGTTGAACGGCTTTCTTACTGGCCCCTTGATGTTAAGCGTCATTTTAGAACTTGCATTATGATAACATCGAGAAATTCTCAGTCATATCTCGGGACATGTTTGGCAGGTTTTTGATTTTTGTTTTACGAAAAAATTTACAGGAGTTTGTTAAAAACTTTGAATTTTATCCAACAAACTGCCAAAATCACTAACTTTTACGTCTAAAAATATGAATCTACAATCATACAGGGTGGAACAAAGGGCAATGCAAAATTCTTCCAACTTTAGCGATTTTCTTACTCGCCCCCTAACGTTAAGAGTCATTTTAGAACTTGCATTATGATTACATTTAGAGGACCTGATTTATATCTCGGGGACATGTTTGGTGAGTTTTTTAATTGTTGATATGCGAAAAAGGCTACAGGGGTTTGTTAAAAGTTCGTATTTTATCCAAATAACTGCCAAAATCACTAACTTTTACGTTTATAGAGCTGACTTTTTATTAACACATGAAAATTTAGCCTAAACTAACATAAAGTTGATGTTTTTCAAGAAAAAATATGAATCTACAATCATACAGGGTTCATAACTTTAGCCGCCCCCTGATATTAAGAGTCACTTTAGAACTTGCATTATGATAACATTTATAGGCCCTGATTTATAGGTTAGGACGTATTTGCCGGTTTTTGCGTTTTTTACGAAGAAAATACAGGTTGTTTCAAAAAGTCTATTTGGTAAACAAAACCGTTTAAATAACCAAGTTTATATATTGATAAGGCTGGTTTTCTATTACCCTTTTGAAAAACTAAGCCTAACAACTAACTAACTAAAAACTAACATGTAGGTATTCCAAGAAAAAATACTATAGGTTATACGGAGAATTGTGGTATTACGAGCGGACAACTCAAAACAGCAACTTGATGTCTCATTTTATTTTAATATCGCGTAGGCCCACCTCGTACTCGCACCAGTTAGGCTGTCCTTCTAGGCATACTGTCCACCAAGCTTCTGATGAAGTCTTGGGGAATAGCCTCCCATTCTTTCCTAACCGCAGTCGCTAATTCATCCAAATTTTGAAATTCTTGTTCTCTCATACTCAGTTTCAATTTCATTCTACTCCATACGTGCTCTATGACATTCATATCGGGCGACCTAGCAGGCCAATTCATTCGCTCTATGCCATTTTCTCTCAGAACTTCTTGGACAATTCGTGCTCTGTGAGGACGCGCATTATTATCTATCAGAATAAAGTTGTCCCCAAAGTTCTGAGCAAATGGCACAACAATTTCATTTACACACATATCTCGATAGCTAATTGCATTCATAGTTTCTCCAATCAAAATAACCAAGTCACTCTTTCCGTCCCTTATTACACCACCCCATACAGTCACACTTCCACCACAAAATGGCACTTTGCTCACCATATTCTCTTCAATAAATCTTTCATTCTTTCCTCTCCACACTAAAATTCGCCCATCTGATGCATACAATGAAAACCGACATTCATCAGAAAACATGCAACAACTCCATTCGGCTACTCCCCAGTTCAAATGCTCTTGAGCCCAAACTCTTCGAAAAGCTCGGTGGACAGGTTGAAGAGATGGACAGATGGCACGTCTTCTGGCGTTCAGAACTCGCTCATGCAGGCCTCTTCTAATAGTGCTAGTTGAAGCTCTTGAGCCGGTAGTAGCCTTAGCTTGTGTGGCATTTAACTGTCTTCTTCTTCTGACGGATAGGTTTATTAAAATGTCCTCCCTGCGAGTAGTGCATCTTTTTCTTCCACAATGTCCAGCCTTTAGATAATCGGGAGCACCATAATTTTGGTTTCTTTTTATTGTCCTATAAACTGTGGATTTTGATGTCCCTACTAGGTCCGCTATGTTAGCTACACTTAGCCCTCGTAAGTGCAACCTGCTTAAGATTGCTTGTTATTTTTGTAAAATTGTTAACCTAAAAAGAACAAACTTACCGCATAATGCTCTGTAGTTCATTTTGGCTTAACATTGGCATTTCTATATGAATGAGAATTAAATAAATTTAAGTAAAACCTTCAGCTTTATACTTGTAATTAGATGACAGACATCGGCTTCAGATTATTTACTTAGTTTCCATAGCAACCCATATTTTGTTTTTCTAAGGTTGTTCGATATAAGAGACCTAGTACTGAAACATCACCTCTAAAGACGTGAAAGTAAGATATTTTAACAGTTTGGTGGATAAAATAGGGACTTTTTAAGAAAATCCTGTAACTTTGTTCGTAGAATTGTTATGCAGAAGCAGGCGTCAGGCATTTAATTAAATACGATCTGGTAGATGGCTCTCAATACGAGAACCTGCTTATAGTGCCTTGCATCTCGTCGGTTGATTGACAAATTAGTGACCACCATACCCCTTTTTGTTCGTAGAACAAAATAAAAAAACCCGCCAAAAGTGTCCCGAGATATGAATCAGGACCTCTCAATGTTATCATAATTCATGTTCTAAAGTGCCTCTTAATATCAAGGCGCAAGTAAGAAACCCGTTCAAGTTTAAGAATTTTGCATATTCCTTTGTTTCACCCTGTATGATTGTAGATTCATATTTTTTCTTAAAAACACACTTTATTTTATGTTAGTTTAGGTTAGGTTGTCGTAAGTGTTAATAAAAAATCAGTTATGTAGACGTAAAAGTTAGTGACTTTGGCAGTTTGTTAGATAAAATACGAGCTTTTTAACAAACCCCTGTAACTTTTTTCGTAGAACAAAAATCAAAAACTCGCCAAACATGTCCCGAGATATGAATCAGGACCTCTCAATGTTATCATAATGCAAATTCTAAAGTGACTCTTAACATTAAGGGGCGAGTAAGGATATCGCTAAAGATTAATAATTTTGCATTGCTCTTTGTTTCACCCTGTATGATTGTAGATTCATCATTTTTCTTAAAAGACAGATCAACTTTATGTTAGTTTAGGCTAGATTTTCCCCTAAATGTTAATAAAAAAATCAGTTCAATAGTCGTAAAAGTTAGTGATTTTGGCAGTTTGTTGGATAAGATACGAACTTATTAACAAACCCCTGTAGCCTTTTTCGTAGATCAAAAATTAAAAAACCCACCAAACATGTCCCGAGATATAAATCAGGTCCTCTAAATGTAATCATAATGCAAGTTCTAAAATGACTCTTAACGTCAGGGGGCGAGTAAGAATATCGCTAAAGTTGTAAGAATTTTGCATTGCCCTTTGTTTCACCCTGTATGATTGTAGATTCATATTTTTTCTTGAAAAAGAGATTAAGTTTATGTTTGCGTAAACTAGATTTTCCTACGTGTTAATAAAAAATCAGTTATCTAGACGTAAAAGTTAGTGATTTTGGCAGTTTGTTGGATAAAATTTTTAACTTTTTAACAAACCCCTGTAAAATTGTTCGTAAAACAAAAATGAAAAACCCGCCAAACATGTTCCAAGATATGACTCAGGACCTCTCGACGTTATCATAATGCAAGTTCTAAAGTGACTCTTAACATCAGGGGGCGAGTAAAAATGTCGCTAAAGTTTACGAGTTTTGTATTGCTCTTTGTTTCACCCTGTATGATTGTAGATTCATATTTTTCCTTAAAAGACAGATCAACTTTCTGTTAGTTTAGGCTAGATTTTCCCCTAAATGTTAATAAAAAAGACAGTTCCATAGTCGTAAAAGTTAGTGATTTTGGCAGTTTTTTGCATAAGATACGAACTTATTAACAATCCCGTGTAACTTTTTTCGTAGAACAAAAATTAAAAATTCGCCAAACATCCCGAAATATAAATCAGTGCCTCCCAATGTTATCATAATTCAATTTCTAAGGTGACTATTAACATTAGGGGGTGAGTAAGAATGTCCCTAAGGTTTAAGAATTTTGCATTGCTCTTTGTTTCACCCTGTATGATTGTAAATTCATATTTTTTGTTGAAAAACAGGTTAACTTTATGTTAGTTTAGGCTATGTTTTTCTAAGTCTTAATAAAATTCAGTTCTGTAGACATAAAATTTGTGATTTTGGCAGTTTGTTGGATAAAATACGAACTTTATAACAAACCCCGTTAAGTTTTTTCGTAGAACAAAAATGAAAAATCCGCCAAACAGGTCCCGAGATATGAACTAGGACCTCTCAATGTTATAAAAATGCAAGTTCTAAGGTAACTCTTAACATCAGAGGGCAAGTAAGAAAGCCGCTAAGTTTAAGAATTTTGCATTGACCTTTGTTTCACCCTGTATGATTGTAAATTCATATTTTTTCTTGAAAAGCAGGTTAACTTTATATCAGTTTAGGCTAGATTTCCCTGAGTGTTAATAAAAAATCCGTTCTATAGACATAAAAGTTAGTGATTTCGGCAGATTTTTGGACAAAATACGGACTTTTTAACAAACCCCTGTAACTTCTTTCATAGATCAAAAATCAAAAATTGGCCAAACATGTCCCGAGATATTCATCAGGATCTCTAAATGCCATTGTAGGGAAAGTTTTGTAATAACTCTAGCAACCAAATGCAGTGGGTTAAAGTTTAGTACTTTTTACACGACATTTTAATCCACCCTGTATAGTTCTCACCAAAAACGTTTATCACAAACCAGGTATCTTTTGTGATTCTACAAGAAATGGGCTTTTAGAATCATGTCACTTCATTGAGATCGGTGAAAGCGTCTCTGAGATACAACCTTTCAAAAATTAGCAAAAAATTGGCCGTTCCGACTATTTTGACGAGCAGTTTAGATGAAGTTTTCTAATGAACATCCCGTAAACCTACTGCTGTGCTAGTTTGTATGGTAGCGGGAAATGTGAGATCAACTAGGGGATTAGTTAGACAATTTTATGGTCTACCGAAGTTCTAATGTTGAAATTAAACTTGTCAAGCCAATAACTGTTATAATATGATCTATTCATTCTAAAATCACATTCAAAAATATGAAAGAAAATTAGTATAAAAGTAAGAGAGAACATAAATAATTTGAAATTTTACCATCTCAGTTAGAGCCAAATTCTACAAACTGAAACTGATACCGATACTACTGGGTGTTCAGAAAGAACGTTAACAAATTTGCTGTGAAATCTTGAGAGAAAAAGATAGAGTATGACATCTATTTCTAATTTCTTGGTCCACACATTGACCCAAGTTTCATCACGATAAAAAATGAGACGCTTTTCACGCCTATACTGCTGGATACTTCTTAAATATGTATTTCTTCATACGACAATGTCACCTCGTTCAATTAAAATACTCTTGAAGTTTATTTTCATGTACCTATAGAATAATAATTTTAGATCCAAGCATTTCAATACTTTGAAAAACTTACTTAAAATTTATTTGCTTCATTAGACGGTACAAAGATATTCGGGACATTAGTGGCACATCATTGCGGCTTTTTAAGACCTCAAGTATTTTATTTACAGTGGAAATTTCATTTAAAAAAAAAGCTATGTACAAGCCTCCTTATATCATTTTTTTGGCCTGAGAGTTTTAAAGGTCTTCCACCACAATGCTTAGAAGCGACTACTTTTCCGGTTTCCCTATACTCTTTCAGAGTGCGGTAAACTGTGGACTTCGCAATCCCTAAAAATAATTAGAAATACCCAAAAATGTTTAGCCCCTTTAGGGAATAATATAAAGGAGTCAGCTTTTACCTCCTGCTTCAGCAATTTTCGAAACCAGAAAAGATGTTTTTATTAAAGGCTTGTCCGCTGTTAATTACTTGTATAAATTTACAATATACACTGTTTTTCTGCCAAAGACATGCCCCAAATCTAAACGTTTTCGCTTCTTGGGTGGACAATTTCCGCCTCCGCTGCAGCCGCTAGTACTTGGGATGGCCGGATCCATGGCCAAAACAACGAAATACCGCAAAGTGCGATATTATGAGTTCTTGAAAGAATTTTTGGAAATATAATAATATAAAACCAAGAAAATTAGAGAACTGGACAAGCAAAAATTGAAAATAACAACGAACACACAAAAAAAATATTTGAAAATTCGAATTGTCAAATTCGAGAAACGTCAGAAGAAGTTTGCTTGTGTAAATCGGGCCGTCATTCGGCCAATAAAATGCCGCCATTTTCGCGTTGAAAACTTGAATCACTTTTCCTAGTTTTAAAACAGACTATACATATTTTCCATGGAAGATTTCTAGGAACAAACTGATGATATAGGCTATGGGCAGCCTCGTTAGCCCAGTAAAAGCCTTAAATATTTTATGGAAATTTTCGAGGCCAAGGCGTTGGAACACATAAACAAGAGGCCATAGTGCTGGTTAGTCGTTCCGATACCTGGACGACATCTTTGCTATTTAGAGCCATGGAGAGGGCGAACTTCAAAACTTCCTCTTACACCTCAGCTCTATCGACCCAAAAATTCAATTCACTATTAAAATAAAAAAGGAAGGACGCCTAGGTGGGTTGGATGTTTTAGTATCAAGGAGGCCGAATATTGGAATCTTGCATTCACCGTTTATAGAAAACCAACACACACTGACCGATACCTCAATAACGGATCAAATCATCATCCCAGACAAAAAGGAGAGTCATAAAGACTGAGTCTGTGAAAGCCAAGAGACAACTCATTTTCAGCTGCTTGTGATTCAGGAATTTAAATTTTCATTTCTCAATTTTCGGGAGTTGAAGAAGAAAGCGCTAAAATTTAATGAAAATTTTTCAGTTTTTACTACAGATTGTATAGATATATTGCATATATTTAACACTTCAGAAAGCAGAAATAATATAAAATTAAGTTATGTTTAATTTTACAATGCACAATTAAACTCTTAGGAAAAAAATTTAACAAAAAATAATAAAAAAAAAATTTTTTTTTCGTGGACAACTCAGCTTTTGCCGCTTTTGTCTCAGGAATTTAATAGTAAAATCCAATTTTCAAGAGATTAGTTCCTAAGGAAGAAATCGTCAAAAATTAATTCAAATTATTCCATTTTCAATTAAAACACCGTGGTCATTAAAAAACGTCATCTAGAAGGCTGTGAATGACAGAAAAGGATGACATAATCAATAAGTCAGTAAATGTCATAATCAGTAAATGTTCTTTCATTCTTTTCTTTTGACATTTCACAGCAAACTAGATGACGTTTTCAAATGAACAACCCCCTATACGCATATATTTGAAGCTTCAAAAAATAGAAATTTTAAATTAAAGGAATTAGGGAATTATAAAATTAATTCTTTTTAGTCTTTACAAGGCACAATTAAACTTTTAAGAAAACATTTATTTTTTCACTTATAGTAAGTCTACGCGTCTCGATAAATAACGTAATCTTGAGACACTAATGAAGCTTCCCATCGAGTATGGTTTTATTTTCAACCACACTTTCTGAATAACATCAAAAAATTTTCTTGAATATTATTTATTCATATAATATTCTGGCTCAAATCTTCACTCAGGAGGCGGAATTTTGATGGTTGCTAAGGTACAGAGCAAAACCAACAATCAGAGTTTCTGTAATTTCCTGTGGTTTTTGCGCTTTGTTTGCATGTCTATTACTGGTCTAGGATGATGATCTAGAATGGTCTAGTAACTACTTCCCGTCCTAGACCAGAAATCGAATTACATCCCGTCCTAGACCAGTAATGAGACACTTCCAAGATTTTAAAAATACAGAAATGTCATCATTACTTATGTGGTTGAAAATAATAGTATATTATTTAATGAGCATATAATGCTGGCTATTACTCACGAAGATAAAGTTTAAGTAAGTAAGTAATATATCGAGTGAGTAATAGCCATTATATGCGAGTCAAATATCATACTTTACGACTAGACTATACAGGGCGATTCATAGTCGATGGTCCCTTAGACATATCTGGAGAACCAAAGGAGATATCACTTGGATTGTTAAGTCATCATCAACACATGATCTACATTACAAACTTTTTTAAATCATTGCAACGTTGTCAAACCTACGAGTTCTTGAATGAATTTTATTTTTTAACTTAATTACTTACAATAATTCATAATCATTACAACGTCAAATTAAGTTCGTAGAAAAATTATAGAAACTTAGAGTTAGAAGTATTAGCTGTTTCGAACACTTTTTGAGGTACCTACTTATAACTTATTATTCGTTTTGACGGGAATAATTAATATTAATTGTTATTTCGGAACAGTTATTAAAAGTTAATGAAGGAATATTACTAATATCTAAACTAATATCTTCATTATTTATTATGTTATGATTTTTTTGAGTTAAATAATAATTTGTGGAACTAGTAGCTTTAACAGAATTTATAATCTTATTAGCAGTATCAATTTTGTTTTTCAAGGAGCCGTCAATATATCCTTCCGCGACCGATGTCGACTTCCAGCCACCATGCCTTTTCAATGTGATGATGTCTCCTCCGGAATCTAGGAGTAACGTTGCCGAGGACCTCCGAAATGTGTGACCCGTATACATTTCTGGATTTTCCAGATTCAGAAATGTGGCAATTTACTTTCCCATTTGTCCAAATTTGTTATTACCGATTTTCTGGGTTGCACATTTTCCGTTTTGAAAATTTTTTAAGAAAAAAATGGTGGGCATTTGACACTGCTTGGACGAAGACCGATGTACCTTTTGCAAATTTCATTGAATTTTTGCGTCACTGTATATTTTCGAACGATTTTTAGATCATTATTTTAGACCCATAATGAGCGTAACCGAAAATTTTAGCAACCATTATTTTTTTTAGATCATAAAAACATCAACTAATTCAAATTACCTTTGTTGCAAGGTGTATATCATCAGGAGCTTCTTCAATAAATTTGTTAATGTTCAAAGCCGTCAAAGTTTTGGCCTTTTTTGGAAAGTATCTCGCTTGCGTTTTAAAAATGCCCGAAGCCTACAATATCCTTCAATATTAACTTCATTGTTCAGTTCGAGTGTGCTTCTCAGTCATTCAGATAAGGAAGAGGATTTGTATTTCTGCGATAGTTCTTGAAAATACACTAACAATATATATATATACTACAATTCAGTTCATGCTCAGCACGGGCACTCACGCGTGCCGAAGCCGTCAAAATTGTTTGCAACTTTTGAAATCCGTGCTGACACGAGTTGTCAATAGTGACTAAAACTTTAATTTGAAAGTATACTATACATAAACCAACTATGAATCACAAAAAAAGTAAAATTAGTCCAGTTAATGCTTCTGCAAAGTCTTTTGTTGCAGAAAAAGAAATGTGTGATAACATGTAATAAAAAGCCGCGCAAATCCAAAAAATAAGGAGTACATCCGATATTATTACCACGAAAGGAAAAAGGTTATTATGGTAATTTGTTCAAAGAAGCTCGCTTAAGTGACCCATATATATTCTTTAATTTTACAAGAATGTTTCCTGGATGTTTCGATAAATTGTTATCAATCTTAGGACCATCATTGCTCAGAAGCTCATTAAGGGAGCCAATATCTTCAGGATGCAGGTTGGTATAAATTTACGAGTGTAGGTGGTCACCAATTTGTCGATTAACCTATCTGCATACTAGTTTCGGGGTCTAATCCTGATCTGTACAGCTGTACTGATCGTTTCACTTCATTCTGGTTCCGATAACCAGCGAGATACAGAGAGAGCAATATGGGCTGCTCCTCGAACTGAGAGCCATCTGCCATGAAGTAGTGGATCTAAAATACGCTGGTGGATGTCTCCTGCTCTGTACAACATCTCACCGGTACTCCGTACATTTCCGGCTTCAAGCCTCTGAAGGCCTTTCCTCTGAGAGAAAATTTGATGCGACCACTTAGCCGCCCAAGGATTGGGGCGATGACAAGACAAGAGAAACTATGTAATTATCGATTGTCAAGGCCAGACGAGTGATTGAGAATACTTTCGGCATAATAGTGGCTCGTTTTAGAATTTTGCATAGAGTCATTAATGCTCATCCATCGACAGTCGATAATATTGTAAAAGCAATTGTCTGTTTGCACAATTATATCAGAAAATAGAACAATTCCCTTTACCTTCAGAAAGGTGATGTTGATAGAGAACTAAATGGAAATTTAGCTGGGAAGATGGAGAAATGATATACCAAGAGAAGGTCTTGCCTTACAAAATATTCCTCTACGGCTTGGGGCACGGAATGCATCTTTTTCGGCCTTAGCAATTAGGAATTATCATAAAGAATGTGTTTGTGATCCAGGAGCATGCCTGGCTCCCTGGCAGTGGGAATATGTTGACAGAACAAATTATTTTTCTTAGTTTAATATTTTTAGGTTTTGTGACACAAAAGTAAAGTAGCCCTCTCTCTGTAGTTCCTATTTGCTTGGAAAATATTACGTTTCCAATATTTACAATTTGTCTCTTTTACCTCTCTATTTATCCAATTGCCTTAATTAGATAAATATTTACAAAATATATATTAAGTTAAGGAAATCGGATACTGCTAGTTAAAGCACTAGTTCTACAGGGTGATTCACGTTACTCGACACGGAAGATTAAGGCTATACTTTTAGATTTTAAAAGAGTTTTGTATATTGTATGGATGGGGGTCTCTTGGAAGTACATTAAAATGTTGTTCCTAATTATTGCGCAAAGTGTCTTTCGCGCACTTGACTGCTGCCCGAACTCCGCTTCCCGTCGTTCGGGCAACGGCAGTCGCGTGCGCGAAAGTGATACTTTGCGCACTTGTTAGGAAAATAACTATTGTCAAACACTGAGCTCTCAACAATTTATAGTTGTAATCTAAAGATGCTAATACCCTAAAAGAAAACAACGGCAAAACGCAACATAGAAGTTTAGAATCCTTCAACAAAACTGAAAACCACCCAAAATAAAAATTATCATTTAGTAAAGCTGATAGCCTAAATATGACCTAAATAATCACACCTTATTCCCGCAGAGCTCTTTTAAACTGTATAATTTTCAGTTGAAGGTCTTCCATTAATACGCTGCTATTTGGTTCACCTATCTCTTTTAACTCGTGTGCTAAATAAGCGCCAAAGTGATAATTTTTATGTTTAACAATTTGATCACCTTGATTTATGGACCTTATTGCAGATGAAACATCACTTAAAACGCTATCAATATTTGGGGACTCTGAAGTCAAGTTTTCTCGCACTCGCTTTCTTTTTAAAACCGGCTCTTCCCAGTGGGCTTTAGATTGTACTCCCTCTTGTTGAGTAAACGCTGCTTCCACACTGCTGTCTTTTGTATTTCTGATAACATAATTAAAGCTTGAGTTGAGTTCGTCATTTAAAATTTCTTCGGCTTCAATATTTGAAGTGGAAGCTTTCCCTTTCCAATCTTTTTTTTTACATACGATACGATAACAAGTCGAAAAAACTTTTTAACGGCCAACCTGGCCTTGAATATGCGGCTGGCCCACTTTTGCTTAATTTTTCTTCAATAATAACCTCCCTTCGGTACTTCTCCGTTAAAGCTTTAAAACGACACTTCACCAAAGACACTAAAATATATTGAAGTTTTATATTATATTACTTATGCAATCAAACGTACAATTAAAACTTTGCTATTCACCTGAAGTCTGTAAAGATCGGGCTACAGACGCCAACAATTTTCTTTTTGAATAAGAGACTTGTATGCTTTGTCTGCCTTGTCATATAGCGGTTTATAATTTGATCGTTTATTGGGTTCCCAATATTCTCATTCAAATTTTCCATTTTAAGAAAAATTTATTTGAGTTTTAAGTGACAAATATGAATGAATAACCTAAATAATGTTTTGTGGAATAACCTCTTAATGTGTATGATAGACAAAAACCAATTTGTGCTTGACATAATATTGAAAATGCATAAATTCTAATACAGCACGCGTGCCGAAGTTTCACTTCAATTGCAAATTAATTAGAAATGCACCTTTACTTGTCATTAAATCAATCAATTAAATCAAATCAACCATCATTTCCTGATATTCGAAACGAGCCTCTAAGTTATTCAGTGAAATTCAAAAATCTCCCCAATGCTCAGCAGAACCGACTTATTTCAAAGTACTACATACATTTGAGGAAACACAATTCTTAATGATTTAATGCTGACGTCTTCATCATTTTCCCCATTAGGAAAGGACTTCTCGAAGGAATTTGAGAAACATCTATTACTGGTATGTAGTAATAATAATAATTAAAAATTATTTGTGATAATAAAGTTTTAAAACTAGTGGCTACATATTTTCAAAAGTTTATTTTGGTACTATAAATAGGGTAACTTTAAATCATTATGCTATAGCTTTCGAATTATGAATTTTGACAGTGACAATAATACAGGCACCACCAAATGTCAATAAATCTAATTCTTACGTGGTCATTTTTTCTTTTTTTTTTATTTTTTTCTAAATCATAAAAACAGTATGAAATAAAATGTTGTACGATACACGTCCATTAGGTATTGTTACAGTACTCGTATAACTTTTCGTATTTCTTATTATTAATTCGTAAAAACCTCGTACTGTAACAAGTCACTTACTAGACTTGTGACGTAAATTACTATTTCAGTATCTTAGTTCCTAAGGAAGAAATCGCCAAAAAGTAATACAAATTTTAATCTTTAGGCACAAAAAAATTGTTCCTAAACAGCAGATAACCAGTACAAAACGAATATGCTGGGTGAGCCTTTGCAATAACCACCAACAAAGTTTGATAACTTTCTTTACGACCAGCGAAAAAGACCCCAAAACCAGGGGTGGAATTAAAACAATAACGATAACTCACAGCGGGGACACTTTCCAATTTTTTCTCCGGCTTAATAAAACCTGTCGTTTTTAGGAGGGTTCGGGTAAATAGCACGCTTAGGAGATTATTTTTAATGGCCCATTACCACATTCTTAGATAGCCCAATGTCGCCTCGCTGAGGGTTTAATAATATAATTAAAAGAAACCCCTTGGAACGTAAATAACGGTTACTGTTTCGTGAAAGTAAGTGATAGAAGTAAAGTTTTGATCTGAATCTAAACAAGAAGTTGACAAGCACCTATTGCAGATAACTAATACTTTAGACAAACAATGCTGATGCCTTAAGTTGAGTAAATCCCATTTTGGTAAAACTGAGTTTACAGGCAAGGATCGAGAGTTCGTAAAGACATTCGAAACGATCGAAGTCAGCGGCCCGTTGCCGAAGTTCCACTCCAATATGTCCATTGGGAGTCGTTAGGGTAGATCCATTCATTACACAGGAAGCGTATAAGAAACTCTGCGAGAACGTTTGAAAGCCCTTTGACACATCGGTTTATAATAAGCTAAAAGCTTTAGATAAATAGTCGCAATAGTCGGATTGGTAAGTGAGGAGAAGGGGGTAAGCTCGATGTTGAAAGGAGTTGGAGAGTTAGTTCGATGTTTTGCCCAAAGAATTCGGGAATAGAAAGGCATAGGTTGGAGTAAGTCTAGTGAATGGCTCAGTTTAAATAAAAGGTTTCGTTTTATGGCTTCTCCAAAACTTATTGAACTGTTGTAGGTTCTACTTTTGAGTTTTGATTTTGAAAGAGGTTTGTTTGAGTGCAAGAAATTGGTCACGATTACGTAACCTATTCATTTATTTTTAGCTTTATCAATGCCAGATAGCAATCATCTAAGAATTACTTATGCAACGTAGTAATAAGTTCTATTCATCAAGCTCATTACTCCGTCTATTCGTTTCCATACTTTGTGGTAAACAACTGCTCCGAAAGGAAATCGCCCTATTTTAAACCACTTGCTCAAGTTGCTTGGGCAAACAAAATGAGCCCTCTAAACTCTAAAATATTACCAATAAATCTGTTGCAAAACAACCGGGAGATTTATAGGGCAACATCGGGCCTTGATGAAATTTATGTGGTCTTTCGTGTTTTTGCCGCCACCTAAGTGGCGAGCCGGCGAACAACAAAAACGGAATTTATGTCGATTTGATTGGCCCGTGTGTATTGAGTTTTTAATGTTATTTTTACTCATTAACAATAATTACTTTAATACAATTTTACCATACAATTTTTTAGTAAAGGATTTACCGAAAACTGTGTCAATCTTGACATAATGGTGAATTAGGATTTTCCTGCGGTTTTACGTTAGAATGAGTTGCTTAGATGATAATTTTGCTAATACAAGTTTAAGCTGCTTTAAGAAAGAAAATATTTGCTATCTAGCCTCATAATAGAAAATTAGAGTTTAAAATGCCCTGGAAAATGTATACAAGCAAAGATTACAAGGGGTCTGCTTTTGAATTATAAAGGAGGCTTTGTACGTAAAGGATTCTGATTCGTTTTTAACCCTTAGAATGGCAGTGGTGCAGGCAGTTTTCTAACCTTAGCTTGTGTATTAGTGGCCATTATAGCTTAAAAAGTTAGGCTTTACAAGTAATACGTATGTTATGTCACACTTGTAAAGATTACTAGAAGAAACAAGGAAACCATTCCCAAAAGAAATCCTAAATAGCGATAACCAGTTCCCCCTTAATGCGATGCAATTTCCCAAAACGCAACATTTTCCTCTCGGCTCTCGGTCGGAAATATGGCGGCCCTTATTTTATGAGACCGTAAAAAATTACGAACTCGCCCCGCCGCGAGATATCCCCATTGTTTAATCCGGCCTCGCCTCAATTTGAGGTTTGCCCCGTTCTTTTACGGGCGTAAATCTCCTCAAATACCGAAAAAACCTGTTGTTAAAAAGGGCCTTTCCGAAAAATTGGGATTACTTAATTAGGTTAGTTTCGAAAGGGTTTTGTGTGCGCCCCGGTCGGATATAGGAAATGAATAATCCCTTCTCTGACAGGGAGTTTCAGCGTACCTATATGTAAATTCTTTTTGGCGTTTATTTGAAAATAAGGGCCATACATGTCACTACTTAGTGTTTATATTGAAATTATGGACTGAAAAATAGGCTAAAACTGAATAAACTTCGACCAAAACAAATTTAAAATAAATATGCTATACATAAATGAACTATACAGAATAATAAAAGTTTGTGACGTCTTTGTTCAACTAAAGAAAATACAAAAATGCACACTTCCAACCAGTGACTGGTACGGTCACTGGTTGGTACATTGGCAAGTACAATGACGCTAGGTACTTTGAAATAAAAAAATTGTTGGGTTCATTCGTTCCAAAGTTATAGGCCGTTAAACCGGAAATTGAAAAAAAAAACAAGAAATACTCCTCTTTTTTTTGTGGTCATTATCAGATTTTTTTTTATCTTTGTATGCTATTTTTTTTCAAATAAGACGACTGCAATCTAATAAGAACGTAACAAGCATAATTCGAGTAAAATTAGACCCATAAGTGAGTTTTGAAAAATAGAAAACAACTCGATTTCGAAAGTGCCTTAAAAATCGACCACTGAAGGGATCTGCTATCTTCAAACAAAAGAAGAACAAAAAACTGTTGGATTCACTCCAGTCGGTCCACTCGTTCTAATACCTATGGTTACGGAAAGCGGCGGCTGTGGAGGCGGAGCAACATTGGAGGTTGGACCTTCAGGACTCGCGGCCTATGCGGGCGCGGCGGCGTGAGAACTGTCACGAGTGATATATTACTTTGTTTATTTAGAACGCAGTTATTTACGACCTTTTTTATGTGTCTCTTATCAATTATTTTTGGCAATTATTATAAATGGCGAATAGCCCCGCCGCACAGTGGTCTAAATGTAATAATTACGAGAATATTAAGTGACAAACTTGCCTTCAAGGAATTTGAATATTATGTATGGTTTTATAAACAGAATAGAGTCCACCTTAAGTGCGTATAAAAGTTTTTTGTTTAATGGATCAGAATGCGAGAAAATCGAGGACAAAGTAAACAAAAATTAAAATGTTTATTTATATAGGAATTTTTCTCGATACTTTTGGAGTTCATTTCGGTAGTTATGTTGAGTTTCTAATGTCGTATTTTTTTTATAGTATTCAAACGTGTCTGCTCATTCGTTACATAGGTTTAGTTACTTCCTTCGTAGCACTAATTTTGATATAATTAATAGTCAAAGAAGTATTCGCACTTTTATTAAAGTTTCAAGAATGGAAGACCCAGAAAAAAAGACGACACGTTTCTTCACCGTGAAACTCAATCTATTTTAAAAGTGGTACTTTTGCCTAACTTGAGACAGCATATTGAGCTGCAGATAAGTGCAGTCTTGTGAGATCTTTCTTATTTTTTTTCGTTAAGTACTATTTCGTGCGCGACTCTAAAATAATTATTTGGGCTTGTAAATGAAAATGGCTGGATGGGAAGTGTCAATTCTTTAGTAGACTACTTAAGAAGTGCCAGTTCTTTAGTAAACTGCCTAAAAGAAATTTAAAAAATAAATATATACAGGGTGTCCAAGATAAAGATGTCCAACATAGGGATTTCGTAAACGATAAGAGACACGATTTAGATCAAATGAAGGAAAAATTTGGCATTTGGAGCTTAGTAAGATGATGTTTTAAAACTTGCGATATTTTGAGTCGTTCCGAAGTTATTGCAAAAAAAAGAATTTTAAAGATTTTATTTTTAACAAATAATAGCTTTATGGTTAATGTTACATAAAAAGTAAGAACACCTCATAGAGGCACTTTTTAACAGTCATGGAATGGAAAAAATTGAAATCGTTTGGAAAATGGAATGGAAAAAATGAAACTTTGGTTTTTCCAATACGAGTTTATTATTCTACATTCAACCATGTATCACACTTTATGGTTTAATTGATTAATTTAATTACCTAAAAAATGTGTATTTATAAATTAATTTTTTTTATATGCAGAGTTAGCATCAAAAGCCACTCATGAATAAAATTCGGTTTTAAAATTATTGGGAGGCATATAGGCCCGTATTTTTATGTTTTGTTGATGGTGTAATGGTACACATTTTATAGGTAAAAATTGTAAAAATTGAAAAAATTAAATATTTTTTTTATATAGTCTACTACAGAACTAGCACTACTTTAGTATTCTACTAAAGAATTGGCATTTCCCGTTAAATATACTGCTGCATAACAAAATTATTACTTGAACCCTTAGCTGCTGTGTTGCCCATTTTGGTAGGTACCTATATTACGCTTTTAGTTAAGACACCCATATAACAAAATGTCATTGTCAACGTTTTAGCACATTCCTATCCCCATTTATGTCTGAAGTAGGAAGGTAAAAATGTAAATAATCTTTATTTCATACTGCCCCGTAAAATACACCTTTACGTACCTGATTTTAATAGGGTAATAGTTATTTATGTTATTAGTCCGGTAAATATAGTTTTACAGTAGGAGTAAGATGTTTCCGGACGAGGCGATAGCCATACTGTAAAATTTCTTTACGATATCCAGTTCTGTAAAAAGCTATTTACCGGACTAAAATCTAGTACGTAAAAGTGTCCTAAATGATACAGTATGAAGTAAATAGATTTTTACGGTATTGAGTACCGTAATGAAATTTTACAGTATTGAGTTGAGTACCGTAATGAATTTTCATTACTATACTGAGTACCGTAGCGAAATTTCTTTACGGTACTCAGGACCGTAATGAAATTATACCGATCTTTTCAAAAATATTCGCCGTGCATACCTATTTTCATTTTTCTGGTTCTTTTCATTCCGAGTTCAAAGTCGGAATTTAGTTAAATTCCGAGTTTAAAGTCGGAGTTTAGTTAAATTCCGAGTTCAAAGTCGGAATTTAGTTAAATTCCGAGTTTAAAGTCGGAATTTAGTCAAATTCCGAGTATATGATTGACAAATCAGTGGCGTAGACGCAGGGTTAATAAAACATTTCTATTCCATGTTGTACAAGAACGGCAAAATATTCTTTGTGAAATGGATCAATATTTTGTTAACTACGACGTCCTCTTTAAGACTCCTATTGTGATTACTTTTAAGAGCAATGATAGATATCTCGGGACGTTTTTGCGGGAATACCCGCGCCACTAAAACACATAGGCTTTTAAAGTTCATTAATTTTAAAATCATTGGCGTATATTGATAGTTAATAATGAAAAAAAAATAAAATTGTAGAGATAATAAAATAAAAAAGAAAACTGCTAACATAAAAGTCGATACGACATAATTTTTCGTAATTTTGAAAGCGTTTTATCTCAGAAACCACTTATGATAAATTCATAGTTTAAAAAAGCTCTGAAAGAACGTTTCTTCTAGAACTAACTACTTTGGGGCAATCTTTAATATAATAAATCTCTAACTCTTTAATCAACCAGTTTTATCAATGTGATACGGTGTAAAACTTTAAAGTTGAACTCACTCCATTTGATTGGCGTTGGGCAAAAGAATTTTTCTAATTTTGACATATAAAGTGGCACTTTTCAATACTGATGACAGTGACGTAACGTCCTACTTTTCGTAACTAGTTACGAAAAGTAAAATCTTTCGTAACTAGTGATGAAAAGTTAGTGTCACCACCAGTTGCAGGTTTCGGCTGTGGCACACCGTTGCTATAGTTTTACGGTATTAAGTAGATACAAAGTGGTTTAAAAGTAAATATTGAAGTTTAATAGTAATAATTCTCACTCTAAGTGGGTATTTGTAGTGAAAATTAGAAAAAATCTTGTATGAAACACGTGACGAAAAACCTTTTTTGTGTATCTCATTCAAATTGCGGGAACTCGCTGCGCTCGTCCCGCAAACATTCATTCGTTACACAAAATCGGACTTTTCGTAACTGGTTACATAAATAGCTATTTCATTTGCACTGAATTTGCACTTTTACAAATGAATCTAGATTTTTGTTGTATGCATCAGATGGACGTATTTTAGTGTTGAGAGGCCGGAATGAACGAAACCTGCAAGAAAGTATAGAACCCAGAGTGCCATTTGGGGGTGAAAGTGTCAGCGTATGGGGAGGCGTAATGGGAAATGGAAAGACTGACTTAGTGGTTTTGATTGGTTTTATTTTTAACCTGAACTAACCTGAAGGCAGTTAGATATCGATATTTGTGTGTGAATGAAATTGTTATTCCCTTCGCTCAGAACTTTGGAGATGGTTTTATCTTAGTTGACGATAATGCATGGCCACACCGGGCTCAAATTGTTAATGAAGTTCTGAGAGAGAATGGCATCGAGGGCATGAATTGGCCTGCTAGGTCGCCCGATATGAATCTTATAAAGTGTGGAGCAGAATGAAACTAAAACTGAAAGAAAGAGAGCAAGAAATTCAAAACTTGGATGAATTGGTAGTCGCGCTTAGGGAGGAATGGGAAGCCATTCCTCAGGAGTTTATTAGAAATTTGGTAGAGATCATGCCAAGAAGGGCGGCTGAGGTAATGCGAGTTTTCGGTGGGCTCACACATTATTAAGTATATAAATTCGTAGATTTAGTTTACCTCATTAAATTTTTGCATTGCACTCGTATCTTATTCGACACCAAAAAACAAAGATTCCCAAAACTGTTCCGATAATTATCAAACCTATTAAATAACACTTCACTTAAGTTAATAGTACATTTTTGAAGTTACAGCAAAAGGAGCTGGGAAATCATTAACAGTGATGATGTCACAGAAGTAATATTAAAGTTTTGCGAAAACATCCGAAGCAATCTTTATGAACTAGAGTTCTACGTCACTGATTTTGTACTTAATGAGCTTTTAAATTTAGTTTATATCATTAAAATCAGGTGACCTACACTGCTATACCGAGCAAAAAATAAAAATACTCCAAACTTTCTGAAAATACCCTGTAACTTTTTCTCGAGCATAAAAACAAAAACCGCCGAACATGTCCCGAGATATCTACCAAGCCTATAAAATGACATGACAAAGTTGAAAAGTTAAGATTTACCGTAGATATCAAATAATGCAATCAGTTCAAATTTTACATTTTTGCGACGTATCACAATGATAAAACTGGTTTAGTTAAAGATTGGTTCAGGTAGTTAGTTCTAGAAGAAAAGTTCTTTCAGAGCCTTTTTAAACTATGAATTTATCATAAATGATTGTATAACCTTTAAATTATGTCAATATAACCATTAAAACTGACACAGTTCAAATATTATACGGGGGGCAATCTGTCAAATTTCCAATGCCTACTTTTCCGAAAAATATAATGAAAAGCTTTATATAGAGTATTTCTTATAAAAATTAAGGCGCGTCGTTGTCAAAATGAATCCTCGATTGTCAATGAGTTCATTTTGGTCAAATTTCAACATTTTGATTTCCTTTTCTGAGGCCCGGGCAGGCAAATTATACATATTTTTGTATGATATCACCATTTTCCTTGGTGCTTTACAAGATTAGACTAGTCGAATCGCATTTAATTGGCGATATACAGGCGACATTAGAACAACTTATTTTCGTCACTAGAGACGAAAGTTAACGCTATGAGATTTTCCATCACTAGAAGCGAAAATTACGTTCTCGGTTAGGGCAAGCTATAACGAAAGTTGTCTATTCTTACAAGTCGTAGAAAAAGTTCATTTCATCACCAGTTGCATAAAGCAAATAAATCAGATATCTTCAACAATTTATTATTCAACGTGAAACAGATATCAGCAGTAACAACTGAAACTAACACTTATTATATACACAGTGACTCACAGCTTAAATGATGCACTTTGTTATTCACTAAAGATAGATTCTTTTAATGTTAACCAAATGTTCTTAAGAACGTTTAAGTCAGGTGACTGTGCTGGCTAGGGATTAATCAAGTCAAGTAGCTTGACAATTTTGAGAATACTTGACTTGACTTGAAAAACTAAACGCATTACAACTTGGTACCTACTTGACTTCACCTGATTTTTTTACAGTTGAGCTTGACTTGATGTCAAGTATTTCCAAACTACTTGATACTTGACCAAAAATAGTAAATAAACAAGACGAACTTGTTGTTGAGTTGATTTGGGGAGTTGCCAAAGGTTACTACAATCGGCATATTGGGAGAGATGGCAGAACCACAGAAGTGTGTTTGGCTATGTGGAAAGAGGCCTTGACCGCAGCAACACCAGAGGTTTGGAAAAATTCAATTCGCCATACAGAGGAAGAAATACAGAGGTGGTGGGATAGGGAACAATTTATGGATGCTTCGGACATTAACCCAGTTGTAATAGAAGCAGGGTGTAGTTCGGATTCAGACTTAGAAAGCTTGTTTAGTGATAAGGAAAATGAAGTGAAGGAAAATGTTTGAGGTTATAATATTGTTGTATTGTATTGGATATTGGTTCAGTAGTTGAAATTGTTATTGTTATATTGTTCACTTGCATGTTGCAGGGTTGAGGTATTAGAAAATATGCATCTTTTTTAATATTTTTTTAGGATTAATGATGGCCTGTTAGCGTTCCTGATGTTATACAGATGACTGGTATAGCGGGTTCGAAACAAAAATGAAATACCTCTATGCTGCTAAGGGTGACTTTTACGAGTTCAAGTAAAACTTCAGATTGAAGATAAAACCCCAGATATAACCTACATTGCATTGTTTATCTGTCAGGTAAACAATGCAATGTACATCAAGTCTGGTGTTTTATCTTCAATCTGAAGTTTTACTTGAACTTGTAAAAGTCGCCCTAAATTGGTCGATATTTCCAATTGATTTGGTCTTTCTCCAGGTGAAAGTTTAACACATATTAAGTGTTACACTTTTATACCGTCCTGCCGTGTTTGCTATGCCCCGTATTTGTACTTTTAAGTTGGTCGATCTATGAAGAATAAAAAAATTGAGAAGACTTTTGTTTTGTTGACTTACTATTGCACTCAGGAAAACGAAATATATAATTGAAATATCGACCATTTTATCTTAATTGATGCGTCTTATTTTTGTCTGAAACCCGTTGTGCGAATCATCTGTATTCTTATAAATTAGTTTAAGTAATTAATTTTATTATTTTATAAAATAATTGAAACTCTGTTTTATTTTTGAAGGACTTCTCAGGCAGCGCTGAGACATCAAAAAGAAGACATGATGCGTGATCATAAAACGGAAAGAAAATAGTTCCTAAAAGTCTAAAAAAAAAGGATAGGTGTAAAAAAAGTTAATGATAGGAGTTATTTATTTTATTTTTGTACTTATATACTTACATATTATTATTTATGTCTCCCTTTGCTGTGTGTAAAAATTTGTTCTGTGTGAGTCTTTGCTTCAACCGGTTCTTTGCTCTTTATGAGTCTTTGCATTGTATGTTTTGGACGCTAACTCTTTTTTTAGGTATAACACTAACTCGGATGCAATTTACCAAGATTCCCAAGCACCATTCACTAGTCAAGGGGCAAAGCCCCGGTGAGTATTTATAATTATTATGCTTGTCATATGCAGAACAGTAATTTTGATTTATATTTTATGACGTGCTATTTTGAGTAACTGAGTGGCTACCTATACTGTACACTGTGTGGACTTCTGGACTACTGCATTTGTATGACCTAATAAAGGATGTATTTTACTCTGATGATTATTGGAATTAACAAGTAAGCACGTAAGGCTTTAGGAATTAACTTTATGATTTTCCCTAAATCTGTTCATAGGTAAATTCAAGAATCACACAGCAGTGTTGAGAGATGCGCACCAACTACCGTTCAGAAATTAAATTAGTTCCACAGCTGGTGCAAGTGTGTAATTCCTGAACTGGCCTCTGCGCATATATAAGATGATTTTGGAATCTGTTCTATGAAATTTTCATGTGGCTTAGTCAAAACTAAAAAGTTATTTTAAGTGTGAGGAAAATCTCACTTTCTAGCTTTGCAGTCTTTTGTGACGGTTGTAAAATTAAAAGCAATAATTTGTTGTTATTTTTATTTTTCCAAAATATACAAAATATATTCCTACATTTAAAAAGTAAACCTGAAATTATTTCTGGAGAAAGAGAGTGTGTTTTTTTTATCAAATAACAAATTATTAGTTTGTTCTAGGGAAGTATTCAAAGTTTGTATGAATAATTACAGGATACTACACAAGAACAAATACAATAATAATAATTATTGAGGCTGCTAGGATTCAAAGAAACTACATATTTACTGCTAAAATCCCGACTACCACCCTCTCCTATATGGACATGAGACATGTAAAGAAAAACGAAGTTAAATTGTTCCAGAATCTGTTATACTGATTAGAGATTGACTTTAAAAGTAGCATTAATATAATAATAATATGGTCTATAATATCAGTATACTTTTTAAGATTTTAAACTTGTTTTCTTCCACTAATAATATTGGACTATTGAAAAAGAAAACTGTTTATGTTGTTATTGAATGTCAGGAATTAGAAAAAGTTCTAATAAAGAATGAAATTTAAAATCCTAAGCGGAAATGTGCGTCAAGACGTTTAAACTGTATCAAGATTTTTTATAAGTTTTCCAAGTCGAATTAATAGTAAAAAGGGCGTATGGCGTTGGGCGGAGCAAAAAAATAGGACGATTGATCGAGCAAGCCTTATAAACTGGCTTATTTGCACTATATGATGTAAATTGTTTTTTTTTGTGCAGTAAAATTGGAAATAATCTGACAATTTTTGATTTACCGACTAGAAATTGCTCCTAAAGGGGTTTAATACGAAAAGCTTTTAACTAAAAACCTATGCCAATAAGTCACGTGATAGATGTAGCCATCCATAGTTGTCTTAACAATGTTGTACAAATTAATAATAGCTTTCTCTCCACAGCTGACACATTTGAGTAATTTTGTGAATTCTGATGCTTTGAAATCTTGTATCAAAAAGCTAGGCATGCTGCAAATCTCATATCTCTTATCCATTTTCAAAATAATTTTAAATGTTTCGTAACAAACTATTTTACTAATGTTTGGTAAACATATTCATTTTGTGACCGAATATTATGTGTTCTATTGGTTTTTATTAGTTATTTTTTTTCCAAATATCTCGAAAATGGTTACAAATAAAAGTTTGTTGTGTGCTTTATATCCTTTGATGAAGACAGTTCAGAATTTGTAAAAATATTCGAGCTATCATAAAAAAAGTGACCATTTTTCGTAGGTATCTTGGTAAGAAGTAGGTACTGCTTAACTGCTACCCTAACAGCTATATAGTTTAGGACAGGAATTTTAGATAAATTTTTCATAACCTAACCATATCATGGTCCTACCAAAAAAACTTCCTAGGAACAATTTCAAGGCTGTAGAACAGAAATTGCGATAATAATATGTATTTGATTCCAACATAGAATAAAAAAAAACTAAAAACATCTTTTAAATGTAAACAAAACAGATTTTTTGTCAGCCTTGTTGAGCTTGATTACTCTATTTTTTGGCTCACATCTCTCGATACTCATTAAGCATATGTGACAATATTTCTCGGACTGTAAAGATGACACACTGTTGGGTAAGATATTTGGGTTATAGGTCATAGTAAATGGCCACTGGGTCACAATCAAATCCAATATAAATTGGAGTTCAAGTGAATCCCATTAGAAAACCAACCAAACTTATCCTTGCATGCATTGCATTAAAATTATTAAAATTGTCCAACAGCTAATATACATGGTTTTTCAAGTGTTCAAGGTCTACTTTTTACTACTTCCTCTTCTTAGGGAAACCTAAGAGCAGGAAGATTTTAGATATTAAAGTAGGTCTCGAAGTAGGTTTACAGAATCTATTTCTTGATGATCATTTGATATTTGTAAGATCTAGGCAATCAGAGCATTGACAATTTTTTATTATGCTGTTCACAATTTTAATCAATTTTTACAGTCTGAAAGTTTCTCTATGAAACAATTATAATTTAGAAAGCCTGTATGATGCCATCAGTTTGTTACAATTCTGCTTTAAACTTTAGATATAAGCTAGGTACCTTGATTAGAATATGTTAAACTATTTGGGTTATTTTGAAGAATCACGAACAAAAACTTGTCTGGATCACAGACTTCCATATGGATATATTATGTGGTCCTGATTCCTAATTCACCTTTATTATTAGGTAGGTATTTTAGTCAGTAATAACCTACTATTTTTACCCACAGTTTAAAGTTGAATAGTAGCAAACTAGGTTGATATCAACTTTGTTAAATGTTAAATTCGACTCGCTGCACAGAGAGACTGTTGACAAACATACAAAGCAAGTAACAATGAGATTTTTTAAACCTCCTTTACTGTATGTACTAAAACTTCATCTTTGTATATGTGGCAAAAGTATACCTTTCAGGAGCATTTGGAAAATCCTGTAGCTACTTATATGGCTGATACGAACAGAACCTGTTAGCTGCTTTGATAGCCACTAATATTTTTACAATTTTTGTCAATATGTAAATTTGCTTCAAGACTCTAAGCATCCATCGGAACGTAGAGCATAATAATATTAGCCTAAAACAGTATAAATAGTATGAAACGGGCCAGGTTCCAGTGTTTTATTGATGTTCATTTAGACTTCTGTCCAGAAAGTAAGTTTGTCAGTATCCTAACCCCCCTTACCCTAATATAGCATTTATGAACAGAATGCCCATTGTGTTTTAACTATGTTACACCTATGTTTTAAAAAATTTGTCTACTTAAACATATTTTTCCTAAATAAACGTAAATAACAGCAAAATTCACTTTCTCAAAGACTGTACTTGGCTGAAAGTGGCAAAATTCTATGAAACCATCTCCTAAAGCACAAACCTTTGACTTAAGACCCTGTAACTAAGAAAACTCCTTTGCAAAATGGGCACTTCACGGACGGTCAATTACAATGTTCTAAAGCCTGCAAAAATCCTAGAAAAGCAATCTTAAAGATTAGAAATGATAAATTTAAAATTTAACATACGAATACAAATAGTAGATCGACTGTAAATAAAGGTTGCGGGTCGTGGTTAATGCCTCGCAGATAAAAATAACGAAATTCAATTTGAGATAGCCATATTTGGGGAATTTCAATATACTTCTACTTGGTTTCATGCACAAGCTGGCAACAGCGGCGAAGTGATCACGATTTGGATTAGTTTCCTTAATGAATTCTACTATATCTAGTTTTTTCCTATATAAAAGGCCTTACCTTGGAACATTGTTTAAGTTTAATTTCAATTATGAAAGAAATTATCAATAAATTACCAACTCAAAAGATAGTTGCATATGTAGCTTAAGTGAAAATACCTAATACTTAGGTATTTTCACTTAACTTTATTAAATATCTCGTTAACGCACAGTTTGAGAAGGTATGACAAAAATGCGTCAAAGTCAGATTTACAAGACTAATGAGATATAAATATTCTTAAAGAGTACCTACGTAAGTAAATAGCAACGCAGCTTGTTACTCATGGTAATCTAAAGGTTACTTCACATTGGTAAAGTTTATATTTACTTATATTTATTAATAATAAAATAATAAATTAGCACGCGCCTCTCTGGAAGTAAACTTATTGTTTCAGAATTCAGCCATGGAAACTAATAGTTTCGATTCATTTGTGCGTAAAGCAATTACCTATAATTCCTTTACAGCAGTTAAAAAAATTATTAAATTTTTTATTGACTTAGACCTTAAGGTTTCTTCGCATAACCGCGCTTACTTTCATATTGGAGGAATGTCCCATACACATATAATTATTATTGATATTTCATTGAATATTATTGTTCACATAAAGATCTTCTTGTTTTCTTGAAAACACGTAGGATATACGTAGAAACATAGCTTATCTAATTACAAATATTTAAATATACACAGACACAGGTGATGATATTTTTGAAAGCGCGTAATTTGACCACGTCAATCAGTGATGTACTTTACTCATAGAATGACATTAAATAAAATGTTTTCACTTGCTTTTGAGTTATGTGCAATATTTTTAGCTTTGCTATCGCTATAACACATCGAATATAACATATAGTTAATGTATAGAAACTAAAAATGGTATATTTAAGCATCTAAAAACAATATAAAATCATCATGAACAACTTCAACTGACTACCCTCGTTACTCGGAAGTGACTGCTCATTGGCTGCATTGGCTCCGTATGCCCAAGATCTGTCAACTTTATAAGTTACCTCATTTCGCTGAAAAATAAAGAAAGAGCTATTGTGACGTCATGAGAATTCACGGCTGACAATTTTATAATGATTTAAATGAATGATTTGTCAGAGATGCCTTATTTTTTGAAAATTTAAGGTTTTAAATGTTAATGTTCGGCAAGAATTCTTAATTATTATAAATTTGGTGTTTATTTAGACTTATTTTACACCATGCAAAGTAATAGTTTCATTCAGAATACTTCTTAAATATCGAAAATAAACTTCACAAAACGGCTAAAAAGATAGGGTTAGAACATATATGATATAGTTCGGCAGTTCGGTAATTCCATCCGAGCGCTCCGGACACAGACCATCTCCCAAAATCTTAACAAGCTAAAGTGAGATAGACTGATATCCGGAGAGCTCGGGATGTAATTACCGAACTCAACTAGTATAGAGCAGAAAATTTATAAAAATGGACTTCACTCTGTAATATAGTAATAATGTAGGAAATAACTTCTTGGTTTCAGCACACAAAAATACCAAAAACCTTAATAAAACTCAATATTAATGAAAAAAATGAACCCACGCTTTACAAAAGCATAGGGGAAATGGCGGAAGTGAATTCTTGTGACGTTGACTGACGTATACAGGTGGTTCTCTCTCTAAGAAATGAGGCAATCTGTAAAGTTGACTGATCTTGCCGTATGCCTACTTGATCTAAACCGACAGCGACAATACACAGGCGCTGGTTTCATTTCACTTTCTATGTTTTGAGTTGAATCTTTTTTAAAATTATTACCAGAAAAGTCAAATAAGGTAACAAATATTTTTATGAAAATGAGTATTGTAGTAGCAATTTAATATCGAAACGCAATGTATGGTACCTATGGGTATTACCATACGTTTTCGATGATTGAAAGAGGATTTGACATTGGTGGCTGTCACTTTACCTGCCGGCGACGGGCGGCAGGAAAAGACTTTACCTGCCGGCGACGGGCGGCAGGAAAAGACTACCTGCCGGCGACGGGCGGCAGGTAAATTCTTTACCTGCCGGTGGTAAGATTGTCTACATGTCTATTAGTACTAATTACAATATAATTCAAAGGTTTGGAGAAAAAATATGTTTTATTCGGAGCTAAAGTGACTTTCCTGGCTCGCCCGTGTTGCTGCACAGCCTCGCCAGAAAAGTGACACTCTCGCTCCTTATGAAACAATATACTATTTCTGTCTTCCTGCTTTTTACCATTTTACACATTTATTTCAAATAACGTAGTCACCAGTTAACTTGATACTTATGAGTTAACTATCAAAATTTTGACGTTGGCCTGAGAGTTTGAAAAAATATGGTTCAAACAAATGGTCAAGGTCTTAGGGTTTTGCGAAGAAAACTTGCGTGAGAGTGTTCGCATCTACGCTGCGCGTTATCAAAATCGACGTATTCTAGATTACCGGACATTTGCGAGAATTGAACGGAGTTTGCGAGAGACTAGGTAATTTGGTGTTCAAGGCGTTGACCGTGTGGGTCGTCCTCAAGTTTATAATGCGGCTGTTGCAGAGGACATTTTAAATAGAGTCGGCCTCTCCTTCATTCATACCTTCATTCTCCTCCATAAGACGGCATCTCCTTCATTCATACCATTCGACGCCTGTTCAGGAGCTTCTACCACCCGACTTTGACAGAAGACTTCAATTTTGCCACTTTATTGAAGGTGCATTGAAACACAACATTTTATTCTCTGATGAAGCTGGATTTACCAGAAGTGGTGTTTTTAATTGACATAATTTCCATCATTACGCAGAAGAAAACCCTCATGCGAGGCGTATTAACCACTTTCAGGTGGAATTTCGAATAAATGTGTGGGCCGGGATCGGCGGAGATATTCTTCTCGGTCCTTATATCCTGCCTCGTCGCTTAAATGGTGAAAATTATCTCTTATTCTTAGAGGATACTTTGCCGGTTCTAATGGAGGATGTCCCTCTCAAAGTCCGTGCTCAGATGTAGTTCATGCACGATGGTGCTCCTCCACACTTCAGTAGAAATGTAACTACACATTTAAATTATACTTTCCCGCACAAATGGTTCGGAAGAAGAGGGAGAGATGTTCCCGTCGAATGGCCCCCTAGGTCTCCCGACCTAACACCATTAGATTTCTTTTTATCGGGTGACTTAAAGAGTAAAGTGTACGCTACTCCTGTGGACTCCGAGGATAGGTTATTACGTAGGATTCAGAACGAGGCGAATGCCGTTCGGGATGATCAGGAAATGTTGAAGAGGTTTCAATTCAATGTCATTCGAAGGACTCAGCTATGCATTCGAGAAAATGGGGGGATATCGATCATCTGTTCTGTTAGAATTTCCATTTTTTTAGAATCGTCCGCTTTTGTTACCTGGCTGGGGTCCAGTTTCAATAAAGAAATTTTTCCTACGAATTTCTTTAATTTTTTTGCTAGCGAGTCCGTGTTTATCCAACTTTTTAGTGGTAATCATAAAAATATGTTGTTATGGAGAAAAATAATCTCATTTATGATAACGACAACAACTAAGATGTTGAATAAATCCAGACTTAAAGAGAAATTATTTAATGAAATAAAATAACACTCGTCGTCGAAGATTTCTATTGACATTAAACTTATTTTCAAATCACCAATTACTACTATATTCCGCAATGGATGTGTAAAATGGTTAAATGCGAAGGAAAAAAATCATCATGGCGGGAACTTCTTCATTAGATATTTTTTGGAACTGTCAGATCAACGTTAAAACTTTGTTAGTTAATTCATAATTATCAAGTTAACTGGTGACTACGTAGCAGGACAGTAGCAGGAAGACAGAAAATACTTTTTTGCGTAAAAACTATGAATGTTACAAGATTTTACCAAGAGCACTAAAGTCTCGAAAAAGGACCATTTCATCACATTAAAAAAAAAGTAACTGATTCCAACAACGAAATAAAAAGTTCTAGTAATTTTTTAACTAAGTCACTGAAGAACTGACCACTTGCCGATGACGGATATAGACGTGGTTGTTTCATCAAAACATGAGCCTTGATTAGAAACAAATCCACAGCAAGTTTCATTAAAATCCATGGAAACGTTCATCAGATATTACAGAAAACATTTTCTTTTTCAAGAACTTAGACCATCAATAGCACCGGAACCAGACACTTTTTCGTAATGACAGTTAGGCCCAATTGTCATCTTTTGACCTTAAGAATGTCGTAGTACTCTTTTGATCATGTGCTTACGGAACACCCTGTATGTAAGCGTTTAACTCGTATGTTCGTTTAGCTCGTAGGTTCGTTTAGCTCGTTATTAGAACACTGACAGCGATGCGTTTACAGCCTTATTAAAGCATCGTTTTAGTTATTTTAGCTCTGTTTAGGTGGTAATGGTAAAATTTGAAGTTAAGTAGCAGCGGTTTATGGAAATGTTAAACAAACATTACTAGACGTTTGAAATAATGACTTGTTTTTAGTTATTATTCTTTTTAATCTATCTTATTACATAAAATAGTATGAAATACACGTTCCATAACGCCATGGTCGCACTCATACATCGCAAAACTCGTCGCTTCGCTATTCGTTTTGCACTGTCTTATGAAACTTATATCTTAATATACTATTTTCTACAACCGTCAAAATATGACGCGGTTCGTGCATTACTGACGGTATGCAAACTGACACATATTTTCACGGTTATCTTTCTCGCACATCGCCCATAGCAGCGTAAAAAAAAGTTACTAGTTGCCATAGGACACAACAAAACATTCCCATATAGAAAGGAAAAGTCCAAATTGGAGGCTCGGTTAACTGTTTTAAGTTTGCCTTCCTATTGTGCGAGAGCGCCACTAATGCTCCATTTTCAAAGATTTCAGTTTTCTTCAAAAATACCAAAAACTGGGTTAAGTTGAAAGTGACAATGACGGAACACTGAAAATTCATGTATTTTTCAGCTTGGCAGTACCCAAATTTTGGCACGAATATCGTTTATAATTTCAATTATTTCGACTTGTTACTTTATTGAATGTATCATTTAGTTCAAAAGAGTTAATTATTGCAAATATGTTGTTAATCGAGAATGGTAGAAATCTTACTCCAGGCGCTTTTCCTGTTTTATGTATACCCCAAGGTAAGATTTATCAAATTTATAAGGAATACCTATGCAAAATATAATGTATGGGATTTTCTCGTTTTGAATGTCATTGGACATACAGTATCTCATAAAAAATTGAAAATAATGTGTTTTTTGCGAAAGTTTGCATATCGAGTTTCATTCTAGTTTATATACTATCTAACATTCTCTTATTAGTATAGCGTTCAAAGAAAAAAATGGTATATATGAGCCAGATTACCATGTTGAACATCATACGGAAAGCATAAAATATTGGGTAAAAAGTTAATTTTATTAAATAATATTAGAAATTTATATTTTACACTATCTATTATACAATTGCACATGTATGATAGAAAGTATTGTTTCCTAATGTTCACATGTTATGTCTGCAAAAAAATACATATTTACATCATTAACATTTGCAGAAATTATCAAAGAAATTAAAACTCTGAAGGACATTGACGGTATATTTGAAAAACATGGATTTATGCATCATCAAACAAAAAGATTCTAGACAATCATGGAAATGCATCTGAAGAAACCAAAGCACACAGTCAACCTAACTCGCCTTCTTTCTTTTGCAATGCAATCCATCAAAGAAGATTTATTCCATATACTCAAACATTAACTTCATCTCTTTTCTTTGTTGCAGGGTGCAAATATCATATTTATGGAATTCTAGGTAATTAAGTCATTTTAGATTTTATTGCTTTAATAATTTAAATATTGTCGTCACTCTTAATAAATAAAAAGTATAGTAGATGTTTGCAAACAAAAAGTTATTTTCCTTCTGTACTTTAATAATTTTAAAGAAGCGCGGTTAAGTTAAAAACACTAAAATTTAATTATCACATATATTGTAACTGTTGGTAAATAAAGTCTTAATTTTACAACTTGGACCCTTCACTTTTTTTTTCTTGCTTTGTTTATCATATGTAAAATAGATGAAAGGAAAAATAAAGTAATTAAAGGTATATAGGTTTTAAATAAATGTCCTTTTACCTGATCGATTATTGTCAAAAGATAGAATATGTCAAACATGTTTGTCAAAAGTTTTAACTCAAAAAACTTTGAAAACCATACTATCAATATGGCTCCACAACATTACAATCAGCAAGCACAGCTATTAATTCTAAATGACGTTTTGGCGTTCTTGGAGATGGAGAAGATTCAAGATACAAATGGTGTGTTCCAATCGATTGTGGAAACGTATTACCATTGTTTTTAGATAAGATATAGTTGTTCAATGAGCTTCCAGGAGAAATCAATAGATGTCATCACAATCACTGTTGAAACGAGGAAAGGGAAATGGGATGTTTTCTCCACGTCTACCTAATTTGGCCGGGTTCGATTTGCTGATAGAATGGCGAAAGCCAATTTTTCGTAGTATTTGAAAGACTGAACTGGTCGCAGGGACTTATTCTAAATAATTCCAGTGTATTTTAAATTCCAATAGTTAACAGTTATCTACAGAATTATGAATTGCTCTTTATTAATTTTTGCTTTTCAATTCAAAACTTCCATAAAATAATCATTATATATTATTAACAACACTAGCAGGATTCTACATTTTCTTTGGGACTGTTATGTTGAGCTTTGGATATAACCTGTTGTGCGTATTAGATGGAGAAGCTTGGCTAGGTTCATAGCGCGTTGGTACGGCAACTTGCAACTTCATTGAGGGGAAGAACTTTTTCTCAAAATGGTCTTCACACCCGAGCAAGTTTTTTATGTGGAATATCTAACAAATCTGCTCTACCTGAAAATAAAGTCAAGAGGATTCGATTAGGTACATATTTTATATTACATATTTATAATAATTTTATTTTTAGTAACGTAAAATTTCTTCTAAAGATTTTACTTTGTCTTAAATTATTGTTCTCATTATTAAATTATTTGACAGTGTACTGGTGAAATAACCCCTGCTATTTTGCTCTGTTTTGTCCTTTTGTATTACTAATAGAAAAAAACCTTCTGAGAAACAATTGCTTAATATAATAATAAATTTCGAGATCCTTAACTGGAAATTTAATTTGCTCAGTCCAGGAGTGTTCCGCTGACATTTTAAACATACAAAGTATGAACACTCTTTTGCTTAGATGTATCCATGTCTGGAATAGCAATAGATATATTAAAAAGAAAATATGTATCTAATGATGTTTAGTGTGTATACTTTGTGTACCTACCCATCTGTCGAAACGCCAAAAGTACATGGTGAACTAAACTTTATTCTCACTATAAAATAAATGCTATTGTGTAAATGGTGAATTAATTTTCATCCTCATACAATCCGCATATTTTCTCTAGGGCTCAAACTAGGAAGCATTAGAGAAGCCAGGATTCTGAGCCCGAAAGTTCTGAACCCAAACTTTCTGACTTTTGAAAGTATATAAACACTCTCAAGCTTGGGTTCTACGCTACAGTTTACTTGTACAGGTCAAACAGCAAAAATTGAATAAGCGTGAAAAATTTGTGTTATGAAAATTGCATTATGGCCATTACGAACTTCCCTTACCTTTTTTAAATTGATGTATTGGATGAATATAATGCGAAGTTTAAAGTCTAGTCTTTAGCAGTTAACAAACAACAGAGGAAGAACTAGGAAAACGGCAGATGCTTTTACATTCACTGAAAGTCACACTGAATGGAGCCAGTTTCCTACTCAAATTTTGATTCCCGATAATATATTCTGGGAGCGCTAAATAATTTAAAGTTTGCACTGTTTGCAGCTACTGCAAGCCGGATCAAATCTAAAAATGTCAAATTGACATAACACAATATTTTACAAATTTACGGTTGGGAATGAGATGCGTATAAGACCAGGGCAGAGGTATTGTCGGTTTGTTGTCTTTGTCATCATCATAAGAAAATAAAAGAACTTCCTGATAAGAAAAGTCTATTCACATCACAACAACCCCGTATATAACTTTGTTTCTCACCACACGTCGTTTCAGTGATTATCTTTCTTTTCACTGGAGATTATTTTATTACTTCTTTAACGTACTCCCCTACCCAGTGCCAGCACACATGGGCATACTCGCCATCTAGTAATGGGCATATGTACTAGCCAATCATTTTGTACTATAAATTAAGTAAAGGTGTGCGTATACTTTTACTTATTTAATTTAGCTAAGATTTTTCCTCGATTCAAGAGGAAATTAGAAAACTGAAGCTTTATCCGCATGACCGCAAAAAATGGCTTTTTACATTATTATATTATGTAAATAGGTAATTTTGATCATCCATAATTCTGAAATCATAAAGACACTAAAAAGTGGCAGTCCTTTTGTTTCTTTTTCAATTTACTATCTTACGTAGATACTTATCATATATAGAATATAGAATATAGAATAGAATAGATATCTATTAGAATAGATAGTATAGATAATAGAATCTTAGCCATCCTAAAGTTCGTACACCTATCTGAAACTTTTGTAAATCAAAGAGAAAAAGGTTTAAAGTTTTTATTTCGATTTTCAGAATTGACAAAAAATAGGTATTTGCTACGCAAGTTTAATAGTTGATTGTGTTTGCGGCCGATACAGTCCATAGTGTTGATTATGTTATGATAATAGGTATGTTTCTAAACTCTGTGACGTACGTAATTTTTGTCGTCAGGCCCAAGTTGTAAAATTACGACTTTGACTACGTATATGTTTTGTTAAATCGACTTAAAACCACGTATTTTGAATTTCTATCTTTCTAAACTTAAGGTAAAATAACGACTTCCAAGACATCTTGTATAGTATTGCGTCTGTAGAAATTTACAAATGATTCAGTGGCTTCTGTCCACTGAAGCCACCAACTTCACTTGTAAAATAGTAGTATTAAGTAAGTCCATAACTCAAGTAGCATTGTATAACCAAATAGCATTAATGACCAAAAGTTGGTCATAAAGTAGTAAAAAAGCAAGGATTTGGTTATTATTTGGCCATTTATGTTAGATAAACTTTGGTAAAAAAAAATAGCCATAAAATCTCATCTATTGCCAAGATTTGGTCATAAAGTAGCATTTTCCTTGATGGCAATAATAAAAAATAGCCATAAAATCTCATCTATTGCCAAGATTTGGTCATAAAGTAGCATTTTCCTTGATGGGAATAATTTGGTAAACATTACATTTTTTTTGCCTGGTTAAAATTGCCGAATATTTGCTGGCAAAAAGGTCTACTATATTGCAGTAAATTTGTGGCTTTTTAACCAGAAATATAGCTAAAACTTGTGGTAGCCAAATGGCTACAAAATTTGAAAATAATAGCTAATGGTGGGTAAAATGTTGCGTCCCAGGATTAGTTGGTTGAATTGGCAGGTTGGGACAGAATTAAATTCGTTAATGATAATTAGTAGTCGTCGATAGTTAGTAGTAGTAGAAAATTAGTAAATCTTTAAATAAATAATTAGTAGTTTAATTTAATTCTGTTCCAACCCACCAATTCAACAAACTAGTAATAACGCCATAGCTTTTTTAAAAACTTATTAACCTTAAACAAAATCAAATTTTACTCCAGCAACTCCAGAAACCGTTATCATTCTTCTGTAACTTCCATCAACATGGGTAAGAGGACGTACCTATAAATACCTAGTCCAGTGGAATTTCACAAATTGATTAGCCCAAATGTTTTTTTTTAGACAATGTTGTCACGTCAATTTATTAGTGAGAGATTTCTATTTGGGGAATTGGTAATAAATAAAACTTGAAGTTTAAAACTCAAAAAGCAAAAATTAAAATAATTGTTTTGCTTTTATATTTATATTTACTTTATAATGCAAAGTTTTTGTAACAAAAACATTCAAAGACGTGGCAGGATATGATTACATTTTACTTCGTTGAGAGCCGTCAGAGCCGTCATGGCCGACATAGCTATTTTTTTGGCCACTGATTGGTTTTTATAACGAAACGGTTGCTCCTAGCCTTTTGACGATCGTTTTAGCCTCGATAAACAATTGCAATAACCGGGCGGCCATTACTTATAGACTGTTAGATTTTATAATTTAGCAGCCATTTGTAAAATAATAAATTAGATCCATGCAACTATTGAATTATATCATATTTTTAGCGTTAACATGAAAGCATTTTGATACATTGAGTCATCAAAACGTGTAGTAGAGAAAGTAAAAAATCAGAAAATTTAATTTAAGATCAATTATTTTTTTATTATTAGTGTAAATGATAGATTGCAAAATAATTAAAAATACCTTGGCGCATTGATTTTTATCAACTATCTCCTCTACATTTACAGTAAATTTGCCTTGTCACTAAGTTTTAGTCCACGATTTGCGACAATTTCCTGTAAAATCTGCAATCAATCTATTGAGATCTACACAAAACAATCAGTCATGTCATGTCGGCATTTTGAATCTCCATGCACAGTTCGTTTGCTAGATATTAAAATGTGGTAATATTTTTTGTCATAAAAGCTATTTTTTATCACTCAAATTTTAGCTATTAGCTCTATAAAATCTAGCATTTTTTGCTGAAATACGGCCAAAATAGTGACCTAAATATTGGTCAGAAAAGCCGAGTAATGACGAAATAAAAGTTCCCCATTTTCGGCAAGTTGCCGTAATAATTTCGTAATAGATTGGCTATTTTGGCAGCTTTTTAAACCAAATGGTCGCCGAATTTAGCAAGGATTACAGAATAATCGCCAAATTATGGCTTAGAATGCTACTTGGGAATAGGGGGTGTTCATTTGATCAAAGCTCAAAACAAAAGGATGAAAGAACAAAGTCCATCTACATCGAATGTGCCATCCTATTCTGTCAAAAATTCATAACCTCCTAGATGACGCTTTCTAATCAACACGGGGTATATAATATATTTGGAATTACAGCACAAAAAAATCGGTAGGCGAATTTTTATTTAGTATTTAGATAATTAAATTTTGTGGCTTTTGTGAATATTTGTATATTAAACTAATAATATAATATAAAATATTATATATATTTTATAACATAAAATATTATAAAATAATATAGATACCTAAATCGTAAGCTAGCTATATTTTAGTTAATTTTAGTTAGTGCACTTTTAAGTTTTTATTTTATTTCATAGAATTTAAATTGTGCAGGATTATTGATTTCAAAACCAAACACTGTTTGACGTTCAAAAAGTGTAACTTGGAATAAGCTTATAACCAAAAATGGTAACTGCTACATGATTTATACCAGCTAAAACCAGTAAAAAAATTACTTATTCTTGCTTTATACTTGACAGCAAGTTTAAAAATATATGGAAATATTTTTGATGTTTAAAGTTTAAGCAGGGATGCATATAGTGCTTTTTCATTATTTAGTTTGCAGTTGTACGCTTTAATATCCCATAAGTTTTTTTTTCATCTACATAGAATATTCAGTTACTACCCTTAAACTTCGACCACGTAAGTTTATAAAATGTTAGAAACTTTGTACTTGATGTAAAAAATAGAATACCACATAATTTTGACATTTTTAAGTATGTATTACAAAAAAAATATTTTCCACATACTAAAATACTAATAGCGACTTTATTTAAAACACTACTTATATGTATGGTAACTTAAGTTAACTGGATTCAGGTTATAGAATTTATTTGCTTAATCTGGTAGAGACTCGAACTCACAGCAGATAAAAGAATTTCTGTGTCACTTATCTTAAACCTGCTAACTTCAATCGCAATACGTAGGTACTAAATAATCCGTAAACTATTAATACTATTAATAGTAGGTAGGCTGCTAAATATAAATTGTTTAAGATTATTCACATCAAAAGGTTCAGTCCTCAAGTAGTTCTTAAAGTAGTTCTCTATAAATACATTACCATACTTTGACCAGCAGGTTGTTTCAGGAAGAAGATATAATCTATTCAGTTATTTTTGGCATCAACCCATGCCATGGAATTTCACCAGTATAAGCGATTGTTTGTTTACTTGTTGCCAAAATAAATTTGTCAAGATGCGTCATTAAAATTTCGCTGTTTCGAAGTGTGCATTTTGTAAGCTAATTTGTTATTAAAGAACTCATTCTTAAAAAAAAATGTCCAAGGTAATTAACGCGAAAGTGCAAATTTGCATTAAAAAATTCTACCTCCAATTTAAAAGAGACCTCCTCCAAGAATCGCCCACTTGATTAAAGTTTTCAATATTTTTGGGGTAAGTATTAACTCTGCTTGCTTTCAATTGCCGCTGACAGAAACATATCATTTTTCCTGTTCTTCCCTAACTGTATTCCACCTTTCTTTTAGTCCAAATAGCAAACTTCTTATATATATCATCACAACCACGTTTACACTATAAACTTATTATAACCTCAACTATTATCGTTGTGAAAGGTACATTTTTAAATGCATTATAAAATATAATATTTTTGCTAACGTAGAGCCCCGGCCCATTTTTTACTAGATTCTAGGTTAGTGGTCATTAATCAACATTATTAAATTTTGAACTAATGAAGCCATCTGGCAACTATGTGAGCAAAACAGTAAACAATAACCTTAACCTCAAACTGATTATTAATCACTGTCACTGTCAGTCATGTTATACCGGGTGAAATATGTCAGATTTCCAACGCCTACTTGACGACAGAAATAACTGAATGGATTATATGTGCCTCAAAATTTGATTCTATATTTTTTTTTAAGCAAAAGTGTTATAAACTTGGGATATAATTAGAGTATTTCCTACATAAAGCCTATGCCGATATAAGTGTATAAAGGAACCTTTTGGCTTAGAATGAAATATAGAATAACATATTGTATCACATGCATCTTCTTCTGAAACACCCTGTATAATGGTGTTTTCCAAAAAGCGGAATAAAAAATGGTGGATGCGCCAGGATTTCTAAAACTATGTCTTCCTATTAACAGATGACGCTGAAAGATATCGCCAAGTGTAACATTTCTTTTTCCGCTTTCTATGGGGATGTTTTGTGTAGGACACGTGAAAAACAAGTATTTCGTGCACGCCGTCAATACAGAGGTAGCAAAAAAGAACTGTGAAACTTAATCATTTATAAAATCGTTAAAGATGTCCCATATTCCTCGCCGGTGGACTCATTTTTAAATCGCATTCCCTTGTAAAGTTTTATAGCCTAAGGAATACACTTGGATTGTCCTAGCGATTTTTTTCATACGGTTGTAGAAAAAAATTTGTTCCTAATTCTTGCGCAAAGTGTCTTTCACGCACTTGACTGCTTGCCGAACTCCAATTCGCGTCGTTCGGGCAACGGCAGCCGCGTGCGCGAAAGTGTTACTTTGCGCACTTGTTAGGAAAATAACTATTTCTTTGCACCATTGCTCGAACTTCGAATACCTTAATTCAAAGAACGCCTTTAATTTATCCGGAATAACGGACGATAATGCGCTTTGTGCGGCTTCCTCAATGTCACTTAGTAATTCTAAGTCGGAGTCGGACATGATTTTAAACTGTAAGCAAACTTAAATTCAAGGAAAACACAATAAGGTGTCCTCGAACTTAAATGTCAATACCTTTGACCACTTTTGACAACCAAATAGTTATTTCTCTTCCCACAATAACAAAGGACATTTCAATAGAAACAAAGACGTTGCCACAGTTTTACAGTATTAAATCGACACAAAGTGGTTTCAAAGTAAATGTTCAGGTCGAATAACTAATAATTCAGTATTTTTAGTCAATATTAGAAAAAAATCTTGTATGAAACACGTGACGAAAAGCTCTTGTGTAACTCATTCGGATCACAAAACATCATCACAAAATCGGACTTTTCGCAACTGGTTACATAAATAGCTATTTTTCAATTGGTCCGCGCTTATGCCCACAGCTGATGCACTAAAATTATACATTAATATTTCCAATTCGTGTCCTACACGATATGATAAATTGTAACGGTTTGTATGATATTATAAATTTTAATAATAATAATAGAAAACCGTTTCCTGTCCCATATCGTTTTCCAAAAATCCATTAAGCACCGAAAATTGACATACAAAATACATTAAACTGGGTTTTTGTCAACGGAGAAATTGTTTATCTCTATTTATATAAATAGACCCGTCACCGGGCAAAAGTTTTAATGGCTTGCTTTTTAATTTAATTATTTATTTCGCTTGCCCTGTCATGATGCTGAATAAACAAAGTTTATAAAACTTATAGCCATGTTCGATGAAAGTTCCGGGGGAGTGTGCTTTAAAGTTTAATGTTCGAACACGCAAAGGCTCATTAATATTACTTTTCTAATTTTATAACATCGTTAGCGTCATTAAGTTAAACTTAACATGCAGTTAATATCAATAAACAACAGTTATCCAGAACTCGAGCCTGGAATGACATTTATTTGTTTGTGTTCAGTAAACCTTTGCATTTCGTACAAAAATTAAAATAATTAATATATGCACAACTCACATTTCTGTTACCCTGTTAATGAACATTCCGACAAAGTTTTTAAAACCATTGGTTTGACAATTATTATCCACAATGATTCTGGATTATCAAAATTTTGTGCTGTACATTTGGGATAACTAATTTATCTAAGAGCGCTTTTAGGTGGCGGTTCTAGGGAGCTTTGAGAATATTCTGATCTTTTGTTAAGGATAGAATGAGTGTCAGAGCGCTCTAGAGCGGCCACCTAAAATACTACATTTGAGGTGTATTTTTTTTGCGTGTTTTTTGCGTGTATTTTTGCGTTACACAAAAAAAGTTCAACTAGTTGACATTTTTATGTCAAGCAGAATCAAAACCACTGTGTGAAACCAAAATGACTATTTTGGACTATTCTTGGCAGTTTCTGATTGGAACAAGCCTGTTATCATTAAATTATTATCATTATTTTCGTTCCTTGTTAGGAATTCACAGCTATAATCCATTCAGTTATTTCTGTCGTCAAGTAGGCGTTGGAAATCTGACATATTTCACCCGGTATAACATGACTGACATTGACAGTGATTAATAATTAGTTTGAGGTTAAAGTTATTGTTTACTGTTTCGCTCACATAGTTGCCAGATGGCTTCATTAGTTCAAACTTTTAATAATAATTATTACTAACCTATAATCTAGTAAAAAATTTGCCGAGGCTCAACGCTAGCAAGAATATTATATTCTATGAATGTATTTTAAAAATAAATCTTTCACAACCATAATAGTTGAGGCTATTAAGTTTATACTGTATGTGGTATCAGCCGTATATGCACCCTACAAAAATGCAAGTGATGATATGTATAAGAAGTTTGCTTTTTGAATGAAAAGAAAGGTGGAATACAGTTACGGAACGACAGAACCAATAATGTGTCTGTCAGCGGCAATTGAAAGCATTGAAATGGGACAATGGCCTGCAAGTTTAGGTACCTATCTACTTACGTATTAATAGTTCTAAAATTGCATTGTTTTCGGGTGTCGTGTCTGATATCACACATTATTACCATCCATTCATTGGAATCATAAGTATTACTTCCAGTTCTCAAACATGCAATAACTGAAAAATGTAGGTATAGAGCAGAGCAGAGTTAATGCTTACCCCAAAAATATTGGAAACTTAGGCAAGGTCACAGAGGGCAATTCTGGGGGAGGTCTCTTCTGAATTGGAGTCATTTTTATGGTTATTGATTAGTGTTAATTACTTTTCGCATTTTTTTGTTAGGATAATATAGGTTTTGTTTTTTTTTAATAAAAAAATACAAAATGCACGTGTTATGTGTAAAAAAAATCGGCAACCACAAAATTTTAATGACACATCTTGACAAATTTGTTTTGACGACAAGTAAACAAACAATCGCAATCGATGTTATACCGGAGAAATTCCATGGCATGGGTTGATGCCAAAAATAACTGAATGGATTATAGATGTTTAGCTGGCCTGTCGCAGAAATAACAATAGGCATGATCTGAACAGTTTTTTGTTTCCATAGCCTCTCCATTTCAATCGCGAGCTCCTGATATTTAGTTTTCTTCTCTGAGTATTTTTTCAGAGTATTCTGGTCTGATGGCACGGATATATAAATTAGGTATGTTGACTTTGATACCTTGTCCTGAAAGACGATGTCTTCAGGTCAAGGAGCAAATACCTTTATGTAACGGATGATCCTTTTTGTGGAAATAAGATCTTAATGATTTAATTAGGTTGTCATGGATTTCATGCAGATCAATTAGCCCCGACCTCCGTCTTTTCTTGTGATTGTCAATCTCTGGGTACATGATTTTGGGTGTAGTTTTCTGTGTTTGCTGAGTTGTACCCTGGTAGCAATATTGAGATTGGTTAGGTCGGTGTCAGACCATTTTACTACTCCAAAAGAGTACTCAAGAAGCGCTATGGCAAAAGTGTTGATAGCCTGAAATAAATTTCCCGAGTTTAGCCTAGATCTAAGTAATAACTTGTGACGAGATCGGTATTTTGCAACCAGTTCTTGTTTTAGCGTGGTATGATTCAGTTTGTTGTTTTGGCCTAACCCTACGGGGTGTTCATTATAAAACTTCTAGTTGGCTGTGAAATATCAAAAGAGAAAGATAGAGAAACAAAAGTCCATTTCTTTTGATTATGTCATCCTTTTCTGTCAAAATTCCATAGCCTTCTAGATGAAGTATTATAATGAACACCCCGTAGATATTTGTCCTGTTCAGAAGAATCTAGTGGCTCTAGAATTTGCTCGGATAGGGTGTTCTTGGACTGCATGACTGTGAACAGTATTCTTCTGTTTCCCTCTCTAGGTCCTCCGACGTTTGGTAGTATGCGGTTTATGTTTTCGACGGCACGTCCTGCTTTTTTTGCCACCGTCCTAACGTATTGTCCTATTGTCATGTTTCTATCCAGGTAGGTATATATAGACGTGGACAGAGAGCCCATTTCCCTGTTTTGATGTGGATTGTTTTACATTTTTTCATTCCAAATTTCATTGAAATATCAGATAACATTTTTTCCACAGTTCTTACAGCTGTTTTGCGCTAGACCCATAGAGCTTTAAGTCGTCCATGTACAGGGACATCATTTTAAGTGCCTCACCCAATTTGCTCCTTTCCCGTTTCGATTTGAAAAAAAGTTTATTAGCGCTTCCTACTTCGGCCACGAGAGGACGCCAAATCTTTATTTACAAAACGTTTTGTACGTCAAATATGACAGTTGTGACGTAAGGTTGGTTTTTCTTAAATGGAATGATACATAATGTTTATATCAAATCGATAGAGCCGAAGAAGCTGATTTCAAAAATACATACTTTCATATACCTAACGTCAATGGTTTCCGATATACAGGGCGACAAAGTCATTAAATGTCTAGAATAATTTTAAGTGTCTCACCTAATTTGCTCCTTTCCTGTTCCGATTAGAAAAAAAGTTTATTACTGCTTCCTACTTCAACCACGAGAGGACGCCAAATCTTTATTTAGAAAATGTTTTATATGTCAAATATGACAGTTGTGACGTAAGGTTGATTTTTCTTAAATGGAATGATACATCATTTTTAAGCTAGATCGATAGAATCGAAGAAGCTAATTTTAAAAACACTACTTTCATATAACTAACGTCAATGGTTTCCGATATACAGGGATATCACAATTTCATTGAATGTCTAGAATCATTTTAAGTGTCTGACCCAATTTGCTCCTTTCCTATTCCGATTTGAAAACAAGTTTATTCGCGCTTCCTACTTCGGCCACGAGAGGACGCCAAATCTTTATTTAGAAAATGTTTTATACGTCAAATATGACAGTTGTGACGTAAGGTTGATTTTTCTTAAATGGAATGATACATAATTTTTATGCCAAATAGATAAAGCCGAAGAAGCTGATTTGTCTTGTCTTGTTGGTTCTTGACTCTCCTTCTAGGCAATTTGCCAGTATTGCCAAGAAGCTGATTTCAAAAATACTTACTTTCATATACCCAACGTCAACGGTTTCCGATATACAGGGCGACAAAGTCATTGGATGTCTAGAATCATTTTAAGTGTCTCACCTAATTTGCTCCTTTCCTATTCAGATTTGAAAAAAAGTTTATTCGCGCTTCCTACTTCGGCCACCAGAGGACGCCAAATCTTTCTTAAGAAAATGTTTTATACGTCAAATATGACAGTTGTGACGTAAGGTTGATTTTTCTTAAATGGAATGATACATAATTTTTATGCCAAATAGATAAAGCCGAAGAAGCTGATTTGTCTTGTCTTGTTGGTTCTTGACTCTGCTTTTAGGCAATTTGCCAGTATTGCCAAGAAGCTGATTTCAAAAATACTTACTTTCATATACCCAACGTCAATGGTTTCCGATATACAGGGCAACAAAGGCATTGAATGTCTAGAATTGTTTTAAGTGTCTCACACAATTTGCTCCTTTCCTATTCCGATTAGAAAAATGTTTATTCGCGCTTCCTACTTCGGTCACCAGAGGACGCCAAATCTTTCTTTAGAAAATGTTTTATACGTCAAATATGACAGTTGTGACGTAAGGTTGATTTTTCTTAAATGGAATGATACATAATTTTTATGCCAAATAGATAAAGCCGAAGAAGCTGATTTGTCTTGTCTTGTTGGTTCTTGACTCTGCTTTTAGGCAATTTGCCAGTATTGCCAAGAAGCTGATTTCAAAAATACTTACTTTCATATACCCAATGTCAACGGTTTCCGATATCCCTGGCGATAAAGTCATTGAATGTCTAGAATCATTTTAAGTGTCTCACCTAATTTGCTCCTTTCCTATTCCGATTTGAAAAAAGGTTTATTCGCGCTTCCTACTTGGGCCACGAGAGGACGCCAAATCTTTAATTAGAAAATGTTTTATACGTCAAATATGACAGTTGTGACGTAAGGTTGATTTTTCTTAAATAGAATGATACATAATTTTTATGTATCATTCCGAAGAAGCTGATTTTTCTTGTCTTGTTGGTTCTTGACTCTGTTTTTAGGCAATTTGCCAGTATTGCCAAGAAGCTGATTTCAAAAATACTTACTTTCATATACCCAATGTCAACGGTTTCCGATATCCCTGGCGATAAAGTCATTGAATGTCTAGAATCATTTTAAGTGTCTCACCAAATTTGCTCCTTTCCTATTCCTATTTGAGAAAAAGTTTATTCGCGCTTTCTACTTCGGCCACCAGAGGACGCCAAATCATTCTTTAAAAAATGTTTTATACGTCAAATATGACAGTTGTCACGTAAGGTTGATTTTTCTTAAATGGAATGATACATAATTTTTATGCCAAATAGATAAAGACGAAGAAGCTGATTTGTCTTGTCTTGTTGGTTCTTGACTCTGCTTCTAGGCAATTTGCCAGTATTGTCAAGAAGCTGATTTCAAAAATACTTATTTTCATATACCCAACGTCAATGGTTTCCGATATACAGGACGACAAATTCATTGAATGTCTAGAATCATTTTAAGTGTCTCACCTAATTTGCTCCTTTCCTATTCCGATTTGAAAAAAAGTTTATTCGCGCTTCCTACTTCGGCCACCAGAGGACGCCAAATCTTTCTTCAGAAAATGTTTTATACGTCAAATATGACAGTTGTGACGTAAGGTTGATTTTTCTTAAATGGAATGATACATAATTTTTTATGCCAATTAGATAAAGCTGAAGAAGCTGATTTGTCTTGTCTTGTTGGTTCTTGACTCTGCTTCTAGGCAATTTGCCAGTATTGCCTAGAAGCTGATTTCAAAAATTCTTACTTTCATATACCCAACGTCAACGGTTTCCGATATACAGGGCGATAAAGTCATTGAATGTCTAGAATCATTTTAAGTGTCTCTCCTAATTTTCTCCTTTCGTATTCCGATTTGAAAAAAAGTTTATTCACGCTTCTTACTTCGGCCACGAGAGGATGCCAAATCTTTATTTAGAAAATGTTTTATACGTCAAATATGACAGTTGTGACGTAAGGTTGATTTTTCTTAAATGGAATGATACATAATTTTTATGCCAAATAGATAAAGCCGAAGAAGCTGATTTGTCTTGTCTTGTTGGTTCTTGACTCTCCTTCTAGGCAATTTGCCAGTATTGCCAAGAAGCTGATTTCAAAAATACTTACTTTCATATACCCAACGTCAACGGTTTCCGATATACAGGGCGACAAAGTCATTGGATGTCTAGAATCATTTTAAGTGTCTCACCTAATTTGCTCCTTTCCTATTCAGATTTGAAAAAAAGTTTATTCGCGCTTCCTACTTCGGCCACCAGAGGACGCCAAATCTTTCTTAAGAAAATGTTTTATACGTCAAATATGACAGTTGTGACGTAAGGTTGATTTTTCTTAATAGGAATGATACATAATTTTTATGCCAAATAGATAAAGCCGAAGAAGCTGATTTGTCTTGTCTTGTTGGTTCTTGACTCTGCTTCTAGGCAATTTGCCAGTATTGCCAAGAAGCTGATTTCAAAAATACTTACTTTCATATACCCAACGTCAATGGTTTCCGATATACAGGACGACAAATTCATTGAATGTCTAGAATCATTTTAAGTGTCTCACCTAATTTGCTCCTTTCCTATTCCGATTTGAAAAAAAGTTTATTCGCGCTTCCTACTTCGGCCACCAGAGGACGCCAAATCTTTCTTCAGAAAATGTTTTATACGTCAAATATGACAGTTGTGACGTAAGGTTGATTTTTCTTAAATGGAATGATACATAATTTTTTATGCCAATTAGATAAAGCTGAAGAAGCTGATTTGTCTTGTCTTGTTGGTTCTTGACTCTGCTTCTAGGCAATTTGCCAGTATTGCCTAGAAGCTGATTTCAAAAATTCTTACTTTCATATACCCAACGTCAACGGTTTCCGATATACAGGGCGATAAAGTCATTGAATGTCTAGAATCATTTTAAGTGTCTCTCCTAATTTTCTCCTTTCGTATTCCGATTTGAAAAAAAGTTTATTCACGCTTCTTACTTCGGCCACGAGAGGATGCCAAATCTTTATTTAGAAAATGTTTTATACGTCAAATATGACAGTTGTGACGTAAGGTTGATTTTTCTTAAATGGAATGATACATAATTTTTATGCCAAATAGATAAAGCCGAAGAAGCTGATTTGTCTTGTCTTGTTGGTTCTTGACTCTCCTTCTAGGCAATTTGCCAGTATTGCCAAGAAGCTGATTTCAAAAATACTTACTTTCATATACCCAACGTCAACGGTTTCCGATATACAGGGCGACAAAGTCATTGGATGTCTAGAATCATTTTAAGTGTCTCACCTAATTTGCTCCTTTCCTATTCAGATTTGAAAAAAAGTTTATTCGCGCTTCCTACTTCGGCCACCAGAGGACGCCAAATCTTTCTTAAGAAAATGTTTTATACGTCAAATATGACAGTTGTGACGTAAGGTTGATTTTTCTTAATAGGAATGATACATAATTTTTATGCCAAATAGATAAAGCCGAAGAAGCTGATTTGTCTTGTCTTGTTGGTTCTTGACTCTGCTTCTAGGCAATTTGCCAGTATTGCCAAGAAGCTGATTTCAAAAATACTTACTTTCATATACCCAACGTCAATGGTTTCCGATATACAGGGCGACAAATTCATTGAATGTCTAGAATCATTTTAAGTGTCTCACCTAATTTGCTCCTTTCCTATTCCGATTTGAAAAAAAGTTTATTCGCGCTTCCTACATCGGCCACCAGAGGACGCCAAATCTTTCTTTAGAAAATGTTTTATACGTCAAATATGACATTTGTAACGTAAGGTTGATTTTTCTTAAATGGAATGATACATAATTTTTATGCCAATTAGATAAAGCTGAAGGAGCTGATTTGTGTTGTCTTGTTGGTTCTTGACTCTGCTTCTAGGCAATTTGCCAGTATTGCCAAGAAGCTGATTTCAAAAATACTTACTTTCATATACCCAACGTCAACGGTTTCCGATATACAGGGCGACAAAGTCATTGAATGTCTAGAATCATTTTAAGTGTCTCACCTAATTTGCTCCTTTCATATTCCGATTTGAAAAAAGTTTATTCGCGCTTCCTACTTCGGCCACCAGAGGACGCCAAATCTTTCTCTAGAAAATGTTTTATACGTCAAATATGACAGTTGTGACGACGTAAGGTTGATTTTTCTTAAATGGAATGATACATAATTTTTAAGCCAGATCGATAGAGCTGAAGAAGTAAATTTAAAAAAAAACACTTACTTTCATATACCTAACGTGAATGGTTTTCGATATACAGGGCGACAAATTCATTGCATGTGTAGAATCATTTTAAGTGTCTCACCTAATTTGCTCCTTTCCTATTCCGATTTGAAAAAAAGTTTATTCGCGCTTCCTACTTCGGCCACCAGAGGACACCAAATCTAGATAGAAAATGTTTTATGCGTCAAATATGACAGTTGTGACGTAAGGTTGATTTTTCTTAAATGGAATGATACATAATTTTTATGCCAAATAGATAAAGCCGAAGAAGCTGATTTGCCTTGTCTTGTTGGTTCTTGACTCTTCTGCTAGGCAATTTGCCAGTATTGCCAAGAAGTTGATTTCAAAAATACTTTCATATACCCAACGTTGATTTTTCTTAAATGAAATGATACATCATTTTTTTCGTATAGTTATATCTTGTTATTTTATTACAGTGCTTTCGTCGATGCCACCAGTCTCGTCATTCCCACTTTGCCTATTTCTTATATTTACCAGTTGTAAGTTACGTTACTATGCCTATATATTTTTGACGTATTCTGTTGTCAAAATCTTTTCAACGAATAGTACACTTGTATTGTTTAAACATTTTTTGTATTTTTTGTTTACATTTTCCTTACTCATATAAATAATAATTGACATATAATTATAACGTAACATTAAAAAGTTCAGCCCGAAAAAGTCCGGCTCAGTGGCAACAAAAGCGCATGCGAGGCTCCGCTCCTTAATTTTGAAGAATCGACGAAGCCAATCTTTATGTTTTATTAAGTTTTCGCCGAAATATAAAATATGTAATAATGTATTATATCAATATAAAAAATACTAAGAATTATTTTTAGTTTCTAAAATGTTTGAGCTGTTTGTTAACTTGGCAAATTAGCATGGTGTGGTGTAAGAAAAAACTAAAAACTCATAATTTATTTTAAAAAAGCTTCTGTTCTATTCCTGAATATAATTTACACATGACAATCCCGTAATGCTTTCAACGTCATTTGCTGTTAACCTAACTTTTTAGGTTTTTTTTTGGCGGGTAAGCGCGTAACATTTACACATTAGTCAGTAGTTGATATTGATAATAAAACCATAATAATGTAATTTAATTTAATTAATTATAATCATAAAACCTCAAAAAGACCCAATACTCACCATTTTCATGTTCAGAAAAAGTCTAACCATACTATAAAATATTGGCGCCTTTCCTTGTCTTAGCTTAGGTACAAGTGAGGTATCAAGAAATCAATACACAATACACTTGATAGTTTTTTGTCGCCCTTCCTTGCCTTGGCTTACGAGTCAGGTATCAAGAAATCAATACTCAATACACTTGATAGTCTTGGGTGTTAGTGTAGGGCAAAGTATTTGAACCTACGCGATCTTTGACGGGAACGGTCCACTTTCACTACCACCAAGCGATGTTGCAAGCCGCCCGATGAGTATTTATTACTTATTACACTAATTTGTTTTAAAATAAACACGAGCCTATAATCAAAAAAAAACAAATTTTCGATCTTTCGTTATTACAAATTTTCTTTTCATGTCAAAAAGTACTCAGAGTTGACATAACCTCAAACTTTTGTTCTTCTAGAGTTTTCGGTAGACTCCTCTGTGCGCTGCGACATTACTACCATCCTTTGTTTTCTCATTGCGAATAGAAGGATGAGAATACTCCGAGGACGCACTAGGGCGTCCGGCCGAAAACGCATTTTTTTTAGTGGGCGTGTCCTCCGCATATGTCTTGCGCAGAAGAATGTGCGCATTAGCAAGCAGTGAGCCTAATCTTGGTTTCCATAGGTCACTAGAAGCTGCACTTTTAATCCGTGGGGAAAGATTGACGTTCGTAGTATATTAACTAGTACGAATATGACCTTACTTTGCACAGTAACACAAATATATCGCTTGAATTTAGATTAAAAAAAAAACTTGAATTAAAAACCAATTTATTGAATATCAAAAACCTATTAAAATTAAATCTTAAATGCAATTCCTTTGACACCTTGAAACAAACATTTTGAAAACCTCTAGAACACAAATTTATATTAACTTTTCTGTTTAAATTGCGATCAGGAATTCTTCCTAAGGTTTACGACATACTATTAAGTAACACCGTGTTTAAAGATAAGTATTTTTCAAATCAGCCTCTCTAGCTCTATCTATCTAGGTTAAAAATCATGTATCATTCCATATAAGAAAAATTAATCTTACGTCACAACTGTCATATGTGACGTATAAAACATTTTCTAAATAAAGATATGGCGTCCTCTCGTGGCCGAAGTAGGAAGCGCGAATGACCTTTTTTCAAATCGGAATTGGCGATTAAAATTACCGATGGGGGCGCTGCGAATGTAAACAAATATGTTGACGTTTGTTAAATTTTAAGAAGTTTTTTTGATTGAAACGACTTTTTTCTTCTAGTTTCAAGGTATACTTACTGTGTGAACACCGTTTTTATAAAACTACTGTGTAAATTACGTGCTAATGATATATTTATAGTTCAACAGTGGTTTCTGTGATTATTTGGAAGTGTTTTTTTGTGAAACATTTTGTGGGCATAATTTCCTGTGAAGCAAAAATTGCTTGAAAAAGTAAGTTTCCATGCAAAGTGTACCTTTTTTCGATTCTATTCCATAAATGTGATTTTTTTTGAATTCAGGTATGGCTGAACCTGAAGCATACCTAAAACTAGCTAGTCTTCCAGTACTTAGAAGCCTGGCTGTAACCAGCAGACGTATTGTGGAAGGAGAAAACATCTTAAATTCCAAACACTTAATTTTGTGTGGCCATTATGGAAATCTACCAACACTGGAAGGTGAAGTGATAAAGATCGTTGTACTCTGCTGAACGGCAAACCCCATGAGGGGTGATGGAGCCGTGATGATCCATGCATCAGGTTACAAAATTTTAAACTTTAAATGCAGCTGTAAAATAGGTGCATCTGGAAACTATTTAAGTAGGTACATAGTAAAAAACTATAGTAAAGTGGATGTGTTGTCACCAAAGTGTGTTTAAAATTTAAATGCAATAATATAGGTAAAAGGTTTTTAATTAATTGTTTTATTTTGAAACCTGGGATAATAACAACTTGAGTTCTTATTTTGTCAAGCAATGTTGAAGTTGAGAGGTAAACCATTGCTTTAAATTTTGTACTCCATAATGCCACAGTGGTTTACCCCTCGGTTGAAGTATGGGCTTTCATGTTCGGCCTAAAGGTTTTGCTCCAAGAGAATTAGGTAGCACCTGTCCTTGTTTACCTATTACATCACTACCTAAGTATGAACAATTTCTTATTACCAATACCAAATTAAATATAAATCCTTTGAAAATAAAATGCCTAGTACCTTCCTTATTTCTTTGGGAAAAAATTTCAAGTGTAAGTAAGTAACTTTGTGAAGGTAGATTGTTTTACTTGCCAGTTTATTAACCAATAATCTTTATAAATGTTATAAAAATGAAGTCATTAAAGTTTGAACTGGTTGTCTAGGAATAATGTACTTTGTGACTGTGAATAACTGACTTTGTGTACTGGAGACATTAAATTTACTACAACTGCACATATTACAGTAATAATTTCATCAATATTGCTAATTAAATTCCTAGGTTTATAAAGGACTTTTTACTATATCAAATATTTTTATTCTCTAATTAATTCTCTCAATATGTACTCTTGCTTTTGACAGTAGTTTTGGGTCAAAATTCTAATAATTTTTAAAACCAAATGCATCGACCTTTAGGTCCAACTGTGTTGCATTTACTTCGCCTACCTTCAATCTTTCTCCATAGATATTCCAATGTTGAAAATAAACAGAAAAGTAAAATGATTACTTCCTAACTAGTTTTACATTTTTGCCCCCAGGTGGCGTCTAGATTTTTTTAATCGCCAATAGGAAGGGAGCAAATTGGGTGAGACACTTAAAATGATTCTAGACATTCAATGAATTTGTCGCCCTGTATATCGGAAACTATTGACGTTGGGTATATGAAAGTAAGTATTTTTGAAATCAGCTTCTTCGGCTCTATCGATTTGGCATAAAAATTATGTATCATTCAATTTAAGAAAAACCAACCTTACGTCACAATTGTCATATTTGACGTACAAAACGTTTTCTAAATAAAGATTGGGTATCCTCTCGTGCCCGAAGTAGGAAGCGCGAATAAACTTTTTTTCAAATCGGAATAGGAAAATAGCAAATTGGGTGAAACACTTAAAATGATGTCTCTATAAATCAGATGGTTTATCATGTACAGTGCAGTTCTGCCTTTAATTGTATATCCATATTGGGTGTCGTTTAGTGCCTAGGATAAATGATTCAGACACATACAGAGCCATAAGGCAGCCATGGCATCACCCTAGAAAATACCTTTATTGATATTAATTGGGTCAGTTTCTAGAAATACTCTAGTGGTCTTGATTTGTATCTTGGTTTTCCACTTGGTCATTGCAAATGCGAGAAACTTCTGTATCTTGGGGTGCACCTTGTAGATATCAAGAATTTTTTTAAGCCGGCTATGAGGAACCATGTCGAAAGCCTTTCTGTAATCAATATATGCAATACTGATGTTACGTTTGTTTCTCTCCACGTTTTCCATGAATGTGCTGTCAATAATAAGTTGTTCTTTACATGCTTCGGAATTCTTCTTACAGCCCTGTTCCTCGGTTAAAATATTGCTCGCCTCCAGGTGTTGATCTATTTTACCCACAATAATGGATGATATGATTTTATAGAGGGTTGGAAGGCAGGTGATGGGCCTATAGTTGGCAGGGTTTTCACTGTCTCCTGGTTTGGGTTTTTTAAAAGTTTTCCCTTCGGTGAGAAATGTTGGTAGAAGTTCTGGGTTATTAATTATTTCATTTATCCGTATGGTAAGATTTTTATGAGTTGATGTAAATTGTTTGTACCAGAAGTTTTGGATACCGTCGGGTCCAGGGCATTTCCAGTTATGAGTTTTTGAGACTGCTGCAGTTAGTTCTTTCTCTGTTATGAAGAATTCACTCTGTTCCTTGATGTTTCTGACGCTCTCGATTTCATCATTGATCCATTCAGCATATGTCTTATGATTGACTGATTTGTCTCATATTTCGCTCCAGAACTCAGTTATGGCTTTTCTTGTCGGAGGGACAATTACTTTGTGTTCATCTGAAAGTTGTTGATAATACTGTTTTGAGAATTTCGTTAGTTTGACTCCTTATACCGCTTAAGTCACCCTGCATATGCAGCAAGCATCTGCTTCCAGATTTCAAGTGCTTGCAAAGGTGTATGTTCTCTGTTCTTGAAGACATGCTGAATTTTTGTAATAATTGACGTTGTTTGCTTTCCATTGATGAATTGGGTTGTTCTGCCAATATTTTGGTGGAGTTTTGCTATTTTCAACTTAATTTTTATTTGCCAGTTACGCTTCCTAATAGGATTTGTAGGTTGTTTAGAGAAACTACTAATTTTCTGATTTTTTAGGATAAGGGTGGCGCTAGAGCAGGCATAAATAATGCACTGGATATCCTCTAGTGTTAGGTTTTCAGTAATATAGGAGGGAATAATTTGGTCATTGTCATTGTTCGGGTAGAGGCATACATAATTTTATAAAATATAGATAAAAAGCAGACATAGGGGGCTCTGAAGGTGGAAAATTGACATTTCAAAAAAAGCTCCCAAGCCCCCACCCCATTCAAAAGTGCCGGTATTGGCCGATTCCTACGCGGAAACAGCCGAAATGGCGAAGAGGCGAACTCGATTTGTTTGAATCGCAAAAATGGCGTCGGTTTTTGTGTTTAATGATAAACTTTAATTTATTTCTGGTTTTAAATATAAATTTAATATAAAATTTTCGGGTGTATCACCTTATTAAGTGGTTTGCTGTGATATGTGGGTAATGAGGATTTTCCTACCTGGAAAATAAGAGGAGCAGAGGCGATGGTGTAGCAACCATACCACCTTGCCCCGCAACGGCGGGGGGCCCGGTGTATAAAGAGGCCCTAAGCGAAGCCGTTACTTGGTTGATTGAAACATTGACTTTAACATGTCACAAAAATCAAATTTGGCGGGGAATCCCTCTACTGGGCAGAGGCTCGCTCTTGGGTCATGCAAGTTATCAAGGAATTCCATTTTATTTCAAAGGTTGTATCCAGTAAACCAAATCCTCCTTAAGAACTAAAAAACGGCCAACAGTAGCAATGTAGGTAGGTTTGAAGCAGTAACCACTAAAGCTAATCTCATGCATAAAATTATGCATGATTGCAATTTGAAAAAACACTATTGTTTTGTGTAGGTATTGGTAATTGTGATTCAAAGAGCTATTTCTATGCAAGCAACAAGGGACTACAAAGCTATACCTAATTAACATGGATTGACAAGTCAATAGCAAACAGAATAGTCCACTTTAAAAATTTGTTGTCTCTGCCCTGCTGTTTCTCAAGGGCAAAAATTTAGAGGCAGGATTAAAGTAAATACCATAGATGATTTTTTTTTTTTACTTAATTAAGACAAATTGTTTCTTCTGTCATAGTTTTTTTCCTCCCAAGATGTATTTTCAGTATTTTGTATGCACTTTATTAAGTTTTTTTTTAATGTTTGTATAAATATCTTAAATAATATCTACTTATTGGTTTACAGGAACTAAACCCCATGGCATATTTCTTAGTTCAACACTCTGCACCCCTGATATTTGAAATGATTCATTCCGCCTTCCACTTGCAGACCTTGTTAACAAGATTAAATATTCTTAGACTAACTACTAGAGTAAGCTGAGGGGGACTACAATCACGAAAAGACACATGGCTAAGGAGACCCAGGTAATTTGAAAGCTGAAAAACCATTTTATTTTTCAGTATGATTTATTTCATCCGTATTTATATATAATGTTACAAAAAAAGAAGGCAAATTTCTGAACCACAGATCCTTTGATGAAAAATAATGGACCTTTTATTACCCATTTTTCTTTTGGTTGTTTCCTCGGTTGTAAATTTTAAAGTAATTTTATTTAGTAATGCAGATTACTGTAAAATACAGAAATCGATTTTTAGCCGTCGGTACTATGAAAACGCTGTTTTCGACCTTTTAAAACGACTGATACCATCATTTCGCAAGCTCTAATTGTGTCCATCCACAGACTAGTTTCGCCGTTTACGGCTCATCAGTGAGGCTTTGACACACTTAGAGCTTCCGAAATGTCGAAATGGTCAAGACACGCTTCATGGCAGTACCGAGAGAAGGTTCCCGGTGGCGCCATCCGTGTCCGTTTGTTGAACTAACGAGATTACACCCGTCCAGTTTCAACGTCAATGCCCGGTCTAAGGAAAAAATTATGCAGATTACTGTAAAATACAGAAATCGATTTTTAGCCGTCGGTACTATGAAAACGCTGTTTTCGACCGTTTTCAATCAAATCGATTTCTGTATTTTACAGTAATCTGCATCATTTTTTCCTTAGACCGGGCATTGACGTTGAAACTGGACGGGTGTAATCTCGTTAGTTCAACAAACGGACACGGATGGCGCCACCGGGAACCTTCTCTCGGTACTGCCATGAAGCGTGTCTTGACCATTTCGACATTTCGGAACCTCTAAGTGTGTCAAAGCCTCACTGATGAGCCGTAAACGGCGAAACTAGTCTGTGGATGGACACAATTAGAGCTTGCGAAATGATGGTATCACTCGTTTTAAAAGGTCGAAAACAGCGTTTGTTTAGTACGTCAAATAATCACTTCTCAAAGGATTTATTTCATATTTGGTAGACCTATTAAGTCGAAAAAGCCACATACTAAAACAAAATTTGACAGCCAATATAAGTAATATCTTAATGTACTTTTTGCGCCTTTTGAACTTTTTTGGTTCTAGGCTGATGGCTTCCAATCAAGATCTGTTTAAAATAACAAATATAGCTCCAATTTGTTGTTTTAAAAAATGTTGTTAAAGTTTTTTGAGACTGTTTTACTAGAGTATTTTACACAGGAGAAATGTCATAGCAACAGCCTATTTTCTACTGACAAAACTGCTACCTGGTTCTACCTGCACAAAATCAACATGATGGTTTTTCAACGACAAAATTTTGTTAGGGTCAAGTAAAAAGTATTGTCAGTTTGACGAGTGTCACCTATTTGCTTTTAACTGCAAGTTTTCTCGTGAAATAGTCTTGTCGAATACCATTCGAGATAAAATTTGCTAAGGCAAAATATTTCTCTTGTTTTATTCAAGTTAGTTGCTCTTTGGCAATTTCGTTCATGACATTTTTTACAAAACCTGTCCTAAATGTCATTCACGAAATTGCCGAGCAACAAACTTTCATACCAATCAAAATATTTTGCCGGAAAAATTTTCTCTCTTATTATATTATAAACAAGGAAACTCAAAATTAATGCTTGGTTGCTTCTAAAAAAGGATGTAAAAGTACTTGAAAGGTCTTTGATTGCAAATGAAAAATCAATTTGTCCAAATAATTTCTTATTTGCATTGGGTGTCAGTTAATTTTAGAACCTATTTTTTTTTATTATGCAGCTCTTTAGACTTAATATCCCAGCTAAATGAAACAAATACTTTGAGGAATAATACAATGATTCAATAAAATAATTTTAATAGTTACAACTTTGACACCTTGCATAGCAAACGTGAGACTCTAAAATGAAAAATTGGTTAATAAAAATCCCATTATTTTTCATCAGAGAATTTGTGGTTAACAAATTGGCCTTCTTTTTTTAACACCCTGTATATTGTTATCTCTAAAATGATATCTTTATTAGGTATTCTTCATTTTTTTTACCTGATCTATACAAAGTGAAAAAGTGCTTTTCTACTATACACAATGAAGTCTTTATGTCTTTGAACATAAAAAGCTAATTTCTGTTTGTCCTTTCTTAAATTTTAAAAGGCCACACTTCAATTTTAAGTTTGAAAATATTGCATCGTTTGTTCCTCATATTACTTTACTACTTTACTACGGCAATAGTGAGCAGTCATTATATAACCCAACAGCTGTGCCCATTTTTCTGTTCATTCATCCAATTCAGGTGGTTAGCAGGTTTAGGACAAATGAAACACCCTTGTAGATCGAAAAACGGCCAACGTTTCGACGTATAATTAACATCTTCTTCAGGGCTGTGACATATAATGAGAACACACTACTTAATGAAACAGCAAGGAACAAACATGATAATTTAAATACTTGCACAGATGACAACAAAGTACAAACATTGATGATACTGTTACGGTGACCGTTACGCTCCGGACGAAGGAGGTAGAATCTTCGGGTCTCGACATTTAGCATGTCGTCACGAGTGATTGATTTATTTCTCTGTTTACTTAGAACGTAGTTGTTTACGACCTTTTTTTTATGTATCTCGTATTAATTATTTTTCTTCTAAAATATTCTAGGTTTTTCTGTAATTTAGGATTGTGTATAAAAGGCGAGTAAGCGCCGCCCTAGGGGAGTAGTCTTATTTTAAGCGAGCTATAAGTAAGCTAAAGTTCCGAACGATATTAGAAGGCTATAAAGTGTTCAGTAGTGAGTTATTTACTAGTCGAATTGTACCTGTGTGTATTTGTGGAATAAATAAATAGTGTTCGCAACAATACGCTGATTAATATATGCATGTACACTCTTTTCTTATTTAAGAGCATTAAAATTCTTTTGCTTCTCTTTTGAAGAAGATGTTAATTATACGTCGAAACGTTGCCCGTTTTTCGATCTACAAGCGTGTTTCATTTGTCCTAAACCTGCTAACCACCTGGACTGTAAGTGCTAAGGACGCGAACCACCATCACCACATTCATCCAATGTTCCATTATTCTCAATATGTCCGTGGGCCTTTCTGCCTGCAAGGAAGGACTTGATATAATTTTCTTTATTCCCCTGCAATTTGATGCTGGATGTGCAGAATTTTCAAAGTGGAGCTCTTCACTGATGAAGATTTTAATGTCCCTAAAGAGTTTTGGGTCTCGCTACCCTGTTCGAGTCTGTGCCCTTGTACATCTCTGGAGGTGCAGAATATGGTTAAACCATATCTCACCATGGGCTTCTTCTTTAGGTGCCCTGTCCTCTTCGGACGTTGGCAATCATGAGCGCTATCTGAACCTTGTCTACAGTCGGCGGAACAATGTGGTAGTGTACACTCCATACCATGGCCTTAAGTTTTTTAGCCAGGATACCAGGTCATTCCTTAAGATGTGATCGAAATACTCCAGTTTGCGCTTTTTTAATGTGAACATAACTTCTAGTTGCTCGTCGAGGCGTTGAAGTACCTCGGTGTTACGCACTCTTTCTACCCAGGAGATTCTCAATAGCCTTCTGTACGTCCACATTTCAAAGGGTTCCAATTTTTTGCACATCGCATCTGTGGAGGTCCAAGCTTCCTTTCCATAAAACAGTTTGTTGAGCACGTAACAGCGCAGTATTCGGATGCGCAGAGGCAAGCTTAAATTTCTTCTGCAAAGTACATTATTCATCCTCAGGAAGGAAGCAGGGCTCTTTTGACACAACTTTTTGTTAACCAAGGGTATAGACAGAATTAAAATCTTAAGGAATAAGTTTTATGTGTTTTTCCTCATTTAGTTGGTCAAGAGCAATATTTTGGTCAAACAGGTTAAAAAAACACTTAAAACATAAAACTTGTTTTTAATTGTGTCTGTGCCCTTTATGTCACTTAAGAATAATGCTTTTGGGCCATTTGCACCAAGCAATTTTTAATTGCATCTAGTTAAGGCTTCCTTTATTACCATGGTTACTCATGCTTATAACTATGGGTTAGGGATCCTTAACTTTAGGTTAACCTAAATTTGCTCAGTACAACATAGTTAAAGGCCGTTTGCACACCTTTTCTTAAAAAATTTGGTAACTGACAGATCGAGTGACATCAAGGCATTTTATAAGGGTTAAGTTCCACTTAGATCAACATTATGGGGAAGGTGTGCAAATGGCCCTAAATGGAACATTTTACTATAAAGTTTAAGCATTTTGATAATAAAAATCATTCCGCAAAATTTGAATCTGACGCACTCAATAGATGTTTCGATATGTCCCCAGCATCTTGGGGGAAAGCGCTTTAAAGCACTCCCAAATATTCTCCAATTAATGGATGAACTTTCATTACAGAAAATTGATAAACACTTCTTGACTTTGCCCGTTATAGCAGACAATTTCAAACTAAAAGTCAAGCAACATCCACTCATTTTATTTTTTGCAATCTGTTTGGAAACACATTGTATAACTACCAAGTCAAGTGTTAGGGGCATAAAACCATTAGTATCACAAAATCACAATATTTTATACTTATTTCTTCTTAATGTGTATGTTTATTTTTCTAGAAAAGTCCGAAAAGAAAACATTTTGTTCCTGATAATTCAGTCAGACTCAGAATAATATTGCAAGGTATTATTTTTAGATGTTTATGTGTTTATTTGCTGATAATACAATTTAAATAGATATTTTTTCCCTTTTAAGTTATATAAAAACGTAAATTGTATATAATAAGGCCTCAATGTTCGTGTATTTTAATTCTGTGTCCTTCCTCCATTCCACTTTAATGTTTTAATAAACGGTTGTCGTACATAACAGTTTATTCTTTTAATAAAGCAGGTAAGTTAGTAAGTACCTAAGTGGTTTTTTAAATTAAGGCCATTTCAAATTGATATTCATCTAGCTGGCCGGAAAATGATGGCACACAGTTTACTAGATGAATATTTATTTGATATGGACATTACCTGTGGATAAAAAAAAACTATACATGGACAATTGTTACGATTCGGGAGGGTAAATGATTAAGTTGATCGCTAATGGAAATGCAACCCGAATGCGCTGTGTCACTTGTCAGCCGTGGCAGCTTTGGTTTGGGAGCAAAATTTGGCCTGTCATAATCGTCACTTCAGTTGATTGACTTTGACACATCTATTTGAATAATCTATGGGTAGAGGGGAAGCAGAAATGTTAAAAACATAATGGCGAAATTTGAATCTCCAAAGACACATCACCAGATGACATAAGCACACATAGGCGTATTATTTTTCAGGGAAACAAGTATACGATTTTTGCGCAGCATACGTCTGCATTTTTATGCGGACCAAAACATTCAAATATGTTTATATTTAAATGATGTTTGATACATACCTACTCTTACCATTTATTGAGTTTTTTTAGATAAAAGATTAATAATAGAATACACCTACAAACGACGCTAATGGCTAACGTCTAAGAGCCGAGTAACAACATAACCACAAAACACAAATGAACTTACCGGTGAAAACATAATTTCCTAGATTTATTTTTATAATCCCAAGTTCTACACACAAAACATTGTCTCACCATGGCTAACAAACAAATTAAAACACACAAACGATTGCTAAAAGCGAAAAGTCGGCGGAAAACTCTTAAAACCAGAAAAAAAATCCATGAAATAACTGTCATAAATTGACATAAACCACGTGTCACAGGATTCTGCAATGTTGCCAATTGTGTGTATTAATCACCATTCAAAAATTATTTGGACAGAGTAGATATTATGGAGGACAACAATAGATATTATAGTAATCTCGTGGTGTAAAGATTCGCAAGATATCATCTAAAAAAAAAGGATGTGCCAATTTACTAGCAAAGTAATCCTGGCAACACTGTATGAAGGGTTTGTTTAGCACGCCAATATTGAAAAATGTAAATAAAGACCTCTACCTTGATAAATCCTATATGCAAATAGATATTCATGTAGTAGGGTGAAAAATTGTTATAAAATTAGCCCTTTATGGAAACCGCAGTTCGGATTGGGTTGTTCAGTATCAGCTGATTTTCAACCAATTGAATTGTGTGTCAGCACTGTCAGCAGTCTTGCCATCAATCCAGTTGCCTGAAAATCAGCTGTATGGTTTAATCTGATCCAGGATCGCGATTTCTGAGAAGCCTCAGAAGACACCAATCTTAGCATGCGCAGTAGAATAAACACTGACGTCAGCATCGGGAACGTCAACAAGGACGTGGGCGACGTTGTCACGTCATGTGGTAAAATTTATCAGTTCCTTAATTTTTAAAAAAAAATATTCATATTTTCTCATACGGAAATAAATAACAGAAAATAACGACAGTTATATTTAACTAGGAATGTTACTACATATTTTCGTTTTGTTTTCGAAGGCTAACAGCGACTAGGTACAATCGAGGTAAATAGGCAACACTGGAGAGCTGGAGATTCTTGTGGAGGGAATAATTTTATAAGACAGACACACTTAGATTGTGACTTAAAGTTGGCAGACGAGGTACGAGGTAGTCGTAGAAATCTAAATAAACAGAGGTTACCTACCTATTATCGCTTCCCAGTGGCGGCTCGTGGTATAAAAAGTAGGGGGTTGCACGTAGAAGGAAAGGCGCCGCTTGCAAAAATATTTTAAGGTGTCACGCCCAGTTTTGGTAATTAGCGTACGACAAGCGGCAACATTATTTAATAGTTAAATATCTATATAAATAAATAAAAAATAACACATAATAAAATAAAAAAATTGGGGACCTTCTTTTTAGGTCAATGGCTGCGAGTATGGCCCTTAAATGCTGGTGGTTTCTCGTTTCTACAAAAATAAAACTCTTTATTTTAATGAAATTCTGGTTATTAAATAGTAATAAATAATCACGTAGCTTTTATTTGAACAAAAAGTCAATTGCAATTAAACCTTCCACCGAATTCATGGTTAAATTTAAATTGTTGCAACTCCGCGTCCGGTCCCTACAATCGTCGCCCGCGCATTGTTTTGATTGCACTCAAATTGCAACACCACAGGGCTTACGGGAGCGTGCTGCGGTAGCCGGGCATACTTTTCATACATCATCATCATATTAACCTGCATATCGAAAAACCTTACGGTTTCCAAGATAAGCAGAAAAATGTAAAAATTTCAAAATTTTCAAAGGGTCAAAGGGGGATTTTATCAAAAATAGTCTCATATGAAAGAGGGGACAAAAATATGTAAAAAATTTGCAATTTTGGAATTTTCAGTAATTTCCTTCTTCTTCAAGATGGCGCCTAAAACGTAATTTTTCGACTTTTTATCGACATTTTAATATTTATATGTATATAATTCAAAAACTACAGACGGTATAACGATGCAATTAACACCAATGAATAGAGCAATTTCGACCACAAAATACCTGCTTAACTTGTCGTCCAAGGTTTTTAATTTAGTTGACGTAATGTTCGATCAAATAAAAACATTAGGTAATTTTTACAAAATTTTAACAGTTTTTAACTTCCTATAAGACTGTTATGAAACTAAGCCAAATCGTAATTAACGTTTTGAGCAGTATTTGAGACGACTCACACTTAATTGAGAATGTCGCGTGGACGCCAGCGGCCCGCAGTAAAACAGTGGAAAGAAAGCAGAGACTGGTGTTTGCAGCCGGACTGCAACACCAGCCTCGTTGCCGCTTTTCCTATCCTATACATGATCGCGGGCCGGATTTTATTGAAATCGACGTGGACTCATATACCTATTATTTAAATATACGGCGAACGTCAATACCTCACAATAAATCGAAAATGAAGCTCCTCAGTTGGCTATGAAATCTCGACTATGGTCGAAGAGTTTTTACTGCGCATGTTTACTGCGCACCACGTGCTAGTTGAAAGATGAGTGACTTTTGAATCTGACGTCTACAAATTTTTAGGTTATGCCAAATGTGATGTGGCGTCCTCTGCACCAACTCACTGGTGACAGCACACATTCTTCGACCACCGACTCACAGGTGGCAGCAGCAGCAGCAACAACAACAATTCACACACGGTTTCGTTCCCATCTTCTCACCGCCTTTCCGGAGACTAATTTGAGTACATATATAAGTTCCAAATATTAACCAGCATCCCGGCGTATAAGGCAGGGGTCTATCGAGCCTTACTGACGAGTTCAAGATAGACCCTGGAACGAAACGCCAACACCACTTGCATAGGTCTAGCGACTACCTGTCGCCATTTGTGGTGTTTCTCATCCTTTCCCAAGCTTCCAACCTTTTTCAATGGCACTACCATATCGGTACCGCCATAGTGACATGTTTATTGGCGGGAACGAAAGTCGACAAAAATAAATAAATAGCAAAATTTTCCATTGCTCTGATTCGAAGGCTCGTTGCAAGATGTTTTAGATGTTTAGTCTTTAGGACAAAGAAAGCGAAAAAAAAAATTATTCACTTCACTTCAATTTAGATAGTTACCGAAGTCATTTCTTGATTCCGGCACGATTGACGACGAGTTTTGTTTTATTGGAGGGAGCAATATTTCATGTGTTCAAAGGATTATATAAAGCCATTAAAATTTAAAAGGAAGATAGGTATCTACATAATAACTAAGTAAGCGCTACATTGAAGGCTAGATTCTGTTTTAGAGAACTATTCCACTTTCAATTTGCACCAAGAGAAATCAAAAGCTTTAAGGTTGTTGTAAAGATCCCACTGAGAATTTAAGTGGGTTTCATGGACCTACATACCTAGTTATAGGTACAACTTTACTTTGTTTTCAAAGGACATGGAATATTTAAAAGGATAAGTAAAGCCATATGGAATTAAACACACAAAGATTAGTTAAAGCAAATAAATTATAAGTACTTACTGAAAGAAACATCTTGTAGTTGTGGCCTAGTAGGTAAGGTCTTGTTATGGGTAAAATAATATGGATCTCCTATAGGACCTCATTAGAGGAGGGCCTGGATACAGGCAAAACCCCTGAATATCTGTTTAATTGCAAAACCAACCTACACTAGGTACACTAAACAAATCTCTGTCAGAAATAGGAACAATCCTGAATCTGCAGCAGTAAACACAGCACAAAAGACGCCGCACCGGAATACTCAGCCAAGCAAAGTTGAATTAGATTAACCAAACAGTATTTATGCAGACCCATTAATGATTTGAGTAAATTAAACTAAACAAACACTAAACTGAAAGTTTAAATTTAGCAAAGAACGAACAAGATCAAAATGAAAACTTGAAAGCGTTCCCAAAAAGTAGGGTTAAATGCAAGGTTGACAGATGTAATTTCTATTACCGTTTATGAGTGTTAAAAAATTCAATTTATTGTGATTTTTATCGATTTTATAATATCATATGTTCTGTTATAATATAAGTAATAATATCCTGCATAAACTTAAAAATGCTAATGATTTTAGTAAGATTTTACTAATTTATCTAATCGCGTGACGTCAGATGCGTCGACAAGTTGGCAACGTAGAACTTTCAAATAATTTTCAAATCTCGCTCATGCCCAGTTCATTTCCGTCGAGTAAATAAATAGGCATGTCGATCGTCAGCTGTTTTTGGCTTCTTTTTCAGGACTTACGTAATTTTTATAGAACTTCAAATTATTTGCGTGGACTCCGCGCCGTACATCAGGATTATTATGTCGCGGGCTATTTCTACTGACACATATAATATATAATAATGGATTTGTATATTATCAATATACACAATATTCGTTATTCTGTGTAGTTAATATAAAAAATAAAATAAAAAATTAGGATAAAATAAATCATCGGCAGCTCAAAATTTTGGTTGTTGCGCAAACCCAAGGACGCTAGACTGACAGGACGGCCCAATTCCCTCTTTTTCTGTACCCGCGGCGTGACGTCACATTAGTGCTCTGGTGAGATATATCATTAAGAGTTTATTCCGCGGACGCATAGTTTTTTGACATATGCTGTGCTTCTGTTTATCCTGTATTGGTTTAAATAATATTTTAGAAGTGTTGATAAGTATGAAATGGTCTATAAACTAGTAATAATACAAATAATTATGATTTCAAAGGTAGGTTTATTATTTTGATGCAGGCCGGGTTGCAAGCAACAATATTGAATACTCCATAAGCAACTACGAGTTTGGAATACTTACACTTATACTTAGCATATTAATGTACCGTCACATTGTCTTGATGTCTAGATAAGTTAGTATTGATTAGTTTTGATAATACTGCTACAAATACATAATGCCACTAGAAAAGATTTTCTGAATATTTTGAATAATGCTGTTCTCGTGCTTGAAGATCTCAGTGGCTTCATTAGTTAGTGTCGGATAATCCACTTCGTTGAAAAGAATATCGCGACTTTCAGGAAGAGTGGTCTGCTACGGCTGACTTCTTTGTTTATACCAGCCTGCAAAACCTCATGAACCCAGCCCAGAAAACACTTGATAACAGAATCTATTTAATTAACAATTTATTTAAATTTTGGCATCTTGCATCTCTCCAGTCCTCATAATTCATTGTAAAAGCGGCGTGCAATAAATATTGCTCGTGGTCCGTTGCTAATTGCTGGTTGCTTTAGAGCAAGAGCCAGCCGCCTAAGTACTTAATACTGAATGTAATACTTACTTATCCAAAAGTTAATTACGAAAGTCTCTTTCATAATCATTTGCAGTAAAATGCAAAGAGCATGGCATATTGCCGAGGTACCTGGATTGAATGTATCAGTTCGCTGGTAAAGGTGAATCCACTTGTTTCTTATTTTAAGTTAAAGAGCATCTTTTCTTTTTGTGAAAAAATTAAAGGATCTTTGTCTGCCTTCTTTCTTCTACTTTACTTACTTACTTTTGTTGTTTTTACATTCAGGAACAGCACAAATCTGACCAGATATTGTGTACTCGTATGTTTACTAAATCACAACCCAATCGGCACAATCACAACAACAAGGAAAAGATTCAAAAATTAGAATACAATCATAAAAAAAAACGAATAACCCGCGCCCGCGAATAATCATCGAGATGTCAAATCAAATATTCACACCGTTTTCGGTTGACCGCTCTAGAGCGCCCTGATACTATTTCCGTCCTTACATTCTTATTGAGAAAACAAATGACGGAAATAGTCTCGGAGCGCATGGGGCTCGGGAGAGAATGACGTCATTATCGCTCCCAAGTCCGCATTAAGCTGACGTCACGATCTTGGGCTCATGTTGTTTAAATGGCAGTGGACCATCCTGTACTGTTTACCGTCCTTGGCGCAAACCTGCAAACACTAGTACGAAGTACGAACCGCCCCAGTCGCTTCCTGATACTGGGTGGAACCATGATACGCACAATCTTACAAGTTTTTAAAGTACGGAAAAAAATAATTAGTAACAAATGTAACGATTTGTTAGCCGAGAGATTCTTTAGGACGATTAATATAATTTTTTTCTTTATCCCAAGAAAAGGCCTCTATATCAATTATTTTCCCCTAAACGCAACACACAGAAAAACCCGGACACAGGCGGTTTTTTTCGTAAATTTGACAGGAACAGAACTGGACATCCCGGACTTGCTTCGGCAAATCGTTTACGTCGTTCCCTCCCGGAAGCGTCATTAATTTCTCGCTGTCAAGTCGAGTTATAACCCATTTAGGGGTCACAAAGCCAGAAAAACCCTGTAAATTTGCTTCCGGTGCCTGCTATACATTAATATGTTGAGTGGGAGTATATCAGTGTGTCTCAACTTCAATATACTCACCATCTACGTGCAGTATTACGCACGTTTTAACTTGATACGACCGGGGTGATCAGAATCAGAAATCAGGTCAGGTGACCCAAATTAAAAATAAACTAGCATTTTATAAGGGTCTACCAGGTCTCCATTAAAAAAAAATCGTCAAGTTGGCTAACTATAGATTTTAGACATAACCAATAATAAGGGTGAATACGCATAACAATTGGCGATTAAAATTCCCGATGGGGGCGCTGCGAATGTAAACAAATATGGCGACTAAGGAAGTAATACAAAAGTGACGTTTGTTAAATTTTAAGAAGTTTTTTTGATTGAAACGACTTTTTTCTTCTAGTTTCAAGGTATACTTACTGTGTAAACACCGTTTTTAGAAAATTACTGTTTAAGTTACGTGCTAATGATATATTTATAGTCAACAGTGGTTTTGTTTGATTATTTGGAAGTGTTTTTTTTTGTGACAAACATTTTATGGGCATAATTTCCTGTGAAGCAAAAATTGCTTGAAAAAGTAAGTTTCCATGCAAAGTGTACCTTTTTTCGATTCTATTCCATAATTGTGATTTTTTTTAATTCAGGTATGGCTGAACCTGAAGCATACCTAAAACTAGCTACAGTGTTGCAGTACTTAGAAGCCTGGCTGTAACCAGCAGATGTATTGTGGAAGGAGAAAACATCTTGAATTCCAAACACTTAATTTTGTGTGGCCATTATGGAAATCTACCGTGTGGAAGTCTACGGTGAAGTGATAAAGATCGTAGCATTGTGCCTTCAGACAATAAGTGTTCTGCTGAATGGCAAACCCCATGAGGTGTCTGGAGCCGTGATGATCCATGCATCAGGTCAGGTTACAAAATTTTAAACTTTAAATGCAGCTGTAAAGTAGGTGCATCTGGAAACTATTTAAATAGGTACATAGTAAAAAACTATAGTAAAGTGGATGTGTTGTCACCAAAGTGTGTTTAAAATTTAAATGCAATAATATAGATAAAAGGTTTTTAATTAATTGTTTTATTTTGAAACCTGGGATAATAACAACTTGAGTTCTTATTTTGTCAAGCAATGTTGAAGTTGAGAGGTAAACCATTGCTTTAAATTTTGTATTCTATAATGCCACAGTGGTTTACCCCTCGGTTGAAGTATGGGCTTTCATGTTCGGCCTAAAGGTTTTGCTCCAAGAGAATTTGGTAGCACCTGTCCTTGTTTACCTATTACATCACTACCTAAGTATGAACAATTTCTTATTACCAATACGAAATTAAATATAAATCCTTTGAAAATAAAATGCCTAGTACCTTCTTTATTTCTTTGGAAAAAAATTTCAAGTGTAAGTAAGTAACTTTGTGCAAGGTAGATTGTTTTACTTGCCAGTTTATTAACCAATAATCTTTATAAATGTTATAAAAATGAAGTCATTAAAGTTTGAACTGGTTGTCTAGGAATAATGTACTTTGTGACACTTTTTATAGGTATTTTTTAAATTAAAACTTGTCATCTTTTAATACTGGAGACATTAAATTTACTACAACTGCACATATTACAGTAATAATTTCATCAATATTGCTAATTAAATTCCTAGGTATATAAAGGACTTATTTTTCAAGCGGACTAAAAGGACCTCGTTTGTTTTCTCCATTCGCACACCTAAAGTGGGCTTTCTAATCCTGAGACCAAAAAAGTAGCAAAAAAGTCCTAGGCAGTAAAAGTAAAGTCAAAAGTCACCAATCTTTCTCCATAGATATTCCAATGTTGAAAATAAACAGAAAAGTAAAATGATTACTTCCTAACTAGTTTTACATTTTTGCCCCCAGGTGGCGTCTAGATTTTTTTAATCGCCAATAGGAAGGGAGCAAATTGGGTGAGACACTTAAAATGATTCTAGACATTCAATGAATTTGTCGCCCTGTATATCGGAAACTATTGACGTTGGGTATATGAAAGTAAGTATTTTTGAAATCAGCTTCTTCGGCTCTATCGATTTGGCATAAAAATTATGTATCATTCAATTTAAGAAAAACCAACCTTACGTCACAATTGTCATATTTGACGTACAAAACGTTTTCTAAATAAAGATTGGGTATCCTCTCGTGCCCGAAGTAGGAAGCGCGAATAAACTTTTTTTCAAATCGGAATAGGAAAATAGCAAATTGGGTGAAACACTTAAAATGATGTCTCTATAAATCAGATGGTTTATCATGTACAGTGCAGTTCTGCCTTTAATTGTATATCCATATTGGGTGTCGTTTAGTGCCTAGGATAAATGATTCAGACACATACAGAGCCATAAGGCAGCCATGGCATCACCCTAGAAAATACCTTTATTGATATTAATTGGGTCAGTTTCTAGAAATACTCTAGTGGTCTTGATTTGTATCTTGGTTTTCCACTTGGTCATTGCAAATGCGAGAAACTTCTGTATCTTGGGGTGCACCTTGTAGATATCAAGAATTTTTTTAAGCCGGCTATGAGGAACCATGTCGAAAGCCTTTCTGTAATCAATATATGCAATACTGATGTTACGTTTGTTTCTCTCCACGTTTTCCATGAATGTGCTGTCAATAATAAGTTGTTCTTTACATGCTTCGGAATTCTTCTTACAGCCCTGTTCCTCGGTTAAAATATTGCTCGCCTCCAGGTGTTGATCTATTTTACCCACAATAATGGATGATATGATTTTATAGAGGGTTGGAAGGCAGGTGATGGGCCTATAGTTGGCAGGGTTTTCACTGTCTCCTGGTTTGGGTTTTTTAAAAGTTTTCCCTTCGGTGAGAAATGTTGGTAGAAGTTCTGGGTTATTAATTATTTCATTTATCCGTATGGTAAGATTTTTATGAGTTGATGTAAATTGTTTGTACCAGAAGTTTTGGATACCGTCGGGTCCAGGGCATTTCCAGTTATGAGTTTTTGAGACTGCTGCAGTTAGTTCTTTCTCTGTTATGAAGAATTCACTCTGTTCCTTGATGTTTCTGACGCTCTCGATTTCATCATTGATCCATTCAGCATATGTCTTATGATTGACTGATTTGTCTCATATTTCGCTCCAGAACTCAGTTATGGCTTTTCTTGTCGGAGGGACAATTACTTTGTGTTCATCTGAAAGTTGTTGATAATACTGTTTTGAGAATTTCGTTAGTTTGACTCCTTATACCGCTTAAGTCACCCTGCATATGCAGCAAGCATCTGCTTCCAGATTTCAAGTGCTTGCAAAGGTGTATGTTCTCTGTTCTTGAAGACATGCTGAATTTTTGTAATAATTGACGTTGTTTGCTTTCCATTGATGAATTGGGTTGTTCTGCCAATATTTTGGTGGAGTTTTGCTATTTTCAACTTAATTTTTATTTGCCAGTTACGCTTCCTAATAGGATTTGTAGGTTGTTTAGAGAAACTACTAATTTTCTGATTTTTTAGGATAAGGGTGGCGCTAGAGCAGGCATAAATAATGCACTGGATATCCTCTAGTGTTAGGTTTTCAGTAATATAGGAGGGAATAATTTGGTCATTGTCATTGTTCGGGTAGAGGCATACATAATTTTATAAAATATAGATAAAAAGCAGACATAGGGGGCTCTGAAGGTGGAAAATTGACATTTCAAAAAAAGCTCCCAAGCCCCCACCCCATTCAAAAGTGCCGGTATTGGCCGATTCCTACGCGGAAACAGCCGAAATGGCGAAGAGGCGAACTCGATTTGTTTGAATCGCAAAAATGGCGTCGGTTTTTGTGTTTAATGATAAACTTTAATTTATTTCTGGTTTTAAATATAAATTTAATATAAAATTTTCGGGTGTATCACCTTATTAAGTGGTTTGCTGTGATATGTGGGTAATGAGGATTTTCCTACCTGGAAAATAAGAGGAGCAGAGGCGATGGTGTAGCAACCATACCACCTTGCCCCGCAACGGCGGGGGGCCCGGTGTATAAAGAGGCCCTAAGCGAAGCCGTTACTTGGTTGATTGAAACATTGACTTTAACATGTCACAAAAATCAAATTTGGCGGGGAATCCCTCTACTGGGCAGAGGCTCGCTCTTGGGTCATGCAAGTTATCAAGGAATTCCATTTTATTTCAAAGGTTGTATCCAGTAAACCAAATCCTCCTTAAGAACTAAAAAACGGCCAACAGTAGCAATGTAGGTAGGTTTGAAGCAGTAACCACTAAAGCTAATCTCATGCATAAAATTATGCATGATTGCAATTTGAAAAAACACTATTGTTTTGTGTAGGTATTGGTAATTGTGATTCAAAGAGCTATTTCTATGCAAGCAACAAGGGACTACAAAGCTATACCTAATTAACATGGATTGACAAGTCAATAGCAAACAGAATAGTCCACTTTAAAAATTTGTTGTCTCTGCCCTGCTGTTTCTCAAGGGCAAAAATTTAGAGGCAGGATTAAAGTAAATACCATAGATGATTTTTTTTTTTTACTTAATTAAGACAAATTGTTTCTTCTGTCATAGTTTTTTTCCTCCCAAGATGTATTTTCAGTATTTTGTATGCACTTTATTAAGTTTTTTTTTAATGTTTGTATAAATATCTTAAATAATATCTACTTATTGGTTTACAGGAACTAAACCCCATGGCATATTTCTTAGTTCAACACTCTGCACCCCTGATATTTGAAATGATTCATTCCGCCTTCCACTTGCAGACCTTGTTAACAAGATTAAATATTCTTAGACTAACTACTAGAGTAAGCTGAGGGGGACTACAATCACGAAAAGACACATGGCTAAGGAGACCCAGGTAATTTGAAAGCTGAAAAACCATTTTATTTTTCAGTATGATTTATTTCATCCGTATTTATATATAATGTTACAAAAAAAGAAGGCAAATTTCTGAACCACAGATCCTTTGATGAAAAATAATGGACCTTTTATTACCCATTTTTCTTTTGGTTGTTTCCTCGGTTGTAAATTTTAAAGTAATTTTATTTAGTAATGCAGATTACTGTAAAATACAGAAATCGATTTTTAGCCGTCGGTACTATGAAAACGCTGTTTTCGACCTTTTAAAACGACTGATACCATCATTTCGCAAGCTCTAATTGTGTCCATCCACAGACTAGTTTCGCCGTTTACGGCTCATCAGTGAGGCTTTGACACACTTAGAGCTTCCGAAATGTCGAAATGGTCAAGACACGCTTCATGGCAGTACCGAGAGAAGGTTCCCGGTGGCGCCATCCGTGTCCGTTTGTTGAACTAACGAGATTACACCCGTCCAGTTTCAACGTCAATGCCCGGTCTAAGGAAAAAATTATGCAGATTACTGTAAAATACAGAAATCGATTTTTAGCCGTCGGTACTATGAAAACGCTGTTTTCGACCGTTTTCAATCAAATCGATTTCTGTATTTTACAGTAATCTGCATCATTTTTTCCTTAGACCGGGCATTGACGTTGAAACTGGACGGGTGTAATCTCGTTAGTTCAACAAACGGACACGGATGGCGCCACCGGGAACCTTCTCTCGGTACTGCCATGAAGCGTGTCTTGACCATTTCGACATTTCGGAACCTCTAAGTGTGTCAAAGCCTCACTGATGAGCCGTAAACGGCGAAACTAGTCTGTGGATGGACACAATTAGAGCTTGCGAAATGATGGTATCACTCGTTTTAAAAGGTCGAAAACAGCGTTTGTTTAGTACGTCAAATAATCACTTCTCAAAGGATTTATTTCATATTTGGTAGACCTATTAAGTCGAAAAAGCCACATACTAAAACAAAATTTGACAGCCAATATAAGTAATATCTTAATGTACTTTTTGCGCCTTTTGAACTTTTTTGGTTCTAGGCTGATGGCTTCCAATCAAGATCTGTTTAAAATAACAAATATAGCTCCAATTTGTTGTTTTAAAAAATGTTGTTAAAGTTTTTTGAGACTGTTTTACTAGAGTATTTTACACAGGAGAAATGTCATAGCAACAGCCTATTTTCTACTGACAAAACTGCTACCTGGTTCTACCTGCACAAAATCAACATGATGGTTTTTCAACGACAAAATTTTGTTAGGGTCAAGTAAAAAGTATTGTCAGTTTGACGAGTGTCACCTATTTGCTTTTAACTGCAAGTTTTCTCGTGAAATAGTCTTGTCGAATACCATTCGAGATAAAATTTGCTAAGGCAAAATATTTCTCTTGTTTTATTCAAGTTAGTTGCTCTTTGGCAATTTCGTTCATGACATTTTTTACAAAACCTGTCCTAAATGTCATTCACGAAATTGCCGAGCAACAAACTTTCATACCAATCAAAATATTTTGCCGGAAAAATTTTCTCTCTTATTATATTATAAACAAGGAAACTCAAAATTAATGCTTGGTTGCTTCTAAAAAAGGATGTAAAAGTACTTGAAAGGTCTTTGATTGCAAATGAAAAATCAATTTGTCCAAATAATTTCTTATTTGCATTGGGTGTCAGTTAATTTTAGAACCTATTTTTTTTTATTATGCAGCTCTTTAGACTTAATATCCCAGCTAAATGAAACAAATACTTTGAGGAATAATACAATGATTCAATAAAATAATTTTAATAGTTACAACTTTGACACCTTGCATAGCAAACGTGAGACTCTAAAATGAAAAATTGGTTAATAAAAATCCCATTATTTTTCATCAGAGAATTTGTGGTTAACAAATTGGCCTTCTTTTTTTAACACCCTGTATATTGTTATCTCTAAAATGATATCTTTATTAGGTATTCTTCATTTTTTTTACCTGATCTATACAAAGTGAAAAAGTGCTTTTCTACTATACACAATGAAGTCTTTATGTCTTTGAACATAAAAAGCTAATTTCTGTTTGTCCTTTCTTAAATTTTAAAAGGCCACACTTCAATTTTAAGTTTGAAAATATTGCATCGTTTGTTCCTCATATTACTTTACTACTTTACTACGGCAATAGTGAGCAGTCATTATATAACCCAACAGCTGTGCCCATTTTTCTGTTCATTCATCCAATTCAGGTGGTTAGCAGGTTTAGGACAAATGAAACACCCTTGTAGATCGAAAAACGGCCAACGTTTCGACGTATAATTAACATCTTCTTCAGGGCTGTGACATATAATGAGAACACACTACTTAATGAAACAGCAAGGAACAAACATGATAATTTAAATACTTGCACAGATGACAACAAAGTACAAACATTGATGATACTGTTACGGTGACCGTTACGCTCCGGACGAAGGAGGTAGAATCTTCGGGTCTCGACATTTAGCATGTCGTCACGAGTGATTGATTTATTTCTCTGTTTACTTAGAACGTAGTTGTTTACGACCTTTTTTTTATGTATCTCGTATTAATTATTTTTCTTCTAAAATATTCTAGGTTTTTCTGTAATTTAGGATTGTGTATAAAAGGCGAGTAAGCGCCGCCCTAGGGGAGTAGTCTTATTTTAAGCGAGCTATAAGTAAGCTAAAGTTCCGAACGATATTAGAAGGCTATAAAGTGTTCAGTAGTGAGTTATTTACTAGTCGAATTGTACCTGTGTGTATTTGTGGAATAAATAAATAGTGTTCGCAACAATACGCTGATTAATATATGCATGTACACTCTTTTCTTATTTAAGAGCATTAAAATTCTTTTGCTTCTCTTTTGAAGAAGATGTTAATTATACGTCGAAACGTTGCCCGTTTTTCGATCTACAAGCGTGTTTCATTTGTCCTAAACCTGCTAACCACCTGGACTGTAAGTGCTAAGGACGCGAACCACCATTACCACATTCATCCAATGTTCCATTATTCTCAATATGTCCGTGGGCCTTTCTGCCTGCAAGGAAGGACTTGATATAATTTTCTTTATTCCCCTGCAATTTGATGCTGGATGTGCAGAATTTTCAAAGTGGAGCTCTTCACTGATGAAGATTTTAATGTCCCTAAAGAGTTTTGGGTCTCGCTACCCTGTTCGAGTCTGTGCCCTTGTACATCTCTGGAGGTGCAGAATATGGTTAAACCATATCTCACCATGGGCTTCTTCTTTAGGTGCCCTGTCCTCTTCGGACGTTGGCAATCATGAGCGCTATCTGAACCTTGTCTACAGTCGGCGGAACAATGTGGTAGTGTACACTCCATACCATGGCCTTAAGTTTTTTAGCCAGGATACCAGGTCATTCCTTAAGATGTGATCGAAATACTCCAGTTTGCGCTTTTTTAATGTGAACATAACTTCTAGTTGCTCGTCGAGGCGTTGAAGTACCTCGGTGTTACGCACTCTTTCTACCCAGGAGATTCTCAATAGCCTTCTGTACGTCCACATTTCAAAGGGTTCCAATTTTTTGCACATCGCATCTGTGGAGGTCCAAGCTTCCTTTCCATAAAACAGTTTGTTGAGCACGTAACAGCGCAGTATTCGGATGCGCAGAGGCAAGCTTAAATTTCTTCTGCAAAGTACATTATTCATCCTCAGGAAGGAAGCAGGGCTCTTTTGACACAACTTTTTGTTAACCAAGGGTATAGACAGAATTAAAATCTTAAGGAATAAGTTTTATGTGTTTTTCCTCATTTAGTTGGTCAAGAGCAATATTTTGGTCAAACAGGTTAAAAAAACACTTAAAACATAAAACTTGTTTTTAATTGTGTCTGTGCCCTTTATGTCACTTAAGAATAATGCTTTTGGGCCATTTGCACCAAGCAATTTTTAATTGCATCTAGTTAAGGCTTCCTTTATTACCATGGTTACTCATGCTTATAACTATGGGTTAGGGATCCTTAACTTTAGGTTAACCTAAATTTGCTCAGTACAACATAGTTAAAGGCCGTTTGCACACCTTTTCTTAAAAAATTTGGTAACTGACAGATCGAGTGACATCAAGGCATTTTATAAGGGTTAAGTTCCACTTAGATCAACATTATGGGGAAGGTGTGCAAATGGCCCTAAATGGAACATTTTACTATAAAGTTTAAGCATTTTGATAATAAAAATCATTCCGCAAAATTTGAATCTGACGCACTCAATAGATGTTTCGATATGTCCCCAGCATCTTGGGGGAAAGCGCTTTAAAGCACTCCCAAATATTCTCCAATTAATGGATGAACTTTCATTACAGAAAATTGATAAACACTTCTTGACTTTGCCCGTTATAGCAGACAATTTCAAACTAAAAGTCAAGCAACATCCACTCATTTTATTTTTTGCAATCTGTTTGGAAACACATTGTATAACTACCAAGTCAAGTGTTAGGGGCATAAAACCATTAGTATCACAAAATCACAATATTTTATACTTATTTCTTCTTAATGTGTATGTTTATTTTTCTAGAAAAGTCCGAAAAGAAAACATTTTGTTCCTGATAATTCAGTCAGACTCAGAATAATATTGCAAGGTATTATTTTTAGATGTTTATGTGTTTATTTGCTGATAATACAATTTAAATAGATATTTTTTCCCTTTTAAGTTATATAAAAACGTAAATTGTATATAATAAGGCCTCAATGTTCGTGTATTTTAATTCTGTGTCCTTCCTCCATTCCACTTTAATGTTTTAATAAACGGTTGTCGTACATAACAGTTTATTCTTTTAATAAAGCAGGTAAGTTAGTAAGTACCTAAGTGGTTTTTTAAATTAAGGCCATTTCAAATTGATATTCATCTAGCTGGCCGGAAAATGATGGCACACAGTTTACTAGATGAATATTTATTTGATATGGACATTACCTGTGGATAAAAAAAAACTATACATGGACAATTGTTACGATTCGGGAGGGTAAATGATTAAGTTGATCGCTAATGGAAATGCAACCCGAATGCGCTGTGTCACTTGTCAGCCGTGGCAGCTTTGGTTTGGGAGCAAAATTTGGCCTGTCATAATCGTCACTTCAGTTGATTGACTTTGACACATCTATTTGAATAATCTATGGGTAGAGGGGAAGCAGAAATGTTAAAAACATAATGGCGAAATTTGAATCTCCAAAGACACATCACCAGATGACATAAGCACACATAGGCGTATTATTTTTCAGGGAAACAAGTATACGATTTTTGCGCAGCATACGTCTGCATTTTTATGCGGACCAAAACATTCAAATATGTTTATATTTAAATGATGTTTGATACATACCTACTCTTACCATTTATTGAGTTTTTTTAGATAAAAGATTAATAATAGAATACACCTACAAACGACGCTAATGGCTAACGTCTAAGAGCCGAGTAACAACATAACCACAAAACACAAATGAACTTACCGGTGAAAACATAATTTCCTAGATTTATTTTTATAATCCCAAGTTCTACACACAAAACATTGTCTCACCATGGCTAACAAACAAATTAAAACACACAAACGATTGCTAAAAGCGAAAAGTCGGCGGAAAACTCTTAAAACCAGAAAAAAAATCCATGAAATAACTGTCATAAATTGACATAAACCACGTGTCACAGGATTCTGCAATGTTGCCAATTGTGTGTATTAATCACCATTCAAAAATTATTTGGACAGAGTAGATATTATGGAGGACAACAATAGATATTATAGTAATCTCGTGGTGTAAAGATTCGCAAGATATCATCTAAAAAAAAAGGATGTGCCAATTTACTAGCAAAGTAATCCTGGCAACACTGTATGAAGGGTTTGTTTAGCACGCCAATATTGAAAAATGTAAATAAAGACCTCTACCTTGATAAATCCTATATGCAAATAGATATTCATGTAGTAGGGTGAAAAATTGTTATAAAATTAGCCCTTTATGGAAACCGCAGTTCGGATTGGGTTGTTCAGTATCAGCTGATTTTCAACCAATTGAATTGTGTGTCAGCACTGTCAGCAGTCTTGCCATCAATCCAGTTGCCTGAAAATCAGCTGTATGGTTTAATCTGATCCAGGATCGCGATTTCTGAGAAGCCTCAGAAGACACCAATCTTAGCATGCGCAGTAGAATAAACACTGACGTCAGCATCGGGAACGTCAACAAGGACGTGGGCGACGTTGTCACGTCATGTGGTAAAATTTATCAGTTCCTTAATTTTTAAAAAAAAATATTCATATTTTCTCATACGGAAATAAATAACAGAAAATAACGACAGTTATATTTAACTAGGAATGTTACTACATATTTTCGTTTTGTTTTCGAAGGCTAACAGCGACTAGGTACAATCGAGGTAAATAGGCAACACTGGAGAGCTGGAGATTCTTGTGGAGGGAATAATTTTATAAGACAGACACACTTAGATTGTGACTTAAAGTTGGCAGACGAGGTACGAGGTAGTCGTAGAAATCTAAATAAACAGAGGTTACCTACCTATTATCGCTTCCCAGTGGCGGCTCGTGGTATAAAAAGTAGGGGGTTGCACGTAGAAGGAAAGGCGCCGCTTGCAAAAATATTTTAAGGTGTCACGCCCAGTTTTGGTAATTAGCGTACGACAAGCGGCAACATTATTTAATAGTTAAATATCTATATAAATAAATAAAAAATAACACATAATAAAATAAAAAAATTGGGGACCTTCTTTTTAGGTCAATGGCTGCGAGTATGGCCCTTAAATGCTGGTGGTTTCTCGTTTCTACAAAAATAAAACTCTTTATTTTAATGAAATTCTGGTTATTAAATAGTAATAAATAATCACGTAGCTTTTATTTGAACAAAAAGTCAATTGCAATTAAACCTTCCACCGAATTCATGGTTAAATTTAAATTGTTGCAACTCCGCGTCCGGTCCCTACAATCGTCGCCCGCGCATTGTTTTGATTGCACTCAAATTGCAACACCACAGGGCTTACGGGAGCGTGCTGCGGTAGCCGGGCATACTTTTCATACATCATCATCATATTAACCTGCATATCGAAAAACCTTACGGTTTCCAAGATAAGCAGAAAAATGTAAAAATTTCAAAATTTTCAAAGGGTCAAAGGGGGATTTTATCAAAAATAGTCTCATATGAAAGAGGGGACAAAAATATGTAAAAAATTTGCAATTTTGGAATTTTCAGTAATTTCCTTCTTCTTCAAGATGGCGCCTAAAACGTAATTTTTCGACTTTTTATCGACATTTTAATATTTATATGTATATAATTCAAAAACTACAGACGGTATAACGATGCAATTAACACCAATGAATAGAGCAATTTCGACCACAAAATACCTGCTTAACTTGTCGTCCAAGGTTTTTAATTTAGTTGACGTAATGTTCGATCAAATAAAAACATTAGGTAATTTTTACAAAATTTTAACAGTTTTTAACTTCCTATAAGACTGTTATGAAACTAAGCCAAATCGTAATTAACGTTTTGAGCAGTATTTGAGACGACTCACACTTAATTGAGAATGTCGCGTGGACGCCAGCGGCCCGCAGTAAAACAGTGGAAAGAAAGCAGAGACTGGTGTTTGCAGCCGGACTGCAACACCAGCCTCGTTGCCGCTTTTCCTATCCTATACATGATCGCGGGCCGGATTTTATTGAAATCGACGTGGACTCATATACCTATTATTTAAATATACGGCGAACGTCAATACCTCACAATAAATCGAAAATGAAGCTCCTCAGTTGGCTATGAAATCTCGACTATGGTCGAAGAGTTTTTACTGCGCATGTTTACTGCGCACCACGTGCTAGTTGAAAGATGAGTGACTTTTGAATCTGACGTCTACAAATTTTTAGGTTATGCCAAATGTGATGTGGCGTCCTCTGCACCAACTCACTGGTGACAGCACACATTCTTCGACCACCGACTCACAGGTGGCAGCAGCAGCAGCAACAACAACAATTCACACACGGTTTCGTTCCCATCTTCTCACCGCCTTTCCGGAGACTAATTTGAGTACATATATAAGTTCCAAATATTAACCAGCATCCCGGCGTATAAGGCAGGGGTCTATCGAGCCTTACTGACGAGTTCAAGATAGACCCTGGAACGAAACGCCAACACCACTTGCATAGGTCTAGCGACTACCTGTCGCCATTTGTGGTGTTTCTCATCCTTTCCCAAGCTTCCAACCTTTTTCAATGGCACTACCATATCGGTACCGCCATAGTGACATGTTTATTGGCGGGAACGAAAGTCGACAAAAATAAATAAATAGCAAAATTTTCCATTGCTCTGATTCGAAGGCTCGTTGCAAGATGTTTTAGATGTTTAGTCTTTAGGACAAAGAAAGCGAAAAAAAAAATTATTCACTTCACTTCAATTTAGATAGTTACCGAAGTCATTTCTTGATTCCGGCACGATTGACGACGAGTTTTGTTTTATTGGAGGGAGCAATATTTCATGTGTTCAAAGGATTATATAAAGCCATTAAAATTTAAAAGGAAGATAGGTATCTACATAATAACTAAGTAAGCGCTACATTGAAGGCTAGATTCTGTTTTAGAGAACTATTCCACTTTCAATTTGCACCAAGAGAAATCAAAAGCTTTAAGGTTGTTGTAAAGATCCCACTGAGAATTTAAGTGGGTTTCATGGACCTACATACCTAGTTATAGGTACAACTTTACTTTGTTTTCAAAGGACATGGAATATTTAAAAGGATAAGTAAAGCCATATGGAATTAAACACACAAAGATTAGTTAAAGCAAATAAATTATAAGTACTTACTGAAAGAAACATCTTGTAGTTGTGGCCTAGTAGGTAAGGTCTTGTTATGGGTAAAATAATATGGATCTCCTATAGGACCTCATTAGAGGAGGGCCTGGATACAGGCAAAACCCCTGAATATCTGTTTAATTGCAAAACCAACCTACACTAGGTACACTAAACAAATCTCTGTCAGAAATAGGAACAATCCTGAATCTGCAGCAGTAAACACAGCACAAAAGACGCCGCACCGGAATACTCAGCCAAGCAAAGTTGAATTAGATTAACCAAACAGTATTTATGCAGACCCATTAATGATTTGAGTAAATTAAACTAAACAAACACTAAACTGAAAGTTTAAATTTAGCAAAGAACGAACAAGATCAAAATGAAAACTTGAAAGCGTTCCCAAAAAGTAGGGTTAAATGCAAGGTTGACAGATGTAATTTCTATTACCGTTTATGAGTGTTAAAAAATTCAATTTATTGTGATTTTTATCGATTTTATAATATCATATGTTCTGTTATAATATAAGTAATAATATCCTGCATAAACTTAAAAATGCTAATGATTTTAGTAAGATTTTACTAATTTATCTAATCGCGTGACGTCAGATGCGTCGACAAGTTGGCAACGTAGAACTTTCAAATAATTTTCAAATCTCGCTCATGCCCAGTTCATTTCCGTCGAGTAAATAAATAGGCATGTCGATCGTCAGCTGTTTTTGGCTTCTTTTTCAGGACTTACGTAATTTTTATAGAACTTCAAATTATTTGCGTGGACTCCGCGCCGTACATCAGGATTATTATGTCGCGGGCTATTTCTACTGACACATATAATATATAATAATGGATTTGTATATTATCAATATACACAATATTCGTTATTCTGTGTAGTTAATATAAAAAATAAAATAAAAAATTAGGATAAAATAAATCATCGGCAGCTCAAAATTTTGGTTGTTGCGCAAACCCAAGGACGCTAGACTGACAGGACGGCCCAATTCCCTCTTTTTCTGTACCCGCGGCGTGACGTCACATTAGTGCTCTGGTGAGATATATCATTAAGAGTTTATTCCGCGGACGCATAGTTTTTTGACATATGCTGTGCTTCTGTTTATCCTGTATTGGTTTAAATAATATTTTAGAAGTGTTGATAAGTATGAAATGGTCTATAAACTAGTAATAATACAAATAATTATGATTTCAAAGGTAGGTTTATTATTTTGATGCAGGCCGGGTTGCAAGCAACAATATTGAATACTCCATAAGCAACTACGAGTTTGGAATACTTACACTTATACTTAGCATATTAATGTACCGTCACATTGTCTTGATGTCTAGATAAGTTAGTATTGATTAGTTTTGATAATACTGCTACAAATACATAATGCCACTAGAAAAGATTTTCTGAATATTTTGAATAATGCTGTTCTCGTGCTTGAAGATCTCAGTGGCTTCATTAGTTAGTGTCGGATAATCCACTTCGTTGAAAAGAATATCGCGACTTTCAGGAAGAGTGGTCTGCTACGGCTGACTTCTTTGTTTATACCAGCCTGCAAAACCTCATGAACCCAGCCCAGAAAACACTTGATAACAGAATCTATTTAATTAACAATTTATTTAAATTTTGGCATCTTGCATCTCTCCAGTCCTCATAATTCATTGTAAAAGCGGCGTGCAATAAATATTGCTCGTGGTCCGTTGCTAATTGCTGGTTGCTTTAGAGCAAGAGCCAGCCGCCTAAGTACTTAATACTGAATGTAATACTTACTTATCCAAAAGTTAATTACGAAAGTCTCTTTCATAATCATTTGCAGTAAAATGCAAAGAGCATGGCATATTGCCGAGGTACCTGGATTGAATGTATCAGTTCGCTGGTAAAGGTGAATCCACTTGTTTCTTATTTTAAGTTAAAGAGCATCTTTTCTTTTTGTGAAAAAATTAAAGGATCTTTGTCTGCCTTCTTTCTTCTACTTTACTTACTTACTTTTGTTGTTTTTACATTCAGGAACAGCACAAATCTGACCAGATATTGTGTACTCGTATGTTTACTAAATCACAACCCAATCGGCACAATCACAACAACAAGGAAAAGATTCAAAAATTAGAATACAATCATAAAAAAAAACGAATAACCCGCGCCCGCGAATAATCATCGAGATGTCAAATCAAATATTCACACCGTTTTCGGTTGACCGCTCTAGAGCGCCCTGATACTATTTCCGTCCTTACATTCTTATTGAGAAAACAAATGACGGAAATAGTCTCGGAGCGCATGGGGCTCGGGAGAGAATGACGTCATTATCGCTCCCAAGTCCGCATTAAGCTGACGTCACGATCTTGGGCTCATGTTGTTTAAATGGCAGTGGACCATCCTGTACTGTTTACCGTCCTTGGCGCAAACCTGCAAACACTAGTACGAAGTACGAACCGCCCCAGTCGCTTCCTGATACTGGGTGGAACCATGATACGCACAATCTTACAAGTTTTTAAAGTACGGAAAAAAATAATTAGTAACAAATGTAACGATTTGTTAGCCGAGAGATTCTTTAGGACGATTAATATAATTTTTTTCTTTATCCCAAGAAAAGGCCTCTATATCAATTATTTTCCCCTAAACGCAACACACAGAAAAACCCGGACACAGGCGGTTTTTTTCGTAAATTTGACAGGAACAGAACTGGACATCCCGGACTTGCTTCGGCAAATCGTTTACGTCGTTCCCTCCCGGAAGCGTCATTAATTTCTCGCTGTCAAGTCGAGTTATAACCCATTTAGGGGTCACAAAGCCAGAAAAACCCTGTAAATTTGCTTCCGGTGCCTGCTATACATTAATATGTTGAGTGGGAGTATATCAGTGTGTCTCAACTTCAATATACTCACCATCTACGTGCAGTATTACGCACGTTTTAACTTGATACGACCGGGGTGATCAGAATCAGAAATCAGGTCAGGTGACCCAAATTAAAAATAAACTAGCATTTTATAAGGGTCTACCAGGTCTCCATTAAAAAAAAATCGTCAAGTTGGCTAACTATAGATTTTAGACATAACCAATAATAAGGGTGAATACGCATAACAATTGGCGATTAAAATTCCCGATGGGGGCGCTGCGAATGTAAACAAATATGGCGACTAAGGAAGTAATACAAAAGTGACGTTTGTTAAATTTTAAGAAGTTTTTTTGATTGAAACGACTTTTTTCTTCTAGTTTCAAGGTATACTTACTGTGTAAACACCGTTTTTAGAAAATTACTGTTTAAGTTACGTGCTAATGATATATTTATAGTCAACAGTGGTTTTGTTTGATTATTTGGAAGTGTTTTTTTTTGTGACAAACATTTTATGGGCATAATTTCCTGTGAAGCAAAAATTGCTTGAAAAAGTAAGTTTCCATGCAAAGTGTACCTTTTTTCGATTCTATTCCATAATTGTGATTTTTTTTAATTCAGGTATGGCTGAACCTGAAGCATACCTAAAACTAGCTACAGTGTTGCAGTACTTAGAAGCCTGGCTGTAACCAGCAGATGTATTGTGGAAGGAGAAAACATCTTGAATTCCAAACACTTAATTTTGTGTGGCCATTATGGAAATCTACCGTGTGGAAGTCTACGGTGAAGTGATAAAGATCGTAGCATTGTGCCTTCAGACAATAAGTGTTCTGCTGAATGGCAAACCCCATGAGGTGTCTGGAGCCGTGATGATCCATGCATCAGGTCAGGTTACAAAATTTTAAACTTTAAATGCAGCTGTAAAGTAGGTGCATCTGGAAACTATTTAAATAGGTACATAGTAAAAAACTATAGTAAAGTGGATGTGTTGTCACCAAAGTGTGTTTAAAATTTAAATGCAATAATATAGATAAAAGGTTTTTAATTAATTGTTTTATTTTGAAACCTGGGATAATAACAACTTGAGTTCTTATTTTGTCAAGCAATGTTGAAGTTGAGAGGTAAACCATTGCTTTAAATTTTGTATTCTATAATGCCACAGTGGTTTACCCCTCGGTTGAAGTATGGGCTTTCATGTTCGGCCTAAAGGTTTTGCTCCAAGAGAATTTGGTAGCACCTGTCCTTGTTTACCTATTACATCACTACCTAAGTATGAACAATTTCTTATTACCAATACGAAATTAAATATAAATCCTTTGAAAATAAAATGCCTAGTACCTTCTTTATTTCTTTGGAAAAAAATTTCAAGTGTAAGTAAGTAACTTTGTGCAAGGTAGATTGTTTTACTTGCCAGTTTATTAACCAATAATCTTTATAAATGTTATAAAAATGAAGTCATTAAAGTTTGAACTGGTTGTCTAGGAATAATGTACTTTGTGACTGTGAATAACTGACTTTGTGTACTGGAGACATTAAATTTACTACAACTGCACATATTACAGTAATAATTTCATCAATATTGCTAATTAAATTCCTAGGTTTATAAAGGACTTTTTACTATATCAAATATTTTTATTCTCTAATTAATTCTCTCAATATGTACTCTTGCTTTTGACAGTAGTTTTGGGTCAAAATTCTAATAATTTTTAAAACCAAATGCATCGACCTTTAGGTCCAACTGTGTTGCATTTACTTCGCCTACCTTCAATCTTTCTCCATAGATATTCCAATGTTGAAAATAAACAGAAAAGTAAAATGATTACTTCCTAACTAGTTTTACATTTTTGCCCCCAGGTGGCGTCTAGATTTTTTTAATCGCCAATAGGAAGGGAGCAAATTGGGTGAGACACTTAAAATGATTCTAGACATTCAATGAATTTGTCGCCCTGTATATCGGAAACTATTGACGTTGGGTATATGAAAGTAAGTATTTTTGAAATCAGCTTCTTCGGCTCTATCGATTTGGCATAAAAATTATGTATCATTCAATTTAAGAAAAACCAACCTTACGTCACAATTGTCATATTTGACGTACAAAACGTTTTCTAAATAAAGATTGGGTATCCTCTCGTGCCCGAAGTAGGAAGCGCGAATAAACTTTTTTTCAAATCGGAATAGGAAAATAGCAAATTGGGTGAAACACTTAAAATGATGTCTCTATAAATCAGATGGTTTATCATGTACAGTGCAGTTCTGCCTTTAATTGTATATCCATATTGGGTGTCGTTTAGTGCCTAGGATAAATGATTCAGACACATACAGAGCCATAAGGCAGCCATGGCATCACCCTAGAAAATACCTTTATTGATATTAATTGGGTCAGTTTCTAGAAATACTCTAGTGGTCTTGATTTGTATCTTGGTTTTCCACTTGGTCATTGCAAATGCGAGAAACTTCTGTATCTTGGGGTGCACCTTGTAGATATCAAGAATTTTTTTAAGCCGGCTATGAGGAACCATGTCGAAAGCCTTTCTGTAATCAATATATGCAATACTGATGTTACGTTTGTTTCTCTCCACGTTTTCCATGAATGTGCTGTCAATAATAAGTTGTTCTTTACATGCTTCGGAATTCTTCTTACAGCCCTGTTCCTCGGTTAAAATATTGCTCGCCTCCAGGTGTTGATCTATTTTACCCACAATAATGGATGATATGATTTTATAGAGGGTTGGAAGGCAGGTGATGGGCCTATAGTTGGCAGGGTTTTCACTGTCTCCTGGTTTGGGTTTTTTAAAAGTTTTCCCTTCGGTGAGAAATGTTGGTAGAAGTTCTGGGTTATTAATTATTTCATTTATCCGTATGGTAAGATTTTTATGAGTTGATGTAAATTGTTTGTACCAGAAGTTTTGGATACCGTCGGGTCCAGGGCATTTCCAGTTATGAGTTTTTGAGACTGCTGCAGTTAGTTCTTTCTCTGTTATGAAGAATTCACTCTGTTCCTTGATGTTTCTGACGCTCTCGATTTCATCATTGATCCATTCAGCATATGTCTTATGATTGACTGATTTGTCTCATATTTCGCTCCAGAACTCAGTTATGGCTTTTCTTGTCGGAGGGACAATTACTTTGTGTTCATCTGAAAGTTGTTGATAATACTGTTTTGAGAATTTCGTTAGTTTGACTCCTTATACCGCTTAAGTCACCCTGCATATGCAGCAAGCATCTGCTTCCAGATTTCAAGTGCTTGCAAAGGTGTATGTTCTCTGTTCTTGAAGACATGCTGAATTTTTGTAATAATTGACGTTGTTTGCTTTCCATTGATGAATTGGGTTGTTCTGCCAATATTTTGGTGGAGTTTTGCTATTTTCAACTTAATTTTTATTTGCCAGTTACGCTTCCTAATAGGATTTGTAGGTTGTTTAGAGAAACTACTAATTTTCTGATTTTTTAGGATAAGGGTGGCGCTAGAGCAGGCATAAATAATGCACTGGATATCCTCTAGTGTTAGGTTTTCAGTAATATAGGAGGGAATAATTTGGTCATTGTCATTGTTCGGGTAGAGGCATACATAATTTTATAAAATATAGATAAAAAGCAGACATAGGGGGCTCTGAAGGTGGAAAATTGACATTTCAAAAAAAGCTCCCAAGCCCCCACCCCATTCAAAAGTGCCGGTATTGGCCGATTCCTACGCGGAAACAGCCGAAATGGCGAAGAGGCGAACTCGATTTGTTTGAATCGCAAAAATGGCGTCGGTTTTTGTGTTTAATGATAAACTTTAATTTATTTCTGGTTTTAAATATAAATTTAATATAAAATTTTCGGGTGTATCACCTTATTAAGTGGTTTGCTGTGATATGTGGGTAATGAGGATTTTCCTACCTGGAAAATAAGAGGAGCAGAGGCGATGGTGTAGCAACCATACCACCTTGCCCCGCAACGGCGGGGGGCCCGGTGTATAAAGAGGCCCTAAGCGAAGCCGTTACTTGGTTGATTGAAACATTGACTTTAACATGTCACAAAAATCAAATTTGGCGGGGAATCCCTCTACTGGGCAGAGGCTCGCTCTTGGGTCATGCAAGTTATCAAGGAATTCCATTTTATTTCAAAGGTTGTATCCAGTAAACCAAATCCTCCTTAAGAACTAAAAAACGGCCAACAGTAGCAATGTAGGTAGGTTTGAAGCAGTAACCACTAAAGCTAATCTCATGCATAAAATTATGCATGATTGCAATTTGAAAAAACACTATTGTTTTGTGTAGGTATTGGTAATTGTGATTCAAAGAGCTATTTCTATGCAAGCAACAAGGGACTACAAAGCTATACCTAATTAACATGGATTGACAAGTCAATAGCAAACAGAATAGTCCACTTTAAAAATTTGTTGTCTCTGCCCTGCTGTTTCTCAAGGGCAAAAATTTAGAGGCAGGATTAAAGTAAATACCATAGATGATTTTTTTTTTTTACTTAATTAAGACAAATTGTTTCTTCTGTCATAGTTTTTTTCCTCCCAAGATGTATTTTCAGTATTTTGTATGCACTTTATTAAGTTTTTTTTTAATGTTTGTATAAATATCTTAAATAATATCTACTTATTGGTTTACAGGAACTAAACCCCATGGCATATTTCTTAGTTCAACACTCTGCACCCCTGATATTTGAAATGATTCATTCCGCCTTCCACTTGCAGACCTTGTTAACAAGATTAAATATTCTTAGACTAACTACTAGAGTAAGCTGAGGGGGACTACAATCACGAAAAGACACATGGCTAAGGAGACCCAGGTAATTTGAAAGCTGAAAAACCATTTTATTTTTCAGTATGATTTATTTCATCCGTATTTATATATAATGTTACAAAAAAAGAAGGCAAATTTCTGAACCACAGATCCTTTGATGAAAAATAATGGACCTTTTATTACCCATTTTTCTTTTGGTTGTTTCCTCGGTTGTAAATTTTAAAGTAATTTTATTTAGTAATGCAGATTACTGTAAAATACAGAAATCGATTTTTAGCCGTCGGTACTATGAAAACGCTGTTTTCGACCTTTTAAAACGACTGATACCATCATTTCGCAAGCTCTAATTGTGTCCATCCACAGACTAGTTTCGCCGTTTACGGCTCATCAGTGAGGCTTTGACACACTTAGAGCTTCCGAAATGTCGAAATGGTCAAGACACGCTTCATGGCAGTACCGAGAGAAGGTTCCCGGTGGCGCCATCCGTGTCCGTTTGTTGAACTAACGAGATTACACCCGTCCAGTTTCAACGTCAATGCCCGGTCTAAGGAAAAAATTATGCAGATTACTGTAAAATACAGAAATCGATTTTTAGCCGTCGGTACTATGAAAACGCTGTTTTCGACCGTTTTCAATCAAATCGATTTCTGTATTTTACAGTAATCTGCATCATTTTTTCCTTAGACCGGGCATTGACGTTGAAACTGGACGGGTGTAATCTCGTTAGTTCAACAAACGGACACGGATGGCGCCACCGGGAACCTTCTCTCGGTACTGCCATGAAGCGTGTCTTGACCATTTCGACATTTCGGAACCTCTAAGTGTGTCAAAGCCTCACTGATGAGCCGTAAACGGCGAAACTAGTCTGTGGATGGACACAATTAGAGCTTGCGAAATGATGGTATCACTCGTTTTAAAAGGTCGAAAACAGCGTTTGTTTAGTACGTCAAATAATCACTTCTCAAAGGATTTATTTCATATTTGGTAGACCTATTAAGTCGAAAAAGCCACATACTAAAACAAAATTTGACAGCCAATATAAGTAATATCTTAATGTACTTTTTGCGCCTTTTGAACTTTTTTGGTTCTAGGCTGATGGCTTCCAATCAAGATCTGTTTAAAATAACAAATATAGCTCCAATTTGTTGTTTTAAAAAATGTTGTTAAAGTTTTTTGAGACTGTTTTACTAGAGTATTTTACACAGGAGAAATGTCATAGCAACAGCCTATTTTCTACTGACAAAACTGCTACCTGGTTCTACCTGCACAAAATCAACATGATGGTTTTTCAACGACAAAATTTTGTTAGGGTCAAGTAAAAAGTATTGTCAGTTTGACGAGTGTCACCTATTTGCTTTTAACTGCAAGTTTTCTCGTGAAATAGTCTTGTCGAATACCATTCGAGATAAAATTTGCTAAGGCAAAATATTTCTCTTGTTTTATTCAAGTTAGTTGCTCTTTGGCAATTTCGTTCATGACATTTTTTACAAAACCTGTCCTAAATGTCATTCACGAAATTGCCGAGCAACAAACTTTCATACCAATCAAAATATTTTGCCGGAAAAATTTTCTCTCTTATTATATTATAAACAAGGAAACTCAAAATTAATGCTTGGTTGCTTCTAAAAAAGGATGTAAAAGTACTTGAAAGGTCTTTGATTGCAAATGAAAAATCAATTTGTCCAAATAATTTCTTATTTGCATTGGGTGTCAGTTAATTTTAGAACCTATTTTTTTTTATTATGCAGCTCTTTAGACTTAATATCCCAGCTAAATGAAACAAATACTTTGAGGAATAATACAATGATTCAATAAAATAATTTTAATAGTTACAACTTTGACACCTTGCATAGCAAACGTGAGACTCTAAAATGAAAAATTGGTTAATAAAAATCCCATTATTTTTCATCAGAGAATTTGTGGTTAACAAATTGGCCTTCTTTTTTTAACACCCTGTATATTGTTATCTCTAAAATGATATCTTTATTAGGTATTCTTCATTTTTTTTACCTGATCTATACAAAGTGAAAAAGTGCTTTTCTACTATACACAATGAAGTCTTTATGTCTTTGAACATAAAAAGCTAATTTCTGTTTGTCCTTTCTTAAATTTTAAAAGGCCACACTTCAATTTTAAGTTTGAAAATATTGCATCGTTTGTTCCTCATATTACTTTACTACTTTACTACGGCAATAGTGAGCAGTCATTATATAACCCAACAGCTGTGCCCATTTTTCTGTTCATTCATCCAATTCAGGTGGTTAGCAGGTTTAGGACAAATGAAACACCCTTGTAGATCGAAAAACGGCCAACGTTTCGACGTATAATTAACATCTTCTTCAGGGCTGTGACATATAATGAGAACACACTACTTAATGAAACAGCAAGGAACAAACATGATAATTTAAATACTTGCACAGATGACAACAAAGTACAAACATTGATGATACTGTTACGGTGACCGTTACGCTCCGGACGAAGGAGGTAGAATCTTCGGGTCTCGACATTTAGCATGTCGTCACGAGTGATTGATTTATTTCTCTGTTTACTTAGAACGTAGTTGTTTACGACCTTTTTTTTATGTATCTCGTATTAATTATTTTTCTTCTAAAATATTCTAGGTTTTTCTGTAATTTAGGATTGTGTATAAAAGGCGAGTAAGCGCCGCCCTAGGGGAGTAGTCTTATTTTAAGCGAGCTATAAGTAAGCTAAAGTTCCGAACGATATTAGAAGGCTATAAAGTGTTCAGTAGTGAGTTATTTACTAGTCGAATTGTACCTGTGTGTATTTGTGGAATAAATAAATAGTGTTCGCAACAATACGCTGATTAATATATGCATGTACACTCTTTTCTTATTTAAGAGCATTAAAATTCTTTTGCTTCTCTTTTGAAGAAGATGTTAATTATACGTCGAAACGTTGCCCGTTTTTCGATCTACAAGCGTGTTTCATTTGTCCTAAACCTGCTAACCACCTGGACTGTAAGTGCTAAGGACGCGAACCACCATCACCACATTCATCCAATGTTCCATTATTCTCAATATGTCCGTGGGCCTTTCTGCCTGCAAGGAAGGACTTGATATAATTTTCTTTATTCCCCTGCAATTTGATGCTGGATGTGCAGAATTTTCAAAGTGGAGCTCTTCACTGATGAAGATTTTAATGTCCCTAAAGAGTTTTGGGTCTCGCTACCCTGTTCGAGTCTGTGCCCTTGTACATCTCTGGAGGTGCAGAATATGGTTAAACCATATCTCACCATGGGCTTCTTCTTTAGGTGCCCTGTCCTCTTCGGACGTTGGCAATCATGAGCGCTATCTGAACCTTGTCTACAGTCGGCGGAACAATGTGGTAGTGTACACTCCATACCATGGCCTTAAGTTTTTTAGCCAGGATACCAGGTCATTCCTTAAGATGTGATCGAAATACTCCAGTTTGCGCTTTTTTAATGTGAACATAACTTCTAGTTGCTCGTCGAGGCGTTGAAGTACCTCGGTGTTACGCACTCTTTCTACCCAGGAGATTCTCAATAGCCTTCTGTACGTCCACATTTCAAAGGGTTCCAATTTTTTGCACATCGCATCTGTGGAGGTCCAAGCTTCCTTTCCATAAAACAGTTTGTTGAGCACGTAACAGCGCAGTATTCGGATGCGCAGAGGCAAGCTTAAATTTCTTCTGCAAAGTACATTATTCATCCTCAGGAAGGAAGCAGGGCTCTTTTGACACAACTTTTTGTTAACCAAGGGTATAGACAGAATTAAAATCTTAAGGAATAAGTTTTATGTGTTTTTCCTCATTTAGTTGGTCAAGAGCAATATTTTGGTCAAACAGGTTAAAAAAACACTTAAAACATAAAACTTGTTTTTAATTGTGTCTGTGCCCTTTATGTCACTTAAGAATAATGCTTTTGGGCCATTTGCACCAAGCAATTTTTAATTGCATCTAGTTAAGGCTTCCTTTATTACCATGGTTACTCATGCTTATAACTATGGGTTAGGGATCCTTAACTTTAGGTTAACCTAAATTTGCTCAGTACAACATAGTTAAAGGCCGTTTGCACACCTTTTCTTAAAAAATTTGGTAACTGACAGATCGAGTGACATCAAGGCATTTTATAAGGGTTAAGTTCCACTTAGATCAACATTATGGGGAAGGTGTGCAAATGGCCCTAAATGGAACATTTTACTATAAAGTTTAAGCATTTTGATAATAAAAATCATTCCGCAAAATTTGAATCTGACGCACTCAATAGATGTTTCGATATGTCCCCAGCATCTTGGGGGAAAGCGCTTTAAAGCACTCCCAAATATTCTCCAATTAATGGATGAACTTTCATTACAGAAAATTGATAAACACTTCTTGACTTTGCCCGTTATAGCAGACAATTTCAAACTAAAAGTCAAGCAACATCCACTCATTTTATTTTTTGCAATCTGTTTGGAAACACATTGTATAACTACCAAGTCAAGTGTTAGGGGCATAAAACCATTAGTATCACAAAATCACAATATTTTATACTTATTTCTTCTTAATGTGTATGTTTATTTTTCTAGAAAAGTCCGAAAAGAAAACATTTTGTTCCTGATAATTCAGTCAGACTCAGAATAATATTGCAAGGTATTATTTTTAGATGTTTATGTGTTTATTTGCTGATAATACAATTTAAATAGATATTTTTTCCCTTTTAAGTTATATAAAAACGTAAATTGTATATAATAAGGCCTCAATGTTCGTGTATTTTAATTCTGTGTCCTTCCTCCATTCCACTTTAATGTTTTAATAAACGGTTGTCGTACATAACAGTTTATTCTTTTAATAAAGCAGGTAAGTTAGTAAGTACCTAAGTGGTTTTTTAAATTAAGGCCATTTCAAATTGATATTCATCTAGCTGGCCGGAAAATGATGGCACACAGTTTACTAGATGAATATTTATTTGATATGGACATTACCTGTGGATAAAAAAAAACTATACATGGACAATTGTTACGATTCGGGAGGGTAAATGATTAAGTTGATCGCTAATGGAAATGCAACCCGAATGCGCTGTGTCACTTGTCAGCCGTGGCAGCTTTGGTTTGGGAGCAAAATTTGGCCTGTCATAATCGTCACTTCAGTTGATTGACTTTGACACATCTATTTGAATAATCTATGGGTAGAGGGGAAGCAGAAATGTTAAAAACATAATGGCGAAATTTGAATCTCCAAAGACACATCACCAGATGACATAAGCACACATAGGCGTATTATTTTTCAGGGAAACAAGTATACGATTTTTGCGCAGCATACGTCTGCATTTTTATGCGGACCAAAACATTCAAATATGTTTATATTTAAATGATGTTTGATACATACCTACTCTTACCATTTATTGAGTTTTTTTAGATAAAAGATTAATAATAGAATACACCTACAAACGACGCTAATGGCTAACGTCTAAGAGCCGAGTAACAACATAACCACAAAACACAAATGAACTTACCGGTGAAAACATAATTTCCTAGATTTATTTTTATAATCCCAAGTTCTACACACAAAACATTGTCTCACCATGGCTAACAAACAAATTAAAACACACAAACGATTGCTAAAAGCGAAAAGTCGGCGGAAAACTCTTAAAACCAGAAAAAAAATCCATGAAATAACTGTCATAAATTGACATAAACCACGTGTCACAGGATTCTGCAATGTTGCCAATTGTGTGTATTAATCACCATTCAAAAATTATTTGGACAGAGTAGATATTATGGAGGACAACAATAGATATTATAGTAATCTCGTGGTGTAAAGATTCGCAAGATATCATCTAAAAAAAAAGGATGTGCCAATTTACTAGCAAAGTAATCCTGGCAACACTGTATGAAGGGTTTGTTTAGCACGCCAATATTGAAAAATGTAAATAAAGACCTCTACCTTGATAAATCCTATATGCAAATAGATATTCATGTAGTAGGGTGAAAAATTGTTATAAAATTAGCCCTTTATGGAAACCGCAGTTCGGATTGGGTTGTTCAGTATCAGCTGATTTTCAACCAATTGAATTGTGTGTCAGCACTGTCAGCAGTCTTGCCATCAATCCAGTTGCCTGAAAATCAGCTGTATGGTTTAATCTGATCCAGGATCGCGATTTCTGAGAAGCCTCAGAAGACACCAATCTTAGCATGCGCAGTAGAATAAACACTGACGTCAGCATCGGGAACGTCAACAAGGACGTGGGCGACGTTGTCACGTCATGTGGTAAAATTTATCAGTTCCTTAATTTTTAAAAAAAAATATTCATATTTTCTCATACGGAAATAAATAACAGAAAATAACGACAGTTATATTTAACTAGGAATGTTACTACATATTTTCGTTTTGTTTTCGAAGGCTAACAGCGACTAGGTACAATCGAGGTAAATAGGCAACACTGGAGAGCTGGAGATTCTTGTGGAGGGAATAATTTTATAAGACAGACACACTTAGATTGTGACTTAAAGTTGGCAGACGAGGTACGAGGTAGTCGTAGAAATCTAAATAAACAGAGGTTACCTACCTATTATCGCTTCCCAGTGGCGGCTCGTGGTATAAAAAGTAGGGGGTTGCACGTAGAAGGAAAGGCGCCGCTTGCAAAAATATTTTAAGGTGTCACGCCCAGTTTTGGTAATTAGCGTACGACAAGCGGCAACATTATTTAATAGTTAAATATCTATATAAATAAATAAAAAATAACACATAATAAAATAAAAAAATTGGGGACCTTCTTTTTAGGTCAATGGCTGCGAGTATGGCCCTTAAATGCTGGTGGTTTCTCGTTTCTACAAAAATAAAACTCTTTATTTTAATGAAATTCTGGTTATTAAATAGTAATAAATAATCACGTAGCTTTTATTTGAACAAAAAGTCAATTGCAATTAAACCTTCCACCGAATTCATGGTTAAATTTAAATTGTTGCAACTCCGCGTCCGGTCCCTACAATCGTCGCCCGCGCATTGTTTTGATTGCACTCAAATTGCAACACCACAGGGCTTACGGGAGCGTGCTGCGGTAGCCGGGCATACTTTTCATACATCATCATCATATTAACCTGCATATCGAAAAACCTTACGGTTTCCAAGATAAGCAGAAAAATGTAAAAATTTCAAAATTTTCAAAGGGTCAAAGGGGGATTTTATCAAAAATAGTCTCATATGAAAGAGGGGACAAAAATATGTAAAAAATTTGCAATTTTGGAATTTTCAGTAATTTCCTTCTTCTTCAAGATGGCGCCTAAAACGTAATTTTTCGACTTTTTATCGACATTTTAATATTTATATGTATATAATTCAAAAACTACAGACGGTATAACGATGCAATTAACACCAATGAATAGAGCAATTTCGACCACAAAATACCTGCTTAACTTGTCGTCCAAGGTTTTTAATTTAGTTGACGTAATGTTCGATCAAATAAAAACATTAGGTAATTTTTACAAAATTTTAACAGTTTTTAACTTCCTATAAGACTGTTATGAAACTAAGCCAAATCGTAATTAACGTTTTGAGCAGTATTTGAGACGACTCACACTTAATTGAGAATGTCGCGTGGACGCCAGCGGCCCGCAGTAAAACAGTGGAAAGAAAGCAGAGACTGGTGTTTGCAGCCGGACTGCAACACCAGCCTCGTTGCCGCTTTTCCTATCCTATACATGATCGCGGGCCGGATTTTATTGAAATCGACGTGGACTCATATACCTATTATTTAAATATACGGCGAACGTCAATACCTCACAATAAATCGAAAATGAAGCTCCTCAGTTGGCTATGAAATCTCGACTATGGTCGAAGAGTTTTTACTGCGCATGTTTACTGCGCACCACGTGCTAGTTGAAAGATGAGTGACTTTTGAATCTGACGTCTACAAATTTTTAGGTTATGCCAAATGTGATGTGGCGTCCTCTGCACCAACTCACTGGTGACAGCACACATTCTTCGACCACCGACTCACAGGTGGCAGCAGCAGCAGCAACAACAACAATTCACACACGGTTTCGTTCCCATCTTCTCACCGCCTTTCCGGAGACTAATTTGAGTACATATATAAGTTCCAAATATTAACCAGCATCCCGGCGTATAAGGCAGGGGTCTATCGAGCCTTACTGACGAGTTCAAGATAGACCCTGGAACGAAACGCCAACACCACTTGCATAGGTCTAGCGACTACCTGTCGCCATTTGTGGTGTTTCTCATCCTTTCCCAAGCTTCCAACCTTTTTCAATGGCACTACCATATCGGTACCGCCATAGTGACATGTTTATTGGCGGGAACGAAAGTCGACAAAAATAAATAAATAGCAAAATTTTCCATTGCTCTGATTCGAAGGCTCGTTGCAAGATGTTTTAGATGTTTAGTCTTTAGGACAAAGAAAGCGAAAAAAAAAATTATTCACTTCACTTCAATTTAGATAGTTACCGAAGTCATTTCTTGATTCCGGCACGATTGACGACGAGTTTTGTTTTATTGGAGGGAGCAATATTTCATGTGTTCAAAGGATTATATAAAGCCATTAAAATTTAAAAGGAAGATAGGTATCTACATAATAACTAAGTAAGCGCTACATTGAAGGCTAGATTCTGTTTTAGAGAACTATTCCACTTTCAATTTGCACCAAGAGAAATCAAAAGCTTTAAGGTTGTTGTAAAGATCCCACTGAGAATTTAAGTGGGTTTCATGGACCTACATACCTAGTTATAGGTACAACTTTACTTTGTTTTCAAAGGACATGGAATATTTAAAAGGATAAGTAAAGCCATATGGAATTAAACACACAAAGATTAGTTAAAGCAAATAAATTATAAGTACTTACTGAAAGAAACATCTTGTAGTTGTGGCCTAGTAGGTAAGGTCTTGTTATGGGTAAAATAATATGGATCTCCTATAGGACCTCATTAGAGGAGGGCCTGGATACAGGCAAAACCCCTGAATATCTGTTTAATTGCAAAACCAACCTACACTAGGTACACTAAACAAATCTCTGTCAGAAATAGGAACAATCCTGAATCTGCAGCAGTAAACACAGCACAAAAGACGCCGCACCGGAATACTCAGCCAAGCAAAGTTGAATTAGATTAACCAAACAGTATTTATGCAGACCCATTAATGATTTGAGTAAATTAAACTAAACAAACACTAAACTGAAAGTTTAAATTTAGCAAAGAACGAACAAGATCAAAATGAAAACTTGAAAGCGTTCCCAAAAAGTAGGGTTAAATGCAAGGTTGACAGATGTAATTTCTATTACCGTTTATGAGTGTTAAAAAATTCAATTTATTGTGATTTTTATCGATTTTATAATATCATATGTTCTGTTATAATATAAGTAATAATATCCTGCATAAACTTAAAAATGCTAATGATTTTAGTAAGATTTTACTAATTTATCTAATCGCGTGACGTCAGATGCGTCGACAAGTTGGCAACGTAGAACTTTCAAATAATTTTCAAATCTCGCTCATGCCCAGTTCATTTCCGTCGAGTAAATAAATAGGCATGTCGATCGTCAGCTGTTTTTGGCTTCTTTTTCAGGACTTACGTAATTTTTATAGAACTTCAAATTATTTGCGTGGACTCCGCGCCGTACATCAGGATTATTATGTCGCGGGCTATTTCTACTGACACATATAATATATAATAATGGATTTGTATATTATCAATATACACAATATTCGTTATTCTGTGTAGTTAATATAAAAAATAAAATAAAAAATTAGGATAAAATAAATCATCGGCAGCTCAAAATTTTGGTTGTTGCGCAAACCCAAGGACGCTAGACTGACAGGACGGCCCAATTCCCTCTTTTTCTGTACCCGCGGCGTGACGTCACATTAGTGCTCTGGTGAGATATATCATTAAGAGTTTATTCCGCGGACGCATAGTTTTTTGACATATGCTGTGCTTCTGTTTATCCTGTATTGGTTTAAATAATATTTTAGAAGTGTTGATAAGTATGAAATGGTCTATAAACTAGTAATAATACAAATAATTATGATTTCAAAGGTAGGTTTATTATTTTGATGCAGGCCGGGTTGCAAGCAACAATATTGAATACTCCATAAGCAACTACGAGTTTGGAATACTTACACTTATACTTAGCATATTAATGTACCGTCACATTGTCTTGATGTCTAGATAAGTTAGTATTGATTAGTTTTGATAATACTGCTACAAATACATAATGCCACTAGAAAAGATTTTCTGAATATTTTGAATAATGCTGTTCTCGTGCTTGAAGATCTCAGTGGCTTCATTAGTTAGTGTCGGATAATCCACTTCGTTGAAAAGAATATCGCGACTTTCAGGAAGAGTGGTCTGCTACGGCTGACTTCTTTGTTTATACCAGCCTGCAAAACCTCATGAACCCAGCCCAGAAAACACTTGATAACAGAATCTATTTAATTAACAATTTATTTAAATTTTGGCATCTTGCATCTCTCCAGTCCTCATAATTCATTGTAAAAGCGGCGTGCAATAAATATTGCTCGTGGTCCGTTGCTAATTGCTGGTTGCTTTAGAGCAAGAGCCAGCCGCCTAAGTACTTAATACTGAATGTAATACTTACTTATCCAAAAGTTAATTACGAAAGTCTCTTTCATAATCATTTGCAGTAAAATGCAAAGAGCATGGCATATTGCCGAGGTACCTGGATTGAATGTATCAGTTCGCTGGTAAAGGTGAATCCACTTGTTTCTTATTTTAAGTTAAAGAGCATCTTTTCTTTTTGTGAAAAAATTAAAGGATCTTTGTCTGCCTTCTTTCTTCTACTTTACTTACTTACTTTTGTTGTTTTTACATTCAGGAACAGCACAAATCTGACCAGATATTGTGTACTCGTATGTTTACTAAATCACAACCCAATCGGCACAATCACAACAACAAGGAAAAGATTCAAAAATTAGAATACAATCATAAAAAAAAACGAATAACCCGCGCCCGCGAATAATCATCGAGATGTCAAATCAAATATTCACACCGTTTTCGGTTGACCGCTCTAGAGCGCCCTGATACTATTTCCGTCCTTACATTCTTATTGAGAAAACAAATGACGGAAATAGTCTCGGAGCGCATGGGGCTCGGGAGAGAATGACGTCATTATCGCTCCCAAGTCCGCATTAAGCTGACGTCACGATCTTGGGCTCATGTTGTTTAAATGGCAGTGGACCATCCTGTACTGTTTACCGTCCTTGGCGCAAACCTGCAAACACTAGTACGAAGTACGAACCGCCCCAGTCGCTTCCTGATACTGGGTGGAACCATGATACGCACAATCTTACAAGTTTTTAAAGTACGGAAAAAAATAATTAGTAACAAATGTAACGATTTGTTAGCCGAGAGATTCTTTAGGACGATTAATATAATTTTTTTCTTTATCCCAAGAAAAGGCCTCTATATCAATTATTTTCCCCTAAACGCAACACACAGAAAAACCCGGACACAGGCGGTTTTTTTCGTAAATTTGACAGGAACAGAACTGGACATCCCGGACTTGCTTCGGCAAATCGTTTACGTCGTTCCCTCCCGGAAGCGTCATTAATTTCTCGCTGTCAAGTCGAGTTATAACCCATTTAGGGGTCACAAAGCCAGAAAAACCCTGTAAATTTGCTTCCGGTGCCTGCTATACATTAATATGTTGAGTGGGAGTATATCAGTGTGTCTCAACTTCAATATACTCACCATCTACGTGCAGTATTACGCACGTTTTAACTTGATACGACCGGGGTGATCAGAATCAGAAATCAGGTCAGGTGACCCAAATTAAAAATAAACTAGCATTTTATAAGGGTCTACCAGGTCTCCATTAAAAAAAAATCGTCAAGTTGGCTAACTATAGATTTTAGACATAACCAATAATAAGGGTGAATACGCATAACAATTGGCGATTAAAATTCCCGATGGGGGCGCTGCGAATGTAAACAAATATGGCGACTAAGGAAGTAATACAAAAGTGACGTTTGTTAAATTTTAAGAAGTTTTTTTGATTGAAACGACTTTTTTCTTCTAGTTTCAAGGTATACTTACTGTGTAAACACCGTTTTTAGAAAATTACTGTTTAAGTTACGTGCTAATGATATATTTATAGTCAACAGTGGTTTTGTTTGATTATTTGGAAGTGTTTTTTTTTGTGACAAACATTTTATGGGCATAATTTCCTGTGAAGCAAAAATTGCTTGAAAAAGTAAGTTTCCATGCAAAGTGTACCTTTTTTCGATTCTATTCCATAATTGTGATTTTTTTTAATTCAGGTATGGCTGAACCTGAAGCATACCTAAAACTAGCTACAGTGTTGCAGTACTTAGAAGCCTGGCTGTAACCAGCAGATGTATTGTGGAAGGAGAAAACATCTTGAATTCCAAACACTTAATTTTGTGTGGCCATTATGGAAATCTACCGTGTGGAAGTCTACGGTGAAGTGATAAAGATCGTAGCATTGTGCCTTCAGACAATAAGTGTTCTGCTGAATGGCAAACCCCATGAGGTGTCTGGAGCCGTGATGATCCATGCATCAGGTCAGGTTACAAAATTTTAAACTTTAAATGCAGCTGTAAAGTAGGTGCATCTGGAAACTATTTAAATAGGTACATAGTAAAAAACTATAGTAAAGTGGATGTGTTGTCACCAAAGTGTGTTTAAAATTTAAATGCAATAATATAGATAAAAGGTTTTTAATTAATTGTTTTATTTTGAAACCTGGGATAATAACAACTTGAGTTCTTATTTTGTCAAGCAATGTTGAAGTTGAGAGGTAAACCATTGCTTTAAATTTTGTATTCTATAATGCCACAGTGGTTTACCCCTCGGTTGAAGTATGGGCTTTCATGTTCGGCCTAAAGGTTTTGCTCCAAGAGAATTTGGTAGCACCTGTCCTTGTTTACCTATTACATCACTACCTAAGTATGAACAATTTCTTATTACCAATACGAAATTAAATATAAATCCTTTGAAAATAAAATGCCTAGTACCTTCTTTATTTCTTTGGAAAAAAATTTCAAGTGTAAGTAAGTAACTTTGTGCAAGGTAGATTGTTTTACTTGCCAGTTTATTAACCAATAATCTTTATAAATGTTATAAAAATGAAGTCATTAAAGTTTGAACTGGTTGTCTAGGAATAATGTACTTTGTGACACTTTTTATAGGTATTTTTTAAATTAAAACTTGTCATCTTTTAATACTGGAGACATTAAATTTACTACAACTGCACATATTACAGTAATAATTTCATCAATATTGCTAATTAAATTCCTAGGTATATAAAGGACTTATTTTTCAAGCGGACTAAAAGGACCTCGTTTGTTTTCTCCATTCGCACACCTAAAGTGGGCTTTCTAATCCTGAGACCAAAAAAGTAGCAAAAAAGTCCTAGGCAGTAAAAGTAAAGTCAAAAGTCACCGCTACTGTCATGGTGGCGCATATACAAACCATCTTATTGTCATCTTTACATTCTTGATGAAAAAACAAAGGATAGGAATATTCTCAGAGCGCTCGAGAGCACCACCCGAAACCGTTTTTAGTCGAAATCGCATAGGTTCTCGAATTCTGTTAAATGTCGTTGGTTGTCATGCGCGTCATCATATTTATCTGTCAATGTGATTTTTATTAATTTAGTATTGATAATAATGCTACAAATTTTTAGTTTATTATAATTTACCTAAACCACCTAAACCATTGGTTACGATTTAATACCGCTAAAACCACTGAACATTGAAAACCACCGTTCCAACACATAATATTTATATACAACACTCATTGAGTAAGTACCTAGATCCGCTTAAAGAGGATGAGACAAAATTGCAAAACTTAATCACTCTGAAATAGAGTTATTTCCTGCATGCTTGAAAAAAAAATAGTATATGTTACTCGGAGTAAAAGGTCTTTTTCGCCCAGTTGCAGGCCTCAGCTTCGCTTCGGCCGTCAATCTCTGGGCTCAGCACGAAAAGACCCACTTTTACTCCTAGTGACATAATCTACTATTTAATATATCAAATATTTTTATTCTCTAATTAATTCTCTCAATATGTACTCTTGCTTTTGACTTTAGGAATAATGTACTTTGTGACACTTTTTATAGGTATTTTTAAAATTAAAACTTGTCATCTTGTAATACTGGAGACATTAAATTTACTACAACTGCACATATTACAGTAATAATTTCATCAATATTGCTAATTAAATTCCTAGGTATATAAAGGACTTTTTAATATATCAAATATTTTTATTCTCTAATTAATTCTCTCAATATGTACTCTTGCTTTTGACAGTAGTTTTGGGTCAAAATACTAATAATTTTGAACAAGCAGGTATACAAGGAGCGACAAAACTAAATGCATCGACCTTTAGGTCCAACTGTGTTGCATTTACTTCGCCTACCTTCAATCTTTCTCGATAGATATTCCAATGTTGAGTGACTTGCAAATTGTAAGTTCTGAAGATAATCAGCTAGACCTTTACCTTGTTACCTGTAGTATCACAGTAAGGATTGCTAAAAGGTTGAGGTGGGTGAGACTTCAGAATTAAAGGGGGCCTCTATCAACAGCTAGATCTTGTAGAGTTTTCTTGAGGGGTTTAAATTTGTAGTTCATCCTTCTTTGCTTGGGACAGATTGGAGAAAAAATTATGACAAGCTTTTTTTTATTTTTTCTAATTTTGACATATAAAGTGGCACTTTTCAATACTGATGACAGTGATGTAACGTCCTACTTTTCGTAGCTAGTTACGAAAAGTAAAATCTTTCGTAACTAGTGATGAAAAGTTGGTGTCACCACCAGTTGCAGGTTTCGGCTGTGGCACACCGTTGCTATAGTTTTACGGTATTAAGTAGATACAAAGTGGTTTAAAAGTAAATATTGAAGTTTAATAATAATAATTCTCTCTCTAAGTAGGTATTTGTAGCCACAATTAGAAAAAATCTTGTATGAAACACGTGACGAAAAACCTTTTTTGTGTATCTCATTCAAATTGCGGGAACTCGCTGCGCTCGTCCCGCAAACATTCATTCGTTACACAAAATCGGACTTTTCGTAACTGGTTACATAAATAGCTATTATATCAATCAATCATATCTATGTTAATGCAACAATTAACCTAACTATATACACAAAGAGGAATAGAACCATCTTTGCGAAAGCTGTTTCGAAACAATCACCACTTGTCACTTGGACACTTTTATCCAAAAACTTAGACTGTGGTGCTTCTTGGTGCACTGATGTCTTCATATCCACCAAAGCATTTACTACCAATTGTTCCTTAGGTGTTAGATCACTCAATCATAACAACTTTTCTTCACTAGGTTCAGAATTTAAAGTCGGTATACTAACTAATAGGTTCTTTATGATAACCATCACAAACACTACTAAAGTCTGGGATAGAGAAGTCATTGTCTGACAAACTTTCCCTGGAGGAAGATTTCTTGATGGTCCAAAGTGGTGGGAAAAGCTTTTAACTTAGGTCTCAACAAGTTTGATGCTAGTATTCCTGAAAAATTATTACCCAAAAATGTTAAACAAAAAACACTTAATTGAAAAATATGTCTAAATACCTCTATTGTAATCATGTTGCTTAAAGTGCAATGAACAAACTCTCAAATGTTTGCTAACTGGGTTTGTTATTGACAGGACTTTGATCTAGGATTTTCTCCTGTCCACAAACTCATCCACGCCAAACTTTTTTGGAAATACTTCTGTTGGTGTTTTTGGGGCAATTGCAATTGAATTCGCAGCAATCTGTATTATGGATAGTTTTCTTCTGCTTTTTTCTTGTACTGAACCTTTTTATAAATCACCTGACAATTTGGACCACAAAACTAATCATTAAACACCGTGATACATGAAGTAAAAAAAAACTATACAAAATGTAGACAATTTCGCAAAATGCAGGGGAATTTAAAAATACATCAAACTTTGTTGATACAACTCCCGAAGCAAGGACGAAAATACGTAAAAATAAACAGAAAAGTAATAGTATATTATACAACAAGCATTTAATGAGAGTCGTTATTCTCGAGGGTAACGTTTGAGCCCACGAGCGAAGCGAGTGGCACAAGTTGCCCGAGAGAATAACGCTCATTAAATGCGAGCTGAATACTATACATTATCCACGACCAAGATTCTGGGTTTTCTCAAATATGATTAGTTATAGGTGCCACAAAGATAATTCATAATTTTAAAACCACGACCACGAATGGTTCCGATAATCGACGGCGCGACGTTTGATGCGTCGATAGATGACGGTCTAGTTGCCCGCGCATGTTCATTTCAATGCTACGAGGGTGGATAGTACATTACTTCATTTTATGGCCTATTTTAAGTATATTTCAGTGAAAAGTACATTTTTTAGTGAAAAAGAGACACTGTAACCTACATTTGTCTCGATACATCCTGATAGAAGGATAATTATTTGAATGCACCAGTGGTAACTACCGATTTCATGTTTAGAGCAGTTTACTTTTTGAGTCGTCAGTTGCCTACGACATGTTTCGTTACCATGTCAACTCATTATTCACTTGTGAATAATGTTCATTATTCACAAGTGAATAAAGATTAGCATTAATCTTGAGAATGTACAAGAATAATGTGATTATTATAGTATGGTCGTGGGTAAAAATAATTACTTCCTAACAAGTTTTACATTTTTGCCCCCAGGTGGCGTCTAGATTTTTTTAATCGCCAATAGTAGACTAAAAACAGGGTCCTGGGTATTTTATTTTATTTTGAGTTGAGTTTATGGATTTCTTTGTTTGTCCTTTGGGGCTCTCGAACCTAGATGGCGCCAGCCTTCTTGAAACGAGAATTCATCTGCCAGCTGTTAAAACATGGAAACACCTAAAATGCGCGCTATCTTTTACGCACCTCTCTCTATGCCCTATATTAGAAAAGGAAGTCAACATCATCCTATTTTTTTTTATTACAAAATGACATATGTCAAAACGACAAACAACTCAAACAAAAATGGTGAAGAGTGAATTAGGTGGGAAAAGTTATAAATAAACAATTAAATTTATAAATAAACGTTGTTTACAGAGTTTATAAGGTGTTTAATATCGTTAATATTTTAAATTTTAATCGGACACTCTTATTTTACAATACCAAGATGTAGAACGATTGGTTTAAAAAACAGTACAGTGCCTAAAATACGTTTCCTTATGTGTTTGGAAGCAGTTGGCATACCATTGTTCAAAATTGTAATTAGTGTTACCTGAAAGAACGAACAAATAAAAGGTCTTAACAATGGAGCAAGTAGACTTGGGAGATCAGGTCTATGCAGCTGAGAGGATAATGAAGAAGAGAATTCGAAAGGTAATAATCTATAAGTCTTATTTATCTCAAAACTTCAAGCACATAGTGTTTGCAGAACCATGGATATAAGCCCTAATATTATAGACTACCTAAATTACTAAATACATAAAAAGCTTGTTTTTCCACTTTACAGACACTGAAACTTGTAGGTATGTTTCAAATTTTGGGAGATGTTTGGACTTAACTTAAATAGAGAAAAGCATAACAGTGTGTTTTATGCTTAGTATTCACTCCAGTTACATTACTTACCTCACTCTCAGCTTTAGCTTAGTAATAAATGTACCCGAAGCCTACATGCATGTTTTTTTTTTTAATAATACTGCCATCTTAAAATTCTTAAGAAAGAATGTCTTATGTTCAAAAATATTGAAATTTGAGTTGTTGGTGCCAAACACTTTTTTTTGCTTTGATTCAGGTATTTGCCAAATACTAATGTCATATCTTAACAGGAACTCTTCAAAACTATTAAAAAAAAACCTGTGGTATGTCTCAATTAGCAAAACATGCCAAGAATGAATGTGGTATCTAAGATGTACCAAGAATAAATGCAGTAAATGGTTTTTGTTTGTGAGCTTAGAGTATTCATCTTAAGTAGGTACATGAATTATAGCCCATGTATTCTCTGGAAAGCAAATGAAAGTCAGTTCAGGAATAGTAGGTATACTATCACATAAGCAGCAAAAGTGTGAGTTTTCTGGCAAGGCTGTGCAGTCCAATACAGGCAAGCCAGAAAAGTCACTTTAGCTCCAAATAAAATATATTAATTTTTCTCCAAACCTTTGCATGATGTCTGATGAATAAAACTAAAGTTTTGTTCTTTGATTTATTATTATTATTTTAAATTTATAATTTGTCTTAATGTTCTGTGTTTTTGTTTTATTTCTATACAAATGTTAAACCAAGTTGCACATACTGCATTATTTTCTTGTTTCACCTTTAGAAAACCCTGAGAAAAACTTGTATATTGAATTTACCAGCAGTACCTCTTTTTTTCCTGGCAAAATCGCAGATAATATTTAAGGATAAATGCAGTATGTAGTATTGTGTTGGACAAAGTACTGAATTTTATCAAACAATAAAAAGTGTTCTGCTTAATTCTAGATATAAGCTTCAGTAAAATTCACATTTTTTTTTTTAAATGTTGTTAAATCTAGAAGGGCCAAAGGAAAAAATCAAATATGAATCTCAGGTTGCCTCTTCATCAACTTACTGCATTTGTCTTTATGAGGGCAGAATAGTTCTCATGAAACGCTGATAGTTTAATGTAGGGTGATTCAAAATACAGTAGAAAGATTTTAAGGGCATATTTGTGGGGTCAAAATAAGATCTTTTTCCCTATAAATAATGTGTTTAATGTGTAGGTCCTATAAACATAGGTCCTAAAATGATTTTGGGCTTCTCGTGGCCTACCAGCATCATTCCAGTGAGTTTTGAACTTACCAAATTCGCAAAGGTGATAATGAGAGTTTGAAAACACATTCTAACGTAGTCCTAAAGTCGCTGAACCTCAAGTGCATTACCATCACTTGTCAGCCAGTTGTTCAAATGGATATGGTTCGTTTTCCATTGTAGATAGATAAATCCAGCAAACAAAATCTTACTAGATCAGACAAACTAAAAAACTGTTAACGATTCTAACTTTCGATTCTACAAAATTGATTTTAACAATTTGACAGCATAGATAAAAAACAATAGTTGCAATAACTACAAGTCCCAGAGCCCTATGTTTTTCCTTATTATGGTGATGATACTGCAGCCGTTTAGTCAAAGGAGTTTTTCTCGCAAACGGTTAGTTTAATCACGAAAGTTCAAGAAATCAAAATTAAAGATATTTGTTTGGCCTACTAGATAGTGATGATGAATTTAACAAAACTCCCGGGAAACATAAAATATTCATCATCATAATGACGGTAAGTCCTTAAAAACTGCGAGAAATTCAAATTTCGCCATTTCTGAGAAAAGAAATGAAAAAGCTCATTGAGAAAAGGGAATGTACAAATTTTCAAGAATTTTTATGATTAAATAGGGCTGCAATTAAAATAGCTATTTATGTAACCAGTTACGAAAAGTCCGATTTTGTGTAACGAATGAATGTTTGCGGGACGAGCGCAGCGAGTTCCTGCAATTTGAATGAGATACACAAAAAAGGCTTTTCGTCACGTTTTTCATACAAGATTTTTTCTAATTTTGACTACAAATACCTACTTAGAGAGAGAATTATTATTATTAAACTTTAATATTTACTTTTAAACCACTTTGTATCTACTTAGTACCGTAAAACTGTAGCAACGGTGTGCCACAATCGAAACCTGCAACTGGTGGTGAAACGAACCTTTCATCACCAGTTACAAAAGATTTTACTTTTCGTAACTAGTTACGAAAAGTAGGACGTTACGTCACTGTCATCAGTATTGAAAAGTGTCACTTTATATGTCAAAATTACAAGAAAAAAAATTTTACAACTTTGAGGGGGTAAGGGGTTCATTTTAGGACCCATGTTTATAGAAAAAAAAACGTTTAAAATCTTTGTACTGAATTTGATTCACCCTGTATAGCATGTTATTAATGGTTTAATTTCGGGTTTAATACTTAATCCAATGCTCCAAACATTCACATTGTTTGCTATAACAACCAATTCTTAACAAGGAACTTCTTGGTCCATTGGAAATTATGTTTATGAAATGAAATTTAGTCTTTTCAGGTTCATAACCAAGGGTCTTGAAAAAAATAAAACATTTGTACTCTTAAAAAAAAATTTGTTGCTTTTGCTCACCTATATTTAATGGGTAGATGGTTTAAATACTTGTTTTGATTTCAAGGGGGTAAAGGAGTATTATGTAAAATGGAAAGGTTGGAGCCAGAAACATAACACTTGGGAACCTGAGGAGAACATACTTGATGGAAGACTTATTCAGCAGTTTGAACAGTCGCAGAGAAATGAAGGAGGTGGCAAAAGAGGTTCGAAGAAGAAGGAAAGAAAAGAGACACAGAAGGAAGTTGAAACTGAGGATGAAGGTAAATTAATGTTTATGTGTGCAATTTTGTCCCTGTTATGGCATACTCAGAATTCTGATTCTATTTGAGTTTATTATACCAGGGACCCGTTATTAAACAAATGCTTTTTACGATTTTTGTTTTTTTCTGTTTACTATAGGGTTTACTTAAATGCAATTTATGATTATGCAATTGGTGGAGTTCGGATTATAGTTTGAAGTTTGAAATGGGAAATTAATATACATTTTTTAGTTTACGGATTATAGTGAAAACATGGATGGAAATATACTTTTTCTACAAACGTCAAATAATGACGCATTTTACGCTTTCATTAGACAAACGAAAACCTAACCATTATTGAGGATCAGAATGTGAGTTTACTTTTCCGCGCGTTGCCCAGGACAGCAAGCGAAAAAGATTTTATCGCTTGCTGTCAACAGCAACTACCACCACTCAACCAATTATTTAAAACGTCATTGTCACTTTGATTTAAATTTTCAGATTGTGACTTCAGTTATGCTCAGTTGTGATTCACATTATTTGAAATTGATCGTTTGCAGAAAAAACGTTGTATGCATTACGAGCAAAAAGTAACTTTTTTGCTCTCGACTGATTGCCGCTCTCCGCTTCGCGTCGAGCGGCAAACTTCACTCTCCGAGCAAAAAAGTTGTACTTTTCGCTCTTAATACATAAATAACTATTTTCTACAAACGTGAAATAATGACGCATTTTACGCTTTCATTAGACAAACGTAAACCTAATCTTTTTTGAGGATCAGAATGTGAGTTTACTTTTCCGCGCGTTGCCCAGGACAGCAAGCGATAAAGATTTTTTCGCTTGCTGTCAATAGCAACTACCACCACTCGACCAATTATTAAAAACGTCATTGTCACTTTGATTTAAATTTTCAGATTGTGTCTTCAGTTATGGTCAGTTGTGATTCACATTATTTGAAATTGATCGTTTGCAGAAAAAACGTTGTATGCATTACGAGCAAAAAGTAACTTTTCGCTCTTAATACATAAATGACTATTTTATAAATATATTTATGGGGTTGAGTGGAGTGGGTACTGCAGATTTTATTTACTTTTACTTTACTTGCAAAAGTTGTCTTCTAATAGCCTATTTATCTATTCCAAATTTTATTAAAAAATCGCATTACTCAAACAATTAAAAAAAAGTGTTTTTAATATCTCCTAAACAGTGTCGGACATGTAAAAATATATCACAATCAAAGGACTATTCTACCTACTTAAAATTAATTATAGAATAACGCATTTAAGCAGGTACATATGTAACATACAAAATGTTGTTATGGCTAAGTTTTCTAATTTTGCTCTGAGAATATTTGTTTATTTACCACCGTATATGTAATGCTATCATTACAAACGTCATAGGTGGGTGGGAAATTACTTATTACCTACATCTAAATTAGGCGTAGGTAATGGGTATTCACTACCACCCGAGGGCGCTAATGGCTTATTACCTATCTCTCTTTCAACCCTAATTTTTCATGCTTATTTCTTGGCCCCTAAAATTTAATGTGTTTATAGAATTAAAAAGGTGTGCCTAGAAGCATCGAACTAGATAAGATAGTTAACTGGTAATTTTTAAAAAAGATAGTTAAAAATATTATAAATATCTTATACGAAAAATATGAATTCATATTTTGTAGGTTGTAAATAAAATAGTACACACACCTCGGTAGGAAGTTTCCTTACCGTCTCGAGATTTTTTAGTTCATCTCGACGCTGCGCGTCACGATAAACGATCAAATCTCTCAACAGTAATGAAGGACTTCCCACCCCGGTATGTAATATGCTATTACAATACCAGTATCGTGTACCGCTAAACATTCTGTGGTCTGATCTATTAGGTCGAAGTGGCGATGAAAGCCAGGACGAAAGCCTCTCACAAAACCCTCCAAATAAACATGAAAAAAAGAGAGACAGTGACACGCCAGGCTCCCCAAAGAAAGGTGATGAAACGCTTGAAGAAACTGGGATAGGTAAATCAAGCACCCCAACCAAGAAACGTGGTGGATTTTACGACTACGCAGGGTCAGAACCGGAAGTGGCAGATCAAATTTCCAATACCGACATTGTCCCTGCAGAAAACGATAACTCAAATAGCTCGAGTAGTGAAGATAGACGACCCCTTTTGTCCCGAATTGAGGGGGGTGGTACTAAAAGGAAAGCTGAGGTTTTGTCAACGGAGAGTGGTAAAATCGGGGTCACCATCACCACCAGTCCCACAACTGGTAGCCCTCCCCCAGCGAAAATTAAGCACGAAGACAAAAGACATTCGTCAGATAAGAAGTATTTTGGAAGCGATGCCGCTTATCCCCAAGCGGCTTTGCCGTCTGAAACGGAAAAAAGAAGCGAAAAAGCTGATGTAAGTTTCAATTTTTTTTTAATTTTGAGTATTTTTAACAAAACTTTCTCAGATTAAAACGGAAGGTAGGAGCGATAAGCTCATGCTTCCTCTTAAACCTTTCAACAACAATAACGACCCAAACGACTTGGCTGAACTCATGAGCCCCAGTTCCGACTTCTGGTTGTCAAGGAATCCCGTAGCCGATCAAGTGTTCATCACCGATGTTACGGTCAACTTAAAGACAGTGACTATCAGGGAATGCAAGACCGGGAAAGGGTTTTTCAAGGAGTGGGAAGACGGACAGGAGAGGTCAAAAGATGTGATTTAAGGTAAGTTTATTATAGTAGGCGGTACTTCTAACTTCCAATAATTGAAGGGCATTGTTTTGTGTATAATTTTTGTATTGTCTAATGACGGTTTTAAGCTAATTTGTTTTTAAGTTTAAGATTTACCATGTTGTATTGTATGGGTGATAATGGTAATTGTGGTTCGTTTAATTAGAGCATTGAGAAAGTACATTTTTATATTTATGTCATGATCGCGAAACTAAAAGGGGTATGATATATCTCAATAAAAATTCCTAATTTTAACATTATTTTTAAAGGACGATATTAGGGACGTAATATCGACTAATTATTCACGGCGCATCTTTATAGTTGGTAACACCATCCTCTGACCTTTGAATTTTTGCCTAACATTTTTTTAACTTTTCAATACTGAGAGGGTGGTTTTTATAACGTGACAGGGTGTTTTATTTCTGACGTATTTGTTGGATCTCTTTTTTTTTAACAAAAAACAGAAGGTGGACGATCACGGTTCAAGGAATATTTTTGTCTTGTATCAGGTTAAGAGTCTTGGAATTGCTGATTTTAGAAAGAAAACCCACAGTTATCATAGTCACCTGAGAGGGAAGTCACTTCATAAAATGTGTATACCAAAATTCCTCTAAATACCCCTAAATTAAACTAAACTCCACTAAATTCACCTAAATTCCATATAATTCATTTGACTCCTGTGTATGTAAAACTTCTCGTTTAAGATTAGTATGTACTTAATAAAAATTTAGGGAAAACAGACGAAAATCTTACACATGATCAGTTAGAAATATTTTTTTTCAATTTTCTTCTTTACATGAAAATTTTAATATTTTCATATCAACAAATATAAATCAAGTTAGGACAAGATTAGCTTTGCTTTGAAACGATTTTGCATGACACTTGTTTTAGTTTAATTTCTTATTTTGAACTTTAACACATTTGAAATTGTCATATGTTGCGCTAGTGATCAAGAAGCACTTCAAAAGCCAGTCAAAAGTATAAAAAAAAACATTTATTAATGTTTAAAAACATGACATGATAGAGTGGAAACGTAACTTTACTCGGAGTTTTGTGTAAGCTGTTCAGAACTACAACTTTCTCTGAATTTGAGACTATTTAGTCTCAAATAATGACAATAATAAACTTTATAATCAAATCACGAATCAAATAAACTTATTAAATCAAAAAATCTTATGGAGTTCTGAATACACTTCGGAGGTAAAAAGCTGCGTTTACATCGAAAAAACATTGAGCAATTTTTTGTTTCTCCTGTCCATTTCGGAAAAAAATACTACAAACTGGCGACCATCAAAATGTAAGCAGTTTTTAATCTTTTTAATAGAAAACGGTGCTTCACGCGGAATAAAACAAACTTTTTTTGCAACAGAATTGGACAGGTAATGCTCAAGATAATACCGAGATAATACAACTTTTTCTCTCTTTGCAAGTGAGAAACCTCGCCTTTTTATATCAGGGTGACATTGAAAAAGTGGCAATGCATAGTATCACACAACTGAGAAAGTCAAAATAATAAAAAAGTTTGTATTCACTTTTTTCGAATTCTCTTTTGATTTTGAAATACAGGGTGTTTAAATTTTATGAAAAACTACCATTTTTTAATTTCTCTCGATGTCAGTTTATAACAGTTGCTATGTAAACATTGAAAAGTGTTGTTTTTAGTTCTTCTAGTGGTATTAGTTACTGTGAAATGCTTTTCTTTTTTCAATATTTTGTAATAAAATTTTTTAATTTTTTTTTGCTCGAAACAAAGCAATTTACAAAAATTAACAATGTTTTTCTAAAAGCAATGTAGAGCCATATCCATACGCACGCCATATCCATACGCACCCCTAATTAAAAAGAACATTCTTATTGAAAAAATGTACCTGTAGCCACTGTTATATACTGCAAAATTTACTTTCAATATTTTAGGTTAACTTGGAGAAATAAAAAATGTGTAATTTGTTCCTAAAATCTCAAAACTGATACAAAGTAAACTGTTCAACTTAAAGTTCGGCACAAGCAATTTTTCGTGTCATTTTCAATCAGCTGTAACTTTTGAAGCAATGAATTGTTATAAATACAATTTGCACGGTCTGACATCTCATTTCCTCTAGATTAAACCGACATCTTTATTATATAGGGTATGAAACAAAGTGGGGCAAAAATTGCAAAATTTTGATGTTCGGCCATTTCGCAATGAACTTTTTTTTTCTTTATCGTTTTTCAGGTAAGGAGTAAGCCAACGTCCATGTCTCGGGACCTTTTCGCCAGATTTTTTATTAAAGCACTCTGAATTTTTATACTGTATGAAACGTAAAATGTATGAAATTCATGTTGCTGATATTTTTAAATCGTCGTAGTTCCGAAAAGCGGTTGCATGAGCAAGCATACCATGAGCAAGGTATAAGTAAGATGGAATACCTGGCACTTAATGCCACAATTCCTGACAACTATTAATCATGGTAGTTTTACTGGTTCTTATTACGTTCTTCCATACCAACCATAGTTGCCAAGGCTATTTAAAGCAAAATAGCAGCCATTTGAGGTTTTTTACTTTTTCGCACTAATGCGAAAAAGTACAACTTTCCGCACTCAAATGCGTACGGAAGTCATTCTTGTCTAAGGGTATCGGTGGTTCTATCGTCAGTGTACCATTGGGGTAAATAAAACACGTTTACGTTACGAACGAATTATATTAGGCTGTGATCTCATTAGATCTGCTTACAACAATTCCTCCTCTCTGCCACCATTCGATAGTATTTATATCCTCGTATATCATATTGAATGCGCTTCCATAGTAAAATAACAGTGTTTCTATAGTAAAATAACAATAGTAATAAACTGGCGACTGAACTTACAGGTTAATTCGCCTTAAATATAATACAATAATAATGATGTTGTACTTAACTAATAACACGTTCTGTTCCTGACTATTACTACCGGGTTCCGAGGCAACGACTGGTGGAGTATAGCAATTGATTAGTGCCCTACATATATCACACCTCCCTCCGAATTTTTTCCTTATGTGATGGAACAGATGTATCGTTAATGATTATATTATTAAATGATTTGAACTAAACATTTACAATCTATCAATCACAACATTTGCGTTACAATAAACAAGTTAATAATAATAAAATAATTTTCTGTGCGTGGTATAATATTTACCTCTATAGCAATAACTGTTTTCCTTCCCGTAAAAATACTTATATTAAACATATTGTCAGCTGTTATTATTCATACGCGTGCCAGCCTCGAATGTTTACCCACACTGTTTAGTATCTGTAGTATGGCTTCACTAAGATCTTGTGAACTTCTTTGTCCTTGTTGTTCACAATTAACACCAAACTCGCACTTTAGGCTTGCACTATTTTATATGGTCCTTTAAACAGTGGATCTAACTTATTACTTAAAGACATTAATAAAACGAAATCTCCTACCTTATAATCAATTATTTTTGCTTACTTATATACGTCGAATCTTATCTTCCGCTTACCTTTGGAATCTACTAAGTTTTTTCTAGCATCTGTCCATGCAGTTTGCAATTGAAATTTTAGATCCAATGGATAATCATCAAAATTGTACAATGGATCAGTGTCTCGGCTAACGTTTGACGGAATGTTGCATGTTCTACCAAATACCAACTCATAGGGCGAATGATGTGTAGATATGTTTACGGAATTGCTATAAGAAAAACATTAATAAGGTAGCCAATCTGAGACCAACTAGCACCTTCTTTAGCGACTTGCATTCTTAAATAAGAACCTAAATGTTTGTGTGAATTTTCTAGTGCCCCTAGAGTTTCATGATGATATGCTGTTGAATTAAAAAACCCGAAGAGGGCTCTTTCCTTTATAGCAGAATGGGTATTAAAAAACTATGTTTTATTTTTCAAAAAAATAGTGACATGCTACTTTTTTTTCAAATAATGTAAATTGACGTGCTTGTAAGCGGGCACTGGCGAAAATAAAAATAATTTTTTATTGCAAAATGTGGGCTTTCCATAGCAGTAAAAACGTACAAAATTTCAATAAAATATCTTTTACGCTTTCGAAATAATCAATACATATGCATTTTGAAATACTTACTAATTTCAACACCCTGTAACTTTTTAATGAAGCTCGATAGGTAACACATTGTATGACAGACCGCCCTTAAAATCGCCCAAAGAATATGAGATTTCATTTTTGACCACCCATTATGGCTCATCCGTTATACTTGCTGTCGATCCAAAGAATAAAAATAATAATTGGTCAACTTACCGTTACAATTACGTCGATTAAAAAAAAATACTAGCGAAATTTTCAAGAATATTTTGATTCCGTTTGTATAAGTTCTAATGCTTTAAAAACAAAAAATGACAAAAACGTATAAGGATATTGATGTTGGCTATTTGTGAAGGCATCACTCAATTTCCCTTTGCCTGTAGAAAGGTTACTTTATTTAATATTGCTATTATAAGTCACGAGTATCAACAATAACGGTATAATTTTTTTTTAATGCTAGTTCACTAGAAACAAACTGCATTTATTTTAAAATTCTTTGCATGGGAAAAATCCTTAGGCAATATGTCAACAAATTAGGGAAAACACATTAAGATTTTTTACCAGGTTTCCAAACTACGACGATTTACAAATATCAGCAACACAAATTTCACACATTTTACGTTTCTTTTTACGCTCTGTATAAAACATCTGAGTGCTCTGATAAAAAATCTGGCAAAAATGTCCCGAGATATGGATGTTGGCTTACTCCTTACCTGAAAACGATAAAAAAAAGGTTATTGCGAAATGGCAGAACATCAAAATATTGCAATCTTTGCAGCACTTTGTTTCACACCCTATATTTTAACGAAGTTTCTAACTTTCTTTATCAGTTTTAGGGGATGACAAATTAATTGTGAGATAAAACTAAACGTAGAGTGTATTTCGGAACGTCAATAATCCGGTGTCAAGTTAAATATACGGGGTTAACAGTTTTTGGTTAATAGAAGAAGTCAATATCTAATGTAAAATATTTTCCGTGAACCTCGTATGAAACTAATACCTTTGATCACGGGACCTGCACTTGGATCCCACGGGGAAATTGAAGGATATTGTTGTTCGGCTATAAAAGGGGGCCGCAAGACAGTTTTCATTCATTTCTGGCCCCGACTCTTAAAGACTCAAGAACTAAAACTAAAAAACCGTAGAAAGGATTAAGAGGGTAAATATCAGGAAAACTTTTCACATACACCGTGCTTAGCAATAGTCGAGCCCCACTACACTTACACCGCGCCTGGCAGTAGTCAGGCCCCATTTCATTTATACCGTGTCTGGCCCCATTCATTACACCGTGCCTGGCCGTAGTCGGGTCTCCCTCATTCACATACACCGTGTCTGGCAGTAGTCGGGCACCAAACCCTATACACCGTGCTTGGCAATAATCGAGCCGCACTAAACTTAACACCGCGCCTGGCAGTAGTCGGGCCTCCCTTCATATACACCGTGTATGGCAGTAGTCGGGCCCCATTGCATTTATATCGTGTCTGGCAGTAGTCGGGCCCCAATCTATATACACCGTGCTTGGCAATAGTCTGTTAGGTTTTTAAGAAGGCAAAATACTCTTGTAGTACTTAAATGAGTTTATTTTTATAACAAACTACATCATGTTTAAACACAAACCGAAAACATATTTATAAAACAGTTTTATCTTTTTTATATAAATTTATTGTTACATGAGGTCTAGAAAATCCTATATTCGACAGTGACATATATGACAGCAAAGACAGTTTACAGGTTTGACACTACCCTACACTAAGTATCCACCTAGAGTACTTAAAGTTCTGACTGCTCTAACACCTTCCCACAAACCTGTAAATCTCTTTAGCAAATTAAAAACTACAAAATTCTAAATTTTCAAATTTAACATTTTTACAAATAAATAAAATTTTTCTTGACCCCAACGACTAGTAAACATATCGGCAAGTTGTTGTTCTGAGCAAATATATTTCACCCTTAAGATGCCATTACTAATAAGATCTAAAACAACTTATGTGCTTACGTCTTTTTTTATTCTCAAAGTTCTGCAAAAGTTTTATTGCACTTTGATTATCCTCAAACCACGTTATTGGCAACGAAAAACATACCCTCAGATCAGTAAATAAATTCTTTATATACAACAACTCACATGAGGCAACACAAACCGCAACAAACTTTGATTCAGTACTAGATAAAGCTACCGAAGTTTGCTTTGTGGAACTCCAACAAACTAAGTTATCAAACAACTTGAAACAATATCCACTAACAGACCTTCGATCATTGATATTGTTGGCCCAATCTGCATGTCAAAACAGCATGCATCTGTTTGCATTATCATTGACCTGGCCATGTTCATCAATGTTTGATTCATTCTCTCAGCCACCCCATTCATTTGAGGAGTATAAGGAGGAACATACAAAATTTTAATACCCTTTTTTGAACAAAATTCCACCAATTCTTTTGAACATTATTCTCCCCCATTATCACACCTAAGTTTAGACATTTTTCTGTCACAAAATAACGGTGTTACTTTGGTTTCATAATCCACAAAACAATTAAAAACCTCATTTTTATGCTTGATCATATAAACCATAACAAATCTAGAAAAATCGTCTACAAAAATGACAAAGTAACGCTTATCATTATGTGATATTGGATTTATAGGACCTCATACATCAGAATGAATCAATTCTAGAACTCGACTTGACCTTCAATTTTTTTAATTATAAGAAAAATATTTCTGTTTTTTATACAGATTTCACAAAGTTCATTCTTATCTGTGTCTTTAAAATCAAAACCATGAGCTAACTTAATTTTTTTAATATTTGACGAAGAATTGTAGTTCAAATGACCATACCTTCGATGCTAAATCTCCTTATTCTTAGTTACACTAAACCAACAAAGTCCTCATTCTTTAATTGAAAAATTATCCTGTATAGATTATTCAATCGTTCACCTTCCATTTAAATTTGTTTTCTCCTTCTAACAACTATTTTTGCTTTTGCACAAACTATTTCAAAACCTGCTTGCTCAATTGTAGAAACAGACAACAAATTTATCCTTAAACTAGGAATACAAAACACATCCTTCAGAATAATTGGTACATATTTTTCCCCTACCTTACTTATCAATTCCAAGTCTCCCATACAAGTAGCTTCCATGTCTTTACCCTTTTCTGCAAGGTGAGTCATTTTTGGTTCTACGAATCTCCTTTTGTTTATCACCACATTTTCATTGTTGATATAATGATGAGTAGCCCCAGAATCTGCATACCATTCAATAGTATTCAGCTCTCCACTTAACAACGCTGAGTGTGCTGAAGTGTCTGATGCAGATACTGAGTTAAAAGCAACAGGCTTCTCCAGATTTGCAGCCCCAGTCTGTGTATTTTGGTTTCTTCTGACATTATTACTACTTCCTGACATATTCAGGCTTTGGTCATTAACGTAATTGGCTGCTCCTCGTCTACCATAGTTGCTTCCATGATTGTTTTTATTATTAACCTCACTTGGTTTATAGTTACTCCCACTATTCCTTTTCTGAATGCAGTGATTTGACTTGTGGCCCAGTTTATTACAGGTGAAACATTTTACACCACACATACTTTGCACATGTTCCAGCTTTCCACACTTTTGATAGATTTCGAAGCAGCAAATGATATTAATATGTTGCCTTTATAACATTATCACTTTCATCAGGACCAAGCCTTTATCACTCGCTTTCATGATTTTATTTGTGCTAAACTCCAACAGCTTGCTCTTTACAAATTCCATTTTTAAATCATCCTCTGACAGGGTTCTTATTGCTGTAACCACATTGTCAAATTCTAATGGCATTGACAATAACAAAAAGCATGTCATGCCTGAATCCTCAAATCCTGAGCCAAGATTCCTAAGCTCTGTAAATATTCGGTCACATTTAGCAAAATGCTCTTGAATATCACTACTGATATCATATTTCATATTAGTCAACTCTTTCAGCAGATAAAACTTCGAGCATGTGCCCAAATATCTTCTCAAACTTCTCAATCATTTCACAGGCAACTTCAACTTCCTTTATATATTCCAAATGTAAGTCTGCTACACTGTATAATCACCATGCAGGCTTTACCATTCTTCTTACTCCAAGATTCATCTCTACTTGCTACAGATACTACCTTTAAGATATCATTCAAATCCATTGCCTTCAACACAGAGCATATTCGAAAGTTCCGGTTATCGAAACGAAACCACTCCCATTAAATGGGATAATCCAATTCTTATTATTTTCACAAGCCATTTTATCTTCTGTTTACAGTTTACAGCTTATATTAACTTACAACTTACAACCAACTGGGCCATCTAGGGCCTCGCTCTCTGGAACTCTGGTTATTCTGGGCCCATAACCATTGTTAGGTTTTTAAGAAGGCAAAATATTCTTGTAGTACTTAAATGAGTTTATGGGTCTATCCCATATTAGGTATTACGGATTTTCGATGTTTTTTGAAATTCGCAAGAAAGAGGGCATCAAATTAAGTAGTTTTATGGAAAAAAATTTGCGGATGAACCATATTTGTTCTAGAAAAAAAGTTAATGTATTATAATAGAGGATGACGTGAATTATAATACCTAATTATATACGCTTTAAATAACCGTTTTTTTCCCAAGGAAAAAGTGTATATGATAGATCAAACTTACCTCTTTCATATTAAGTACGGGTATCTAAATATTTTTTTTGTAAAACCAAAAAAAAAAAAAAATAAAAGTGGCAAACCACGCTACTTTCGAATTCGCGATAATTACGTTTCCTCGAACAAACGAATAAGCAGCGTTGCCAAATGTTACGTAAAATAAAAGAAAAATAAAGAAACAACTCCACAAATCTAAACTACCCTATTTGATCAAATAGGCGAACCTACAATGCTACAAGCTACAAGTTTACTTCAGTTATGACGACATTCAGATTGGATTTGTTAATAAGATAAAAAAGCTATAATGTACCTGAACTAAACTGAACTAACCTGAACCAACAAAAACTAACCTGAGCTAGTGATCAGGTTAGTTAACATGTTAATCACGAACATATTTCGCAGAAAATAACTTTCTTTTAACATTCATAACCTGAGCTAATCAGAACTAACATGAATTAACCAAAACTAATCTAAACTAAGCAGAGCTAATCAAAAATTAACCTAAACCAAAACTTTTTTTTTATTGAGGATTAGAGAATCTGTTGCCAGACATGCGGGCTTGGCTCGAAGCGATCTAGGTTGCACACATAGTGTCGGGTTGGTGTCTCTACGAGATCACCGACCGATTAAACTCCTTCCCTCTTTCTCCCCGGAACCGCCGTGAAGCATTACTTCGGGGTTTGGCAAATGTATACCATGCACGAATGGTTGGCTATAAGTAGCGCATTTCTTCTTATCCAGGCCGCTTTCTGTTTCCCTCATCCAACTCCTTATTCTGTAACACGGTCCTGATAAATACATAAATTGCGTTCCATTTCTGGACATTTTCGATCATTTCGTTTATGATGTTCATCGGACTGATCCTTGCCACCTTGCTAACCATCTCCCTTTCGATGGTCCATCTTTGACAGCTGAAGAATGTATGCTCAGCGTCGTCTTTTGGGGCACAGCAATATATACAGCTCTCTTCTTCAATCTTTCCATTTCTCTTAAGGTATGACTGAAAACAGCCGGGCCCAGTTAGGAATTGCGACAAGTAGTAGTCGCTGTCACCATGTTTTCTTCTAAGCCAGATGCGCAGATCCGGTATCATTTTACGAGTCCACTCTCCAGATTTCTCCTGGGACCATCTCCCCTGCCATTCATCCAATGCCTTTTCCTTGGCCATTCTTTCGTCGCCTGAATTTCGTATTTCGCAGCACTCCTGCACAGCAATGTCTATTGGTAATAGATCACTTATAACTTCCAAAACTGATGTTGAAACTGTTCTGAAGGCGCAGCATATGCCCAAGGCCAGTATCCTGTTTACTTTAGGCAATTTTAGGGAGTACTTTCTATACCTCAGAGCCCTGCTCTATACCGATGCGGCGTACAGTAACGCAGAGGTCACTGCGCAAGCTAATAGTTTTCTCCGACTAGCACGAGGGCCACTTGTACCTCGCCAGAAGATTAGACATATGGATAGCCTTTTCTGTGATGTTGTTTACATGACTAGTCCTTCAATTCGCAGGTCCTTATCAAGATATACTCCCAAGTATTTTACACATAGTTGACTTGAGACCAAGGCATTATCTATGCTTATCTGCATGCTCTGACCTTTTCTTCTGCCTGCAAGTAGTAACAGCTCCGTCTTGCGAGTAACGACCCTCAAACCCATGCTAGCCAGTTCATCGATCGTCTTCGCTACAGCGAAAGTAGCCTTCTCTTCAAGTGTATTTCCAGATTTAGCCCGAACCACAACGGCAAGATCGTCGGCGTATGCCAGCAACGAAACACCATTCTCCATATTAAGTCGCAGGATCTTGTCATAGAAAAGGTTCCACAATGTAGGGCCCAGCACTGAACCCTGAGGGACTCCGCTGGAAATATGTACATGTTGCCTATTTGGCGTCAGAATGCTTCTCTGGGACAGATATGAACCTATCATTCTAACAAGGTATCGGCTCAAATGTTTCCTTTCCAGCGCCTGCAGAATATAATCCCAATTGGCCGCGTTAAACGCGTTTTCTATGTCTATCAAGATCATCGCACAAAAATCTTGTTTTTTTACCGCTTTTTTCGTGATGTCTCCTGAGATCTCTATAACCTTGCTCAATGGATCCACCGTCGAGTAACCCCTTCTAAAACCAAATTGGTTTGAGTGCAGCATGTTTTTAGTGTCAATTTCTGAAAGGATTCTTTCATTAATAAGCCTCTCCAGTAGTTTCCCGAAGGTGTCAATTAGACAGATTAGTCTATACGTCGCATTACTTTCAGCATCTGTTTTTGGCTTCTCGATGAGCACCAGTCTAGCATGTTTCCAAATCCTTGGAAATTATCCATCTGTCAGGCAGTCATTAAAAATGTTAAGAATAATCTCTCTATTCGTGCTTATACAGTCTGACATGATCTCCGGTGAAATTCCGTCTGGTCCTGCCGCTTTCTTAAGTTTAACGCGTTTCATAGCTTTTTGTAAATCTGAGTCCTTGAATGGTATTATTGTGTCGCAATTTATATTTGTATCTGTATCTGGTCGGATGACTTCAACCCGTTTCGGAAAAAGCGTTTCCACCTGCTTGTCGATGACGTCTTCAGATGGCATGACCCGCTGAGTTACATGCATTCTTATGGTCAGAATTTGGTACGCTTTTCCCCAAATATTCTCATTTAACTCCTCACAAAGAGCCTTCCAATGATTTTGTTTTCTGCAGTTAATCTCCTTTTTTTAGCACTTTCTTTGAGGCTTTATAATTCTCCTGGGCTTTCCTGAAATCCAGACAGTCTCCCTTTGGTCGGAGATTCGTCATTTTCCTTCTCATTTGCAGACATATTTTTCTTTTCTCTGCAATGATTTCATTCCACCAGTACACTGGTTTCCTCGTCGTGCTTTCACACGATTTTCTTTTGAAACTTCTGTCACACCGAATGGTAATTTCTTCTATCAGTTTTTCGGGGGTATCGATATTTTCCAAGGGATTGCGAGATAGTTCCTGCCGGAACTTCCAGAGACTATCCGGATTCGTCCGCCAGCCGTTTATCGAACAACCTGTAAGTTGCTCCTCTTTTCGAGGCTTGGTCATCAGTTCATACCTGATATTACAGTGGTCGCTTATGTTTTCTTTAGAGTGATCCACACGCCAATCAGTGACCTTGTCAGCAAGACATTTTGAGGCTGCGGTAAAATCTATTACCGAGCTTCCCATGGAATTTCGGAAAGTAGCCCTCGTGCCAGTATTCAATACTACCAGGTTATTTGAACTTCCGAATGAATTGAAATCCGCCAGTAAGCTTCCTCTAGCGTTAGTCATACTAGACTCTATCGCCGGAGTCTTGGCGTTAAATCTCCTGCGATGATTACGTATTTCTTAATTTATGAAATAGACTCTTGGATGCTCTCTAACAAACTCTCGAAATGTATCAAATCCTTGTTCGGTGAGAAATAGCAAGACATCACAGCGTACATTCCCATGTCGACACAAACAAAACTAAACTAACCTGATATAATCAAAACTAACCTAAACTAACCTAAAAAGGAGACTGAACTGACCTGAACACCAACAGTCATAAAAGACAAATAAGACTGGACTAACCAAATCAAAGAAAAACATGACTAAAGTAACCTAACCAAAGGAACAACAGAACTGAACTAACCAAAAGCAAAGTAAAACTGAACTAACCTAACTAACAGAGCTCACACTGAATGTGTAGCAAGCAACAGGCTCTGTAGCGGCCCTGAAGAATCGCTGCAACAAGAAGCAAAGGCGGCCCTGACGGGCCGCCTTGAAAGACAACTGGTCTGACCAAACAAAAGGAAAAACATAACTAAACTAACCTAACCAACAGGTCCAAAGACGACCCTCAGGGGCTACCGTAAACGGTAGCCCCTGAGGCACCAGTTAAACCTGTCCTTTAGGACCTTCTTTCGAAGAGGCTTAGTTTCTGCATATTGAGGGAGGAACTGGCAACCCAGCTGCTCTAATAGGTGACAGCGACAGCTAACGCCAAATAAATAAATTGAACTTAATTATGAATGCGCCATTAGGCATTAAAATGTAAATAAACCGTTCAATTTTTTTGATATTTTTTATTATTTTTTTAGTACAAATATGAATAGTCCGCAAATTTTTTTGCTTTAAACTACTTAATTTGATGCCCGCTTATTGTAAATTTCAAAAAAACCTTGATATTTCGTAATACCTAATACTGACCAGCACCGAGTTTATTTTTATAATCAACTACATCATGTTTAAACACAAACCGAAAACATATTTATAAAACAGTTTTATCTTTTTTATATAAAGTTATTGCGTAAGTTCCGCCGACGGCCGCAGCTGAGAAGTTTAGTCAGCGAACCCTGAAATTGGCCAATCAGGTGCCGATTTGCAGCGTTCGCTGACTAAACTTCTCAGCTGCTGCCGTCGGCGGAACCTACGCATTGTTACATAAAGTCTAGAAAATCCTATATTCGACAGTGACATATATGACAGCAAAGACAATTTACAGGTTCGACACTAACCTATACTTACAGCACACACTAAGTATACACCGAGTGTACTTAAAGTTCTGACTACTCTAACATAGTCGAGCCCCACTACACTTAACACCGCGCATGGCAGTAGTTGGGCCCCACTTCACATACGCCGTGCCTGACAATAGTCTGGTGTCACTCACCGTGAAAACCGTCTCATTCCTGGACTTTAACCTTACCGTGTAACCCGTTCTAAACCAAGATACCGTACTAACCGATTCCTTACATATTTTTAACCATTTTCCTCGACCGTCGCATATCCCTCTCTGGGTTGCTTGTAATATTTTACGTTAGGCAAGTTATAGTTTTACCAACATCTTGTTGAATGTATGACCCTTGTGTTAAATAGAAACTATAGAGCAACCCCTATAGTCTATAGGGGTTGCTCTAGATACTACAGCTCTAAAAGTACATAACAAATTGACACCTGGAATTACCATTCTCCACTGTTTAAAGTTACCCGAAAGGCATTTGTGGACCCTCTATCACACTAAAACTTGAGTGGTTGGAGAGAGTGGCGTCCGAGAAATCAGTTGCACGTCACAATATAATAAAGATATTGTCGGTTTTTTTTACAAAATGATCCGCTCCCTTAATCTAGAGGAAATGAGGTTTCAGACCGTGCAAATTGTATTTAAAACAATTAATTGCTTAAAAAGTTGATTGAAAGCGACACGAAAAATTGCTTGTGCGGAACTTAAGTTGAGCAGTTTATTTGGAAAACGAGAGGAATTTTGCTTGGAATTTCGAGTTTTTTTATTTTGTTGACTTCCTCTATCGCCGGTTGCTATGCATTGCACTTCTTTCAATGTCTCGGTAAATATTCGATAATTTATATGCGCCTCACAGTACTAAAAATATTTTATTTAATAACTACTTTACCTAATAAAATGTTATTAAGATATCTGAAGGATGCCCGCTTGGGTCACCCATATAAAAAAGTAATTTTACTTAATAACAATTTTTTGTAAAAACAAATTTACAAAAAAAAACTGAAGACGCCACTGGATTCTAAACCAAAAACTTTATAAACGATTTTCAGTTTTTCGATAATGTGTAAAAATGTTTCGTAAAAATGTACAGGGTGTCACGTTATAAACGCCACCCACTCTATGCTTCCTCAACTTCATGTTTAAGTTGAAGCATTTTAGCGAAGGATTTGAACGCAAACATATATTTTTTTTAATGACACACCCTGTATTTATATTGAGGGTTGGATAGCGCAGATCGAGGCGGTTTCAAAAATATATGGTTTGATAGTTTATATTAAATTCTTATACCAAAAAAAAAAAAACAAAAAATAGCAAATTTTTGTTAGTTGACTATAAAATATCATGTAACGCGGCTATTTTGAGCAGCCTTTATTTGACTATTTTGTCAAGTAATTATATTATTTAAAAAATTCAATAACATGGTTCAGTTTTCAATGAAAAATTTCACATGATTCTATATTTATTGAAAATAATAAAAATTCATATATGGCAAGACGTGAATACCGTACTAGATTTGGAGAAAACAGGATACTTTCAATTAGAACTTTGCGACGTATTTCTCAATTTTGCACTAACAAATCATCAAAAAGAAAAAGAAGAATTGCAGTTTTATATAGAGAGTTTCGCGTAAGGTAGAATAAAATTTGTGAAATTTGACGGTTTAGGTATAGGAACATGATACATCATTTTAAAGGAAATTTAATTCTTTTATAGTATTTGCTAATACACATGGTGTCCTATTTAAAAAACGCAATTTAGGCGGATTTAATATCACACCGTAAGGCATTAAATTTGAGCCACCCTATACAATGTAGGACCACTTTTTCCACATGGGTCAAACTCCGGTATCTTTCTGAAACAAACTCTAAAATTTCATTTTTTTATGAATTCAAGTCGTGTTGTAACAGTTGCCAATTATGGCCTTGTTTTTGAACAAAAAATTAGAAGAATAACTATTATTTTGAAAACCGGTAGAGATAGGTAGAGTTATTAAGCAGAAATGATCAAAAAGAATAGCGCGAAAAAGTGCTAGTTGATTTATCAGAGTTGCTACTACTTTTTATATAACTGGCAACGTCGCATTGCTGAAAATATTTTTGGTGGATAGTGCACGATCCATTACCTACATCTGCAAATTTTCAGAAACATTATATGTCCCGTTCTTCATAAATTTCTAACCTACCATCGACCGTGAATCACCCTGTATAGGGTGTACCATTTAAAAAATATATGTTTGGTCTGTCGCACCTTTCTGAGACACCCAGTATACTCTAAATAGGCTGTGTTCCAAATCTTTCACTAAAATGCTACAACTTTTGCATATTTTTTTTTCTAAAATGAAAAACAAGGAAGGTGTGCGTTTTTAACGGGTAAAGTGTTTTTTAGGCTAAAATTCTATGTAATTATGCAATTTTACACTTGACACCCTTAACTCCAACAAAAATGTAGGCGTGCCATTAAAATCGAAGCATCCTGCTTATTATGAACAGGTTTTAATATTTCTGGCTGTCTTAAAATCTGCATATAATTTCCCCTAACTTCCCCTAACTAAATTCTACTAAGTTTCTCTAAATTCCACTAACTACCATTAAATGCTCCTAACACTAAATTCCACACGTACACCAAAATTCACCAGTGATTTCCCACTCGTAGTCACCGTTTTTATAAGTAGAGCCAATAAATAATGGTCTGTTGTACTACTGTAGAGCAAAATGTACAAATTAGTTTCAATTGTAAGGGTATTATATAGTAATTTTATTGTGAAGTTTGAAAAAGACTGGTTGGTGCTAAGATAGATAGATAAGATTGACACAATTTCTAATACAATAATTGAATGAAGTTGAAGGTTCTGGGGAAGCCAACCTTCTTGAAATTTTATATTTTAGAAGTAGCAGAAGCCATACAATTGTACAAAAACTTTTTTGGAGCTTTGAGGTTTAGGGCAATTAAATATGTAAAGAACTTACCCTATAGGAATTTTATTCTAAGTCAAAATTGAATTTCTATTTTTTTATACTTTTTAACTCTATCTTTAATGGTTAACGATAAGTATTTATTTTTTTAGTAATACATTTTAAGGGCTAATTTATTATCTCCTAATTTAGTTTTTGCCAAGTGATACATCAAATGTATCTCAGTATACGAGAAAACCCCATTGCTAGGCTTTGCTAAAAGCTTTACTATTTTTTAAGCTATCTTTTAATTATTTATATTAGACTTAATAAGAGTTTATGACTGGAAGAGTAGTATTAAAAGTTAAAGGCAATGCAACCATACCTTTTATTGAGCCTTTAAAAAAATATATTATATTCAATTTACAAATCAACAGGAGTAAACATCTCCGCTCCTCCTAAGCCTCGTAAAATATTCTGAGCCGCTAACTCAGCCATGGCATTTCTGGTGTTTTCTGTAGCGCTTCCCAGGTGAGGCGTTAGGACTGAAATTAATTCGTTCACACTACTTAACTTTGTTTAGAAAAAACATCACTTACAAACATTAGGCAACTTCAGCAATTCGCTGTCTGGGTTTAGTGGTTCTGGGGTCATCACATCTAATCCAGCAGCGAATATTTCATTTGTTTTCAATGCTGTTATCAAGGCATCTTGGTCGACCTAAATAGACATGGCTGAAAAATTAAGTCCAAACGTTTTTGCATTTTTTACCAAAGGTCCTCTAGCAACATTAACCAAAACGCTAGTCTTTTTCATTTTCGAAAAAAACTGAGAGTTGCACATGTGTCGAGTCTCGTTGTTTAGCGGAGCTGCTAGGAAAATAAAGTCGCTGTCTTGAATCAGGGTGTCGAGGTCCACAAATTTGGCTTTCAGGCTTTTACCTAGAATTTTTTTTTGTTATTAGTTTTTAATAAAAATCTAAGGTCGAGTTCAATTGGAGAAGTAACTAAGGCATTGTTTAGGTATTCTACTTCTGGTGGTCCTTTAATAAAGGGTGTTCATAAAGAAAAACCTCGTAGCAAGCCGTGGAATTAAAACTTTTGTTTGATATAAGTCCATAAAAAGAATAAAGTCGGAACATTTTATGACATTTTCGACCTTCAATTTTTAGTTTATGAAGTCATCTCAGACCTACTGTCCTAATTCCATGGCCTGCTTGAGTTTTTTTTTAAATTAACGCATGATAGATGGTACTTAGGTTTTGTGTATCCAATCTAAAATTGACTGTTTGATTTATATATTTGTTGATGTAAAACAATTCTGATACATTTCTTTTTTTTAGTTTAAATACCAGACCCATATTCTCGGACTGCCCAAATTAAAGTGGTGACCCGTGTCAAAATGAGGGTTAGCTAAAGCAGTTTTCTCCCTCTTATTGATATTGGAAATATTAGTCTTACTTATGTTGCCTAATTCTTAGAGCCAGTTTATGCTTGGTTTGACCTATTTTCTCTTTATTACATATCTCTATTATATCTTACAACGCAATTAACACATGAAATTGGGTACACCATTCCAGACATTTACAACATGGGGGATTTAGTCTTAATTGAAGTTAATTTAGTCTTGTTGCGTAATAAGTTAGGTAGAGCATATACTTCCATTTTCAGCAGCATCAAAGTTAAACATTTAATGGTGGCACTTATTTTAAATATCTTCATTTCTAACCAATAAATTAGGAGGTTCTTGTAAAAAAGCAGTAAGAAAAATTGACAAATAACTGCAAAAAAAAGGTAGTAAATAACTTGTAATTTTTGAGTAATCCCCTGGTAAAAAAATAGTGTTTGATTAGTCAACGTCAAAATAGTGTCAACGTTGGTGAGTCAGCTGTAATGTCCTAAGTCTTCGTGGTCCTAATTTACTAAAAGAGAAATGAAATAAAAATACGAAATAATGGAAGAAAAAAACGGAATTTTTATATTTTAAACTTGAAAGTAGTAATAAAAAACCGTTCCTGTATTTTTAGTTACAAGTTTAGCCCATATTTCACATTATTTTCAGGTGTTTTAAATATGCAGCAATTTTTTGAAGAAACCACAATTTAGATACCTAAATACATTTTTAAACAAAAAATGGGAACACATGTGAACAATAAATAAGAATTTTTAAAAAATTATAAAAAATTGGTATTTCACGTTTGAGATCACTAGTGATCTCCTAAAAAAGAAATGAAGGGGAAAAATTAAATGTAAGCGTTTTGCAAAATTAGTCAGAAAACTCTTTTGCTTTTAGTTTTTTCACTTAGAGAGGCCAATCATGTGTCTGATTTTTAAGTGAAGTAATAACTCCCACTTTTTGTGAAAGGGGATGTGCTGACTTATAATTTATTAGAGAATTATAATCACTCTACCAGAACTTATTACTTTCTGATCCAGTCCGTTATGAATTATTACGTCTTATGGCTAAAAAACGGATTCCGTTGTTTTCTTCCAGCTCTATAATGAACTGAATGTGTGGATCAAATGCATTAAAAATCCCGAGAAAACGGTTTTCTAACTTGAACGGAACACATGTTAAAATGTCGTCAACATACTGTTACAAAACTGGAAGTACGAAGGACAATTTAGGAATTACATTCGTAAATATGTAACTATCATGGTTATATGTCTGCGATCAATAGCCCTACCCATGGTGACAGATAACTCTTGTTCTGTGATTGACCATATATTTAGATAGAGATATATTAAGAAATAGATCCAATTGCCTTTCAAACTTATTTTTATGTCAGATTCGAGGTACACCATACTTATGAGCTCTAATATGTGCGAAACCGGTCTATAGTTCCTCTGCCTGATAGAGAAATGAGTTTGATACTCTGCTAAACGTCGCCCCCACGCAATATAGGTACGAATTTCCGAAATCTCGGCCATTTTTCTGTGGGAAGTGACAATGTCAATGGAAAACTGGTTTTTGGTTCACTTCACAATCATGATAAACATTGATCTAGTCAGTGATGCGGACCTCCGCGAACGCGTTCCTGGGGTGAAGACTACCGGAATAAACTACAATCTCTTTTCTCAGCTAGATCCCACCATAATCTGGTCTGATGTCCTGGACTCTACTGGGGTGGAGGCGGCCTTGGAAGGATTCACTAAAACCGTAGCGAGAATATTCGAAAGATCTAAAATAACAAATATTTACCATATGGCGGACAGAAGGGGAATTAAGCCTTGGATAACGGCAGGGATAGTTAATGGTATAAAAACTGGGGACAAAATGAAAAAGAAACTCTTACAAAACTTTAATGCAGCAAGGGAGACAAAATTTAAGGTGTATCGCAACAATCTCTATAAAATAATAAAAAATGCAAACACGACTACTATAAGGGTCGTGTTTACATGTCGTGTCTGCTACACAGCAGAGTAGTACTGACACGAAAAACCAATCTTTCAACTAAGATAAATAATTCTAAGCTTGACGTTCAAATTAATGGTACCAAGTTTGCAGACTGCAAGGCCAAGGCTGACTTCTGCAATGGTTTTTTTTTACAAATATTGGTTTAGATATGTACAAGAAAATTGCACCCATCAAAACTCTGATTGAAAATAAATTTACAGCACTTCAATGTTTATAAGACCAACAAATTCTAATAAAATCATCGAACTGATAAATTCACTGAAAAACGATTGCTCGCCTGGTCCTGATGGTTTTGGGTGCTCTTATCAGTTTTTAACTTCCCCACTGGTACACACAATCAATCTAATCTTTAAAACGGGTATAGCCTTTAAGACCGCCGTTATTACTCCGGTGTACAAATCTGGTGACAGAAAGCGCAAACTACCGTTCTATCAGCGTCATCAACAGAATCGCGAAAATATTTGAAAAGTGTCTGAGATATTTGATTGACTTCTCTCAGCATAACGAAATTTTATGAGAGCATCAGTTTGGTTTCACGAGAGAACTAAGCACTACCGATACCTACTGCAGGTTCTCTGGCTGTATTCCTGGATCCGGCGAGGGCGTTCGACACGGTGCCCTACGAGGCCCTCCTCGAGGTGCTGGACTCATACAGGGTGAGGGGTGCTGCGCTGGATGTCTTTGCCAGCTACTTGAGTGAGAGGTCGCAGACCGTCACCAGAATAGGTGACGTTCAGAGCGACTCTCTCATTGTCAGGATTGTTAAACCACAAGGAACCGTGTTGGGCCTCATTCTCTTTATAACTTTATAACAAACTCGCTGACTAACATTAATATAAGAAATGGTTCGGTCATATCATACGGTGATGACACTGTGGTGTTGTTTACGGGGGATTCTTGGCTCGACGTTAGGAGCGCTGTTGTAGAGGGTGTCGGTGCAATTAAGGACTGGTTAGATACCTTTAAACTGTTTCTGAATATCTCTAAAACTAAATAAACTGCTAACGGAAAAGATCGATACAGCAAAATGTTTTGCCTTTTTAGGGGGTCTGTATCTCGGAAATGCCTTAGCCGATATTTAAAACCTAAAGAGATTTTGAAAGGGCGTTTCTTCTAGAATCACGGCGGGAGATTGATCTTAAATAAGTTATTCTGTAAAGGATATACAGGGTAAAGAAAAAAACACTGCTAAATGGTTGCATTTCAACCCACTGCATTTGGTAGGTAGCGTAATTTCAGAACATTCATTTAATGGCGTTAGTTGGTATCTCCAGACATGTTCGGCAGTTTTCGTTTTTTTGGCCTACAAAATAAATTACAGGGGTTTTTCAAAAAGTTGACGCTCTTTTGTAAGTCACCCTGTATCGCGAGAATGCCGCAGCCGATTTTAATAAGATAAATGTTCTTTAAAAGATATCTGGTTGTGAAATCAGCGACGTAGACTCATAGTTAATAAAACAATTTTATTCCATTTTGTACAAAGATGGAAAAAAAATCTAATAAAAAACTGATTAAAATTTTGTTTACTACGATGTCATGACGGGAGCCTTAACTTTAAAACTCTTTTTGTAATGACGTTTAAGAACTATGGTCGATATGTCGGGACGGTTTTTTGGTTTTTTGCGTACTAAATCAGTTACAGAGCGTTTACAGTAAGTTTGAACTTTCTTGTAAGTTGCAATACAAGGTATCCTGAAATCAACTGGGAAATCCCTAGGCAAAAATAGGGCACAATGTTCATACAAACATAACCCGCAAACGCTTCGTCTCCGAGATACAGGGTGTTGATATTTTTTTTCTTTATAGCTCTTAGAGTTTTTCAGATATTTATCTCAAATTTTGAATATAGTAACCATTTATTATCTACATTGTTGGATATACTAACCGCTAGCCAAAACCGAGAGGGTCTTATTTTTTCTCGGGTTATATCCCTTTTACCCTCACCAACTTTTTTGTAACACGCCACTGATTGTTTTTTCTGAGTCTGAATTATCCATTCAATTTAGAAACTTTCTTGCCATTTGCATCCTTGTCTTATCTCCCACCGTTTTCGAGAAATTTGCAAAAGTGTCTAGAAATGCACATAATTTTTCCATAAGAAATGTCTGTTTTCTGCGTTCCTATTTAAATTCCCAGATACTGATGAAAAAGAGTCACTTATAGAAAAATTATGTGCATTCCTAGACACTTTTGCAAATTTCTCGAAAACGATGGGAGATAAGACAAGTTTCTAAATGTGTGCCACTGTGTGGATATCCCTGAGTAGATCCAGCTCGTCTAGATTTAGCAAATGTGCATGGGGTAACACCTGTCAGAGAAATAACGATAGGCATGATCTGAAGAGGTCTTTGTTTCCATAGCCTGAGTTCCATTCTCTGAGTATTTCTTCAGAGTATTCTGGGGAGTTTGTAGTTTTTATTTTCCAATACAGGTTCTGCAGAGTAAGTATAGTATGGGCTTGTGCCTGTATGCAAGTCATATCTCAAGGCTAGGGCTTGATAGACAACTTTAGCCACAGAGTTGTGCCTATCAGTATAAGCATTTCCTGCGAGTAATTTGCAACAAGATATTATATGGTCGAACGTCTCTGGGAATTAATGACATTTTCTACATTTATCGTTGTTGGTAGTGGGGTCTTTCATGATATATTTTCTGTAGTTGGTGGCTACCACTTGTTCTTGTATAGCAATTATGAAGCCCTCCGTTTCTGGTTGGAGCTGACTATTCCGTAAAAACGCGTATGTAAGCTTTTTGTCTATATGTTCTTGATATACTATTCCATAGTGCTTCCCGTGGAGCTGCTTTCCTGCCCATTCCTTTCGTTTTATCTCGGTCTTGCTGACAGAATCAACTTCAACTCGACTCGCTAGATTGAGCGGAGTGTAGTTTTTGTCCAAGGCACAAATATTCTCATGTAGCGGATGATCCTTTTTGTGGAAATAAGATCTTAATGATTTATTTAGGTTGTCATGGATATCATGCAGATCAATTAGCCCCCGACCTCCGTCTTTTCTTGTGATTGTCAATCTCTAGGTACATGATTTTGGGTGTAGTTTTCTGTGTTTGCTGAGTTGTACCCTGGTAGCAATATTGAGATTGGTTAGGTCGGTGTCAGACCATTTTACTACTCCAAAAGAGTACACAAGAAGCGGTATGGCAAAAGTGTTGATAGCCTTAAATAAATTTCCCGAGTTTAGCCTAGATCTAAGTAATAAACTTGAGACGAGATCTGTATTTTGCAACAAGTTATTGTTTTAGCGTGGTGTGATCCAGTTTGTTGTTTCGGTCTAACCCTAGATATTTGTACTGTTCAGAAGTATCTAGTGGCTCGAGAATTTGCTCGGATAGGGTGTTCTTTGTATCTGACAGAACCCATTTCCCTGTTTTGATGTGGATTGTTTTACATTTAATATTATTATTGTTATTATTATTATTATTATTCTACCACTTGAAAAAAAGTGATTTAATATCCAACTAGATAAGTCTGTAGCCGTCAGGCACTTCGACCTCTCTAATTTTTTCCACAAAAATAAATGAATTCTTTATTGAAAACTCAAATTTACCACTTAAGTTGGAAATTATTGAGTCTATATATTTTAAAAAAGTTCTAAAGTGGTTATGGTATTCATGAAACACTACTGATCTAAGAGGAATGCCTTTTATATGGGTTTTGGGCAAGCCGTAGATCTTAGGTGGCAAAGAATTTTTGGTTATAACTGACTTTTATGTTATATTTTGAGGTTTAGCCCCGTCCTTGGACAAGTCCAAGAGCAACGAATAGTAATTTAAGTTTTTTAAAAAATTAAGAAGAGCTTGACAATTGTCAGAAATTTTTCCATATAGAGAAGTTTTTTTCTATGGCATAAGTAGGTACTTACGACAGAAAATCGTTAAAAAATTCGTTTTTAGATTCAAAAACTAGGTCACAAGACCAACTTTCAAAAACTTTGTTCTATTATGATTTATCTTTTTTTTTTCAGTTTTGCAGTGACGAATACTGCAAAAATTTGGTAAAAAAGCTTAGCCAATGATTCCAAAAAGAGATCTCTAAAAAAAATATGCTTTCTGACAATCTTCAAAGCTTTTTTGTTTTATGAAATTTAAATTGACAGAAGATGATCTTTGACCAAGTAGGGCTCAACCCCAAAAAATAAAATTTTAAGTTGGGATTTTTTTACTTTTTACATGAGTCGCTTCACCTATCCGGGGACGCAATGTATAATTTCTGACAGTGACAATGTTTACTTTTGTTAGGTACTTACAATACGTAACCCAACACATGTGTGAAAAATTGTACACTTCCTAATTCCACAAATGCCTCATTGCAGTAGCAGTTTTAACAATATGGTTACGGAAGGTGGTTACGAGCCGAGGCCGGCCGGGCTTGATTGATCTTTGGCCGCCCTGTCGGCAACGCGACACACGGCCTTTTATTTATATTACCTTGTTTACGCTATTTTGGATGTTATTTTCGTGTTTACAACAATAAAAGAATATTGTTTAAGTAATTGTAAGGTACTTTTCTTGTTTATAGAGTTTATGGGTAAAAGCACGGACCATTGTCAAAGTCTCCATTAGTTAGTTAGTCTGATTCTTAATCTGGTCCAGCAAGCAAATCCAAGCAAACTTTAAGAAGAAAGTGATAGGAGTGATATAAGTGTCAGACTGCTCGTTAAATAAGCTTTTAATTAAATTATTTACTTTATTATAAGCTCTTGTCGGGTTTTTGTTTAATAATGTATGTGTGTTTCTGTCCTGCACTAAGTCATTCATCTCACTGTATAGTCGTGCTTCGTCATGACTACAGTGGAATTTCCTTTATCAGCCCCGACTACTATTAAGTCTTTGTTTTGTCTTAGGAGGAGACTAGTATTTTCATGTACGAAGATGTCATTGTGCTTGACAAAGTTGGTTATAATATTTTTGCATTTAGTTCATAATGCATTTTTGTTAGCTTCTTTAGATGAACCATCAATTATATATTCTATGTCTTTTATAATATCAAAGAGGAAAATCCTTATTGTAGTAATTAACTGAAAATCTAGGACCTAGCACTAGCAGTGCCGATACTTCAGTTTGGATTTGTCGATTAGTGAGATCTATAAGCCAATTACCCGGTGTTGTGTCCTGGTTTACATAGAAACTAAACTAGATTCCTAATTTTACTTAAGCGTTTTTGTATAATAACCACCAAAATTTGATCTGCTAGGAATGTTATTGAATATGACGAGATATTCGATATTTATAATTACAGTACCTATTAATATTTTTTTCAACTGTTTTAAAAATTATGAGAATTATCCGATATGGAATACAGGCAATTAATATTTTGTGATTTTTGACTTATATTGTAAGAGAAAATTTCTTTGGTTTTCCAAACTTGCACATATCGCTTTCTCTGCACTGTCCTCTTTTAATGTTCTATATGCTTGTGCGCCATACGTGTTTCTGATATCCATAACAAAGTCCATATTTGTGGTCAGATTCCGCAAGTATATCAATGAAATCAGAAATTGCGTCCAGGATTTCAATTTGAGTGTTTGATTGGCGGATCGGGACCAAATTAAAAACTTGTGTGAAGTGATCCAAAAACCAGTTTTCTGCCGGTATTGTCACTTCCCACAGACAAATAGCCGAGATTTCGTACCTATATTGTCTGGGGGCGACGTTTAGCAGAGTATCAAACTCACTTCTCTATTAAGCAGAGGAACCATAAACCGTGTCTCTCTTATTAGAGCTCATCAGTATGGCGCCACTTACATATAGACACTGTCTCTCGAGCAAAAATTAGATCCCTAGCCGTTCAAGCTTATTTTTCTGTCAGGTTCGAGGTATACCATACTGATGAGCTCTAATAAGAGCGAAACCGGTCTATGTTTCCTCTGCCTGATAGAGAAATGAGTTTGATACTATCTCGTTCATTTGTCTGTAGGAAGTGACACTATCAGCCGAAAACTGGTTTTTGGATCACTTCACAATCATCTCGCATGCCCTAGTGGAAACACCTGCCGTCGTCCGATGGCGCCACTTACATAAAAATTTTTGTTTCCCCGAAGTTCGATGAAAATAAATTGAAATACTTCACTCCTCTAAGAAATACTGAACGAAAATGATGTTTTCCACCTTTGGATGAAAATTCAACATCGACTACAGGATGCTGAAGTTGCGTTACGCGAATTGATTTTCGCCCTAGTGTGGGATTCTTTCAAATTCACTCAACTTCCTATCTGCGGTGCGGGAAAGTGTAATACTTCACACATAGTCATGGAAGAGTATGTTTTACATTTTCTACTTTTATGTAGGTAATACGTGTAGTAATACCATAGTATTCTTTACATACTACCAGCCCAACTGATAAAAAAAAGTAAAAAATACCTTCAGGTTTCTCCTTGTGTCCGGTATACAGAATTTTGCCCACATCAAATCCCTGAAGTCTCTTCGCAATTGTTTGCCCGATTCCACCGAAACCTACAATACCGATCGTCGACCCTGTTATGTCCCTTCCAAGCATCCACTGAGTGTCGAAATGTTTAGACCATGTAGATCTGCAATATTTCTTTATTTGTCGCTCAAAACTTAAATACTGATGCTTGGACTAACTGTTCTATATGTGTTCGGCCTTCAGTGAACCTCCTGGAAGCAGCTAAAGCCAGGCCTATAGCGATATCCGCCACTGCATTATTGAGCACTACTGGAGTGTTTCCTAGTTTGATTCCTCGCTGCTTGAGTTCCTTCAGATCAAAATGGTCGAGCCCGGCAGACATTGCTCCTATAACTTTCAGCTGAGGACCTATGAAGGAATAAGGACATTAACATAATTTTTTTATTTTGTAATACATGATAACATACCGGCAGCATCAAGCAATTCTTTATCTACCTTCAAATGGGTGGCCCACAGCAGCGCGTCAACTCCCACAACATCTTTCAAAACGGCAGAGCGGTCGTAGCTAGTTGTCTGAATCACTTCACATCTAAAACACGTTTTCTTGATGTTTTTATAATTTATTATGGAGTAAAACTGACTTGGCTTTTAAAAGGTCGAGTGCGACTTTTGGGGTTGTGGGGTTGGAAACCAGCACTTTAAACCTCCCGCTCATATCTTCTGGTATTCGAGAGGCCAAAGTTGTCCACAGGAAAGCGTGTATGCACAACAGCTGATAGATGGGATCTGATTGAAACGAATAATCCTATCAACGTGACTATTAGAGGTTATTAATGTTTTTATCTTATCATGTTATGTTTATATGTGTACAGTTATTACAATATTAAGTAGACTTTACCTAATAGCCAAGGTTTTGTTTGAAAATGTGTTATTTTGCGTGCCGAAAATTTATTTATGTAATTTGGTTCGAGCATCTCGTTATTAAAACACTGACAGCGATGCGTTTACAGTCTTATTAAAGCATCGTTGTTAGTAGTTTATGTCACTAGGAATAAAAGTGGGTCTTTTCATGCTGAGCCCAGAGATTGACGGCCGAAGCGAAGCTGAGGCTTGCAACTGGGCGAAGCAGAAAAAGACCTTTTACTCCTAGTAAGATGTAAGTACTATTTTTTTTTCAAGCATGCAAGAAATAAGTCTATTTCAGAGTGATTCAGTTTTGCAATTTTCTCTCATCTTCTTTAAGCGGGTCTAGGTACTTACCCAATTAGTGATGTATATTGGAATGGATTAGAACGGTGGTTTTCAATGTTCAATGGTTTTAATGGTATTAAATCATAACCAATGGTTTAGGTAAATTATGGTAAACTAAAAATTTGTAGCATTATTATCAATACTAAATTAATAAAAACCCCATTGACAGATAAATATGATGACTCGCATGACATTTAACAACCAATGACATTTAACAGAATTCGAGAACCTATGCGATTTCGACTAATAACGGTTTCGGGTGGTGCTCTCGAGCGCTCTGAGAGTATTCCTATCCTTTGTTTTTTCAATAAGAATGTAAAGATGGCAATACACTCAGATCTGTCTATCTGCATGGTGTCATCTAGTGTTCAAATAATTTTGGTGAATGAAAATCGTTTATATATGCGCCACCATGACAGTAGCGGTGACTTTTGACTTTACTTTTACTGCCTAGGACTTTTTTGCTACTTTTTTTGGTCTCAGAATTAGAAACCCCACTTTAGGTGTGCGTATGGAGAAAACAAATCACGTACTTTTAGTCCGCTTGAAAAAAATAGTTATTTTAGCTCTGTTTAAATAAGTCGTAATGATAAAATTTTACGTTAAGTAGCAGCGGTTTATGGAAATGTCAAATAATGTTCAGTCAAAATTAACGTCAATGTTAAGCGGCATACTTAATTTTAAACAACAAATATTACTAGACCTTTGAAATAATGACTTATTTTTAGTTATAATTCTTTTTAATCTATCTTATTACATAAAATAGTATAAGATACTCGTTACATAACGCCATTGTCGCACTCATCCATTTCAAAACTCGTCGCTTCGCTCCTTGGATTCGTGCGCCAATGCGTTGTGTTATGCAACTTATTATGAATCTTATAGTAAAGCATCTCCTTTGATTTTTTGAATATTGCCAATTGTGAGAAAAAATTATCATTACTCCAATCAGGCCGACAATAAACAATTTTCTTACTACTTTGTGGTAAAGTGCCAGTTTTACGAGTCAAGTTGGAATTCTACCTGAAGTTTAAACTCCCGATTACTCACTATCCCCCTCGTGTCAACCGTCCCTGGACAAATGAGTTCATATATACTTAAGTTGTAGAAATGGCATGCAAATTTATGGCAACATAGCAAGTTTTACAATCTAGTGTTTTCCGGGCTTTGAAGCCGTGGTCCAATGGAATTTCTTCCTGACATTTCGTCTGCAACTGCGGCAGACATTATCAAATGTGATGAGGCAATGGGCGAAGTGATCTCCCGTGCATCGCCTTTGATAATGTCTGCCGCAGCTTTAGACGAAACGTCAAGAAGAAATTCCATTGGATCACGGCTTCAAAGCCCGGAAAACACTTTAGATTGCATTTTGACCGGCCGTGAAAGCCTTCACAGTCTTATATACCAAATTTTATTAATTTATCTCGACACGTTTCGGAAAAATTCATTGAAAAACATACTCAGGATCTGACCTTTCGTACCCGGTATATGGTAAAAGGTAGCGTTTTTTCCATTCATGTTTATATAAAGTTTTCTTATTTTGGACCCTAGAATAAGTGGCTACATTTGTGTTACGTTTTTCAGAAACACCTTGTATATTGCGATGTTTATGAGTCAAAATCTTTCGTTTATCTTCAAAATATAGTTTATTTTCAACCACATAGGTAATGAAGACATTTCTGTCTTTCTAAAATCTTGGAAGTGTCTCATTACTAGTCTAGGACGGGAAGTAATTCCATTACTGGTCTAGGACGGGAAGTAACTTTACTTCCCGTCCTAGATCAGTAATGCACATGCAAACAAATGTTAAAACAAATACAAAAATTGATTTTTGGTTTTACTCCATACCATAGCAACCATCAAAATTCCGCCTCCTGAGTGAAGATTTGAGCCAGAATATTATATGAACAAATAATATTCAAGAGCATTTTTTGATGTTATTCAGAAAGTGAGGTTAAAAATAAAATAGTTTATATATTCGATGGAAAGCTTCATTTCCGCCTTCTGAGTGAAGGTTTGAGCCAGAGAATATTATATGAATAAATACTATTCAAGGAAATTTTTGGATGTTATGCAGAAAGTGTGGTTGAAAATAAAATAGTATACATATGAAGGAAAGCTTCCTTACTGTCTCGAGATTTTATTTGTCTCGACGCTACGCGTCTCGATAAATAACATAATCTCTGGACAGTACTGAAAGAATTCCTATGTCGTATTGTAATATACTATTGAACTGAAGTGTAAAAGTTGCTCTAAGTGCTAAATGCTTTTTCAAAACATGCCAATGTTCGTTTAGTTGTACTTTTAACATCCGCTTGCGGATTGTGTGTTTATCTGTTATCCTTTTCTTTCGAACTACAAACAGGTTTTATCCCGATATGTTTTATTTTATTTGATAAAGTAGTAATAGTTTTTTTTTAACTTTCAGATTGGGGCCATAGAAGTCCCATCATGCCTTCCCAATCCCAAATATAAATATTTCTCCAAACCGACTAGTCCCCTTCCAATTTTTAATTTGAAAAATCGATTTTCAAATACGTAGTTGTTGAAATCCAAAGCAGAAAATTTGAGAGAACGACCATGTTAGTAAGTACGGGGTGTTCATTATAAAACTTCATCTAGGAGGCTATGAAATTTTGACAGAAAAGGATGACATAATCAAAATAAATGGACTTTTGTTTCTCCATCTTTTTCTTTTGACATTTCACAGCCAACTAAAACCTTCAAACCAAAAAAAATTTTATAATGAACACACCGTACTTTGTTTTTGAAATGTAAGGTATAAGTTTTAACATTATATTTTGAGAATAATGAACAGCCGTTAAGCTGCTCGATTGTCTTCTCCACTGATAACAATCAGCTTAATAATAACAAAAAATACTTATCTAGACACCCATTTCTACTCTGACTTTTGTGATAAACTTACTGTGGTAGCACTTGTGTAACATATCACTACTGATAAGATTCTCGAACACAAAATAACTATATACACCTTGTCGTGCAAACTAGATTACAGATAAACAGATGCTTCTACAACAACATAAACTATACTACCCACAAGGCAATGGCCTCGGTATGTCAAGGTCACTTCTCAGAGCTTAAACTTGCTTTACTAATTAACTAAATGCTATTGAAATAATATTTACATTTCGCTGACTGTTGTTGATATGTTCTCAGTTATATTTCAATAATAAAAATGTTAAATATTATACAAAACTTATTGTCACACAAGTACAGAAGAAATAATTGTTGTAAAAACTATAAATAAATATCTAACTCTCAGTCTTCAAATTGGAGAATCACCAATGGTCGTGTGAAGATTTACCAAAACCCTATCAAGTTCCTTCAAGTTCTTTTGCGCTTGAATGTAAATCTTTCCCTCAGGCAGACATTCTGGTTCGTTTTTTAGCAGGTCGATGGCTTCTTGAAGAATTTTTCGCGCTTCCTGCAATCAATCAATCAGTTTTCTGGTATAATGAAAGTCAATAAATACCTGAAGAGTCAGTGCAAGCTGAAGGGGATCGGGATTTCTACGACCCATCTCGGCCACTGTAGCATGAAGTTCGAACATCAATAACCCCCTAATACGCGTTTCTCCTGCATTATAATTAGTTTTATTATATTAATCTACTTAATTTTCGCTCGATACTGACCTGCAGCTAAAATCTTCACCAAAGTAGAAACGCTCTGGCACAACCTGCCCTTGATCTCCAATTCTTCGTCGGCTAGCCCCGGCAGCCCGGCCTCGTTCTCGTGACCAATCAACTGGCTTAGGGCAAACTTCACGTCCGTCAAGTAAAAGTGATTATTGTGCAGGTACTTTTCGTACGTTTTAACAAACTCCCTGGCAGCTTTGCTGTTTCCTTTGGGCATTTCGTGCAGCTCCTGCCCTATACGATCTAGGATTTCCTGCACGTGATGGGAGGACGTGGACGAGCCGCATTTGTTGCACGTCCCATTGGGCAGTCTGCCGTTGGGGCTTTGTTCCAGGAAGGTGGGTGGAAGAGAGTAACCTGTGCAGGTACTAAATATGCTTGCTGTTAGTTCAGGTTAGACGCAAGTGAACACTTGTGGATATAATGGCGAAGGAAACGGTATGCAGAGTTTTCAACTGGAAAGATTCGTATACAATATTCCATTATTTTCTGCATCTTACAATGCCATGTAATTTACCCTGTATAACATCAATGGCAATTGTCGTTTACTTGTTGTCAAAACAGATACGGTAAATACAGAATTGGAAGGTGATACTAAAATCGGCAATTTGAAAGCTGGCCAATAAGATTGCTTGACATGTTTTTTTTTTTTAACCAATACAGTCAAACTAATTACTAACTGGTATTTTTAGTCGCAATTGTCTCCAGTAAGCTTTAAGATTTTGTCAAATTGAAATTACGTCGTTGTCAATTTTCAATACGTGTATCAACATTTTCAGTGGATTAAAGACTAAAAGAATTCCAATATGCCGGAAATAATCGACAAGAAAATTCGATTTTTTATAAAAAAGAAGCTTTCCAAAAAAAGATTTGCAATATTTTTGAGGTAAGTACTACGCACGCACTACCTACGCATACAAGTATAAATTTTTCTTGTAATGGCTGTAGGACCTATTTGAGGACTGGAAATACTACTAAATGTCTTCATTCATAAGCCGTTAATAAAGATTTAAGTATAAAAGTATTATGTACTATAGTTAATTGCTTTTTGTAGTTTTACTTAATATAGAGAGAAATTCAACAATAATAATTTTTTCTAATTTTGACATATAAAGTGGCACTTTTCAATACTGATGATAGTGACGTAACGTCCTACTTTTCGTAACTAGTTATGAAAAGTAAAATCTTTTGTAACTGGTGGTTCGTTTCACCACCAGTTGCAGGTTTCGGTTGTGGCACACCGTTGCTATAGTTTTACGATATTAAGTAGATACATAGTGGTTTAAAAGTAAATATTGAAGTTTAATAATAATAATTCTCTCTCTAAGTAGGTATTTGTAGTCAAAATTAGAAAAAAATCTTGTATGAAACATGTGACGAAAAGCCTTTCTTGTGTATCTCATTCAAATTGCGGGAACTCGCTGCGCTCGTCCCGCAAACATTAATTCGTTACACAAAATCGGACTTTTTGTAACTAGCTACATAAATAGCTATTATTATCCAGGATATGCAAAGCAAAATAACCTAGTTAGATACCAGCACCCCCGAGACACAAAAACCCCTACACGACAGTACTACAGTTCATATGTCAGTTAACTCCGCTCCTCGGCCCTCGCACAAATTCACCTTCCAGCTGCCACGTATTGAAGCGCTGAACGTCAGGCTTGAAACCTTGAGTCGCAAACATTCCAAAAAGTGCACCAGGCGAAAAGGAAAATCATAGAAGAAGACATTTTGAGTGGTAGTAGACGCTCATCCAAAAAAGCTGAAGGTCTCCTGACCCGCGATGATTAGTTGCAAAGCGACTCACATCCAGAAGATTTCCTGGAATAGAAGGCTACTAACACTAACAGCAAAAAGTCATTCATATTTAAATTGCCCTGTGTAGGGGGTGCCAAGAAGCGCTTTCATACACAACCTGTAAGGAAATTACTTATTAACAGGTACGCATTAATCATTTTGCAAAAGTCTAATTTTTCATATTCGAGTATTTTATTTCGCTTGGGTTTACAAAATACATCATCAAGTTCACTCAGTGCCACTCCGCTATTATATACTGGAACCTTAGTTTTGCAAATAACAAATTGCATAGGGTTCCCAGAACTACTCTACCAAATGTGAGAAAGATAGTGCATATTCTGGTTGCTTTGGTAAAGATAAAATTATTTAGTAGCACTTCCAATTTAAGATAAGCAAAGGAAATTATTGAATCTAATTTATTAAATTGATGGGTTTTCAATATACTTTAACATGATCTTTATTTTTAGGTGAGTACCTACTAGAACTGTACAAAACATTATATATGAACACGACAAGTTTGAAGCAGACCATGAGACATCAGTAATAGGCAGACGTAAAAAAAAACTAACACTTTTGAAGAACCGAATAAAGACGACTAAAATGTGTCACCATGGGAGATAACTCCTGACTAAATCATTGTTTTACTACTTACAGAATGTTACAGTTGAACCTAATATAGCTGTATTATGTAAATAATGTTAAAACCTCATGGTAAATTGTAAAACTGTAAAATTTCACTTTTTGGAACGCTCAATATACGTAAAAAGAAATAGGCTCACGAATTGTATTGCCTTAGTGTATATTACATGATGATGAATGACAATATTGACAATAAGCTTAGAGTTTTGGAATTGAGTGAAAAGTAGCGAAAAGTGAAGAAAAGTCTGTTAAATTCATTTATTGCTAATAACCGTCAAAGTTCAAAAATTAAATTAACCGTTAAAATCATATAAATTAATTATTGCAAGAGTTAATAACTATGAATAAATTAGTTGTCTTAAAATCTGGAATAATTGGAAGAGTCTGGCATCTATGTAGGCTTAAGAGTAAACAATATCAATAACCTTAAACCCATTCATCAATCACTGTCAGTGTCCGTTATATATACTGGGTGAAATATGTCAAATTTCCAAGGCTATAACGAGATGCAGAAAAAACTGGAACAGTATTAACTGAATAAATTTTTACACGTGGTAAAGATTATTATTATAGACACCTGCAGGCTTAGTTTACATTCGCCCCGTCTCTCTTTGGCTGTTTTTCTAATTTTATTTCAGGTAATTTTATCACAGCAATATTATTACTTGGCTGTAATAAATATAAAGACGTCATTTTACGGCGAGAGCTCCTTAACAATCCATCCCTCTTTGGGATTTGATACGTACAGCAATGGGAAATGCACTGTTAAGAACTAGTGATTGACATAATCGTTACATTTCTAGAATCAAATGAATCAAAACCCGTTAAAAAATGGCACAAAGCGTCTAAAAATTTATATTTAGAATCTCTGGGAAAAAATAGTTACAATTAGGACTAAAATCTATTAAAAATTACTCACCTCATGTAACAATTGCAAAATTTTATTTTTTTTTTTGATAAAATCACGCTAGGATTAATTCAGTAACAATGACTCAAAGTGTGTAACGAATTTGAAGGATTTGGAGAAATTTATATTAAGATTATCTATAATCCAAAGTCGATTAAAAATTACTCAAAGTTCCTAAAAATGCAAACTAGAAGTTCCTCGAAAAATTCAAGTTAGAAATAGGACTAAAATCGATTAAAAACGACCCACTTTATCTAATTGTCGATATTTTTTGAGTGTCAGGTTAGGATTAAGGCTAAATAGGCTAATCTGTTAAAAATTATTCAAAGCGTCAAAAAATGCAAACATAAAGTTTCTGGGCAAATTCAAGTTAGGATTAGGATCAAAAGTGGTAAAAAAGTTACACAAAGCCTCTAAAAGTGCACATTTGGAGTGTTTGGAGAAGTTGAGGTCAGATTTAAGACTATAGTCGATTGAAAAAGATCCATTTCAGGTTAATATTAAGGCCAAAATCGGTGAAAAATGACTCAAAGTGTGTGTAAAAATGCATATAGCGGAAGGGTTGGAAAAAATTTATATTAACGTTTTGGCTATGATCGGTTCAAAACCACTCAAATTGTCTAAAAATGAAAATTGAGTTTCTGGGCAAATTCAAGTAGTAAAAAATGTACACAAATCATTTAAAAGTGCAAGTTTGGAGTCTTTGGAGATATTCAGGATAGAATTGAGACTAAAGACAATTACAAATGAATCTTTTCATCTAAAAATAACAATTTTGTTGTTTTTGTTTTTTAGAAAATTAAGGTAAAATTAAAGCCAAAATCGGTGAAAAATTACTCAAAGTGTTTGACACCACCATGCTTACGCCAACTGTGTTGCGAACTGAGGGTTCAATAATTCCCGTGTAGCGATTGAACACGAAAATACTCTTTATTTATCCCACAAATACGCACAAGTAAAAATCGTATACTAAATAACTCATTACTTAACCCTTTATAGCCTTCTATTATCGTTTTGTACTGTAGCTTACTTATAGCTCGATTAAATAAGACTACTCTAACGGCGGCGCTATTCGCCTTTTATACAGAATCCTAAAAATTTCTTAGAAGAAAAATAATTGATGAGTCACATAAAAAAAGGTCGTAAATAACTGCGTTCTAAATAAACAGAGAAATAAATCACTCGTACAGTTCCCATGGCGCAGCGCCCGGATAGACCGCGAAGGTCCAACCTCCAATGTCGCTCCGCCTCCCAGCGCCCGCTCAACGTAACATTGCCCTCCTCCTAAGGTTGAACAGATAGAGTTCCATGGTTTCGTGCTAATTGATCCAGATGAACAACCTTCATCTTTGACCTGGGGGTCCGCTGGATCTTATACGCCACGTCATTAATGATTGCATAAGGCTCTTCCCAATTTTGGCTAAGTTTGTGCAACTTCCCCACCTTTCGCCGCGGATTGTACAGCCACACCAAATCACCATCCTGGAAACCGCGGGAGTTAGCCAGCAAGTCATATTTTGCTTTGGCTCGATCACTGGAGATCCGCAGTTTATTCCTGGCTTGTTCATGAACATTGTTAAGCCTCTCCTTGAGCTCCTCCACAAAATTTTCAGAGTTGAGCGAATCTTTTTTCTGGTGTTCCATACATCAAATCCGCAGAAAGCCTCATTTCCCTTCCAAACATCACTTTGGCCGGAGTATAGCCAGTGGCTTCGTGTATAGAGCCTCGATATGCCATCAACATAAGAGGTAGATGTTGGATCCAATCATTATAGACAGGTAATGTTTCATGATCCGATAAATCTCTCCAACATCTCATCCGACTGTCGATGCAAGGGAGTTTTCCTGGTCTTGCGAATACCGAGAAGTTCCATGATCTTCAGGAAAACAGCCGATTCAAAATTTCAGCCCTGATCAGAATGAATTTCGAGAGGGACTCCAAATCTGCAGAACATTTCATTTACTAGCACCGTTGCCACAGTCGCTGCTTCCTGATTAGGCAGCGCGTACGCTTCAGGCCATTTAGTGAAATAATCCATGGCGACCAAGATGTATTTGTTGCCTGACTCAGTCTGAGGAAATGGTCCCGCGACATCAATTGCTACCCTCTCGAAAGGAGCACCTACAGTGTACTGCACCATTTGGCCCCGCGATCTTGTTCGAGGTTCTTTTGTGGCACAACAAATTTCATACTTGCGGCACCAAGATTCGACGAGTTCATGATAATTCACCCAGTACATCCAGTATTCCTGTAGTACATCCGATTTTCTAGTACCAGGAACAATTGACTGACTACGGTCTTGCCATTCGGATTCTCCCATGCTCTCTTGAGTATCCATTTTCTATTCTAAGAGAGTGCTACTGGGCCTATAGCGCCTTCAGGTTTAGACTTTTACCAGCAATTTCTTGCCACTCTGGTCTCTTGTCGTCAGTCTTTGCCAAGAGTATGGGTGCAATATCTGGATCATTCATTTGTGCGTTCCGAAGCCTCTGTGTGGTCCAACCATCGTTTATTTCCACCGACGTTCTCCTTACAGAAGGAAGTCCCTCACGCTGCTCAGTTCTTTGATAATGCCGACTATCTTCTTTACATGGCCCTCTAGACAATGCATCGGCATTTCCGTGAGACCTTCCTGGTCGATGTTCAATTTGGATCTCCTGTCCCTTAATGTGTCCGGCCACTGTAAGACTTTTGCCACCCAAATTATTGACTTGACTGATCCTGGTGGTCTTAACGGGCCCGGTCAATTGTCCCCTTACATTGACCTGAATTGGTTTTTCCTGGATTCTAGGGCGGTCTTGGTTGCCGCTTGGTCTTCTAAATGACGGCGAGGGACTTCTTGCCCTACAAGGCAGTTAATCTTGATGTGACCCAGTTTGCCGCAGTTAAAACATTTTATGCCCCGATTGCCTGTTGATTGAGGAGTTCTTCCCAACAGGGCATGTGTATTGACTGTCATATCCTTCATCGTTTATGTAAACTTGCCATATGGAATCAGCCCTAGACGTATCCTCCGCGTCATCGCAAGTTACCATTCTTACACGTGGAGAAAAACTAGATGACACTCGTGAGGCCTTGACTTCCAGGGCCCGAACTAGTGCCTCGCTGATATTCCTGGGCCTTACTAGACGTACGTGTTATCTCATGTCACTATTGCGAACTCCCTCAATGAACCTTTCGGCGGCAAATTGCGTTTGAAAACATTCAGTGGCTGATGGGTATGCCAGGTGAATTAGTCTGACTATGTCCGCCTCAAATCGTCTTTCTTATTCCTCTTTGTGTTCGTTATAACGTTTTTCCTGCTCTTTCTTCTGTTGTTGCATAAGGGAGAGCAGGGTGGCAATTTGATCCTCCATCGCTTGACGCTGGCTTCTAGTTACTGGCAGCATAAACACGTAGTGTCCGGCAATGAAGCACTCACTTACAGTTCAGCAATATTACTCCTCAAATTCCCACTGGAATCGCACTTCTGTCACCAATTGTTGCGAACTCAGGGTTCAATAATTCCAGTGTAGCGATTTAACACGAAAACACTATTTATTTATCCCACAAATACAAAGAAGTACAACGTTCGCCTTCTAAATTACTCACTAATTAACACTTTATAACATTCTATTATCGTTTGGTACTTTAGCTTACCTATAGCTCGATTAAATAAGACTACTCTAACGGCGACGCTATTCGCCTCTTATACAAAATCAAAAAAAATATAGAAAAGCCTAGAATATTCTTACTGCGTTCTAGATAAACAGCAATAAATCACTCGTGACAGTTCCCACGACGCAGCGCCCGGATAGGCCGCGAAAGTCCAACCTCCAATGTCGCTACGCCTCCCAGGGCCCGCTCAACGTAACAGTATGTTATAAAATAAGTAATTTTTTCTAATTCCTAGCCGTTGTACCGTAACTTGGGGTTACTTCGAACGCATTTTTGAGGGTTTTCAAGAATAACTTATACATTAACGTTGGTAAATAATTAAAAAAAAATTATATATAATCTTCAAACCTTAATTTAATGATATGTAAAATAAAACTGGAAAAAAAAAACAATAATTGATATATATATTTTTTTGGTCAAATGTTCGAATTAACCCCTATGTGTGGGGTGACTTTGAACAATGCTTTAAACTCTCAACTTTTCACATTTTATCTACTGTAAGGGTGAATTCGAACTTTACAACGCAAAAAAAAATATTGTTGTATTACGAAAATGAGGTAAAATAAATGAAGAATGACAAATAAAGCATTTATTGAAAAAGGGAAAAAATATCGTATTTAACAAACATAAAAAAAGTGCAACTCTCATAGATAAACATAAAAATCACTAAAATAAATACAAAATAAAAAAAATAAATATTCGAATTCTAACAAAACATAAAATATACTGAAACAAATTTAATGAAACCAGTAAAAAATATTTAAACCTTATTACTATTCTATAGAATATGAGGGCAACTTTTTAAATGCCCAACGATTCCTTCTGAAATCTTTTGGGGGTTTTAGCTTCGTGATGACGTCGACGGTTTTAACTAAACTTTCATCTTTGACGTTTGGATAGTGAAAAAGAGCTTCTATTTTATCACTTCTCGTTCGCCGTAAGAAATTTACTAAAAGTAAATAAGGGTTGATCTTTAAATGTTTCAATTATTTTCCCGATAAAATATCGAAACTTATTGTTGCCACATTCAAATTTTACTAACACATAATCACCAGCTTGCAGATTGACACCATCAATGTCCATATTTTGAATTTCAATATCATGATCTTCTGCAAAATTTTCGTTTTCATGTTCAGAGTCAGAGTTGAAAATTTCTGATTCCTCCGAGGATTCCGAAGAAAGTTTGGACGTTGTTGCCTCGTTTCTTTCACTTTCATTTTGTCGAAAATCAGTAGATTTTAATTCTTTCCCTGGAGCAATGTCAAGTTTTTTCCCTCTTTTTACATTCTGTCTATTTTCTAAAGTTTTAGATTCATTCAAAAAATTATAAAATGTGGCGGTCCAGCTTCTATTAATTTGATCCCGCCTATCATGATCAATCTGCTGTTCATCAACTAACGAGGGTCATTTCTTCAAAACAGTTTCCATGTTACAAGGCACTATCCCACAGGCTTTGAAGCCGAAAGATAAATTGTTAGCTGCATTTACACCAACATCTTGAAACAATTGGTTAAGCAATCTGGGAAACTCACTTTTCGGCAGCACACCTCTATTCTTTTGCTTCCATTGTGTTAAAATTTTACGCCACGATTTTTTAAATGGAGTAAAAAACGCTATCCCTCCTGGGGTCATCGGAGAGGTTTGTTTCGTCGTAATTTACAATGTTCTCAGGAGGAGCACTTTCCAAACTAGCCTTTAAATTATCGAAATAGGTAATAATACCTTCTCTAGATAATTCAGCACGACAGTGCTTTACGTTTTGGCATAGTTTTTCAGTTAGAACAGGATGATGCTTAAAAAATTGTAAAACCACTCTAACCCAGGAAGGTTCTCTTTGAACGTTTTTATTCGATTTCCATTGGAATCTAAAAATTGTTTTACCAAAAAGCGAATATCTGTTCGTGTGAGGGGAAACCCCCATTTCGCGGCTTTTCGGATTCCTGCCTCTAAACAAACTTCTTCGTCTTTTGAAAACGCCATGATTCCTCCGGGTTGATTTGAATGTTTTTGTTTTGCCTTGTTACATAGCGTGGATATTGGTAATTTATATATTTCGGCTGCGCGCCTATAAGTCATTTTCTTCTGTTTGACACCATCAACCGCCTTTTTTAAATTGGAACGGTCGTGCACACCCGCGGCATGTTCCAAGTCACCCCACTGAGGATGACTTTTTTTGCTTAAACAGGTCTAAAAACAAGGAAAAAGTATATACTTGAATTGTCTTTTGAACATGGTGTTAGGACATATCAGTGAATCGATTTACCAGTTCTCTTGTGCTATAGGAACCTTTAGTTCCAGCCCTGCAAAACTTTCTTTACGAAACAATTGGGATTTGGGGGGGGGGGGGCGACTCTACCCGTCACAGTCGTAGGGCGTACTATTGGTTAATGGAATTTGTATTTGAATGAACAGAAATTTACAGATGGAGCTAGTATAAAGTAAAAAAAAATGGCGGCGGGCGGCTTGTTCGAGGCCACCCCACTTGTTCGAAGTTACCCCAAGTTATGGTAATATGTGAGGGGAAAATGAGCATTTTGGCTGTATTAGAAAGGCAACAATTAGGTATACAAAGTTTTGATATCTCTTATTTTTTCTTTCTCAGGATTTTCTGTTTGCTACCAAATCCAACTTTGTTTTTGATTTCACTCAGTTTTTTAATATTTCGTAAGGTCTGTTCGCCATTTGATGTAGGTGTAATATAGACCGAATTAATTAAGAATATTTTAAAACTCCTTTTCTGTGTTTTCAACTATTTTAGTAGAAGTCATGTCAAAATGATAACCCATTTGTGCACCATAAAAAATCTGAAATTTTGGAGAGTGTTCTTCGTCGCGGTTAAAATAATTGGTTCAAAACTGCCATTGCCAAATTCGCTTTCTAGGTGTAGAAAGATTTTCGTGTTTATGGGATATCATTTTCTTGAGCAACTATATTTATAAAAGTAATACCTACACCCGTTTCAGAACAATCAGTCACTGAATACATAGAAGATATAGGGTAGGCTACATTCCCAGATAACACTAGATATTCTATGAATAATCTTTAGATATCCCTATATGCTGCGAATATTTGGGGTTTTATAGAATATTCTGTAGATATTTCTAATCTACTTCTTATTCTAATTTGATTAACCATCGATTAATCCCATTAGAATATTCTATAGATATATAATATCGAATATTCGAGTATTAATCTAAAAGTACTGACAGCTTAACAGTGTTTCCGGTTTAAACAAGTTGTCACGATAATAATTTTTTTTCAAATTTCTTGTGTATAAAATTTAACATTTTATGTTTGCATGTTCTGTGTGAGACCAGATCAATTGGTCAAATGTGTAATTGTGTCTGTAATTGTGAGTACCACGAGAGTAGATTTTATTAGGGGCCGAGCAGCATTCCGCATTTCCTTAACTGCCACAGGCAACGCTGCATTCGGCTTCGTGTAAACCGCCCATATTCGTACTAGTTAATATACTACGAACGTCAATCTTTCCCCACGGATTAAAAGTGCAGCTTCTAGTGACCTATGGAAACCATGATTAGGCTCACTGCTTGCTAATGCGCACATTCTTCTGCGCAAGACGTATGCGGAGGACACGCCCACAAAAATTATTGCGTTTTCGGCCGGACGCCCTAGTGCGCTCTCGGAGTATTCTCATCCTTGAGAAAACAAAGAATGGTAGTAGTCTCGCAGCGCACAAAGCAGTCTACCGAAAACTCTAGGAGGACAAAAGTTTGAGGTTAGGTCAACTCGTGAGTACTTTTTGTTTTGACATGAAAAGAAAATTTGTAATAACGAAAGATCAAAGATTTGTTTTTTTGATTATAGGCTCGTATTTATTTTAAAACAAATTAGTGTAATAAGTAATAAATACTCATCGGGCGGCTTGCAACATCGCTTGGTGGTAGTGAAAGTGGACCGTTCCCGTTAAAGATCGCGTAGGTTTAAATACTTTGTCCTACGACAATAACACCAAGACTATCAAGTGTATTGTGTATTGATTTCTTGATACCTGACTTGTAAGCCAAGACAAGGAAAGGCTCCAATATTTTATAGGATGGTTACACTTTTTCTGATCATGAAAATGGTGAATATTGGGTCTTTTGAGATTTTTCGATTATAATTAATTAAATTAAATTACATCATTATGGTTTTATTATCAATATCAACTACTGACTAATGTGTAAATGTTATGCGCGTACCCGCCAAAATAAAACCTAAAAAGTTAGGTTAACAGTAAATGACATTGAAAGCATTATGGCATTGGCATGTGTAAATTATATTCAGGAATAGAACAGAAGCTTATTTTAAATAAATTATGAGTTTTTAGTTTTTTCTTTCACCACACCATGCTAATTTGCCAAGTTAACTAACAGCTCAAACATTTTAGAAACTAAAAATAATGCTTAGTATTTTTTATATTGATATAATACATTATTAGATATTTTATATTTCAGCGAAAACTTAATAAAACAGAAAGCTTGGCATCGTCGATTTTTCAAAATTAAGGGGCGGAGCTTGCCAGCCGCGCATGCGCTTTTGTTGCCACTGAGCAGGACTTTTTCGGGCTGAACTTTTTAATGTTACGTTATAATTATATGTCAATTATTATTTATATGAAGCCGCCCAGAGAGGAGTAACGCCATTTTGATATTTTATTTAAGTTATATTTTCTGTTTTGTACTGTGTTTTCATTTTCCGGATGTAATTCAATTTTCTTGTTTCCTCCTAGTAAAGTGACAATTTTTCAGTTTTAAAAACATTTCTCATAAACAATTTACTCTTTTGTCACATGCTAAATGTTACAGAGTTTTTATTTTACTTCAGCATGTCAGAATTACAATAAAGTTGCCAAAAATTTGCGTTTATTAATTTAACTAAGTAGGGTGTGTTCATTTGAAAACGTTATCTAGTTGAACATCTAAAAAAACCAAAAGTCTATTTACTTTTGCCAGGACCCTCGAATCGACCCGTACCTCTAATGAAGGAGAGTATCTCGTCACATTTCAGAGTCGGAAGCTCCTCTCGAGGAAGAAAAGCGGCTCCAAGTGTCCGATGGCGTAGTCGCGCCCACCTATGATACACTCCCAGAAAGTGGTTGACGACTCTTCGCCTGACCCACAGTGGGTGCAGAGTGGACTGTCGGCCATTCCTAGGAAGTGCATGTTTAGTCTGTAGTGTCCAGTAAGGATTCTTATAAAGTCTCCCAGGCACTGCCGGCTTCTCCCAAGAAACCACGATCCTTGGATCTATCCGGGTTAGGGTAGATTTTCTTGGTCTGGATATTCCTGACTGCGTCCAGTGTGTCCTTGTACTCTCCGATGTCCACTCATTCAGAGTGTAAGAGACGTACCATTTACTTATTCCTAGACATAGACTCCTAGACATAGATCTATCTTTGACTTTGAGAGTAAGAATGGTGCGGTGTTACGTCTTGCAGGTGTTACTACATGGTCTTGAAGGATGGACACTGAACAAGGAAATATCGAAGAGACTGATGGAATCGTTTGAGTGGTGGGTGTATAGCCGAATGTTAAAGATCTGTTGGATGGACCGCATTACGAACGAACAAGTTCTGGAAAGAATGGATAAGGAAATGTAAATTCTTTTCACAATTAAGAGAAGAAAACTAGAGTTTGTTGGGCATGTTATGCGTAATTCAAAATATAAAATTCTGCAGCTCATCATGCAGGGGAAGATCGTGGGACAGCTGCCTCTAAAGTTAGAATAGCCATGATGATCAGCAACCTCCGAATGAGAAGCTGAGATCAAGAAGAAGAAGAAGACATGGCTCTGGTCCAGTAAAGCATGTCTGAGAACCACGCTTGGCCGATTCGTCGGCACGCTCGTTCCCCTCGATGCCCCTATGTCCAGGAACCCATCCCAGAGTTACCCTTTTTGTTTCTTCCAGTGACTCTAGAGCATCCCTGCAGTCCTGAACGAGCTTTGAACTTGTTCTGCTCCTGCTGATGGCTCGCAGAGCCGCCTGACTGTCGAAGTAGATGTCCTGTCTGCTATCTGACTTCTGTTCGTGTGGCCACCTCGAGTATTACAAACACCTCCATCTGGAAAACCGTCGTGTGGCTTCCCAAGGCGAAGCTCTCGCCCTCTACATGGCCGGCTCTTGACGACTGTATTATTAGCCATTCAACCAAAAAGATTGCTGAAGCAGCTCTTCCTTGAATTAGTCCCTTGTTGGGATGTTTATCCCAAATGACCGTTTCAGTCTCAGCTGATTGCGTGGGCGTCCCTCCTGCGATAGGACAAACGGGATGTCCTGCTTGCCGTAGCTGTAACCTTCCACGTGCTGCAGCAATCCATCCTCCTGCAGGACGCCATCGCCTCACTCTTATCCCAGATCGGAAGCTCCGGCAGATCCAGTAAGGCATTGAGTGCTGCTCCCGGTGTTGTTCTGAATGCACCCGTTAGGGCCAGGCAGATTGTTTTCTGTAGTCTGGCCAACCTCAACACATAGCATGCTCTGTCCAACGCTGGCCACCAAACCACGGCCATCCTCGGTCTGATTACCGCATTGTAGAGCCAGTGCAGGACGTGTGGCTTTAGACTCCATTTCCAGTTCCTTATTGTATGTCTTTTCCACGTGACTTTTCCAGGTTAGCTCGCTGTCGATGGTCACCCCCAGGTACTTAGCGTCATACACTTTAGTAGTAGAGGTTGACGGTACAGCGTGGGTGAGCGGAATTCTGTAGTTATCCTTCTTTTGGTGTAGAGCACAAACTCTGTCTTGCCACGATTGACTGACAGTTCCGTATCGATACAACATTGTTCTAGTATTATACATGCCCTTTGCATTCGATCACAAACGCTGCCAACGAACTTTCCTGGGGCACTGAACCCCTCGGCTGAAGCCTTCTCCAAAAAACCATCAATTAAGAGCCATCATAGTCGAGGTGATAAGCAGCTGCCTTGTGGACAGCCGCCCTCGACCTCGAATTTCTTCCGGTGATCTCCCAGAGAAACCGTAACCTTACGGTCGCGGAGTGCCGATCTCACCCATTTTACTAACTATGTTGGGGTTATAAAAACGCTGTTTTCGACCTTTTAAACGACTGATGAAACTGTCAGTTTCATAGTACCGACGGCTAAAAATCGATTTCTGTATTTTACAGTAATCTGCATCATGTGTTGGGGTTTTCCGGGCCCTAAGGGTCTCGCAGATGTTATTTGCTCTGGCTTTGTCGAATGCTCCCTTAATGTTGAAGCACTTCCTTTGTGTATTTGAGTATACCTTCTCTATTTTATGCCCTACAGAGCGGAGAGCCGTGTCGGTCAATTTTCCCTTGCTGTAGACATGTTGATCTTTGTTTATGGGATGTCTTCCTAAAATTTCCTCTGCGATGTACCTATCGATTATCTTTTCTAATGTTTTCTTTAGAAAAGATATCAAATTTATGGGTCTGAACGATTTGGCGACATTACAGCCACCTTTCCCAGCCTTTGGTATAAAGACCGCGTTTTCGTTCCTTCACACCTGAAGGACATATCCCAGAGCCACACTCGCCGTGAACACTCTGCTCAGCGACGGGAGCACATTGTCTAGTCTCTCTTACAGCATTGCTGGGATTGCTCCGTCTAGTCCCGCTGCCTTAAATGGACTGAATTCGCCCACCGCCTATCTAATGGCTTCGTTGGTCACTACTTTGCAATTGTCCAATCCTCCTGGACCGGACTCCGCTCCGGAGGAGCGGCCTCGCCTATTTCTCCAGGGAAGTGGGTATCCAGAAGAATCTCTAGGGTATTTCCCTGGTCTCCTGTCCACGTACCGTCCTGTTTCTTCATTGTGGCTAGGAGGGCAACTTCTGAGATACGAGAGTAGCACACTCGCTCCGTTAGCAGTGTATTTATATACCTGCGTTTTTCTTTTGAATTAGTAAAGTACCTACAGCTACTTAACAGTCTAAAGATTAACGAAATCGTTTCTTTTTTAGTTTTTAATGAAGGAAATGTTTTATCACAATGTAGGGAAAATCGGCGGGAATTGGGACAAGGCAGCAAAACATACAACTACCTCTTCCTTAAGTGGACGAAATTCACGCCGATTTCCCCTACATCGTAACTTGATTCTGGGACACAATCTTCATTCAATTGAAATATTTTATTCTTAAGTTCATTTTCCCCACAGAGGCCTAGCGTACATTAAGCTTGTTCCGACTGACCAGAAAATTCCTGCTCAATTCTAGAATCCTTTTGGGCAAATGTTAATTGCTTCTTTTAACTTAAATTGGCAATGTGTGTTGTGCAAAAGATTCCTCAACCGTTCTGGGACGTACTTCCTGATGGGTTGGAGCAAACCTATAATTCACTGGGCAATCTTGGTTTATTCAGGCATTATTAAAAGATTATTTAGAAAGTAGTGTAAAGTTCACCTCAGAATCGAAGAATTATCTAGAAGATTTATATGGAATATGCAAATTGGATATTTGAGAATGGCAGAATAATCTAGAAGATTTATGGAATATTCAAATTGGATATTTAAGAATGGAAAAATATTCTAGATGATTTATGGAATATTCAAATTAGATATTAAGGAATCGAAGAATAATCTAGAATATTTATGGTACAAAAATGGATATTCATAGAATATCGTCTTACTTTTTCATTTTGAAGGTTCCAGAATATTCTGTAAATATTCTTATATTATATAACTATGTATTATTCTTTAAAGTGCGGGATTATTCTATGCCGATTACGCACAAATATTCTATAAAAGTTTTGTGCTATCTGGGTTGTGACTGCAATGTACCTGATTTGTTAATCGATTAATAAATAATTGCTTTGTGTCAGTGGTATGGTTCATAAAGCAAAATAAAAGTTATAAATAAAAAATATAGAATACTCAATCTTATATAGCGTTTCAAACGACACAGTCGAGTCGTACAAAGTCGTCAAGATATGTGTCACACACATATAAAGCTTTTCATTATATTTTTCGGAAAAGTAGGCCATGGAAATTTGACAGATTGCCCCCCGTATAATATTTGAACTGTGTCAGTTTTATTGGTTATATCATTGTATTTAAATCTAATAGTAGGTCAATGGCACTTATGATGGTGTTCACTAGATGTCACTGGAGCCTAGTGACATCATCATTTTAGACAAATATTTCAAGGCCGTTTAATTTCCGGCGTTGTTGCAATTGTAATTTACGTAATACTGACTTCACGTTAGCTAGATAAAGATCTCCGAAATGCTCCTTGCTCTCTTGCCTGCAGTCGTATTTGTCATGGTATGTCACATTTTATTTTTTTATTTACAATTCATAATTTCTACATTTTTATGGATATTGGAGCAGAAAAAGCTCGATATTTGGGCTAATTAATGAAGCAGCCGATAAATAACTCAATAAGTACCAAAATGCCTTCGCCTGCTGCCGTTACTTAAAACAGTGTGAACAGAGAAGTGAGTGAATCTAATGGCGCGAAAACTCAGGGAATCTTATGGATATTAGAGCAAAAAAGCTGGATATTTCGGCTAGTTAATGAGGCAGCCGATAAATAACTAAAAAAGCTGCTGCCGTTACTTAGAACAATGGTGAACAGTGAACTGAGTGAACCTAATGGCGCGAAAACCAAATTAATCATATGTGACAAGTTTCAGGATGTTCCTTAATTCTTACAAAGCAGGGAGTTTATTACAAGCAAATCAACACAAAATTAAGATATTATAATGTTAAAGACTAGTAAGACAAATCCTTGTAATTCTAGTTATTATAAGCTAAATTCATGATAGTATGAAACAAAAGCAATCACTGGTTTTCCAGATGGTTTCACCTGTACCTATATGATACTAGGGAACTAGACCTATGGAGGTTTGGAGGATCAGTGGACAACCATTGTTTATATTAGCGTTACGGTGGTAGGTACTCTTAAGATTGACCTTACAACTACAGTGTCACACATACTTTCAAGCTAAACACCAATAACTTTCTGTTATTTATTAAAACCCAGAATACAAGATGTAAAACTGCAGCAAAGTCTTTCATACAGGAATTTCCATGATTGAAACAAAAAGAGATACTTTTGAGAGGAATAAAATTGGGAAAGCTATATATCTGTATTATGTGTATTATTAATAATTCATAGTGTATTATGGATATTATTAAGCTTAGATATTATTTACTAACATGACATTATTAACAAGAGTATTAAAGAATTCTACCAATATTGTAACTTTTTTTAATGTTCTTTTTAGAAAATCAACACTTTTTCTTTATTTAAAACTTAACTTATTATAAAACTAATGCATTTAACCATAAGTAACCTACCTAATATTATAATTTTACCTATAAAAACACTTTGAATATAAAATGGAGATATTGAGTTCATAGAGTTCAAAAATTTGAAGAGTTTGTTTTTGTACAGGTTGTAACAAATTCAGGGGTGACCTGGAGGGTGACCGTTGTACTTTAGGAAACTCTAAGAGATACAGGGTCCTCTTTATTACATGACACATATACAAGGTGTACCTAGGTGACAATCTTTCGGAAGCCTACAGGGCTATCCAGCATCCCATATGACACACGTTTCGTACTACTATAGTTATTAGACAAAGGTAGTACCTTCCTTCAGGTGGTTCGCACTTGGACTTGCATGCCCTGTGAGCTGAGCAATGACGGGGTGCATATCCAGAATCCATATTATACACACGTTGTTGTGAGACATATACTGATATAGCTCCGGTACCAACTAGTGTATCACATTCATACTATCAAAGATTTTAGGCAAGGGTAGTATCTTCCTCCAGTTGGTTCGCACTTGGACTTGCATGCCTTGTGAGCTGAGCAATGATGGTGCATATCCAGCATCCCATATTGCACACGTAGTGCTAAGATTACTTACTGACACTGATAGCTCCGGTACCAAGGAGTGCATCGCATTCGTGCTACTATACAATCACAATATTCACAATCCATTGAGGTCCTTCATGCTGGGCTCTGAAGCCTGGGTTCCCTGGCTGCCCCATTGTAACTACCGCTCTGTGTATAGGATAACTTAAATGGATGCGGCGACAGTACGTAATAAAGGTCATCCTTTCTCATTTTTCTTTGTGGCCGGCATTTGCCAAAAAAAGAAAGTAAAATAACATAATATCACAAATACTTATACCTACACTACATAACCAAACTTTAATAAATAATAATGACAGACGAATTGGCATATCTTTTCTCTACGTCTGCAAAATTACTAGTTTTTATAATGACTTTATATTTATAGAATATATCCATCCTTGTTCACGCAATGCAGTAGAGAAGTAGAAATTTTGTTTTTAATTGTATAGAGTATACAGCTGTGTGTTATTTTTACTTTTGCCGTGACATTTCCACCGTTGCCAAGTTTATGGTCCCCCATGAAGTTGACAGGATTGACAGCGTCCCCCATGGCCTTCTGGCAGAGAGGGACCGAACTATCCATTCATTGATTTACTTGTGATTCATATACAATGGTTATATTGACATAATTTAAAGGTTTTAAAATGCTGCCATTACAAAAAATGTTGTTGCCAGAACTTACCAAAAATAATAGTTGTAAGCGAAAATAATAAATCAATGTACTAGAGCTGATACTACGTTTTTCAGGTCAAATACTTGCAGAAGTAATTCTTAGAACAACAAATTTTCTTATACTAGAGCTAGGATATCAAGTTTTGCTCACCCCGTGCAACATAATATATATTAAGAGAAGGTTCGTTAACACTGAACCACTAACAGGTCTTACGTAAATGGCTCTTATTCCTGGAACCATAAAATCTTTCTATTAAAAGTATCTTTGCAGTTATCTAACTAGTGTATATGAGCTCTTTTGCAAAACGTTAACATTTATTCACTGTAGAAATCTACAAAAAGGGAGGGACATACTCATGCTATGAAACAAGGTGCACATAAAATGCATTCATATCGCCGTCAAAATTTGACCAGGAACAGTGTTTATCTGCACTTCGAATATGGTAGGTACAACGCTCTGCCTCAGAACCCGAAGCTTCTTTCCAAGGGGTAGTTCGGCAGAGAAATTAAAATCGTTCTTCTTGAATGTGCTAGCTACTGAGTGATTTTGAGAAAATTTATAAGCTGATAAAAAGTTTTTTTAATATAATGCGAGCAACGTCGAGGAAATTAATTTGATTTACTCAAAATCAAACTGATGGCAGATATTCAAGTTAAACTACATTACACCATCATCAATTTACTGGTTGAAATCTTGTCAATCACATTTTTGGCAAATCAGTTTATGGATAACCAGTATGTCGCGTTTTTGGCGGAATCTCTCCTTTACGTTTTTATAACATAACCATTAACATTGACACAGTTCAAAAATTATATAGGGGTCATTTAAATAATAGCCTTTGGAAAAACTTTATGGAACGGTTTATACACACACCATCACACACAAACAAAGATTTTCTTTCACCATTATGTTCAGAACATCGTTTTAAACTTAATGAATTGTTCTTACCGGTTTTGACATTTTACCGCACTGAAATAAGTTCCAAACTCTGTAGGATCTGAGCAACGTCTGCAAGAACACCAGAAGAATTTCGATTCGTGCAGATGGTGGCGTCTGTTTGCGGTACCCCAAAGCGGGTCTGTGTAACAGATGCTCAGATGGTCTCCTATTCAAAATAATAAAAAGTACTTTCAATTAGTGCTCTTGTCAAAAGTCATACCTTTTTTAATGAACGTTCCAGCTTTAATAAGAACGGAACCCTGCGCTGTAAAAGTCTTATTACAGTTGGCACTGCAACTATGTTCCAAAAGGGACGTGTTTTCGTATATGGCCACGTGCGGTGGGTTGGTTAAGGGTACTTCGTGGCCGTTCACCTAAGAGCCACTACTTTGTCAATAGTTTTTAATAAGAGATTTGGCAACGGACCGTCAGAATTCCGCAAATTCTTAATATATCCTCTTCGGTAAATATGTGCCTCAGCTTGAAAAAGGTTAGAATAAACTGCGCAATAGTTGTCCTGTCTTTCTCATACTTGTTGCTGGCTTTTCTTTCTTTGCAATGGGACTGAAGCTGATCGAGCTTTTTCCATACGTCGAGAAGGAACTGCTTTTGATAGAGGCATCTTAGAATTGTGATGCACTGATATGATGGATGAATGGTCTCAAAAGAAGATATTGTTATCTACAACCGGAAAAAAGTTTTTAAAGATAATTTACCCTACTATAGCCCAACCTTAGATCCTTTGGAGACTGTATACTGGCACTCTGGAATATGCTGCGGTGACTTCTCGCATATAGAACTACACACTGGCCATCCGCATTTTGAACAAGGTCTGAAATTTTTCCCGTCGATGACGTTGCCACAGCCCAAGCAAACTGGAACGGTAACTTGCGTAGGTCCTTGGATAAGGGGAGGTTCTTGAATAACGATTTCTCCTGGTTTTACATCCCTGATTGCCACGAGGTAGCGACCTAATGTGTCATCACTGCAAATCTAGGAAATGGTGGATAGATAATAATTATACCATGTTTTTATAGAAAGTTTCTGGGAGTTTATGGGTACCTTGTAAGATTTGCAGTTGGATTTGTGCCTTTTCCAGTCACTTTTTTGGTGTTCACGCGAACAATAATACACGGTATGGCACCCAGAACATTTTTGTGACGCGGGGCTCTCACACACCGCACAATTCATTAGTAACCGACCAATAAATTCGTTTTTTTTTACTGAATGTGAAAAAAGGAAAAACACCGCGTTATAGTCTGTGGCCTATATGTAACTGGTGTTTCCTGATTCTAAATTAGCCAAGCTAAAAATAAACGTTGTTTGGTGTCGGCTAATATTCCCCATGCAATGTCGTCTGCCGGGCTTTTGCCACGGTTTTCCATTATTAATTTATTAAAACACAAATTATATAAATATAAATATAAATATATATACACAACAAAATATAAATATTTGAATCCAGTCATTAGAAATTTTCCTCGTTGATGTTACGTACGTAGGTACTTACCTTGTATAATCCCATGTTGAATGACTCCTCAAACCATTCAATTTAATCTTATATAGAAACATATAGGAAAAATGTAGATATCTAAATATAATTTAGTTCCTGCATTGAAACGCGATCGCGGAAAAACTGGTAAGCAAATAACTTTTTCCATATGATGCAGCTGATGGTATAAAGTGTCATCGATGAGGCATTCCCGCAAAAGATAATATTGTGGGTTGTGGGATAACTCGATAATTAAACTTTGTCAATCGTGTGCTTTATTACTTAGTCGATTCGCCGGTTTAAAAGGTATAAAGTATGGTAACATAATAGTAGGTAACTAAAACTTTATTACTGGACATCTTCACGTTTTCAGGAATCTCCCATGTCTATTACTTCTATCAACGTCCTTGATTCTGCCACCGTATAAAGTAGACCGCTAATTTAAGTAGGTTCCTGCTTGTTTATAAAAAAATTGACGTAACGCACTTCAACAAATATTAGTCATTCCTGCCCACAAATATAGTACTAACCCGAGAAACACTTGACGTCCAAGTTATCTGAAAATGAGATGTGGGTATTTCCTTACTTGGTTTCGTTTGTTTACATGATTATTTTTTTCTTGATTTTGCGGTATTAAACATTATATGATTAACCTAATAGTCCTTCAAAATCATGGGAATGGTCAGGGATTTCAAGAAAAGATTTAAAAAGTTTAAAATTTATAAGAAAAAGCAATATTTATACAATTTGGAAATTGAAAAGAAACACCAAAGTAAGTTCTGATTAGACCAGATTAGTCCAGGTGAGCTTAGGTTAGTTTAGGCTAAATCAGGTCAGTTCAGGTGAGTTTAAGTTAATTCAGTTGAGCTTAGGTTTTTTTATGTAGATACTATATTCCACCAGCGAGCCAACGATAGTGAGAGTCGAAAACAACCCATGTGATAACGGAAAACACCCAAAAACAGTCATTTTTAATTAATTTTGGCCTTAATCCTAACATGCATTTTACAAAATTTCCAAATTTTCATTTTTAGACTCTTTTAATCGATATTGGCCGTAATCTTAACATTATATGTGCTTGGCGTCTTGATAAAGAGTATAAACGTTTAGAATAATAGGACAAAATTATTTCACTTATTTTAAATCGCCAACGTTTCGACCATCAATTGAGGTCTTCCTCAGGGCTAAAATATAGTAAATTGTATATACAGCGACATCATTTTAAGTGTCTCACCCAATTTGCTCCTTTCCTATTCCGATTTGAAAGAAAAGTCTATTTGCGCTTCCTACTTCGGCCACGAGAGGATGACAAATCTTTATTTAGAAAATATTTTATACGTCAAATATAACAGTTGTGACGTACAGTTGATTTTTCTTAAATGAAATGATACATAACTTTTATGCCAAATCTATAGAGCCGAAGAAGCTGATTTCAAAAACACTTATTTTATATACCTAACGTCAATGGTTTTCGATATACGGGGCGACAAAAATCATTGAATGTCTAGAATCATTTTAAGCATATATTATCCAAATAGATGTAAGTGTCAAAGTCAATCAACTGAAGTGACGATTATGACAGGCCAAATTTTGCTCCCAAACCAAAGCTGCCACAGCTGACAAGTGACACAGCGCATTCGGGTTGCATTTCCATTAGCGATCAATTTAATCATTTACCCTCCCGAATCGTAACAATTGTCCATGCATAGTTTTTTTTTATCCACAGGTAATGTCCATATCAAATAGATATTCATCTAGTAGACTGTGTTAATATTACATATCATTTTCTAGCCAGCTAGATGAATATCAATTTGAAATGGCCTTAATTTCAAAAACCACTTAGGTACTTACTAACTTACCAGCTTTATTAAAAGAATAAACTGTTATGTACGACAACCGTTTATTAAAACATTAAAGTGGAATGGAGGAAGGACACATAATTAAAATACACGAACATTGAGGCCTTATTATATACAATTTACGTTTTTATATAACTTAAAAGGGAAAAAATATCTATTTAAATTGTATTATCAGCAAGTAAATACGTAAAAATCTAAAAATAATACCTTGTAATATTATTCTGTATCTGACTGAATTATCAGGAACAAAATGTTTTCTTTTCGGGCTTTTCTAGAAAAAGAAACATACACATTAAGAAGAAATAAATATAAAATATTGTGATTTTGTGATACTAATGGTTTTATGCCCCTAACACTTGACTTGGTAGTTATACAATGTGTTTCCAAACAGATTGCAAAAAAATTAAATGAGTGGATGTTGTTTGACTTTTAGTTTGTAATTGTCTACTGTAATGGGCAAAGTCAAGAAGTGTTTATCAATTTTCTGTAATGAAAGTTCAGCCATTAATTGAAGAATATTTGGGAGTGCTTTAAAGCGCTTTCCCCCAAGATTCTGCGGACATATCGAAACATCTATTGAGTGCATCAGATCCAAATTTTGCGGAATGATTTTTATTATCAAAATGCTTAAACTTTATAGTAAAATGTTCCATTTAGGGCCATTTGCACACCTTCCCCATAATGTTGATCTAAGTGGAACTTAACATTTCCCATATAAAATGCATTGATGTCACTCGATCTGTCACCAAATTTTTTAAGAAAAGGTGTGCATATGGCCCTTAACTATGTTTATACCAAGCAAATTTAGGTTAACCTAAAGTTAAGGACCCCTAAACCATAGTTATAAGCATGAGTCACCATGGTAGGGCCTTAAGGGGGCCAATAAAGGAAGCCTTAACTAGATGCACTTAAAAATTGCTTGGTGCAAATCGCCCATAATGCATTATTCTTAAGTAACATAAAGGACACAGACACAATTAAAAACTTAAGCAATAAGTTTTATGTTTTAAGTGTTTTATTAAACTGATTGACCAAAATATTACTCTTGACCAACTGAATGAGGAAAAACGAATAAAACTTATTACTTAAGTTTTTAATTCTGTCTATGCCCTTAGTTAACAAAAAGTTGTGTCAAAAAATCGTTACTTTTTGTTATGATGGATTCATCAAGAAAAGATAAAATGATTTGAAATAATTTGTCTATCCAGATTACAAGTAGTCTGTCCGGTTTTTTAATGTTTAAGTAATAACAAATAAATATATGTTGGTCCTTAAGTTAATGTAGAAGTAGAGTGTTCTACAGCCATTAAGAATCACTTTTACATCTCAAGGGTAAACTTAAAGTAATGTAAAGTTAAACGGAAGAATATTTAAGTATTAGACAAGTCAACAACACACGCGAGTCACTTATAGCCCATGGTGAGATATGGTTTAACCATATTCTGCACCTCCAGAGCTGTACAAGGGCACAAACTCAAACAGGGTAGCGAGACCCAAAACTCTTTAGGGGGATTGAAATCTTCATCAGTGAGGAGCTCCACTTTGAAAACTCTGCACATTCAGCGTCGAATTGCTGGGGATAAGCAAAATTATATCAAGTCCTTCCTTGCAGAAAGTCCCATGAACATATTGTGCATAATGGAACATTGGATGAATGAACAGAAAAATGGGCATTGTATAGCCGTTGGGCCATATGATGACTGCTCACTATTGCCGCAGTAACGTAATAAAGTAATAAAGTAAATTGAGGAAGAAACGATGTAATATTTTCGAAATTGACATTGAAGTGTAGCCTTTTAAAAATTTAACAAAAAAGAAACAGACATTAGCTTTTTATGTTCAAACACAGAAAGACTTCATTGTGTATAGTAGAAAAGCAGTTTTCGCTTTCTACAGATTAGGTAAAAGAATGGAGAATAGCTACCTAATAAAGATATTATTTTAGATAACAATATACAGGGTGTTAAAAAAGGAACGCCAGTTTGTTAACCACAGATTGATGAAAAATAATGGGACTTTTATTAACCATTGTTTCTATATTTTCTTTATATATAGAGTCTCATGTTTGCTATATATATGTTAGACTCATATGCAGAATTCACCATTTGCCAAAAGACCATAACACGATTTCAAGAAAATACTCTGGCTATTTGTCCTGGATCCACTATCAAACATCTTCCTACTTATTGATAGGATGCAAAGCTCATATAAGATGCAATTTAATTTAAGGTCTTATTATCCATTTAGTCTTTACCTCAGTTACTTACAATGTACAATAAAAATCATATATCAATAATATGATTCTTATTATTCAAAACAAATGTGACAACAGAGAAGTTATAACAAAAAAAATAATGTTAAGTTACATAGGTAGTTTTAGATGTAAGAACTTTTCGGAAACAGTAATCTTGAATCATATTGATCTATACAGCTAATTTTATGCATTGATTAGTGCAGTTTCCGAAATGGGCTGTATAGTAGTTATGTGGAGTTATGCAAAGAGTTATGTTTATATATAAAATAGAGGCAAGTTTTAACTTGATTTAATTAAGTTCTGTTCTTGAGTTTAATACATTATAAAATATCACTGAGAATTTTATTCACTACTTGTTTTTTAATATTCCATGAACTTTTAATATTTCATTCTTATATATTCTATAGGAGACATGAAGCAATTCAAACTGCATGGAGGCAGGGTGTAGATCCTAGAAATACGTGTTGTGCTTTAATTCTTGTAAATCAGTAAGCAGAAAACTTACACAAACATGAAAAAGCTTACTAAAATATGCACTTATTTGAGGACAAAAAAATACATCTCGCTTTAAATTACATAACCTGTGTGTGGTGTTCATTATAAAACTGCATTTAGTTGGCTGTGAAATGTCAAAAAAAAAAGATGGAGTAAGAGAAGTCCAATTACTTTGGGCATGTTTGTACTGGTTTCAAACCTGGTTAACCACCTGGTAAATAATTGATTTGACATTTGATTTACGAAGGTTCCTGAAAGTTTGGTTATTTTCAGAACAAAATGAATTATGAGAGAAAGAAAGAGAAAGAAAACAGGATACAGGGTTCTCTTTTCAGCAACAAATGGTTGGGTTCAGCAACAACTCTTTTCTCTAACTCTTTTCAGCAACAACTCTTGGGTTTACTATTTTTATATTTGAGACCTGATACCTAATAAACCATGAAAAACAATCAAAATTTCATAAACAGTTAAAAAAACACACAATGTTGACAGCTTAACTGAGAAAACCGAAGACTGATGTTTGGTAGCTTCAGACACACTCTTGACGTACCATTTTCAGAAGCACCATTCCATATATAACTGGTTTTTCAGGATTCACAGGATTGCCATAAATAACAGAACAGCTCATCATAACCAATGTTGCAAATGGTACACCTGTTTTGATTAGGTACTTCATCATTTTCTGTAAAAATTTCAAAGCTTGCTAGATGAAGTTTTATATTGAACACCCCATAAATGTGGGAATACTTTTAAAGAGTAGGAAATTTTTTTGTTTTTTAATAAAATTTGCCCCTGTGCTTGATGTTGAGACCAAAAAAGAGGTTTCCTACTTATGTACCTAAACATATTTGACCTTTGTTATTTTTAATTAAAACAAACTGATTTTTTTGCAAATTTTATAGTATTTGAAGCAGGGTTGGCCAATATATATCACTGATATATATCCAGATATATATCATGATATATATCCAGATATATATCATGATATATATCACACCATAAAACATAAACAAATGCAAAAAAGAAATAGGTTGGTCTTCCCTTGAGGAAGCAAAAACATGTAAAAGACTGAGGAAGAGACCACAATATATCAATTGCCAGATTAACAACAACTACAACAAGCAATAAAATCTCGAATAAGATGAAATACTGATCATTATTGCACATAATAAAATAATATGACACATTTTAAAAATAGTATGTGACTTTTTAAAATGTTAATGTTTTACTGCTTTTCTTATGTATATCTCATTCACTTTTTATTACCCTCAAGGTACGTTTAAAACTTTAATTTTTTTAATACCTATCTCTTTCAGCACATGTTGAGAAGTTACGATAAAAATATCAAAGTCAGATTTCCAACGGTAACAAGATGCCAATAATAAATGAATGAGATATACAAATGATTGATTATTTTAACGAAAATATTTCATGAAGTTTATTTCGGGTTTAAAGTCCTAAACAAAATGTGCCAATATGTCTTGTAACCCTTCGTTTTGTTATAAAAACCTAGGATAATAGAAAGGGGATTATTAGAAATTCACTTGATATATATTAGATATATCCGATATTATGATATTTTGATATATGCAATTATGACATGATTTTTAATAGCAATTTTGAATAGAAAAATTAGTGTTGCACTGAGACAACAACAGTGCTCTTCCAGTCTCTTCAAATAATAGCCCAAGTACATTCTCATTAAAACATGAGATTGCACTAGGATCAAACTAAAAAAAAATAGCTACTAGAGTTCATGCTGAAAATGTTGCACTTTGCAAAACTCACTGCATCACTTTCCCAATAAAACATACCAAACTGCACAAATGTTACTAATCATCAGACATAAAAATTGCTCTAGTTTTGCAATAGGGTCTCTAATAATTGAAAAAGCTATAATAGCTGTAGCTGTTATAGTTATGTACTGAATATAGGAAGTCATCTTTATGATCTATAAATATAATTATTTAGAAGTGACTCTGCCCCAAGTCTTAAAAAAATATAGGTAGGGAGAAAATACAGCTGCCTCCTAGTTAACTCTTGGGGCAGAGGCAACTCACATTTATTACACAGTGAGGTAATATACTTTGCCTTATACATGTAAAGCCTAATGAAGAAGACACAACTTATTACAGGGACAGAGTCAGGGACAAAGTTACAGCAAATTTAAATCTCCACATTTGCATTTCAACTTTGGACCTTTTTTCATGCATCTGTTTAATAACTTCAGAGACTATAGACTCAGCCTACCACAAAAAAGCATTCCATGTTTTTTTTTTAATTAGTTCTCTATGCATGTATAATGTACTACTAGGAAAATAACCAAATTCTCCGACAAATTGCATGGAAACTAAGTAGAAATTTCTATTATTATGTGATAAAGTTGCAGTTACTAAAACAAAACAAAAATCATATATTGTACTTACTTTAATCTTGCCTCTGGATTTTTGTGAACAGTCCAACCCTTTGAGAAACAGCAGGGTAGAGATAACCAAATTTTAAAGTGGACTATTCTATTTGCTATTGACTTATCAATCCATGTTAATTATAGCTTTACAGTCCCTTCTTGCTTGTATAGAATTAGCTCTTTGAATCACAATCACCAATACCTACACAAAACAAAACTGTTCCTTCAAATTACAATTATGCATAATATTATACATGAGATTAGCTTTAGTGGTTACTGCTTCAAACCTACTTACATTGCTACACTGTTGGACTTTTTTTTAATTCTTAAGGATGATCTGGGTTACTGTGGCGGGTCCCCCGCCAAATTTGATTTTTGTGCCTTGTTAAAATCAATGTTTCAATCAACCAAGTAACGGCTTCGCTTAGGGCCCCTTATAGGCTGTATAGCGGGCCCCCCCGCCGCCGCGGGGCTTGGCGGTATGGTTGATAAGCCACTGCCTCTGCTCCTCTTATTTTCTAGGTAGGAACATCACCATTACCCACATATCACACCAAACCACTTAATAACGTGATATACCCGAAAATTTTATATTAAATTTATATTTAAAACCAGAAATAAACTAAAAGATTATTCATAAACACAAAAACGACGCCATTTTTGCGATGCAAACAAATCGAATCGAGTTCGGCATTTTGCCTGTTTTCGTGTAGAAATCGGCCAACACCGGCACTTTTTAGATGGGGTGGGGGCTTGGGAGCTTTTTTTGAAATGTCAAATTTCCTCCTTCAGAGCCCCCTATGACAGTTTTTTATCTATTTGGATAATCTATGATTTTAAGTGTCCCACCCAATTTGCTCATTTCCTATTCCGATTTAAAAAAAAAGTTTAATCGCGCTTCTTACTTCGGCTACGAGAGGACGCCAAATCTTTATTTAGAAAATATTTTATGTCAAATATGACAGTTGTGACGTAAGGTTGTTTTTTCTTAAATGGAATGACATATAATTTTTATGCCAAATCGATAAAACCGAAGAAGCTGATTTCAAAAAGACTTAGTTTCATATACCTAACGTCAATGGTTTTCGATATACAGGGCGACAAAAATCATTGAATGTCTAGAATCATTTTAAGTGTCTCACCCAATTTGCTCATTTGCTATTCCGATTTGAAAAAAAGTTTAATCGCGCTTCTTACTTCGCCACGAAAGGACGCCAAATCTTTATTTAAAAAATGTTTTATACGTCAAATATGACAGTTGTGACGTAAGGTTGATTTTTCTTAAATGAAATGATACATAATTTTTATTATATATTATTTTTTATTATATATTATTATATACTTCGGCCACGAGAGGACGCCAAATCTTTATTTAGAAAATATTTTGCCGGCCAAATGTGACTGTTGTGACGTAAGACTGATTTTTCTTAAATGGAATGATATATCATTCCTTAAGCTAGATCAATAAAGCCGAAGAAGCTAATTTAAAAACAGTTACTTTCATATACCTAACGTCAATGATTATCGATATACAGGGCGACAAAATCATTGAATGTATAGAATCATTTTAAGCGTCTCACCCAGTTTGCTCATTTCCTATTCCGATTTGAAAAAAAGTTTAATTGCGCTTCTTACTTCGCCACGAGAGACTCCAAATCTTTATTTAAAAAATGTTTTATACGTCAAATATGACAGTTGTGACGTAAGGTTGATTTTTCTTAAATGAAATGATACATAATTTTTATGCCAAATCGATAGAGCCGAAGAAGCTGATGTCAAAAAAAAGTATATGAAAATTATTTTCATATACCTAACGTCAATGGTTTTCGATATACAGGGCGACAAAGTCATTGAATGTTTAGAATCATTTTAAGTGTCTCACCCAATTTGCTCCATTCCTATTCCGATTTGAAAAAAAGTTCATACGCGCTTCCTACTTCGGCCACGAGAGGACGCCTAGTCTTTATTTAGAAAATATTTTGCCCGCCAAATGTGACTGTTGTGACGTAAGACTGATTTTTCTTAAATGGAATGATATATCATTCCTTAAGCTAGATCAATAAAGCCGAAGAAGCTAATTTAAAAACACTTACTTTCACATACCTAACGTCAATGGTTTCCGATATACAGGGCGACAAAATCATTGAATGTATTGAATCATTTTAAGCGTCTCACCCAATTTTCTCCCTTCCTACTCCGACTTGAAAAAAAGTTTATTTTCTCTTGCTATTACGGCCAAAAGAGGACACCAAATCTGTACCTAGAATTTTTTTTATACGTCAAATATGACAGTTGTCACGTAAGGTTGATTTTTCTATATGGAATGATACATGATTTTTAACTTAGATCGATGAGAATCTGATTTGAAAAATACTTATCTTTATACAGGGTGTTACTTATGGTATGTCGTAAGTCTTAGGAAGGAGTCCTGATCGCAATTCAAAGCGGAAAGTTAATATAAACTTGTGTTCTAGAGAGTCTGGTTTTCAAAAAGTGTTTTTCAAGGTGTCAAAGGAATTGCATTTAAGATGTAATTTTAATTGTTTTTATGATATGCAATAAACTGGTTTTTAATTCGAGTTTTAATTTAATCTAAATTCAAGCAATAAATTTGTGTTGCTGTGGAAAGTAAGAAAAATGTAAACAAAAAATACAAAAAATGTTTAAACAATAGAACAAGTACAAAATAACAAGATATAACTATACGAAAAAAATGATGGATCATTTCATTTAAGAAAAATTAACCTTACGTCGCAACTGTCACATTTGCCGTACACAAAATTTGCTAGATACAGATTTGGCGTCCCCTCGTGGCCGTAGTAGGAAGCGCGAATAAACTTTTTTTCAAATCGGAATAGGAAAGGAGCAAATTGGGTGAGGCACTTAAAATGATTCTAGAGCTTCAATGAATTTGTCGCCCTGTATATCGGAAACCATTGACGTTAGATACAGAAAAGTAAGTGTTTTTTAAATTAGCCTCTTCGGCTCTATCGATCTAGCTTAAAAAACATGTATCATTCTATTTAATAAAAATCAACCTTGCGTCACAACTGTCATATTTGACGTATAAAACATTTTCTAAATAACGACTTGGCGTCCTCTCGTGGCCGAAGTAGGAAGCGCGAATAAACTTTTTTTTAAATCGTAATAGGAAAGGAGCAAATTGGGTGAGACACTTAAAATGATTCTAGACATTCAATGACTTTGTCGCCCCGTATATCGGAAACCATTGACTTTAGATATAAAAAAGTAAATGTTTTTTAAATTAGCTTCTTCGGCTCTATCGATCTAGCTTAAAAATCATATATCATTCTAATTAATAATAATCAACCTTGCGTCACAACTGTCATAGTTGACGTATAAAACATTTTTTAAATAAAGACTTGGCGTCCTCTCGTGGCCGAAGTAGGAAGCGCGAATAAACTTTTTTTTAAATCGTAATAGGAAAGAAGCAAATTGGGTGAGACAGTTAAAATGATTCTAGACATTCAATGACTTTGTCGCCCCGTATATCGGAAACCATTGACGTTAGGTATATGAAAGTAAGTATTTTGAATACAGCTTGCTCGGCTCTATCGATTTGGTATAAAAATTATGTATCATTCCATTTAAGAAAAATCAACCTTACATCACAACTCTCATATTTGACATATAAAACATTTTCTAAATAAAAACTTGGCGTCCTCTCGTAGCCGAAGTAGGAAGTGCGAATAAACTTTTTTTTAAATCGTAATGGGAAGGAGCAAATTGGGTGAGACACTTAAAATGATGTCCCTGTACATATGGCAATACTAAATACAAAAAAAAACAAAACATTAGAGTAGATTTCTTCCCTACTCTATTCTCTCTAACATGAAAATATTATTTGCAACAGGCTACCCAAGCAAAAAATAGGAGGGGCCAAGCTTACCTCTTTCATTCAGCGAAGCCTGTACTCTAAAATTAATGCAGGGTCCCATATCGGCACTTACAATATTAACCTGAATTTTTTCAAACACTTATAATTTGGATTTTAAAATGATTTTGATTCATTTTTGACCACTTTTAGCCCTAATCCTGATTTGAATGTTTCCACAAACACCAAATTCAAGAGCGCTTTCATCGTCAATCGTCAAGCGTTTTGAATGGTTATATTTCTGGTACCGATTTTGGCCTCCATGTAATCCACATTTTTACAAAAGTTCAAATTTGCAAAATTTTGACGCTTTTAATCGATGTTGTCTGTAATCGTAAACTCAACATTTTCAAAAACTTTTAATTTGTATTTTTTAATAATTTTCAGTCAGCTTAAGATAATTTTGGCTCTAATTCTCATCTGAATGTTTTTACAAACTCCAAATTTTTTTTATTAAGTGCTAAATTATACTCAAGCGCCAATTTCACAGTTTTTTTACACTTTTTGAGCAATTTTTCACCGACTTTGGCCTTAATCCTAACCGGATTTTCTCGAAAAACATCAACTTTGTATTTTGAGGCACATTGAGTAAAATTTTACTTATTTTGGTATTAAAATTAATTTTTTTAAAAACATCAAATTGCAAGATTTTTTACAAAGATACAAGAACTTTGAACAATTTTGTTGTAAAATTGAATTTTTGCAAAAACATCGAAATTTGAATTTTTAGACAATGCGGGTAATTTTGACTGATTTTTAGCCCTATTTGTAATCTAAATATTTTTAATATTATTTTTTCAAGTAATTTTTAGACGATTTTTGTTTTAATCCTCACCTGAATATTTTCACAAAGTCCAAATTTTTATTATTAAGCGCTCTGAATTAGTCTTAACCTGAGTATTATAGAAACTTTTAATTAGCATTTGAAAATATTTTTTATTCATTTTTGACAGATTATAGCCCTAATCCTGATTTAAATGTTTCCACAAACACAAACGTTTAATTACCTTTTTACTTTTTTTAAGTAATTTTTTACCGATTTTGGCCTCAATTCTAACCCGCATTTTACAAAAATTCTAACTTCGCATTCTTTTGACTCCTTTAATTGATTTTGGCTGTAATCTTAACCTCAATATTTTCGAAACTTTTCATTTGTATTTTTTTTATTATTTTTAAGTCATTTGTAGACAATTTTTTAAGCCGTAAGGATTAGAGTCAAAATTGTATCGTATTCAGATAACTAAACGTTTTCACAAACTCCAGATTTTGGCCCCAATCCTAACTTCAGCTTTTACAGGAACTCCAAATTTGCATTTTTAAATGCTTTGTAATTTTTAACTGATTTTGGTCATAATTCTTACCTACGTTTCTCTAAGATGTTCAAATTTGCATTTTTAGAAGCTTTGAGTCATTTTTAATCAATTTTGGCCTTAATTCTAGCCTGCCTTTTACAAAATTTCCAAATTTTTATTTTTAGACGCTTTTAATCGATTTTGGCCCTTATCTTAACATTACATGTGCTTGGCGTCATTTGATAAAGAGTATAAACGTTTAGAATAATAGGACAAAATTATTTCACTTTTTTTTATATCGCCAACGTTTTGACCATCAATTGAGGTTTTCCTCAGGGCTAAAATATAGTAAATTGTATGTAGGTACATATGGCAATTTAGCAATACTAAATACAAAAAAAAACAAACAAAACATTAGAGTAGATTTCTACCTTACTCTATTCTCTCTGACATGGAAATATTATTCGCAACAGCCTACCCAAGCAAACATTAGGAGGGGCCAAGTTTACTCCTTTCATTCAGCGAAGCCTGTACTCTAACATTAATGCAGGGTACCATATCGGCACTTAGAATCTCAACCTAAATTTTTCCAAAAACTTTTAAATTTGCATTATGAAATGGTTTTGATTCATTTTTGGCCGATTTTAGCCTTAATCCTGATTTGAATGTCTCCACAAACACCAAATTCAAGCGCGCTTTCATCATCAATCATCAAGCGTTTTGAATGGTTATATTTCACCGATTTTGGCCTCCATGTAATCCACATTTTTACAAAAGTTCAAATTTGCAAATTTTGACGCTTTTAATCGATGTTGGCTGTAATCTTAAACTGAACATTTTCAAAAACTTTTACTTTGTATTTTTTAATAATTTTCAGTCAGCTTAGATGATTTTCACTCTAATTTTCATCTGAATATTTTCACAAACTCTAAATTTTCATTATTAAGTGCTAAATTATACTCAAGCGCCAATTTCAATTTGTTTTTTTTACACTTTTTGAGCAATTCTTCACCGACTTTGGCCTTAATCCTAACCGGATTTTCTCAAAAAACACAAACTTTGTATTTTGAAGCATATTGAGTAAAATGTTACTTATTTTGGTATTAAAATTAATTTTTAGACGATTTTCGCTTTAATCCGCACCTGAATGTTTTCACAAAGTCCAAATTTTTATTATAAGCGCTTTGATTTATACTTAACCTGAGTTTTTTAGAAACTTTTAATTTGCATTTTGAAATGTTTTTGATTCATTTTTGACCGATTATAGCCCTAATCCTGATTTAAATGTTTCCACAAACACAACATTTTTATTATCAAGCTCTTTGAATAATTTTTAACCGTCTATAGCCTTAATATCAACTCGCCAAACACTTCAAATTTCTATTTCTACTCTTTTTGAGTAATTTTTTACCGATTTTACCCTCAATTCTAACCCGCATTTTACAAAAATTCTAGTTCACATTTTTTGACACCTTTAATCGATTATGACCTTAATCTTAACCTGAATATTTTCAAAGATTTTTCATTTGTTTTTTTTTTATAATTTTTAAGCCATTTTTAGACAATTTTGACTCTATCGAAATGGATAGGAGCCAAAACAGTACCGTTCATTCAGATGTTTAAATGTTTTCACAAACTCCAGATGTTAGCCCCAATCCTAACTTGACTTTTTGCAGAAACTCCAAACTTCCACTTTTAAATGCTTTGTCATTTCTAACCGGTTTTGGCACTAATTCTCTATGTTTCTCTAAGATGTCCAAATTTGCATTTTTGGAAGCTTTGAGTAATTTTTAATCGATTTTAGCTTTAATGCTATCCTGGATATATTTGGCCATAATCCGAACGTGATTTCCCAAATATTTCAAATTTTTACTTTCTGACTTTTTGACTAATTTTTTATCGATTCTGGCCTTAATCTTAACGTAATTTTCTCGAAAAACACCAACTTTGTATTTTTAGGAGTTTTGAGTCAACATTCACATATTTTAATCTAAAAATTGATTTTATTAAAAACATCAAATTTCCAGATTTAAATCAGTTTTGAACAATTTTATTCTAAAATTGAATATTCCCAAAAACATCAATATTTGCACTTTTGGACAATGTCAATCATTTTTATACGATTTTTAACCTTGTTTATAATGAGTAGGTGGTCACCAATTTGTCGATAAACCCATCTGCGTAATAGTTTCAGGGTCTACCCCTCATTAGTACAGCTTTGGCTGGTCAACAAATTGGAGACCACTAATTCGCGGGTTAAGGCCAGAAATCTACGGAAGAGCAGTGAGATGTTGTACAGTGCAAGAGCAGGCGACATCCACCAGCGCATTAGATCTAATACTGCATGGCAGATGGCTCTCAGTTCGAAAAGTAGCCCATATTGCTCTGGACCTCGCAGGTTATCAGAACCAGAACGAAGTGTAAAGAGTAGGTAGTCACCAATTGACTACTGATGAGGGGTAGACCCCGAAACTAATATGCAGATGGGTTGATCGACAAATTGGTGACCACCTACTCGTTACACTTCATTCTGGTTCTGATAACCTGCGAGGTACAGAGCAATATGGGCTGCTTCTCGAACTGAGAGCCATCTGCCTTGCAGCATTAGATCTAATACGTACTGTACAACATCTCACCGCTCTTATTTATAATCTGATTTTTTTTTAATTGGAATTATTAGACATTTTGTGTAATTCTTAAACGATTTTGGCTCCAATCGTAACTTTTCAAACCTAACTTTTTACACAAACTCCAAATTTGCATTTTTTAATACTTTGAGTCATTTAAACCAATTTTTACCCCAATTCTTACCTAAATTTCTCCAATAACTCCAAATTTGAATTTTTAGGCGCTTTGAGTCGTTTCTAATCAATTACGGCCCTGATTCTAACGTTTGCATTAGGTGCTTTTGTCAAACGTTTCAAATTTGCATTTTCAGACGCTTTATGTCATGTTTTTGTTTTGTGTCATGATTTTGGACTTAATCATGAACTGCATGTTTCCACAAACTCAAAATTTTCATTATCAAACGCTTTGAATCATTTTAGTTGATTTTGGTCATAATTCTAACCTAACTTTTTTAAAAACACCAACTTTACATTTTGAGTCCGTTTGAGTCAAATTTCACTTATTTTGTTAAAAAAAAAACATCAAATTATAAGATTTGATTCAGTCTTGAATAATTTTGTTCTAAAATTTCTTTTCTTCTAAAACAGCATCCCTGCATAGAGTACTGGTTGTTTTTTGAACAAAATAGTATTCTTTTTTTTCTTTCATTTAAAATTAAAATTAAATTAAATGTATACAATAAAAAATTCAAAGTTTTTAAATTCGTGTATCCGTGTTTTTTACAAGACCCAAGCCAATGCTTAATAACAGAAAACCTTGATTTCTTTATTTGAGTATTTCCTTTGAACGCGCTATTAAATAAAAGGTCTTTCCAATTTATTGCCAATAGAGAACATATCCGGATGGTGTAGTAAACGTTTGTATACCCACCTACTATAACTATAATTACATACTGTTGCGGACTCAGGGTTCAATAATTCCAGTGTAGCGATTTAACACGAAAACTCCATTTATTTATCCCACAAATACTCACAAGTACAATTAGCCTACTAAATAACTCACTACTTAACACTTTATAGCATTCTATTATCCAACTTTAGCTTACCTATAGCTCGATTAAATATATAGAGATGACTGCTACTACGGCGGCGCTATTCGCCTTTTATACAAAATCCTAAAAATATAGAAAAGCCTAGAACATTCTTAGAAGAAAAATAATTGATAAGAGACACACAAATAAAAGGTCATATGTAACTGCGTTCTAAATAAATAGAGTAATAAATCACTCGTGACAATTGCCATGCCGCAGCGCCCGGATAGGCTGGGTGCCGCCAAAGTCCAACCCCCCATGTCGCTGCGCCTCTCACCGCTGCACGTCATTAACCTTCTTTATAATTGTAAAAGGCCCTTCCCAATTTTGGCTAAGTTTGGGCGACTTCCCCACCTTTCGCCGCGGATTCTACAGCCACGCCAAATCACCATCCTGAAAGGCGCGGGAGTTAGCCAGTAAGTCATATTTTGCTTTAGCTCGATCACTGGAGATCCGCAGTTTATTCCTGACTTGTTCATGAATATTGTTAAGCCTCTCCTTGAGGTCCTCCACAAAATTCTCAGAGTTGAGCCTCATTTCCCTTCCGAACATCACTCTGATGATCTGCCACCATTTTAGACAGGTGATGTTCCATGGTATGATTAAATCTCTCCACCATCCTGTGGATGCAAAGGAGTTGTCCTGGTCTTGCGAATTCCGAGAAGTTCCATGGCCTTCTAGAAAACGACCAATTCAAAATTTCGGCCCTGGTCAGAATGAAATTAAAGAGGGACTCCAAATCTGCAAAACATTTCATTTACTAGCACCGTTGCCACACTCATTGCGTCCTGATTAAGCAGGGCGTACGCTTCAGGCCATTTAGTGAAATAATCCATGGCGACCAAGATGTATTTGTTGCCTGACTCAGTCTGAGGAAATGGTCCCGCGACATCAATTGCTACCCTCTCGAATGGAGCACCTACAGTGTACTGCACAATTCAGCCCCGTTCTTGTTCGAGGTCCTTTTGTAGCACGACAAATTTCGCACTTGCAGCACCAAGATTCGAAGTCTTCATGATAATTTACCCAGTAGAACCACTCTTTAATTGTTGCCAAGGTTTTATTGACCCCGAAATGACCAGCACCAGTACATATGATTTTCTGCTACCAGGAACAACCAACTGACTGACTACGGTCTTGCCTTCCTGACTCTTCTACGCTCTCTTCAGTTATCCATTTTCTATTCTAACAGAGTGCCACTGACTTTTACCAGCAATATCTTGCCACTCTGGTCTTTTGCCGTCAGTCTTTGTATGGATCCAATATCCAAATATTAGACCCAGAGTATGCCATCGTTTATTCCACCGACGTTTTCCTTACAGAAGGAAGTCCCTCACGCTGCTCAGTTCTTTGACAATGCCGACTATCTTCATTACATAGCAGTCTAGACAATGCATCGGCATTTCCGTGAGACCTTCCTGGTCGATGTTCAATTTGGATCTCCTGTCCCTTAATGAGTCCGGCCACTGTAAGGCTTTTGCCACCCAAATTATTGACTTCAAAAATCCTGGGGGTCTTAATGGACCCGGTCAATTGCCCGCTTTTATTGACCGGAATTACTTTTCCTTGAATCTAGGGCGGACTTGGTCGCTGCTCGGTTTTCTAAACGACGGCGACGGAGTTCTTTTGGCTTATCACTGCAGTTATTTTTTCTGATCAATCAATAAACTAAGCGATTTCTCGAGGTTCTCTTCAATAAATCACGTAACCAAGGCGAAGTCACGAGGGCTATTAAGTACTACATAAATATATAAATACTAACAAAAGTTTGTAATGAATCATTTAAACAATCAATAATTTATGCCATTTGCGAGAGCAATATTCAATAAATCTAAGGTGTCGTTTAGAAGTTAATTCATAAAACCGAGTGCAGGCTAGTAGCATGGCTATCCAGGTTCGGGGACCGGATTTCGACTTCTATAGTGGTGTTTTGCAAGTTTTCTGAGAACTAACTTTTAACAACATAGAAATTACCCAATTTACATAATAATTCAGGCAACGATAAATTTAGCCATATCCGGAAAACAACTGTCGATAAATAATTGCAATTTCAGCAAGTTATTAGACTGCAACACGTTGCGTTAATTTTAAATTACTGGACCATATACCTACGCAGATCAATCAAAACAACACAATTTCACTGTTTGAGGAATCCGCGGTTCAGGTAGATTATCACCGGGAGGATTATCTCTGATATGTAAATACTCGAAGGACCAACGCACAACAAAGAAAATTTAGTAGTTTAATGAAATATATACAACTCAAAGAATTTACACTAATTTTAAATTGATGTTACCAGTTTGCCGTTGTATGATAGAAAGACAGAGTTTGAGCATTGCCTTGAACTTTTATATTCAACTCTGTTTTGCCTATATTCTATAAAAGTACCTAGACTATCTCGAAGTTTAGTAGGGCTTTACACTGCCTATAAATTTTATTTTAAATGAAATAAGAATAAACTACCCTATGGTTATGTGGGGATCAATCCACTTTCCCACATTTAAACGTGTATCAAAAACAAATTATTTTTTACAAGCATTTTAGTTTTCCAAATTATATAAGTTGTTACCTATTAAGTTAAGTCTAGACGTATAGCAAGCGCCAGGATTTGTTTAGAGCAATAGTAGCTAGACTAATTAGGAAAAACCCAGTCCGACCCGACAGTGTCCTTTATTGTTATAGCGCTATAAAGTGTAAATTAGTTTCCATTGTAGAAAGTACCAAGTAGGCACGAATTCCATTTTTGCTGGCAGAATGTTGTCTCGAAAGCTTTTAGATGTTTACAACTGGAATTTCCAGGTAGCCCCCCTAGGTGCTATAGAAAAAGGTTGTGTGTACGAAAGTATAAAAGCGGTTGGTGGCTCGAGAAAAACTCTCTCTCTCTTGAAATCAGCGAAGAAGACAGTTCAGTCGACGGTATCAGTTTTACTAGCTTAAGTTAGATAAAGTGTTGTTGTTTTGTTAATCCTATATTTGTCACCAGAAGCTCAACCCACAGTTATATGACTGGGAATTTCCAGTAATAAAGCCTAATTGGTACTGGACCGCTCGGCTACATCTTAAAAGATCTATGAAACAGCATAATAAAGATAGTAACGTTTTGGAGCCTAAAAATAAATGATACGCGAACCTAACATAATACAATAAGAATAGTGTACATATTTCTAATATAAATTATGAATTAAATCGGTACAAATGAAATTTGTACATGCCGCCCACCTTGAAAGTACTAAGTATCTTTCAACAGAAAAATGCAAAAATACATAATTATCAGTGTACTACTCAATGGGAAGCACAGCAATTTTGTTGATTGCACGTTTAACTACGCCACTAGGAGTCCGCACAGTCACCACGCGCACCACTTTGTCTTCTCCTGGATGAATTTCTATGATTCGCCCAAGATTCCACTTCATTGGCGGAAGATTCTCGTCCCGTAGCATAACCATCGCTCCAACTTTAAACTGAGATGAGTTATCACGCCACCATTTTGAACGGTTGTTGAGACTGGATAAAATATTCATTGGACCATCGATTCCAGAAATGCTGCACCATTTGACTTAAGTGTTGATAACGGCTCAACCGGCCAATCTGTATGTTCTGAACATCCTCTTGTGGAGGTGCAACTAGTGGTCCGCCAATAAGGAAGTGACCAGGAGTTAAAGGATTAAGATCTGTTGGATCATCGGATAAAGGAGATATGGGACGGGAATTCATACAAGCTTCTACCTGAGTAATTACTGTATAAAACTCTTCAAAAGTTAAATTCATATCACCTATAACTTTCTTTAAATAATATTTAGCGGACTTAACGCAAGCTTCCCAAAGTCCTCCAAAATGTGGAGACCTTCGCGGAATAAATTGCCAAATGATACCGTCTTGCGATAGAGTGTCATGTAATCTGGATTCGTCTCTTTTTAGTAGTTTCACTAATTCTTGTAACTCCTTGTTAGCGCCAACAAAATTAGTCCCGTTATCAGAGAATAAATGCTTACTGTTACCGCGTCGGGAAAAGAATCTTTTTAAGGCATTCATGAAAGCGCTCGTTGACAAATCGGAAACTAATTCTAAATGAATCGCCTTTGTTGCCATACATATGAAAACGCACAAATAACATTTTGTAACTTTCGCTTGACGCAATGTTGAACGTTTTATGAAAAAAGGACCTGCATAATCAATTCCTGTATTAGAAAAAGGCTTAGAAGTGAAACTCGTGAATGTGGCAATTCGCCCATTATTGTATTAATGTTATTGGGATTAACTCTAAAACATCTTACGCATTTGCGCAATACTCGTTTCACGGCAGATCGACCTGAAAGCATATAAGTAATAATTGACATATAATTATAACGAAACATTAAAAAGTTCAGCGCGAAAAAGTCCGGATCAGTGGCAACAAAAGCGCATGCGCGGCTGGCAAGCTCCGCCCCTTAATTTTGAAAAATCGACGATGCCAAGCTTTATGTTTTATTAAGTTTTCGCCGAAATATAAAATATGTAATAATGTATTATATCAATATAAAAAATACTAAGAATTATTTTTAGTTTCTAAAATGTTTGAGCTGTTTGTTAACTTGGCAAATTAGCATGGTGTGGTGTAAGAAAAAACTAAAAACTCATAATATGTTTCTCATAATAATTTACACATGACAATGCCGTAGTGCTTTCAACGTCATTTGCTGTTAACCTAACTTTTTAGGTTTTTTTTTGGCGGGTAAGCGCGTAACATTTAAACATTAGTCAGTAGTTGATATTGGTAACAAAACCATAATAATGTAAATATCATAAAACCTCAAAAAGACCCAATACTCACCATTTTCATGTTCAGAAAAAGTCTAACCATACTATAAAATATTGGCGCCTTTCCTTGTCTTGGCTTAGGTACAAGTGAGGTATCAAGAAATCAATACACAATACACTTGATAGTCTTTTGTCGCCTTTCCTTGCCTTGGCTTACGAGTCAGGTATCAAGAAATCAATACACAATGCACTTGATAGTCTTGGTGTTATTGTAGGGCAAAGTATTTGAATCTACGCGTTCTTTGACGGGAACGGTCCACTTTCACTACCACCAAGCGATGTTGCAAGCCGCCCGATGAGTATTTATTACTTATTACACTAATTTGTTTTAAAATAAACACGAGCCTATAATCAAAAAAGCAAATCTTCGATCTTTTGTTATTACAAATTTTCTTTTCATGTCAAAAATTACACAAAGTTGACCTAACCTCAAACTTTTGTGCTTCTAGAGTTTTCGGTAGACTCCTCTGTGCGCTGCGACATTACTACCATCCTTTGTTTTCTCATTGCGAATAGAAGGATGAGAATACTCCGAGGGCGCACTAGGGCGTCCGGCCGAAAACGCAATTTTTTTAGTGGGCGTGTCCTCCGCATATGTCTTGCGCAGAAGAATGTGCGCATTAGCAAGCAGTGAGCCTAATCTTGGTTTCCATAGGTCACTAGAAGCTGCACTTTTAATCCGTGGGGAAAGATTGACGTTCGTAGTATATTAGCTAGTACGAATATGGAGCGTAGTCCTTGGTGTTCTACGAATATCGCTCGTGTACAGCGTGTACAGGTGCGGCGATAATACCGACCCTTGGGGGACACTTGTCTCTAGCGCTCCGGGCACCGACAGGGAGGTTCCGACCCTTACAACGGCTGTCCGATCTGTGAGGTAACTGTCGATAAGTTGGCAAATGTTATCGAACATTCGCTCGCTCCACATCCAGCAGGACCAACCTAGAGGTTAGTCTGGATTTCCTGCCTTCAGCGATGCTCTCTACGGTCCTCAAGACCTGCAATTCTGCCGAATGCAGTCCCCAAAAACCGTATTGTTCGACGGGCACGACATTTAGGCGTGTACACTCGTCTTGGAGTCTCCTCAGGATAATACGTTCCACGACCTTACCAGCCCCACACAGCAATGTGATGGGCCGGTAGTTCTGCGGATATGCCTTATTCCCTGTTTCCACCTCGATGGAAAGTGCTGAAGCCTCAGCGTTGCGTTCGCCACGGCGCAAAGACAGGCTGCACCCTTCCTAGGCAGGTTTTTCAGCACCTTGTTGAAGATGCCGTCCTGCCCCTGGGGTCCTCGCCCCTTTGGTGAGGGTGGCCTTCTTGACGTTAGCGCCGGCAGCTTTGAGCTGAGCTGTCAGCTCAGCCCACTTGTGCCGGCCTTCTACCACCACAGGAGGAATCCTCTGGGCCTTTGCTGCCTCCGCAAAGGACCTAGCCACCTCCATCCCAGTGACAGGGTCAAGTACGGTCCGCCTTTTAGGCTTCTCGCAACTCGGCCCCGTCTCCGCGGATAGTTCGGTGGCCTTCCTCTTGCCCCCTGCCGCTACCGCTGTCGTTTTCTTAAAACAGAGTTTTTTTTTCGGGGGGAGCGACGCCGGGCCATTAATAAATCTTCTAAAGACACCGGACAACTACCGCATGACGTTGTCCGGTAGTGTGGGATTCTTACCCACTAAAAAACCCCATGTTTTTTTAACGCTTGGGGATTCCGGGCCGATTGCCTATAAATCCCCGATCTGCTGCCGGCAGACTTCTCTGGTTTGCGCTCTTTCCTGTTTTCATGTCTCATAGCCTCCCCAGCTTGGCTGGTTTGGCTTGACATATCTTGCGGGAGATGTGGCCCTTCTTCTCGGGTGGTTTTTGCGTCTCTGCTGTCGCTCTACTCTGCAGTTATATATTACAGTTGGTGCCGTGGCCGCTTCCAGGGTTGCCCTGATGCGGGATCCGGCTCGTAATGGACCAAAGCCCGCAGCAGGTCGTCTGGATGTGCTTCAGCTCGCCGGAATGTCTTCTCGGCTTTGACTCTCATGAAGTCGCGCACTGTTTGCCATTGCAGATTAGCACGAATTTCTTCGTTACCAATGTACAATGGAGCATTCACCGCCATACGGAGGTGAATGTTTTCAACAGCTTCTATCCTTGAGAGGTGGGCCTCCGCCGCGCTCCCCCATGAGGCCGATCCATATGTTAGGATCGGTCGCATGATGGCTTTCAGCAGCAGGAGTTTTCCTCTCAAGGGCAGATGGCTTCTTCGGTTGAGCAGGGGGTATAGTGAGGCCATAGCCCTCTTAGCCTTAGCAGCGGCGACCCTGACATGGGGGCCCCAGGTCAGCCCTTTATCCAAGGTTACCCCCAGATAAACGGCTGAGCCTTGCCACGGCACTTCGATTCCATCGATCACAAGTTGATCAGGGATGGCATCGCGACGTCTACCTATCAGGATTGCCTGGCATTTGGTTGGATTAATTTTAATCCTCCAACGTACCAGCCACTCCTGGAGGTCGTCTAACGCATGTTGCAGATTCCGCCGCACGACATCTTTTCTCCGGTGTTTGGATAAAAGAGCCGTGTCGTCGGCGTAGAGCGCGAGCTTAGTCCTTGATGTTCTAGGAATATCGCTCGTGTACAGCGTGTACAGGTGCGGCGACAATACCGACCCTTGGGGGACATCTGCCTCTAGCGCTCTGGGCGCCGACAGGGAGGTTCCGACCCTTACAACGACTGTCCGATCTGTGAGGTAACTGTCGATAAGTTGGCAAATGTTTGCCGACAAACCTAAGTCACTCAGCTTGTAGATCAGGCCCTCTCGCCAGACCCTATCGAACGCTCGCTCCACCTCCAGCAGGACCAGCCCAGAGGTTAGTCTGGAGTTCCTGCCTTCAGCGATGCTCTCTACGGTCCTCAGTACCTGCAATTCTACCGAATGCAGTCCCCGAAAATCGTATTGTTCGACGGGCACGACGTTTAGGCGTGTACACTCGTCTTGGAGTATCCTCAGAATAATACGTTCCACGACCTTACCAGCCCCACACAGCAATGTGATGGGCCGGTAGTTCTGCGGATATGCCTTATTCTTGCCCCGCTTGTTCAGCATTATCACCACTCCCTGTTTCCACCTCGATGGAAAGTGCCGAAGCCTCAGCGTCGCGTTCGCCACTGCGCAGAGACAGGCTGTACCCTCCCACCCTTCCTAGGCAGGTTTTTCAGCACCTTGTTGGAGATGCCGTCCTGCCCCGGAGCCTTTCGATCCACAAGAGTCCTCAGGACATCCCTGATTTCGCCGGGGCTAACCGGGTCCATCGGGTCCTGCTGACCCCTGGGGTCCTCGCCCCTCAGGTGCTTGACGGTCCTCTCAACCGCTAGGATGTGACGATCATCATCGTCAGGGTGATCATTTAGCCTACACTCTCTTTTGAGTGTTTGGCCAAATGCTTCTGCCTTGTCCTCGTCGCTGTACACCATACCGTTTACGCTGTGTAGCGGTGGTATGGCGTTTGTCGCTAGCCTGAGGCTTTTCTGCAACCGCCAGAGGCCAGACGAGCCCGGCTCGAGCTCGCTCAGCTTATCTTCCCAGCATCGGCCGCGGTGTTCCCGCAAGGCTGTTTTCAATCGCTGGTTGCTTTCGTTAAGCAACCTGCGATTGTCCTCTGAGGGGCCGTTGCGGTACAATCTACGCAGCCGTCTCTGTTCCTGAACGAGCACCCGTATATGTTCGAGGGTTTCTCCATTGTACTATTCTCGTCAGCTACTCAGCAAGGTTCTATCGCCAGTATGCCATTAGGGTAAATCAAACGACGTTGGATTTCGTACTCTACTATATTCTAACTTGACTCTACTCTAATCAAGACTAAACAAGAAGCTCCTTTCATAATCCTTCTATATCCTTTTTATAATGTTGTATTACTTGACGCACTACCGGGTGAACTTCACCTTTCATTCACCTTGGCCAATAATACAATAATACTGCCAATGGATGTAACTATCAACGAACGTGATGTTTCTAGTTCCTATTGAACTTTAGAATGTTACCTAGGGTTGACGACTGGTGAAGGCTAACAGCTATGGAGTGCCCTATATACCACATCTTCCCCCCGAAGAAGAAAAAAAATGCATTCTTTCAGAACACATTTTTTTTTCCTTCCTACTTATGCACTGGAACATCTGCTTATTATTAGTTACAGTATTATCAAATTAGACTAACTATTTATAATCTATCACACTCAATATTTACAATATAATAAAAATAAAGAAACAATTAAAGTTACGATGCACAATATTTACCTTTAGTGGCAACAATTATTTACCTTTAATATAAATATATATTATAAACATATCGCCAGCTGTGACGCTGTACGCGTGCCAGCCCTGGTTATTTACCCGCACCGTTTAGTGTCCGTAATATGGCTTCACTAAGTTCCTGTGAACTTCTTTGTCCTTCCCGTTCACACTTAACACCAAATTCACACCTTTCACTTGCAATATTTTGTACGGTCCTTTGAACAATGGGTCTAACTTACTATTTACAGACTTATTACTTAACAAAACTAAATTTCCTACTTCATAATTAACTATCTTTGCTGACTTATCTACATCAACCCTTGCCTTCCGCTTATCTTTAGAATCTACTAAGTTTCTCCTCGCATCGGTCCATGCTGTTTGTAACCGAAATTTTAGCTCTAAGGGATAATCGTCGAAATTGTACAGTGGATCAACGTCTCGACTGACATTTGACGGTACGTTGCACGTTTTACCAAATACCAACTCATAGGGCGAATAACGTGTAGATATATTTACTGAATTGTTATATGAAAAACACCAATACGGTATCTAATCTGTCCAGTTGGTACCTTCTTTAGTGACTTGCATTCTTAAATAAGCACCTAAATGTTTATGCGAATTCTCTAACGCCCCCAGCGTCTCATGATGATACGCTGTTGAGTTTAGCGGTGAAATACCTAATAGCCTACACGATTCCTTGAATGTATGCGATAAAAATTCTGTCCCCTGATCTGTAATTACCTCGGTTGGTATTCCGAATCTCAAAATGAAATTATCCACGAACGACCTCGCGACTGTTGCAGATTCCTTGTCTCGTTATGCATATGCTTCTATAAATTTCGACAAATCGCATTGTATGGTTAGAATGTATTTGTTACCATAATTATCTTGCGGCAAAGGTCCTACTAGATCTAAAGATACCCTTTGAAACGCCTCCTTGGCTGTCGTGGTGATTACCATTGGAGCCTTAACACACGCCGAATGCTTATACTTCTGGCAAAAATCACACCTTTTGACAAAGTCTTTTATGTCCTTTTGCATGCTAGGCCATAAATAATACCTCCTAATATTGTTACTCATCCGGGTCATTCCTGCATGACCTCCTGTAGGTAACATGTGAAAATCATTCAAGATCAACTGTCTCAACTCTTTACTTTCAATTCTTTGTACTCCTTTCACTACCTTTATTTGTAAGTTATTTTCTGATAGAACGTCTTTAAAACCACGTAATTCTTGCAAGAATTCTTTACCACTTATATCTTTTATTACATAGAGCTCTAATATTTTCTTTACTGCGCAGATTTCTGCTAGATCCCTCAACGCCGTACCTAAGTCATACGTTGATCGGTGATTCCAGCCAATATAAATAATTTGTGAATTCACATCATATAAAATATCATTAACCCGTTCATAAAGTGGCTTTCTCTTAAGTTTCAAAAACTCATCGTCTCCTATCGGACGTAGTTCTACCGTATTAGATGGTTGTTTCAGTACTTCAACCACAGTAGGGTGATCAATCCTATCTCTGATTGGTATAATGTCATTGTCATGTATCGTGTCGTGTTTCTGTCTTGTCTGTGCCCTAGTCATTACATTTAAGCTCTGGTAAATTTTAGTAGACATTTCCTTTAACTCGTTAGAATCAATAGTCACTCGAGACAACGCGTCGGCCGTTACATTATCTGAGCCTTTTACATATTCTATCGAGAAATCGTACTCTTCTAGCAATAATCTAAACTTTGTGAGCCTACTAGATGGGTTTGTCATATTAAATAAGTAAGTTAGAGGTCGATGGTCAGTCAGTATCTTAAATTTTCTTGCAAACAAATATGGTCTGAAATGCTTTACTGCCCATACTATGGCTAAAAGTTCTTTTTCAATCGTACAATAATTCCTCTCTGCCTTATTTAAACTTCTTGACGCACTTCTTACGCTACTGGCCTATCATTACCGTTCGAAAGTACCGCACCTAACGCATACCCACTTGCATCTCTTCTCAAAATAAATTTGTTCTCCTCGGCAAAATTTGGATATTGCAAAACTGGAGGACTTGCCAAAGCACGTTTCAATTTCTGAAATGCGCCCTGACATCCTTCAGTCCACTCAAAAAGTTTCCCTTTTCTAGCTAAATTATTTAACGGTTGCGCTATTTCGGCAAAATTCTTTATAAACCTCCTATAATAATTTGCAAAAGCGACAAATCGTTTCGCTTCCTCCGAGCTGCCTGGAGTTGGATAATCTACCATTGCTCTCATCTTTTCAGGATCAGGTGAAATGCCCTCTGCTGATATGACATGACCCAAATATAACAAGTCTTTTTTTAGAAATTCACATTTAGCAGGGTTTAGTTTCAAATTTACTCCCCTAAGCCTTTGTAAAACTTTTATGAGATTTGTGTTGTGGTTTTGCAAAGAGTTACCAAAAACTATTAGATCGTCCAAATAAACTATTAGTCCTGACATTGCTACAGCCATGAGTCTGGAAAATGCCCCCGGGCTAATTTTTAATCCCATAGGCAATCGCTTCATTTGAAATTGACCCATCTCTGTAGAAAACGCCGTGTATTTCCTGCTTTGTTTATCCAGTTCAACTTGATGATAACCTTGCGTTAAATCCAAATGTGAAAAGTATACTGCCCCTGATAAGGAATCTAATATTTCGGTTATATTTGGCAAAGGAAATTTCTCATCATCTTTTACTTTCTTATTTAACAACCTATAATCAATAACGACTCTAAATGATTTTACCCCCGTCTTATCAGCTTTCTTTGGCACTATCAACAAAGGTGCAGACCACTCTGATCTTGTTTCTTCTATTACGTCATTCTGAATCATCTGTTCTACCTGCTTACGAATCTCAGTTCTTTGTGCATGCGGTATTCTATAAGGCTTTACATACACTGGGCTCGCATTGTCATGCAACCTTATTTTCTGACGATATAAATTTGTAACTGATAACGGATCGCCTTCTACATGAAAAACATCCGCGTACTTGGCGCAAATTTTCTCAATGGAGTCTTTCTCCTCCTTATTGGCTCTATCTATACCTATTAATTCCAAAACTTTTTCTACCCTTCTTACCGTTATGTTACTATGCCCGAAATTGCATACATCGTAGTTCGAAATATTATCAGTTTTTGGATGAAAATTCCGTAATGTAACTTCTCTCTCGTTGACATTTAAAATCCTAACAGGTACCCTATTCTTTTCCGGTTTGCCTATTATACTCGCCACAAAGACACCTTCCACTACCTCCTCATTTAACACTATACACTCCTCGGTTCCGGTGACAAAACAATACGTAATAATTTCGCTACCACCAGGTATTACCGTGAAGTGATCAAATTTTGAATGAAGGTTAGTGGTAACAGTTGTACCACCCCTGTTAGTCAAAGAAATGGTGTATGTCTCAAAGTCTAAACCTGCTTTAAAATTCTGCAAAAAGTCTGAACCTAATACCCCATTTATGGTGTTATCAAACCTATTCATTACGAAAAACAAATGTGCAATCTCCGCCTCATTGATTGTAAAATTTAACTTTCTGGACCCTAACGCAAACGTGGAACCCGATATACCTTTAATCCTAATTTTATTTAAAGTATCTATTTTTTGTTCTCCGTTTAAACAATCCGAAAATATACAACTAATACTCGCTCCTGTATCAACTAAAAATGTTAAATGTGTACCTGCATATAAAACTTGAATATAAATTAGTGGATTAGAACTCAACTTGCCCCAATCGCCATTTATGCTAGACACGAAAAAACTGGTTTCTGTCAGGTATACATTCATCATTCTTTTGCTCCCGATTCCCTATATTGTTGTTGTCGCCCTCATTGATACCGTGATTGCCGTTATGATTAACACTACCAATATTATTATTATTAGCAACGTAGACCTGGCGAGGGTGACCTGTGCGATTGTCATTACTCCCTCGAGATCCGAAACCTTGGCCTTGCCTCGCCTGCCAATGTTGCTGACGATTGTAATATTGATTCGCCTAGCCGCGTCCGAAACCTCTATTGTTATTATTACGAATATAATTGTCATTCCTTCTGAAGGTATTGAACCTGTTGTCGTTATTATTGAACGTGTTGCTTCTACTACCGCCAAAATTTCCACGGTGAGATTGAAAATTCTCCCGAATTCCCCGATTTGGTGGGAAGCCCCTTCGGCTACCTCTCATGTGGTACATATTCGGGTTAGTGGTAGCAGCACGCTCTTGTGGGCTTTTAACGATTTCTTCCTCTATAGCCCCCGCAATGGCCTCTTTTAAGTTTGAATAGTTATGAGCTTTAATAATCGTTCTCAAATCCGAATGCCTAAGACCGTTCGCAAAAACATTAACTGCTATTTTCTCGTTAACTGCCCTAAGTGTTGGAACCACTCTATCATCATTTCCGGCTTGAGCTATAGTTAAATCAACAAGTAATTGTTCAATTTCTTTTGCAAACTTATCAAGAGATCTATGCTCTTGTTTGGCATTGTGCAATTGAACAGCTAAGTAAGTTGCCGATTTAGTTTGCAAAAGAAACTTCTTCATATCAGATAACAACGCTTCTACAGTATCATAACTTTTATCTAACCGCAATTTTGCACTCTGAGCTAGTTTGGCTTTCAAGACAAATTTTATTAATAATTGCTTACTGTCCGGTTTTAAAGTTTCTGCGTAAAAATCAATCGCGTCGATCAACTGTTTGGTAACCTCTTCGGTGCCATCCATATTTGGTAAAAGCGAACCTGCGGTTCTCAACTCGAAGTTATCCCCCATCGTATTATCAACTTGACTACCACGCGATAACTTAGTAGCTTCTTCTAAGCGCAAGTTTACACAATTCCTATTACTAACACAAATGTCTTCCGTTGCTTTTATGTACTCCGCAAGTTTTTCCCTTTTATTTACCTCGACTAAATCAAGTGTGACTCTCGCTTTAAATGAAGTTAAGTTTTCTTCTAAAGTACTTAATGCTTGTGAATGCTTATTTAAAACAGTTACACTCGACCTACGTTCGGCATTATCTTTCTTCAATGCTTCGGAAAACTTTTTACTATCCTCATAAATTGAAATAATCTCATTTGGGTTCATGCCCCCAATAATACTACTTATTAAAATTTAACCTCACACATAGCTAATAATAATAAAAATTCTATAATAATAAAAATTCCTAGCCCACTAACTAATTATTTGCAAAAATATACACTTTTAATTCTTACTCGACTGCATCTCACGGTGGCTTAGATGACGTCCTGCACCTTCTTCACCTCCTTCCGGATCTTCTTCTCGAACCTTCTCTTGGCCCAGACACACATACTGATGATACCTACTAGCACCAGAACGCCAAAAGCAACCGTTCCAAGGATCTCGTACACGGATGGTGATGATGCCTCCGGTGTTCCATTCGCCGTGACACCTCCACTGTTGCCCGCTTGGCTGATAAAAACTTCCTCCTTGGATTCAGATCCTCCCATGGTCACTATGACTGCACGGACTCGACTCGGATGCAATCATGGAACAACTCCACACTCTCTAACACATTTACCCAAAATGACATACAACTGGCAGGGTCGCCATGTACTATTCTCGTCAGCTACTCAGCAAGGTTCTATCGCCAGTATGCCATTAGGGTAAATCAAACGACGTTGGATTTCGTACTCTACTATATTCTAACTTGACTCTACTCTAATCAAGACTAAACAAGAAGCTCCTTTCACAATCCTTCTATATCCTTTTTATAATGTTGTATTACTTGACGCACTACCGGGTGAACTTCACCTTTCATTCACCTTGGCCAATAATACAATAATACTGCCAATGGATGTAACTATCAACGAACGTGATGTTTCTAGTTCCTATTGAACTTTAGAATGTTACCTAGGGTTGACGACTGGTGAAGGCTAACAGCTATGGAGTGCCCTATATACCACACCATATTGACCGCGTGGTTTTTGCACCTCGCGTTCAATTGTGGATAACCTTAGAGCCTGCAGCACGTCCTCCTCGAACGTTTGCATGGCACCCTCCAGTTGGGCCACATCAGCAATAATTGGGACGGTCGCAAGTGCGTTAAAATGCTCTTGAAACCGTTTCCAATTAGTGTGCCTAGAGCGAGTCGTTTTAATTTCGGCATTCGCTTCAAGGGTCAGTTTTATTGGATTGTGATCCGAGGTACCTTCATTCACCGTCACCAACTCCGGCCAGAAGCGGACGTTCCTCAACACCGCAATGTCAAGTATGTCCGGTCTCCCGCCTCCGTTGGGTAGGCATGTCGGTTCCGCGGGCCCCATTACCACTGCCCTGGCAGCGGTCGTCATTTCCAATAACCTAACACCTTGCCTGTTATCAATTGCAGAGTTCCACTAGCGGTGCTTGCAATTGAAGTCGCCAACCAGCACTAGTGCTTGTTGGCCACCCAGGAGAATGTCGAGATCTTCCTGCTGCAGTTTGTCCTGCGGAGGCTTGTACGCCGACGTGACCCTCATCTGACCAAGGCTGGTGCCCACGACGACGGAGATTGCATCAATTTCCGTGTCCTGGACCCCCAGGCAATGGTGTTCGATGTCGTCTCTCACCAGAATGGCCACCCCGCCATTATTGGGGTTTCTTTTGTCGTAACGGTACGTGCGGTACCCTCGGAAGTTTACAGGACATAATGGTGAGGGACTCGGGGTGTCTAGTATCCATCACTTGGGCAAAGTGCCTCGCGAATCCATCCTCCCAAGCAGTTCCTTAGCTTGGCTTCGATGGCCTTGATGAGGCCATCGTCCTTCTTGGGACTTTTGCCCTTTTTGGCTGTCGGGTTTGCGCCCGGCTTTTGGCCCGGCGCCTTACCCTCCGCCTTCTTTCCCTGCTGGGGAGTTTTGGGCCTCGCTTGTGCGCCTTTTGGGGCCTTGGGGCATCCCAGCCAGTTGGCTGGGTGGCCTTCTGCCCCACAAAGGGCGCACTTCGCATTGCGGGTCCCGTCCGCGGGTTTTGCGAGCGTGCACTCGCGGCCCGCATGGGAACCCGCGCACTTGACACATCGCTCCTCATGGTGGCACTGAGATTGCCCATGACCATATCGCTGGCAGCGGTAGCATTGGGTGGGCATCTTTTTCTTCTTCTGCACCTCGACTTTCACAGAAAGACCAAGCAGCATCTCTACCTTGAAAATAAGGTTGTCTGTACTTTTAGCCAAAACTAGGGCTAACTGCTGCTTGGTTTTCCTGTTACTCATGCGGAACAGGTATGCCGCGACGTTCTTTTCGAGGAGCTCCGCCTCCACCGCTTTTAAGTCCACATCCTCAGGTAGACCTCTGATCACCGCGTAGGTGCACTTGTCCTCCGGCAGAGTGTAGGTGTGGAACCTACGCTCTACGGAGGCCAGCACGCGTACCACCTTGCGGTAGTCCTCTACCGTGTCAGGCGCCAACCTGAAGCCCTCTTTGGCGAGGGTGGCCTTCTTAATGTTTGCGCCGGCAACTTTGAGCTGAGCTGATAGCTCGGCCCACTTATGACGGCCTTCCACCACCACAGGAGGGATCCTCTGGGCGTTTGCTGCTTCCGCAAAGGACCTAGGCGGACCTTGACTCCTGCGGTAGAGGATCGTCCACCTCCATCCCAGTGACAGGGTCGAGTACGGTCCGCCTTTTAGGTTTCTCGCCACTCGGCCCCGTCTCCGCGAATAGTTCGGTGGCCTTCCTCTTGCCCCCTACCGCTACCGCTGTCGTCTTTTACGCCTCCGCAGGTTTCGCCGGCGCATCCTTCTTCACCGCGCCAGAGTAGCCTGCCGGCTTTCCGCTTGTAAGACAGAGTTTGAGCTTTGCTCAGACCTTTTATATTCGACCCTGTTTTGCCTATATTCTATAAAAGTAATTCTAATAAAAGTAACTGTTGTTGCATCAGGAAGAGCAGGGTGGCAAGTTGATCCTCCATCGTTTGATGCTGGCTTCTAGTCACTGGCATAAACACATAATGTCCGATAATGAAGCACTTACTTACAGTTCAGCAATATGAGTCCTCAAAATGCCACTGGAATCGCACTTTTGACACAATTCCAGTGTAACGATTTAACACGAAAACTCTATTTATTTATCCCACAACACAAATACACACATGTACAATTCGCCTACTAAATAACTCACTACTTAACACTTTATACCCTTCTATTATCCTTTGGTACTTTAGCTTACCTATAGCTCTCCTATTCGCCTTTTATACAATATCTTAAAAATATAGAAAAGCCTAGAACATTCTTAGAAGAAAAATAATTGATAAGAGACATACAAAAAAAATAGGTCATAAACAACTGCGTTCTAAATAAATAGAGCAACTCGTGACAGTTCCCATGACGCAGCGCCCGATAGTCCGCGAAGGTCCAACCTCCATGGTCGCTCGGCCTCACTGCTCATCGTAACAATACCTAGATCACAGTCTATGCACAAAAAATGGTGGGCTTAGAAATGCAGAAGACCTCTGGCCCAATGATTACTTTTTATTTTCATTAAAACTCTTAATATAGTGGTGTTCATTTGAAAACTTCATCTAGTCGGCTGTAAAATGTCAACAGAAAAGGATGAAAGACCAAAAGTCCATTTCCTTTGGTTATGGCATCCTATTATGGCAATGTTTCATAACTAGCTAGATGACGTTTTTTAATTAACTTAACTTAGATTACAGACTTAACTCCGATAACCAGTTTGATAGACGTGGCGTATAACTGGAAAATTTTACTTCACCATTGTATCCAGAATTTTTTCAATTTATGTTTTTATTAAGAAATTTACGTTGTTTAAAGTAAAAGATAAAGAAAAATTATCGGATAGTGGACAAAAATTAAAGCTCTTTTACTATAGAAGAACTGCCAACGTTTCGATTTCAACTTCAGTCTTTAGAAGGGTGGAATAAAATATAGCCGACTCAATATAAACACGACAAGAAATCGTCAAATAAAAAAAGACGCACTGTTCATAGCTTTCCTTGACCAAAAAAAAATGTAAGGGCTCAACCGGGATTTGAACCCGGGACCTCTCGCACCCAAAGCGAGAATCATACCCCTAGACCATTGAGCCGCCATATTTAATTAAAATACCGTACAAAGCACAAACTTTCGCTCTTTGATTAGGTATCATAAGCACCTGACGCGTTAGCATAACATAAAAACAACGCAACAAAATATTTTGACTATGGTCACGTCACCTGATTGGTTTATTATTATTTATAGGTATATGCATGGTATGTAACTATTTGTCCTGCGGCAGCTGGCATTTTTTTTGTGTATTTCATTTTTTCCTTCCTTTCTCTACCACAAAAATTAAAACTTATTGCAAATTTTAAATGTATTTACTTCACGATTTTTCTTTAAAAACCCTCTTGGTTAGTTACCGACCAATCCTGCTATAAATATAGTATACAAAACTAAATATAAAAGAATACTTATCGGTTCTTGGTTGAGCATCACCGAAAGGGCACCCCTTACCACTCCATCGATACGGTAAAATTTTTTATATTATATTGTGGCTTCTTATCAAACTTGTCTGCATACGTAGGTACCACCAAATTCTAGGCGCTGAAAACTATTCCATTGATCCATGAATAGTGTCTGCCAGTTTTGAGTAGCTAGAGGCCTATCAGGAACTGACCAAAAAAATTTATGAGAATTTGCCTACTGCTACTTAAATCAGAGGAGCTTAAAGAAAACATGGATTTCTTTCCAGCTAAAGTGTACAATTTTGTTGAAATTTACTTACTTAGAACCCAAGAATTGACCATCCACTAACAAACAATAATCATCTATAGCCACCCAATCAATAGCTCTGCATGTTTCGCTCTGGCTCATGCCAGCGTATAAAAAAAATATATAAAGAAAAAGAAAAACCGAATCCTATTGCAGGAATTAACATGGCATCAGTAGTTACAGGCTTTTAACAGTTGCTACTTCTGTTTTTTTCACCTCACATTTTTGTTTGGCTTACAAAGAATTTCTTTCGTTATATAATTTCACGTGCAAATATCCGACGAAGTGCAGCAGGAAAAAATCGTGACGACAAAAAAAGCGGTGCCCTTAAAATTCGATTCGAATGAGATCGTGGAACACCTGTGAATTCCTGCTGCCATAAACGGCAACGAGCGAGTGCAATTCTCACGGCCGTGCGAGCACGTCCAAAGAGAACCGCTCCTGCTGCTGCCCGGCCCGGCTGCCTGTTGATGCGGTTTTGTTGTTCGCAGGCCGCTTTGGCATTTAACATCTGGCGCCAGCCGCTTATTTGGGCAGACGGCTGATCATTCGGACTGCCGACAATACCCGTCGTTTTTGTCCCATCTACTATAGTATACCTGCACAGTCACCAATTACAGGTACTTAGACTGAGATTCAAGCCTTGGTTTAGGTACAGTTTAAGGAATAGAAACAGTTCGAGCACTCTCTTTCATATCTGCGAAATACCGACAATTTTTTTGTTGTTGTGTGTTCAGACGGTATACGAGGGTCGCATACCGTCTGAACTGCAAGTTGATGTCGAGTGATGTAGGTTGTAGGTACAAGGGCACACCGATGTAAAAAAAAACTCACCTACTTATTGCGTCCACACTGATAGGTTGGTTAAAACTACTGCCTGCTTGGTAGCGGATTTGGTAGGCCAAGGCTAGACGCTAGACACGAAAGGGGTAGGAAGATTAGGATATGATTTTATAGCCGTTTGCACACTTACATAAAATTCAGCTAAGTGCAGACAAGGTCCAGTTTGCTGAACCAGTCCGTTCTCTATACATATATTTTACAACAGATATTACTTTTTTATTTCTACATTGCTCCTCAGCCTCGAACATCTGTGTGCCCTTGCCTGACAGACAGAGACAACCGATCGTAAACTCAGGCATCCGTAACAAAAGACCGAAGACATTTATAATCGATGCTGCTACCAGATGACGCATTTTTTGACTCCGGGCTCTTTTGAATGGGTAATTGTCGAGCCATATTTCGGCGAAGAAGTTCCGAGAAGGCTTAAAATACTATACGGTTTTCAACGCCATATGGAGGATTTAGTATGAAAATACACAAACAACATCAGGAAGAAAAAAAGCGAGGAGAGACGGAAACGGCATCTCAGCGAGGAGTGAAACTGGGGATAATTGAACGGTTTGCTTAATATCGGCCCAGATGTGCCACCGCTGCCGATGCTGAAAGGATTCCAGATGTGCACTTGACTCTTCTCTGCTCACTATTTGATTACGATGAGGCAGCATCTGGGGTTAAATGTTAGACAGAGGCGTACACAATTTAGTTATTTTTTTTATACACGATTAAGCCAAAAGACAGGTTAATGGACAAGTAGATCATTAACTCATGTAATGTTATTTTTTGGCCCGAAGTCATTTTGTCAGGAAAATCCATGTTTGCCCACTTCAAGACACTCACAAAAAAACACAAATCCTGGCCTAGAGCGTCCCAAGACCCAACGAAGTCATCAAGAATATCATGAAACAATTGGCGATTCAAAGATGCCCTTATCGTTATCTTCAAGATGAAAACTGAGTTAATTGTTGCAGTTTTGTAGCTTTGAATAAACAATTAAGCAAGAATATTGTCAAGGATAATATAATAAAAGCAACGAAAATTATCGATTATTTTTGGAAAGTTTTGCACTATTCTAAAAGGGAATGTGAATTGACATTACGCAAAATGAATAGTAGATTGCATTCCTTATGATGGAATAACTTTTGCAATAATACAGGCACCTACAGCCTACAGCTACGTATGGTTTAGTGCAATTTAGAATTGAAAATTTAGAGGAGTTGTTTTTCAGATGTTTTCCAGCAATTCGGATTTTATTAAAAAGATGTCTCTTTGCTATCTGAAGTCAACTGCTCTCCAACAAGTCCGCAGTCTGAAAACAGGATTTTGTTGGATCCCTGCACGTACAAAAAATTAACTTCTGATCCAAGATCTAGCCACACGGATCTTTGAGGGCCGCCAGAATTTTTCGAACATACTGATAAGGATAATTAGTTCACTAAGATGAAGTAGTAAACACTGTAAAAGGCACATGAGCCATAATAATTTTATTGAGAAACCATTAAGAGTTCACTGAACCAGCTGACAAAATTATTCACAATCGACCAGGTGGCAATATTACCAATAAAAAAAACGTCGATCTATTATTCTTTCACTCGCATTCACGTCATTAATTATTGCAATGGCCTCTATATCAGCGAATTAAACGACTTACACCATTCGAATTAATTTTGTTTGTGTCGAATTTTACTTAATCAGCTTGTTTGTTGGCGAAATGCAAATTGCCAAACTTGTTTTCCTCATTAACATCAGGATCTAGAGTGTCGGAACATCGGGGCAAGATTCCCCGAATTATCTATCGGAATTCCCGACATTAAAGGTCGCCAAACTGCCTTGAAATACCTATATACAAAATATTATGGTGTTTCTCTTTTCCACTAGACGCTTAGAATTGCAGAGGAATAAACAATTTTTGTAACTTATGAAATCCGGTTGGATAAATTACGTGTCGCCTAACAGCTGTCCGTCACGCACAGAATTAATTTACATTAAGCAAACTAAACTATAAACAATAATAATTAAAATATTGCAATTAAAAAAATAACAAGAGATACCCGAAGCGACGTGCAAACAGATGGCTGGCGGCAGTCGATAGGCGCCAGATCGGGTTATCTCGTGGTCACCTTTCTATAAACACACACACACATGTAACATATAAACATCAGCAGTTTGACCAATTAAAATTTTAATTTATCGCTAACGGAATTGCATATTTCTTAAGCAGAAGATACGACTTATTTCTGTTAATGTAAGTACTATTAACTACACAGAAAGCAGATTTGAATATACGTTTCAGGCTATTTTGTGTGAGTACACCCACATGTAGCTCATAATCCATTTTTTATCACTCATTTCGCGCTTAGGCAGACATTCCTTTAGATATTACAAGCTAGACAGGAATAATTCTAGTACCACACATGCCTAATTGAGTACTGTGAAAACAATAGCAGTCATGCAAAACAGATGACTGGCGGTCATTGAAGGCGCCAGTCTCTGAATAAATGACATGATAACAGTTATTGCTTGAGTAACAGTTTTTCTAGTAAAAGGCGAGAGCTTATTTGGAGATGGTGTGGGCAGTGGGTAAACAATTATTATTACCTACTACTGGTAGCAGCATTGCAGCATAAGTGAAGGGATACACCAAGAAAAATGCAGGTGTAAGTAGTAGAATGGCGGACTTTTTAAAGTTTCTTGTAATACCCCTTCCAGCCGCAATAGGGCATTAGATTTGGCAACACATATTGCTCTATATAAAAGAAATAAAGAATTTTATATTAATTATATTAATAGTATTTAATCGTAGATGTCGAATTTTGGTAAAAAGATCCATATTTTTACCAACCAACGACACCACAAGCCGAATAATCTATGGCAATCGTCTGTGGGCGGGTTCATCATAGGATTGGAAAAATACTATTTCACATTCGAAATCTCTCACTTAAATGTTTAACAAAAATGTACGTGTCTTTTTAATTGAATAACGTCACTAAGTACCTGTTTAAAGCGAGACCCCTTACCGGTCCTTTGGTTATTGGAACTTTTAAACATAAAAATCTGATTTGTACGAAATCAGTAAAAGGGCCAAATAAGTTTGTAAGAGGCTAAATATGGCAACTTATATAGACCTTGTAAGAAGTCAAAAATACTCTCTATTTCCTGTTGAACACCAACGATTATATTAAAGTGTTTTTCAAATGTTCAAAGCTACCTACCCTATAGATACGTGAGTTAGAGAGGAAGCTGGATAGTAGTAGCGGAAGAGCCAGTTCTGCAATCACTAAAGCTCACACGTATGACGGCCAAACTTCATGGGCTGGGTACAAAATTCAATTTGAAGCCGCGGCAAGGGCGAACGGTTGGAGTAACGTGGAGACGGCCGTAGCATTAGTAGTGGCATTGCGAGGATTTGCCTTGAAACTGTTGCAGATGCTTCCTGCCTCGCAACGAAGCGATTATGAAGCCCTAATAGCTGCCCTAGAGCGTCGTTATGGAGACCAGCATAGAAAAGGACTTTACCAAACACAAATTAAGACACGACAACAAAAACCCGGTGAGAACTTGCAAGAATTTGAAGCTGAAATTCGACGCCTTGTTCATCTGGCCTATCCAACACTTCCCGAGGATGTCCAAGAAGAATTTGTTGTCCAATATTTTGTGGAAGGGATTAGAGATCCGGAGGTGAAGAAAATGCTCAAGATGTTTAAGGGTAGTAACAGGAGCGAAGTGCTTGTTCGGGCACTAGAAGTTGAGGCTGCATGTAGTGATTTAAAACCAAAGGTCAGAGCCGTATCGATTCAAGACGAAGGAGCACCTTCTACAAACAGCGTTGCAGAATCAATTCTCGAGTCATTAAAAAATTAAATTAAATCAAAGTTCTGGCAAATGGAACAATCAGTACAGAAAACTAGCGGATCAGAAAACGACAAATCTCACCCGAGCATCGGAATCGAGTGTTACAGATGCGGCCGTACCGGACATTTTAAACCGATTGCCGAGTACGATTACCGTCCCGTTCCCCATCCAGAGACGCATAATCAAGAAGGCACCAGGAAAACTTCAATTAGTCAACATTACGAGGCGAATAAGGAGGACGGAGCCCCCAGAATTGTCTCCATCAAGAGCCTTGGTAAATCAATCGGAAGCCTCAACGTGGGGGGAAGGTGAATGGCAGGAACATTACCTTTACTCTGGACGCCAGAGCGGCGCGGAGGTATCCTTGATCCGGTCAAACCTCGTGGAAAGAAGCAAGATTCTGTGCCTACAAAGAAGAATTGTTTTGCGCACTGTTACTGGAGACTCGGCTAGTGTTTCAGGTGAAATTAATGTCGAACTTTGCCTGGGAAGAAATAAATTACATCACACAGTGCTGGTGCCAGATATTGAGGACGAATTGATTTTACGAATGGACCTCATTCGCCGACATGGTTTTTCCATCGATCACGAACTAAATATTCTGACGTGTGGAAGTGAGGAATTTATGTTGTCGAATAACCATCACCACGAGTCACCCATTAAAGTGCTGGCAACTCAGACAGCAAGAATACACGGCAATTCCGAGAAAATTATTATTGGAGAGTTGGAGAGAAATTCTGGGAGCTGAATTGGATTTGTGCGAAACCCAGATAAACTAGGAAAATGTCTCGTTGGAAGATCACTTGAATTCAAAAGAAGAATTCCCGATAAGGATAGCCAACATCTTGCAAATACATTGACATTGCAAAACACAGAATCAACACCATTAGCAACGCACACCCAATTCGACAACCACCCAGGAGACTGCCTGTAGCTAGATAACAGGTTCAGACATTGGTCTCTAAGTCTAAGTAATCAGAATCGTGTTGGTTTTCCACCTTGGATATGAAAAGTGGTTATTAGCAAGTAGGCATTAAGGAGCAGGACAAGGAGAAGACCGCGTTTTCTACTGGAAGTGGCTTGTATCAATTTAATGTGATGCCATTTGGACTTTGTACACTCCCGCCACATTTCAAAGACTCATGTAGATTGTGCTTCGGGGCCTCAACTAGAAGACTTGTCTGGTTTATCTCGACGATATCATGGTCATGGGGAGAACTTTTGAAGAACATGTTAACAATTTGCGGGAGGTTTTTGCCAGAATCGGTGGTGCCAATCTGCGATTGAATGTGGCGATTGAATGCGAAAAAAACAGGTTGAATTTCTGGGGCACGTGGTATCGACTGAGGTCATTCAGACGGACAGGAAGAAACTTAAAGCAATCAGAGAATGGCCAGTACCTCGGGATAAGCACGAGCTGAGAAATTTTCTAAGACTCGCCACCTATTACAGGCGATTTGTAGAGGGATTTGCCGACATTGCAGCCCCCTTACATCAACTTACCGAAGAGAAAACACCCTATTGTTGAAATGTTAAATGTGATCAAGCTTTCAAGAGGCTAAAAGCATCTTTTGCTCCAGCCCTATTCTTAGCTATCCACGACCACAATGCAAGTTTATTTTGGACACAGATGCGAGTAATGTTGGTATTGAAGCTATGCTATCCCAAGTACAAGATGGAGAAGAGCGCGTCCTAGAATATTTCAGTAGGAAACTTACCAAACCAGAACGAAACTATTGTGTCACGAGAAAAGAACTACTTGCTATAATCAAATCCGTCGACCACTTCCACAAATACTTCTACGGACAGACTTATTAAGAATTGACGCATGCAGCACTCAAATGGCTCCTGGAAATGAAACAACCAAAGGGACAGGTCACGAGATGGCTCGTAAAGCTACACCAGTATCATTTCAATACCAAACATCGACCTGGAAAACTGCATAATAACGCAGATGCCCTGTCAAGGAGACCATGCCCGGAAGAGTGTAGACATTGTAAAAAAATGGAACAATTTGAAGGAATTGTGTTAATCAGAACGGTTCAGTTAAGAGCAGACGACCGTGATTTCCAGACAAGCTAGGAAAGATCAGCTGGACGACAGGGACATATTTTCATTGCTGCTATGAAAAGAACAGGGCGAGCCAAGACCAACATGGTAAGAAATTTCGAATAAAAGCCTGTCATCTAAAACACTATGGGCTCAGTGGGATTTGCTTGTGGTTGAGAACGGGTTGTTGAAGAGAGCCTGGGAGAGCGCTGATGGGAAGAAGATTAAAATGCAGCTAGTCGTCCCCAGGGAATAAAAGTCACTCACGTACTGGAAGAAGTGCAGAATGGGAAGTCAAGCGCTCATTTGGGAGTCAACAAAACGTTGGACAAAATTCGACAACGATTCTACTGGGTCAACTACTGCCAAGATGTTAAATCATGGTGCCGACAATGTTCCACATGTGCAGCAAGTCAAGGACCACAAACAAGATCCAGAGGGTCTATGAAGCAGTACAATGTGGGACTGCCATTCGAACGGTTTTCCATAGATGTTGCCGGACCTTTTCCTGAAACAACCAGAGGCAATAAGTACATTCTAGTTGTTATGGACTACTTCAGCAAGTGGCCTGAATTGCTTGCTATCTCTAATCAAGAAGCCAGTGGCGGATGTACTCGTCGAATATGTCTTCAGCAGATTTGGCATACCGTTGGAGTTACGCTGTCCAGGGACGTAACTTTGAGTCCAAGCTTTTCCAGAGGCTCTGTGAACTGTTGGGTATCAGGAAAACCAGAACGACACCACTGCATCCCCAATTAGATGGTATGGTTGAGAGATTTAATAGAACAATAGAACAACATCTTTTCAAGGTTGTCGATGAGCATATACCGCTTTTCTTGATGGCGTACAGATCAGCAGACCACATTTCGATAAGACAAACATCATCAAAAGTCCTATTTGGTCGAGAATTTTAGCTTCCATGTGATGTAGTATTCGGATCACCAACAGGCCCGGAGGGAGGCTTTGATGACTACGTTGACGAACATCAAGAAAGATTACTTGACAGACATGAACTCCTCAGGAAAAATCTGGACTTGGTTGGCGATAGAATGAAAACCCGCTATGACCTTAAGGCAAATTCGAGAGGGTTCCCGAAAGATGACGAAAGTTTGGCTCTTTAACCCACGGAGAAAGATTTGGGAAGGACCCTACAATGTGGTAAAAAGGATCAATGACATCGTCTACAGGGTTCAACGCAGCCCAAAAAGCAAGATGAAAGTTGTTCACCTGGATGGATTGAAGCGGTACCAAGGACGTGATGAAGCAGATCGGGACGATCAGCTTTAAGGGGGGACAGTGTTGCGGACTACTATGCGGAGGGCACAGGCCGTATAGAAGTGCGTGACGAAGCTGCATTTTCCCGCCTAGTGCGCTCGATAGTAAGGGTTGGCGTGCGACCTCGAAACAGAGTAGCATCCGGAACAACAATTTGTTGGAGTTGTAAATTGTGAATAAATTGTGTTTATTGTACAAGTACAAGACTGTGTTTTAACCCACGGGAAAATCGTAACAATATCCCTAGTGCATGAATAATTTCCTGATATTAATTGAACCATGAGGGGTATTCGGTAAGAAAATTTCACACCTCACCAATTTTAAACGTATGAAAACTGAAAATGATTATTTTTATCAGGATTGAGATTCCTCTAAAAAGTAACATCAAATATTTTCATCAACTTTAGTAGGTTAAAGTTATAAAAAAATGAAAATATAAGCTGCCTTTCAAGGATTTATGTTGGGTAACTAAATTTGAAAAGTTTTAGTTGGCAGGCACGGATTTTTTATAAGATGCTCGATTTCATATCAAAATTAAATAATGTTTCACCAACTTTAGTTAATTAAAGTTATTAAAGAATTAAATTATATGGTACGTATCTTTAAAAGATTTATGTTCGGCCTATGTAACTATAGCGGACAAATGGCATTTTATTTCACTAAAAAATTCGCTCCCATGCAAACGAGACTTTATATTTGACAGATCGGGTAAATTTCCACTTATTAATTTTCCTGAAACTTCAAAAATTTCCGAAAAATTTTGTAAGTTGCCATAGCAACCAACCAAAAATACGGGCTTTGATTGGCTAAAGAACGTATAAGCCATTCACTTATTATTGTCGTCAAGTAGGCGTTGGAAATTTGACTTTGACATTTTTATTATATTCTTCTTAACATGTGCTAAAAGGAGAAGGGTATAAAAAAGTGAAGGTTTCAAAGGTAACTAGATGACAAAAATAACTGAATGGGTAATAGATGTGAAATTTTCAGCCCAATTTTTAAACTGTACGAAATCGTTCATTTTGTTCTTTTTTCATCATCATGATCACCTCCTCAGTTTAATCGTCAATCAGTCCATTAGTGATCAAACTTTTGCTTCTGCATCAGTCGTCTCCATTTACTGCACAAAACACTGAGGAAGAGTGAAGTGAAGAATTATTGATATCTCGATTCAGAACTTTTCTATTGAAAGCATTATTTCGTTCGAGTTTGAAACAAATTTTTAGAATATTAGGTACTTAGGAAAAAACAACATAAAACCACATGTATCGTTTTAGATGATGTTTTCTTGCAAAATAACAAATATCATTTATTTTTGAAGTGATTTCACAGGTAAACAGAATAAAACTTATTAATATATAAAGGTAATTTATTGGTATTCTCATCACTAAAAGTTTTATAATGCACTATACATCACCTTTAAACTTACAATTTTTATAGAGTTAATGTTAAGAAACACTATATTGAGGTTGCAATTAAGTGATGAAGAGCCTTATATGTCTCTACTATATAACTTTTAGTAACAGGGGGTTGAAGTTTTTTTAAGGAAGTAACTGAAAATCACTTTCTTATCATCATGTGAGTTATAGTGTTGCGCTAACACTTTTATAAATCTTAAGCGCCAGTTGGTAAATATTATAAATCCTTCATTGGCGCTCTTTTTTCGACAAACCCTCTTATATACTCGCTAACCTATAAGCTTTTAAGATAATGTAAAATGTTTATTGGGCATAGAGCTAGGGGACAGATATACCTGCAAATGAAGTAAAATCGCCTTTCTGTGCAAATGGCATTAAATCTGACAGCCAATAATATCAGATCCTCAGATTATATGAACTAGGACCGGATACATATTTGAGTTCATGCCAAGCACCGAGCTTGTATAGGGGGTGTTTATTTGAAAACGTCATTTAGTAGGCTGTGAAATGTCAAAAGGAAAAGATGAACGAACAAAAGTCCATTTACTTTGATTATGTCATCCCTTTGTGTCAAAAATGCATAGCTTTCTAGATGACGTTTTCTAATGAACACCCCGTATTACATCTGAAGAGACTCTCGTGTTTTACAGTTTTGGTTCCTTCTTTAACAGTAGGAACCTTAAAAAAGATGGCGATATCTGCTTGAATTGACGTCACTTGACGTCTTACGTCAAATCATTTGTTGTTGTGATCGCTAATTGATGTCATCAATGAAATTACGTCATCAATGGACATCTGGCCAAAAAACGGGACCATTCTTTGGAAATATCGGCATTGGTTGGTTCTGTCCATATCTCCTAAGTTCCTAACCTGCCATCATAGGGTTATTGGTATTTTGTAAGGTCTGTCCCAAAATTGTGCCTGAATCAGAAAAAAACGATCTTTTCACTAAAATTAAGAAAATTTTTTGGCAAACTTATTGAAAATTTTCAGCTCGGACCTAAAATTTGGCTTGAGGCTACAATTTCTCAAAGCAGAAAGTACAATGCTCAACAAGCTCTAGGCCACATTCAGAATACGTCACAACCTTTAAAACTCATTCAAATTACCCAGGGTTACAATACAGGGTGAGTCATAATAGGTGGTCGAAAATAAAATCTCGTATTCTTTGGTCAATTTTAAGAGGGGTCTGTCATACAATTGTGTTACCTATAGAAAGAAGCAAGTTTCTCGGGTAATCGGTCTGGGCATCAAAAGAATAAAACTCTTCAGCTACCAATAGGTGGTGATAGTTGAAGAGTTTTATTCTTTTGATTGGTAGCTAAAGAGGGTCCAATGGGTACTGCGGCTTTCTTTGGTTCAAAAGAAAACGAATTGATCAAACTTGCATTAAGAAAATATTTCTGGTTTCACTGCTATTGATGGTTATTTATTGAAAAAAAAGGGTTTTTTGTAATATCTGGAAAACGTTGCAATGGATTTCAATAAAATTAGTTGTGACTTGTTTCTAAGTAAGATTCACGTTTTGATGGAGAAAGGGCGTCCGTCCGCCTTTGGCTAGTGGGAGGTTCTTCAGTGTTTTGTTACAAACATTTCCAGAACTTTTTATTTACTCGTCGGAATCGAATATTTTTTTTCATCTGACACCTTGAAATTTTTTCAAAATGTTATTGCTCTTGGTAAAATATTGTAGCATTTATAGTTTTAACGCAAAAAAATACTTTCTGTACCTTTGTTATTTAATAATGTTACACCTTTACTGCTAAGTTTCCTACCAGATTAAGTCAAATTCTATCAGCCACATTTTTTTTTACATTAAAGTGTGATAATAAAAAAAATAGTAATTTGTGTAACCTACGAACGCGCCATCTGCACATATTAAGTTATTGTTACGGTGAGCGGCGGCTGTAGACGCGGAGCGACATTGGAGATTGGACCTTCGTCGCTCGCGGCCTATCCGGGAGCAGCGGCGTTGTGACCGTGAGGACTATCACGAGTGATTTATTGCTCTATTTATTTAGAACGCAGTTAATCACGACCTGTTTTTTGTGTGTCTCTTATCAATTATTTTTCTTCTAAGAATGTTCTAGGCTTTTCTGTAGTTTTTGGAATGTTGTAACGCCGCCGTTAGTAGTAGCCTTATTTAATCGAGCTATAGGTACGCCAATGTACCAAACGATACCAGAAGGCTATAAAGTGTTACGTAGTGAGTTATTTCGTAGTCGAATAGTACTTGTTTGTATTGTGGGATAAGTAAATAGTGTTTTCGTGTTAAATCGTTACACTGGAATTATTGCACCCTGAGTTCGCAACAAATGGTGTCAGAAGTGAGATTCCAGTGGGAATTTGAGGACTAATATTATGCTGATTGTAACTACTAGAATTATGCTGAACTGTAACTCTTGTGTGCTTTATTGCCGGACTTTACGTGTTTATGTCAGTGATTAGAAGCCAGCATCAAGCGATGGAGGATTAACTTGCCACCCTGCTTTCCCTTATGCAACAACAGATGGAAGAGCAGGAAAAACGTGATCAAGTACAGGAGCGACGTTATCTAGAACAAAAGGAAGAACAGAAACGGTTCAAAGAAGAATTAGTGAACCATCTCGCAGCTAAGGAGCAACAATGGGAAGAACGAAGGATCTCGAGCTAGAAAGGAAATTCCGTGAACAACTTGAGGACGACTACGTGTCTACAGAGAATTTTAGCACAGCTAACGCTAAAATTAAGCCTCGCGATTATGACAGTACTACGGCCTGGGAAATTAATAAAACCCAATTTGAGGCAGCTGCAAAAGCTAATGGCTGGTCCGAGCCCCAGAAAACTACGTCATTAAAGGTAGCACTTCGTGGAAAAGCGACTGAATTACTCCAATCTCTGTCGGCAGCTGATCAAAGTAATTATGCAGCTTTAGTACACTCTCTGCAACTACGATTTGGAAATGAGCACAAAGAAACCGTGTTCCAGGCCCAGCTGAGGATGAAACAGCAGAAGTCAGGTCAATCCTTACAAGAATTTGAGGCGGACATAGACAGACTCATTCTCCTGGCATACCCATCAGCCCCTGAATGTTTTCAAACGCAATTTTCCGCCGAAAGGTTCATTGAGGCAGTTCGCGATAATGACATGAGATACCACACCTAGTAAGGCCCAGGAATATCAGCGAGGCACTAGTTCGGGCCCTGGAATTCGAGGCGTCACGAGTGTCATCTAGTTCTTCTCCACGTGTAAGAATGGCACCTTGCGATGACGATGATGTTACTTCTATGGTTGAATCCATGGCAAGTTTACATAAAGGGATGAAGGATATGGCATGCCCTGTTGGGAAGAATTCCTCGATCAACAGGCAGTCGGGTCATAGAATGTTTTAACTGCGGCAAAGTGGGTCACATCAAGAGTAACTGTCGTAATAGGGCAAGAAGTCCGTCGCCGTCGTTTAGAAGACCGAGTAGTGACCAAGACCGCCCTAGATTCCAGGAAAAAGTAAGTCCAGTCAATGTAAGGGGGCAATTGACCGGGCCCGTTAAGACCCCCAAGAACTTTAAGGTCAATAATTTGAATGGCAGAAGTCTTACAGAGGCCGGACGCATTAAGGGACAAAAGGTCCAAATTGAACATCGACCAGGAAGGTCTCACGGAAATGCCGATGCGTTGTCTAGGCGGCCGTGTGAAGAAGGTTGTCGGCATTGTCAAATAACTGAGCAGCGTGAGGGACTTCCTTCTGTAAGGAGAACGTCGGTGGAAATAAACGATGGCTGGACCAGACAGACGCTTCGAGACGAACAAATGAATTATCCAGATACTGGACCTATACTCTTGGCAAAGGCTGACGACAAGAGACCAGAGTGGCAACAAATTGATGGTAAAAGTCGAAACCTGAAGGCGCTATGGGCCCAGTGGCTCTCTCTTAGAATAAAAAATGGATTACTGAAGAGAGCGTGGGACAGTCCAGATAGTAAGACGGTAGTCAATCAGTTGGTTGTTCCTGGTAGCAGAAAATCGGATGTACTACAGGAGTATATTAGATACGACGGATCAAGTGGATGTCATTTTGGGGTCAATATAACCTTGGCCAAAATTAAAGAGCGGTTCTACTGGATGAATTATCAGGAAGACGTCGAATCTTGGTGCCCCAAAAGCGAAGTTTGTTGTGTCTCTCTTAGAATAAAAAATGGATTACTGAAGAGAGCGTGGGACAGTCCAGATAGTAAGACGGTAGTCAATCAGTTGGTTGTTCCTGGTAGCAGAAAATCGGATGTACTACAGGAGTATATTAGATACGACGGATCAAGTGGATGTCATTTTGGGGTCAATATAACCTTGGCCAAAATTAAAGAGCGGTTCTACTGGATGAATTATCAGGAAGACGTCGAATCTTGGTGCCCCAAAAGCGAAGTTTGTTGTGCCACAAAAGGACCTCGAGCAAGACCACGGTGCCGAATGGTCCAGTATACTGTAGGTGCTCCATTCGAGAGGGTAGCAATTGCTGTTGTGGGACCATTTCCTCAGACTGAGTCAGGCAACAAATACATCTTGGTCGCCATGGATTATTTCACTAAATCCTAACGCCTAAAGCGTACGCCCTGCCTAATCAGGAAGCAACGACTGTGGCAACGGTGCTATTAAATGAAATGTTCTGTATATTTGGAATCCCTCTCGAACTTCATTCTGATCAGGGCCGAAATTTTGAGTCGGCCGTTTTCCAGCAGGTCATGAAACTTCTCAGAATTCGCAAGACCAGGACAACTCTTTTGTATCCACAGTCGGATGGGATGGTGGAGAGATTTAATCGGACCATGGAACATTACCTGTCTAAAATGGTGGAAGATCATCAGCGCGATTGGGACCAACATCTACCTCTCATGTTGATAGCATATCGAGGCTCTATACACGAAGCCACTGCTTATACTCCGGCGAAAGTGATGTTCGGAAGAGAAATGAAGCTTCCTGCGGATTTGATGTATGGAACAGCAGAAAAAGATTCGTTCAACTCTGAAAATTTTGTGGAGGAGCTCAAGGAGAGGCTTAACAATGTTCATGAACAAGTCAGGAATAAACTGCGGATCTTCAGTGATCGAGCCAAAGCAAGAAGAAGCAGACTTACTGGCTAACTCCCGCGGCTTCCAGGATGGTGATTTGACGTGGCTGTAGAATCCGCGGCGAAAGGTGGTGAATTCGCCCAAACTTTCTACCAAACTATTGCTCTATTTATTTAGAACTCAGTTATTTACGACCTATTTTTTGTGTGTCTTTTATCAATTATTTTTCTTCTAAGAATGTTCTAGGCTTTTCTGTATTTTTAGGATTTTGTATAAAAAGTGAATAGCGCCGCCGTTAGTAGTAGTCCTATTTAATCCACATACCAAACGATAATAGAAAACTTTTTTTTCTTTGCCTTCCCACTTCCAATAGGTGGCGGTAGCTGAAGAGTTTTATTCTTTTAATTGGAGCTAAAGAGTTTTCTTCTTTTGATTGGTAGCTGAAGAGTTTTATTCTTTTGATTGGTAGCTGAAGAGTTTTATTCTTTTGATGCCCTGACCGATCACCCGAGAAACTTGCTTCTTTGTAAATTCTCCGGTCGAGACCATATATAGATTCACCATATTACCTATAGAACTTCGTTAAAAAGTTACAGTTTGTTGAAGTTAGAATTTCAAAAGGCCTTGATTATTCAAATTGTCTGGTCAAATTGAATATTCAAATGCCTTGATTACTCCGAAAGCGCAAGAGGTATTTTAATGAATATATATAGGGTATTATTTAAGAAAACTGTAAAGATTTAAAACAAAACATCAGATGCAGTTAACGTTCTGAAATCTGTTGGAGCGCCACTATGCTTGAAGTTGGAGGGCAAAGAAAAAAAGATCAAAAATAAGGGCTCAACCGGGATTTGAACCCGGGACCTCTCGCACCCAAAGCGAGAATCATACCCCTAGACCATTGAGCCGCCATATTTAAATAAATTACAGCACAAAACAAAAACTTTCACCGAGATCGAATACCTGACAAAACCGTAAACACTCGACATCAGCACATTACCACACCTTATTTATTATTTTCGAGTGTAATCACGTTCGGTCAATGATATCGTTCATTCGTCAAGCAGGTAAAGGAAAAATCATAATTATTTGTGTAGCAGAATTACGGAATAATCTTGGTTTTTTTTATTAAAACAAAGGAAAAAGTTTAGAGGCTACAAAGTGAAGGTCTCGTATCGCAACTTGTATGTATAGAGAAGAAATCTTAGAGATGTGTCATACTCCCTAAGAAATGCAAAACTCAATTAGTTTCTAGGTAGATGTGAAGAGAGTTTCCAAAACTTTATAAAAAAGTGAGATTGAGAAATTAAGCCATGCACATAAAATTCCTTTAAAACATGAGGTACAATAAAGAGACGCTACATGCTATAGCAAAAGCCACAGCATCGACACCACCTTAACATAACTTAAGATTTGCAGATGACTCGCTCGTAGGTTACACAATTTACAATGTTTTAACTTATTTTCATATTAACTTTAATGTCCGATAGAATTTGACTTAATCTGACACAAATACATAACTTTTATGATCTTAGCAGTAAACGTGCAACATTATTAAAAAGCAAAGGTACAGAATTAGTAGATTATGTCACTAGGAGTAAAAGTGGGTCTTGTCGTGCTGAGCCCAGAGATTGACGGCCGAAGCGAAGCTGAGGCCTGCAACTGAGCGAAGCACAAAAAGACCTTTTACTCCGAGTAACATATACTATTTTTTTTTCAAGCATGCAAGACAGAAGAAGTCTATTTCAGAGTGATTCACTTTTGCAATTTCTCTCATCCTCTTTAATCGGGTCTAGGTACTTACCCAATTAGTGGTACATATAAATGGAATGTGTTAGAACGGTGATTTTCAATGTTCAATGGTTTTAATGGTATTAAATCATAACCAATGGTTCAGCTGGTTTAGGTAAATTATGGTAAACTAAAAATTTGTAGCATTATTATCAATACTAAATTAATAAAAATCACATTGACACATAAATATGATGACGCGCATGACAACCAACGACATTTAACCGAATTCGAGAACCTATGCGATTTCGATTAAAAACGGTTTCGGGTGATGCTCTCGAGCGCTCTAAGAGTATTCCTATCCTTTGTTTTTTCAACAAGAATATAAAGATGGCAATAAGATGGTTTATATATGCGCCACCATGACAGTAGCGGTGGCTTTTGACTTTACTTTTACTGCCTAGGACTTTTTTGCTACTTTTTTGGTCTCAGGATTAGAAAGCGTACTTTAGGTGTGCGTATGGAGAAAACAAATGACGTACTTTTAGTCCGCTTTAAAAAAATAGCTATTTATGTAACCAGTTACGAAAAGTCCGATTTTGTGTAACGAATGAATGTTTGAATTTGAATGAGATACACAAAAGAGGTTTTTTGTCACGTGTTTCATACAAGATTTTTTCTAATTTTGACTACAAATACCTACTTAGAGAGAGAATTATTATTATTAAACTTCAATATTTACTTTCAAACCACTTTGTATCTACTTAATACCGTAAAACTATAGCAACGGTGTGCCACAGCCGAAACCTGCAACTGGTGGTGACACCAACTTTTCATCACTAGTTACGAAAGATTTTATTTTTCGTAACTAGTTACGAAAAGTAGGACGTTACGTCACTGTCATCAGTATTGAAAAGTGCTACTTTATATGTCAAAATTAGAAAAAGTATTTTTTGCCTTAAAACTATAAATGGTTGGCACGTAGGCTTCTGGATTCTTGGACCCTTGTGATTCTATGGTTGGTTGTTATCTTGGGTTCTGGTCCTTTTGTCTGATTAAAATAAGTTACAGCGGGTGCTTCTAACTTCTTTGTTTAATGACGTTTCGACACAAATTGGTGCCTTCATCAGATTACTACAACATATGGAATACTTAGTTTAAAGATAAATTTTTTACAATAGCAGGAAGGAATGGTATAAAGGAATACATGGAAAAAAAATTATATAAAGATTACTACAATTACGAAATAAAATGTTGAAACATAAACGTATTGAGGGATGATTAAATAAAAGAATAAAGTCGGTAACTCAAAGCAAAAGAGCGTCAAAAGTGAAACCTACGATGCAATATGGTGTTAGGTTAAGAAGAGGGGCCAAAAGGGTAAGAAACGTAAGAAAAGGAGGGAATCTGAGGGTGACAATGACTTACCACAAAACGATGTACAGTTTTGGTTCGAAGTGTAGTACTTGTAGTAATCTTTATATAATTTTTTTTTCCATGTATTCCTTTATACCATTCCTTCCTGCTATTGTAAAAATTTTATCTTTAAACTAAGTATTCCATATGTTGTAGTAATCTGATGAAGGCACCAATTTGTGTCGAAACGTCATTAAACAAAGAAGTTAGAAGCACCCGCTGTAACTTATTTTAATCAGACAAAAGGACCAGAACCCAAGATAACAACCAACCATACAAAACTATAAATGTTACAAGATTTTACCAAGAGCAATTACATTTTAAAAAAAAATTCAAAATGTAAGAAAAAATAAAAAATTAATCGTTTCCGACGTCTAGTAAATCCGAGTAAATCGTCCGGGTAAATAAAAAGTTCTGGAGATGTTTGCAGCAAGACACTGAAGAACCTACCACTAGCCAAAGGCGGACGGACGCACTTTCTCCATAAAAACGTGGATCTTACTTAGAAACAAGTCACAACAAATTTTATTGAAATCCATTGCAACGCTTTCCAAATATTACAAAAAACACATTTTTTTTCAATAACTAACCATCAATAGCAGTGAAACCAGAAATATTTTCTTAATGAATGTTTGATCAAAACGTTTTTTTTTGAACCAGAGAAAGTCGCAGTACCCATTTGATCATGTGCTTACGGTACGCCCTGTATATTAATGCGGGGTTTTCAAAAAAAGTTGCCACCCTCAGGCCAGATTGTACAAGTCACCCTCAAAATTGGGTTCAGGGAAACTCGACTGGTACTTGAACCCGCCCATAAAAATCGCATTGCTGTCAAATTAATTTCATTTGTGACACTTGCTGACAGCAATGCTTTTCTTATGGGCGAGTGCAAGTACCAGACGAGTTTAGGTGAACCCGACTTTGAGGGTGACCTGTACAATCAAGTCTTAGTACCTTTTCACTGAAAATTGCCCAGACCTGCCAGCAATGACAGAAAAAATTACTGACAACTGACAGTAGAAACAAAATTTGCGACAAAAAGTAGGTAGTTCCAATTGAAAAACTAAGATGGAGCTGGCTTCCTATGTAACCGGAAGTACTACAATCTTGATTTAATTATAAATAATAATAACGGTTTTAAAATAAAATTGTTAAATTAAATAAAAAATTGTTCTGGTTTGCAGAGTTTTGAACTACTTTAATTTACTAATTAAGTTATCTGAGTAGTTCAAAATTGCTCGAAAAACCCAGATTCTAAATATTTTGTAACTGGAAAATACTCTGCCCCCATACTAATCCTAAATGTATGTGGTCTTTTCGATTGTTTACACCCACTAGAATAGATCACCGGCACCGCTTATGTACGGTACTACGCCATGTGTTCGTGTTCATCTCTCCGTAAACCCGGAGTCACACAGGAATAGATTGTTAAACGGCTTTCAGCTAAACTAAATAGTTTAGATAGACCAGATGGTATAGAGGTGCCCGAAACGGATTTGCCACCCACCCTCGTTCGTCCATAAACCGGGTATTTATAGGCGGCCGCATTTACGATGTTATAAATACCCTAATTAAATAAATAAGCCAATTTCAAGAGGGACCTTTAAAAATATACAGCGTGCCATTGACAAAACGGAGTTATTGGGTACTTCCTGTCTGTTTTCTTCGTACGTTTGGAGGATTTGTGCTATTTGACTGCCTGTCTTAAGGCAGTTCTTGAAATTCATCAAAATATGGTTGCATTTGGCAAGCAGCTTGTCTCACTTCAAATAGGACTTTTCGTCGATATTCAACACCCTCATTTGAATGAATGTTATTGTCAATTCCAGAGCTCGATTGGATCTATTTCAAGTCAAACTTTGAATTTTTTAAAATAATAAATTCTACTTTTTGTTCTAAATTCCGCCCTTAGTTTAGGTGTGGGCACTTAATATTTCTATTCATTTTTAGGTTAGATTTGGTTGACCGTTGTACATGCTATTTGATCAGTGACGTTTCAGCAATCAAACTGACCATTTGACATCTGCTCCAAAGAGTTATTATTAGATTAAATGCGCTTATCTCATTGGTCATTGCACACAGTCAAATTGCATATAAGTGAAATGCAGATTTACAATTACATAAAAATTGTAATATTTTTCTGTTAGATTTGTGTATATTGGACTGCCTTCAGACATGAAATAACTAAAGATTAACGTGGTTATCTTTTACAAGGGGCCATTAGGAAATTTCCGTTGCGGCTTATTCCGCATAACTTTCACGTTATACCTGCTGACCGTCAGGTACCCGACGGATGTTATTGAGCGAGCCACCTGTTGTATGAGATTTTATTTTATTGAACTGCACCATATGGAAATCATCTGATGCGAGGTGAATTGCCGATTTTGCTACAGCCCCAAGATCGTAATAAAGATAATTGGATGAAGATAAATTGCTTCGGTTCAAATAATTTTAATCAATCGAAAAATATGATATGTACTCGTGGTAAACATCTAATCTTCTTAGATTTTAGATTAGAATTTAGCAAACACTTGGTGTCATCGGAAATAAACTCAATTCGTTCTAAAGTTAACAACTTTATACGTCCATATGGAAATGTAGCAATGAGTTTTATTCCTTTTAAAGCTAACAGGATCTTTCTTCACTAAAATTTGTCCCTTAATGCGAATTCAAAATCAACACTTACCATTCATCACGAGGGTATAACTAATTATTTAAGAGGTTGGGGGGTTCTTTCACTTCTGCCAAAGTCAGTTCGTCTCAGAAGATTTGATATTTTTATTAGGAATATACGCTTTAGCGCTATTTTACATTAAAAAAAACTATGGTCTCAATCGGGATTTGAACCCGGGACCAGGAAATTGCCCAGGTTTAGAATATGTAGGATGTTCATCTAGGCCATTAATTAAGAAAATTGTAAAGATTTCTAAAAAAATCAATAATTGTTTTTCGGAAATTTAATGGAGCGCGGGGAATGTGAGGACAAAGAAAAAAAAGAGAAAAAATACGGGCTCAACCGGGATTTGAACCCGGGACCTCTCGCACCCAAAGCGAGAATCATACCCCTAGACCATTGAGCCGCCATGCTTAATTAATTAATTAAACAAACTACTAACTTTTACCGTCCCCGATACCCAAACACCTGGCCGGTTGTTAAACTGCAACAATCTAGTTCAAGGCTGTTTATAAATTTGTGTTTTATAACATTGAACTTGATTAGCGATAGCCGGAGGTAGATACACTTTATATTATAATAATATAATTACTATACGAGATAATCGCTAATAGGTAGTAGGTATAATGTAGGTCATCATTCTTGAAGGGCACGCGAATCACCTGAAGATGGACGTGCGGACCGTACTGTATATTTTTTACCGCCTCATACATTTTTTTAGTAAGTAGGTAACGAAGAAGAAAGTTGTGTTTTTCCTTGAATTTTTTCTGGCAGCTCTTCTACTATTTCTTCAGGATTTGCATTTCCCTCCTTACTTTCTTTTTCTTACTCACACGAATCTTAAGTGCTTTTTTTGGACTCCTTGCTCAATTACTCTTGATCCTTGAATACGTTCGGACTGTTCTTTTCCAAGATCATGAGGTTCCACAAATATCGAGTTTCTTTTTTGTAATTTTCCTAAAAATTTTTTCACTTGAAATTTCCGCTACATTACGTTGCTTTCTTCTGCTACGGTTACAATTTCAGTTTTTTCCTATTTGTTTCTATTTCTGTATTTGATTACGCATTTCTTGAAGAACTAAAAATTCTTCCGAAAACTCTTCCACGAATTCTTTAAGTTGCTTAAGCAACTTCTCAAAAGTAATAGCGATTCCAAGTTTCTTGCCCTCTTCTTATAGTGTTTATTTCAGAGTTTTCTTTTTCCTTCTTATCTTAAGCTCTTAACCTTTTTTTAATCATATGGATCTATTAGTTGTTTTTTGTTACTTTTCCTTCGGTTACTGTGTTTCTTAAATACATTCAGAAAATTCTTCTAGAGATATTGGGGTTTTAGAATATAAGTTTGTCTTCAACCTCTTGCGAGGGAATCCCTTCACTTTCTTTTTTACCAACCTTTTTTGCCTTACATCTTTCTGCTTTGTAATTCTTTTGTAAATATTCTTGGAATGGACTCTACAGTTACTGTTGCTTTCTTTCTATACGCCGACAATTTCAGTTTTGTTCTCTTGGTATCCCTTTTTCTCTTTTTTTTTGACGTGTATCTTGACGAAAGAATATGTTTCTTGTAAATTCCTTTCTCAAAGACTGTTGTTTCTGGAATTCTCTCCGAAAGCTCTTCCAAGCTGCACAAGCCACATTTTAACGTTATCAGTGGTTGCAGGTTCATTTTGACATATTTTGGAAAAAGGAAAAATTTTTAATAGAGGATGCAATATAGTTACTTCAATTTCCGACGTTTCGACCTTCTTTGAACTGCCAACGTTTCGACTTTTATTCAGAGTTTATCCACTCCCGAAACATCAGTCAGCACACCATGGCAACACAGACGAATAGGCCACAAAGTAAACAAGTTCGTATTCAAACCGGTACGAGAACATTTTTTAACCTCTTTTTTTTTGTTGAAATGTTAAGTGAAGTAGAGGGTATTTGTTTGAAATCGTCATTTAGTTGGCTGTGAAATGTCAACAGATAAGGATGAAAGAGCAAAAGTCCATTTACTTTGATTGTCATCCTTTTCTGTCATTCAAGCAGCAAACTCAAGCAAATTCAAGCAAAAAATGCACTAATACTAATTTTTCTTTTAAACTAAAAACTCCAAAACCCGTATTTAAAAAATGAAGTTGAAGACGGTTGCATGAAAACGAAACGTCGGACTTTAAATTTAAAAATACCACGTTGATGGGAGCAAAAAATGGCTATGGCTATGACGAAGAGTCAATTGTTTCTAATTATCTCTCTAAATTACGACTAAAAAAATTTTTTTGCAAATATCTCCGAAACCAGTCGGAATTTTTGAAGTTTGAAAACGTCGTTTTTATAGACTTCTAATTGCGCAAGTTTCTCCTAATTTAACCTTCTTCGTATGAGATTGCCAGTGCATAAAAACTTTTATTTAAAAAAAAACTAAATTTTTATTTAAAAAGTTACTAGATGTACGGAGTGTTCATTATAAAACTTCGTCTAGCAGGCTATAAAATTTTGACAGAAAAGGATAACGTAATCAAAATAAATGGACTTTTGTTTCTCCATGCTTTTCTTTTGACATTTCACAGCCAACTAGATGAGTTTTATAATGAAAACCCCGTCTGTAAAACGTAATACGTAATAGATTCTAAATCTAGAAACTTGTTGCTATTAAAAGAGTTTTTGTTTCTCGAAAGAGCAATAATCTAGTTTGTGTAAATCTAAATCACGCTTCACTATTAAAAAGAAAGTTATTGATAAAAAAATTGTACAAAAAATGCTGACAATAGTGCTAACATTCACTTGTCACTTGTCAGTCTTGACACTTTCACTTGTGGAGTGTAACTAAACTTGTGAAGTGTAAAGCATTACAGAATAAATGCTGATATTTCTGTAAAATTGCTTTTGTTATTTTTTCATGTTTGTGTGACCCATGAATGTTATCGTCAGAGGACACCAATTGCCCAATTGACGAATCGCGATTTGGAATAATTTGACTTAATACATCAAGTGACGTCACTCTTTCGATCAACGTCGTTGCCATCCTGGTGTGACTCACTGTTCAAAAGAGGAGACCAAAACTGCAAAACACGAGGGTTTCTTCATATGTAATACACTAACTCGTGCATGGTAACTTTGGTTGGTATACTACCATGCAAACTACCGTGCAGCTACCATGCCCTTCTGGTTTGAGGGGCATACAAACGGTATAATAAACCATACAGAATTTTCTGACTTTATACTGAAATAGTCATTAACAAGAATCTTGACAATTCGAATGTTGTTTCTACTTTTAGGAAGATATACAGTGTGGTCCAAATTGGTGATGCATGTATGGGGATTTTGCTTATCTTGATAGATACGGGTTCGGTATTTTCAAAATTACCTTTGGCTTCGTTTAGAAACTACAGGGCAAAGTTAAAAATGCAGTGTTGCACATTTTCTCATTTTTCCAGAAAACGGTAAGAGATACTCCAATTTGGAAACAGGGTATGAGTTTCTCATTAAATTCTCTACAACTTTCCCCATTTAACCGATCCCGTATCTATTAATATAAGTAAAATCCCCATGCAGGCATCACCAATTTGGACCACACTGTATATTCAATAAAATGATATTTTTCTGTTGCTATTTGGATTTTATTAACATAATTTTTACCCTTATACAATGTGTCCAAGATAAGGATGCACTTCATGGGCATCTTCAAAACGGTAAGAGATACGAAGGCGGTTAAATTAGAAGAAAATTGCACAATGGGGAGACCTTTTACATGGTGTTTGCAAAAATAAGTTGTTTGTTTTAGTTTTTTAGATATCTCAAAGACAGTCGTTTTATGGATTTTGGTTTTTATTTATTTTTTGAGTTATTTCAAACAATACTCGAAAACGAAAAACATTTTCTCATTGCACTTTTTTAAGCTCTACAGGATAAAGTTTGTTACTTTTTATTCCAACGTTTCGTTATCGATGAACCATCATCAACTTTACTTTTTCTTGTGGACTGAAAAAAAAGTAGAGAAAGCAAAAGATAGCCCTTTTTATACTCAATTCAACAATGTGATGTACTTGTGTCGGAAAAGCAATTCGTAATAAAATATCTACATTTTTTATTTGGAGGAAATGAATAAAAATGCATAAATTCAATTATAAAAAAACAAAAATGACGCAAAATTTACAACAAATGTTCAAATAGATAACCATTATTCTCTAAACGAAGGTAAGATCTTCTTACCGTTGATTCTAAGACTCGGGATAATAATTCTGGAGTGATAGTATTAAATGCTGCCGTAACTGCTCTCAAAAGTTGATCTTCTGTATTAAAATGATGAACGAATACTTGGTTTTTTATGTAACCCCAAAGAAAAAAGTCTAGTGGGGTAAGTCTGGTGATCGCGCTGGCCAGGAAACCTCACCATAAGAAAGTACCGATTGTTTTTTCTGGAAACTGTTCCGAAAGGTACCCTCGAACTAGTCTAGCATTGTGTGCAGGTGCATCATCTTGTTGAAACCAACAGTGTTGTACATTCTGTCGCGACAGATTATCTAGACTTAGGGATGTGATTTCACCGGGTGCATTTGTTTACACCGATATTTGGAGAATATGTACCCTTATTGCACCCGGTGCATTCAATTCGCAGCGTTGCCTTTTCAACTTAAGTTACCACGTTGCCATATTCTTATATGTCATATGTCATATTATGTATTTTTTCATTTTCTACATTAACTACAATCTACAAGTCACATGCATGCGCATTTTTAATTTTTATTATATATTTTACCGCTCAGGAACTGAAATAAACTTTTATAAAACTTTTAACCACCTGATTTTATAAAAAAAACTCTCTTTTTGAAAGAATATCATAAGAAAAAAAAAGGATATAATATTGCTTTAATTGCTGAGTTTTTCTTTCTATCTTGAGTCTGTTATTAGAGCTAAGAGTTAAACAAAATTTAACGAACATATTCATAACAAAAATTACTTAAACTGTTTGGACTTTGGATCAAATACCTTTATTTGGACGAGAACCTAGAATTACAGTAGTACTTTAAAGTTTACACCGAGTAGGAACAACAAATAACGGTTATGCTTTTGCAGGATGCAGGATACCGTAATAGGGAATAATTTATTAACACACATTTATTTATGTAATTCGTATATTATTTAGTATTTGTTTATAAAAAAAATATATTTTGTTTTATGAAATAGGAAGTTGACAGATGACATTTGTTGCACCGCTAACACAATATGCACCATTCATAAACACCGCACCCGGTACAATCATATGCACCGGGTACAATGAAGATCACAACCCTATCTAGACTTTCTTCCAATTCATTTCTCAATAAAGAAAGGTAGCGTTCTGAGATTAAGGAGTTGTGGTAAATAAAAGGTTCTAATATTCTAGTGCCCAGAATTCCACAGCACTTGTTGAAGCCAAATCGGTGTTGGTGCTTGGATGATTTTTTCACCCGGGGGTTGCTTTATGCCCAATAATGGGTATTGCGTCTATTAAAAATTCCGTTGTTTGTTACCTTGCTTTCGTCCGACCAAATAACTTTGAATGGAAAGTCATTATCAATGTGACACTGCCTGGTATACCATTCACAGAACGTCCTCCTTCTAATTTCATCTCCAGGTCGCAGTCCTTGGCAAATTCTAAATTTATAGGGGTAAAAGTTATTTTTCTTAAAAAAAATTGGACTGTAGATCTGGCTACTTCTGTTTGACTTTCAATTTCCCTTGTTGATACATCAGGTTTTTCAATGACTGATTGAATAACTTGATACTCTTTTTCTTCATTAGAAGTTTTTTTCCTGGTTTTAATAGGTTGATTAAATGACCCATACTCCTTCAGGTTGAAAGCTAAACGTCTGAAGATTGATCTATTGGGCTGTCTTCTTTCAGGATGTTTGTCGATGTGCATACTTTCAGCAGCCACACAATTGTTTTGGGATAAAATGTAACATGACAACATGTCAAATTTTTCTACCCCTGTGAAACTATTCCCCGGCATAATTTTAATGGATAACTGAAATAATATTCGCTACTTCTAATGAAACATTTATTGACAGATGTTAAAACTGATATTTATAATGTTATTCATCGCCTGCTATTGAAAAATGTAGATAATTTAATAAAAATTGCTATCTTGGACACACTGTTTATTATAATCACAGGTATATAAAGGATAAAAAAATAGTAAGAATGGCAATGGTTTATTAATGTTAGGAATCATATTTTTGGAGCCTCTGTTTAACAGACAACTTATTAAGACAATACTTAAGCTCTATTTATAAAACCAAGTCCCTGGATCAGAATTAGGTCCGATTGTATAAGTTGATTTTAAATACAGGAGCTCCTGTTAAATCGCAAATTGGCGTAATGATCGTTGTATAAGTTCGTTTTAAACGTAAATTAGACTTTAACTTTATTTTAAGCTTAGAGCTCGGCTTTAGAGGTCGGTTTTGATTTAAGAAAATTAACAGTTTTGTCACTTTGAATGTTTGTGTAGTGTTACAAATTGAAATGAATATTTTTGGAGTTTTTTAAAATATAGAGATAGCTGCTTGCACAACTTTTTTCATAAAGTTGATCTAGGGTGGACCTTACAATTTTCCATACGGAATAAATCGCTGTCAAGCGATCTGTCACTTCCCAATTTTTTGGCAGAAATAAATTTTATATAGAAAATTTTAAGATTTACCTTAGCTGAAGACTTTATGGGGAAAATGTGCAAATGGCACATAATATCGGACGACCAGGATAATGTAGATAGATTTCTTTCAAACGACATTTGCCGTCACAATTCGACATCCAGCTTTTAATTTAAGCTCAACTTATACACCGTACATCCACGTAGATCAGAAATTTCTATGTTTAAATTTAGTTTTAAACCGAGTTTTAAAACCAAATAAAATTAACCTATACAATTGGCCCTTAGGTTCAGTTGTATAAGTTGATTTTAAATACAGGAGCTCTTCGTAAATCGCAATTCGCGTAATGGTCGTTGTCTAAGTTCGTTTTAAACGTAAATTAGACTCTAACTTTATCTTAAGATACGATGTGGGTGAAGCAGGACTTAAGCTTTAGAGGTCGGTTTTAATTTAAGAAAATTAAGAATTTTGTCACTTTAAATGTTTGTCTTAGTGTTTAAAATTGAAATGAATATTTATGGAATTTTTAAAGATATAGAGATAGCTGCTTGCACAACTTTCTTCATGTTGATCTAAAGTGGACATTAAAATTTTCCATACGGAATACATCGCTGTCAAGTGATCTGTCACCCATTTTTTGGCAGAAATACTTTTTATATAGAAAATTTTAAGATTTACCTTAGCTGAAGACTTTATGGGGAAAGTGTGCAAATGGCACATAATATCGGACGACCAGGATAATGTAGATATATTTCTTAAAAGGACATTTGCCTTCACCATTCTACATCCATCTTTTCTTTAATTTAAGGTCTACTTAACAACGTACATCCACGTAGATCAGAAATTTCGATGTTTAAATTTCGTTTTAAGCTGAATTTCAAAACAAAATTTAAATCTGTATTTAAAATTAACCTATACAATTGGCCCTTAGCTCTTTCTAAGTAAACTCTAAACTTTCTAAGTAAACTTGAAAAACCAATCTGGTTTTGTCGTCCAGAACAGCGGAGATTTTCTAACAATTTTGGTGGAGGTACGGAGGAGGAAATTGAAATAATGTATTATTTTTATCAAACGGACTAAAAGTACGTCATTTGTTCTCTCCATACGCACACCTAAAGTGGGCTTTCTAATCCTGAGACCAAAAAAAGTAGCAAAAAAGTCCTAGGCAGTAAAAGTAAAGTCAAATGTCACCGCTATTGTCATGGTGGCGCATATATAAACCATCTTATTGCTATCTTTACATTCTTGTTGAAAAAACAAAGGATAGGAATACTCTCAGAGCGCTCGAGAGCACAACCCGAAACCGTTTTTAGTCGAAAACGCATAGGTTCTCGAATTCTGTTAAATGTCGTTAGTTGTCATCATATTTATCTGTCAATGTCATTTTTATTAATTTAGTATTAATAATAATGCTATACATTTTTAGTTTACCATAATTTACCTCAACCATCTAAACCATTGGTTATGATTTAATACCATCAAAACCATTGAACATTGAACACCACCGTTCTAACACATTCTATTTATACACCACTAATTGGGTAAGTACCTAGACCTGCTTAAAGAGGATGAAAGAAAATTGCAACACTGAATCACTCTGAAATAGACTTTATCGCATGCTTGAAAAAAAAATAGTATATGTTACGCGGAGTAAAAGGTCTTTTTGTGCTTCGCCCAGTTGCAGGCCTCAGCTTCGCTTCGGCCGTCAATCTCTGGGCTCAGAACAAAAAGACCCACTTTTACTCCTAGTGACATAATCTACTATTGTCTCATTTAGCACACATTTGAACATTAACGACATTATAAGAATGGCACATTTCCAATAAGCATAAGCCACAATTTGGATGAAGAGTAGGGGATAACTTGCAGAGTTAGATCTAATTCAAATCAATCGAGATCAAAACAAAGTTTTGTCTGATATTTTACTAGGTTAATCGGGCATAATCATTTTCGTTTCTCATCAGTTTTGGCTCTGGTTGACAGTTGACACCATTGACAGTTCTCAATGACGAGCGTTTGCTTCTGGACAAATGACAATACTGTCTTATGGGAAATTATCCAATTAATAAAGGGTTTTCGGATGATATTCTTTTAGTGAAATGGAGTAGAATTTGAAACGATCAATAATAAAATTGCATGCTTTATTTGCGACACTATGTTGAAAACTGGACAAGCTTAGTTAAACAAAACCCAATGGATTTTGGAGAATTTTACCTTCGGCGTAACCAAAAATGTTAAAAAGTAATGTAACTTTTAAAACGTAACAGAACTGGCAACAGTGAGTGTTGCTATATATTGTAGGTGTTATGTGAAATCCACTTTCTGATACATCTAGCCACTAGTAAAGTGTTTTGTACTATCTGCACTTATTTAATGGCCCAAAGGTATCTTCTACCTTTCTGAGAAACTGAAACGTCGATTGCTACCGAGTTAAGCCCAGTGCAGACGATGCAATTTATCGCAGGGATTTCATCCCTGCGACAAAAGTTGCAGAGATTTTTTCGTTCAGACGGTGCATTTTAGTTGCTGCAATTAATTGCATAGCAATAGAAATTGTTCTATTTTCCATGCGATTTGTCGCGGGGATTTGGTTACGTTTCTAGTGCCTTTCCAGCGAAAACTTTAGGAAATTTTAGGTTGAACAAAAAAGTGTGGTTAGGTGAACACTCTTTTTCAAACTCCTCATTAATTAATCGAAAGGCCCCCCCAAAATCTCTTTTTAACACCCAGGGCCTCACCCATCAACTTTTAGGCATAGAGATAGTTTACAAAAATAATAAGACAGAATGAATTTTTTTTGATAAGTTGGTAGCAGTCTAGTAAAGTTTCTAAAAAATTGCATAAAAAAAGTTGCACTGTCTGAACGCAAATGCAAGAAAACGCGGGGATTAAAATTGCTGCAACTTTGCCCCCGCAATAAGTTGCATCGTCTGCACTTGGCTTTAGTCATACAAGAAACGTCAGTGACCACATTTGTGATGGGCTGTTAAATGCCTACGACATTTAGAGCAAGTGACGCGTTTCTGACTCCAGATATAAACCAATCACTCGATTTGATTTATCTTCAATTTCCGAGGGTCCAAAGCGAGTGAATGTACGACTACGAATCGGTAACTTTTTGGCATCTTTCCCTCTTTTAACAATCTCCATGAGTCGCTAATTGCGGCATCGCCTACCACAGAACGGAACGCATTGACGTCGGCGTCAGGCTGGCGCTCCCCGTAGCCGGCCAGATGTCGGACCGCGATTCCGAGAAATCGCCGACGAGATGTCACCCGGGTGCAGAGGCGGCCGTGGCTGCACTCGCGATTGTTTATTTCGAGTCGTGTACCCTCGATTGTTATGCAAGCGGTCGGCGCCGATGCGTCGATATCTATTGTTATTTCTGGACGTAGGAGGCCGCGGGCCAGATGCTTCGCAGGACGGGCGGGACTGTTATTGGATCTGTTTTCGTTTTCTCTGGTTTTGATGAAAACGAGAGCTGAAAACAAAAACGTCCTGCGGAGCCATTTTTGTCTCATCAAAACGTTAGCTAGAAACTCATAGACAAACTTAACTACTAGACTGAAATCTTCCATTAAAAACAGTTGAAGCCTGGATATTTGACAATTCATGAAAGTATGATACGTTAGATTATCGCGCTAGTTTTACTTTACCCAAAGTTATAGCTTATGCAGTTTTTTTATAGTTTTTGCTACAGGCTTAACTTCAAGACGCATATGCATCAAAGGGTGTGAATAGCTATATGTTTCTGAATTATCATATATCAATTTAGGGCCTGCTGTTTTTTTTTTTCACAAAACGAACCAAATTGAGTTTAACCATGCAGGCAGAAATTCAACCAATTGACAGCCGTGTTTTCTCCTTATATTTAGTACATACTTAGGGCAGGACAACTTGACTTTATAAAACTGGACATTAGCATAACCACATAACTTTTCAATTCCATCAGAAATCTCATTAAAGTAAAGTTCTTATTAAAGGTGTTTATCAAGATTATGTTAGGTTAAGGGAGGAATCACTGAGTGTACACATTTTGCAGATTTAGTGTAGGTATTCGAAAGATATTATGGTGAATTAAATTAAATTTTGTAATAGATTTCCTCAAAATTCACCCATTTGATTCACCCATTGTCATTTACCCCAGAAGTATAATTACTGGTGAGTTTTATTGTGAGCATATAGAATATTTAGTGAAATTTAATTGAATTTAGTAATATTTAGTGAAATTCAAGGAAATTTTACTTGACACTTGGTGGAATGAATTTGAACATATTTTATGAAGTGATTTACCTCTTGTGTTAGGTGCTGTGTGAACATGTGATAAGACAATATATCAATTTACCTACACAATAAGCCTCATTTGCAAGGTTGTGGTTCAACAGAGTCAAGTGGGCTGTGAATCAAGAAATCTCTCATCAAGTTAAAAAATGTACATATGTTGGTCAAGTGCAGACATTTTGTTGCAAAGAGGCAGAAACTGTCATAAAATTACCATGACTGCCACAAAAGTGCATAGGTAACTCCAGCTATAACTGCAGATATAAGAAAGTGCATAAATGCAAAATGCAAATTATTTTCACTTGTATTTTAATGTGAGAGATCTCTTTCTTTGAGTGTTGAAAGAAAGTGAGCACTTGAGTGAAATTAATTTTATCTAAATGCTTTTATTACTCCAACTTTTTTGGATCAAAAATTCATACCCAACTTGAGATTGACATCAAGTAAGCATTGGAAATTAGACTTTGACATTTTTATTGTATTTCCTCAACATGTGCTGAAAGGAGATACCTAGGTTTAAAAAAAATGAGAATTTCAAAGATAATTATATGACAAAAATAAGTGAATAACTTGTATTTACCTATTCACAAAAGTATAGCATCTCATTAGCCTTGGAAGTTTGTCGTTGACATTGTTTGCCAATCTTACATCGACATAGGCACTTAAAGGAAAGGTGGGTGAACAAAAAATGAACATTCCATAGGCACTGAAATGCCTTAAAATTCTGAATGCTGAATATGCAATGCATTTGTTCCGAATACCTGTTTATTGTATTTAATATTATTAGTGTAAATTTGTAGTATTGTTCAAGTTGTATTAATTGTTACTTAATATCACTTTTATTGACATGCTCAGAACTGCATATAAAAACATGTTGTGTCATATAATTTCACAGTGAAAATAATATACTTAATGTTAATATATCTACCTGCCTAATATCCAAAAACAATTTGTGTGCTTTTTACAACTTTGACACCCTGTCCTGACTTCAGAGAGAATCGGATCGGAAGCTCCAAAATGGCATTATAAAATCCCACTTTGTAGTGTTAATAATTTAACCAGCACCAAGCCACACTTTAGCCAGCTACAACATTTGACAACAATTGAAGCTCCTCCTTAACAACAAAACATTATAAAATATTTTTGTAATGCTTTTATTCCAGCCAATGTACCAAATTCTTGAATGTAAGACATGATATATTAAATAAGAAATGAAAGTCTTGTAAAAGGATTCTATGTGGTTGGTCTAATGACAAATTTTGAGAAGTATTTAAATGGTAAGTTTAACAGGACTTTTATAAAAGCATAGTATGTACTAAAATACTGGTATAGTACTTCTAATTTCTCTTGAGTGTTACGTCATCGTTTACTACGTAACCACAATTCTAGGGTATGTCTTAATTTGATACATATGATTAAAGTCAAATTGACGCTTTTTTACAGATAAGTGCATATATTTTCTTAATCGGCGTTAATGGATAAGTTAACCAATATATTTTCTTATTTTTAATAAGTGGTTTATTACTATATTATTTGAACTCACCTAAATAAATTACCTGCCTTATGTAAATAATTATTAAGAATCATTTATTTATTTGGTTTTCTATCACGTCAGGACTTAGTATGTATGAAACTAACCAAACCGGGAGTACGTTTCACTTTATTTTTATTAAAAATCACAAGCAGCCTAAAGAGATATCTTCAAAGAAATTCCGGTTATTAACATATTTATTTAATGTGATATACAACACATCTACAATAAATATTGTTTTACAGCAATCTGCATTAAAAAGTGGGTACTAAATTTTTGCTGCAGCATAGAGACCTTAAAGAAGCAAGTTCAGAGTTGAAATAAAAAAAAAAACGAATAAACAAGTAGGTCTCAAAAATAGAAAAATAATGATCAAGTTCAAACAAAAATAAGTTTCTAGTGGCGCACTAAATGTTTTGGAGCACTGTAGATAACGCAAAAGCAGCACATTTGCTGTGTGCATGGCGAGTAGTAGAGAAATAAATAAAACAGGTTTGGGAGAAAAAATAAGATACGTCGATGTAATCTTTAAAAAAATCTCCCAATTATTTTAAACAAAGCACAAATGATCTAACGGAGAACAAATAACTAGAAGTTAAGAAAGAAGTAAACAACATTGCGAAAAATCGGTGTAGAAATAAGTGTTATTAATAATTATCGAATTCTTCATCGAATTCACTGTCTTCATCATCTGAGCCATCTAAATTGATGATAAGTGACGGAATGTTCGATGAATCAACACACTTTTCTTGTTCCCAAGCATCGATAATGATTTTATTAGTATGTCGAACATAGTTTTTCAACAACTAGGGTGTGACCTGTAAAAACAGTGTTGTTAGTAAGTTAAGTAAATAATTTTTTTTAAATTGAAAAACGTGCTTTTTCCAACGCCTCGTGCCATAAATTTAAAACGCTCTCGTTTTTTTCTCCAGCATGTTCTTTTTTGCTATACCTAAAAGCTCAGCTATCATAGCAAAAGGAGAAAATGTAATATGATGCTGCTGCAACCATTCTATTAGGCAAAGTTTGGACCAGCTTTGATTGGGTAGCTTTTCTACTTGCATGGAGTGGTAAGAAGCATTGTCCATAATTATCAGTGAGGTTTCCTCCAAATTAGGCAAAATCTGTTTACAAACCATTTTTCGAAATTTGCAGAGTTCACGGAGTCATGGTAATCGCCTGATTTACTTCCCGCTTTGAATACTAGGCTGGCATTCTGGATAAACCCATCCTCTGAACCAGCATGCAAAACAATGTAGCGTGTTCCTTCTGAGGAAGACTTTTTTCTTACAGTGTTTATCGTGCCATCTTGCCAACTTGTCCTAAATGCTCCTTTGAATGATGCTTAAGAAATAGATTAACATTAATTAATAGCGTTTATATACCTTTACCAAAAACCCATGTTTCATCTATAAAAACCGGTTTGCGAGGAAACAGAGAAGTTTCGTTCGCCCTATACTCTCTCAAAAACGTTATCCTTTTATGTATAATATTTGGTTGTTCCATTAGATAGAGTCGGTTAGATATTATACACTTAAGCAACTTTAGTTTTATCAGACACAAAGCCAGGGAACTGCAAGGAACTGTAACTTGATCGATATTTTGCAGGTGGTTATGCAAAGACTGGAGTGTAACATGTTCGCCTGTAATAAAAAAATTAACTCAATAATCTTCGATATCTGTCATGGAGATTGTTGTACTGTACCTGCTGCATACATAGCATAAATTCGTCCCCTGATTATATGCTCGTAGACTTGATATTGTGGTGTTTTCTTACACAATTTAGACTCTTCAACGTCATGAGCTTTACTCACTCCATTAGTTACGAGTCTCTGAATTGTTGCTAGGGTCACACCTAATGCATCTGCTACCCTCTAGAAAAGAAATCATCAGTTTTTTTTAAGTATTAATATTTGTAAGTTCTTTTATCACATATGCTTACATACATTTATTACACTGCATTTGAATAAGTAGAATAAATGTTGAAAAGCATTTTGCGTTTCTTGATTTGATTTAACAGGAATCGACGCGTCCGCCTTAGAGGTCTAAATGGGAGCAAAGCGGTAACTTATAGCAAAATCTATAAAGCTCTGCCTATAATAAAATTTACGCATATGCATATTATAGCAGTTTTTTACTTATCCGTTGCCGTTTTGCACCCACAATTCAACCACACCGCTTAGATTTGTCTCCCAAAGAAGATATGCCGTAACTAGTCTTTAATTTTAACGATAATAGGTACATACTTACGTTATGTACTGCATTTAAAGGTATCCAACTCTTTCCCGCCTCTTTTTCTCGTTGGAAATATTGAACTAATTTCGATATTAACACTTGTTCACCCTCGAAGAAAGTTTTGCCCGGCATTTTTTGATTTAAGAGCAAATTTGATATTGCCAGTGCCAATGTCAATGTCAAGTTTGAATATTCTTATACGACACATGTTGGTGACGCAAAACTTTTGTCTCATAATGGAGTAATGTCGGGACACTCAAGAGAAATTAGAAGTACTTAAACTTAAGCGAAACATCTTGGACTTCTATTGCCTATATTGAGTTTTTTTTCACAATGTTTCAAGCAGTGGAATATCTGCTCGTTTTCAAGTGAAACTGAAACAAGCAGAGATTCCAGTCTCACTTGAAAACGATCAGAGATTCCACAGCTCAAAACGTCGAGTAAAAAAACTCAATAAAGACAATGGAAGTCCAAGATGTTTTGCTTAATAGTACATCATTGTTTACCACTTTTAAAAATAGTGGTATGTTTAAAAGCAGATAGTATGTTTAAAAGTTCACAGAACTTTCTTATGATGAAAAAATATAAACATGTCTTGTACATAGTTGGACTAAAGATGAATTTAGAAGATAAGTATTTAAATGGCAAGTTCAGCAGGACTTTTATAAAAGGATAGTAGTATATGTTTAAAAGTAAATAAAATGTTTAAAGTATTTTAGTATAAATATCTATAATATATATATACACATATGATAGAATGTTTAAAAGTGGCTAGACATTCTTACAATGAAAAACTATAAACAAACAATACTGTATGGATCAGAACCAATTACATGCCTACAACTTTTTGGAGGGCCTGTAAAAAGGCATGATTTTGGTTAACTAATTATTTCTAAAATGCTCATTGTTAATATCAGATTTTGTGTGTTTAAGTTTAAATTAAAATTAAACTACCTCATTATCAAAATATGTATTTGTCTTGCTGACACAACTTTTGACTGAAGGCTCTTAAAATTATTATATAGAACTTCCTTTGCCTAAAAGAAACAACGTAGTAATATACTTATTACCTAAGCTCTATTTACAAATCATACCTGTGTTTGAATAACACTTAGCTCTTCTAAAACTTTCAAGAACCGAAATTCTAGCTGAACAACTAGCCTGGGTTTGTCTTTCAGGGCAATGCAGGTTTCCCTACAATTTTAAACATAAATAAGTAGGTATGCTCCAGTATACCTGCACATATACCTATCTAAATACTTTTTAAGAATAATTACTGTTGAACTTACCAGTTGAATGACAATGAAATATCAGGTAACACGTCTCTTGCTAAGTCATTTTTGCTTCCTTTAAGGCTTGAAAATCAAACCCAAGCATTCCCACTTCCATGTTCAGTGTTCACTAACCAGGCAGATCAGGAAATCGAAAAAACGAAACGGTATTTCATTATTTCAATTATCTCATTCAGTACGCATTTGAACATAAACAACATTACAAGAATAGGACATTTCCAATAAGGGCATAATCGAAAGCAACAGTTCAGATGATAATTAGGCAGCTTAGAGGCTTTAGGGGATACTTGTAGTTAAAGATATCTTAAATCAAACATGAAATATGATGATAAATATCGATTTTGAAGTTTCGTCTGACAGTGACATTTTTGAAGGTTAATCCGCCATATTGCCTTGAGGGGCAAACATGTCAAATGACGTAATCTTGGAATCGTCTATAACATCATACTTGACAGGACGATTTTTGGGTGATTTGACGCATTGCCCTGTCACTGTACTCTCTAGCAATATTATACACAAGGTGTTATGAATTGGTAGTGTCTATGATCTGGATAGAATTGATTTCTATAGCTGATTTTTAAGCAATTGGATTTGTTGCTCTACCGTGGATGATCAATCCTATAGTTTAAAAATCAACTAATAGGAATCTTGTCGATTTCTGAAAAAGGTATTTCTATATCATTCTGCAAATCCACATAACTTTTATTAAAATTTGGTATGTTGTTTTCGATCGTCTAGTTTAATAGATCGTGAGTTATGATGGCACAGGATCACCAAATGACGAAGACAACCATTAGAATTAGTCTAAGTTTCGCAGATATATTTGTGCATCTTCTAGACGAATTCTGTTTTGCCTTCCTTGTTATGGAGTATGTAAGAATTAAAAGTTGTAAAACAATCATAAACACGTCAAAATAATGGGACTACACAGTTAAAGTCACACATAAACAGGCAGACAACGCTAACACAGGCTTTGGGTGGCGATTTTATTAAAAGGTTTTGTTTTTTACAACAAAGTTCTTAAAGCCATATAGAGGAAACCAAAAATACCAAGTTGAATTTACCCAGGATTTTTCAACTTTTGCAGCCATTATTAGAAGCACCCTACATGGCACTGTCTAGAGAAAAGAGCACAAATAACTAAAAACAATTGACACCAAAGGGTTTTCAATAGAAAAAGTCAGCAACTTAGCTGTAAAATATCAAGCGAAGGAATTAACTACACTCCAAAAGCTGGGTAGAATCAAAGCCTCGGTCAAAGCTTACACTTTGTTTTGAACTCTCTTCAGGTCCATACACCAAGGACTTCTTCTCTTGCTATCTATATTTTTAATCAAGAATCAACACTACTTTCTTTTAAAGGATGTCAGTACAAATCAGGCCAAACATAGAGGTAGAAGTTCTTTAAATGCGTCGCAAAACCACTGTTAGGGCCAAAAAGTTTGACAGTACCCACAAGAAATATGAGTAGAAGCATATCCTTTAGCAAAGAGTACAAACTAGGGGATACCATAACCAGCTTTCATTAGGGGCGAGCAGAAAGTGAGGCATGAAAATCAAATTAGTGACTTCTCAAATCTTTGTAGCACTAGGACATGAATAGCTGTTAATAAATTACCAACTTTTACTACTTTTTTCCCGAAGCTGCCCTCTGCCCTTTTTCACTACTTTTTTTGTACTTTTTGCTGAAGCTGCCCCCAAGAATAAGAGGTGTAAATATCCAACATTGAAGTAGTTAAACTTTTTGTCCTGTTACTTTAAACTTGTTCAAATTTGAGTCATTTTTTACAAATGTATTTTATATATATTGTTTATAAATGAAACACACACAAACAATAACCATATCAACAGAGAAAAAAACGAAGCAAAACTCACTTATGATGTAATGCGTTGTTTCTCTTTTCTTTCATTCTCCGCCATAATTTATTCTCCACAAGTGAGATAGACTGATGCCCGTCTTGGAGTTTAAAAACGAAATTATCAAAAACATTGATAGGGCATTGACATTGATCGAATGAGCTTTGACAGATTGTCAAGCTCATTCGATGTGTGACATTGAGGTCTCAAACATTTAAAAAATGTCATATAAAGAGTCATTAAGTGTCATTATGCTCCAACTACAAACACGAGAACCACATCATTGAATTTCTATCTTCGTACTTCTTTTTTTCTTGGGTGTGGGCCATTTTTTTCTCCAGATGCGCCGACGTTCGTTTTTTAGTATAAAAAAACCCGCAAGGCTCAGTGATTAAAATATTTATGGGGGCCCCTTTCTTCGCGCCCGCAATTAAAATGCCGATTTCAAAGGGCCGAATGTCCAGAAGTGTTCTTTTAATGAGGTTCCGAGAAGCACCGTTCACCGCGTCACGTTTTTGAAGATCGCTCGCAAGATAGGCCACTTCGTGTGTGAGAACATCTTCCCTGGCCTGCTTCGTTTTTTCTCCTCGATTTTTCTTGTACCAGAGTCTGGTTGCATATTGACAGACGCGACGTAGTTGAATCTTGCAAAACAACCCTTAAGGTATACATAGAGCTCATTCATTTGAAAACATGATCTAGTAGGCTATGAAATGTCAAAAGGAAAAGATGAAAAACAAAACTCCATATATGTTGATTATGTCAAAAGAATCACAGCCTTCTACATGAATTTTTCTAATGAACACGGGGTACTTAATATTTAAGTGACAGATCACAGACATAATTAAATAAGGTTACATGTGGAAATTGTTAGGCATGCTATCGCTCAAACTAGTCGGTATTTGAAATCCACATTATCCCAGCATAATCCACCTGATCCGTGGATCCAAAAGGACAAAGTTGGACATTGGAATGCAGATCGTACTAAGTATCGACGTGAAATATCGGATACATTGGAATGTTGCGAATTCTTCAGAAACATTCGGAAATATATGGAAACTACGGAGTGTTCATTATAAAACTTCATCTAGTTAGCTGTGAAATGTCAAAAGAAAAGGATGGAGAAACAAAATTCCATTTATTTTGATTATGTCATCCTTTTCTGTCAAAATTTCATAGCCTGCTAGATGAAGTTTTATAATGAACACCTCGTACAATCTCAAGTGTTTTCCCGGCTTTGAAGTTGTGGCCCAATGGAATTTCTTCCTGACGTTTCGTCTACAACTGTGGCAGACATTATCAAATGCGATGAGTCAATGGGCGAAGTGATCTCCCGTGCTTTCCAACGTTGACCAATTCGACTGTGGTGAGCTCCGTGGTATTTATTCCCCCGCCGTCTCGCTGCAGTGGAGGGGCTAGGATGGGGGTAGTGGTGGCGCGGTTTGGACGCACTTGAAGTTTGTCGTAGAATTCGCTGCCAGTCTGCATTTAGAAACGTAATTTCCTCCTTGCTATTGAAATTGCTGTCGTGTTTAAAGATCTCAATGGCCTTTCTCGTGACCTTCAATGTCGTGACCTTCGTAGAGAGCGTGTTCTGTTACTGCTGACTTTTGTGTTTGTCCAAGGCTACAATTCCTCTTGTGTTCCATAATCCTCGTGTTGATACTGCGTTTGGTAGTGCCAATGTATACCACGCCACAGCTGCATGGAAGTCGGTAAACTCCGGGTGCCAACAGGGAATCTCTGCATTCTTTGGCCGATATCAAGCTCTGTTGTATTGCACGAATGGGTTTAAAGACAGTTTTAACTTTGTGCTTTTCTAGTAGCCTGCCGATTCTGCCCGTTACTTTGTGGATGTATGGTAGACTAGTCCATTAGCGCGTTTCTTCATTTTCTACCGTTGTTCCTTCCTGGCACTCTACATTCATTGAAATTCAACTCGTACTTGCTGTATCCATTTCAACCAAAGGCTGTTGCCCAGATGCTTCATTTCCCGTTTCAATTCAGCCGGCTCACAAATTCTTTTGGCTCTCACAGGCAGAGTTTTTATGACTCCCCTTTTCTGTCTAGGATGATGATTTGAACCGTTTTTGAGAGCCACAGCAAGGACGAACTTCAAAACTTCCTCTTACACCTCAACTCTATCAACCCAAAAATTCAATTCACTATGGAGATAGAAAAGGGAGGACGCCACACCGTTTATAGAAAACCAACACACACTGACCGATCCCTCCCCGAAAAGGGGAGTCATAAAGACTCTATCTGTGATCGTCAAGAAAATTTGTGAGGCAGCTGAATCGGAACGGGAAATAAACCATCCCCGGAAAGAGCCGTTGGTTGGAATGGATGCAGCAAGCACGAGTTCGATAGGACCGTCCGTCCAAGGTATGTAGAGCGCCAGAAAGGAATCAACGGGACAAGATGAAGAAAAGTATGGATGGACTACTCTACCATATATCCACAAAGTAACGGACAGTGTATGCATTGTGGGTTGCATACCTAATAGGCAGATGGACTGAAAAAAAGGAAAAAGAGTTTTCAGTTAGCTTTTTGGTTAGAAGTTAAGTAGAAGGATGAATAAATAAATGGATCTTAAAAGTCACTAATATGTGTTTAAATCCAGCATGACATGGCGCAGCCGATCATCTTGTGATAAGGTAATTTACATGGAGTAAAGTTACTTTGGGAAACAGATTACAGAACATATTAAAAATTAATATGGGGGACAGTAGAGGAATTACATCACTGGCCTTACGCGGTAATATTGCCGAAAATTGGAAATTGTGGAGAGCCAGGTTTCAAAACTACCTAATAGCGTCAGAAGTAAACAAAAAAGATGACAAAACCCAGTTTACTTACATTGGTGATGAGGCATTCAAGGTGTGTTCAACGTTCAAATTCGAAATTGATGAAAGGGAAAAACTTAAGCCACTATTTAGAGAAATTTGAAAACTACTTCATAGGCAAAACAAATGTAGCTTATGAAAGATACAAATTGTTCACGTATCGTCAAAAAGAAGGCCAAAGCACAGAAGACTTTACCTCGAAGCAAAGAGACGAGCCACTAGATGCAAGTTAGATGGGTTGCAAGATGATTTAACCTTAACTGTGATTACTTATGGGCTAAGAAATGATGAAATACGGGAGAAACTTCTCCAAGAAAGTGACCTTACTTTAGAGAAAGGCATTGAGTTATGTCAAATTATGGAGGCTGCTAAAAGTAGAAGCATAATTATGGGGCAGGAGTTCCAAAGAAATACACACATAAAAAGTGAGGTTAATGCCGTAAGTAAAGCAGCAGAGAATAAAATAAAGATGGTGCTGAAATATGTGGGCGGAAAGAACGTGCAGTTAACAAGTGCCCGGCTTTTGGGAAAACATGTTCAAATTGCAGAATCCCAAAACATTTTGCAGCAGTCTGTTTCAAGAAGAAGCAATCTGATTCTAACAGAAATTCTGGAATTAGTGAAGTTGCAAGAGAAGCAGAATGGGATGCAGGTGAGTGAAATTAATAATAAGATCCAGTGGCGTACAGAACTGTTGATTAATAATAGACCTGTTGATCTCAAAATTGATACCGGAGCCATGGCAAACATATTGCCATATATAACATTTAAATCTGTCGGACTTTCAGAAAGAATTTTAGAAAAATCAGATGTTGTTCTTCACTCTTTTACAGGGGATAGGTTAAAAATACTTAGTATTTGTCAAGTCACTTGCTTTAAAAGTGATAAATGTTATAAGTTACAATTCTACATTGTAAATTCATCTACAGAAGCTATACTAGGTTTAAATTCAAGCATTGACTTAAAACTAATAAAAAGGATAAAATCAATAAATTCATTAACTAATGGGTATGCAACTATGATTAAGAAATATGACTTTTTGTTTTCGGGAATAGGTTGTGTAAAAACTCCATATCACGTTGAAATTCAAGACAATGTAAAACCTGTCATTCATGCCACCAGGAAAGTGGCTTTGCCTCTTTTGAATCCCCTTAAGGAAGTTTTAGAAGAGCTGGAGAAAAAGAAAATAATTGAAAAAGTAAAAGGGGCTTCAGATTGGGTAAATCCACTGGTGATTGTGCGTAAACCAAACAATAAACTGCGTTTTTGCTTAGACCCTCGCGATTTGAACCAGGCAATTAAAAGGGAATATTTTAAAATACCCACACTAGACCAAATAACTAGTAAATTGTTGGGTGCTAAATTTTTTTGTGTTCTAGATGCTACTTAGGGATTCTATCAAATGCCTCTGGATGAGGAAAGCTCAAAATTATGTACATTTGGTACTCCCCATGGAGGGTATAAGTTCTTAAGGCTTCCTTATGGCATTAAATCAGCTCCAGAGGTGTTTCAGGTGCGATTTAAGGAACTTTTTAATGTTTGATGGAGTAGATACTTATATTGATGACCTTCTTGTTTGGGGATCTAGTAGGGAAGAGCATGATCTAAAACTTGAACAGGTATTAAAAAATTAGCTTAGTTTAACTTAGAGAAATGCAAATTTGGACTAAACGAAATAAAGTACATGGGTCACATTATATCTGAACAGAGAATTAGGGCACATGAATCTAAAATCAATGCTATTATTCAAATGCCTAGATCTGAAAACAAACAGGACGTTCAGAGATTGCTTGGAATGTTGGCTTACGTTAGTAGATTTATAAAGGACTATTCAGATAAGACCACACCTCTTCGCACCTTACTAAGGAAAAATGTTGAATTTGAATGGCAGCCAGAGCACCAGACAGCCTTTGAAAGCATTAAAAAAATATTAGTTATCGCCCCGGTGCTACAGTTTTATGATGTGGATGTTGAAACTGTGGTGTCGGAGATGCTTCAAAATCTAGTTGTGGTGCTGTGCTCCTGCAAAAGGAGCTACCTTGCGCTTATGCGTCAATGGCCTTCACACAAACACAATGTAACTACGCCCAAATTGAAAAAGAATTGTTGGCAATTCTGGTAGGACTTAATAAGTTTCATCAGTTTATATTTGGAAAAAAAATTACAGTGGAAACAGATCATTTGCCCTTAATATCGATTTTTAAAAAACCTTTGAACAAGTGCCTTGCACGATTACAAAGGATGTTATTACAACTGCAAAAATATGATTTGTCCACGACCACCTAATAATATACGCATATTCAGCTTGTTGACAAAAGTTAAATAGGGCTCATATAGCGTCAGAGAGATATATGAGTTGAAACAGCGAGAATAATATCATTATTCCCGCTCGCCATTTAAGTTATATATGTTGCCTTGGCAACCAGTAGGAGTAGGCAACAATGCAATATGAAACGCCGTAGCGTAAAAAATGCGACATTTCAATTATTTTTTTACACTACCTATAAGATTTTATAATTTGTAATTATTAGACAATGGCCGTGGACAAAGTATAGTATTATACTATTTCAAGTTAGATTTAAGCGGGAAAAAGATTTGATTATTGCTGATGCGTTGTCTAGGGCATGTTGTGAAGATGTCCAAAGCCCAAAATATGACTTTGAAATCAATGATTATGTTTGTATGGTAGTATCAGAAATTAACATAAGTAAACAAAAGTGGGCTGAATTACAGGATCATGCTAAGAACGACAAGGAATTACAGGAGTTGAAAAAGTTTATATTAGATGGTTGTCCTAAAAATAAAAATAAGCTTCCTATATCAGTAAGAAAGTATGCTCAGTTTGCTCAAGACCTCACAGTAATTGATGATCTTATCTTTAAGGGAAAAGCTCTTGTGGTTCCTAGCAGCCTACATGAAGAAATGTTATCAAAAATTCATTACAATAACATGTCAAATGAAATCAAACAAAAAATACTAAGTTGTCATTTATGTAATAAATACTCAAACTCCAACAATCCGTGGAGCTCATTGGTCATGAAATTCCAAAACTTCCCTAGAACAAGGTTAGTTGTGATCTTTTTGAGTTAAGGGGAAAAAAATGTTTGCTTGTAATAGATTATTACGCAAAATACATAGAAGTGGAAGACCTGGAAGGAGCTACCACTAGCTATCATGTAATTCAAAAACTTAAAAACATATTTGCACGTCACGGCATTCCATTAACTGTAATGTCAGATGGGGGACCACAATTTTCAGCAAAAGAATTCAAAAGTTTCTCTCTTGAGTGGGAATTTGATCACATTGTGAGCTCACCCACATTTGCTCAATCAAATGGGATGGCAGAGCGTCACATCCAAACGGCAAAAAAACTTTTTAAGAAAACAATGGAAGATGAAAAAGATATCTTTTTGGCTTTGGTCTTATACAGAAACATGAAAATTGATGGGACCTACAGTCCTGCAGAGATTCTTATGTCTAGGTCATTGAGATCAATTTTGCCTAAGCATGGGGAGGACTTGAGACCTGGTCATGTGAATTTCTCAGAATTTAATAGAACGTTAGACAAGAAACAAGACAATTACAAATTTTATTACGATAGACATGCAAAGGATATGAGTCATTAGTTGTAAGTAACAGAGTGTTTGTGCAATTGAAACCAAAAGGTACATGGTTGCCCGGCGTTATAATTAATAAGCTTAGAAATAGAACAAAATAAAAATGAATAATGGAAATGTGTTTGTCCGAAATAGAAGGTTTATCAAACTTCGAGTTATAAAAGATAATCAGACTAGCAAAAACCATTCTTAATTTTTTTACAATAAAAAGGAAGAAGAGGATAGAATTAAATGTTATCTAGAATTAAAGAGTAAAATGGTGGGACCAGAGGTGGTGCATAATACTCAAGAAAATGAAGATCTCAGTGATGTGGAAAGTAATATATTAGTAGAGGAGAGTGTTGAAAGTGACATGGACTCTGATGACTACTTCGATGAGGACTCTTTAGAGCATGATTATTCAGATAGTTCAACCAGGAGTTCAAACGATCGAGACTCAGAGGAGGCCTTTGTGTTGAGAAACAAGATCACTGCATCTAGAGCAGCGAAACCACCAAAGAGGCTCTATCTATGAAAAGAGGGATGTTAGGGTAGGCAACACAGAATGCACATGTAGGCATTGTGGGTTGCATACCTAATAGGTAGAGGGGTGGACGGAAAAAAAGGAAAAAGAGTTTTCAGTTAGCTTTTTGGTTAAAAGTTAAGTAGCAGGATGAATAAATAAATGGATATTAAAAGTTACTAATAAGTGTTTAAATCCAGCATGACAGACAGGATCCGCAGGCTACTGGAAAAGCACAATGTTACAACTGTCTTTAAACCAACTCGTACAATACAACAGAGCTTGAGATCAGCCAAAGACCAGAGATCCCCTGTCGGCACCCGGAGTTTACCGACTTCCATGCAGCTGTGGCTCGGAATACATTGGCACCACGAAACGCAGTGTCTAGACGAGGATTACGGAATACAAGAGGAGTTGCAGGCTGGGATCACAACATCCTTTTCAACTAAGTGGACATCTTATATGAATCGCAGCGTTGCTATACGAGACTAACGAGAGAGGCCATTTAGTTCTTTAAAAACGATAACAATTTCAACGGGAAGAAGGAAATTACGTTTCTGAATGCAGACTAGAAGCGAGTTCTACGACATACTTCAAGTGCGCCGAAACCCCGCGCCACCCCTATGGCAGGGGAATAAATACCACGGAGCTCACCACAGTCGAATCAGTCAACGCCGGGAAGTACGGGAGATCACTTCGCCTATTGCCTCATCGCCTTTGATAATGTCTGCCGCAGTTGTAGACGAAACGTCAGGAAGCCATTCCATTGGACCACGACTTCAAAGTCCGGGAAAATACTTTATATTGCACTTTGACCGGCCGTGCAAGCCTTCACAGTCTTATATGGAAACTTTCCGTATTTTGTTATGATGTCCTTTATGTCTATTGAATACTATTTCTAACCTTGAGATGAACAAACATATGGTCGAAACGTCGGCAGGTTAGAAACAAAAAGGTGTTTCTGTTGTTTTTGCCCCTAATCCGATAGAGCTAACCAACCTCGTATTACAGCATCATTCAGCAGGAAACATCTTTCAAATTAAACGAAAAAATTAAAATGTACTCTTATAAATTTTGAAGGAAGAAATTAAAAATAAAAGTTTTTTCAAGGGAAAAACAGTTACTTTAAACTTGAACGGTGTTGGATCATACTACACAGGTAGCACTGCATACTTGTGCATAACAGCTAAATAAAAATAACAAAACTCTACAAAAATGAGAAAACTAGCACTATTAGTATCTATTGGGTTTATCGGCAGCGGCAATATCTGCAGTAACTTACTGTATTTCTAAATCGTTGAGGGAGGTGGGCAAAAAAATCGACATAAAAAAAATCACTTTGCGTTTCTGAAATTGCCAACGTTTCTACCTTTATTCTCCTCTCTCCTCAGGGCTCTTTTTCTAAATATTTTTTTATTTCTCGCAATTTTAAATATATTCTGTTCTCAAAGTTCACCTAGAAATGTGTGGTCTTTGAATATTTGCAAACATTTGGATGGTAATAATCTCTACTCACATGCATTCCAAAATTTTGACTGCTTTCGAAGATATTCGAAAAAAAAATACGATAATAGATTTTATTTTTTGTGAATTTATTTGTAGCGTTATTTTAAAACAAATTACACGTTCTTTATTGTACTTGTTCTACTCTACAAGATGGTGTGATTCAATATATAGTCCGACGTTTCGATTTTCTCGGGCATCATTAACTTTAGTTTTTCAAATATTACTCTTAAATTGAAATGTCAAAGGTTGGAAGCCCACTTTATTACAAATTCAATGATATGTAGCGCTATATCTTGTTAGAGTTTATGTAACTTTTAAGGAATTACTTACTTTTATGCTAATTCAAATTCGTCGCATTAGATTAAATGGGGAAAAATAGATATGCCCATTTTAATACTCAACAAATGCTGTTTTTAAATCTAAAAAATCCAACTACTTCCGGAAATATTTTTAAAAATCGAAATTTAGCTATATTTGGTTTTATCTGTTTATTTAAAGATAATTTGGAAATTAAATTCACTTTCTCGTTCGCACTTTCTTTTTATTTGCTACAAGATGGTGTAATTAGAAAACTAAAAAGTTTTAAGAATATGATAAAAAGGTAATGTCTCTATTAAAAAGTAGTTACGATGATTAGTGGTTACTAAAATTATCTTTTGGAAAAAAAGACTATATGCCCTTAGAATAAAGTTTCTAGCCTTCTTTGTTTATTCGTCTAAAATCCACAAAACGCCTCTTATTTCTGTTTTCAAATCGCGCGAAAATTGTGGAAACTATGATGGCAGGTTTGGACGTTTGACGTCACGATCCGACGGGCCATTCATAAAGAGTGGAAATAAACGTGCCAAATGCTATTGACGTCATTTCCGAGATATGTGTTTGCGATCGCATTCTTTTAGGTTTATAAACACAGTGAACTGTTTTTGCAATTGCCGATATTTTGCGTACTTGGCATTCGTGGGCAATAGAAACCGGCCACATATCGGGATTTTCAAGTTTATTCTAGAATTTGACATTTAAAGGTTACAGTGTTTCAAAATGAAATAGAAAATAACTATGATTTGTCCATGCATTCCAAGATATGATTAGACAGCTGTAGACGAAACGTCACAAGAAATTCGATTGGACCACAGCTTCAAGGCCTGGAAAACACTTTAGATTGTATTTTCACCGGCCTTGAAAGCCTTCACGGTATCCACTTATACACATTAACAAGTATATGTATATGAATGGTATACCTATATAAACCATTTGTAACAATCACTAAATATAAATTTTGAGTCTAATCCGTTGTATACTTATTACTAATACTCTTGTAAATACAAGACACTTTTATACCTCGTTGATTGACTACTGCCCTGCGCTATAGGGACCACTTTATCGCACCTCGTTAAAACCTCAATCAATGCCAAGGAATGTACCGCATATTCTTGTATTGTTCTTAGGTTGAGCGCAATGTGTAGTCGTCTTTAAGTCGAAACTTGTGCCAAAATGTCGACATTTTGTTTGAGAATTATTGGGCAACGCGTTGACACGTCAGCTGCTGGCTACGCTCGTGACTCTGGATATGTTAATCAAAAGCCAAACTTTAAATAAAATGTTTTGGCCTGATGTTTTCTGGATCTGATCGCATTTCTGACCTTCTGTAGCGTTTAACAGGCGTACAAGAATTATTCAAACTGTGATCGACTGAAAAACAAATCCACAACAAGAGGCCAAAAAAGGATCGTTTTATTTTGGGTGCTTTCAAATTAATTTCAATTGCATATACGACGGTTCGATGTTGGTTTTGTTGGTCATAAATGCAGATTGACCTCTAGAAAAATACAAGGTCGGAACAAGTCATGACTTTTTAAAGAAAAGTCCAAAAAGTCAAACTTTTTTAATCAATTCAGAGTTTTTTGATTGATGAAATAGAATGGAATGAAAAATGAAAAGATTATACAAAAAAAATTTAGAGCACCCTGTACGATAGCCGTTATTATACACTAGAATTCAAGGCTGTATTTTCTTTCAAAATGTAAAAAGATAAATAATAAAAAAGAAAACTCGATGTACGTAGGTACCTAACCAAAAATGTTTCCACCCCTCTAATATTTAACCCTCTGCTATGTTATACATTAATGTAACTGTAAGTTAAGACATAATTTAATACTTTCATTAAAAAAAAACTAACTTTCTTAGGAATATAATAGGAAAACCACTCATGACTATATTGAAAAAAAACTCATTTGAATTAATTCTGGAATTAAATTGCCGACTTAATTCATTTGAACATATTCATGCCAAGCTTGGAAAAATATAAATTAATTACACACAGGCAGAAGGACCAAATGATTGAAAAAATTTAAAAAATAGGAGAAAATAAAAAGGGCCAAAGAATAATTTAAATTTAATTTTCAAAATATCTTCAATCAAGTTTAGAAAAAATAAGATTTTTTTCCCGAGAAGAAAGAAAGAAATTTCCAGAGCTACTTGGATTGTCGTAAAATTTAAAACAGCAAAATTTGGAAAACCAGTTTTAGGCACTGCCTTTTGGCTCTGATATAACTAATCTTCAAAGCAGGTACGATTACTTTGACGAGCAATTAAACACCTATAAATTAAGGAAGACCATTTGATTTTATTTTAATATAAAGTGATTCCTCATAGTTTTTCAATAACGTTTGAGGTGCTTTCAAATAAATTTCAATGGTGGTCCAGCACAACCCTGGACATAGGAGATTAACATGGGAAATCAGTTTTTATTTTTTTGCGCCTGTACGATTGAATTGATTGAAAAACTTAGTAAAGATGTAGAGCGTATGGTCAGCTATCATCCTGTAATTTTTTCAGTACCCCAGTTTTGACCGTTTTGTTGAAAAACGCCTCGAAAAGTGCAAAAATTTCACTTTGGCGAGTCACCCCCGCCGTGATTTAAGAACATTATCGTTAGGTTTTCGGTAAATTTTCACTGCATAATCACGTTAATTATTACATGATAGTCCTTCAAAATAAATAATAAAGGAAAATCGGCTCTGACCCTGACCTAAGAAATTATTATCTTGGCGACACTGCACATGCATGGCGGGGCACACGGCTCACAGCCTCCTTTTTGGAATTCGAAATTCGAATAAAATTTAAAACTGCTTAATACGAAAATAATAAAAAAATTATGAATTATAAAAAAGTCACAATTCGTGACTTTTTTGGGAAAAAAGTTATTTGAATTAATTATGGAATTAAATCGCTAACTCAATTTAGGTGAATTAATTCATGCCAACCCTGGAAAAAATATAAATAAATTTCTCATAGGCAGAAGGACCAAATGGTCGATAGCTTATTTCTTTGGAAATAAAGAACTAAATAAAATATGGATGAACTACCGCCACCTGCTAATTATTTTTTAATATTTCCAGTTGGATTTTTGTAAATTTTAAAACAGCATCTTGTTGAGTATCGAAATGAGAATATTTGCTTAATTTAATTTAACTTGCTTGATCCGTGTAATTTTCTGTTTAAAAGTAAATAAATCGTTAAAAAAAAGACACACATTTCAAGTCTCACCAACAATAGAAGGCATTTTGTTGACAAATTGAGCATTTCAACATAAATTTTTGTTTCAACGTAAAATCATCGTTTGGTCCGTTGATTTATAGTTGTCACGTTGATTTCATATTGATATTAGCGATAGTGCACGATCATGATATTTGACGTTAAATCAACGTTGTTAAAACGTGTTTTGGATGTGTTCTGATATTGGTTGAATTTATCCAGTTGATTAAAAATTGCAAATAGTTGACAGTAATTAAACCGTCACGAATGCGCGGTTGCGAAATGTCTTTTAAAACTTATCATCATGTGTTCGATCTATTTATAGTTATCTCTTTGATTTTAAGCTGTTGATTTTTGGTTGATTTTTTGAAAATGAACAACCATGCTTTTCGACGTAAAATCAACGTTGTTAAAACGTGTGTTGAATATGTTTAGATATTGGTTGAATTTATAACGTTGATTGAACGTTGAAAATAGGTTTACATGTCACATACTCTGGGCGCTAGGTGGCGTTGGCGTAAATAGCGGACGACCCAGATTCCTATTAACGAGGCTTAGAGGGGTAAGACGTATTGCCACGATCCCCGGTGTTTACCTTTCTCACGCGTGTCGGGCGTCGGCACTGTCGGCTGCTTGAGACTTGAAATGTTATTGTTGGCCATGACAAGACGTTCGTTGTTGTTGTTCGTTTCGTTTTGTTTGTTTACCGTTTTTTTAGGGTGAAAAATTCGAATCGCTTAAAAGGTGAGTACTCATGGGTTGAGATTTTACTTTTTTTTAAGATTAGAGGCAAGATGGCTGGAATCTCACCACCACCATTGTTTTGATGAGTGTGGCTATACTATTTTGCAGGCCAACTAATTTAAGTAGATATGGTTAAATTAAGCTGTACTAAATTAGGTACATATAGGCATATTAAAGCTGATATAAATTATTTACTTATGCATCACAACAAAAATTAATGATTGACAATCAAAGTTTTATTGTCTCTAGAATGAGTTTCGTGCACATGACGTCATTTTGCCAGAATTTTAGTAAATACAACCTCACTTTAATAATTAATTATATAGTGTTTGCAATAAAATTGATCGTTTTTACTGCTTTAAATTTAGTTATGGTGATGCAGAAGCAAACAAATACAATATATATATATATATATATATATATATAATTTTTCAACCAATCACGTGCCGCACGAAACCCATTACAGTCTCATTGAGAAAGCATTCCAATCCGTTAAATACAACTAAGTCAAAATGTGTGTACACCAAAATTCAGCGGTGATTTTTGCCTTGCTCTCACCCCAGGAGAAAATCACTTCCTAAAAGGTGTAACCTACCAGATTCAATTTCCAAGAAAATTCTTTTAAATCCTATATACCTAATTTACCTTGAGCTGCACTAAATGTTTTGATATAAAAATGTCTTTTTTTTTAAAAAAGCAAAGTAATTTTCAGAATCTCGAACATAAATAGGTATATACCCCATAAACAAACACCCAAATAAGTATAACTTTTGTTTTTCATCATTTCTAAAGTTTTTTCATTTTAGGTAGTTCTGAAGAAGGCAACAGAGAAGTTGCCGAAACATTAATAACTAAGTCGATTCGTCCGAGCCCTTTCCAGGGTAAATTGTTAATAGGAGTAATTTTACTGTGAATTGTGGGAAATTCCGTTTCCAACAATCCAAAATCGTCCAAAAAAGTGTATGAGTTAGACATTACCCAAAAGTAAGTACTCAAAAATTTAATTCTTGTTTAAAATTATTCCTAGTTTACAGTCACCCCCAGTCAACCCCTAAGTGCTGACGTTCTTTTGGTTTTAAGTTTTAACATATATATAATCAAAAAAGAATTTATAAAATATAACTACTTTACCAATGATTGTAATTAGCACAAGTATTATATTTCCAATAAAACATGTTTAAAATATGTTATGAATTTTTTTTATGATAAATTGCAAAGTATGATATATTAAATACGTAGAGACGCCAACAAATGGACGTCTTGTGGATGTGACATGTGACGACGTAATGTGCTACCTGGGGACAAACACTTTTTTGTATGTGCTTTTTAATTAAACATTAACGCTCTGTATATTTTTAACAGCATTTTTGGTTTACAGTTTTTGGTCTTAAACTAAAATTAAAACTCATTAAACAGGTTCACTCATTTTTATCGAATAAGTTTAAACTGGGTTCAAAGTTCAAACCCTGGTAAAACTCATTTTGACATAAATTATATTCATGAAAATGGAAAAAAAAAGATGAAAACGTTGATTTAACGGTTTATGTAAGGTTGATAGATACGTTGAATAAACGTTTTAAGCAAGGTTGATTAAACGTTATAAGAAAACGTAGATTAAACGTTTTAACCAAACGTAGATTAAACGCCTTAAGCAAACGTTGATAAAACGTTTTAAGAAAGGTTGATAAAAACGTTGATTCACCGGACATAACTACGTTTAAAAAACGTTTGGTTACAGGTTTTTTTTAACGTTGAATCAACGTTCAACTGTTTACTGGGCTTCACTTTCAGGACTTACATTCTTCTTATAGAGCTTTCAATTATCTGGGTTACAACAAATATATTGGTCACCTTGAAAGCAGTGAATTTCTTTTAAAGAGTACTGATATATTTTTCATTGTATGTTGTTTAGAAGAAATTATTAAAATTGTCACTTTTGAGTGACTCTCCTACGTTCTTGGAACTTCTGTCGTTTGGTTTGATATTATTCAAGTCAATACCTTATTATATGTGGGAAAAATTGACGAACGCTACTGGCAGTAACCAAAACAAACCCGAAACTCGTATATGCAAATGAGATACTGGCCGGTCCATTTCGAAAAGGCAACAAAGCCGGACCGACCATCAGCCTTATTAACATGAGCCAATAAAGATAAGTCTCACAAAGAGCCAGACGCGGCCTTTTGAGTGGCGTCCATTATTACATTGGCGCCAGCCAGACATCGACCATCTATTCACGAATTTGTACGCCCCGCGTGGTTCCATCGGAGACAGGTACCACTTCGGGGCCCTAGTGTTTATTGTGCACTCCTCCAGTCAATCTCGGACCCCATTAGGCGTATTTCTTTGCCCCGGTGCCTCGATGGGTCGAGATGGGCATTCTTCGTTCTCCACACCTTACGCTTTTGTCGTAAGTCGTGACTTTGCGCTTTTTCCCATAAGGACTTTTAAATTCGTCCATCTCCTGCTTGGGGGTGTTAAGTAATTGTGTTTTGACAATGGGAGCCCCTTTCGAGTGTTTTCTCATGATTAATAATGCATAGAAGTTTCAAATAAGCCCAACCCTTGGAGATTTTTTCCCGTACCTTTGAAACTTATCCGGGATGAGCGTCACCGATCGAAAATAGTAACTCCCCGATTGAAAACTTTCCAAAATTACACTAATATTTACGGATTCCAGATCTCCTCGTACACGTGATGGACCCGGATTTATTTTCGAAAATGAATGAAAACATTTCGGGAACACACCCACAGGATACATTTTTTCTTCTCGCTGATGGGGTCATGTGTTTTTCGTATGTGTAAACCGAACAAACGGTCCATTTTAAATTTAGACGTTACGCTACTTAAAATAGCCGTCAAAAGTGCTATTTAGCTCCAGATGCTTGGCATATTTTTAGGGTACTACTCGCGTGATATTGAACATACTCCGTTTATTGGGTAGAAAATAGATCGGACGGCGTGGGTGTTCGGATTCCAGCGGGTCGTAAAAAGTGGCCTGGAAGAAGTAAATATTTGGTTCCCAAGAACGGGAATGATGTAGTTTAAAGCTGATTTACAAGTGGTCAAGAATCCCCCTTATTACTCAAAAATAATTGATATCTCCAGTTTAAAACAAGCAATTTTTCTAAAAAACAAATAAAGATCAACGCACTCAACTAACAATTTAGGTCAAAATTACTACATTTTAACCCCAATTGTAATAAAGTTAACATTTTTTAATGCCTTGACTTCAACAGGAAAAAAATTACTGATTTTTTTCGCCTTTTTTCCAACTTTAAAAAAAGTTCATTGTTGTAATTAGCGTCCTTAAGTTGTAAGTTGTTGGTGAAGTTAGCGGGATTAGGACAAATAATGCATCTCTTCTTTATTCGAAAATGGCCGACGTTTCGACTATTTATTTAGTCTTCATCAGGGCTAAAACCCAATAAGTTAAATGGTAACAAATCCCTGGGCCCAACATAAAATTGTAAATACTGGTTGTTAAATTATGGACCGTAAATTCCCATACATCCATTACATCTCTAAAACTTTAAAAAAATTTTCAAACAAAAAAGAAATAAAAAATATTAAATATACAGACAAACTGTAGACAACTACAAGAATTAACACTTAACAATTACCGACAGTACCAAGTAACCAGTAAACATTGAGGCGTACATTACGGATGAAAGAACTTACCTATTCTCACTTAGAGAGGGTAGTCAGTTAAAATTCGATTCAAGATAGTTAAGATAGCAAACACCATTTGATTGTTCGGTGACCCTGGTATCTTAGGCTCGACAAACCACACGTCTGCTGCCCAAGGTACAAAATTTGTGAATAACAATATTTGCTTGGCACTAACGCCCAATATAAAGATGTAGTACGCTCATAACGAGGGGGCCGCTATCAAGTGTCGATCACTTTAAGTTTCCCAACCACTAATCCAGATGGAAGGTTGGGAACAATTATGGTTTTGTTGATTTTTTTCTCTTATGTTTATTATGAAGTCTAAGCAGATGTTCATAGTGGCTGCTAAGGCCCTGTGTTGCTGTGTGCTAATTGTGAGTCTTGCTACGTGGGCCAAACTCGCCAATACCTCAAGAGCCGAATATATCAACATAAGTACGACTGTCGCGAGGGAAGTCTTGAGAGGGGTGAGACGACGGCACTGGCACATCACCATTTTGTCACCGCACACAATTTCGATTTCTCGAAAGTTTCCATTGTTGACCGGGAACATAATTATAAAAAACGCAACATTTCGGAAATGATACAAATAAAATTAAATAACACTGTCAATTTTAGAATCGACACACATGGCCTTAGCAGCCACTATGAACATCTGCTAAGACTTCATAATAAACATAAGAGAAAAAATCAACAAAACCATAATTGTTTCCAACCTTCCATCTGGATTAGTGGTTGGGAAACTTAAAGTGATCGACACTTGATAGCGGCCCCCTCGTCATGAGCGTACTACATCTTTATATTGGGCGTTAGTGCCAAGCAAATATTGTTATTCACAAATTTTGTACCTTGGGCAGCGGACGTGTGGTTTGTCGAGCCTAAGATACCAGGGTCACCGAACAATCGAATGGTGTTTTACTATCTTAATTATCTTGAATCGAACTTTAAGTGATTACCCTCTCTAAGTGAGAATAGGTAAGTTCTTTCATCCGTAATGTACGCCTCAATGTTTACTGGTTACTTGGTACCGTCGGTAATTGTTAAGTGTTAATCCTTGTAGTTGTCTACAGTTTGTCTGTATATTCAATATTTTTTATTTGTTTTTTGTTTGAAAATTTTTTTTAAAAATTTTTAAAATTTTAGAGATGTAATGGATGTATAGGAATTTACGTTCCATAATTTAACAAACAGTATTTACAATTTTATGTTTGGCCCAGGGATTTGTTACCATTTAACTTATTGGGTTTTAGCCCTGATGAAGACTAAATAAATAGTCGAAACGTCGGCCATTTTCGAATAAAGAAGAGGTGCATTATTTGTCCTAATCCCGCTAACTTCACCAACAATTTAAAAAAAGTGTTAGATTATTTAGATTTTTCTCTTTCAGGTTAAAGGTGGGGCAACATCAGCAAAATTTGCCTATAGTTTTTAACCAAATTTTTCAACCTATCTACACAGCACTCTTTTAAACCAGTTTCGGTGTTATTTTAATTCTACAAAGACCTAAACTAACCTGAACTAACCTGGTATTAATGAAAATATAAAATATAGATTTCAAATTATGAATCAGGAAAAATAAAGTCAACAAATTTTGATAACATCAAAGTTAAAAAGTTTCTTGAACTTTTTAATTTTTTACTAAAATATGACATGCAGGTTTTTAAAAATGGAACAGTTTTTTTTTGTCACACTTAGGTAATTATTTACTTTCCAAATGAAGCTTAAAAATTCTTAACCTGTAAACCGATTTTCTTTGCTCATTTTTACTAGAGTTTGAGTTACATTTTCTGCTGCTTGTAAACCTAAATGGCAATTATTATGTCTAAATTAAGTAATTTGCAACCATAGTGGATGAGGCCTAAAATATCGTTAACCTGTAAGCCTAATTTCTGATAAATTATGTATAACTACAAATTATCCCCCTTAGTAATGGTTGGCTTTGTACTCGTATGACGTGGTTATTACCTAGTAAATACTAACCAGATTACCATAGTAATTACCATAGTAACCTGGTAGATACTAACCAGATTACTATTAAGTGAAACATCTTGGACTTCCATTGTCTTTATTGAGTTTTTTACACGACGTTTCGAGCAGTGGAATCTCTGCTCGTTTTCAAGTGAAACTGCGCACTAAGAGTAAAAAAGTCAATAAAGACAATGAAAGTCCAAGATGTTTCACTTGATAGTACATCATTGTCTACCACCTTTAAACAAACAGATTACTATTGTTGCGAACTCAGGGTTCAATAATTCCAGTGTAACGATTTAACACGAAAACGCTATTTATTTATCCCACAGAACACACAAGTACAATTCGACTACTATATAACTCACCTGACCCTTTATAGCGTTCTATTATGGTTTGGAACTTTAGCTTCCTATAGCTCGATTAAATAAGACTACTCCTAACGGCGGCGCTATTCGCCTTTTATACAAACTCTTAAAATTACAGAAAAGCCTAGAACATCCTTAGAAGAAAAATAGTTGATAAGAGTCACATAAAAAAAGGTCGTAAATGGCTGCGTTCTAATTTCAAATTCATCCGGATAAGCCGCGAGCCGCGAAGGTCCAACCTTTAATGTCGCTCCGGCGCCCAGCGCCCGCTCACCGTAACACATATGATAGTTCTGCGACCAGAGAGAAATATTTAATTTGTCCACGGCTGTACCACACTCCATAAATAACAAAACAAATTAAGTTCTAGTTTTAACGTCATTTCGATTTTGACAATTAAAACAAGACGCGTGTTACTAATTGATGGAAAAACTGGAAATTGAGCCGTGGACAAAGTATATTATCGAACTTGCATGTAATAGGAATAGGCATCATTTCCTCAGGTAAATTGCGCTACTCGCTACCCTCGTGGGCTCAAACGAGACCCTCGTAATGATTACCTACGTTATATGCATGTGTTGGATAATATACCATTATGTTTCTACCGTGTAAAATATTGTCACTTTAAATTTCTCTTAATAATTAAGGAATGTATTTATAAGTTAGTAAGATTTTATCAAGTTTGTTTTTTTTCCATTCCACATTTTCTTAATTCGCTAGTTGGGCATAAAAATACAAAAAACGTTATTTTTTTCTGAAAAAAAAACACTTAGCTGAGACACTTTTTACAAAAGACAAAAAAGTTTTGAACTGAAGTCAGCATTGAGGAAATTAATTGATAGGTTCACTCTACTTGAAATTATAGAAAATATCTTCTTAACATTTTTTCTAAGAAACTGGCTTTACCTATATAAAATCTCATTTGACCACTCTAGCGGCCAAAGGAGGTAACTTTTCATATAACTAAGTTCGGTAAACTCGATGTATTTTGGCTTCAAGAACATGTAGTGAAGCGTTGTAGACGGTGTAGTAGCGGATGTAGGACATAAAAAACACTTTAAGTTTGAATTGCGGTATGCAAAATTGCCAACGTTTCGGCTTTAATTGAGATCTTCCTCAATGTTGAGCATCTATAACCTCCGGCACAGAAGAAGAACTAAGATCAGACAGGATGTTAAAAAGATAACAATGAATGACAGATTCTATCTTGGAAATTATGGAACAAAGAAGACAACACAGAAACAAAGATATCGTAAAATACAAGGAAGTACACAGGAACGTTCTAAGAGCAATTAAAGAGGCTACAGGAAAAATGTGTCGAAATCGAGATATTGCAAGAAAAACACGACAACTTTAACCTTCATAAGAAAATACAGGAAGCAAGAGGAAGATATCAAGGACGGGATTCAGGGATAATCTTGGACTCGAAATAGAACATTATTACCTAGACGACCAAAGAACTCGCAAGATGAAAGAACATTTCGGAGACGAAAAGTGGTCGGCAAGGAAGGGCCTATCATCACACAGGAGGAAGTGGAATCAGCTATCAAACGACTAAAAAATAACAAAACATCTGGGTCAGACCAGATTCACGGAGAAATCCTCTAACTACTGGACCCAGAACAGATAAAACTGCTGAGCAACCTCTTCAACAAAGTTTACACAGGCGGTCAATTGCCAAATGACTAGCTGCTGTAGACATTCATCCCGCTTCTCAAAAAGGCGAATGCAACTAAATACTCCGACCACAGAATAATCAGCTTGATGAATCACATCCTAAAAGCTTTCCCTAATATCATACAGACACGCATATATAGAAGACTCGACGAGAGAATAAGTGTCGCACAGTTTGGCTTCAGGAAGGGACTTGGTACCCGAGAGGCCTTATTCTCGATACAGGTCTTGATTCAACGAGCACGGGACGTTAATGCAGACGTATTTGCATACTTTATAGACTTTGATAAAGTCCAACATGATAATCTCATCTCAATCCTACGTGAGTCCGGAATTGATGACAGAGACACAAATATAATATCAAAGCTATGCTTATAACAAAAAGCCATTGTTCGAGTCGAAAACAAAACACCAGAAGAGTTTAGCATAAGAATAGGAGTACCTCAAGGTTGTATACTAAAGAGGCATTAGACAACATAGAAGATGGAGTTGAAATAAACGGAGAAATAATAAAAAAACTAAGATGATACCGTCCTTGCAGCAGATACTGCCGAAGGACTTCAAAGACTTATAGACCGTGTAGAGACTGCATGCAACAGATATGGTATGAAGATAAACTGTAAGAAGACACACACATTAGTTATCAGTAAAACCGCAATGTAGCTCTTACAATGATCGAGACAGTTACATATCTGGGCTGCACCTTGAATAAGGACTGGGATCACTCTCAAGAAATAAAGTGCCGAACCCAAAAAGCAAGAGATACATTCAACAAGATGCGTAACAAAATATGCAACCTATCGCTCAACAACTCTGCGCTCAACCCACCTACATGGTGCAGAAGCGTGGACCCTTACCGATGTATCATGTAAGCGCATAGATGCATTTGAGATGTGGTGTTATCGCCGCATGCTCAGAATCTCATAGATCCACCACGTGTCAAACGATACGGTGTTGCAACGCATCGATGAACAACTAGAATACCTGCAATACGTCAAACGCAGAAAATTAGAATACTTTGGACATATCAAGCGAAATTAAAAACACCACCTTCTTCAACTCATTCTACAGGGAAAATAGAGGGCCGAAGATCAGCAGGACGAAGACGACATCGTGGCTGCGAGACTTATTACGAACATGGACAGGAATGACCTCGACAGCTCTATTCAGAGCGGCAGTGAATAGAGTAATTTGGACCAATGTGATAGCCAACATCCACAGAGGATAGGCACTTCAACAAGAAGATAAATAGTTGTAAATACGTAACGCAAGTACCGTTTTAAATAATTATCGTTCTTTTTTATTTATTTCGTTTTGTTTCTTTTTACCTTTCTTACCTCTCTTCCCTCTCTTACCTCTCTTCCCCCTCTCTTGGCCCTAATATAACCAGAACTGACAAGAATTTGATTTAAGATGAAATTTAAATAAATAGAAGAGAAAGAAAGAAAAAAGAAATGACTAGAAATAACACAATATAACAAATAATAAAAATCATGCATCTCGAATAATTCAAGTCAAAATCAGATACTCAGAAAAATAATTTGGTTCCGCCAATTTACTACTCATCTTATTAAAAATATACTTTAGACATACCGAGCGATTTTGCTGAAAGGTTAAATGTATTTTTCTTCAAATTTAGTATATACATATATATTAGTAGAAAGTAAGGCCTGTGAAGAAATTTGTTTTCAAGAACTATCTTCAGATTGTTAGCAGCTGCCAAAGCTAGAAACCAAATACATAATTTAAAGTATTGTTTATTGGGTTGCTCAGTTTCTGATTATTTTCACACTCAACAACATAGTACTGACCACAGAATAGCCATACCTTATTATTTATCTCATACAGAAGCAAAGCTTCGCTTCGGAAGGTCGGAACCTTTGATCTCAGTGTCCCTATATTCCGTGACCTCGAACGCGTTAGCTTCGCCTACTTTGGTAGTTATTGCACTGAGAAAAAAAAATTCCAAAAACCAAAACACAATTTTTTAATAATATAATTTTGTGACAATACGTGGCGTTACATGATAGAAAAAAATAAAATGATAGAATAGTATATTGTTTAACGAGTGACGAAAATAGCATTTTCTCAGTTTGTAGCAGCTGAAAAACAGCAGAACAACCGAGGCGAAGCCGAGTTTGGTAATGTTCTTGAGCGATAGAAAATGCTTTTTTGACGAGTAAAACACTATACTTTTTCTTCGACCATGCTAACATTAAGTCTTCATTAACTTTAAAAAACAATCTCTATAGAGTATCTCTTTCAAAAATTAAGGCGCGTCATTGTCAACATGACACCTCGACTGTCAATGAGTTCATTTCAACATTTTGATTCACTTTTCTGAGGCCCGGGCAGGCAAAATATACATGTTTTTGTATGATATCACTATTTTTCATGGTGTTTTATAAGATTAGACCAGTTAAATCGCATTTAATTGACGATATACAGGCGAAATTATAACAATTTACTTTCGTCACTAGAGACGAAAGTTAACGTTACGGGATTTTCTCTCACTAGAGACGAAAGTTACGTTTTCGGCTAGGGCAAGGAATGACAATAGCTATTTATGTAACCAGTTACGAAAAGTCCAATTTTGTGTATCGAATGAATGTTTGCGGGACGAGCGCAGCGAGTTCCCGCAATTTGAATGAGATACACAAAAAAGGTTTTTCGTCACGTGTTTCATACAAGATTTTTTCTAATTTTGACTACAAATACCTACTTAGAGAGATAATTATTATTATTAAACTTCAATATTTACTTTTAAACCACTTTGTATCTACTTAATACCATAAAACTATAGCAACGGTGTGCCACAGCCGAAACCTGCAACTGGTGGTGACACTAACTTTTCATCACTAGTTACGAAAGATTTTACTTTTCGTAACTAGTTACAGGACGTTACGTCACTGTCATCAGTATAGAAAAGTGCCACTTTATATGTCAAAATTAGAAAAAAGTTGTTTATTTTTACATGGTGGTAGAAAAAATATTTTAATCGAATTGAATGAAGCTTTTGAGTCAAGGTTTCAACAGTATTTATTATTTGTTTTGAGTCAAACTTTCAACAGTAAGTTATTTTAACTGTGTTCCATTAATGATCACAAATTAGCACAAATTAGTGGATATGGTCAATGATATATGGGATTGGCTTATTGGCGAGTTGAAATAATTATGAAAATAATAAGATGTGCATTCAAAGTTAACCATTGTAATAATGTAGCAAGCAAAACAATTAAATGTACTATTCCAATACACCGTTTGTTGTTCGAGTTAATGCTCTCTTATAGGAGAGAATTTACAAAGAAAGAATGTGTATCTATATTTACATAGATTTAGTTTTATAACTATATAGATTTTCAACTTTACAAGTTTGAATACTCGTATATACATTATACAGCGTGTCTCATCAGGCATTTTGACGATCGATTATGGAAAACCGGCACTTTTAAGAAGCTGCTTGTTTAGGTTATTTATATAGAATATATAGAATACCACAATGGTTTGCACTTTCCTATCTTAGAACTTTACAACTCCTTCAAAGCTTGTAAACTGTTTAGTTTTAAAGAATTGTTTGGCCTATATGTCAAACGTCAATAAAAAATTATGTTGGTACAATTGAAGAGCCTGCGATAAACCAAGATAGGAAGAATAACCCGTTTTGCTATATAACACCAAAAGTTGAGATTTTACAAATTCTTAAGAGTTGAAAAAAGAAAAAAAAAGATTTTCAGGTTGCACATTCTTGGAAACGGTTGTCTTGAAGAGGATGGCTCATTTGACAAAAATGACTTTTGCAATAAACATTGGGTAGTTCTATTTAAAAACACAAAGATGGTTTCCTGTATAACCAGAGTGATATGAAAAAAATAATCTTGAAAATATTTTAGATGAGTTGCCCCCACCCACTTTAGTACAACATCTAATTTTCAGTTTTTTCAGAAATTTTTTATTTAGGGGATTTTTCTAAAAGTCTTTTCAATGTGTTAGGTATTGTTGCATTTATAAACCTGAGACAAATAGCGTTTTCGAACTGGTGTTATTGTTACTTTGATGAAGTCCAAATCCTAAATTGGTATTGTATCTGCAGTTTTGGTACACTTGAATCCTGAAAATGGAATTGAATGTATATCAGAAAGTATTCGAAAACATATATATATTTCTACTATTTAACCATACATTATTTTGGTTCTCACTTGATACAAAAATAGTTCTTGAGCAATTTTGGGATAGTGCTACACGAGGAGACTCCAAATTCTACCTGGATATTGTCTCTTATATTTTTATGCCACTGTTGATAATTACTTCTAAAAAAAAGAAATGAATCTTAATGACAAAGATTATAATAGAAATACATCTATTTAATAGTGGTGGCATGTGATATAGCTATTTATGTAACCAGTTACGAAAAATCCAATTTTGTGTAACAAATGAATGTTTGTGGGAGAAGCCCAGCGAGTTCCCGCAATTTGAATGAGATACACAAAAAGGCTTTTCGTCTCGTGTTTCATACAAGATTTTCAAAACCCAAAAACTTCAATATTTACTTTTAAACCACTTTGTATCTACTTAATACCGTAAATCTGTAGCAACGGTGTGCCACACACGAAACCTGCAACTGATAATGAAACGAACTTTTCATCACCACTTACCAAAGATTTTACTTTTCGTAACTAGTTACGAAATGTAGGACGTTACGTCACTGTCACCAGTATTGAAAAGTGCCACTTTATATGTCAAAATTAGGAAATAGCTATTTATGTAACCAGTTACGAAAAGTCCGATTTTTTGTAACGAATGAATGTTTGCGGGACGAGCACAGCGAGTTCCCGCAATTTGAATAGGATACACAAAAAAGGCTTTTCGTCACGTGTTTCATACAAGATTTTTTCTAATTTTGACTACAAATTCTCACTTAAAGAGAGCGTTATTAGTATTAAACTTCAATATTTACTTTTAAACCGCTATGCATTTACTTAATACCGTAAAACTGTGGCAACGGTGTGCCACAATGGAAACCTGCAACTGGTGATGAAACGAACTCTTCATCACCAGTTACGAAAGATTTTACTTTTCGTAACTAGTTACGAAAAGTAGGACGTTACGTAGTAGAGTATTGAAAAGTGCCATTTTATATGTCAAAATTAGAAAAAAGCTATTTATGTAACCAGTTACGAAAAGTCCGATTTTGTGTAACGAATGAATGTTTAGGGGACGAGCGCAGCGAATTCCTGCAATTTGAATGAGATACACAAAAAAGGCTTCGTCACGTGTTTCTTACAAGATTTTTTCTCATTTAGACTACAATTACCTACTTAGAGAGAGAGAGTTTTTATTATTAAACTTCAATATTTACTTTTAAACCACTTTGTAACTACTTAATACCGTAAAACTGTAGCAACGGTGTGCCACACACGAAACCTGCAACTGGTAATGAAACGAACTTTTCATCACCACTTACGAAAGATTTTACTTTTCGTAACTAGTTACGAAAAGTAGGACGTTACGTCACTATCACCAGTATTGAAAAGTGCCACTTTATATGTCAAAATTAGGAAATAGCTATTTATGTAACCAGTTACGAAAAGTCCGATTTTTTGTAACGAATGAATGTTTGCGGGACAAGCACAGCGAGTTCCCGCAATTTGAATAGGATACACAAAAAAGGCTTTTCGTCACGTGTTTCATACAAGATTTTTTCTAATTTTGACTACAAATTTCTACTTAGAGAGAGCGTTATTAGTATTAAACTTCAATATTTACTTTTAAACCGCTATGCATTTACTTAATACCGTAAAACTGTAGCAACGGTGTGCCACAACCGAAACCTGCAACTGGTGATGAAACGAACTCTTCATCTCTAGTTACGAAAGATTTTACTTTTCGTAACTAGTTACGAAAAGTAGGACGTTACGTAGTAGAGTATTGAAAAGTGCCATTTTATATGTCAAAATTAGAAAAAAGCTATTTATGTAACCAGTTACGAAAAGTCCGATTTTGTGTAACGAATGAATGTTTGCGGGACGAGCGCAGCGCATCCCTGCAATTTGAATGAGATACACAAAAAAGGCTTCGTCACGTGTTTCTTACAAGATTTTTTCTAATTTAGACTACAATTACCTACTTAGAGAGAGAGAGTTTTTATTATTAAACTTCAATATTTACTTTTAAACCACTTTGTAACTACTTAATACCGTAAAACTGTAGCAACGGTGTGCCACACACGAAACCTGCAACTGGTAATGAAACGAACTTTTCATCACCACTTACGAAAGATTTTACTTTTCGTAACTAGTTACGAAAAGTAGGACGTTACGTCACTGTCATCAGTATTGAAAAGTGCCACTTTATATGTCAAAATTAGAAAAAATATATTTAATAATATATTATTTTGGTATTTATCAGATACAAAATAGAGTTTTCAAACAACTTGATATTACTGCTAATGCAGGCTCGTGGTGCCACATTGGGATGATTTTTGATATTTTGGGTTCACTGTTGTCATTTTCAATTAACTCTAAAAAATAATTGAGTATTTCAATAAAACTATATCTATTAGTTAATAATGTATACTAGTAATATTGTTTTGATATTACCGGGTACAAAAAGTGCTTTCGAGCAACTTGGGTTATTAATTGCACCAGCCGTCTCAAAATCGAAAACTAGCGTTGTATCTGCAGTTAGTTCATCGTCTTCAATTAATTATTGCTTCCTATTTGCAGAAACTAACCTTGGGTATAAAGATAAAAGATGATACTTTTAGCTTCATCTGAAACAAATTTGACCTAAATACAATCAAAATAAATTCCTATTCAGTAATAAAAAGCACAATGAACAGTAATATCTTTACTTTTGTACTTACTCGTTCCAACTCACCTTGTATTAGATGATGCTGAGTTGGGACCGAATCTAGTTGGCCCCAACTATCTCTACAATCTAGTAGCGAATAGTGGTTTTCGGTTGGCATCTTTGGATATAAGTTTGGCTCGTTTTTCTCATTTTTGTTAAATTTATCAGTATTGTACTTTAAGCCTTCAGTTTCACATACCCAAATCACTATTATGAGGTTCTAAATAAAAATTTTATATGTTTTAAATTGATTAAGTATTGTACAGCCTGCAGAAAGATTATAGGAAATTAGGTAGTGGCAAACACTGACCCTTGAGTCACAGAGTCTTCCAATTTAATTATTATACTATTGCTCTAGCAATATGTATACATTTACTTACTTTTGAGGATTTTTGGGAAAGAAAAAAGAACATATTTCAATAAAACGTTTCAGTGAACTTTTTATTGAGTGCTAAAAGAACAACGCAAACGCGTTCCCTTTAGTTTGGGGTCTTCTGAAGCTATATCCTGCATCTACAAGCTTATATTTAAAAAGAAACGCTAGCACCGACTTTTTATTATATAAATATTTAATTAAAGCACAAAATCGTGGAAAACTCACCCAAAAACACACAAAAATGACTTATTTGGCAAGGAAATGTCACTGACAGCTACTGTCAGTTGTAGAATGGATACCGGGCTGAACGAAGCATTGCTTATTCAACTTGTTCTTATCTGTCCTCAAAAATTTAGATTAAAATAAGTGTTTTCTCTCAGTGTAATAACTAGTAAAAGTAGGCGGAGCCTAACGCATTCAAGGTCACGAAATTTAGGGACGAGAAAATGGCAAACTTTCGCTTCAGTATGAGATAAATATTAATAAGGCTATTCTATGGTTCTGACCTGTATGTCCAAAAGAAGGCTAAACTGAGCCCATACCAAGTTCCTTCTTGGAAGGGACTGCATCATCACGGAGGATTTACATACGTCAATCATATTCCAGTCCACATTGTCCAGTCCTAAACTGTACTACAAATAGACCTAAGTCGTTTTCGTTTCACTACTGGTTCTGGTCCTGGTTGACATAAAAATGACAGAAATTTTTGACAGTGATCACGATCGGTTCTGATTGATCACGTTTTGATGACGTATTTAAAAAGCTGAAATGAATGGACTGTTTCTGTGTAACCGGAGTTGTTGACATCCGTAAAGTTTCTTTGAATGCTTGAATTTTCAAAAATTGTAATAGTAGAAAAATGTCATATTCGTACTAGTTAATATACTACGAAGGTCAATCTTTCCCCACGGATAAAAGTGCAGCTTCTAGTGACTTATGGAAATCAAGAAAAGGCTCACTGCTTGCTAATGCGCACATTCTTCTGCGCAAGACATATGCGGAGGACACGCCTACATAAAAAAATTGCGTTTTCGGCCGCACGCCCTACTGAGCTCTCGGAGTATTCTCATCCTTCTATTCGCAATGAGAAAACAAAGGATGGTAGTAATGTCGCAGCGCACAGAGCAGTCTACCGAAAACTCTAGAAGAACAAAAGTTTGAGGTTAGGTCAACTCTGCGTACTTTTTGACATGAAAAGAAAATTTGTAATAACGAAAGTTCGAAGATTTGTTTTTTTGATTATAGGCACGTATTTATTTTAAAACAAATTAGTGTAATAAGTAATAAAAACTCATCGGGCGGCTTGCAACATCGCTTGGTGGTAGTGAGAGTGGACCATTCCTATCAAAGATCGCGTAGGTTCAAATACTTTGTCCTACAATAACACCAAGACTATCAAGTGTATTGTGTATTGATTTCTTGATATCTGACTCGTAAGTCAAGGCAAGGAAGGGCGACAAAAGACTATCAAGTGTATTGTGTATTGATTTCTTGATACCTCACTTGTAAGCCAAGGAAAGGCGCCAATATTTTATAGTATGGTTAGACTGTTTCTGAACATGAAAATGGTGAGTATTGGGTCTTTTTGAGGTTTTATGATTATAATTAATTAAATTAAATTACTTTATTATGGTTTTATTATCAATATCAACTACTGACTAATGTGTAAATGTTACGCGCGTACCCGCCAAAAAAAAAACCTAAAAAGTTAGGTTAACAGCAAATGACATTGAAAGCATTACGGCATTGTCATGTGTAAATTATATTCAGGAATAGAACAGAAGCTTATTTTAAATAAATTATGAGTTTTTAGTTTTTTCTTACACCTAACAACTAAAAATAATTCTTAGTATTTTTTATATTGATGTAATACATTATTAGATATTTTATATTTCGGCAAAAACTTAATAAAACATAAAGCTTGGCATCGTCGATTTTTTAAAATTAAGGGGCGGAGCTTGCCAGCCGCGCATGCGCTTTTGTTGACACTGAGCCGGACTTTTTCGGGCTGAACTTTTTAATGCTACGTTATAATTATATGTCAATTATTATTTATATGAAAAATGTATGGGGTGCTATTTGAAATTGGAGGAAAGAAAATTTCATTTGAATGTGGGGTAGAGACTTGGGGCAAATTGTTATTAGAATGTATAAATTGAGAAGGTTTAAAACGGGTTTAGACATTTCAGAAAAGCTGAAAATTATAGATCTGTTTGGGTTCTCACAAGCTTCTTTTACTGAGAATGTTGCAAGGGCTTCTTTCTTACTTTGTTACCCACAGAAAACTGACGCTGCCTAGTACATCCTAGAGAGACTCTTGTTCCTGTACGTACCTTAAGAGGAATAGATCAAGATTTGTATCAACAATTGCAACTTCAGAAAATATAAATTTGAGGTAAAAAAACATACAACTTCATAAAAAAAACGCAGAAATTGACTTTACGTATATTACGATAAAACGTCAACCGTACTTTAGAACCAATCCTCCGAGTTCGTCCTAATAATTCATAACCTGGTTTAACCTGGTCCAAACGATGACGTCACCGTTTTGAATCGAAAATGACCGGTCCTGCCTGGTTCAAGCGATCCAGTGAAACGAAAACGACTCTATACCTTGGGCTTTTCTGCTCAATTTCAATTTTTTCCCTCTTAAATGGAATGAGACATAATCCCTTGCAAACAACAGAAGTGAAATCATCCCATAAGCAGTGTGTTTTTAATAATGAATATAAAATGTTCAAGGGTGGTCTCTTTTTTATACACAATCAAATCTTCGGTTGTACAGTCAGTTGCTTAATGGGATTTATACTTAATGTTGAAAAATTTTTGATTATGGGGCAAAAGTAAAGCGAAGTATTGGCGGCGGTCTGGCAATTAGGCAATCTAACGACCTGTCAAAGTCATCTCTTAAAATTTTTATTGGCACAAACCATAGAGGATTTATCAAGGTAGAGGTCTTTATTTACATTTTTCAATATTGGCGTCATAAACAAACCCTCCATACAGTGTTGCCAGGATTACTTTGCTACTAAATTGGCACATCCATTTTTTGAATGATATCTTGCGAATCTTTACACCGCGAGAGTACTAAAATATCTATTGCTGTCCATATAATTTGTGTATGGTGGTTAATAGCAACACACATAACACTTATGACGATAAAAGAAAAAAAATACGTTTAAGATGGCCAACTGGTCACAATCGGCAATATTGCAGAATACTGTGGCACGTGGTTTATGTCAGTTTATGACAATTATTACATTATTTTTTTTTCTTTTTTCCTGAATGTTTTAAGAGTTTTCCGCCGACTTTTTCGCTTTTAGCAATCGTTTCTGCGTTTTAATTTGTTTGTTAGCCCCTTGGGATTATAAAAATAAATCTAGGAAATTATGTTTTCACCGGTAAGCTCATTTGTGTTTTGTGTAGTTTCATTCTATTATTAATCTTTAATCTAAAAAAAACCCAATAAATGGGTATAGTAGGTATGTATCAAAAATCATTTAAATATAAAAATATTTGAATATTTTGGTCTGCATAAAAATGCAGACGCATGCAGCGTAAAAATCGTATACTTGTTTCCTTGAAAAGTAATATGCCTATGTGTGCTTATGTCATCTGGAGATGTGTCCTTGGAGATTCAAATTGCGCCATATTGTTTTTAGCATTTTCTGCTTCCCCTCTACCCGAACAACCCGCAAGCCTCCAAGTATGCGGTTTGTATATCATGCCAAGTAAACAAATGCCAATTTATGATTAACTCGCGGCGTCTATTTAGTTACTCCATTGTCAATCGCACAAACAGACGTTGTTTACCGTTGCTTCTTATGAAATTTTTTACTATTTCAATCGAGTTTTTTCAACTTTGTATACCTTTTTAGAGCTTTTTTATGATTAAATTAGTTTAGTAACATCTGTAAATATCAAAATATGTAAAAACAACCTCAGCTGTGAAGATTTTTGATATTGCATTTTGTATGTGTTACTATTTGCAAATTACATACCTGTAGAAGATAACAATATTTAATATTATTTGCAGCACCAATTATTAATTTCACTGTCCGAATAATGTTGCACATTTTGTAAACCAAGTAAAATGTCATAATTTTGTACTGGGGTCCATTGTGGTAGTCAGGGAATTAAATACAAAGTAGGCTTTTTTCAGTTGTCTATTATTCTAACTCCAAATCATAAAGACCTCTCCAAGCAGAGAAGGGAACGATGGAAAGGACTGTTTGCTGATTTTAAGGAATGCTTTTACCTGTTTTAAGTTTAGCATTTTAGCGTGATAAACCTGGACCAGAAATATTTCCGAACAAGGTGGCATAACTTGACATTCTAACCAAGTTAACTCAAGGGACTAAGAAACCAAAAAGATAAAAGATACTACAGAAAAAATTATCTCTGGGTTCAAAAAGAACTTAATTTTTTATTACAAATTTATAAAAAATAGAATTGCCTACGTAATAATTGTAGAGATGTTTATTTCATATATGTATTTGACATAGGGAAAAATCCTCTGTTCTATAGAAATTAAGCGGACATTTCAACATATAGGTATTTGAGGTCTGTATCAAAGGTACAACGAAAGAGATGTATAAATTAACAGCCACCTGCCAAACAAACAAATGTGACTTAAAATTAGTATATATGCTTGAAAAAAAAACAATAACATTAACAGTACATATACACACACATATATCGCACATATATCTTTTCACGTTCTCTAAAAAAAGGTTTCTCCAAAGGCTTTGAAAAGGTAACTGAGAGGAAGTAGGATACCAGTTTGCTCCAATCTGTCAAGTGTGAAAATGCCAGTGAAGTAGCATTGGTATTGTAGCACATAAGAAAATATTTTATTAAAAATAATAATGGAACTAAATTACCATTTGTAACATTAGTAATATTATACGTAATATTATTACATAGCAAACATCGACTTTCTATTAAATAAATAAAAATAATTGTGAATTAATAGTCGTTGATAACCCTGGGATTACATGTCCTACGCCACTGGAAAAACTGTTCAAAAATTTAAGGAAAAAAACTGTTACAGGATTAGAAAAATATTTCCCAAAATAGCATTATTGACTTCACTGCGGTATATATTAAATCATATTTCGAAGATTTGGATGTAAAATAACTGGTTTTAGAGGTATTTGAGATAATTTAATTGTTGCTGAAAAACGCTATTATCTGTTTACCTGTGAAACTCCTGGCTCCTTTCTATAGCCGCCGCTTTTACAACCGTAAGCTGCACATCCCACCATTGTAAACAACACAATTATTTATAATATTAAAGTCTTGTAAAATTATTGCAAAAAACACAGAGCCAACGAAACGTTCGGTTTTCGCCTTAACCATGGCGTCTCATCATTTTTGGTGTAACAGTTGTCAATGTAGCGGAGAATTGCGCTCGCGATTCCATTAGTCTACTTATTCTGAGTCTAAAGGTAACAGGTGCTCGCAAAAACAAAACAACAAACTTTAGAAACAATGAAATCTTATAACGCAAAATGTCGTACTAGTAAAAATCATATGGTATTAAGTAACAAGGTGGTCAGCAAAACTCTTGAGTCGGTTTGTTTATGGTGTGCTTTTGTCACACACGCGCGTCATTTTTTTTTTTTTTTTTTTTTTTTTTGCGTCGTTTTTGACCATGCGCGCGGGGCGCCCATAGTTTAGGAAGTCCGAACGCTGTGGGTAAAGTACTTTTGAAGTTTTGTAGGGTAAGACCATGCGCGCGGGGCGCCCATAGTTTAGGAAATCCGAACGCTGTGGGCAAAGTAGCCCAAATTGCCGTAAAATTATTAACAAAGAACCTGAAGATACCTAAAAGTAACTGAAATGTCGAAACGTCTCAAATACCTTATTTCATATTAAGTAATATGTAAACAGGTAAAAAACGTGCTAAAATTCATAAAAAGATATAAAATGGCACCACGAGTACCCATATCAAAGTTGCCATTTATGACATATTGTTTGTGATTGTGAACAGAATCTACAATTGAAATTTCAGTTTTCTAGCTTTAGATGTTCCTAAAAATGTAATATTTGTCAATTTTTGGGTCACCCTATAGTATCTAAATCAGAAACCAAAGGCACTATTTATAATAAAGGAATAAAACCTACAAAAAAGTATTGTTAAACAAAAAAAAAACTAAAGTTAAATGTACTATTTAAAACAGAAATCAACGCTCTATTTATCATAAAACTACTGGAGCTTACGCAATAAATTCACAGATATCAATTTACATGACAAAATCCTAAAATTCTAGGTTACAACACTTTTTTGGGACACTCTATACTATCCAAAACGTAAATTAATGCCCTATTTATCATACGACTACTAGAACCTACGAATAAAATCGATTACTATTGATTTATATGGGTAAAGTCGATTTTTCTATATTAAGTATATGAGACTCTCCCCAACTGGCTCAAAACCCTAAAGTTTTAGATAAAAATCGTGAATTTCAGCCTTCAATAGCTTATATCGCGTTTTAACGAGGATTTATCCCAAAAGCTATAAGAGGAGCCCAAAAAGTAGAATAATTTTAGTGTTTTTTAACAATTTGTGGATAAAATGGCGAAGGAAATGCCAGTAAATATTACTAATATCTGATAACACCAGACTCTTTGAATAATTAAAATTGCTTTCATTACTAAGTTTTAATAACGCTTTCATCGCCTATATCTAACATTTTATTCTGGCTGGTCTACGTACTTAATAATCCATCCTTTCTATGTAAAATACACACTGCTTATGGACCTTTTCTGCATTATTAGCATATATTAGCTTCATGCATCATTTTTTGAGACACCCTATACTATCTAAAACAGAAATCAACGTCCTATTCATTAAAAACCGACTCGAAGTAACAAATAAAATCGATTACTATAGATTTAAATGACACATATAGAAAATTCTATGTTAAACATATGGGACTCTCAAACCGGCCCAAAAAACTAAATTTTGAGATAAAAATCGTGCATTGCTGCCTTTAACAGCTAATATCTCGTTTCAATGAAGATTTATCAAAAAATTTATAAGAACAGCTAAGGAAGTAGAAGAATAGGGCTACACGCGGAGCCCATTTTCGAAGCTCTGACTAGAACAGTAACTGAGCACGGGTGGCCCAAAAATAAGGGACAAATTTTGCACTCAAAATGTGTCATCTTTTTCTTCTGACATTTCACCTTTTCATTTTACATTAACACCCCCTATCTGCACAAAACAACATTGTCCTTCAAGTCTGCCTCCGGGTTCACACATACTTTAATTCCCCCCAATCTCTTGTCTCATACATTTGTAATGACAGTTCTTGTAAAATAAACAATTTTCTCTAAACTGTTGTTAATTCATACTGAGTGCATATACTTTTTACCTTTACTACTTGCTTTTTATCTACTTTTTTATCAACCACTCTTATTCTTTTGTTTGTGCCTTTCAGGTGCTATATACAATGAAGGAAGTCAGGATTTAAATTATTAGTTAATTTTGCTGGTTTTTCTAGACTAAAGCAGAGTATAAAAATCACAGTTCTTATAATCACATAATAGTTATTTTCCTAACAAGTGCGCAAAGTAACACTTTCGCGCACGCGACTGCCGTTGCCCGAACGACGCGAAGCGGAGTTCGGACAGCAGTCAAGTGCGCAAAAGACACCTTGCGCAAGAATTAGGAACCACATTTTTTCTACAACCGTATAAAAGTCCACTTGCTACTAATATGGGACATCTTTAACGATTTTATAAATGATTAAGCTTCACAGTTCTTTTCTGCTAGCCCTGTATGAACAGCGTGCGCAAAAGACTTTTTTTACGCCCCACCGACGTGCGAGAAAGATAACCGTGAAAATATGTATCAGTTTGAATGCTGTCAGTAATGCGAGAACCGTGTCATATTTTGACAGAAGTAGAAAAAGTACATACTTTTTAAAAAATGTTTAGGGCGCACTTTTGACTATTTCAGTTTAGATTCAGGTAAGTCCTTCCATCTTAAAACTGATAGCTATCACTGCTATCAGTCTAAGTCATCATTCCCTTCTTTGCTAGGACAGATTAATTAACTGTCTTTTATGATTTGGAGTTAAGATAACAGGCAATCGAAAAAAAAATCCACTTTGTCCCTATTTCCCCTCACTACCACAATGAACCACACCACAAAATGATGGCAATTTACGTGGTTTATAATAGTTATTTTCCTAACAAGTGCGCAAAGTAACACTTTCGCGCACGCTACTGCCGTTGCCCGCGGACGCTCAGACGCGAAGCGGAGTTCGGGCAGCAGTCAAGTGCGCGAAAAACACTTTGCGCAAGAATTAGGAACAACATTTTTTCTACAACGGTATAAAAGTTCAACTGCCACTAATGTGGAACATCTTTAACAATTTTATAAATGATTAAGCTTCACAGTTCTTTTCTGCTACCCCTGTATTGACGGCGTGCGCGAAAGACTTTGTCGCACGTGTCCTATGGCAATCAGTAACTTTCTTTTACGCTGCTTACGGGCGACGTGCGAGAAAGATAACAATGAAAATATGTGTCAGTTTGCATACTGTCAGTAATGCGCGAACCGTGTCATATTTTGACGGTTGTAGAAAAAAATTTTTATTTAACCACAAAAAAAGTTCTAAAAAGTTATACAAAGTTGAAAAAAATACTCGAATGAAATCGTACTAATCATCAACGTTTGTTTGTCCTAAAAAAAATTTGACAGATGACTTTGACAGGTCGTTAAACTGCCTAATTCGAAGACTTCCCACTTATTTTAATTGCTCGAACTTGCTCCAAAGTACAGTATTGTTATACTCAATTTACCTGTTAATCAAACTAGTGCAAGTCAAATAAATTTACCCGACGTTATAAAATAAAAAAAAATCTAGCGTCTTTAATATTATTGTACATTACCGACAGAAGAAAAAAAAAGTGTTCAATAGAGATTGGTAAACATAACCAGGAATAGTGTGTGAGCCTAAATTTGGTAAATATCAGCGACGGTATTTACTGTGGAAGATTTGTAGCGACGTTGCCGAATTGTGGGCTTGTTCAATCAGCAACGTGCATACCGGCAAGTGTTGTAGGAAAAAACTTTTCAATCAAACTTCTTCGAAAAGACATAATTTGTTTTAGGGCATGCGTAGTAGTATTCTTAATGTGGAACCATAAAAAAATATTTTTCTTCTATATCGAATGCCTTATATTTGCATAAAAAAGCCATATTAAACTCTTTTATCCAGCATTAATGGATCAGATTCGTCAAAGTGAGGCCTTCTTTGCTGCGTTTGGCAACGTCGCCTCGAACGGATGCTGCGTGGACCCGAGATGCGTGGCCGTCGGTGGCGGCGGTGTCGGCGGCGGATCAGTGACCGTGGCCAGCTGGCGCCACGGATTGTCGTAAATAACGCCGCGCGAGCGACCGCGCTAACGGCGGGGAATGCCACCGGCCAGATGGTCGCCTAAGGACCGGGCGTGCGTAAGTTGCACCAACAAAGCTGTTCAGAAAAAAACTGCTCTACCATCTAAATGGTGTGACAGGAAAATCCAGCACATAAAGCCGCACCTTAATTTATTCCTCATCTCATTAATAACAACTGTACAAAAAAATGATAATTCAATAAAGCACAAGTTTACAGAAAGTTGTTGGTGCAACCAACTGATCCCTAAAACACTTCTCACTGTTTCAACCTTAGCGTCCCCCCGCTCCCCTCGCTTTGGTGCCACTAAGCTGATTTACAGCATCACATCTGTGCCGCCCCCCACTGCACCACATCACCTTCGGCACCCATCAACATATTACCGGATTTGTTGTGAATTTGTTATGCGGACTCATGTCTTTGGTAACACATGCGGTCACCACTTAGTCATCCTTGCGACAATCTCTGAAGTTTCCGGTCTTTTTGTTGGTTCGTCACTGCCCACACCGATGCTGTGACAGATTAGGTTACTTTCGAGTGTGTGCAAGCATCTCAGCCCAGCTCGTTTCAATTTGGAAGCATGTGGCCCGGATAACTTCCCAATTTCACTAATTAGACTTCGCGGGATGTCGTCCCCCGCTCGGGGTAGGCATTAAAGCGAATATCAAACAAAATTAGCACATCTGTGTTTTAGTCCTTCCTCGACTGATTTGTTAGGGGCGATGTGTGCTGTCTTCCTTTGAAATTATATTAAATCCTCCCTGACTTATCGCCGGAGGGGCCATAAAACACATGTGTCTATATTTAATCAGCAAAAACGGCCATATTTTATTAACAGTTGACTTACGATTAGAATCCTAAAAAACAAGATATTTGTATTATGGCTATGTTTAATTTATCACAAAAAAAAAACGTAATTTTGGGACGCACAGTATGATGCATTTTTGGTACTAAGTAAAATTCTAGACAGGGTTTGTATATCATACCACATGTGTTTTGGCGCTTTAAGAAGTTCAATTTAAACTCCAGTTTGAGTTTAAACGGAACATTTATATGCAACAAAAAATGCACAAATTTCAAATATTTTCAAATTTGGGGTGAAAATCGTCTAAAAACTTGCCTCAAGAAGACATCTGTTCGGGCAAATCGACTTTTGGCTCCTTGAAGCAGTTCTATTTCAGGCCAAAACTGTATAAAAACTTGAGAAATTTCGTATGACTAATTTAAAAAACACAGTTTTATACCAAACTTCTTTTAATGCAGTCTCACTGAAAACTCAATAAAAAGAAAGAAAATACAAAAAAAAACAAAAAATTGCAGTAAACATGACAAAGAATAAGAAATTATGAACAATACAAAATAAAAAGTCAAACGATAAACGATAAATTATAATATTAACTATAAAAATACAAATTATAGAAAAAAATATGTCCAAAGAAGGTAGATAATTAGAAGCAAAAGTTAAAACAATTCTAATTTTAAGCTAAGATTATATAAAAGATTCAAACATTAATTTGGAAAGAAAATATTTTTTCGCACCAGCATTCTTTCAATAATAGTAGATTATGTCACTAGGAGTAAAAGTGAGTCTTTTCGTACTGAGCCCAGAGATTGACGGCCGAAGCGAAGCTGAGGCCTGCATCTGGGCGAAGAACAAAAAGACCTTTTCCTCCGAGTAACATATACTATTTTTTTTTCAAGCATGCAGGATATAAGAAGTCTATTTCAAAGTGATTTAGTTTTCTAATTTTCTTTCATCCTCTTTAATAAGGTCTAGGTACTTACCCAATTAGTAGTGTATATTATTTGTAAAATAAATAGAATGTGTTAGAACGGTGGTTTTTAATGTTCAATGGTTTTAGTGGTATTAAATCATAACCAATGGTTTAGGTGGTTTAGGTAAATTATGGTAAACTAAAAATTTGTATAGAACTTCTAATTTCTCTTGAGTGTTACGTCATCGTTTACTACGTAACCACAATTTTAGGGTATGTCTTAAATTGATACATATGATTAAAGTCAAATTCACGCTTTTTTTATAGGTAAGTGCACGTATTTTCTTAATCGGCGTTAATGGATAAGTTAACCACTATATTTTTTATTTTTAATAAGTGGTTTATTAGTATATTGTTTGAACACAACTAAATAAATTACCTGCCTTATGTAAGTAATAATAAATTGAGAATCATTTATTTCTTTGGTTTTCTTATCACGTTACGTTAAGACTTAGTAGGTATGAAACTAACCAAACCGGGAATACTATGTTTCACTTTATTTTTGTTAAAAATCACAAGCAGCTTAAACAGATAGCTTCAAAGAAATTCCAATTATTAACATTTTTATTTAATGTGATTTACAACACATCTACAGCTTTACAGCAATTTGTATTAAAAGGTGGGTACTACATTTTTGACGCAGCACAGAGACTTTAAGAAGCAAGTACACAGTTGAAATACAACAAGTAACAAGTAATACATAAATAGTGGTCAAGTTCAAACAAAAATAAGTTGCGAGTGGCGCACTAATTGTTTTGGAGTACTTTAGATAACGCAAAAGCAGCACATTTGCTGTGTGTATGGCGACAAACAGAGAAATAAATGAAACAGGTTTGGGTGAAAAAATAAGATACATTGATGTAATCTTTTAAAAAATTCCCAATTATTTTAAACAAAGCACAAACGTTCTAACGGAGAACAAATAGCTAGAAGCAAACAAAGAAGTAAACAACATTGCGAAAAATTGCTGTAGAAATAAATGTTATTAATTATCGAATTCTTCATCGGATTCACTGTCTTCATGTCGAACATAGTTTTTTCATAAGTCAGGAGTAACCTGCAAAAATAGCGTTGTTAGTAAGTTGAGTAAATCATCTTTTTAAAATTGAAAAACGTGCATTTTCCAAAGCTTCGTTCCATAAATTCAAAACGCTCTCGTTTGTGATTCGATGAACAGCATTGATTTTCGAATCACAATATCGCTTACACTGAGACCATACCATTTCGATGGGGTTAAAATGACAATGGTAAGGAGGTAATCTTAATACACGATGGCCATTTTGAAGTGCTAGTTCGTCTATTCTGAAGGAAAAAAAAACACCAAAAATAAATTTACTAATTGTCACCATATAAAAGCGATTTTGGACATCCTACAATTATTATAATGTAAAATACCAACCGATATCTTTCTCCAGCATGTTCTATTTTGCTATACCTATAAGCTCAGCTTTCATAGCAAAAGGAGAAAATGTAATGTGATGCTGCTGCAACCATTCTATTAGGCAAGGTTTGGACTAGCTTTGATTGGGTAACTTTTCTACTTGCATAGATTGGTAAGAAGAATTGTCCAAAATTATCAGTGGGAGTTCCTCCAAATTAGGCAAAAGCTGTTCACAAAACCATTTTTCGAAATTTGCAGAGTTTATCGAGTCATGATAAACGCCTGATTTACCTCCCGCTTTGAATACTAGGCTGGCATTCTGTATAAACCCATCCTCTAAACCAGCATGCAAAACTATGTAACGTGTTCCTTCTGAGGAAGACTTTTCTATTACAGTGTTTATCGTGCCATCTTGCCAACTTGTCCTAAATGCTCCTTTGAGTGATGCTTAAGAAAGAGATTAACATTAATTAATAGCGTTTATATATCTTTACTAAAAACCCATGTTTAATCTATAAAAACCGCTACTCTCTCAAAACCTTGTCCTTTTAGGTATAATATTTGGTTGTTCCATTAGATAGTCGCTTAGATATTATACACTTCGTCCACTTAAACTTAAACTTAAGTTTTTTCAAGCACAAAGCCAGGGAACTGCCAGGAATTATAACTTGATCTATAATTTGCAGGTGGTTATGCAAAGACTGGAGTGTAACATGTTCTTCTGTAATAAAAAATAAACTCAATAATCTTTGATATCTGTCGTGGAGATTGTTGTACTGTACCTGCTGCATAAATTCGTCCCCTTATTACATGCTCGCAGACTTGATGTTGTAGTGTTTTCTTACACAATGTAGACTCTTCAACAGCATGATCTTTACTCGCTCTATTAGCACAGTATAAAGAATAATACATTATATATAATGTATTATATATAATGTATTACACCGCATTGAATAAGTAGAATAAATGGTGTTAAGCGTTTTGCGTTTCTTGATTCGATTTAACAAGAATCGCCGCGTCCATTTTAGAGGAATAAATAGGAGCAAAGCGGTAACTTATAGCAAAATCTATGAAGATTCCTATCGGAATATTTACGCACATGCAAATTATACCTGTTTTTTACGTCTCCGTTGCCGTATTGCACCCACAATTCAACCACACCGCTTAGATTTGTCTCCCAAAGAAGATATGCCGTAACCGTATTTAGTCTTTAATTTTAACGATAATGGGCACCTACTTACGTTATGTACTGCATTTAGAGGTCTTAAGCTCTTTCCCGCCTCTTTTTCTTGTTGAAAATATTGAACTAACTTCAATATTAACACTTGTTCATTCTCGGAGAATGTTTAGCCCGGCATTTTTCGATTTAAGAGCAGATTTGATATTGCCAGTGACAATGTCAATGTCAAGTTTTAATATTCTTTTCCGACACAAGTCGGTGACGCAAAAATTTTGTCTCATACGTTTAACGTGAGATAAAGTAATATGAAAGAGTAATGATGTAACACTCAAGAGAAATTAGAAGGACTTTAGCATTATTATCAAAACTAAATTAATAAACGTCACATTGACAGATAAATATGACGACACGCATGACATTTAACAGACGAATTCAGAATTCGAGAACCTATGCGATTTCGACTAATAACGGTTTCGGGTGGTGCTCTCGAGCGCTCTGAGAGCATTACTATCCTTTGTTTTTTCAATAAGAATGTAAAAATAACAATACACTCAGATCGGTCTATCTGGTGTCATCTAGTGTTCAAATAATTTTGGTGAATGAAAATCGCTTATACAGGGTGAGTTTTATTCGATGTTTAGTAAAGGGATCTCGGGAACTAGCAGAGTTACAACTTCGGTTAAATGGGGAAAGAATTGCAATTTTAGGAGATCCATTCAAAACAACTTTTGTTTTTTTTTGAAAAAGTTCATGGCTTATCAGATATTCAGCAAACAACAATTATTGACGGTTTCTTTAAAACAATCTAGCTGAGTTATTACTGGATCTAGAGCAAAGATATGTATACAACAGTAGTAGATAATTTTACCCCGAACAAGACAGACTAATCAGATTTTTTCTGACGGCTGTCATTTGTGAGATATAACATAAACTTACATTTTTTTTAAATGGGAAGCATAGTTGGATATGGCCTATTTAAAAAGGTATCTTTCCTAGCTTCAAAATGATACCAACAAGTAGACAGCTGTTTTTCAAAATGGCGAACCTATGGCCATTTTTCTTTCCAAAATTGAAATACACTACGATATTATTATTTTATACTATCAAAATCTAAAATACCATTGGTGCAGGGGCTGAGTGCCAATTTGAGTAGGATCTTGAGTCATAACAACATAAAAATTGTTACGTATCCAAAAAAAAAAAACTTTTGGTGACTTGTATTCACACATTAAAGATGAAACACCCTTACAGGAAAGGTTCTCAGTTGTTTACTCTGTCCCCTGTAGCAGTTGTGACACTCGGTATATAGGACAAACGAAGAATAAGTTAATGACCAGATTGAAACAACACAGATATGACTGTAACATTACCAACATTAACCAGAGAGAAAAGACCGCATTGGCTGCGCATCACTTTGAAACTGGACATCAATTTGCTTTTACCAACGCTACAATTTTGGACATGGAAACTAATTATAGAAAACGAACAATCTCGGAAATGTTACAAATAAACAAATGGAGGGATAAAACAGTCAACTTCAGAACTGACACTCAGAATTTGTGCGTCATTTACAATTTTTTAACTGAGAGAATTACACATTAAAATTACACACAATTGACATAACTTAAATGTGTGGTGAACACAAACGATATCAACTTTTGGGTAATTAAATAAAAAAATTTAATTGGGAGAGTTTTGAAATTGATTTCTATGGGTATCGGAAAAAGGAAAAAAAACAATAATAAACATTCACGCACCGCACAGATAAGCCTATGTGTGGTTTAGTTTCGTGTATAAGGGACACGCCAGTCAGTCTGCTTGCCCAGTATTTACGTACCGTCTTGTTCTTGTTTTGTTAATTAATAGGTGTTAATTGTTTTTAATAATTTTACCTCCAATTTTTTTAAAGTGTGAAACCTGTAATGTGTTTTAATTTTTTAACTTTTCAAAATTTAAACATTTTTTTTTTATTTTAATGTATAATTTAGTTTCAATTTCCAAGCTCGAGGTGAGGTTGTTCAAGTGATTGCCGTTTCGGCTTCTGATAGATTTATGTATTTGTAGCCCTGAAGAAGTTTAAGCATTATTAAACGAAACGTCGGCGATGAGCTTGTAGTTCGATTCTTGTTCCCAATCCGCCAAGTCTACACAAATCTATAGATCCTGGGACGCAATTTTTCACTTCATTCTAATTTCTATTTCGAGAGGTATTTTGACCGTCGCCAGCCGTCTCTACCAACATTTAAAAGGTATTACGATAATTTGGGTATCTACGGAAGTTTCGCAAAAAACAAAGATGAAATAGAACAATAAATGAAGCTACGGAGGTTAATATATTGGCTAGCATCTACCAAAATCCACGAACTTCAACCAGAGAGGTTGCAGAGGAAGCTGGTACCTCTCAACGCACCGTTGTGAGAGTCTTAAAAAAACACAAATTTCACCCTTATAAACTATCGGTATCTCAAACTTTACATCCCGGGGATGATCAGCTACGGGTGGAATTTTGTACTTGGTTCCGAGACAAATGTCAACAAGATGTCGGATTTCCTTATCATACATTATGGAGTGACGAGACGCGCTTTACAAAATGCCGGGTGTTCAATTTGTTGTGCCGGTCTATTTATTTTTGAAGGGACATCAACTGGAAATTTGTATCTGCAGTTTCTTCAGAATAATCTGGAAGATATGTTGGACAATGTAGATTTAGAAACAAGAAGAAATCTGAAATGGTTCCAGCATGACGGTGGTCCGTCGCATAATTTTCGAGAGGTTCCAAATTATCTGGACGAAGTATTTCCTGGTTCCTGGATTAGAAGAAACGGTCCTGTTTTATGGCCCCACGATCACCGGACCTCTCGGTTTTAAACTTTTTTGTGGGGAGCCGTAAAAAACATAGTTTATAAAAACAAATATGCTTCTGTTAATGGTCTGAGGAACGCTGTTACTGAAGCATTTGCAGCTATTGATGGGAGGTATATAAGAAAAGCAACTAACTCAGTTTTAAAGCGATGCATTGTTTGCATCGGAAGAAATGGTGGTATTTTTGAACATATTCTTTAAACAAAGCTGTAATTTTCAGAGTTAGAATAAAGTTTATTATTGTTATGAGTTACTCGATTATTTACTTTTTTAGTAAATTATCTGCAACATAAAATGGTGATAATATCGTAGAGAATTTCAATTTTAGAAAGAAAAATGGCCATAGGTGTGCCATTTTGGAAAACAGCTGTCTACTTGTTGGTATCATTTTAAAGCTAAGAAAGATACCTTTTTAAATAGGCCATATCCAACTATGCTTCCCATTTAAAAAAATGTAAGTTTATGTTTATCTCACAAATGACAGCTGTCAGAAAAAATCTGATTAGTCTGTCTTGCTCGGGGTAAAATTCTCTACTACTGTTGTATACATATCTTTGCTCTAGATCCAATAATAACTCAGCTAGATCGTTTTAAAGAAACCGTCAATAATTGTTGTTTGCTGAATATCTAGTAACCCATAAACTTTTTTAAAAAAGAAAAAGTTGTTTTGAATGGATCTCCTAAAACTGCAATTCTTTCCCCATTTAACCGAAGTTGTAACTCGCTAGTTCCCGAGATCCCTTCACTAAACATCAGAAAAAACTCACCCTGTATATGCGCCACCATGACAGTAGCGGTGACTTTTGACTTTACTTTTACTGTCTAGGACTTTTTTGCGTTTTTTTGGTCTCAGGATTAGAAAGCCCACTGTAGGTGCGCGTATGGAGAAAACAATGACGTACTTTTAATCCGCTGGAAAAAAAAAGTAGTTTTGTTGTAAAAGTTCTATTTTGGGCTAAAATGGTATAGGAATAATTAATCATATAAAGCAGTTCTTGACCAAGATTGTCTAATTACAAACCTTAAACATTAGATAGTTTATTTTTTGGTCAAAATTAACTCAAAAGAATGAAAACCCAATGTAGCGTCCAATTTAGATCAATAAAAAGTCAAAGAAAAAAAGTTGAACAAAACATGACAAAGTATAATAAAAAAAAATGAAACATGAAAAACAATCCGGAAGAGAAGCTTGAAAAAGAAAAAAATTCAATGAAAAGAAGTCGGAAATAGTTCCAAGTCAACAACTTACTTGAGAAAGAAATAAATTAATCGCCTGAGTAGAAGAGACAATCATTTTAACAGAAAAAGGAATGGCTAAAAAATGTTTTTGAATACTAGCAATAAATAAATAGAAAAGCGATTAAGAGAAAAAAACCTCAAACAATGGTTATAGTTGAAGAGGTTCCCAAGATATTAGAATGTTCTGGAAAAGTCCCTTGAACAAATACAAGAGACCGTTATTATTGAGGAAGTGGACCCTCTCATGAACAAGCTTGACGTGTTCCTGGTTTCTTCCGAATTTTTTTTTTATTTTTTGGCAGTTACGCTTTGCGGTATCTACGTTTTAAGTGGATCTTTGTTTGTCCAAAGAAACTAAAATTTCTAACATCCAAAACCGAAAAGAACCGAACGTATAAAAATAGTTAGGAAATTATAAAAAAAAATATGTCCAAGAGTGGCAGTCCAGCAACTGCTGGACAATAGGTTGGAATAATGCCAATTTGTAAAGTTATTTTGAAAGCAGATATCTTCTACTTCGACTTTATGGAAATGTCATTGATAGTAACTGGTATATATAATACCAGTTTTTTCATTGTGCTTACGTAAGGCATATACAGGATGTGAATTCAGACCTTCACAAAAAAATCAATTTTTTTTTCTTACCGATGATTTAGAAAAACCACAATCGATTTGTAATTTATATTCTAGGGTAATCTATCCACGAATGGAAAAATACGTATTCGGCCGATTTTTTGATATCGCGCTTATTTTGAATATACGAGGTTTTTATTAAAATTAGCACATATTTTTGAAAATGTACATCTTACTTGTTTAGACCAATGCAAGTAATGGAGTTTTTTCTTCTTATCAAAAATCCTTGCGTACATGTAAGTGTCTTCCTATTCAGAATTGTAACTGTAGATACAGGGTGGCTGCAATGTTTTTTTTTAACGTGTCTCACGAATAATCCGTAAATTTTAATAAGCTGCCTGCTGTACGCTGTATAATTAAAACGAGTGACACTTTTGAACTTTTGAAACTTGCACAAATACCACCACGGTTTTTTATTTTTAATAAGATTAGTATTATCATACAGGGTGATCTTCCAAGAACTGCATGTTACGTAATGTTACCGAAAAATAAAAAATGATAATAATCTGAAAATGTTGTGGTTAGGATACCATAACCAGACGATGGGGACACTCTATCTACAAATTTTCAAGATATTGGCACTTCCGGATATACCGGAAACAAATGGCAACTTCTGTATTTTAAATAGCACATCCTGTATATTGTTGCATTTTTAGATTCTCCTTAAAATTATAAGACCATCTTCATAGAACGTACCATATGATGCTGATTTTGATCGTTTTTGTCATATTTACGTTTAACAAATGACATTTTTTGCATTACCTTGGAACGAATGATAATTTAGAAATTTTTAAACTTTGTATATGAAACACTTACACAATTATCTCAAAACGATTTTTTATAGGGTGACTATTACATACGTTTTACACGGTTTTACCAAATTTTCACAAATCTAGAATCGACTAGGCCCTCCTCTCTCATTAGAAGTTTCAAGTCATTTGTTTGGCATAACGAACTTGATTATTGCGATATTAAATATACCTCATTGTTACTATGCAGGCTTTATAAACGTTTTATAGGGATTTCCGTGTTATAGGAATTTGCGTGTTATATGTATGTGATTTGTCAGTGCCAGCAAACGTCAATATGAAAACCACGGTCAAAGTCAGCATGGGTTACGATATATGAAAATAATCTTAGTATTTTAAGTAGAATCCAAAAAAGCAAGAATATACAGAATATCCCATTAAAAATGGTTATCTGTTTCCGGTATAACCGGCAGTGAAGCCGCCATCTTGAAATTTTTTAGGTAGAGTGCCCCCATCGCCTTTAGTAGATTATAAAATTTTCAGATTTTTTCCATTTCTATTTTTTCGGTAACATCACGTAACATAACAGTTCCCGTAGGTCCATCCTGTATAGTAATACTAATCCTATAAAACAATTAAAAAACCCGTTTTGAGGTATTTGTCCGGACTTTCCTTACACATTTTCAAAACTTCAAACTTATCACCTTTTTTAGTTATACAGCGCACAGCAGGCAGTTTATTAAAATTCACGGAGAAGCTTATAAACAAATTTTGAAGCCACCCTACATAAACAGTTACAATTCTGAATAGAGAGACAGTTACATTAACGCAAGGATGTTAGATAAGAATAAAAAAATCCATGATTTGCATTGCTCTAAAAAAGTAAGAGGTACATTTTCAAAAAGTTGTGCTAATTTTAATAAAAACCTCGTATATTCCAAAATAAGCGAGATATAGAAAATCGGCCGACTATGTATTTTTCCATTAGTGGATAGATTACCAATCGAATTTGGTTTTCTAAATATAGTTTTGTAAATCTTCGGTAAGAAAGAAATTTTTATTTTTTGTGAAGCTCTGAATTTACATCCTGTATATGCCTTTCGTAAGCACAATGAAAAGCTCGTATTAAGACCAGTTACCAAACCAGTTATGGCATTTTCAAAAAGACCTCAAAAATTCATTTTGATATTACACATCGTCTAGAAGATATCTGCTTTCAAAATAACCTTAGAAATTTGCGTTATTCCAATCTATTGTCCAGAAGTGTAGTTAGGAGCACAATTTTTAAAATATCTCTAATTTTGGCTTAAAATCATCTAAAAAACATTTAAAACTTTCCTAAACAAATATTCTTTTTGAACCAATCTTCTCTTAATAAAAACTGACTTTTGCTTTTTGTAGAAGTACTATTTCGGACCAAAATTGTATAAAAACTTGACAAATTACGTATCATTAATTTAAAGGTACAGTTTTGGACCAAAATTGCCTTAACGCAAATCGATTTACATTACAATTATAGTTTCTTGGTTGAAAAAGTTTAACTTTGGCTCAAAATTACCTTTAGAGAATGAAAATCCAATAAGTCCAATTTAGGTCAATTAAAAAAAAATACGGAAAAAAAATAAAAAATTAGAAAACGTGACAGAGGATAAGACTAGAAAATTATGAAAAATAATAATTTCACATAAAATATATGAAAATTATAATTTTATTTAAACAAAAATGGGAATACGTAAAAGCGAAAACACACAGTTTTTTTAAATTGTCTAATAACAAATTAGTATGCATTACAATTCTTTGCAGTTTCGGTTAAAAAATAAATCAAAAGAATGAAAATCCATTGAAATGTCCAATATAGGTGAATAAAAAAAAACAAAAAGTTGAACGAAACATGACAAAGAATAATAAAAAATGTGAAAAATAAAAAAAAAACAATGAGGAAGAAAGACAAGAAAGAAACGGCGAAAAGAGTTACAGTAGACAAGAAAATCAAACAACCGCCAGCGACAGTAAATTTTGTCTTGGTATTTTTTTGGTTGCCTAGCAACTGAAATGGACTTATTGTAAGAGAAAAGGGAATACTTAAAAGGGAAATTTTCAGAAAAACCAGTAATAAAGAAGGGCGATCAAGAGAAATTGTTACAATAGAGAAAAAAGTAAAAAGCCTCAATGGTTACAGGTGAAGAGAAATTCATATTTCTAACATCTCAAGTTTAAAACTTTAGGTTTAAACTCTGGACTTGACGTATATTGTTTAGTCGTCAGCATCTTTCGTTCAATCTCAGGTGAATTTTAAAATTAAATAAAAAAAATATTTTCTCAAAAGAGTCTAAAAGGAAATAAAAAATATAAAAGAAATGAAGATTTTTAAAGATATTACATGCAAAATAATAATTGAATTAGATATACAAAATGTTTCTGAAACTAGTACCATAAATGTAGCCACACATATATCAAAAATTGCTTTGTTTGCCATGTACAAATTCCGAAACGTGTCGAGATAAATTTATGAAATTTGGTATGTTACCATAAGCCTTTTCTACAAATAAAGTAGATATGCACACATTTGTCCAGGGGCGGGTGAAGCGAGGGAGGTAGTGAGTAAAAAGTACCTAAAACTTACCTATAAACTCGATCGACAGTTTATTCTAAAGTAGAATAAATCCTAATCTGAAGATTTCTACATAAAAAAAGTACTCTTGTTGAAAGTCGATTTCTGCAATATTTTTCGAAAAAAAAAGAGAATTTTATTGTAAAGAGTAACATCGTTTTAGGGAATATGCTATAGGGTATAACCCTTCATACTCTGTGCATGAAAATCAAAGCATTTTTTGTTTTATGTTTGTGTAATTTTTTGTCTTATTTCGGAGCCCACAATAAGTGGTTGCATTTATGGTACTCTTTTCGAAAACACTTTGAATATCTCATTTACGCTTACATAGGAATACGACGTATTAATTAAAATGTTGTTACTCTTCACAATAAAATTCATTTTTCTCGAGAAATATTGCAGATAGAGACTTTAACAAGTAACATTAATTACTCACTATACGTTTTTGAAATATTAATTAAAACCTCAACTTCAAGATCTAATGTAGTTCGACAGAAGCTCCTCTGTCGATGGAGAAAGGCGGTCTCAGTGTCCTGTGGCGCAGTCGCGCCCACCTATAGCACTCTCAGAAAGTGCACTCCCCTGCTCCACAGTGGGTGCAGAGTGGACTGTCCACCATTCCTAGGAGGTGCATGTGTCTGTGTAGTATGCCGTGACCAGTAAGAATACCTATAAGTTCTTTCAGGCACTGCCGACTTCTTCCAAGTAGCCACGAGGCCTTGGATCTATCCGGGTTAGGGTAGATTTTTTTGGTATGTTTACATACGGGGTGTTCATTATAAAATTTAATTTAGCAGGCTATGAAATTTTGACAGAAAAGAATGACATAATCAAAAGAAGTAGACTTTTGATTCTCCATGCTTTTCTTTTGACGTTTCTCAGCAAACTAGATGAAATTTTATAATGAACACCCCGTATTACTGACTGTGTCCAGTTTGTCCTTTTACTCTCCCATGCCCACTTATTTAGAGTGTGAGAGACGTACCTTTTGCTTACTCCTAGACATCCACACTAGGCCGATTCATCGTCGCTCTCGTTTCCCTCAATGCCCCTATGTCCAGGAACCCATCCCGAAGTTACCGTTTTTGTTTCTGCCAGTGACTCTATAGCATCACTGCAGTCCTGAACGAGCTTTGATTTTGTGCTGTTCCTGCAGACGTTTGACTTCTGGTCTGGATGGTCTGGCTTCTGGCTCTTTGTTTGACTTCTGGTCGTGTGGCCACTTCGAATATTGCAAACACCTCCGCCTGGAAAACCGTCGTGTGGCTTTGCAAGGGAAAGCTCTCCTGCAGGAAGCCATCGCCACCCTCTTCATCCAGATTGGAACCTCCGTCACACCTAGTAAGGCATAGAGAGCTGGTCCCCGTGTTGTTCTGAACGCATCCGTTATGGCTAGACCTCTCTTTTTCTGCAGTCTGGCCAACCTCAACGCATAACAGGCCCTGTCCACCTCTGGCCACCAGATCACGGATCCATAGATACCCTCGATCTGATTACCGCAGGGCAGGACGTGTGGCTTTAGATCTCATCTCCTGCCCACTACCCTGCGCACTTGTCATACCAGTGTTGTCGACTTATTACATGCCTTTTCTACGTAACTTACCAAGTCAGCCCACTGTCGATGATCACCTTAGCCTCAGGCTTTAGCAGCAGAGGTTCCGCGTACAGCGTCGTGGACCGGAATCCTGTAGTTTTTCCTCTTTTTCGTGTAGAGCACAAGCTCTGTCTTGCCAGGATTGACTGACAGTCTCGTCTCGGTACACCATTGTTCTATTATTCTGCATGCCCTTTGCATTCTATCACAAACGCTGCCGAGAAACTTTCCTGGTGTCATGACCAGTCCGTCATCCGCATACGCGTGCGTATATACTGAACCCCTCGGTCTGTAGTCTCTTCAAAAGACCGTCCATTAAGAGACACCACAGTGGAGGTGATAAGCAGCTACCTTGTGGACAGCCGCCCTCGACCTCGATTTCCCTCCGGTGATCTCCCAGAGAAGCCGTCACCCTACGGTTGCGGAGCGCCGATCTGACCCAGCTTACCAACTTTGTTGGAATCATCCGGGCACTAAGGGCCTCTCAGATGTTGTTTGTTCTGGCTTTGTCGAATGCTCTCTTAATATCGAAAAAGAGTGCCAGCGGCACTTCTTTATTCAAGTATGCCTTCTCTATTTTATGCACTATCATGCAATCAGTCAAAATACTTTATTGTATCAAGAATCTCTTATCACAAAGCATGAATCAAGGCTTATCCTACTTGCACACAATCAATCATAACAATAAACAAAATAAAACATAACATTTACATGGAACAATATAAATCAAGTCATAAAATTATTTTATACAGTGAGTAACAATTCCAATCTAAAATTTATCGTTATAGAATTCCTCGAGTGTGTAATACGCCTGGTCAAGGAGCAGAGCCTTTAACTTTTTTTTTTTTTTAATTGTGCAATAGCTATTGATCTTCCTTAGATTCAGTGGCAAGTGGTTGAATACCTTTCTACTGTTAAACATGACTAAGTTGAAAATCTTACTTGACGTCGGTATGGACAAGGTACCTTATATACTTGACGTGTTCTATCATTACCAGCACTCTTGGTTACATGGCTACATTTGCGGTATATTAAGATGGCGGTTTCTAGAATAAACAATGCAGTAAGTGTCAGTATCTGGTGCTTTACAAATAGTGGACTGCACCTTTTTTGTTGTATAAAAACACTGTCAAACACTGTCCTTCCACAGGCAGCCCAATAACAGATTCCATATCTGAGGTGACTTTCAACCAGAGCAAAATACGCTGCCCTGGTCTTATGTTGGTTCAGTTCTTTGGATATTACCCTTAATGCGTAACAGCCACGTGCAATTTTCTTACTTATGGAGTCAATATGTTTAATAAATCTGAGACCGCGATCAATCCATATACCCAAAAACTTGTTATCTGCCCTTCCAGTAATCATATTGTCTCCAAGGGTTATCTCATTCAGCTTACACCTGAAAGACATCACGCCGATCTTTAAACAGTACTCTTTGACCTCTTCCCTTTAAATATGAGGCCAGCCATTGCAGTGCTTTTCCTCTGAACCCGTAGTATTCCAACTTACCCAGCAAAATGTCATGTCTCACACAATTAAATGCTTTTGATAAGTCGCTCAATATTGAAGCATCGATGTCCTCATCATTCAATGTCAGGTACAATGATTCCATGAATGCAAATATCGCATCACCTGTGCTTCTTTCATTACGGAAACCAAACTGCTCGTCACTCAAAATGCCATTCTTGTCAATGTAGGACATCATTCTTTTCTTAACAAGTCTTTCAATAACTTTTGACTTAGTAGGTAGCAGTGATATAGGTCGGAATGTCTGGCGAGTCATGACCTCCACCTTTATGCAGTGGCAACACAAGTGCATTCTTCAGGAAATGCGGAAAGTTGCCATCCAAAAAATGAACCGTCTACAGCTTCTGCCAGTACCGTCAGTGTTATGTCTGGTAGTCTTTTAAAAATACCTATTGTCATATTATGCTCCCCCCTTGCTTTTATGTTGGTTGTATTGCTTATAATGTCTTTTGCTTCGGTGATGTCTGTCGGAAACAGGAAGAACGACTCGTCCACAGCCCCACCATTCAGGGCCCCGCCATAAAGAGACCGCACTATGCAGAAGACTCCATAGTGCGGTCTCTTTATTTCCTCATCTTGATAATGAGAACCAAGAGAGGCGTAAAAGTCATTCAGCTCATCTGGTGAGAGTCTTGACTGACTTGCCCGGTAGTCCCCATTCTGGGGCACATTCTGACCCCTATGCTCACTCATCACCCGCCATCCTTCCCTCTGCTTATTTGGTGCATTGTCCCATCTGCTTCGATAAAACATCTTCTTTGCGTCAGCCAAGGGTTTCTGGTATATTTGCCTGTACGTGGCAAAATAAGCTTAAAATGGTTTGCAGTCACGAAAATGCTTTTTTAAAAACCTTATAAATCTCATGTTTTTGCTAGATACTCGTAAACCTTTAGTTATCCAACAAGTCCTTCTTTTATGCCTAACTTTTCTTAATGGAAAGCATGTGTTGAATATGCTCAACAGTGTCTGGTAGAAGTTATAAAGATGACCGACAGTATCTTCCACCCACCACTGAGCCCTGTAGCACATATCATCAAATCGCTCAAAATTAGCCTTACCAAAATGTCTAGAATATTTTGTATCACTTTTTTTTGCTTATCTGAGTGCTTAAAGTAGCCAATGATGGCCTCGTGATTGGCTACTCCAGGAATAACATTGCATTTCAAACACAACTCTCTAGGAATATTAGTCCACATATAATCAATTAAAGTTGGGGAATGTGCTGTGACTCTAGTTGGGCCATCCAAAAGCCAAATTATAGAAGCATGTTCACAAAGTGTTTATCTGAGGTGATGAAGTGAGTTAATCCATATTTGAGTCACCGCACACCACCCATCGTTCATCAATTGGCAATTGAGTGAGCAACAACTCCATACTAGAAATAAAGACACCTACATTCCCTCGCGGTGACCTATAGAAACACACAAACTAGAGTCTTAATACTGGTGAATACACTATTCAAAACTCAACGGATTTTATTAAACTTATCTATGACAATAAATTTATTTGTGATATCATATGCCTCCTCCACCAGTATGGTTTCGCCAACCTTGCTTTGAGACTGGTTGGATCTACCTATCGCCGTGTAGCTTGGTATGTGAACTGGCTCATCGGATTTTAGCCAATGTTCACACACCATAACAATTTGCGGACTGTCGTATTCAGCCAACAGTAACTGCAGGTTGTTAATCTTATTTCTAATTGCCTGATGAACATTCAAAAACACTATACCAATAAACTCACCCCCCCGCGGACACGCTAAAAAATGTTCTTTGGAGTTTTCAGGGTTAACCCTCTCAACACCCCCGTTCAATGTCAACAAATCTCGCATCCATACTGGTGCTGCTGTCTGAATTTTCGTAGCTTGGTTCTCAAAGTCTGTTCAATCAGTTCCAAAATTCTTCAGTTTGTTCCTTATTGCGATCTTCCCTGTCCTCTCTTTCCCTGCAACTGTTCAGAATGGTTGTCCTAACCGATTTGACCACAAGCTGATTCCTCGATAGACCGGGCTTGCTTTCACATACAAAGTTAATGGATCACACAAGGATTGGATAGTGTGCCTACAACCTTGTTGGCCTCTAATATCAGTGATAAACCTTAATGAGATGTTTCTCTTGAAACTCGAGTAGCTCGTAATAAAATTGCACAGCTTAACATAAGCCGCCTTAGCCACACATTGCAAGTCGCATTTAACCACGAGCACCAAATTCGTGAATTTGTTTATGGCGAGAATTTCCTTCAGGTGTAACGACCTTGGAACGCCCTTGCTGGTAGCAATACAGAGCAGCATCGTGTCGCTGCGTGAGAGTTCAGTTGGCATTTCAAACATTCTGTCGGCCAATCTCTGTATGCCATCCCTCCCCCTCTCAATCCATACTTCAGACTTGTATCCTTCACTTAGTTTGGTTCTTAGTGGTTTACCCAGATTTGTGATGCATAAGTCGCCACAAAGCAAAACCTTGCATTTTTTTCCACTATTCTGATTTTCATATACATTGCCTTCAGTCAGCGATCTCAACGAAAGACACAGTTGTCTTTTTATGGGTTCGGAATTCACAATGAGCTCAGTTTCAATAGGCTGTGTACCTTTCTCTCCGTACGTTGATAATAAATGTTTGAGTAGTCTTGCGGATTCGAGTTCATCCTCTACACTCCAATTTTCCAGCTCAGTCTGGGTACCGATTTCGACCAACTGTTGTTTGTCCATGTCTTTTTGTGACTTAATGGTGACGCAGTCCTGTAGTTCTCTCAGCTTTGTCAGATATTCTTCGTTCAACGTCACTGTTTCCTCATATTTCCTCTCCGTCTCTCTTTTCAGCCTTTCAGATTCCCTTCTAATCACATTAGTCGACTTAGGGTGACCTTTACAAGTTCAAGTAAAACTTCAGATTGAAGATAAAACACCAGACTTGATGTACATTGTATTGTTTACCTGACAGATAAACAATGCAAATGTAGGTTATATCTGGAGTTTTATCTTCAATCTGAAATTTTACTTGAACTTGTAAAAGTCACCCTTATTAAGTTCCGTCAGCTCCTTATCCAACAATTTCTTGGCTTGTCTCAATGAGGCCAGCTCTGTGTTGAGCTCTTGTTCTCTTTCTGCGACCTTGTCCATGAATACTTGGCTGTTCCTCCTAAGTCGTGCAATTGTTCGGTCTCTAGCCTGTAAGTCTCTTTTTAATTCACCAATCTTGGACAATCTATCCTTCAACAATACCAACGTTTCAGTCTGTAGTGTCGGTCGACTTCCTTGTAGTGTAGGCATGTTGCTCTTTGAGCGAAACATCTTGGATTTCCATTGATCGATTTCAAGTGAAACTCGAAACTCTGTTTCACTTGAAAACGAGCAGAGATTCCACTGCTCGAAAAGTCGTGTAAAAACTCAATAAAGGCAATGGAAGTCCAAGATGGTTCGCTTAATAGCACATCATTGTCTAACACCTTTAAATAAATGTTGCTTTTTGTTTATGGGTTGTCTTGCCAAAATTATCTCTGTAAGGTATCTATCGACTGTCTTTTCTAACGTTTTCGTTAAAACTTTTTAAATTAAAGGTAAGAATTGCGAGAGTAATATAAAAGTGCTTAATAAGTTCAGGCTGTGCTTAGTCCCTTTGGAGCAACATGAATGTTCTGATAATATATATATTTTTAATAATGCCTAAATGAATTTTTTAAACTCACAATTGCCTCTTTAACATCTTATTCATTTTGTAGCTAAATTTTTAATAGTTTTAGGAAATTTACCGCGCGATCCTTGGCCTTCAAAAATCCATTAATCTTATTTTGCCAATACCTGAGGTTAGGAGTGAACAAGATTTTGAAAAACCGGTTTTTACTAGCCTATTTGGATGTTATTTGGCTACTTTTTCATAAACAAAATATCATATCATTCCATTTGTTTTTTTTTAGAATTTGGGACATGGTGTCAAAGCTAGCGCCCTGGCGGAGAAGGATTCAACTAAATTAAATATATTTTGTTATGTTCTTATTGCCCAAGGAATGCCTTTTTAACGATACAAAATTTGTTAAAATCGGAACACCCCCCACCATCTTTGTTTTTGAAAGAACAGAATTTTTTTTTTACGAAAATGATAGATAAACTAGTTCTCTTTAAAAATATAAAAAAAAAATTAGTTTATTATGCGAAATTTAAAAATTACGCTCTCTGGTAGTCATTTTTAGAACTTGAAAATTTTTTCCAGCGATTCTTCGTGGCCGATTTACCCAACAATTTTTTTTACCCCAAAGTCATACGAAGAACGGTTCCCGAGATATGGACAGTCTTATTGAGTCACCCGGTACAGAAGCCGTGAAATAAACACCATGTATATGTGCGATCGTACTCAATGATAAATTAGCACCAGTGGCGATGTCTCAAATCTTGTTCCGTGCCTCGTCCCGAACACATTTACAATTAAATAAACGATCGTACATTTCCATAGGTACGATTTTATGGCGGCGCTAAACGACGCTGCCAACGTCGTATTTTTAGCGACTAGATAAATGACGTTGCGACGCTTATGAGCGTTTTGTTATTACACGGCGACCGACGCCCCAAAATAGCCAACAATGCCGGGCGCGGACATGACGGCGCCACTGGACCGTTTTGCACGCGATAAATATTGCGTAATTGGTCCTAAAAGCTATTATTGCCATCATCTAGTCCAGTTAATTCTCCTAAGGTGAAGTTCCGATTAAATCGCAGCTTATTAGGAATGTCTATGGGAGCGATGATGTAAGCGCTGAGCAGAAGAAACGTTCTTAATTGGGTTGAAACGATGGATGGATAACTGATTCAGGAATGCGTAAAGCTCGTTTGAATAATGGAGGAATTTTTGGTGTTTACCTCGAACGTGGCTGTATTTCTGTTGATGATTTTTATGGGAAACACAGTTGACGCTTTAGACAAGAACCAAAAATTTACTTCTTGACAATTCTGAATAAGCAGTTATCACGCCAAAGCTTAATTAGCTACCTTACTTTAATCCTAGAGCTTTAGCATTTCATATTTCCCCTTATTATAAAGTATCTTTACCTGTAACAACCCACGTCTTCATCAGGAAAACACAAATCCATCGAAATAATTCTAAGAAAATCCAATACTCATGGTAAAGTACCTCTTTGGGACTAATGGACGGTCTTCCGGGGTTTTTCCCTTGCTAATTACCTACAGACATTAAGTCACCATAAAGTAGGTACTCAAGGTGTTGGCTGGTGTGCTAATAAGTCTAGCTAAATAAAGGAAACTGCGAATGGTCATATTGGCCCCTAAATGTTTCCAGGAAATAAACAGCAACGAGGCGTTTAACCCAGCAAAAGGGTATCTACGAGTTGGCCTCCACTCAGGCCTGAGCCAAAGCTATCCGAGATGTGCTTGGGTGCTTGCCCAGGTACTTTTACGGAGTTGTTAATGATAATAATATGCCGATCCGTGGCACTGTTATTAGTTTAAACGGATTAAGGTCGTCTGTTATTATTAATGTAATTGCCTGCCTTCGCTGGAACGTTACTTAGATGTATCAGAGAGCCGAACCGGCCAAATGGTACGTTCAAGATTTAATGAGCCAATTAAGCTGTATGGGCATGGTAATTATTATATGCATGCGGCTTTATGCAAGATTAGTGCCGAAAGCGTCGATTTTTTGTTGAAATAAAAGGATTAAAAAGGGACGCCTCTGGCTCTTACATACAGGTGTTTGTTAGGTGACGTCGATAGGAAGTCAAGCTGGGGTCGCTCTGGCAGCTAACAGGTATATTTATTCGGTAACAGGTTTGATATGAGGGGTATCTTGGCGATAAAACACCCTTTTACGAGGGTTCCACCCTGTAAATTAACCTTTAAATCACCTCTACGATTTTTTTTGTTAGTTAGAATTGAATAGTCGAGACGAATTGCTATATTTTAATGAACAAATATGAATGTTCTCTGTGCCAAAAACACCACTCATCGCGAACAAAATAATAGCGTGATGTTTCTATCTGGAATCCTCAGGCTTATAATTCCATTACCTACGTCAAAACAGGATAAATCATAGAAATAGAATGCGGCTATATAATACGGCTATATAATATTTTTGGCTATCCAAACTAACCATAAACTAATTAAGAAGTCAAGCTTTGCCATCTTATATAAATAGATATTTACTGGTCAAGGATAATAATTTTATCGCAATTCACCACCGATGAAACAATAGTACGGGGTGTTCATTATAAAACTTCATCTAGTTGGCTGTGAAATGTCAAAAGAAAAGGATGGAGAAACAAAAGTCCATTTATTTTGATTATGTCATCCTTTTCTGTCAAAATTTCATAGCCTGCTAGATGAAGTTTCATAATGAACACCCCGTATATTGTGCAACTAAGGCCAAAAATTGACCTTTTCACACGAGTGTGACTGTTTGAACACGAGCCGTTGGCGAGTGATACAACGTTATAAGAGTGTGAGGACTGATTTTCGTAGGTGTCGCGTACGGTGACTGTGTATTATTTTGTATATATATGTATTATTTGCATATATTATAAAATATATGCAAGCCGTTTATATTACGTGTACGTTGTGCGCACGCTCCTATACAGAAGCGTGCGCAAAGTGAACTTTGCGCACGCTGTTTGCAAAATGCAATTTGAACGGTAGTTAGTATTGCGCATTTGTTCATTTTCGAGGCAGTCGTAGAAAAGCGTTTTTGTAACATGTTTATTAGGATGTTGATGAAAACTTGTATTACTTACTCACTTATTTTTGACATCTCGTTACCTTTGAAATCTTTATTTTTTTATACTTATCTCTTTCTTTGTTGAGAAGATGCGATAAAAATGCCAAAGTCAGATTTCCAACGCCTACTTAATGTCAATGATAAGTGAATAATATGGAAATACTTTACTTAAAACGATGTTATTGCCTAGAGAAAAAGTCATGCAACGAATGCTCCTCTACGAAAAGCTCAGAGCGCTCCAGAGCCCTAAGAGTATTCTTATCGTTTAATTTTTATTGGGAAAACAAAGGATGGGAATACTCTAAGAACCTCCACTCCAAATAAGTACCAAAGTTAATTCTGATAAAACGTGGCGGACAAGTAGTTATGGCACGCTAGAGCCATGGCGTTTTGCTGGTTGCCTCTATTAAGGATAGACTTAATAATTTACTCAAACGAATTGCAACAATTGTCTGTGATATCAAGAATAAAATTATTGTCTATTTATTTAAATGTTTTTCTAATAATTCCAAAACTAATTTATTGGAAGAATTACTGTTCTTATGTACAAAGATTCTTTATTAAAAGCGAATTACATAAAAATCGAGAGCTTAGACAAATGCTTCATTTTTCGGATACATTTGGCAACCTTCCACATACCATTTGAAGTAGAAGCAGAAGCGCGTAGTCTTCGTATGGTTTCCAAAAGCGCAAAAGACAAGTTTACCAGATTTGGTGACAATCTTGAAGAAAAAAGATAATTCTGCTGAATTTTAACAATACTCATAGTTTCTTCGGGTTTTTTTCGATTTCTTTTATAGCCACAGTAGTTTCTGGTAATTTGCCGTCCTCCTCAACAATAATAATTTCAGATTTTTCATGTTTTCCATTTGTTTTCTTCATAACTGTTTCTTTTTTCTATAAGTTAAAGGCGCTTCGACGGTAGAAGTTGAACTCTTTTCCACAATGACTGAGCTTTGAGTTTTTTTTCTTCCTCTGCAGTCACAAATTCGGTTGTCACTTCTTTGTCACCATTTTTTTTTAATAATTCCTTTTCACAACCGCTTATTAGGTAGGTACTTCGTTTTCAAAAACTGTTATTTATTTCTTGAACATCCTCGGGTAGTTCTAGAATTGATAATCCGAATCTTCAAATTTTTCTTTAACAATAACTGTGATGAGTGGCTTTTTGTAGCCTCCTCTATTGTAACAACTTATGCGCCTTCTTTGCCCCTAACCTTTTTTCCTTTTTTATATTACTTTTGTAAGAACAGCTTCTTCTCTAATAGAGGTCTCATTCATGTATTTGCTCAGGGGTTTCCTCGGGAGCATACTTTAAAGTCTTAGGAATCTCTTCAACTGTTTGAGGCTTTTTACGTTTCCAAAATGTTTGTAAGTTGTAGACGATTTTGGCCAAAACTGAAAATATCATAAATGTGTGCTTATGAATATCTCTTTTGAAGGTAATCTTCAGATTTTTCCACTTTCTCAATAATTTATGTTGTATAGTTTATGTTGTATAGAATTATTTTTCTTTCTTGTTTTATTCTTCATATTTCTATATTCTTATTATTTCTCGTATTTCGTAAAAAATATTTTATATTTTTGTTTGTTTTCTAGGTATTTTTTTTTCCAAGATTGGTCTTTTTCATCGATTTGTAATGAAAATTTATTTTTTCTACGACTGCGTCGAAAACTAACAAAAGCGCATTACTAACTACCGTTGAAAATCGTGTATTGCAAACAGCGTGCGCAAAAAGTCCACTTTGCACACGCTTCTGATTGATTTCCACATGCCTTGCGTATATTTTATAATACGAATGATACTTTATGAAGTAAAGTGTTGTGACGTTGTATCACTCGCCTATGGCTCGTGTCCAAACGCTCACACTCGTATAAAAAGTGCAATTTTCGACACTAGTAGCACAATATACTATTAACCACTTTTGACCTCAAACTTAAATTGATTTTGCCCAGAAAGTTTTAATCTGACATTTTTTACGCTTTGAGTAATTTTTAACTGATTTTAGCCATAATCTTAAGTTGAATTTCTTTAAACACTCCAAATTTGTATTTTTACACCAAACAATTTTTAGTAAAAAAATCCAAACTGTCATGCTTAGATGAAATGGTTCATTTTTAATCGACTTTAATCCTAATTCTAACCTGATATTCTCCAAAAATTCCAAATTTGCACTTTTACTTTGTGTAAATTTTCAACTACTTTTGACCCTATTCCTAACCTGAATTTGTCCAGAAACTTTTAGTTTGCATTTTTAGACGCTTTGAGTAATTTTTAACCGATTTTGGTCGAGATAATCTTAATTTGAGTTTTTGTAAACGAATGTTTATATACATATTTAAAAACGTCTTTGGGCGTATTACTTTGAACTTACATAATTTGGGTTATTAAAATGTATAATTGAACCTAACTGATGGTGCTACAAGTGCAACTGAGCAGTTAATAATATGTTTGCCTATTGTTACGGGATTTGGGTTCCAATAATTTATCGTCAATTAACTACACACTTTTATTTACTTTTAACTCTTACAACACGTGTAAAACACAATTACTCGCTGGTTTATATACCCGGCCTGAATACACTCTCGTATTTTCGAGAACGGAGGCGACTGCTCCCGGTTCTCGTTTACAGTAGATGGGTTTCCGGGGTCGCGGTTGGCGCTCGGCGTTGTCGCTTCGGCCCGAATCTCTGTAGACCGACGCTCGGGCGCAACATTGCCCCCTCTTAGTTCTGATCGTCCCGATCAGAGAAATCTCCACGACTGTAAGTCTTTAATCGTTCAAGATGAACCACTTTCATCTTTGCTCTAGGGGTACGTTGGATCCTGTATACTACGTCGTTGATCCGTTTGGTGACTGTTTATGGACCCTCCCAACTTGGAGACAACTTGGGTGACTTTCCTTTCTTCCTCTGTGGATTACATAGCCACACCAAGTCATCTGCCTAAATAATGCAGAATTCGCCCTTAGTCATATCTGACTTTCATCCGATCGCTGGAATTTTTATCTTTGTCCTCACGTTTCGATGGATTTCCTTTAATCTTTCTCGAAGTTCATCCGCATAGTTCTGGACATCTTGCACTGGTTCTTCTGGTGATCCATACACCAAATCTACCGGAAGACGAAGTTCTTTATCAAATATAACCTTGGCAGGGGTATGTCCTGTCGTGTTATGCACTCCACCTCTGTAAGCCATCATTAGAAGAGGCAGAAACTTGTCCCAATCTTTCTGGTGGTCCGCTACCATTTTGCAGAGGGATTGATCCGTGGTTCGATTGAAACGCTCGACCATGCTATCTGAGTGTGCATGGAGCGGAGTTTTCCTTGTTTTGCGGATTCCCAGAAGTTCCATGATCTTCTTGAAAAGTTGCGATTCAAAATGCCGTCCCTGGTCCGAATGAAGCTCTAATGCTACACCGAATCTACTGAAGAATTCGTCAACCAAGACCCTTGTCCCGCTGTTAGTTTCCTGATTTGGTAATGCATAAGCTTCAGGCCATTTACTGAAATAATCCATGGCAACTAAGATGTATGTGTCTGGCCATCGTCCGTTTCTGGAAAAGGATCTGCCACGTCGATCGCAATTCTTTCAAATAGGGCACCAACATTGTATTGCTTCATTTGCCCCCTAGTCTTTCTTTGGGGCCCTTTTACGGAGCAGCAGGTATCACAATTTCTGCACCACTCTTCGCCGTCATCTCGGCAATTCACCCTGTAGTACCTTTTCTAAATTCTATCTTATTCACTCCAAAATGACCTCCAGACACTCCATTGTGCATTTCTCGCAAGACATTTTTCCGTCTACTTTCTGGTACGACAAGCTGGAGCGTGGCAGTTTTCCCGTCGGGGCTTTCCCAAGTCCTTTTTAGTAAACCATTCTCAATCGCCAAGGAATCCCATTGAGCCCACATAGCTTTTACTTCCGGGCTCTTGTCTGCTATGTCCTTCTAATCAGGGCTTTGATTTTCAACTTCCATTGACGTATTAACCCCACAGCATTATCGGTTGTTTGTTCGACCTTCATTTGTTCAGTGGTCCAATGTTCGTCGACGTCAATCCTGGTTCTCCTAAGAATGCTTAGTCCTTCTCGTTGTTCTACTCGTTGGCAGTGTCGACATTCCCCTTTACAAGGTCTGCGTGATAATGCATCTGCGTTACCATGAGATCTGCCTAGACGATGTTCAATGTTGCCAGAGATGGCGAGGCTTCTTCCAAGCTGTCCAATTCGGTCCATATTTCTTCTGTAGCCAATGTCGTCTGCGTCCTTGATTGGTCGAAATATGCTCATTTGCTTTCTGAATTCACGCTTCTCGTCCAACAATTGCTTTTAAAATGGGTTTGGCTGCGGCTCTTCCTGTACGTTAACTATTCTAACTCTGTAGCCCGTGTTTATTCTCGACGCCTCATACTCCAATGCCCGAATTAATGCCTCATTTGCACTGGAAGGACAAGTCAACCTCAAATGGCATTTCATTTGAGGTCACGTTCACTGTCGCGAACTCCTTCGATAAACTGCTGGACTGATAGCTGGTCAAGGAAATTAGAGGGAGCCGCAGGATACGCTAATCTTGTCAAACGCTCAATGTCCGCTCCAAATTCCTGTAGATTTTCGCCTGGTTTCTGCTGCCTCATCCGTAGTTCTGCCTGGTAGATTATTTCGCGATGAGTATCACCAAACCTTCGCTCTAACGCCGCGGCACTTGGGTTGTAATTACACTTTTCAGTGGTAGACAATGTAGGCATGATGTCTGCAGCCTTTCCTGTCAAAGCTACTAAAATTTCGGTAGCCTTGTCCGAATCTATCCATCCATTTTTAACTGCTGCGCTCTCAAATTGGTCTTTATAACTGCTCCAAGAAGTAGTGCCGTCCAAAATTGGAGGCCTAGTACTGTTTAGTCGCTCAGCGGTTGAAGTTGGCTCACTGCAACGTGTTTCCCAGATCCGCCACCGTTCTTCTAAGTCCATCATTTTCATCTTTACTTCATGTTTGATTTGATCCACGTCTTGTTTGACTTGATCTAAGTCTTGTTTGACTTCAGTCGTTGTGGTTGAGACAAGTCTTGCAACTCGCGACGACCATCAGAGGAGAATCAGAGAAACAGAGGAGCTTGATTTTTTCTTTATTCCTTTTTCTCAAGTTGCCTTTGTTTTTCTTGTTCTTCCAGAAAATTTCTTTGTTCCTTTTTGTCGAACTGCCTTTGTTTTTCTTGTTCTTCCAGAAAATTCCTTTGTTCCTCTTTGTCCTTTCCTTGTCAGCATTTCTTTTGTGAGCATTTCCAGGTTTCAGTTCCAAGTGCTGCCAGTTGTTCATCGATGACTTTTGTCATAGCTCGAGTATATGGCATGTAGAAAACACCAAAGTTCTTTCACTGTACTTACCACGCAAAATTCGACAACCTCTTTGTGCGTAAAGAATCAAATTTGACGAAAACTACCCCACTTCTGACACCAGTTGTTACGGGATTCGTGTTCCAATAATTTATCTACAATTAACTACACATTTTTACTTTTCACTATTACAACACGATTAAAACACAATTACTATCTACTAACAATTCGCACTGTTCACTTATTTCACTTATTTACTACACTGCCTATCAATGCGATTCAATTTCGCGCGGCTCGCTTGTTTATATACCCGGCCTAAACACACTCTCGTACTGTCGAGAACGGAGGCGACTGTTCCCGGTTCTCGTTTAGTCTAAATGAGTTGGTCAAGCGTAGCACTATGAGGACGAGCAACTAAAAATTTAATGAGAAAATTATGGCAATTTTATTTTATTACATATCTATCAGCAAAATGGCGGCAACAATGCACCATTCCGCAGAGCGGCAACATTGCATAGTAATACAATTTTTAGCCATTCTCTTGCTGTTAGTTTAAGTTAGTTTGCGAAATGACCAAATTTATAGTTTAAAGTTCAAAATTAAAAATTGTATTTACAGTGTGTAAAATTATGACTAAAATATTGTTTGTGCATTATGTGATGTGGTCCATCGGCAGAAATCGAAGCATTTGAAGAAACGGTAAGTAAACGCCTTAATTCGTGTTTTCTTTATCTTTATAAGAGCCAACTTTCTTCCAAGATTCTTCTAGAACTAAAAAGGGTAGATATCTGAATCGAGGGACCAATATTACGTACATTCAATAAGATTAGTTTGTGTTTGCAAGGGATTCAAGCACCAGTTTTTAAGTAATCCTGCTGCTAACGGGGGTTCATGAGAAAACATCATCTAGAAGGCTATGAATTTTTGACAGAAAAGGATGACGTAATCAAAGTAAATGGAATTTTTTCTCCATCCTTTTCTTTTGACATTTCATAGCCACGTGGAAGATGTTGTTAAAGAAATACCCCTACAACCTACCTTTATTAATTGTTTCGTGCTTTTTAAGTCTATGCAGGATAATTTAAATTCGACCCTCACCACTGGAATCTCGGAAACCATAGGAGATACGGGGTCGGTTAAATTGGGGCAAAGTTGCGCATTTTGAATTTTGAAATTCGCAAAATTTTGAAATTTTTATAAAAAAAATGTCTGAGTCTATTTGAAGAGATAATCGAAAACGATTGATACATTTTCATGGTAATCATCTCATTCTAATCCGACGTTTCGATTTTCGGAAACCATCATCAACTTTTTATTTTTCTTATAGATGCCATATTGGATTTTTTGACACAAAAATAGTGCGTTTTATTCTGATTTCATTGATGTAAAACCTGCTAGAATTTTCTTTCGTAAATGTCCCTGACTCACTAATTAACCCTTTATAACCTTCTATTTGTCTATGTCTTCTATCTGTCTATTGTTTGGTACTTTAGCTTACCTATAGCTCGATTAAATAAGACTACTGCTACGGCGGCGGTATTCGCCTTTTATACAAAATCTTAAAAATACAGAAAAACCTAGAATATTCTTAGAAGAAAAATATTTGACAAGAGTCATATAAAAAAAGTCGTAAATAACCGCGTTCTAAATAATAAACAGAGCAATAAATTATTCGTGACAGTTCCTATGCCGCAGCGCCCGGATAGGCCGCAAGCCGCGAAGGTCCAACCTCCAATGTCGCTCCGCCTCCCAGGGAACAGATAGAGTTCCATGCTATCGTGCTAATCGATCCAGATGAACAACCTCATCTTTGACCTGAGGGTCCGCTGGATCCTATACACCATGTCATTAATCTTCTTAATGATTGTATAAGGCCCTTCCCAATTTTGGCTAAGTTTGGCTAAGAAGTTGATCCTCCATCGCTTGATGCTGGCTTCTAGTCACTGGCATAAACACGTTATGTCCGGCAATGAAGCACTCACTTACGGTTCAGCAATATTAGTCCTCAAATTCACACTTCTGACATCAATTGTTGCGAACTCAGGGTTCAATAATTCCAGTGTAATGATTTAACAGGAAAACACTATTTATTTACCACAGATACAAACAAGTACAATTCGACTACTAAATAGCTCACTACTTAACACTTTATAGCCTTCTATTATCGATTAGTATTTTAGCTTACCTATAGCTCGATTAAATAAGTCTACTGCTACGGCGGATCTATTCGCTTTTTATACAAAATCCTAAAAAACAGAAAAACCTATAACATTCTTTGAAGAAAAATAATGGATAAGAGTACATAAGAAAAGTCGTAAATAACGTTCTAATTCGTAAAAATGCGTTCTAAATAAACAGAGCAATAAATCACTCGTGACAGCTTACATGCTGCGGCGCCCAGATAGGCCGCAAAGGTCCAACCTCCAATGTCGCTCCTCCTCCACGGCCGCCGCTCACTGTAAGAATGTCATCCTAGTTGACCTTGACTTCACCGAAACTTTCTGTTTTATGACATCACTTGACAGTAGTTGTCATTCGAGATTAGGCGGTTAGCACATAATAATGCAACAGCCGCACAGAATATTATTTAAAAATGTGGACCAAAGTTTAGTTGAGTTTAGAGCTTTTGAAAAGCCAAGAATGAAGTATGGAAGCAGAATAAACGAAGAAACCAAAAATAATTTATTGGCAGGGGTAAACAAAGTTTTATGTTGCAAAAAAAGTGAAGTAAAATGTTCATGCAATTTATATGCGAATTCTTCAAAATCAACCTATCAAGTCGCGTCAGATGTCCATGTCCCATAGTTTTGGGTCTGGAGAGAATTTAAAAAAAGTGGTTTGAAATGTTACAAGATAAACATTTCTTAAAAACTACATCCAGGTAGCTAGTTTCTTCGAAATTCTTAAATTTAATTATTTGGACCGACGAAAGTAATTTTACAAACTGTAGCGTCTTGAATGGAAACAATGAGAACAATAACCCTAGACACTTTAGGGAACTAAGACCACAAGTGCGGTTTAAAATAAATGTGTGGGGTGAAAATTATAACGACCAAATCCTGGGACCTCGTTTTTTCGATGGGGCTTTGAATGGTAAAACATATCGCCGGTTCTTGACCAATGAATTTGAAGACTATGTTGATGATACTTTGCCCTTTAAGAATTACTTACAATACATGTTGGTTTCAGCATGATGGGGCCGGAGCCCCTCCACATAATACTAGAGCAGTTTGTGAGTATTTGGATGAAAGGTTTCCTCATAGATGGATGGGAAATTCGGGTGGGATGACCGGCAAGATCTCCAGACCTTACAGTTTTGGATACGTTTTTGTGGAGCACTTTGCAAAATGGAATGTATGGGGAGCAAGAAAACAACACCGTAGAAGATGTTCAAGATAACATTGTTGTCCAATTTAGATCTATGTTTTAGAAGAAAGGATATTGCCAGGGCTGTCTCTAACTTACATTGTCGCGCTCGTTTATGTATCCAACACTTATTGTAATATTTTATTTCACATCTAAATTGGTTTCTAGTTTCTAGATTTCTCTTAATTTTTTTTTGTTCATATAAAATTTTATATTGATGCTTTTTAACACATCCCGTTTGTCTTGATTTGAAAAAATAATTTGAATTGAAAAAATTATATGCTAACCGCCTAATCTCGTTTAACAACTACTATGGAACTGCAGATAGCGGGTGTAGGACAATTAAACAGCTACTTCACAGTTGCGAATGCGCCAACGTTTCGATCTTTATTTAGATCTTCTTCAGGGCTAAAAGATATGGTAAATGAACATTCTATAAAAACACTCAATGCATGAACAAAATCATTAAAAGACATCGATCAAAAATACACATAAGTACATCGATAAAATTGCATAAAAGTACATATTACCAATTAAAAAATTAAAAAATTAAAAAACAAATTTAACAGCTAACAAATACACTTAACTTTCTACAATAAAGACATAAACCGTGCGTCGTACGTGCCTATTTTCTCAAAGTGATAGACGGTATACTCTGATAAATAGTGGATTTGCTTACCTTAATTCAGTTTGAGAAGCATGTCACCTAAGCTACATGTATGTCTTTTACCGGACATTAAAACAATGATTAATCCATATCTTTTAGCCCTGAAGAAGATCTAAATAAAGATCGAAACCTTGGCGCATTCGCAACTGTGAAGTACCTGTTTAATTGTCCTACACCCGCTATCTGCAGTTCCATCGTATTGAAAAGGACACAAAGGACACATATTAACAACTACCGTTAAGTGATGACATAAAACAGTAAGTTTTGACGAAGTCAGGCCAACTAACACGATGTTAGTTTTAATTACATTTTTTGACTTTTACGAGAGCAAGTTATAACAAATTATACATCAATGAAATCAGAATAAAACGCACTATTTTTCTATCTAAAAATCTAATATGGCGTCTATAAGAAAAAAAAAAGTTGATGAGGGTTGCCGAAAATCGAAACGTCGGATTAGAATGAGATAATTGGCAGGAGAATGTATCAATCGTTTTCAAAAAACTCATCAAATAGGCTCAGAAAAAAAAATAAAAACATTTTCTCGAAATTTCGCTTTTTTTAAATCTTTGGACGTATCGGATTTTTTCAAGTTTTAAAACGGCAATTGATAAAACTTAAAAAATGCACAACTTTGCCCCAGTTTAAGCGATCTCGTACCTCTTATGGTTTCCGAGACCCTAATGGTGAGGATCGAATTTGAATTACCCTGTATAGTGTATACTATCTCGTTCACGAGGAAAACAATAGTTTCCTTACATTTTTACATACTAATAATTCCAAGGATTTGTTAATACATACTTATAAACTTTTACTATTTATTTACGAACCGAGCTCTGATGTCGGGTTCAAAGTCCAACCGATTCGTTGAAAAAAAAAACGTGCAATAATTGCCGATGCACGCACCCTAGAACAATCGGTCAAGGTCTCGGGGGAGCGAGCTCACCTCACCTGGACCACCTGACTCACCCATCCATCCGCCACTGCCTACCCAGATTAGTTGCATCGGCGATGCGGCGGTACACCTGCCGACCCAACAAATTCCTTCCCAGCGGGACTGCTGTTAACTCTCACACTTGTCCAGACAGCTGGCGCCAACTGCCGCCCCTCCCCACCGCCCCCTCGTCGTGGGGCCCAACTCTGCCGCCGCTTTTACAACAAAAACAATCATGTCAACCCGGACTTGATCGCAGTCGTTTATGCTTGTTCGTTCAGTTCGTTCGTGGTGTGCAGTCGAAGTTTTCGTCCGATTTTAGTGTTGAGCACACAGTGGACACTTTACGACGATCGTCTTTTGTTTTCCGCGGGTTTCAAGAAGTTTGTTAAAAAGGTTCGCGGCGCTAGTAGTGAGTTTTTGTCAAATTGTTTTAGTGAGCGGCTTTTATGCCGAATAATATTATGACGAATGGAAATACAAAGCTGAAGTTCAGAGGTAAGAAAGATAAACTCAGTTTTAATTTTTTTTTGCATTAAGGTGGCTTAGAAAAATTCAAAACACAATTATTTTTCAGAAATTTATGGTTACTTGTTACTTTTGTTTAGATATATTGAAAAAATTGTCGGAAGCATTTCTTACAGTTTTTTTTCTTTTAGCGGGTACTGACCCGAAATATTTCTTAAACGTGGATTCAACTTATTGCTTTCAACATAGAAATTATAACTTACTGTACTGTGCTATACTAACCACCATGTACAGGGTGTCCCGTTATAAACGCCACCGACTTAAGTAGGCAGTTTTAGAAAAAAAAATTGTGGAATTACAGATAAATTTAATTTTTTTAACTTTCGTGTTTTTCATTTAAGAAAAAAAGTTTTATGCACAAGTTGTAGCGTTTTAGCCCAGGTTTTAGCCAAAGGTTTGAACGCAGTCTATTTCGAGTAGGTATACTGGGTGTTCCGGAAAAGTGCGTCAGACCATTTCAAGGTTTAGACTCATCATATCGAAACAATTTCAAAAATATATGGTTTGAAAGGTTTATCTTTAAAAGTTCGCAAAAAAGTTAAAAAAAATTGTCTTGACCGAGATTTTTCATATACTTAACGCCTCTGTAATTTATAGTGCAATAAGTTATTGCTCAAGTAAATTTTCCTAAATTAAAAAAAAATATTTATAAAAAACTAATCGAATGAATGATGATGAAAACTAATGTTGATACCTATGTGGGCAAGTGTTGGAAATGACCACCATTCATTTCGCCACATAATCTATGCTCTTTAATTAGTTTTTCTATAGATTTGGAAGGTAATCCATTCTGAATGATGAGTGTTAATTCTATTTATTTCGTTAATTATTGCGCCGTTTATTATGTTTGTGGTATTACACCTGCTTCTGTAGTACCTACCTAAATAAAATTAGTTGAGGGACCTAACTAACAAAAATTGTATTTTTACGTTTGTTGGCATAGGTATTAAAGATAAACCTATCAAATCATATATTGTTGAAATCGCATCTATCCAACCCTCGCGGGGAGCCATTTAAAAAAATATATGTTTGGTACACCATTTTCGATATAGGTTTCGTTCAAATTCTTCGCTAAAACGCTTCAACTTTTATGTAATATTTTTTTTTCACAAATAAAAAACAAGAAAGTCAAAGTTGTTGGCTTTTGTAACGGGACACCCTATACGTCCTCTAACCTCTCCAACATGAACTTTCTGCCCTCTATACGCATACAGTTTATATCACCTTGTAAAACCCACAATAAAACATTCATATATCCTTCTTTTCCCCGTTATACCAATGATAAGTATATAATTTTTTTAGTGGTTGCGTGACTAATGTCTCGTTTTGTAAACTGAGTTTTTTCACACCTATCTAATAAAACAGCTATTAAAAAATCATTATTATTAATTACGTCACTTTGAGATAAATCAATGACGTTATAAGGTCGAGTGTGTGACGTCAAGAAGCTATATTCGACCTTAAATGGTATAATTAAACGTAGTTATCCATTTTAGTAAGCATTCCGTAATCGATCGCTTCCTGGTCATTTTTCATTTATCCTCCAGCATCAGCCAAATTTGGAAAAGACGTTGGCGTTTCCTTTTACGAGGCATTTAAAAAGAAAATTAGAATTGTGCAATTAAGAAACCATATTTATTCCTTCCCTAACAGAATATTCTATCTTAACACGCATTAACCACTTTAAAACTGAACCGCAGAAAGTGACCTTTGCGCTTTGCAAGGTTTCCTCGATCATCTATCAGCCGATGGGACTTTGTCCTGCCACGTCTTTTGAGAATCCAGTCAATTTCCAGGTGGTTTTTTTAAGTGTCAGAGAACCTTGTACCGTATTATGATGTTATCACGGTACCTACCTACTCGCAAAAAGTCTACCAGGTTCATGTCGAAGTCTGGTCTAAATCAATAATTACGTCTAGTCATCTGTTTTGTGTATTTTGTTTCATATTAAGTGAAAGTACCCAGGTACTCGAAATTTGAGTGCGTATCGATAGCTTAGTTTTTCTAGTACATACAAAAATGTTGGACGTATTGCTGCAGAATCTAGAAAATTGGCAGCTTAATAGAACTAAACTTTGACTGTAAGAATTATAGAAGCTTCGTTACTAATGACTACATACAAGTGTTCTATTGAAAAAAATTAAATGTACGTCAAAATCATACTTACAATTCACCCTGTATAAATAAGAAATTTTTTTATTAAAAGCTTGCTTAACCACCGTTCAGTAATACAACAAGTTCGATCAATCGACGCTACGATTGATCGAACTACCCAAGATTTCTACTCCTGGCTAGCAGTGTAGTATACGATGTCGACGCGATAAGTAGGACATCGCCCTGCGCTTGTACGTAAAATCTGCATCACTTACGTTAGCTTTGGAATTCAGGACCCCCGTATTCGGTCTGAAAACGCCACAGCCAAAAATTGTCGGAATTTCGCAGATATAAAAGGAGTGCTCGAACTGTTTCTATTCTTAAGTTGTAGCTTAACCATCACTTTTTTGTCTGAAAGATTTTTTTCTACCATGTACAGAGGTGGTATTATCTAGAATTTAAGTACAGTCGGGACATGTATATTTCCAATATTAATATTTTTCACAAATTATGAACTTGACAAATGGACGGAACCAACTCATCTGAAAAATGGACCTACTAGAAGGTCCAAATAGTTTTAGAAGTTGGACAAATTTTTCTTTTTTGCTAGTCGCAGGCGGTCTCTTTGCCGCATTCATTTGCGAGTTGAAAGTAGATTTTACCTCACTAGTGTGCAGAATCTGCAGAACATTTCATTTACTAGCACCGTTGCCACAGTCGTTGCTTCTTGATTAGGTAGGGCGTAGGCTTCAGGCCATTTAGTGAAATAATCCATGGCGACCAAGATGTATTTGTTGCCTGACTCAGTCTGAGGAAATGGTCCCGCGACATCAATTGCTACCCTCTCGAATGGAGCACCTACAGTGTACTGCGCCATTCGGCCCTGTGATCTTGTTCGAGGTCCTTTTGTGGCACCACAAACTTCGCACTTGCGGCACCAAGATTCGACGTCTTCATGATGCCAGTAGAACCGCTCTTTAATTTTTGCCAAGATTTTATTGACCCCAAAATGACCTCCACTTGTTCCGTCGTGCATTTCCTGAAGTACATCCGATTTTCTGCTACCAGGAACAACCAACTGACTGACTACGGTCTTGCCATCCGGACTCTCCCACGCTCTCTTAAGTAATCCATTTTCTATTCTAAGAGAGTGCCACTGGGCCCATAGCGCTTTCAGGTTTGAACTTTTGCCAGCAATATCTTGCCACTCTGGTCTCTTGTCGTCAGTCTTTGCCAAGAGTACAGGTCCAATATCTGGATCATTCATTTGTTCGTCTCGAAGCGTCTGTGTGGTCTAGCCATCGTTTCTCCCTACAGAAGGCAGTCCCTTAATGCGTCCGGCCACTGCAAGACCTTTGACACCCAAATTATTGACTTTAAAGATCCTGGTGGTTTTAATGGGTCAATTTCCCCCTTACATTGACCGGAATTAGACTTCCTGGAATCTAGAGCGGCCTTGGTTGCCGCTCGGTCTTCTAAACGACGACGACGGACTTCTTGCCCTATTACGGCAGTTACTCTTGATGTGACCCAGTCTGCGGCAGTTAAAACATTTTACGCCCCGATTGTCTGTTGATCGAGGAAGTATTCCCAACAGGGCTTGCTTATTGACTACCATATCCTTCATCGCTTTATGTAAACTTGCCATGGATTCAGCCATAGACGTATCCTCTTCGTCATCGTAAGTTGCCATTCTTACACGTGGAGAAGTACTAGATGACACTCGTGACGCCTCAAATTCCAGGGCCGTAACTAGTGCATCGCTGATACTCCTGGGCCTTACTAGACGTAAGTGGTATCTCATATCACTATCGCGAACTCCTTCAATGAAGCTTTCGACGGCAAATTGCGTTTGAAAACATTCAGGGGCTGATGGGTACGCCAGGTGAATTAGTCTGTCTATGTCCGCTTCAAATTCTTCTATGCCTGTTCCTGACTTTTCTTGACTTTTGCTGTCTCATCTTCAGCTGGGCTCTGGACACGGTTTCTTTGTGCTCATTTCCAAATCGTAGTTGCAGACAGTGTAATAAAGCTGCATATTAACTTTGATCAGCTCCCAACAGAGATTGGAGTAATTCAGCCGCTTTTCCACGAAGTGCTACCACTAATGATGTAGCTTTCTGGGGTTCGAACCAGCCATTAGCTTTTGCAGCTGCCTCAAATTGGGTTTCATGAATTTCCCAGGCCGTAGTACCGTCATAATCGGGAAACTTATTCTTAGAGTTGGCTGTGCTAAAACTCTCTGTAGACACGTTGTCGTCCTCAAGTTGTTCCCGGAATTTCCTTTCTAGCTCGAGAACCTTCTGGTTGACAGCTTCGAGTCCTTCGTTAACGGATTGCATTGTTCTTTATTCCAGTTGTTGCGCCCTAGCTGCGAGATGGTTCACTAATTCTTCTTTGAACCGTTTCTGTTCTTCCTTTTGTTCTAGATGACGTCGCTCCTGTACTTGTTCCTTTTTTTGTTCGTTATAACGTTTTTTCCTGCTCTTCCTTCTGTTGTTTCATAAGGAAGAGCAGGGTGTCAAATTGATTCTCCATCGCTTGATTCTAGTCACTGGCCTAAACACGCAATGTCCGCCAATGAAGCACTCCCTTACAGTTCAGCAATATTAATCCTCCAATTCCCACTGGAATCCCACTTCTGACACTAATTGTTGCGAACTCAAGGTTCAATAATTCCAGTGTAACGATTTAACACGAAAACACTATTTTTTTTTCAATCGGACTAAAAGTACGTCATTTGTTTTCTCCATACGCACACCTAAAGTGGGCTTTCTAATCCTGAGACCAAAAAAGTAGCAAAAAAGTCCTAGGCAGTAAAAGTAAAGTCAAAAGTCACCGCTACTGTCATGGTGGCGCATATATAAACCATGTTATTGCCATCTTAATATTCTTGTTGAAAAAACAAAGGATAAGAATACTCTCAGAGCGCTCGAGGGCACCACCCGAAACCGTTTTTAGTCGAAATCACATAGGTTCTCGAATTCTGTTAAATGTTGTTGGTTGTCATGCTCGTCATCATATTTATCTGTCAATGTCATTTTTATTAATTTAGTATTAATAAATGCTACAAATTTTTAGTTTATGATTTAATACCATTAAAACCATTCAACATTGAAAACCACCGTTCTAACACATTCTATTTATATGCACCACTAATTGGGTAAGTACCTAGACCATCTTAAAGGGGATGAGAGAAAATTGCAAAACTGAATCACTCTGAAATAGACTTTCCTGTATTCATGCTTGAAAAAAAAAATGTATATGTTACTCGGAGTAAAAGGTCTTTTTGTGCTTCGCCCAGTTGCAGGCCTCAGCTTCGCTTCGGCCGTCAATCTCTGGGCTCAGCACGAAAAGACCCACTTTTACTCCTAGTGACATAATCTACTATTATTTATCCCACAAATACACTCAAATACAATTCCACTACATAACACTTCATAGCCTACTACTAACGGCGGCGCTATTCACGTTTATACAAAATCCTAAAAATATAGAAAAGCCTAGAACATTCTTAGAAAATAACTGCGTTCTAAAAAAATGTAGCAATAAATCACTCGTGACAGTCCCCATGTGTAATAAAGCCGCAGCGCCCGGATAGGCCGCGTGCCGCGAAGGTCCAACCTCCAATGACGCTCCGCCTCGCTGATAATCCACGCCACCGTAACAATTAACAAATAACAAATAACAGTTTACAGGAGACCACGGAATTATTACATATGAGCTCGTAGATAAATCCTAAATCTTTGTGGCGGATTAGTCATGTTTTACTACTTACTTATGGGTATTACGCCTCAATCCAATTTTTTGGTATTTCTTTTGTTGTTGGCGACCGAAATTCGCACTATTTCCAGTAAAATTACTGAGAATATCAATTTACCCTGAAAAATGCTCGGACGAAACAACTAGTTAATGTTTCGGCAATTTTTCTGTTGTCTTCTTCAGAGAAGTAGTATGTATACCTACTACCATTTCTAAAGTTTTTTCTTGTAGGTAGTTCTGAAGAATGCAACAGAAAAAATTGCTGAAATGTTAACTAGGTGTTTCGTCCGAGTCCTTTTCATGGTAAACTGATATTCTCAGTCATTTTACTGGGAATAGTGCGAAATTCGGTCTCTAACAACAAAAGAAACACCAAAAAATTGGATTGGGGCGTAATACCCATAAGTAAGTAGTAAAATATGAGCTCGTAGAGGGAAAATTTAAGAAAAAGGTACTTAACATGTGCGGATCTGCTCGTATCTGACTTAATTGCTTACCTAACTCAACCGTTAAGAACCACTTGTTAGGTAAATAAGTATTGCTAAACTCAATAATTCAAACCTGACGTATCAATTTAAAAGTTTTTTCGTAATTTTCGTTCGTTCACTTTGTACACAAAAATTGACTTAACGTTAATTAAATGGCATGTTCTCGCGAAATTGCCCTTTTTGATGGATAAACACGGTATAAACCATTTTTGATGGAAAACCCCTTTTTGGTGGATCAAGCCGTAAATTTGAGAGAATCTGAAAGCGCCATGACACCGGAAAGACTCAAAATTTTGGACAAAAGGCCGAATCTACAGGACGTTCTAACTTTTTCGCAAAAATATCAAACAATTACTTTTAAATTTTAACGTTTTTTCCTATTTCGATCGACTATTACACCGAAAATAAGTCAAATTCTTGTGCAAGGTGAAACGACAGGTGTGTGCTGGCTCTCTGAATTATTTCAGAATTGTTACTATAAAAACGCCAAATCTACAGGGCGTTCTAATGTTTTCGCAAAATATTAAAACATTTCTTTTAAATTTGAACGTTTTTTCGTATTTTTTCTTGAGCGACTATTACACCGAAATAATTCAAATTCTTGTGCAGGGTGGAACGCCAGGTGTGTACTGGCTCTCTGAATTATTTCAGAATTTTTTCAGAAACGCCAAATCTTCAGGGCGTTCTAAATGATTTCGCAAAACAATAAAACAATTCTTTGAATTATTACAAAATTTTTACTGTGAAATTGCCGAATCTACACGGCGTTCTAATGTTTTCGCAAAAATATCAAAAAGTACTTTTAAATGTTGAAAGTTTTTTCGAATTGGTGTTTAAACGAACATTACACCGAAATAATTCAAATTCTTGTACAGGGTGAAGGGCCAGGTGTGAACTGCCTATCTAAATTATTTCACAATTTTTGCAGTAAAAATACCGAAACTACAAAGCCTTTTAACGTTTTTATTTTAATATTTAAAGAAATGCATCAGTATATGCAGTCCTTTTCGCTATTTCACAAAAAATTACTTTTAAATTTTAACGTTTTAATGTTAAAGTATTTTTATGTTGTTGTTTTTACGTTTATTTTTACGCTTATGTATAAGTATTTTGTCCGAGATTTTTTTCTTAAGCGGCTATTACAGCGAAATAATTCAAATTCTTCTATAGGGTGAAGGGCCAGGTGTGTATTGCAGATCTCTGAAGTATTTCAGAATTTTTACTGTAAAAATGCAGAATATACAGCACGTTCTAATGTTCGCAAAAAAATCAAAAAAATTACTTAATTTTAACGTTTTTTTTTTTATATTTTTTCTTAAGCCACTATTACACCGAAATAATTATAAAATAAACTTAACAAAAATTTTGTAAAGTTTTTTCCTTTAATATGTGTGTGCAGTTACACTTTGCTCATGGTGTTAGATAGATACTCAGTCAAACATAATCAGTGTAGTAATGAGATGAAAAACTCTGGAAAAAGCCTCTCAGACTTTTCCTCGAGAGGGGGGGGGGGGGGGGACTAGCCTGGCAAAAAAAGCGCCAAAGTGTTCCATTACACCCCCTACTGACCTTAGGTTGTAGATAATTGGAGGTTTCATTTTCTGAGTTTTTATTATATCTTAGCACTGAGTTTCTTAGTTTCTGAGTATGTGTACTCATTCCTAGTAATGTTACGAATGATTGTCTTCTTGGCCAAAGGCCATATTCGAGGTCATATCTTACTTTCTGAGCATGGAAAAAAGTCGCTTAATCATTTTTCTTATGGTATAATCATTCCACCTTTCGCATAAAATGTCACATCCTCGGTCACATCTTATTTCTGAGCAAGTGGCAAGAAATTAACGTCAAAAACATAGCTGACGAGAATTCTGTTTTTAACATAAAAACTCAGAAATTCTAATAGCCCAAACTGTGGTATTTGTCATGTACTTTCTTGATGGTATAACTATTTCACTTTTCTATGTTTTAGCATGAAATGTCAAAATATCTTTTTTCTTTGTACCTGAATTTTTCTGATTTTGTTCAACAATTTTTCTTCACCTTTTGTAGAAATCGTATAAATTGTCACATTTGAAATTCAAAAAAAAAAATTATAATACAGGTGATGGCACATGATAAATTCAATCAAGATCAATTGTTTGGCCATATTTTACCTATTCTTTTGTTTACGGCTGCATTAGCTTATTTCTATCCTTTAAATTTCATTTACTTATTAAAAGATAGACATACCCTAGCGAAGAACGCTATCATTTTCTTTGGTATCTCTCGTCAATAGAAAACCATTATACTGTCAAATACTCCTTTAGTAACGCTGATTTTCATAGAAATTTTTGTCCTGTGTTTAGCGTCTGCTCGAATGTACTGAAATTACCTAAACTTCAGTATTATTTTATTTTATTATCGTTATGTAACTTGACTCTCTAACAAGGAATCATAAATGTTCTAAAAAACCTACCAAGAAGTCCGTTGACTTAGAAAATACGTAATAATAACATGCATGGCTAGGTTCGGTGTGCCAAATGGTCCACGTTTACCAAAGATTAACGCATTAAACAACAGTTTCAATGAAAGCCCATCTGATTAGTCATTACTCATTAGCGTAGCAGGAGCATCATCCGAAGTCAATCAATAAACACTTCACCTTATTTCGCCCTCGATCGGCCTCGACGAAACACCTGGCAAATGAGCGACGAAGACCTGCTTTCGGGCAATTAGAAGCTATTCTATATTAGGCGTTCGTTATCGGTACCTCGGCATGAATTTATGGTCGATTTACATGATATGCACGGCTCACCGTGCGGTAAACAACATATTGCAACCGCGACGGCCTAGTAGAACAGATTCGGGCCATTCTACGCTTCCTAGTTGCAAGCAGCCACCTGTCGTCGGCGACACGCTAGAACGGTTTATGTAACTAACGTCTTGCCATTGTTTCTAAGCCGCCTTAATAAATCATCTCCACGTGTGTATAACACTCGAAAGACAATTAAGAGTCACTCAAAAAATGTTTTTTTTTATTGTTCTAGACTCAACCATGGCAACCTCACCCAACGACGATACCGGGTTCTGTTCAGGCGATGACTACATGGAGGTGCACTCTCCCACGGACAGCAGTGAGGACAGCGTAGAGGTGAAGGTGTCCGCCATAACTTTCAATCATAAGAAGAGAAAGCTGCTGCAGGAATGTCGCAAACCTTTGAAGAAGCGAGTGTGCCTGAAGAGTGACGATACCAGCGAAACGTCTTCTAAGGCGCCATTCCGTCCCTGGATCCCACCGCCAGCGGCGATGAAACCATTCGCCGTTCCGTTGCCTGTAATCAAGACGGAACCTGTGAGTCTTGAGGCGAGGCCCCCACCAATCAATGCTTTTAGTTCTTACTTCCGGCCCCCCTCCCCCGTTCAGGCTGAGCCGGTGTCTCTTGTGATAAAGCGTGAAAAAGACGAGGAAACGACTCCTTTAGAGGTGCGAGTGCCGGTGCACCCCCAAGTGACGAATTTGACTCCCTTGGAGACTGAACAGATGATTGTAAAAACAAACGAACAGTTTCCAACGTTGCAAGCGCAGCCTCTAAAGCGGTCTGAGCCGAAACGTGAGCAGAGGAACTACAAGAATATGACTCGCGAGCGGCGAATCGAGGCAAACGCTCGCGAGCGTACGCGAGTGCACACCATTTCCGCCGCTTTTGACACATTGAGGCGGGCGATACCGTCGTACTCTCACAACCAGAAACTCTCCAAATTATCGGTTTTACGAATCGCATGTTCTTACATTATGACGCTGTCCACTTTGGTGCAGGAAGATGGCGACGATGCCGCGCCTTCTACTTCCGAGTGCGTAGACATGGTGACAAGAACAATCCAGAAGGAGGGCAAAATCCGAAAGAAGAAGGATGACGAATAGTTCTTGTGATATATATATATAATCTAGTGAAAAAAGACTAACATTAGAAGTTCCTAAAGTAGATTGCTATTGAGTCCTATGGTCCAAATTAGTTTGTATTGTACAGTTGAAGGGGTCGCTGCAGTTGTCTGATTGAATCTCAAGCCTTAGGGCAACCGCGGTTACCTTTGTGTTACTCTTTGTGTTACTATTTTTAGATATTTTTGTAAATTGTGTATTTATGTTAAGTGGGTATAAAGACCGCGTCGTGTTGAGCAAAAGGTTAAAAACTCAATGGCTCAATTAGCTCCAGTACAACCGAGGTCTATATTTATATTTTGTCAACTTGTTTATTTTGCAAACTTCTTGTAAGCATTAACAAAATACTATGTATGTAATAGGGTTATAACACTATTGAAGGATTACGACGATACGTGCCTTATTAGCATAAACATTGTTATAAAGTGAACTAACTATTAATCTGATGGATGTCACTGAACTGACGACATTCACTAAATAGGATAGTGAGAAGTTGATGTTATGATCTTTTGCTCGGTATGATGCCTTACACGTTGCTCGAGTTTTTGAGGCAAAATTTTGCCAAAATGTACTATTAAGACTTGAAAACTCGGCAGTGTAGATACATACTTATTTTGTGAAAATAAAGTCACATTTTTGCTAGATTAAATTGTGTTTTATTATGTAGGTTAATACCTGAATCAAATACCCGAAAAAAGAAGTACTTTAAATACACCTTAGGTAAAAGCTCGCGATATTCCGCGTTCATTAGAAAACGTCATCTAGAAGGTTATTTTTTTTTACGGAAAAGGATGAGATAATGGATGTAAATGGACTTTTGTTCTTTTGACGTTTCGCAGCCAACTAGATTACGCTTTCAAAGGAATCCCTCCATTTCCACTACTATGATGGGACAGGCATAAAAACCTTACCAAGAATACAGAGACATTTTCTAAAAACTGAGTGGTCCAAAAAAAGATACCTACATATTGACTTCATTAGTGGTCATTTTAATTTCAGTTACTCAATCTTAAGTAAATTTGGTCATATGGGTGATATACCTACAATGAACGAATCCCAGTCAAGAAAATCTCAAATATAAAACGTTTGAAGTTGAAAGGAAAAATATTGACATTTTATAAGCAGAGATGCTATTACATAATTTGATTTTCTATGAAATTGAAAGAGGTGAATAGTAGATGTAGGATATAAAGATAAACTCTCGTTTGTGAAATTGTCACCGCTTCGATCTTTATTGAGTACCTTTTTGTGAAAAAGAGACACTGTAATCTACATTGGTCTCAATACATTCTAATAGAAAGATAATTATTTGAATGACCAAGTCGAAACTACCGATTTCATGTTTAGGGCAGTTCACTTTTTGAGTTGCCAGTTGCCTACGACATGTTTCGTTTCCATAACAACTCAGGCTCTTGTGAATAATGTTTCACTTCATTATTCACAAGAGAATAAAGATTAACATTAAGATTAATGTTAATCTTTATTCTCTTGTGAATGAGGATGTACAAGAATAATGTGATTATCATAGTATGGTCGTGGATAAAAATGTATTTCTTATAGACATATTTATCAGATCACGAAATTTACTTAGGATTGAAGGCAAAGAAATAAAAAAATATAAGAAAAAAGTTATAAAATCTTATGATGGTCGTAGCTTTCTTGGACTCCCTATGGCGACATTTACCGTCGATGTCACAAAATGTTCCTTCTTAGTTGGAGATTTCTGATTTACACTTTCAACTTGACCAGTTTTTCCCAATGACTTAATCAAGTTATTTCACTCGGTTAGATAACCCTGAGTGAGATGACAATAATAGTCTTGATCGATTAGTTAAAAAAAAAATGCCAAAAGTTTTTAGGACACCGTAGGAGCGGAGACCTATTTGTACATGGAAATACCACTCGTTGCCAATATATCAACGTCCTATCTCTTTCGTCTTCAAGAACTCCGATATTCTTATCAGGGACTAGTAAAGGAACCTTGTTTCGGTTCCTTTCAGAATCGGAACCCGGACCGGTTGATTTTTGCCAAACCATTACTGAAATCGGAATCATTATTGAGATATCAAAAATATATTAAGAACCTGAATCGTTACAATTGTTTAGAAAATGGCGGTATTTTTTCGGTTTTTATCATTATTCACTATTCACTACTAATCCAATTTTTTTTCTTTTACCTACTGAACATTCTAGTTTCTACATTACGATCTCTGCTAAGGTTGTCTCTGTTGTGATGAAGATCAAACATCGGAGTTTCTTGTGTTTTTGTGAGTAAATGAAAGAGATAGGTTAAAGTTAAAATTATGTATTGGTTTGGCGTTTTAGTTTAAAATTATTTATAGGTTTTGACGGCATTTTAGTATCTAGTAATTAAAGATCTCCGAGTTAAATTTTAGTATTATTGTTGCAAAGTCAGGGGTCAATAATTCCAGTGTAACGATTTAATACGAAAACACTATTTATTTATCCCACAAATACACAGAAGTATAATTCGACTACTAAATAACTCACTACTTAACCCTTTATAGCCTTCTATTATCGTTTGGTACTTTAGCTTACCTATAGCTCGATTAAATAAGACTACTACTAGCGGCGGCGCTATTCGCGTTTTATATAAAATAATAAAAATATAGAAAAGCCTAGAACATTCTTAGAAGAAATATAATTGATAAGAGACACAAAAAAAAGGTCATAAAGAAGTGCGTTCTAAATAAATAGAGCAATAAAGCACTCGTGACAGTTCCCATGCCGCAGCGCCCGGATAGGCCGCAAACCGCGAAGGTTCAACCTCCAATGTCGCTCCGCATCCACAGCCGCTGCTCACCATAACATTGCCCTCCTCCTAAGGCTGTTTGTCCCAAACAGATAAGAGTTCCATCGTATCGTGCTGCTAATCGATCCACATAAACAACCTTCATCTTTGACCTGGGGGTCCGTTGGATCCGATACACCACGTCATTAATCTTCTTTATAATTGTGTAAGTGTCTAGTAAAGGCCTTTCCCAATTTTGGCTAAGTTTGGGCGACTTCCCCACCTTTCGCCGCGGATTGTACAGCCACACCAAATCACCATCCTGGAAGCCGCGGGAGTTAGCCAGTAAGTCATATTTTGCTTTGGCTCGATAACTGGAGATCCGCAGTTTATTCCTGACTTGTTCATGACCATTGTTAATTCTCTCCTTGAGCTCCTCCACAAAACTCTCAAGAGTTGAGCGAATCTTTTTCTGGTGTTTCATACATCAAATCCACAGGAAGCCTCATTTCCTTTCCGAACATCACTTTCGCGGGAGTATAACCAGTGGCTTCGTGTATCGAGTCTCGATATGCCATCAACATGAGAGGTAGATGTTGGTCCCAATCACGTTGATGATCTGCCACCATTTTAGAAAGGTAACGTTCCATTACGTTACCTTTCTACAATCATGATTATTGTCTTCGATTATTAAGGCCTTCGACAGAGTGCAACATGAAAAGATCATAAATATATTGAAAGATACTGGTGTTGATGGGAAAGATTTACGAATAATTAAGAACCTGCACTGGCAAGAGAAGGCAGTGCAGTCAAGGAAGATTTACAGATGAACATCAAATCCAACGAGGCGTTTGACAGGGATGTGCCCTGTCTCCACTGTTATTCAACTTATATTCTGACAAAGTCTTCAAAGAGGCTTTATATGAACAAGATTTCGGGGTCAAATTCAACGGCGTGCTGATTAACACCATTCGCTATGCTGACGATTATTATGTGATGATGATCACCGAGCAACTCGACCCGGATAGGAAAATTAGATGTAAGATTAAAACAGCTCGTACAACGTTCCGGAAGATGAAATAATTCTTTTGTAATGACAGCCTGAACCTAAAGCTGAGACAAAGAATGATTAAATGTTACATTTGGTCTGTGCTGTTGTACGGAGCTGAAGTCTGGACACTGATAGCTGCCACAATCAACAGTCTAGAAGCATTTGAAATGTGGGTACATAGACGGATGCTAAGAATACCATGGGTGACTTTCCAAAGAAATGAAGCAGAGACATGACAGGGCAAATACAGTTCGTGAGCCTTTGACAACAGTTTAATGCAGAAAACCGGCATACCTCGGCCATGTTCTCAAAGGAAATCGCTACCGGATCCTACAGCTTATAATGAAGGGCAAAACAGAAGGCCGCAGGGGCGTAGGAAGAAAACAAATCTCCTGTAGAATTCGAGTACTAAATAACTCACTACTTAACACTTTATAGCCTTCTATTATCGTTTGGTACTTTAGCTTATCTATAGCTCGATTAAATAAGACTACTACTAACGGCGGCGCTATTCGCCTTTTATACAAAATCCTAAAAATATAGAAAAGCCTAGAACATTCTTAGCAGAAAAATAATTGATAAGAGACACACAAAAAAGGTCATAAATAACTGCGTTCTAAATAAATAGAGCAATAAATCATTCGTGACAGTTACCAGGCCGCAGCGCCCGGATAGGCCGCGAGCCGCGAAGGTCCAACCTCCCATGTAACTCCGCCTCCACAGCCGCTGCTCACCGTAACATTTTTAATTCGGTTTGAAACGCTCCTGTCACGGTTTTTTTAAAGATCATTATAACCTGAAACCTTTATGGAACTTTTTTTGCTCTAAAATAGAAATATGTCAAATTTATTCCCTAGCACCTCTTTTAGACAAATTTTTTATCTGTAATTTTTGCCTCTACTAGATTTTTTTCTGTGCTTTTATCGTTTTTACTTAAAATTTTTATTTTTTATTTTTACGTTTTGTGCATTTTTTCTTTTCATATACGCATAATATTTTTTTATTGCTCTAAATTGGACTTTTTGTTGCCTTGAATTTTTATTTTTTTTTTTAAACTATAAATGTAATGTGAATTGAAGTGCATTCAGACAGTTTCCATCCAAAATTGTTTCGTTTTTTTTAAAATTAATGATCTGAACCGGTGTCAAGTGACCTAACCTGAACTAAACTCTTATGGAAAATAACTTAGCAAGGACTGCAGCGATCCTTACGGGGCTACATGTCTTTAAGGGCCGCTGTCGGGTAAGGTTCCTCCTTCTAACCTGAACAGATAACTGAACACTGAACTAACCTGAACAATTAAGTGAACAATTAGGGATTTAGGTAACATAAACTAACCTTATAGGATAATTAAACTAGAAACTTTTATTTACTAAACAGAACTGACAACTAAAACTAAGCGCTCAATGTTACAACGCTACCTTAAGTATACGAATTAAAAACTTTTCTTTTACGAAAAAAAAAAATAAGAACGTAGAACCCAAACCCTTATTTGTCTCTTTATAATAAAGAAAGCGCAACAGGAAGCAATAATCCAAAAAGATTCAAATTCCTGGTTTTTATCTTTGACATTTACATGAAGACAACGATGACATAAGAAAACAATAGGTCAAGCGTGGATATCAAAACAAATGATGGAAGGAAAGAGTGCCACAAGAGAGATAACCTTACTAGAGGTCGTAATGTAGAAAGAGATGGTTAAAAAAAGGAATTTTTGGTCTAATTACTTTTGAAATCTTATTTTTTTTTATACCTATCTGTTTTCGGCACATGTTAAGAAGATACGATAAAAATGTCAAAGTCAGATTTCCTTTTATACATTTTGTTCTGCGACGTATGGCAATAACCCAAAAAGATTCAAATTCCTGATTTTTATCTTTGTCATTTACATGAAGACAACGATGACATAAGAAAGGAATACGTCAAGCGTGGAAATCAAAACAAATGATAGAAGGAAAGGGTGCCACAAGAGAGATAACCTGACCAGAGGTCGTAATGTAGAAAGAGGTGGTTAAAAAAGAGAATTTTTGGTCTCGTTACTTTTGAAATATTAATTTTTTTTATTCCTATTACTTTCCGGCACATGCTGAGAACATACTATTGCGAACTCAGAGTTCAAGTGTAACGATTTAACACAAAAACACTATTTATCCCACAAATACACACAAGTACAATTCGACTACTAACTAACTCACCACTTAACACTTTATAGCTTCCTATTATCGTTTGGTACTTTAGCTTACTTATAGCTCGATTAAATAAGACTACTTTAACGGCGGCGCTATTCGCCTTTTATACAAAATCCTAAAAATACAAAAAAAAACGTAAATAACCTCGTTCCAAATAAATAGAGCAATAAATCACTCGTGACAGTCCCCACGGTCACAACGCCGCAGCGCCCTGTTAGGCCGCGAGCCGCGAAGGTCCAACCTTCAATGTCGCTTCGCTTCCACAGCCGCCGCTCACCGTAACAATACGATAAAAGTGTCAAAGTCAGATTTCCTTTTATATATTTTATTTTGCGACGTATGACTATGTTTTTGCCTACTAATATAAGGTCTCTGGAAGGGGACTGCGCAGGGGAGGCTTTGAAGCACCATTTCTATGGTTCAGAATTTTTTCTTTTCTTTTTGATTGCATTTAAAAATTAAAGAGTTCAGACTATGTTCAGCACAGAAAGCGAAACAAGTTTTCTTTGTTCCTTTCAATTAAGTTACTTTTATGGGTTTTTAATATACAAGAACGTGGTATAATTTTTAACCTTAAACAAAAAAAAATAAAACAACCTTAAAGCAAAAACATATCTTATTACTTTAATCCCTAATACACAAATGTTAAAAAATTATATAGATTTTCATGGCCAACTGCTTACAAAAACTTAAAAGCTTATTTGTATAATATATCTGTTAGTCTAGAAACTCAGCATAAATCTCAAATTACACATGATAAAAAAAAGGCGCAAACTTAAATTTCCGTTTATATGAACTAACAGAGAGTATTTACACAAGTCAGAGAGTTTTTCAGAGAGGGACGTATAAAGAAAATAGTCCGTAAAACAGAGATGGATAGATTTAACTTCTATTCAACGGTGTTTTGTTAAGACAGTTTTTTTCGCTAAGTCATTGTCATTCGGAAACCAAATAGAAGACGAAACCTGTCAATGTTTGAAATCTATTTTTTACCAACATAATGTAACTTAACGTGAATGTTATTATGTGCTTGTTGGATAATACCGGGTGACACAAGATGTATGTAACACCCCAGCATTTCAAGAAAAAACAAGAGAACACTCTATATATTTAGAAAGAAAGAACACTTTATATATTTATTCATTTTCTGATTCCCCGTCGAATGCTAAATTATTAACATATGTTTGAGTAAAACCAACCAAAACCAGACAAAAACCAAACAAAAAATCAATTCTCCATTTTTTTCCTAATTGGAGAGACTTTTTTAAAGTCTATTGATGGAGAGCCTAAAAAAAGGTAGTCTATGAAATCAGGGTTGATCGATGTTCATTTGTTTCCATAAAAATCCACATTTATTAATGATGATATGGAAAGTTTGGGCGCGATTGTCTTGAAAACGGTAAGAGATAAATATACGTTATGTTACCGGTTAATAACTTACTATTCGACGAAGAATTTGAAAATGAACAAATATACAGGGTGTTCTATTTAAAAAATAAAATATGGCGGTACATAAAGCATATTTACGACTTATTTATCACATCCAAATTTAAAATTTTTAAAATAAAAATCCTGAAAACGCTAGGCTGTTACATACATCGTGTGTCACCCGGTATACTATTTTGAAGCTCTATTCGCTGGTGAAAGGAATTCAGACTAGGATTGAAGCTATTACAATTTAGTCAATATTGTAGTAATTAAAAGTTATTGAACAAATTCAGGCTAGCATTAGGGCCAAAATTGGTGCCTCAATGAGTGTCATAATAAAAAATTGGCGAAATTCGGGTTAGAAATATAGCAAAAGTTGAATAGAGATGAGTACTACACTTGGGTTCATTTGAAGTGGATCTCTCTAATTGATAATCGACTTTAAACGTCCATAACTTTTAAACCACCTGATACATTTTAATGAAATTTTGTGTGTTTACTGATCATTCTTTTCTCTAGAGAATGAAGTATTTTCACTTAATTTTTTACTTCTAGTTAGATGCCTGCAGTTCATTTACTTCTTCAATGTTCATTTACCTTTTTTTTTAATGCGGTTATGTCACTTGCTTGTAATGATAGAAAAACTTGTGACACTCTGTATGACAGGAGAACTTTTCATGAGTTCAGAACACTTTTTTGTTTTTCAATATCTGTCATACAATTTAAGAAAAAAATGCGTTTGTAATGATACGCAATTTCTCAATATGGTTTTATTAACATTTTGATAAGTTGGCCAAGTTGAAACTATGTTGGGTGCCATTATTACATGAATAGCTGTCATAGTTGACGTTTTTTTAAATTGTCGATATGCCGCGATTGAGTCACAAGATCAATCGGTACAATTTGATGAGTGCTTTTGTGCTTATTTATGGTTTCTTTTTCTAAAGAACAGCGGATGTTCAATTATGACACCCTGTATAACAGGAAGATTTCGACAATTTAAAAAAGCGTCAACTGTAATAGCCATGTGGCAGAAAACTGCAAGTGTAGGATAAATATTCAAAAAATAAAGTGTTCTAATTTGTTGTTGTGTTCTAATTGATTATAAAAATAACTGGCTGAATGAAGATATCGATCAAAAATACCTCAAAGCCTAAAAAATACAAATTAAAAGTTTTTGGAATGTTGATAATTCGAAAAAGCGTCAAAGGAATAAACCTATTATTTTGATGCTTCTTGTTCGCTGGTTGAATGGTAACACCAGCTTTGTAACCGCCCTGTATAATTGCAAACCATACACACCAGTCTATAATTTTGCCATCATTGCATCAAACCCAGTTCAAATAAATTCAACTAAGTCGACAAAACATGATAATGATAAATGTTTAGTAACAATATCAGCTTGTTGACACATACCTACCTCAAACGAATCGTGGCCTACTGAGTAATAAAATGAAATTGCATATTTTATCTTTATGTTTTTATTTATATCTAAATGTTTAAACCGATTTAGTTTGCAAAGTATAGAAGCCATTATTATGTTTGAGTATGAGTGACTACTGGAAAATGTGACTTGATTAATAGACCAATTAAAGGATTTTTTCAAATATTTTAAAGGAAAGTTTTTTGAGTTATTATTATTATTATTTTGAAATTGGTATTGAAAAAAAAACAAACCTATAGTATGTATTGTCAAAAATGAATGAAAAAACAGATGAAGGAAAACAACAAGGAAAGAAAAAAAAGTTAATACGTCCCAACCCTTTGGTAAAATAAAGTACTAAATTCCTAACATATACAGGCTGGCCCATCGAAAACTTTTTAACAAGGTTTTCTGGCCTATGGCGCAGAAGACACTAAAAATTATTGTCTTAGAGGAAACCATGAAGCCGGGGTGACTTTCACCCTAAAAACTTTAAATGGAAAGGGGTGTCAAGTTATACATCATTTGAAGGGCGCTCAATTACCTTTTCAGTGCCGCATCATTTTTATGATTGACGCAATTTGAATGATTTGTTCTCGAGAAAACAGGAGCAGGAGACAGAAAAATCGATTTGACATAAAATTAATTTCAGTTTATTAGTTGTTGAAAATGACCACCACCGACCTTCATACAGTAGCAAAGACATTGTTCAAAGTGCATTCGAACATTTTGCAACATTGTGGAGTTATAAGAATACACTCATTTACAATACGTTGCCGCAAGTCTTCAAGTGAATCCGGTTGTGTAGCATACATTTTGGACTTCAAATGACCCCATAAAAAAAGTCCAGTGGGGACAAATCCGGGGAACGTGCTGGCCATTCTGTAGGTCCTCTTCTTCCAATCCACCTTTGAGGAAATGTTTCATTTAAAAACTGCCTAGCAGGGGCGGCGTAGTGCGGAGCAGCCCCATCTTGTTGAAAGATGATGTTTTCTTCACAGTGACGGTTATCGTGTTCGATTATTTCTGTTAAAGCTGGATCAATGGCGTTTTCCAACAAATTCAAATAGACCTGTCTGTTCAAGTTTCCAGATAAAAAGAATGGACCGACAATATGATCTCCGAAAATTCCTATCCAAACGTTTAGCTTTTGTGGATGTTGCGTGTAAACTTCATGAAAACGCATTGAACTGGTTGACGACTAATAACGGCAATCATGCAAGCAAATGTTATAAAGTTATTCCGGATTGTTAACAATTCGTTGACTAATGATCTCACAAAATTCTAAACGTTTATCGAAATCATCTTCCTTTAATTCCTGCACAAATTTAATTTTTTAAGGATAGAATTTATGTGCTTTTAATACTCTCTGGATGCTTGTACGCCGAAAACATGATGCATTTGATAATTTTCTAGTGCTGCTTGGTTCCATCGAGACGTGTCCTAAAACAGCTATTTCAACTGCTTCTGTTCTTATTGCTGGATGATAAACAATCGTATTTTTATTTCCTACACATTCAGTCTCTTTGGCAAATTTGGCAACCAGGTCTCTCACGTAAGAATGGGATACGCTCCTATCAGGATATTGTTCAATAAACAAATTTGCGGCCCGTCTAGCACATCGTTATTTCGGGAATAGAGCGAAATAATGTCTATTCTTTCTTGAATACTGTAAAGTATTCTTTAATGATAGTGTGTAAGAAAGTAAAAGACAACTACTAAACTACAAAACATCAAAGTGAAGGTAGGAATAATGCAATACCATTTTCTAAATTTACATTCCGTATCAGTGTTGTTAAATTCCTAAGATAACATAAAAACCTTTTTTTCTCGAGAACAGACCATTCAATTTTAAAAAGTTAGGTGGCATTGAAAAAGCAATTGAATGCCCTTTAAAATGATGTTTAACTTGACATCCCTTTCCATTTCCGGGCATTTTCGTGTTTTCAACTTCATAAGGCAAAAAACATCGGTGGAAAGTTTTTGTTGGGCCACCCTGTATATATTACATACATGACACCCGTTGCTGCTTGGCTTCGTGCACAAATTCTCCATTCCTATGTAATAAGCTTATTATTATGAAGATAACAATTCAAATAGGAGTGAAATTAACTAAAAAAAATTAAAAAAAAGTCAGCTGTTACCCAAAATTTCTGTGGGGCAATATGTACCTAATATAAAATCGAAATCTCTTTCTTATTATCTGAAAAAAGTGTGTTATAATGAATTTTCTTCGCCTTTTATCTCTGATTGCTGATACAATAAGTACCTGTTTTACAATACATTTAGAGCACAATACATTTCTTCAATTTTATAGCTTTTTGTGTCGTTAATAACCCACATACCCAGTTCGGGCAATCACTTACCACAATTTACAGATGTGTCTGTGGAACAGTTTCTTAGGCCATATGTTCGAGGCGTACTTATGGGATGCTCGAATTGCCTCGTCTCACGGCCGGAACCAAATATGGTTCGGTTTTCAACCGTCTCAAATTCTACTTATATGTCGTGTATGATTTAATTAAGCAAGCTGAAGGAAACCGATTTTAAAAATTACCCACATAATTAGGTCCGTTGAAGAATGGATGAGGGTATATACGGATGGCGAACCAGGTGATTCGGTCAATAGGTCTTAGGGTTTCTCAGTCTGCTGGTGCATATGCAACACTATTAGACAGGTGATGCGGTTTCTGGTCAAGGTGAGTCTGAACGCAGACACAAGGTGTTGCTGATTGAAAAATAACGAATTCTAAGTTAAAAATCACCGCCGTTTTTTTCATGCAGCTGTTGAGGACTCAGAAAAAAAATAATACCAATACTTTTGTTTAAAATATTATTAACTGCAGTGTACTACCCAAACAGCACATCTTAGTCATATGGACGTCCAAACTACATAAATTTTTGGATATCTAGACCTCTATATACAGTTATGATCCACGAATAATCAAAATGTTGTCCGATGTAACCTACAAATGTCACAAATTCTTACATTTACTGGACTGTCCAGTAGGTATCCAGAAGGCATTCAACTGTACATTTATAAAATAATCATTTTGGACATCCTTTGTTTAACATTTCTACAGTTTGTGGACAATTCAGTAGGCATCCGGCAGAAGTCCAAATGTAGACAGAGTTAATCATTTTGGACCTTCTTTGTACAACTTAACAATTATTGTTAATTTCAATAAAATACTACATAAACTTTTTATTTTTTATACAATTTTAATAGGCGAAAATATTGAAAATTCATGCAACATTTGGAACATTAAAATCTGTCTGTTCAACACAGATGTTTCCATTTATTACATATATTCTTATATTTTCGTTTTTTTGGCCTACAAAAAAATTTACTGGGGTTTTTCAAAAAGTGTGCGCGTTCTTCTAAGTTACCCTATACGGCGAGAATGACGCTGTCGCTTTAATAAGTTAAACTATCTCTAAAAGACAATTGACTATAAAATCAGCGTAGCTTTAAGGTTAATTAAACACTTCTGATCCATTTTGTACAAGGGTGGCAAAAAATGTAGTGAGATACCTACTGATTAAAATTGTCTTAACTACGACTTAATGGCGTGTGACGTATTTTAAAAAAGGTAAAAGTTAGCAAAGCCACATACTATGCGAACGGCAGCTTTGGGTAGGTGGAGAGCTAGGTCATGGTTCAAAATGACATAAAAAAGAGTTGAAGCCTAGTATAGCTATATAAGCTAGACCTGTTAATTGGGCGCCACTCAATTTAAGTTACAGGTTATAGCTATAATATTAAAATTGAGAAAATTATCATAGCAATTATTGATGTTCATATTGTTTAGGTGATAAAATCAAAGTAAACCAACAGGAATTATTAAAATTAGGCACATTTATTTATTATGGTGTTAGTTCTTACCTAAGGTTAGTGCAGGTACACTTGGTTTTTAAATCTACTCCTACCGGTTGAAATACTTGGCCAGTTTGCAGGGCTCTCTTTCTAGTTGAGGTAGAGGATCAGTGCATCATGTGTGGTAATGCTGGAGGGTTCAAAACCTAGGAGCCATCACCGTCACTGACGGCTCCATTTTCGGCAAAGGGGCTCCAAAACCCAGACGGTTTAAAACCTAGGAGCCATCACCGTAACTAACGGCTCCATTATCGGCACACGTGCAGGATGAAACATTGCACTTGTAGGATCCGAAAAAAAGGAAGTATTGAGTTTTATTACTCAAACATTGGACTACTCATTGGACTACTCATTGGACCTAATAATTGAACGAAGAAAAGTTTAGATAAGTTTAAATTAATTAAAGGAATTCTTACCCCAAAATACGAGAACTTTACAATAGCCACATGGCTAGGCTGTAGCCGTTTAGGGACAGGCTGACGTTCGATGTGCCCTGGACAGTGGTCAAGATGGAAAAGGGACTATCAAACGTTTTTACCTTTACCACCTGGGCTCTGAATGGGTAAAAAAAGCGGAAATTATAATGTCAAAAGGGGGAAATAAAAAGAAGGAGAAAATGAACCGCGAAATATATTGCCATTGTTGCTAAATAAAAGATAAGTTTAGGAAAAGTATTAGAAGAGCACATAAAGAAAATAAGGGAATCTAAGTAAAAATATTGGTGAAATTTGGCAATGCTGCACAGATAGCAATATAATTCATCAACCCATTGACACATATCAATGTCCGAAAGAAGTCAACTTTCAAAGGATTTCTAACCATGGAACTCGAAGTAGAAGGATCGCATAGAAACGATAATCAAGGTGAACAAACATGGCGGCCAAGGTAGTCATATTTCTTTGGAAATAAAATGGTATTTTACAGTTATTTATGAAAGTCTGAAAGAGAAGCCAGTAGGTTTTCTTTGTGAAAAAGAAAACGCTACACTGCCTCTCTCCGAAAGAAAAAAAGGTTGACGTCAGGCTTAATTAAGTAATTATAAAAAAAATCAGAATTATTCTACATTACAATCATAAAAATACACTTAAAATTAACTTACAATACTGGACCAAAATCCTTATGGTACTTAGATTTGCTTACATAATAAAGCACTTTCTACAAATGGGTAAATAAATAGGTATTTAGTACTTATAGACCAGTTTCACTAATTAAATAAAAATCAAATCAAAACTGCAACTGTAAACCCATATAACTACATACAGTATACAACAGTGTGATTAGGCAATGTGATTAAATAACAATTGATATCTTTCGCGTATCAAACGTCTGAAACAGAAGTCATATTAAGTAGTTGTCTCTATCGGTAGGTCAAAATTGAGAAAAAGGTCAAATTCAGTAGGTACTCGATGCTATAATCACATTAGCCAAAATAAAAATTCAAAATTTCTATAAATAAATAAAACCCACTCTAAAAACTTTTAGAAGTTTTAGAAATTAAAAACTATTCAGTTCACACTAACTAATCGTCAAGAACATATCTAAAGTCAATGAAGAATATTCATTTAAAAAGTATATATGTTGGTAATTGTCCCACTAACAAAAGTCTTGAACTGAGCGACTCAAGTTCAAAATGTTGTCACAGACTCAAAAATACAACATGATAATTGTTTTACCAACACATAAGTAAATCACAAGAGAAACAAATCTCGGAAAACCAGATAAATCGTTGTTTCAGGTGCACTCTGAAATCAACATATAAATTTCACTGCTTATCATGGCAAAAAAATTAAAAGGCAAAAATTGAGTAGTATGCCATAAGCACCACTACTAAACTGTCCTCCATATCAGACAACAATGATTAGTTGAAAATAATACAACTAATCGAGGAAAGAGAGATTTGAGGTAAAACATGATTAGTTGAAATAGATTCAACTAATCGAGGTAAGAGATACTCATTAATATAAGTACCAAATGAGAAAAATTTACTTAACAAAGGTAAGGTACAAAAGGTAAGTTAACCACTAATATTGAGGTATTTATTTAAGGTAAGGTTACCAACCAAGGTAACAGGTAATAAGAGGTAAGAGGTAATATAGAGGTAAGATAAGATACATAAAGGAAACATAAAGATTTATGTTTCACTAGCACTGTCCACATTGTCACCTAAATCTTCCGAAGAACCAAGATATTTTTTTAGATCTTTGATGTGCCATTTTCCGGCATTTGTCCCATCCAAGTTCTTTAAAAGATAAACTACAGGCGACAATTTCTTGTGAACAATAGAGAGGGTAAATTTAGGAGCTAACTTGGAAGAGAATTTATTCACTGCATTTGACAAAACTTTATTACGTCTCCAAACTTTATCTCCTACATTAAATCTGACATCCCTCTTGCGGAGATTATAAGAACGCACGTTCTTATCATAGGCTGATTTCAGTTTTTCACGTACTTCCTTGAATAAACCTCTAATATCCACAATTCCTTCAGCATATCTCCCTCTATCACCAGGAATAATTTCAAAGTCAGTATCAAGCTTCTCTTGATAATAGTCACCACACAAAGGAACAAATCGACCAAAATTTAAATATGAGGGTGTAAAACCTGTAACATCATGAACAGCAGTATTCAAAGCCTGCCTAATTTGAGGAACATATAAATCCCAATTATTATGATTATTTATATAACTTCGAATAGCAGTACCAATGGTTTTATTATTGCGCTCCACAAAGTTACATTGGGCTGCATACACAGGGCTATAAGATATCCTAACCTTATATCGTTCACAAAGTCTCTTAAAATTTGCACTAATAAATTGAGGTCCATTATCACAGAAAATTAACTTGGGAACTCCATATTCTAGAAAAACTCTATCTTCCAAAAGATTAATTATTTTGGGTGCATTACTATCTCTGAGTGGAAAAATAAGGAAATATTCAGTAAACCAGTCCCGAATAACCAGAAGCCATTTATTACCTTTCTCTGAACGAGGAAAAGGACCCATTAGGTCAATGGCAATACTTTCAAAAGGTCTTTCAACAGTTTTAGATTTTCCCATAAGACCCATTCTTCCTTGATTTGAATGTTGTTGTGCACCACATACCAAGCATTTTCTCACAAAACGTAGCACATCCATTCGCATCTGTGGCCAATAATAAAAATCTTGCAAACGAAATAAAGTTTTTCTAAACCCTAAATGAGAGCAAGTAGGAGGGCTATGACATGAATCAATTACTGTCTGCCGTTGGTCTTTAGGTACTACTAATTTCCAATCATTGTTTATTCCATGTTGTAAGAATCTAGAAAATACTACCTTATAAATCTTTTCATCCACTACTTTCCACTGAGGATAATCCTCTGGATGCTCCAAAATCTTTGTTTTCAAAGAGATATACCATTTATCAGATGCTTTAGAGTTTATATCCATAGTCAAAACTGATGCAGAAATTTCAGTAAATGAAGGCCTATCCTCCTCATTGATATCGTCCTCTAAAATAGGTACAGGAATTCGACTCAAAGCATCCGCTAAAACATTCTGAGATCCTTTTCTATGAATTAAGTCAAAATTGTGTTGGCGAAGTTTGACAGCCCATCTGGCTAAACGACCAGCAGGATTCTTGAGATTATTCAACCAAAGAAGAGAATGGTGATTTGTAATGACAGTAAACGGACAACAACCTTCAATATATGGTCTCAATTTGTCTATGCAGAAAACAACAGCAAGACACTCTCGTTCAGTTACAGTGTAATTCCTTTCAGCACGTGACAAAGATCTACTAGCGTATGCAATAACCTTTTCTTCTCCTTGAAGAATCTGGGTTAAAGCACCTCCAATGCCATAATCAGAACTATCACACTGAACATAAAAATGTTGAGAGAAATCAGGTTGAGCAAGTATGGGACTGGATACCAAAAGTTCTTTAATTTTAATGAAAGCAGCCTCAGCAAATTTATTCCATTCAATTGGCTGTTTCTTCTTTTTGCCTTTCAGAAGATCATTTAATGGACTGACAAGAGATGAAAAATTCTGAATAAATCTTCTATACCAAGAACACATTCCTACAAAACGCTTGATCTCTGTTGTGGTCGTTGGTCTTGGATAATTAACCATCGCCTCAACCTTTTCTGGATCAGTAGACAAGGAGTTGTTTCCCACAATAAAACCCAAATACTTTAATAAAGTCTTAAAAAAGGAGCACTTTTCTAAATTAACTGTTAGGTTAGCATCCCTCAATTTATCTTTCACGGTATTTAAAAGGTCTAAATGATGTTCCAAGGTAGGACTACATACTAAAATATCGTCAAGATAAGTAAAAATATGTGGCTCAAATTCAGGACCGAAAATAGATTCTACTAAACGTTGTTGAGTTTGAGCTGAATTACAAAGCCCAAATGGCATAACCGTAAACTGGAATTGACCACGTCCAATTATAGAAAAAGCAGTTTTTTCTTTTGATTGTTCATCTAACAGAATTTGCCAAAAGGCCCTTCGAAGATCAATTGAGGAAATGTACTTTGCACCTCTCAAGTTGCTCAAAATTCTATCAATGTGAGGCATTGGCCAAGAATCGTATTTAGTAACTGCATTTAAACGCCTACCGTCATACACAAACCTATACTCGCCATTTTTCTTTTTAACTAAAAAGGTTGGAGAACACCAAGGACTCTTAGAATTTTCTATGACACCTAATTTCAGCATAGAATCTAGTTCATCATTCATAAGTTTTTGCATATAGGAGACATTAAAAATGGTTTGCATTTAAAAGGCTTGGCATCACCAGTATCAATGCTCAAGGTTATCTTATTAGTTCTACCAAGTTGATTTTCACCATCAATCTCCTCAAAGGAATCAACAATTAATTGAGCTCTTTTTCTGCCATGTTCTAAAAGATTATCAATTGATTTAAGGTCAAAATTAAAAGCATTTTTCGAATTTGAGATAACTGAAATTTTAGCATTATTTCTTGAAATTGACCAATTGTCATTTTCAAAGTTCATGATTAAATTGAATTGTTTCGCAAAATCTGCACCTAAAATAAAATCATGAGTAATAGAAGGAACTATCAAAAATTTTAATACTCCAAATGTGTCTCCAATTGATATCGGTAGATCTACCATGCCAGCCACTTCAGTACAAGCACCATCAGCTGCACTTACAACAAAATCAGAAGCTGCATTAATTTTAATATTAAACATTTCCAAAACTTTCACTCCACTATTCCCAATTACTGAAGAATTCGCTCCCGAATCCAACAAAGCCACAAAGTCATTATCAAAAATATTAACATCAATATATGGACGGTTGTCCAAAGGTACATCAATAAACAAAGGCAAGGTTTCAGATTTAGTAGGGATATCTACCCTATAAAAATCAGACACTCTAGAGAGCCACTCCTCCCAATCAGATTTGAGAAACATAGACAAAGGCGCTCTAGAAGGAATTTTAGAAGATAGGGCGGATTGTGCTTTTCCTAATCTAGTGTTACGTCCACCACGAAACACTAGGGTTTTGCGTTTTTTAGTGCAATCAGGACAAGAAGAAACAATAACTCCAGGCTCGCCACAACGATAACAAAACCTTTTTCGTTTCTCAGTACAAGCAGTATATCTATGGTTCGGAAGTCCACCATTAAAACATTTAATTGGTTGTTTCTTCTTATACACAGAAAGCTCACTATTTTGGGGTCCAGACAAACCTGATTTAGGCTCAGAAACAAAACGAAAATCAGCGATACATTTACTATTATTTGAGTGATTGGTTTTATCATTATCATGATTATGGAAATGACTCAAAGGACACATACCTGACATTCCCCTCTTATTTAGAGAATTTGCCTCTTCTAATTTTTTACCAAGAGTAATTAGTTCATCAATGGTATTAATCTGTTGAAGTGCTAATTGAGTTATGTACTCTGGAAGAAGATTCTTTTTTAGATATTTGATTTTAGTACTTTCAGCAGGAATTTGCAACAAAAATAATAAATGATTCACCACGCTTCTGCTTTCGATTACGTATTTGCTCCCAAATTTCATCATCCATATAGGGAGAAAGAAAATTCTTTTTTAACAAAGACACCAAACTATCCCAGTCATTAACATTATTTTTAATACTTCGAAACCACACAAATGCATCACCAACAAATAGCTCCACAGCTGAATCAAAGAGTTCTTGATTTGAGAATTTTCTAGATAAAGCTAAGTCAGAAACTCTTTCAATAAAATAGAAAACTTTTTTAGGGTCTCCATTAAATTTAATATCCCAAGTAGAAATTGGAGGCTTATTGGCTGCAGAGGTAACTACTGGATTCACATTGACTATGGGAGGTGGTTGTAAAGCTGAGTTGTTGCACATAGAAGCATTTGCATCCGGATCAATAATTTTATCCTCAACATCTGATTCAAGCTTGAGGCAGGTAGCATATGACTCATTTTTAAAATCTTCAGCATCCTTATTTGCTGGTACATTCAGACGATTAATTCGGTTAACAAGATGTGCCAAACGTGACTTAATTCTCAAAAAGGTAGAATCAGTTGTCGTACCTTCAAAATCTACTATAAGTCCAGTAACAGAAAGTATTGAGTCAGTAATGCCTTTCTCCTCGAACTTAAAATCGAACTTCTCCTCATACTGTGCACTATCAATTAAATACCCTGGTTTATTTCTCTCAGACTCCTTTTTCAAAAGCTTTCTAAGGATTAAACGTTTATCATTTACATTTCGGTTACTATAAACTCGGCGAATATTCAGTTCAAACTCTAATCCATAATCCAAAAGGTGATTGAAATTGAAAGGGTCCATTTTGTCTATAGTTAACAAGAGCACAAAAGTTTAGATAAAACAGTACCTAACCAAAAATATTTTTGAAGATAAATGAAAGAGATTTTTTTTTTAGAGAGAGCAAACTAAGTTCACCCAAGTCCTTGTACAAGTCAGTCAGAAGTTATCATTTTCAATTTGATAAAGTCACAATAACAGAATTAGATAGTATCGGAAATCAAAAAAAGGGGTTGAGATTCAATCAGTGACCATGATCACACTACCATATTCAATAAGCAATTTAAAATCTTATTTAAATTCATCAATACAAATTCTATAAAATGTAAAAAGGCACAAATCCAATTTTGAAACCAATTTCAACAAACCGTAACAGAAAGCAATGAAAAACATAAGGCAAAACCATTACTTATGGAATGATCACCAAACAGATCTGGAGATGAAAATCAAATAAGCTCCCTTAAACTCCAACAAAACACTTCAGTGGGGGCCCCACGTTGGGCCCCAAATATATATGTGACGTATTTTAAAAAAGGTAAAAGTTAGCAAAGCCACATACTATGCGAACGGCAGCTTTGGGTAGGTGGAGAGCTAGGTCATGGTTCAAAATGACGTAAAAAAGAGTTGAAGCCTAGTATAGCTATATAAGCTAGACCTGTTAATTGGGCGCCACTCAATTTAAGTTACAGGTTATAGCTATAATATTAAAATTGAGAAAATTATCATAGCAATTATTGATGTTCATATTGTTTAGGTGATCAAATGAAAATAAAACCAACAGGAATTATTAAAATTAGGCACATTTATTTATTATGGTGTTAGTTCTTACCTAAGGTTAGTGCAGGTACACTTGGTTTTTAAATCTACTCCTACCGGTTGAAATACTTGGCCAGTTTGTAGGGCTCTCTTGCTAGTTGAGGTAGAGGATCAGTGCATCCTGTGTGGTAATACTGGACGGTTCAAAACCTAGGAGCCATCACCGTCACTAACTGCTCCATTTTCGGCAAAGGGTCTCCAAAACCCAGACGGTTTAAAACCTAGGAGCCATCACCGTAACTAACGGCTCCATTATCGGCACACGTGCAGGATGAAACATTGCACTTGTAGGATCCGAGAAAAAAGGAGGTATTGACTTTTATTACTCAAACTTTGGACTACTCATTGGACTACTCATTGGACCTAATAATTGAACGAAGAATAGTTTAAATTAATTAAAGGAATTCTTATCCCAAAATACGAGAACTTTACAATAGCCACATGGCTAGGCTGTAGCCGTTTAGGGACAGGCTGACGTCCGATGTGCCCTGGACAGTGGTCAAGATGGAAAAGGGACTATCAAACGTTTTTACCTTTACCACCTGGGCTCTGAATGGTCAAAAAAACGGAAATTATAATGTCAAAAGGGGGAAATAAAAAGAAGGAGAAAATGAACCGCGAAATATGAAAATCTTGCCATTGTTGCTAAATAAAAGATAAATTTAGGGAAAGTATTAGAAGAGCACATAAAGAAAATAAGGGAATCTAAGTAAAAATATTGGTGAAATTTGGCAATGCTGCACAGATAGCAAAATAATTCATCAACCCATTGACACATGTCAATGTCCGAAAGAAGTCAACTTTCAAAGGATTTCTAAACATGGAACTCGAACTAGAAGGATCGCGTAGAAACGATAATCAAGGTGAACAAACATGGCGGCCAAGGTAGTCATATTTCGTTGGAAATAAAATGGTATTTTACAGTTATTTATGAAAGTCTGAAAGGGAAGCCAGTAGGTTTTCTTTGTGAAAAAGAAAACGCTACAGGCGGATACTTTAACTTTAGGATTCTTATTGTAATGATATTTAAGGATGGCTTAGGCACTTTTAGAGAACAGTTACTAGGCGTTTACAGAAAGCTAGCACTTTTGTATGTTACAATTTATTGTAGGAATACTCATAGGCACATAAAATAAATTGATTTTAAAATTTCATTGATTTTAAACTCATTGATGTCGATTGATGGTTAATAAAACATTTCTGTTCCATGTTTTCAATCTTTTCAATACACGATGTCATAACCGATGATTGAAAATGAAACCTCCAATTCTCTGGTCGATTCTAGTGGGATCTGCCCTATAAACGTGTTGTCTACAATTTGAGGTTTACAATTTTTCGTTTAAAAAAATTCAGGGTGATAAAATTTTATTAGAAAAATGGAAATTCGTTGATTTCTCCACAACTACGAGAGATCAATGAAGTTTACCTATCCTGGACTATTATAGAATGCGAATTTTTTGCAATAAAAACAAATTTTTTCTCTCCACCAGTGCCGTGCGTTACAGCATGTCAATGCATATTTTTAAAGAAAAAGTGTAGGCCACTGGATTTTCGCTGAACAAGAACTATGCTGAAATTAATCGTTCTCCCCTGAACAAAAGTTCTACTGATTTTTTACGGAGAGCGTACTATTTTTGAGTAAAAAAATAAAAACTGTTTTAATGCACGTCTTAAGTCAATAGGAATTTTAATTAAAAATTTTGAATTATTGACAAATTCAAAAGTCACCTGCTTGCATTACTAGTATTGCGTATAGAAATGTACGGGGTGTTCATTATAATACTTCATCTAGTTGGCTGTAAAATGTCAAAAGAAAAGGATGGAGAAAAAAAGTCCATTTACTTTGATTATGTCATCCTTTCCTGTAAAAAATTCTTGCTAGATGCAGTTTTATAATGAACACCCCGTATAAACATTTTAAATGACATTTGATGATTCTTGATTGCAGTCGTGATCATTTCAATTTTCGTATAAAATAACTAAATATTTAAGATGTGCATTAAAGCGGTTTTTATTTTTTACTCCAAACCGGTGCACTGGACGAAAAAACCCAAGAGAACCTTTTTCTTCAAGGTAGAACAGACAATTCAAGCATAGTTTTTGTTTTGCGAAAACCAGTGGTGTACTCCTTTCTTTATTTAAAAAAATACACGCAATGCACGCCTCTGGTGGACATACAAATTTGTTTTTATTGAAAAAAACTGCATTCTATAGCAGTCAAGGTCTGCCAAACTTCATTAAGATATCTCTGACGGTTTGTTGAACCAATTTACATTTTCTAAATAAAACTTCTGTATCTGCTAAAGGAATAATAATAATTCTCGGTACTGCCATGAAACGTATTTTAAGTACCCAAAATTCGCGAGCTCTGGTTGTGTCAAAGCCTCACTGACGAGCCGTAAACGGCGAAACTAGTCTGGGGATGGACACAATTAGAGCTTGCGAAATGATGGTTTATCAGTCGTTTAAAAGGTCGAAAACAGCGTTTTCATAGTACCGACGGCTAAAAATTGATTTCTGTACTTTACGGTAATGTGCATCTGCTAAAGGAATCCTGTATTTTCTAAAGGAAAAATTGTAAATAACAAATTGTAGGCAACACCTTTATAGGGCAGACCCCCTTAGAATTGACCAGAGAATTTGAGGTTTCATTTTCAATCCTCTGTTATGACTATGACTCATTCTGTTTGAAAAGATTTCATTTGATTTCAACCTGTACAGCATGGAACAGAAATGTTTTATGAACCATCAATGTACGTTAATGGTTTTAAAATCATTGAAATTTTAAAGTCAATTTATTTTATTTGCCTGGGTATTCGTGCAATAAATTGTAACATACGAGAAAGTGCACACTTTCTGTAAACGCCCAGTAACTGTTTTCGTAGACGGAAAAACGAAACACTGCCATAACATTCCCGAGATATCGATCAGAGCTCTTAAATATAATTACAATAAAAATCTTAAAGTTATGGCATCCCCCGTGACGTCTTAGTTAACACAATTTTAATCCTTGTATAAAATGGAACAGCAATGTTTACACTTTTTGAAAAACCCCGGTAATTTTTTTTGCAGGCCGAAAAACCGAAAATCGCCGAACATGTCCCGAGATGCCAATAAGCCTATTAAATGTCATAACATCGAATGTTCTGAAATTACGATAGCTACCAAATGCAGTGGGTTGAAATGGAACCATTTTGCAGTGGTTTTTTCCTCACCCTGTATATACTATAAAAAAAAAATTTTTGCTTAAGGTCAACATCACAGCTGGATTCTATAGAAGACACGGCCTTTCAAAATCTCTTTAAGTTATACAATTCGGGTAACGCATTTCTGAGATACAGACCCTCAAAAATGACAAAAAAAATCTTTTACATTTAATATGTTCCTTTTTCTTTTCTTTATTTTTAAATCACTCCATTTCTGGATGTCCTTTTCTATTTTGTTTTTTCTAACTTTCCCAAAAAGAGCGCCTAAAGTGTCTAACTTTGGTGTTAGACACTCTTTGACGCTCTTAATTTCGTAATACTGGTGTATCTTTTAGTGTACCCTTAGGTGTAGCTTGAAATTTCAATTCTTGTGACCATATTGTAGTCGACTAAATTGACTGGGATGTTTATCCGTTCAGTTAAAACTGTAGGTAATTAAAATGTTAGAAATAACAAAAAGTAAGTAATATTTGAAAAAAAATAAGGAATAATACCTCTGTAAACGTAACTTACCAGAAATGCTTTTTTCCATAGCTTTTTTCTTAAGTTGTGGTGGTGGTGGCAAATTAGACGAATTGTCACTTCAGAATCAGAAGACAAAATGGAGAATCTTGGACTCTTTATAATTTTTCTTTTAGCATGATCATCCCTTGTTCAAATCAGATGTGTCTTCTGCCTTTCTTGATTTTTGTTTAGCTAGTTGGTATAACTCTTAGGTGAGATGAATATATTGTAATGATTGAACTTGGTGGTGGTTACGTATTTTTGATTTTGGTTTTTTATTTTACTTAAAAAAAAACTATAATAAAAAATTCATACAGTACCCGTATTCATGATTAAAACTAACAGAATAGTAAGGTTTAAAAATCTGGAGTAACTGAGGTATAGCGAATAATTGATAAAAAAAACTATTTTGGCTTGTAATCGCTGGATCAAAGTCACTACTAAGAGACCTAAAATTCTCCTTGAATTCCATATATGCCTTTATCTCAGAATCTGATTTAAATTCTGAGATACTGTCTGATATTGCCAAATGAGCAATCGAAATCTTCGGTATATTCATCATGAAGATGTTTGGGATATTCTGCACCAGGAGTGTTATTTGATATTGAGGATGGTTTATAGTTAAGGATATGAAAACTATTTGAGGGTACCTGAACCACTAAACCTGAACTAACCTGAAATATTTTCTGCACTGTCTTCTATCTAATGCCCTGCTTGGAGACCCAATTCTCATTGATTAGAATGAAGTTTATCTCTTTTTCACATTGAGCTCTCTTACAGTTTGTGTCTACTTATAATCTTAAGATGGATTTAAGGTGGATTTATACACAAATTAAATTAAACTAAACTACAATTCAAATAAACTAAGATTAAAGTAAACATTTGAGTTCAATTTATGCAAGCCAGAAATGTCAATTAAAACCAAATAAGCATGGGCACTCCAGGAAATTTGAAAATGCGGGTTGCCAATATGTGCATCAGTTTCTGACGCAGTTTTTGAGCCCATATATTTATTATAAGTGAACACTTTATAATTTCAAGATTTAACAATTTCTTTAAAAAATAGTACATGCAGCATTAAAATAAAACTTCTTAAAAATACAAAATACCCTAATAAAAACGTTGATATGTAAGTACGTAAATATATCTATTATATGTTTCAATGAAAAGTTATAGCTGTTTTAAATATTTTGACATTTGCAACACTAGTAACCATAAACAGGTGTACCTACTGGCGTACAAGTTCCACTAATCTGTAATCATCTATAACAGTTTGGTAATCCATTTTTGCCCCACAAAAAAAATAATCTTATCATAAATTATGAGCTTAGTTCCAACAATTTTAATAATAACCAAAAAAACCCCTAAACTCAACCCAAGATTCAGAAACGAAACAGCTGTTTTACGTTTATGGATATCCACTGTCAAAATCTGACTGAAAACTTGCGCAGAAGGATCAAAAATTAAGACCGATTAAGGAAAAGATAAAAGTTGGTTATCTCTTAGTTTAGTATAATTGTGCATAAATGCTCTTATGGCAACACAAACATTTCGAAATTCTTTAATGTTACTTTAGTTTAATCTAAATTAATTTGTGTATAAATCTAGCTTTATACACACATTAAATTAGATTAAATTAAACTAAAGTAACATTAAGGAAATGTTAAATATATGTGCTTCCATAAGAGCATTGATAACCAACTTTTATCTTTTCTTCAATCGGTTTTAATTTTTGAACTTTCTGCGCAAGTTTTCAGTCAGACTTTTGACCCTGGACATCGATAGAAATAAAACAGCTGTTTTATGTCTGAATCTTGGGTTGAGTTTGACAGTTTTTTTAATTATTTTTAAAATCGTCCAAACCAAGCTTATAATTTGTGATAAGGTTTTTTATTTTTTAATGTCCGACCTGTCTATTATTTCAAAATAATTGTCTTCTATTAAAGTCGTTTATATTAAAAATAATGCCCTAGGGCGCATAAAGAATAAAATAATGCCCTTGTTCGTGATGAATCTAAATTGACAGTAATTTGATAAGTAAATCATTTCTAAATCAAACAATGCAAAACGAGCAGAGATTTCACTGCTCGAAACGTGGAACAATGGAAGTCCAAGATGTTTCGCTTAATAGTACATTATTGTCTACCACCTTTAAACAAACGTTAAAACAATCATTGTTGTGTGGGTATAGGCATCTGTAAAGGTATAGGTATAGCGAAGGTATAGGTACCTGTAATTCATATCAGAACATAATATATACAATTTATTTTTTTTAAGTATAAGAAGTCGGACATTAAACGTTGAAGACACCATATGCCAGAACACTTGTTTATGGCTACCAGTGTTGCCAATGTCTCGCATATACGAGGTATTCATTAGAAACATTCATCCAGTTGGCTGGGATATGTCAAAAGAAAAGGATGGAGAAACAAAAATCCATTTACTTTGATTATGCCAATCCTTTTCTGTCAAAATTTCATAGCCTGCTACGTAAAATTTTCTAATGAACACCGCGTATTTGACGTATTTCAATCAGGTATTTAAAACTGTTACAACTTTTTTTTTATAAATTGTAAGGGGAACTAAGGGGAGGTTCTTTCTTTGAAGGATTACTATGAGGATTTTGAGTTATTTTAATTACGTAAAAAGAAGAAGTGTCTCGGGCGCCACCCTCTATGGGTTGTATGTGGTAGAGGGGCCACCGAAGAAATGCCTAACGGGTAAGCCTTTAAATAGTGGAGAATGAATCCCAGGAGATGTTGTTTTATTCTTAGATATGAAAGTCACACACACGCAATCAGTCCACCAACAGATTCAAAGATTTAGTAGTCAAGATCGATAATTTATTATCACAGTATTTCCAACTAGACAGATAAGAAACTCTTGAACTTTATAATAAATCTACAGAAAGTCTAATTCGGAAAGAGAAGGGTATGGGTGAGGAAATCGGAGGAGATTATAGATGATAACGGTACGGAATGGGGCCCTACTATCAAATGGATAAACTACTAATTTGTAATACTCGAATAACCCCTAAATGTTTCCCTAATTTTAGAGTTCGAGGTGTGAGTTTGAGGAGCCCTACTAATGCCAGGCACCCGTGTAACGATTGTATGTGGGGCCCTACTACTGCCAGACGCCCGTATAGTGAATGTTTTAGGAGCCCTACTAATGCCAGGCACCTGTGTAATGTTTGTATGTGTGTGTGGGGCCCTACTACTGCCAGGTACCCGTGTAATGAATGGTTGAGGAGTCCTACTAATGCCAGACCCCCGTGTAGTGATTGTGTGTGTGGGGCCCTACTACTGCCACGCACCCGTGTAGTGAATGTTTTAGAATTTCGGTTAAACGGTGTTCCTTACTTTTAACTCTTTAAGCAGCTCTTTATTCTTCGACTGCTAGCAACGAAATTCCCTCCGGCTGTCATGCTCCCGTCTTTTATATCCGTTCAATAATCCTAACAAGCCTACTGCCTAATTTTAGAAGCTGGTCCTGTATTATCGGGTAGGGTTGCCAAACTATTTAATCTAACTAGACAAGTTTAGCATTTCACAAATGACTGAATTTTAAAACTGACAACTGAGAATACTATTAACCTTCTAATCTGAATTTGACACCAAAAAGGTTGCATGTAAACTGAACTAGTTAGGCCGTCGTCACATATATTTCCTTAAAAATATATAATATACAGACGTACTTACATTATTACCATATTTATTAGGGTCATTTTGTATTTTAAGAAATTTTATTATACCTACCGCAGCCTGTACTATTTTTTAAAGAAATTGTTAAATATTGCATTTATAAAGTGTTCACTTATAATAAATATACGAAACGAAAAGCTGCTTCAGAAACTGATGCGCATATTGAGTGCGCATGATTATTGTGCAAACGAGTTTTGCATCGAGTTGACCCCAGGGCAATTCCTGTTTCTTCAAATATTTGACCCGTTGCAGTTTCATTAAAACGCATTCGCATTTACATTGCACTCAGTGTGAAACTCGCTGCAATGGTTTCCCAATAAAACATACCAAACTGCACGAAAGTTACCTATCGAACGTACAATTTGCACTAGTTTTGCACTGGGGTTCCCAATCAAAAACGCTATTAGTTTTAATTCACATTTCTGTCTTGCAAAAATTGAACCCAACGTTTACTTTAATCGAGGTTTATTTTAATTGCAGTTTAGTTTAACTTAATTTTTGTAAAACTCCACCTTTTGCCATTACTTAAGTGTTCTTGCGAGAAAAACTTAAACTCAAAATTACTTTAGATACCTACATTAAAATGAAAGTATCTTTAGAAATCCAGCTTGAAAGTCTTCCAGTGCACAATAGTATATTATTAAACGAGCTTTTTATGATAGCCATTATTCCCTTAGGGGGACGTTTGCGTCACGAGCCGTAGACGGGGGGCGCAAGTTTCTCGTGGGAATAATGGCCATAAAAAGCGAGTATAATACTATACTTTGTCCACGGCCATTGTCTAATAATAATTACAAATTTTAAAATCTATAGGTAGTGTAAATAAAATTATTGAAATGTCAAAGTGACACTCGCGTTTGACGGCAAAACCGGTGCCACCAGTGCATTTTGGATGCTGCGGAGGTTGGTACTGCGTTGTTGCCTATTCCTACTGGTTGCCAAGGCAACATATATAACTTAAATGGCGAGCGGGAATAATATCATTATTCTCGCTGTTTCAACTCATATATCCCTCTGACGCTATATGAGCCCTATTTAACTTTTGTCAACAAGCTGAATATCAGTATATTATGAAGTGGTCGTGGACAAAATAATTATAAACCTTTTAACCTGAAACCTGGACTATTTTGACCAACTATACATAGAACACGATATATATTACAAATAAGCGATTCACTTATTATTGTCATCAAGTAGGCGTTGGAAATTTGACTTTGACATTTTTATCGTACCTTTTCAAGGTACTAAAAGGAGATTGGTATAGAAAAAATGAAGGTTTCAAAGGTAACTAGACGACAGTAATAAGTGAATGGGTAATACATACCTTGTTAAAAAGGAATGTAGGTGATTACCAATTTGTCGATCAACCCACCTGCATACCGGCATCGGTTTAAAACCGGAAATGTACGGAGTACCGGTAAGATGTTGTTTCTCGAACCGAGAGCCATCTGCCACGCAATGTTTGATCTAAAATACGCTGGTGGATGAAACGAGATTTCCAATTTGTCGACCAGCCAAAGCTGTACTGTTGAGGGGTAGACCCCGAAAACTGTATGCAAGTGGGTTGATCGACAAATTGGTTTTTTTTTTTTTTTTTTTTTTTTTTTTTTTTCGGGGGGAGCGACCCCGGGGCGTTAAAAAATCTTCTAAAGACACCGGACAACTACCGCACGACGTTGTCCGGTAGTGTGGGATTCTTACCCACTAAAAAAACCCATGTTTTTTACGCTTGGGGATTCCGGGCCGATTGCCTATAAATCCCCGATCTGCTGCCGGTAGACTTCTCTGGTTTGCGCTCTTTCCTGTTTTCATATCTCATAGCCTCCCCAGCTTGGCTGGTTTGGCTTGACATATCTTGCGGGAGATGTGGCCCTTCTTCTCGGGCGGTTTTTGCGTCTCTGCTGTCGCTCTACTCTGCAGTTTGATATTACAGTTGGTGCCGTGGCCGCTTCCAGGGTTGCCCTGATGCGGGATCCGGCTCGTAATGGACCAAAGCCCGCAGCAGGTCGTCTGGATGTGCTTCAGCTTGCCGGAATGTCTTCTCGGCTTTGACTCTCATGAAGTCGCGCATTGTTTGCCATTGCAGATTAGCACGAATTTCTTCGTACTAATGTACAATGGAGCGTTCACCGCCATACGGAGGTGAATGTTTCCAACAGCTTCTATCCTTGAGAGGTGGGCCTCCGCCGCGCTCCCCCATGAGGCCGATCCATATGTTAGGATCGGTCGCATGATGGCTTTCAGCAGCAGAAGCTTTCCTCTCACGGGCAGATGGCTTCTTCGGTTGAGCAGGGGGTACAGTGAGGCCATAGCCCCCCTAGCCTTAGCAGCGGCGACCCTGACATGGGGGCCCCAGGTCAGCCCTTTATCCAAGGTTACCCCCAGATAAACGGCTGAGCCTTGCCACGGCACTTCGATTCCATCGATCACAAGTTGATCAGGGATGGCATCGCGACGTCTACCTATCAGGATTGCCTGGCATCTGGTTGGATTGATCTTAAACCTCCAACGTACCAGCCACTCCTGGAGGTCGTCTAACGCATGTTGCAGATTCCGCCGCACGACATCTTTTCTCCGGTGTTTGGATAAAAGAGCCGTGTCGTCGGCATAGAGCGCGAGCGTAGTCCTTGGTGTTCTAGGTATATCGCTCGTGTACAGCGTGTACAGGTGCGGCGACAATACCGACCCTTGGGGGACACCTGCCTCTAGTGCTCTGGGCGTCGACAGGGAAGTTCCGACCCTTACAACGACTGTCCGATCTGTGAGGTAACTGTCGATAAGTTGGCAAATGTTTGCCGACAAGCCTAAGTCACTCAGCTTATAGATCAGGCCCTCTCGCCAGACCCTATCGAACGCTCGCTCCACATCCAGCAGGACCAACCCAGAGGTTAGTCTGGAGTTCCTGCCTTCAGCGATGCTCTCTACGGTCCTCAGGACCTGCAATTCGTACACTCGTCTTGGACTCTCCTCAGGATAATATGTTCCACGACCATACCAGCCCCACACAGCAATGTGATGGGCCGGTAGTTCTGCGGATATGCCTTATTCTTGCCCCGCTTGTTCAGCATTATCACCACTCCCTGTTTCCACCTCGATGGAAAGTGCCGAAGCCTCAGCGTCGCGTTTACCACGGCGCAAAGACAGACTGCACCCTTCCTAGGCAGGTTTTTCAGCACCTTGTTGGAGATGCCATCCTGCCCCCGAGCCTTTCGTTCCACAAGGATCCTCAGGACATCCCTGATTTCGCCGGGGCTAACCGGGTCCATCGGGTCCTGCTGGCCCCTGGGGTCCTCGCCTCTCAGGTGCCTAACGGTCCTCTCACCGCTAGGATGTGACGATCATCATCGTCAGGGTGATCATTTAGCCTACACTCTCTTTCGAGTGTTTGGCCAAATGTTTCTGCCTTGTCCTCGTCGCTGTACGCCACGCCGTTTACGCTGTGTAGCGGTGGTATGGCGTTTGTCTCTCGCCTGAGGCTTTTCTGCAACCGCCAGAGGTCAGACGAGCCCGGCTCCAGCTCGCTCAGCTTATCTTCCCAGCATCGGCCGCGGTGTTCCCGCAAGGCTGTTTTCAATCGCTGGCCGCTTTCGTTAAGCAACCTGCGATTGTCCTCTGAGGGGCTGTTGCGGTACAATCTACGCAGCCGTCTCTGTTCCTGAACGAGCACCCGTATATTTTCGGGGGTTTCTCCATATTGACCGCGTGGTTTTTGCACCTTGCGTTCAATTGTGGATAACTTTAGAGCCTGCAGCACGTCCTCCTCGAACGTTTGCACGGCACCCTCCAGTTGGGCCACATCAGCAATAATTGGGACGGTCGCAAGTGCGTTAAAAGGCTCTTGAAACCGTTTCCAATTAGTGCGCCTAGAGCGAGTTGTTTTGATTTCGGCATTCGCTTCAAGGGTCAGGTTTATTAGATTGTGATCCGAGGTACCTTCATTTACCGTCACCAACTCCGGCCAGAAGCGGACGTTCCTCAACATCGCGATGTCAAGTACGTCCGGTCTCCCGTCTCCGTTGGGTAGGCATGTCGGTTCCGCGGGCCCCATTACCACTGCCCTGGCAGCGGTCGTCATTTCCAATAACCTAACACCTTGCTTGTTATCAATTGCAGAGTTCCACGAGCGGTGCTTGCAATTGAAGTCGCCAACCAGCACTATTGCTTGTTGGCCACCCAGGAGAATGTCGAGATCTTCCTGCTTCAGTTTGTCCTGCGGAGGCTTGTACGCCGACGTGACCCTCATCTGACCAAGGCTGGTGCCCACGACGACGGAGATTGCATCAATTTCCGTGTCCTGGACCCCCAGGCAATGGTGTACGATGTCGTCTCTCGCCAGAATGGCCACCCCGCCATTATTGGGGTTTCTTTTGTCGTAGCGGTACGTGCGGCACCCTCGGAAGTTTACACGAATGTGGCTACCAATCTTGGTTTCTTGTAGAGCCAGAATTTCCGGCTCCCTTTCCGCCAAGAGGAGCTCCACCTCGTACTTCCTGGGCCGCAGCCCGTTGACGTTCCAGGACCTAATGGTGAGCGACTCTGGGCGTCTAGCAGCCATCACTGGAGCGAAGTGCCTCGCGTATCCATCCACCCAAGCAATTTATCAGCTTGGCTTCAATGGCCTTGATGAGGCCATCGTCCTGCTGTTTGGGGCTTTTGCCCTTTAAGCTTTTATGGTTTGCACCCGACTTTTTGGCCGGAGCATACCCCTGCGGCTTCCTTGGCTGCTTAGGCGTGTTGGGACGCGCTTGCGCGCCTTTTGGGGCCTTGGGGCATCCCAGCCAGTTGGCTGGGTGCACTTTGCGTTTCGGGTCCCATCCGCGAGTTTCGCGAGTGTGCACTCGCGTCCCGCATGGTTTCCCGCGTACTTGACGCATCGCTCCTGGTGATGGCATTTAGACTGTCTATGGCCATATCGCTGACAGCGATAGCATTGGGTGGGCAATGCTTTCTTCTTCTGTTGCTCGATCTTGACAGAAAGACCAAGTAATTTATTCACTTTGAAAATAGTGGTGTCTGCACTCTTGGCCAAAACAAGGGCCAGTTGAACCTTGGTCTTTCTATTGTGCATCCGAGATAGATCGGCTGCGACGTTCAGACCTAAAAGTTTGGCCTCTACGGCCTTGAGGTCCACGTCATCAGGCAGCCCTCTAATGACCGCGTATGTGCATTTGTCCTCCGGCAGCGTGTAAGTATGGAACCCACGCTCCGCGGAGGCCAACACTCGGACTGCCTTGCGGTAGTCCTCCGCTGTCTCAGGCGCCAACCTGAGGCCCTCTTTTGTGAGGGTGGCCTTCTTGATTTTGACGCCGGCACTTTTGAGCTGAGCCGACAGCTCATACCATCGACAAATTGGTAATCACCTACATTCCTTTTCACTTCGTTCTGGTTCCGATAACCAGCGAGGTACTGCCATGCAGTGTTAGATCTAAAATACGCTGGTGGATGTCGCTGCTTCTGCTCTGTACAACATCTCACCGGTACTCCGTACATTCCCGGTTTTAAACCGATGAAACGAGATTTCCAATTTGTCGACCAGCCAAAGCTGTACTGTTGAAGGGTAGACCCCGAAACCGGTATGCAAGTGGGTTGATCGACAAATTGGTAATCACCTACATTCCTTGTCACTTCGTTCTGGTTCCGATAACCAGCGAGGTACAGAGCAATATGGGCTGCTTCTCGAACTGAGAGCCATCTGCCATGCAGTGTTTGATCTAAAATACGCTGGTGGATATCGCCTGCTTCTGCTCTGTACAACATCTCACCGGTACTCCGTACATTCCCAGTTTTAAACCGATGAAACGAGATTTCCAATTTGTCGACCAGCCAAAGCTGTACTGTTGAGGGGTAGACCCCGAAACCTTTATGCAAGTGGGTTGATCGACAAATTGGTAATCACCTACATTCCTTTTCACTTCGTTCTGGTTCCGATAACCAGCGAGGTACAGAGCAATATGGGCTGCTTCTCGAACTGAGAGCCATCTGTCATGCAGTGTTTGATCTAAAATACGCTGGTGGATGTCGCCTGCTTCTGCTCTGTACAACATCCCACATACCTTGTTAGATATCGCTCCACGTTAAAAAAAACTTGGAAAATTGGGAAAAACCTATGTAGAGCACATTAAAGCGGGAACGGCCAATCACCAAAATGGCGGCGTGCCAAACGACAAGTACAAAACGACAAACGAAGTAACGTGACGCACATCAAATGACCTTCGCAGTTTGCTCAAAAGGGGGCGCCAATTTAACTTCGTAAATCATTGTGGCAGTCTTAATTATTTGTACTTTTATTTCGATAGTTAACTCAAGTACCTACACTTCTATACAGAGTGAATCAAAAGTACTTTGACAAACTTCAGGAGTTCATTGCTGGCATTATTTTAAGAAGAAAAGTTTTAATAAACGAGGGTCCTTAAGAGCATCGTTACGATGATACAGGGTGTTAAAATTTTATAAAAAAATAAAAGAAAATAATAATATCTCCTAGACCGCTTGAAAGGTTTGAATAAAATTTTACAGATGTCAATAGCTAGCGAGTAGCCATGTTTCTGTTAAACGAAATTTTTTTTTGTTCCACTAGTGGCGCGCGTACCGCAATGACGCTTCATCTTTTTGAAGAAAAGTATGGTACGCCCCTGGTCTATCCAAAAATAAATTCTACTCTTTTGTTCTCTGTTCGATTCTACACAAAAAAGCTCTCTTAAGTTTTCTTCGTTAGAGGTGTCATTTTCAAGTAAAAAAATAAAAATCGTTTTTATGCCCGTCTTAGAATCGTTACCTCAACAAGATGGAACGTGTTATTTCAGTTCAAACTTGAAAATAAACATTTTTTATTTTAAATTATCTTAAATAAATTGTTCCGAAATGTCATCCGTTAGCAAAAATACAGACATAAGATATTATTTTTTTTTATTTTTTAAATAAAACTTTAACACCGTGCATCTTCGTAACGATGCTTTTATGGACCCTCGCTTATTAGAACTTTTCTTTTTAAAAGAATGTCAGCAATCACCTCCTAAAGTTTGTCAAAGTACTTTTGAATCACCCCGTATATAAGTATGTATACCGGATGCATCGTCGGGCGGGACATAGGAAATCCCATGTAAATTTTGATAGGGTCATTTATTGGCTTTCCTAATTATTTTGGTGAAAAAATGTATTTAGTTTTTTTAAAGAGCGCTAAAATTCGCAACCAATTGGATAACTTCAAGCATTTTTGATCAACCCGTTTACGGATTATTTGCCAGTAACATGTTTAATATTTTGTATTTTTTATCGCTGCGTATTAAACGACACCAGTCAAGGTAAGAGTTGGCTCTCAAATAAAGCTGTCATGCATGAACTTTCAGTGTTTGATAGCCAAGTCTTACTGGTGTCCGTAAACACAGGGCGATAAAAAGGACAAAATACTTAAAAAGTTATTGGAAATAACTCGTAAACGGGTTAATCGAAAATTTCTGAAGTTGTCCATTTAATGGTGGTTTTTAATGTTCGTCAAAAAATCTAAATAGATTTTTTCTCTAAAAAAATTAGGAAGGCCAATAAAAGACCCTTTTAAAATTTACATGGGATTTCCTATGTCCCGCACGACGATGCAACACCCGGTATAATATACCGGGTGACACAAGATGTATGTAACAGCCCAGGGTTTCCACAATTTCTATTTTACAAATTTTACATTTGGAGGTGATAAATAAGTCGTAAATGTGCTTCAGATTCCGTTTCAGGCACTTAGGCCTGTCTTCCGGTTTTACTGGAAGTACCGCGAGATTTAATTTTTTAAATGGAACACCCTGAACATTTGTTCATTTTTGAATTCCCCGACAAATTCTAAGTTATTAACATGTAACGTAATGTATGCTTATCTCTTACCGTTTTCTAGAAAATCGCGACCGAATTTTCCATATCATCAATAATAAAAGTGGATTTTTATGGAGAACAATCAACATCGATCAGCCCTGATTTCATAGACTACCATTTTTTTATTCTCTCTATCAATAGACATTAAAAAAAGTCTTTCCAACTTGTCATGGAAAAAATGGAGAATCAATATTTTGAAGACATTTATCTAAAAGAAAATGAAAAGAAAAAGGATACTATTGGTCTGAGTTGTGCGTTGTTTTTGTGTACTTTCGGTTGAAAATAAATTTTTGGGGCAACCGCTGCACTAGTTTTGACTTTGTTTGACAAGCTCTTTAGCAATAAAGCCCTTTTTAAGAAGTGTATCGATAATTTTGATGTTTTTAATTTGTATGGTTGTAGTTGGATTTTCTGTAAGTTGCATGTAAGCTGTTTGGTCGTTAAGGGACTTTTCAATGTATTCGCTCCTTTTCATAACAACCGTGGTGTTACCCTTTTCTGTGTTTATAGTCGTGATGTCCACATTGGCTTTTAGAAAATTAATTACCTTTTGACAATCTTTATTCAAGAAATGTTTAGATTTTGGGTGGTTGTTAGAATTAAGGTGATTAGAAATCCATTCACTTATTTTTGTCATCTAGTTACCTTTGAAACCTTCATTTTTTCTATACCCATCTCCTTTTAGCATATGTTGAGAAAATACGATAAAAATGTCAAAGTCAAATTTCCAACTCCTACTTGACGACAATACTAAGTGAATGGCTTATAGTGATTATATTAATAGGCTTATTTCTAGCTTCTATTATCTTAACGGGACTTATGCATATACCGGGTGACACAATATGTGTGTAACAGCCCAGCATTTCCACAGTTTTTATTTTAAAAATCTGAAATTTAGAGATGATAAATAAGTCACAAACGTGTTTCAGATACCATTTCAAGCGCTTACGCACAACTTACGGTTTAACCGGAAGTACCGCCATATTTCATTTTTTAAATGGGATACCCTGTATACTATTTGTTTATTTTCGGATGTCCGGTCGAATTCTAAGTTATTAACATCTAACATAATGTATGCTTATCTCTTACAGTTTTCGAGAAAATCGAACCAGAACTTTTCATATCATCAATAATAAATGTGGATTTTTATGAAAACAAATGTATTTGTAATGATTCTCAGTACTCTTTTGCTCTCAGTACTCAGTTGCGGTTTTTCTGCTAACACCAATATTTTGACTAATTTCTCTTAAAGAAATGGATTTATTGACCTCTACAGTTGCTCAATTGTTTTCATGGATAACTCGATTCACAACTATTTAGATGTATCGTGTAGATTTATTTAATAAAGGCGTGACCTGATAAAATAGAAGTTTACATTGAAAGTTATGGAGATAAATGTCTTCAAAATATCAATTGTCCATTTTTTCCATGACATGTTGGAAATACTTTTTTTTAATATCTATTGATAGAGAGCCTAAAAAATGGTAGTCTATGAAATCGATCAGGGCTGATCGATGTTCATTTGTTGCCATAAAAATCCACGTTTATTAATGACATGGAAAGTTCGGGCGCGATTTTCTCAAAAACGGTAAAAGATAAGCATACGTTATGTTACATATTAATAACTTAGAATTTGACGGGGAATCCGATAATTAACGAATATACAGGGTGTTCCATTTAAAAAGTAAAATATATCGGTACTTCCGGTTGCACCGAAAGTCGTGCCTAAGTGCTCGAAACGGAATCAGGGGACTGTCGCTTAAAAAGTGCCTGTTCTTGACTAGGACTGGGCGATTTTAAGACTTACATATCGATAGTTGATCGCTACTAACCTATGGATAAATATTGCTTATCGATTGTCAGTTAGTTATCGACTTTCGGATAGTTATTGACTTAGCGATTGTTGGCGACAAATCAATAGTTATCACTTACTCTTATTTCTGTAGTGATGATATTTATCAACTCACCACTGAAAGTAAAAATACAATTGATAATTTGATAATGTGTGTTTCATTAATTTTCTTCATTAAAATTAACATTTTAGTTAGCGTTTAGCAACTTATTAGGTATTGGATATACATTTTTTGGTACCAATCCAGCATCACCATCACCAATCATCATGATCGATCAATCATCAAAAATAGCCGGATAGACGCCAGGATTAAGAGTTCCAGAGATCCACATTAGATCAATTTCTGGTTATCAATTCCTCGTAGGACCTCTTACCTTAGGGCGACGTTTACAACTATCAGTAAAACTTTAGTTTGAAGTTTAAACTTCAGATCGACTAACATTTACATTTTACAACCTATCGTAAACTTATTAGGTATTGGACATACATTTTTTGGGTACCAATCCACCATCACCATCACCAATCATCATGATCGATCATCATCAAAAATAGCCGGATAGACGCCAGGTTTAAGATTTCCGGAGGTCCACATAAGATCAATTTCTGGTTATCAATTCCTCGTAGGACCTCTTATCTTAGGGCGACTTTTACAACTATCAGTAAAACTTTAGTTTGAAGTTTAAACTTCAGATCGACTAACATTTACATTTTATTCTGAAGTTTCAGTACCAGTTAAACTTCAGATCGACTAACATTTACATTTTACAACCTATCGTAAACTCCAAACTGAAGTTTAACTGGTACTGAAACGTCAGAATCTTTTTCTCGTTGTCACCTTCAAAGCATTCAAGAGACAGTTGAATTAATTAAGACATTTCCATTTCTTCAGGGTTACTCTAAGTTTTATCTGAAGCTTGAACTAAAGTTTAAGCTGAAGTATGACTGATAGTTATAAAACTCGTCCTTATTCTTGAACTTATATTAGCTTAACTAGCGGCTCACTGTTCAATCGATAAGTATCAAATACCGGATTTTTTTGTTATAAAAAATTACATACAAAATTCCTGTGTCTTGCACCTGTGTGAACATTGTAAGAAACCTTTAAATATGCATAAAGTCTTAAAAAAATTCATTAGTGATTTGTGAGAGAATGGCACTAAATTTATACAAATAAAGAAATAATAAAAAGTATCTATTGATCTTTCTTTTATGAACTATTTCTTCATAAGCCATTCTTGGTTTTCTTATTACAACATACCGGGTGACACAAGACGTATGTAACAGCCCAGGGTTTCCACAATTTCTATTTTACAAATTTTACATTTGGAGGTGATAAATAAGTCGTAAATGTGCTTCAGATTCCGTTTCAGGCACTTAGGCCTGTCTTCCGGTTTTACTGGAAGTACCGCGAGATTTAATTTTTTAAATGGAACACCCTGAACATTTGTTCATTTTTGAATTCCCCGACAAATTCTAAGTTATTAACATGTAACGTAATGTATGCTTATCTCTTACCGTTTTCTAGAAAATCGCGACCGAATTTTCCATATCATCAATAATAAAAGTGGATTTTTATGGAGAACAATCAACATCGATCAGCCCTGATTTCATAGACTACCATTTTTTTATTCTCTCTATCAATAGACATTAAAAAAAGTCTTTCCAACTTGTCATGGAAAAAATGGAGAATCAATATTTTGAAGACATTTATCTAAAAGAAAATGAAAAGAAAAAGGATACTATTGGTCTGAGTTGTGCGTTGTTTTTGTGTACTTTCGGTTGAAAATAAATTTTTGGGGCAACCGCTGCACTAGTTTTGACTTTGTTTGACAAGCTCTTTAGCAATAAAGCCCTTTTTAAGAAGTGTATCGATAATTTTGATGTTTTTAATTTGTATGGTTGTAGTTGGATTTTCTGTAAGTTGCATGTAAGCTGTTTGGTCGTTAAGGGACTTTTCAATGTATTCGCTCCTTTTCATAACAACCGTGGTGTTACCCTTTTCTGTGTTTATAGTCGTGATGTCCACATTGGCTTTTAGAAAATTAATTACCTTTTGACAATCTTTATTCAAGAAATGTTTAGATTTTGGGTGGTTGTTAGAATTAAGGTGATTAGAAATCCATTCACTTATTTTTGTCATCTAGTTACCTTTGAAACCTTCATTTTTTCTATACCCATCTCCTTTTAGCATATGTTGAGAAAATACGATAAAAATGTCAAAGTCAAATTTCCAACTCCTACTTGACGACAATACTAAGTGAATGGCTTATAGTGATTATATTAATAGGCTTATTTCTAGCTTCTATTATCTTAACGGGACTTATGCATATACCGGGTGACACAATATGTGTGTAACAGCCCAGCATTTCCACAGTTTTTATTTTAAAAATCTGAAATTTAGAGATGATAAATAAGTCACAAACGTGTTTCAGATACCATTTCAAGCGCTTACGCACAACTTACGGTTTAACCGGAAGTACCGCCATATTTCATTTTTTAAATGGGATACCCTGTATATTATTTGTTTATTTTCGGATGTCCGGTCGAATTCTAAGTTATTAACATCTAACATAATGTATGCTTATCTCTTACAGTTTTCGAGAAAATCGAACCAGAACTTTTCATATCATCAATAATAAATGTGGATTTTTATGAAAACAAATGTATTTGTAATGATTCTCAGTACTCTTTTGCTCTCAGTACTCAGTTGCGGTTTTTCTGCTAACACCAATATTTTGACTAATTTCTCTTAAAGAAATGGATTTATTGACCTCTACAGTTGCTCAATTGTTTTCATGGATAACTCGATTCACAACTATTTAGATGTATCGTGTAGATTTATTTAATAAAGGCGTGACCTGATAAAATAGAAGTTTACATTGAAAGTTATGGAGATAAATGTCTTCAAAATATCAATTGTCCATTTTTTCCATGACATGTTGGAAATACTTTTTTTTAATATCTATTGATAGAGAGCCTAAAAAATGGTAGTCTATGAAATCGATCAGGGCTGATCGATGTTCATTTGTTGCCATAAAAATCCACGTTTATTAATGACATGGAAAGTTCGGGCGCGATTTTCTCAAAAACGGTAAAAGATAAGCATACGTTATGTTACATATTAATAACTTAGAATTTGACGGGGAATCCGATAATTAACGAATATACAGGGTGTTCCATTTAAAAAGTAAAATATATCGGTACTTCCGGTTGCACCGAAAGTCGTGCCTAAGTGCTCGAAACGGAATCAGGGGACTGTCGCTTAAAAAGTGCCTGTTCTTGACTAGGACTGGGCGATTTTAAGACTTACATATCGATAGTTGATCGCTACTAACCTATGGATAAATATTGCTTATCGATTGTCAGTTAGTTATCGACTTTCGGATAGTTATTGACTTAGCGATTGTTGGCGACAAATCAATAGTTATCACTTACTCTTATTTCTGTAGTGATGATATTTATCAACTCACCACTGAAAGTAAAAATACAATTGATAATTTGATAATGTGTGTTTCATTAATTTTCTTCATTAAAATTAACATTTTAGTTAGCGTTTAGCAACTTATTAGGTATTGGATATACATTTTTTGGTACCAATCCAGCATCACCATCACCAATCATCATGATCGATCAATCATCAAAAATAGCCGGATAGACGCCAGGATTAAGAGTTCCAGAGATCCACATTAGATCAATTTCTGGTTATCAATTCCTCGTAGGACCTCTTACCTTAGGGCGACGTTTACAACTATCAGTAAAACTTTAGTTTGAAGTTTAAACTTCAGATCGACTAACATTTACATTTTACAACCTATCGTAAACTTATTAGGTATTGGACATACATTTTTTGGGTACCAATCCACCATCACCATCACCAATCATCATGATCGATCATCATCAAAAATAGCCGGATAGACGCCAGGTTTAAGATTTCCGGAGGTCCACATAAGATCAATTTCTGGTTATCAATTCCTCGTAGGACCTCTTATCTTAGGGCGACTTTTACAACTATCAGTAAAACTTTAGTTTGAAGTTTAAACTTCAGATCGACTAACATTTACATTTTATTCTGAAGTTTCAGTACCAGTTAAACTTCAGATCGACTAACATTTACATTTTACAACCTATCGTAAACTCCAAACTGAAGTTTAACTGGTACTGAAACGTCAGAATCTTTTTCTCGTTGTCACCTTCAAAGCATTCAAGAGACAGTTGAATTAATTAAGACATTTCCATTTCTTCAGGGTTACTCTAAGTTTTATCTGAAGCTTGAACTAAAGTTTAAGCTGAAGTATGACTGATAGTTATAAAACTCGTCCTTATTCTTGAACTTATATTAGCTTAACTAGCGGCTCACTGTTCAATCGATAAGTATCAAATACCGGATTTTTTTGTTATAAAAAATTACATACAAAATTCCTGTGTCTTGCACCTGTGTGAACATTGTAAGAAACCTTTAAATATGCATAAAGTCTTAAAAAAATTCATTAGTGATTTGTGAGAGAATGGCACTAAATTTATACAAATAAAGAAATAATAAAAAGTATCTATTGATCTTTCTTTTATGAACTATTTCTTCATAAGCCATTCTTGGTTTTCTTATTACAACATACCGGGTGACACAAGACGTATGTAACAGCCCGGCGTTTTCACAATTTTTATTTTAATAATTTGAAGTTTGGAGGTGATAAGTAAGTCGTAAATGTGTTTCAGATCCCGTTTCAAGCACTTAGGCACGACTTCCGGTTTAACCGGAAGTACCGTCATATTTAATTTTTTAAATGGAACATCCTGTATATTTGTTAATTTTCGGATTTCCCGTCGAATTCTAAGTTATTAACATGTAATATAATGATTTCAAGAAAAACGCGCCCGAACTTTCCATATCATCAATAATAAATGTGGATTTTTATGGAAACAACTGAACATCGATCAGCCCTGATTTCATAGACTACCATTTTTTTAGGCTCTCTATCAATGGACATAGACAAAAAGTCTTTCCAACTTGTCGTGGAAAATTGATTTTTTGAAGGCACTTATCTCCATAACTTTCAATGTAAACTTTTATTTTATTCAGGTGACGCCTTTTTTAAATAAATCTACACGATACATCTAAATAGCTGACAATCGAGTCATCCAAGAAAACAATGGAGCACTCTAGAGGTGAACAAATCCAAATTTATTTAAGATAAATTTGTCAAAATATTGGCGTTAGCAGCACAAAAACTCACATTTATTATTGATGATATGAAAAGTTCGGGCGCGATTTTCTTGAAAACGGTAAGAGATAAGCATACATTATGTTAGATGTTAATAACTTAGAATTCGACGGGAATCCGAAAATGAACAAATATACAGGGTGTTCCATTTAAAAAATGAATTATGGCGGTACTTCCGATTAAACCAAAAGTCGTGCTTAAGCGCCTAAAACGGTATCTTAAACACGTTTACGACTTATTTAACACCTCCAAATTTCAAATTTTTAAAATAAAAACTGTGGAAACGCTGGGCTGTTACATACCTCATTCACTTATTTTTGGCATCTCGTTACCTTTGAAACCTTAATTTTTTTTACTCATATCTCTTTTCGGCACATGTTGAGAAGATACGATAAAAACGTCAAAGTCAGATTTCCAACGCCTACTTGACGGCAGTAATAAGTAAATGGTTCATACATCTTGTGTCACTCGGTATATGGAAGTATAAGCCATTCACTTATTATTGCCGTCAAGTAGGCGTTGGAAATTTGACGTTGACATTTTTATCCTATCTTCTCAACATGTGCTAAAAGGAGAAAGATATAAAAAAATAAAGGTTTCAAAGGTAACTAGATGACAAAAATAAGTGAGTAGGTAATATGTGAGTTAACTTGTCAAAATAATATCAGAGACACATAAAAAGTAAGACTAATGTGTCGGAGGTTTTCAATTATAAAATAGCTATTTATGTAACCAGTTACGAAAAGTCCGATTTTGTGTAACGAATTAATGTTTGCAAGACGAGCGCAGCGAGTTCCCGCAATTTGAATGAGACACACAAAAAATACTTTTCGTCACGTGTTGCATGCAAATTTTGTTCTAATTTTAACTACAAATACCTACTTAGAGAGAGAGTTATTATTATCAGACTTCAATATTTACTTTTAAACCACTTTGTATCTACTTAATACCGTAAAACTATAGCAACGGTGTGCCACAACCGAAACCTGCAACTGGTGGTGAAACGAACTTTTCATCACCAGTTACGAAACATTTTACTTTTCGTAACTAGTTACGAAAAGTAGTACGTTACGTCACTGCCATCAGTATTGAAAAGTGCCACTTTATATGTCAAAATTAGAAAAAAATAGTTTTCTCTATTAAGTAACTCCTATGGATGTCCTAAATTTATTGTCTATTGGAGTCCGAAAAAAAAATGTATCCAAAGTATGTCTAATATGTTTACATCGAGGTTTACATATATTATCCATGGACATTCGGACAATATTTTGACTAAACCGAGATGTCCATTGGACGGGGATGCGCTGTTCGAGTAGCAATTAATAAAAAATAATGCTAAGTAGATAAGTTAATAGAAAGATAGCAGAAAGAAGATAAGAAAAACGAAATATGAGATGCGAATTTCATGTTTAAAATAAAAGTCTCACGTTCCATTCTGTCGGTTCCTCTACCATGTGAACATCTGCACCTGATGCAATTTAAGCTGTCTACCTGCCCGACTGTCCTATTAAATCAATTTACGATGACCAAGATTCAGATTAATCCCTTCGAGCTTGGATTTTTTTCCACGCACCTGTCCCTTTTTAGTCATTTCATGAGAGTTTTTGTGTGCTGGGTGCAGCCGACTTTGTTTGGATTCATGGGAACCGCCGAGAATTCTTTTCAAAAAAGCTTGCGTTTTATGAGCAACCTTAACCTTAACCATTTAGAAAGTTTATTGGTTACATTTACAAATGTTACATCGCAATAATTACCCTGGAAACAGAAAATCTTATATACAATCTTCAATCTCATTTTCTGCTTTTCTCATATTTATTTTATTATATTTTGTCTCCTCTTGCACATACACCTACACCTGTGTATGCAAGATGCAAAATTACATGCTGATACAAGACCGTAATTGCTTAGAGTGAGCAGCTGATCTCATTCAAACAGTATTATCCAAAAACCCTCCCTTTGCTTCAAAAAAAAAAAATAATAATTAACGTGACAATTTGTTCTGGGCCCGATGGCACACGTCTGCACGATAATTTTTCGGGGCACCTGTGTCAACCGTTTGTCACACATGGCCCCGGTGTATATATAGATGTAGATAAAAATTGATCAAAATTCGACAATAAAAGGACACACATTGAGCAAGGGGCAAATTGTGCGGTACAGGTGGATCGTCAACAGATACCAGAAGGTCGCCCGATGCGCTTCGCACAGGTGGGGCGCATCTGCCCCATCAGCCCCACGCGAGGTGCATCTGCTTTGAATAAGTCACCTGTTATTTCGGGGGTATTTTACCGCGAAACTTGTCGGGTAATTACCAGGCCGAATGGCCGTAAAATGGCGCTTTGAATTAACGCCTTTGTTATAAGTGAGGTGCAAGCTGACTGCCTACCTCGAAGATCTTCGCAGGCAGATAAGAACAGTTCAATGATCCATGGTGGTTGGAATTTAAAGAAGGGTGGGTATATAAACGACAAAAGATTAAATTAGCACTGATGAGTCATTTAATTCATAATATATTTGCCATTCAGTATTTTTGCCGTTTTTGAGTTAAATGGTTTTTTTTATAACGCGCTAGCCAGTTCCGCTTTTCTTCGTTTCCCCCAACATGTGAACGCAGCATTAGACGGACGCATTCAGTGACGTAATAAAACAGTACACTTTAAGAACGGTCCAGTGGCGGCGCCAGAAGTGGGCGCGGTTGGGCGAGCGCCCAACCCAAATTGTTCCCGCCCAACCGCTCGCCCAACCGGGTATCCCTAATTTGCTGACCCATAAGAAATCCATTTTTTACGTAAAATTTTGCTGACCCGTCAAAAATTGTTGCTGACCGCTATGCTGGGTGATAGCTGAGAGTGTCCTACATATTATATACGAATTTAGTAAACATCGGGCCGAAAATCACTTAGTTACGTCCCTGGAAAACTTTGAGAGTGAGATTTTTTTGCTGACCCGTTACAAATTCTTGCTGACAGGTATACAGGGAGGTAGCTGAAACTGAATCACACATTATGTGCGAATTTCATAAACATAGGGCAGAAAATCACTTAGTTACGGCCCTGGAAATCTTTGAAAGTGAGATTTATTTGCTGACCCGTTAGAAATTCTTGCTGACCGGTATACAGGGAGATAGCTGAGACTGAATTACACATTATGTACGAACTTCATAAACATCGGGCCGAAAATCACTTAATTACGGCCCTGGAAAACATAAAAAGTGAGATTGTTTTGCTGATCCGTTACAAATTCTGGCCAAGCGGTATGCAGGCTGATAGCTGACACCTTATTACACATTGTTGGAAAATTTTGTAAATATCGAGTCAAAAATAACTTAGTTACGGTCCTGGAAATCTTTAATAGTGAGATTTTTCTGCTGACCCGTTACAAATTTTTGCTGACCGGTATGCAGGGCGATAGCTGAGAGTGACCTTAACATTATGTACGAATTGCATACAAATCGGGCAGAAAATCACCCAGTTACGGCCCTGGAAAACATTAAAAGTGAGATTTTTTTGCTGACCTATTACAATTTCTTGCTGACCAGAATGCGGGGAGATAGCTGAGATTGTCTTATATATTACATCCGAATTTCGTAAACATCGGTTAGTTACAGCCCTGGAAAATTTTCAAAGTGAGATTTTCTTGCTGACCCGTTACAATTTCTTGCTGACCAGTATGCACGGAGATAGCTGAGACTAGACTACACATTATGTACGAATTTCATAAAAATCGAGTAGAAAATCACTTAGTTACGGCTCTGGAAAACATAACATGTGAGATTTTTTTGGTGGCCCGTTAGAAATTCTTGCTGAACGGCATGCAGGGAGACTTTATAACTAAGTGATTTTCGGCCCGATGTTTACTAAATTCGCATATAATATGTGGGACACTCTCAGGTATCACCCTGTATACCGGTCAGCAAAAATTTCTAACGGGTCAGCAAAAAAATCTCACTTTTAAAGTTTTCCAGGGCCGTAACTAAGTGATTTTCGGCCCGATGTTTACTAAATTCGTATATAATATGTAGGACACTCTCAGCTATCACCCAGCATAGCGGTCAGCAACAATTTTTGACAGGTCAGCAAAATTTTCCGTAATAAATGGATTTCTTATGGGTCAGCAAATTAGGAGTTCCCCGCCCAACCTGCTAAACTAAAGATTTGAGCAAAAAATAGATATAGAGAAAAGTAGTTTTTTTAGATTGCTTTCAATATTATATCTAACTAACCGTTCCAATTAATGGTTCAATCAACGTGTTTCCGGAATCACGAATTATAATAAACAAACGCACGTCCAACAAACGCACGCCTCTGAGACCAACGCGGCCTCTGTGGGGAATCCCCTATCTCAGCTTGTGAAATACGTTGGCCTTCGCTTACGAATTGACGAATCATGACCGATTCAGCCGCCTGTTCTCGGTTCTCGGTGGTCATGCGCTTGCGTGCGTTTGCCGCCTTACCTCGCCTCGAGTTTGTCATTTTTACTTAATAATATTCGAGGTGAATTTTGAGTAAATACATTAAAATCAGCGACTTTTTTAAAACAAAACCAAGCACAAATTATTCATTAGAATTGAGTGAGGTAACTGAAACGGACGAAACGGTTGGTGATGCTGTTGCAGCAAATGCTGCAAGTGATTGTGAAAATGACAATATTGGAGGAAGCCAGCTGTAGTTATCTCAAAAAAAGAAAGACACAGGACCAGTTCCTGGAAGATGAGGTAGATGACACAGTTCACGATGTATCCACTTTAAGCGATAATGAAAATTACAATATTTTTAAAGTGGATTCGGACACGTAAATTGGTTATTGTAATAAATAAAAGGTTGAAACCTTATTCTTCCTTAGGGTGCACAACAGCGATGCTGATGATAATCCTGGGGCTCTGACTGATTTGGCCCAGTCCCTAGATGAACCTCCAAGGCAACCAGCTTTGCTAGCTTCCCGAAAACAAGGTTTGGTTCTGATCTCCGATCTTTCAAATCAGACTTTTACAAAATCTATCCGTGAATCGAATACAGTATTTTAGAAGATGCTGTATTTTGTTATCCTTGTGGATTTTTTTCGAAGCAATGCACAGGGGCATCAAAAACTTTTATTTCTGAAGGTTACAATAACTGGAAAAGAGCTACAGAAGCTACAGAAGCTACCATAGCACTTTCAACACAAAAGTGCTATGGTAGCTTGGCAATCTTTTAAAAGTATCAAAAAATCAGCAGTCAGTAGCATCTCAAATAAGCACCGCGCATACTGAATTGATTCAACAAAATCGGGAATATATTAAATCTATTTTTCGATGTATAATTTATTTGTCTACCCAGGGTCTTGCTTTAAGAGGTCACGACGAATCCACGACGACTGGCCAAAACAGAGGTAATATTTTGGAATTATTAGATCTGATATCACGTGACAATAAAATAATTGCAAAAAGGCTATTCGAGGTTCCAAAAAATGCGAAGTATACGCATCATTCTATTCAAAATGAGCTGATACGTGGCCTAGCTGAACTAACTATTAAACATATTAGTAGTGAAGTTAAGGAGGCCCCTTATTTTGCCCTTATGGCTGACGAAACAAAAGACCTAAGTAAAACTGAGCAGCTATCAATAATAGTTGGATATTACTTAAACGGTGTGTTGTACGAGCGGTTTTTGGGCTATAAAGCAGCAGACAAATTAGATGCATCGTCACTTTTTCAGTGCATTAGGAAAAGGTTAAGTGAGTGTGAAATTGATATAAGTTGTTGCGGCGCAAACTTGTGATGGAGCCAACGTTATGAGTGGGAAGGTTAAGGGGGTACACCCCTTATTAAAAAAACAAGTTCTACAGACTATTTATGTAGGTACACTGCTTCAATCATGCTTTAAATTTGGTAGTAGTAGATATGTGTACAAATTTAAAAGATTGTAATATTTTTTTCTGTTCTTGAGAACCTTTGTGTTTTTATTAGTGGATCTTCCGTACATAATGCGTTTTTACAAATACAAAAAGAACTACACCCGGGAGATAAACCAGTAGAACTAAAAAGACTTAGTGATACAAGGTGGACCTCACACATATCAAGCTGTATAGCTGTAAAAAAACACTGCCAGCAATATTAATTTTATTAAACCAGTATATAACAGAAATTAACGTTCGCTCTCCAGAGGCAAACGGACTCTTGAACAATATTAATTTTTGTGAAGTTTTTTGTGAATTCTTGTCAAAAATGAAGAATGTTTCTGATTAACATTGGTGGAATCACTAAAACTGTCATTTGTATCATATAGACAAGATTCTGAATTTGAGAAGTTATGGACTGCAACTCTAGACAACGCCTCTGCTAATAATATTGACTTAGATGATGTAAATAATAAGAGATCAAAAAAATTACTTTCTAAATTTAAAAATACCATAATCATCCAAAAAATTACCTCACTTGAAGAAGACAGATGTGTTACTAAAAAAAATAAATTTCATGTTAAATTATTTTATCCTATAATTGACCGAATCACTTCAGAACTTTGTCGGAGATTTGAGGAAAATGTTAGTGTTCTAAAAGGATTTAGCGCATTAAACCCATCGAGTAATATATTTTTGAATTTAGAGCAAATAACTCCATTAGCTATCCATTATAGATGTGATGTAGCGTCTGTCGAAAATGAACTAAAATTACTACCAAAAACCATTAACAGGTATGAAAGTAATCATAATGTTAAAATAGGGACCTTATCAGATCTTGCAGTACTTCTGCAGGAATTCAATTTAGTATTTCACGAAATAAATAAATTGTGTAACATTGCCATAACCGTCCCCTCTTCAAGCGCCACACAGTGGTCCAGAGACTCGAAAAAACGCGAAAAATTACAGGCACCCTTACAATGGACACACAATTATGTTTCTATAGTGATTTTGACATGACAAGTCCGAATGTGGAATTTGTTCTTTATTTAAACTTGATAGCTCGGATGTACAGGGTGTCCCAATAAAAAAATTGCACTTCACTTTTTCGGAAAACAGATTGATATAAAACTAAGTTCTTATGGTGATTTTAACATGAGGAGTCAGAATTTGGAATGTGTTAAGGTGGATTTCTAATCAATTTGCAATTGAAGTGAAACTTCGACCCGCTTGCTCCCTCATTAATTGTCAAATGTTTCCAGTTTCAATTCAATTCATGCTCAGCACGGGCACGCACGCGTGCCGAAGCTATCAAAATTGTTCGCAAGCTTTTGAGATCCGTGCCAGCACGAGTTCTTAGTAGTTATTAAAACTATTAGAAGAAAGTGTACCATATAAACCAGAAATGAATCCAAAGAAGTTTGTGTAGTTAATGCTTCCGCAAAGTCGTGTGCTGCAGAAAGAGAAATGTGTGGTAGCACGTAACACAAAAAAGAACAGCGCAAACCCAAAAAATATGGACCTTAATTATTACTATGAAAAAAAAAGATATTGTGATAATCTGTTGAAAGAAGCTCGCATAGATGAACCCCTAACTGTGTATATCAGACAAAAACAATTGTTGACATGGTATTGAAAATGCATAAATTCCAATCCAGCCCGCATGCCGAAGTTACACTTTGAGTGCAAATTGATTAGAAATTCGCCTTTATTCGTTTAAACGTGCTAGCTGGGCTGTACAGAGTGTTCCAGTAAAAAACTCCCATCACACTTTTCTGGAAAACGGACTACGATAGATACAAAACTATGTCTCTAGCGTGTCACAATCTCTCTAATATTATTTAACAAGTATTTAGTTCATAAAGAGTGACAAAATATATTAACCATTACTATATATTGATTGATACGCAAACCATCAATCTTCATTTTCGTCCACTTGAATTTCCCCTTTTCTCAACAAATATTTGTGAATGTATATGAGGTTCCTTCAAAAGACTTTATAACACCTCGAGAATCGGAATTCGCCTTTCGAAGTGGAAGATAGAGCATATTAATCGCCATTACACTGTTCTCGACTGATCTTTCGGGTATTGTTTAAACGAGATTTCCTGAAGTCTTTTTTCCCCGGCTCCTGCGCCTCCTCGGACAACTGACCAATCGGTAAGGGTTGTGCAGCAATTATGTCAGCCCCATGCACCAGCAGCTTATGGAGAGACGGGGTCATATAATACTTTGGATATAGTCCGACATATTCTTGTGCTGTTTCAAGTGTTTATCGCCAAAACTCCTCAACGTTATAACCTCGAATACACTCCCTATAGCATGTAGGATGTTCGAAACATGACAAATAAAGCCCGCATCTATACCGGTAATTTCTGCTGATAGCTCTGGAATTTTGGAAAAAGCTCGAGCAGTATTCCCGGTGTTTGTGCATGAACGTCGACGTTCATGTGCATTTTCTCCTTAAAAGGAAGTTGGATATACTTTTTCCTTTGCGCGACCTTTTCCTTATCTGCACTGCTCATGGAGCGGCCACAACCGATGTCAAGCCTGTATGCTATATGGAGAATACCCTCAAATATACAGTGCATTTTTTTTAATGCGCAACATAGGATTTTACGTGTTAAATTTTTCATGTCCTGTTGAGTGGGGTTCTATAAGCACAATTGCTATGAAACTTGACGTAAGTAAAATTGGGGATGTTAGTTTTACCTCTATTGGCCAACCAGGTCCAAAAGATTTGGAATAACGCGAAAAAACAGCATTTATTTTCTGAAAAATTGTATCTTTTTTCTCTCCTCGTAGCTATTGTTATTCAACTTTGCATGTCAGGTAAATGTCAAATGCAGGCAAAATGGCAGGTACCTTTGGCATTTAGAAAGTTTTGTCGCTATTATTTCTAAGGTTTTATAACAAGAAGAATAAAACAACTGAACTATTCGTGTAATTATTAATTTTTTACTCTTTGCAATTAAGTTTCCAAAAGTTCCAGATCTGTTTCCAAAAGTCCCAGATCCGGTGAACATAAAAAAAATGGAAATGATTTAAGCATTAAACTTCAAAAAATGTGTAAATATGTCTTGTTACCCTGGTAGTGGTAACATGACTTGGTAGACACCTGCTCAAAATGATATCATAATAGTTACGAGGAAAGTAAAAAGACACATTTTTTTGGAAAATAAATTACTTTTTACGCAATATTCCAAATCTTCAAGACGTAATTGGCCAGTATGGGTAAAATTATAACCTTCAGTTTTAGTTTTGCCAAGTTTCATAGCTTTGGTGCTAATAGATCACCACTCAACATGGGTCCGATAATGTAACATGTAAAATTCTATGCTACGCGTTAAAAAAAACGCACTGTACAGTGCGTTTTTTTTTATATATAGGTACCTAAAACATCTTATTATTCTCTTCACCTGTACTTCTGTAATTTGACCATAAGGACAGAGGTCTGCGGGCCGATTTTTAAGGGGGTTGTTGGGTGCTTTTAGCGGTAGTAAAAATATACCTACCTTTTTTTAACAGGTGTGTCCTGTAAGCCGCCGTTTGCAAGGGTTTGGGCCACCTTCTGCTCGATGATAACCAGGTGCAGCTGTGATGGGTACCTATTATTTTTTTGTTTTCTGGCAAAAAAATAATAATTATTGGAAAGTCTTTTTGTGGCTTGCACGTCGTACACGGACACATGTTCCTACATGTGTGCAATGACTGCAATGTGTATTTGCCATCACAGCCGTAACGAAATTTTGCACTATTGATGTAGGAATAATAGTACGAATGTTAATGTTATTGTTATTATAGTATTGCATTTCACAATTTTCTCAGTTTTGCCTGTTCTTTAACATACATTTTTTTATTATAAAACTCTAGCAGGCTATGAAATTTTGACAGAAAAGGATGACGTAATCAAAATAAATGGACTTTTGTTTCTCCATACTTTTCTTTTGACATTTCACAGCCAACTAGGTGAAGTTTTATAATGAACACCCCGTATATATGTTTCTTTCACTTCATTTATATATTTCTTTACTATTTATATAATTTATATAACTTAACCCTTTGTTTTCTGGTGTGCTCAGGGTGAGAACACTTAAATATTCATTATTTGATCGTTTCCTACTGTGGCTGCCGTGAAGCCACGTTTAGAGGCGTGCGCACAACACATTTTCCCGCCAGAAGATCTATTGCTTCGATCGCGCGAGTCTCGTATTTGGTTAGTACGTTCTTGCACACACATTTACCATTATTTTGCACATCATTACCACGTTTTGTATTGTGTACAAGTGTTATTTTTGACCATAGCTGCCAAGCTGTTTCTTTATTTGCTTCCTAAAGGGTTAGGAATTAGATCTTTAGGGATACCAAATTCTTATTGAATCGTGATACTAGTATTTTGATGCTGTTTTGATGGTGGGTTCAGGATGAGCACACTAGGACTTACACATGTGAAGGTTAGGTGTTAGAAGAAATTCCACAGAACAATGTCAGTGAACAGGGTTATGTCAGTGAGGACGAAATTCCAGCGGAGGAGGAAATTCCAACAAATAATATCTTGTCAAACAGCAATGCTGCTTTTGACATTACAAATTACCTAGTTATTGTGACTATTGGTCCTCTAGGCCTGAGCTAAGGGACCCTTTTATAAGATCCGCCGTGGCCAGGGATCGAATCCCCTGAGACCATAACAAACTCAATTCGAATAGAAATAACCTCTAAAGAGGTTTTTTTAAAAATGGTCCAAAAACCAATTCTAAAAGTGCCTAAAAATCGACTTCAGAAGGGGTCTATCTCCGGAAATATTGCACCTACGAAACTTCCCATGCTGGGAGGTGAAAGAGGACTTCAAGAAGAGGACAACACAGTCAGATTCACTCTAATCGGTCCAGGCGTTCTCAAGTTACATTCGGTCAAAGTTGAGAATTGAGAAAAAAGTCGTAATACCCCCCCTTTGAAGATTTTCAAAAAAATTTCGGATTTTTTGTTTGCTGTTTTTGATCGGAACGGCACGTTTGCAATCCCCTGAGAACATAACAAACTCAATTCGAATAAAAATAACCTCTAAAGAGGTGTTTTTAAAAATGGTCCAACAACCAATTCTAAAAGTGCCTAAAAATCGACTTCCGACGGGGTCTATCTCCGGAAATATTCCACCTACGGAACTTCCGATGGTGGTAGGTGAAAGAGGACATCAAGAAGAGGACAACACAGTCAGATTCACTCTAATCGGTCCAGGCGTTCTCAAGTTACATTCGGTCAAAGTTGAGAATTGAGAAAAAAGTTGTAATACCCCCCCCCCCCCCCCCCTTTGGAGATTTTCTTGGTTATTGAGTAACATTCATTTACATAACAACGCAATGCAACCAGGGAGAAGAGCCCTAAAATCATCAATCCATAGACAAATTGATGATTAGATTCAAAGTTCGAAGCATGCTCAAGCAGTATATGCCTAACAAACCGATCAAAAGGGGATATAAGGTTTGGGTTCGGGCAGAAGATTCAGGATATATTTGCCAGTTTTAAATTTATACAGCAAAAGCGGGTCATATTTCCGAAACAAATCTTAGCAGTAGAGGGGTTCAAGATCTTGCAAGAGACTTAGTTGGAAAGGGCTACAACATATATTTCGATAATTTTTTCAACTCTGTTGAACGCCAAAAAGTTTTGAAGGCTGATCTGATTTACGATTGTGCGACGGTTACAAAAGGACGAAAAAACCTACCAACAGATATGACTGCGGACAAAGGGTTGAAAGGGGTGAAAGCGACTGGCGGGTCATATATATTTAGGATCTCTAATGCCTAGTGCCTTCATGGTGAGCACTCCCTTCAAAAACAAAATCAGAAACAAAAATCAAAAATAAACCTCAACACAACATTTAGTTACCTCTAAACAACTAGGTTTTCCAAAAATATATACTCTTTTCTTGCGAAAGATAATTCCGGCCTCAAAGGGTTAATTTTTACTTCAAAACATCCTTTCGTACAATAGCAAAATAATAAGAAAAAGTGGTAGGTATTTAATTTTTAATTTGAAATAAATAAATGTTTCTATCGTTGCGACATCTGGCGTAAGTTTCAAAGATTCTTTTTCACGATTCAATCATGTTACTACTAGTGACAGAGAGATGGCGCCACGCAAAGGTGTACACTTTGACATTCATCATTCTGCCAAAGATCAATTATTTGTCAACGGCAATTGTCAATTGTCATTGCCACTGAAAGAAATGTCAAATTGTTTATTTGTTTTTTTACTAAAAAAAGTGTAAAATTTTAATTTTATTTTAGATTTTTGCCCAATTTTTGAATTGTATCCGTTAAAGCTACCGCATTACCTGTTCAAAATTATTTAATTTTTTGCGGAAAGTAGTTTGAGTGTTTAAATTTATTATATTATATTTGCAATGGCCGTTTATTAGTTAACCAACCATGTATTTTGATAATTCTGGTGTAAGTTATTTCTTATTCTTAATTATGTACATTTTACTTTACAATAATATCTAGTTCTATCAACAACAAACAGTTATAGATATATATCAAAAATAGGGAATGAGAAAAACTTCAAAAGAGGTTCTGTTCTGTTCCAGCTAGTCTTCTCTTCCTCTGTTCTTAAAGACAGTTTTTTAAATGCACACCACACACGGCCAACTAACCAAAGCCTCAGCCAACACTCATAGCAGCAAATTTTTTTAGAGATGTAGGATGTAATAATAATAATAATAATAATAATATGTAGTTTTTAGAACTGTGACCTAAACCTAGCAGAATAGAAGTTTTAAGCCTCTGTTCAAAACATAACTTTTATTGCTTATGTTAGGTCAGAAATTAGGGAAATTAGAATAAATTTAATGATTGGAAAATGTGAAGGAAACTTTTCTTGACCAACACAAGACGAAATAAAAAGTGATCTTGGTTTATCCGGCTTCTGAGGAAAAAGCATAGTCCAAGAATACTTTTCCATTTGAGTCAGAAAGTGGAAAAGTAGTTCTTAGTTGATGTAGTTAACACACACCATGTCTTCTTATTTAAACAATGCTTTTTCAAATTTCAATTAATTCAAGTTCACAATTAATTAAAAAATACTTGAGATCAATTCTTGATATTACGTTTGTTTCAGTTAGCTGTTGTGGATCCTTCAGAGCCCCCAACTGGGCTTGTAGGCCTAGACAGTGAGTACATCCAAACTCAATGTGTTTTAGCTGATGGAGGAGATCGATTTGGTGTGGCATCTCTAACATTTGATAGACATGAAGAATTGTTATGGATGGGTAACCAAGGAGTAAGTCTCTTTCTGTTTTTTATATTAATTATTGTAGTCCACCTCATGTGAGGATATACAGGGTGTCGGAGATAAAAGCAACTACATGGGGATTTCGGAAATGGTAAGAGATACAATTTTGGTTAAATGGGAAAGAAGTTGCGCTATTCCGAGCCCAATCAGATGCTGTATCGAAATTAAAAATATCTAGAGGGGTTTTTAAACTATCATGCAAAACCAAAAAATTGTACTTTTCGAAAAATTGAAATATCGTCGCTATCTTATACACAAATTTTATAAAATTTAGTAATTTTGTATTAGCGACTACGGGTAATCAAACGACGTTAACAAATTTTTTCTAGATTTTTTAGTTGTTTTGCAACCATAGCCAACTTTGTTATTTCTTATGCCCGCCATATTAGATTTCTATGTTATCAAATAGTGCATTAAAAGGGCTTTTCAACTATGTATAACAACACTATTTTTGAATGACAAAAAATGTAAATGTATTACAATGTTTCACTTAGTTGGCTCTGGAGCAAATGCCATAATTGTGTTAGTATCTGCCAAAACTTTGTTATTTATTTGCTTTTATCTGTTCAGAATTTTATTTTCTAATTTTACTTTGTTTTAATTTTCATCAAAAAAGGCAATTTCTTAAAAAAATTATTTTAATTATGATACTAATGTATGATACCAATGTATTGTAGCCCTGAAGAAGTTTAAGCATTATTAAACGAAACGTCGGCGATGAGCTTGTATTTCGATTTTTGTTCCCAATCCGCCAAGTCTACACAAATCTATAGATCCTGGGACACAATTTTTCTAAAAACTAAAAATTGATGACAAAGTTTTGAATTAAATTAAATTAAAGTAAATGTTTGAAGATTCCACCGTTGTTATTAATGCACATCCTGCATCGATGTATTAGAGAAATACATGCATCTTTAACCATTTGTCCAGGCATTTCTTCTATGGCTTGAACAACAGTTGCCTCAAGTTCTTCTATTGTGTGATGGGGAGTACAATAAACTTTATCCTTTAAATATCCCCAAATGCAACAATCAAGAGGCGTAAGGTCCGGCGAGCGTGCAGGCCAGGCAACCAGACCTCGATTTCCGATCTAGTTATTTCCATGTTGCTGATTCAAATAGTCAGTTATGATTCTCAAATTATGTGGAGGTGCTCCATCTTGCTGGAACTACATCTTCGCTACATCTTGAAGAGGCAAATTATCTAAAATTTGCTCGACATGATTTTGTAATATTTCAAGATATTGAGGCGCGGTCAAATTGTTATGAAAAATTTTAAATAGTATTTGTCCGTTTTTGACTCCTAGCCATACATTAAAACCCCACCTAACTTGATGGTGCACCTCACGATTTAAGAACGGATTTTGCTCGGCCTAATATACGTTGTTGTGCCTATACTCCACAGTTTGTAAATCTGCTTTCATCAGACCACAGCACCTTAAGCAGAAATTGAAAATTTTCTTGACATTTTTCTCTGAGGAGTTGATTTAGCAACTTGAACATTATTTTCCAGTTGACGAAGGGAGGTACCAGGATTGTCGATTACACTTTGCAAAACAAAATTTTCAATATTTTCATTAGACACTCTATCGATTGTGTTTTTTAAAGGAACCATAGGTAATTAAATTATTTCTAAGCATTCTGAAGATCGATCAACCTGGTTGCCGTCTTTCTGGATATCTTTGAAAGTACATATCTTGAGCTCCATTAGCGTTCTTATGGCACAAAAGAAACAATCATACATTTCAACTTTTTCCCTATTTGAAAACCTTTCCATATTAAATTTATGTGGTTGTGTAACTCGAAAAATATCACAACTATTTGAACAACTGTAAAATTATCATATAAAAGCAAATAAATAACAACATTTTGACAGATAGTTATGTAGCTATGACAACAAACACAATCACGGCATTTTTTTCACAACCAACTAAGTGAAAAACTGTTAATAAATTTACATTTTGTGTGATTCAAAGATAGCGTTGTTATACATGGTTGAAAAGCTCTTTTTATGCACTATTTAATAACGTATAAAACCAATATGGCGGCCATAAGAAATAACAAAGTTGACTATGATTTCAAAAAAACTGAATGGTCTAGAAAAAATTCGTTGCCGGTAGTCGCTAATACAAAACCACTAAATTTTATAAAATTTGTTTATAAGACAATATTTCAATTTTTCGAAAAATGCAATTTTTAGTTTTTGCACGATATTTTGAAAACCACTGCAGATATTTTTAATTTCGATACAGCATCTGATTGGGCTCGGAATAGCTAAAATTTTTTCCCATTTAACCAAAATTATATCTCTTACCGTTTCCGAAATCCTCATGTAGTTGCTTTTATCTCTCACACACTGTATAGATTTAGTTGTACTGGCCATGGTTTGCTTTTTATTCTACATCTCCAATAACAAATAACAGCAGATAAAATGATGTCTAGGAAGTTATGCAAAATGTTTTACTAGTTATTTGATTATTATAAAGAGACTTTTTTGTCGTTACAGAAAATATGCAGGTTTCTATAGGGTTATGTAAAAGTGAGTTTGGTGAGAAACAACAACCAAAAAATTTTAATGAGTATGTACCCATCATATGAAAAAGATGATGTTTCTATGATGATGCAGGAAAAATAACAAGGGATAAAAACTGTAGGGGAGACTGGGGAGGGTTGGCCATACGTGAGGCTTGGCCCGCGTTTAAATTACCCGCCTAAAGTTTGTATTAAGTGGCGCCCCTTACAGGATAGATTTTGTCCTCAATTTTAATAAATTCGTTGTGTTTCCCCTCAATAGCAGTTTGAATTATGTCGGAGTTGCAGGCGGACTTGTTTTCTGTCTGTGTGCTGTGTATTTTGTTACGTGTTTTGTAAGCTGTTTCCGGGAAAGGCGACGAATTAAAGTAAGTTTATGCTGTAAGTTTTTGTAGAGAATTAAATGCTCTTTCAATTAGTATAATAAAATTTACATTAAATGTAATGTAAATACTTAAATTTTCTAAAATTTATACATTGTTGTTGTTTGGGAGATTTGGCCAATTGCAATAGGGGAGCTTTGGCCATATGGCCAACTCTACCTTTTTGGAAATAATTTAACAAAATAAACATATTTTTCAGTATGCCCTTTAAATACAAACCCAGAGAAGGGCACCAGCGGAAAAGAAATTCTCCAGAAAGAATGCGACTTGCAATTAAAAGTGTGGTAGAAGATGGCAGTAGTGTAAGAGCATCATCTATGAAATTTTAAATTGCCCTAAAGACATTAGAAAGATATGTAAAAAAGTTTCAGGATTGTGGTAAGGACGAACAAAACTTATCATTAACCCCAAAGTATAATACGGGACAAATACTAACAGATGAGATGGAGTCTCTTCCAGAGAAATACTTAGTTACTTCATCAAAACTGCACTACGGTTTAACTCCCAAAACTATGAGGTCGTTTGTTTATGAATTTGCTATTTTGAATAAAGTGAAAATTCCTCCAAGTTGGTTAGAAAGGAAGTCAGCAGGTTATGACTGGCTTATGAGCCAGTCATAGAGCCAGACTGGCTCATGAGCAGGCATGCAAAATTATCCTTGAGAAATCCTGAGTCAACTAGCTTGGGCCGTTCTACAGCATTCAATAAGGCAAATGTGGACAAATTTTACGCAAATTTGAGAGAAGTTTTTACGACGCACAATTTTGGTCCTGAATCAATCTACAACATAGATGAAAGCGGAATCACTACAGTGCATAAACCTGGCAAAATTATATCTGTAAAAGGCGAAAAAGAAGTAGCCAAAGTAACTTCTGGAGAACGAGGTACATTAGTGACGATTTGTTGTGCTATTTCGGCTGTTGGTTCATTTATACCACCATTTTTCATTTTCCCTCGTCAACGTGTAACAGATGCCATGACAAAGGAGCTCCGCCTGGTTCTCTATCTGTTAAGCCCAGTGCAGACGATGCAATTTATCGCGGGGATTTCATCCCTGCGACAAAAGTTGCAGGGATTTTTTCGTTCAGACGGTGCATTTTAGTTGCTGCAATTAATTGCATAGCAATAGAAATTGTTCTATTTTCCATGCGATTTGTCGCGGGGATTTGGTTACGTTTCTAGTGCCTTTCCAGCGAAAACTTAAAATTTTAGGTTGAACAAATAAGTGTGGTTAGGTGAACACTTTGAATCATCAGCTTTTTCAAACTCCTCATTAATTAATCAAAAGGCCCCCCCCAAAATCTCTTTTTAACACCCAGGGCCTCACCCATCAACTTTTAGGCATAGAGATAGTTTACAAAAATAATAAGACAGAATGGATTTTTTTTGATAAGTTGGTAGCAGTCTAGTAAAGTTCCTAAAAAATTGCATAAAAAAAGTTGCACTGTCTGAACGCAAATGCAAGAAAACGCGGGGATTAAAATTGCTGCAACTTTGCCCCCGCAATAAGTTGCATCGTCTGCACTTGGCTTTACTCATCCAAGTGGATGGATGACGCGCGAAAATTTTGACAAATACTTAGAGCATTTTATCAAATTTAGTAAAGCCTTAAAGGAGAATCCAGTTTTAATAATCCTTGAGAACCACGATAGCCATATTACCCCAAGTGGTATAAACATGTGCAAAGAAAATGGCATAAGGATGCTTACCCTTCCACCACACACTAGCCATAAACTTCAGCCACTAGATCGAGCTGTATTCGGACCATTTAAGACATTTTATCACCAAGCAGCTGATGACTTTATGGTAAATCATCCTGGCCAAACTATTAAAATTCAAGATATACCAGAACTTGTTGGAAAAGCTTTCCCTAAGGCATTTACACCCCTTAATTTTCAAAAAGGTTTTTCATGCACAGTAATATACCCATTTGATTCAGACAAGTTTGGAGAATCAGACTTTTTAGGTGCTCATGTATCTGATAGACCATTACCAGAGGGTCCTGAAGTTCAAGTTCTACATGATGGAAATGGCCAGGGAACAGGATCATTGTCTATTGCAAATTCCGTATCGCTACCATCTACCTCTTCCGATAACAGGTTTTTTAAGACCCCTAATGAAGGTTTAAACCACCCAACCTTTATTGACAATACAATAAAATCAATGGTCACATCACCAACAGGTTGTGTCCTGCCAGACCATATTCGTCCCTTCCCAAAAGCAGGTCCCCGGAAAGCTGGGAGAGGTGGAACGCAGCTCAGTTATATCAACAAAGACTCCCAATAAGATCACTATAGAAGAAGAATATAAAGAAAGAATGGATAGAAAAGAAAAGAAAAAACAACCAAAAGGCAGGCCAAAAGTGAAACAAGTGAAGAGGAAGATATTGCAGTCTTCTTCAAGTGAACAGGAAGATGAATTAAAAATGTGTGTAAATAGTGATGAAGATATGGACCATGAAGTGTTTGATGACTATGAAGCGGAAAAAATAGACGTGGGTGATTTTACATTAGTTAGGTTTGCCACAAAAATCAATGTATATCACTATGTGGGTAAAATTACATCAAAACTTCCATTATCAGAATATGAAGTTATTTTTTTAAGACGGCTTGAAAGTAACTATTTGTTCATTTACCCAGAAAAGGACGATAAAGTAACAGTGTCATTAGATGATATGACCAAGTTACCCCAACCTTTGTCAAAAGGTGGAACTGAGCGTGCGGTTTTAAAGATATCTTTTGATTTCGATTTTTTACCTTATAAAAATGTTCGTTAGATTGTTCAGCATAAGTTTTTTGTAGTTTTTATGCGACTTTTTATCTGTTACATTTCATCTTAGTTTAAATAAAAATACATTCTCATAAAATATAGAACTGTTGAATGTGTCAATATTTGAATAGCCAAGGCTTACAAATGCATGGTCAAGGCTCCCAAATGCAAGGCCAAGGCTCCCAGATGTATGGCAAAGTTTCCCATAGACAAGGAGGTTTGTGTTAAATGACATTTATGGCAACAAAATGGATAATTGGATATATTTCTTGTTTTTAAATCAAATCATCTCCACAATTACGTTTTTAAAATACAACATTACCTGTGGCAATAATTGAAATAAAAAATAACATGTTTTTTACATGGTTGTGGTAAAAAACTCATAACTATGGCCAACCCTCCCCAGTCTCCTGAATATAAGAGGTGTTCATTTCAAAAACTCATTTAGTTGGCTGTGAAATGTCAAAAGTTTACTTTGATTATATTATCCTTTTCTGTCAAAAATTTACAGCCTTCTAGATGATGTGATAAACACCCTGTATCTTTGTTGTTTTTTAACTCAAATAACTGGTGTAATTGAAATGTTGAAGGCAAAGTTAGATAAAAAGTGAAAAAACAATTTTTTTAACATGATGTTTACAAAACAATTGTTACAGAGTCTAATGAAACAAGACCATGCAATTTACCACCAGTTTTTCTAGGGCCATATTACCTCTTATTACACTGGAGCAATGTCGAAATACACATCATTTCAAATTCATGCTCATGAAGAGGTAAGACAAATACTGACAATGGATGAGGGACTGCTGGCTTTAACAGCCAGTAGCCTAAGGTGTCAAATCAGAAGGGGCATTCCTGTGTACACACATATGTAAGTCAAGTCTTGAGTGCAGTACTAGCACAGTATAGAGAATATAAACCAGTAACGTCACTCTCGGAAGACCAAAGAAATTCCGAGTTCAAAAGCGTTTTGCCGCCGTGTGCGTTCGAGAGTGAAATCGTTAATTGGGCAATGTATTCAGTATAGGCCGGTGGCGTAAATTTTAGGCAAAGTAAGAGGAAAAGAATTGTTAGCGAGGTCTGGTCACGTGACAGAGTGACGCAACTGTTATATATTCCTTATATAGTGGTACTAGACACCAACATGCCCATATAAGGCAAAATAATGTTTTAACAAGGTGTATCACCATGTTGGAACCTGCAAAATTAAAACATCCCTGCTTAAGGAAAAATTTTATAGGTGTTGAAAGGTTAATTCATTTACAGCTCATCAAATATGTCCGACATGCAATGCATGCTGCAAGTGTCTCCAACAAGACTTGTGATAGGTGGCCATCGGGATAAACTCATTGACTTTAATTTGCAAATATGTAAAGAAACACAAGTGGTAAGCGCACGTCTTCATAAAATCTTGTTAAATAGTAAATATTTTCTAACTCCTCCAAATTTCATTAATCATTCAATTTTCATACAAAGTTCTTTAAAATTCCCTGAGGAGTAAACTTTAACTCTGTCAACCCAAGTTTATCCATATCATCCCAAGTCCTGTTAACTTTCATTTTACTACCTCTTGATTTCAAGATAATTGTTCACAGATTGAAGTTCCTGAAGCTGCCTCCGTCATGCTTCGTCCTCACTCTCGTTATGTTTGTTGCGGCAGTCCAACGGGCCAAATTCAACTTCGCGACCCTAACAACTTAAAATTAGAACACACCATCGAAACGCACAGCGGCAGCTTGAGCGACTTTGACGTTCAAGGCAATCTGATGGTAACTTGCGGCTTTAGCAATAGGTCGGTGCTCAGAACTGTTTCCTTTGGTGAAAAATTCTGATTAGCATTGTTTTATAGATTGGGTAACTTAGCAGTTGATCGGTTTCTTATGGTTTACGATCTTCGAATGCTCCGCGCAGTATCTCCGATGCAGACCGTAATAGACCCGTTATACTTGCGTTTTTTGCCCACCATAACGTCGCAGTTGGTGGTGGTGTCCGCCGCTGGGCAAGTTCAGCTATTGGACACCATTGCTTTGGCTGAGCCGAAGATCTGTTTGCTTCAAGTGGATTGTCCTGGTGATATATTCATCAAGTTTTTGCCTAGGAAATTATTGAGAGATGTTATTTGCAGCTGCAATGGTGCTTTCCTTTGACGTATCGTCAACAAATCAAGCTTTAGCTTTTGGTGATAGTGGCGGCCAAATACATTTATTTTCTACCACGGAAGAGCCGATATTTAATTCGTATTCTCGTGCAACGGAGTTCCCAGATCCAGTAGTGCAATATCCCAGTTTTGCAATTGACGATTACAGTACGCCATTGTCGTCCATACCCATGACCTATGATTCTTCAGAATTGCCTCTGGCTTCTGATTGGCCGGCCCATTTGACTCGTTACACTTATCGGTAAGAATAGGTTTTAACATCAAGCGGGATTTTGGCTAAATTTCAGTTTATATTCAGGAAACCCCCAGGCATCGATCCAGACATTTTACATGCCATGAAAATGCAGGGTCCGATTGGGTACGCTCCGAATCCGAAGCACATCCGCAGGAATCAAGTGAGCAACGAACATTTAAACGCTGTATATTTCTCTTAGCGGTTTTTTGGGTTGTTTGGTAATGTTACCTCGAATAAGGCCATTTTTTAGCCAAAGAATTAAGACTAATTGTTTTTTTCTTGTTGTATTATAATAAACACTCCACTTTCAAGGATCGTCAAAGACGTTTTTATTGTTACCTTTGTCGATGGAACCATTGCCAGAGCCATCATCGATACAGAGCTCTTTCAGGTGTCATACCACTTAGGGCAAAACGGACAGGCTGCCAAGACGTCGTCAGTAAAAACCCCGCAGAACCAGGAGAACGACGGCACTTTCATAGCGATCCCTAAACGGTACCGGAAAGTGGACATGAAGTACAATAAAATGGGCCAAGACGAGTTCCAGTTCGACAATTACAATAAGACGTGCTTGGCTGGGTTGGAAGCCGTGTTGCCGAATGCTTATTGCAATGCTGCTATACAGGTTAGTACACCATTGTGAATATTTATACATATAGTGTGTCCAAGATGATGATGAGAATGGCCACCATGGTGATCTCGTAAAGGGCAATAGGTACGGGTTTGCTTAAATGGGATAAATGTTGCAAATTCATATTTTTGATAAAATCGAAATTTTATAATTTCTTTTTTATTTTTCTCAGGTTATGGTAGTTATCTGCTAGAAAAAAAACTAAAACCATTTTTTCATTGCAGTTTTTTATAAGTTTCATGATAGTCTTGGTTTATGATAGTCTTGGTTTCACCCCGTGACATTTCCTTTCTCAAGAATCCCAAGTAAAACTCGTGGGTGCTTTCGGTTTTTTTAAATGGTGGATTTTATAAGAGATTTTTAATAATCATCTAGCTTGATAGATGGTTCTGCAAGTTTTATATGTAAACTTTAGGTGCTTATTGTTTTCTAAAAGACTACTAATACCAGTACACGTTCGGTTTTAAAAGAAAGTAACAAGAACCTTTTGGTTGCTACCTATAAAACTTTAGATGCAAAGGTTTTCCAGACTTTTTTTTATAAATACGTTGGCCCTCAATTTTTATGAAAGTTTTTGTAAAGGCCGTTATAAATTTTGGGGACTTTTGGTGAGTTTTTGGTAACTTAGGTTTCCTAAAGAACAGGTGTAGTATTTAGTAGAGAAGAAGTTTTATACTACAACGGCAATGTTTATAGGAGTTTCCAAGTTTTTTTTTATGGGAATTTCGAATTATTAACATCTATGAGACTTTAAGCGTTTATAAAAAATTATAGGATTGTGCTGAAACACATGAAGTCAGCCATGTTGACTTTTATAGTACATAATGGTGCAAAAGTTCAAATTATTCTTTTTCTATAATATTTTATTTATTTTCGTAAAGAGAATGTACGTGAAACTTATGTACCTATTCCATCGCTACCAGTGAAGCAATTTTCATTAAAATCACTGAAATAGATGAACGTTCAAGGTTATGTATTTTTCTTTATATCTGCATTTTGAGAGGTGCTTCTCTTTTGTGAGGGGTAGCTTAATCACTTTCACAGTAAATTTAATTTCGCAACCACTTTGGCACTCTGAACCATCCGCACTACCTTCATTTAAGACAAACTTATTCCAAAACGCCAGCCATAGGATGGTTCGCTTATGGTTTCAGAGATATTTTTATTACCACTTATCTTCGACCAAGGAAATAAGGAAACTTGAAAATGGTCATCGTTACCCTTATAAGATGCTTTATTTCTAAGTTCTATAAGAGGTATATTAATGAAACCGTTACGTTTCCACAAAAATAAAATGGTATCCAGAAAGTAACAATTACTTTAAGAATATCAAAATGTTAGTTATGGAATGATCAATTTTTTTTTCTAAGTACGGCCCTGGTAAGTTTTTTGTGGATTCTAAGACAACTTTTTATTACAAAGTCATTGATGTATCACTTAATAATTTACGCAATGTTTAGGTTTTAAATTACCTTTTTTTTTTAGTTTTTTTTATGATTTTTTTAATTATAATTTAGGTAAGTCATTTAAGAAGTAAAAAAATTTATATGGTAAGTGACTAATCGCACATTATCTAAATTACAAAAATTGTTCAAACAAAAACGTGTCTCTTATTTTCTAAGCACAAATAACATCTCCTGTGCGTGAAATATTTGGCGTGATACTTTCAAAAGCTTGGAAAACTCTCCTTCGTAGTTCTTCCGTCTCAAATGTTTGCCGATAAACATGATTTTTTTATGTAACCCCAAAGAAAAAAGTCTAACGGGGTGCTATCCGGAGAACGGGGTGGCCAAGCATGTGCCGAGTGGGTGCTATCCATTTTCAGGAAATCTATGTGACAGATATTCCTGCACAACTCTTGCATTATGGGTGGGTGCGCCATCCTGTTGAAACCAGCAGTCATTAATTATAGCCAACGAAAGGTTATCTAAGGCCTCCTTTAAATTTCGATCAAGTAAAATGCGATATCGCTCGCTGTTAAGAGAATGGTTATAAAAGAAAGGACCAATTATTCCAGTGCCTAGTATTCGGTTAAACTTAACGTTAATGTTAAACCCAAAGCGATTTTGGTGGTGAGCAGTCCTGTAGACACAAGGGTTCTCCCTGGACCAGTGATGCGTATTTTTCTATTGAAAATGTCATTGTTTGTCACTTGACTTTCATCGGTCTAATAGTAGATTTATATTACTAGGAGTAAAATTCTTTTTGTGCTGAGGTCAGAGATAGACGGCCGAAGCGAAGCTGAGGCCCGCAACTGGGCGAAGCACAAAAAGACATTGCGCTCCGAGTAAGATAAATTAATTTTTTTTTCAAGCATGCAGTTCAAGATTCATTTTCTTGCATCATATTCTTTAGGCGGATTTAGGTAGGTACTTACCCAATTCCTCCTCCTCAGTCCTTTGCCGTCTCTCTCTATTGTGTTTTTCCAGGCAGTTCTATTCTGTGCCAGGTGTGCTGCATCCGGCAGAGTATGGCCCACCATGTCGCTCACTGAATGCAATTGTGTCGCAACTCAAAAAACGTTGTTTTGAGAAAATCAATAATTCAGATTTGGGTTATAAATAGGACGCTGTTTTGGCTTGAAAATGAATTATGTATAATACGATGATAGAAGGAAATAATTATGTGACAGTTTTGTTCTAAGGTAGAGGTTGGAATTTCTAGTTCGGTCGGACATTTTGTTATCTAGAATTTCGACTTTTTTGAGTTGTGCCACTATTGCATTCATTTAGCGATGTGTTTGACTTGGTCCACCCATCGCTTTAGTGATCGCTTGGCCCACGTGGTCGTCTCCTTTCAACCCTTCCTTCCACGATTAGTCTTTCTATCGAGTCTTTGTCTAAAGATGTGTCCAAAATACCTCAAAATTGATTGCCTAACTTTTGTGACTAATCGGGTTTTAATATGTAGTTCTTCTAGTATGGACACATTAGTTCTGTGGGCCGTCCAGGGTATTCGCAGGGTTCGTCGGTAAACCGACTTCGAAAGCGTTTATTCTCTTTTTTTCCGACTCTTTCAACGTCCATGTCTCAGCTGCATACGTTGCAATGGCAAAGATGATCGAGCGTACTATGCGCAGCTTAGTGTTTCGGGTAATTGCAGTCGATTTCCATATATTGTTAATTTAGTTGTTGCATTTCTTGCTATGGCAAGCCTTCTTTTGATTTCCATTTCGCAACTTCCCGAATCTGCGATATGGGGGCAAGGTAATTAAACGTGTTAACCACCTCGAAACCAGCTATTCCTCTAATATGAGGTTGGTTGTTGTTCTGTCGATCTATAATCATTATTTTTGTTTTCTGTCTATTGAGTTCGAATCCGTAACTTCGGCTAACGCTGCTCAAGCTGTCCATTATGTCTGGTATGTATTCGCCATATATGTTAAATAGCATTGGTGATAAAATGTGTTGTTCATCCTAACTTCAGCTGTGTTTCTTTCGTACAGTTGTTTTATTAAATGGACAAGGTGGGGAGGAGTTTCCATTTCGAGAAGAATAGTCCATAGCGACTCCCAAGCAATAGTATCAAAAGCCTTTGAATAATCGACAAAGAATAGGTACAGGAACATCATTTTAAGTGTCTCACCCAATTTGCTCCCTTCCTATTCGGATTTGAAAAAAAGTTTATTCGTGCTTCTTACTATGGCCACAAGAGGACGCCAAATCTCTGTTTAGAATTTTTTTTACACGTCAAATGTGACATTTGTGACGCAAGGTTGATTTTTCTTAAATGGAATTATACATAATTGTTATGCCAGATCGATAGAGCCTAAGAAGCTGATTAAAAAAATGGTTACTTTCACATACCTAACGTCACTCGTTTCTGATATACAGGGTGACAAAATCATTGAATGTCTAGAATCATTTTAAGTGTCTCACGCAATTTGCTCCCTTTCTATTCGGATTTGAGAAAAAGTTCATTCGCGCTTCTTACTACGGCCACAAGAGGACGCCAAATCTGTATCTAGAAATTATTTTATAGGTATTATAAATAATCTAGAAATTATTTATAAGGTTGAGTTTTCTTAAATGGAATGATACATCATTTTTAAGCTAGATCGATAGAGCCGAAGAAGCTAATTTTAAAAACACTTTCTTTCATATACCTAACGTCAGTGGTTTCCGATATACAAGGCGACAAATTCATTGAATGTCTAGAATCATGTTAAGTGTCCCACCCAATTTGCTCTTGTCCTATTCCGATTTGAAAAAAAGTTTATTTGAGTTTGCAACTACGGCCACGAGAGGACGCCAAATCTGTACCTAGAAATTTTTTTATACGTTAAATATGACAGTTGTGACGTAAGGATGATTTTTCTTATATGGAATGATACATGATTTTTAACCTAGATAGAAAGAGCTAGAGAGGCTGATTTGAAAAATACTTATTTTTATACAGGGTGTTACTTAATGGTATGTCGTAAATCTTAGAAAGGATTCCTGATCGCAATTCAAACAGAAAAGTTAATATAAACTTGTGTTCTAGAGAGTCTGGTTTTCAAAATGTTTGTTTCAAGGTGTCAAAGGAATTGCATTTAAGATTTAATTTTAATAGTTTTTTGATATGCAATAAATTGGTTTTTAATTTTTTGCTCGAAAAATGAGTGAGATACGAAATAATCACAACAGATAAGAAAGTTGTATTTTTAGCTGCCCAATCTGAAGAAAATACAAGACGTTCATTGATGACCATTGACGTTAGGTATATGAAAGTAAGTATTTTTGAAATCAGCTTCTTCGGCTCTATCGATTTGTCTAAAAATTATGTATCATTCCATTTAAGAAAAATCAACCTTACGTCACAATTGTCATATTTGACGTATAAAACATTTTCTAAATAAAAATTTGATGTCCTCTCGTGGCCGAAGTAGGAAGCGCGAATAAACTTTTTTTCAAATCGGAATAGAAAAGGAGCAAATTGAGTGAGACACTTAAAATGATGTCCCTGTACATCTCTACGTTAAATTCGCGTGCTTTTTCTATTAGTTGACGTACATTTAGAATTTGTTCTTTAGTGCCCGTTCCCGGTACAAATCCTGTTTGTTCATCAGATATTTGTGGTAGAAGGAATGGTTAGAAATATTTAGACGCTCATTGAGAATGGTTAGAAATATTTTGCTGACATGCGGAATTAATGCTATTGTTCTACACTCTAATGGCGACCCCTTCTTGTAAATTGGGACAAAGATGGACGATGGACTAGCACCACTCATTCGGCCATTTGCCGGTCTGCCAGATTTCTTTGCAGAGTGCGTGCATGATGTTGATGCCAATATCACCCATTGCCTTTACTACTTCAGCTGTTATAGCATCCATTCCAGGAGCCTTTCGGTTCTTTAGTTTTTTTAATCTTCTCTCTACTTCAGTTCTAAGTAAGTCCGGTTCTTTCTGGAAGCCTTCCAAAACGGCAGCGTTTGTTTCATTATTAGTGTTACCACTAAATTAGCAATACACCTTTCCATACCTCAGCAATTTCCATAGTGTTTGTTGCAGCATTACCGAATTTATCCTGGATTGTGTTCTTAAAGTGAATTCGCGTGAGAGGTATCTGTCCTTACTAAACAATTCTCTGGATTCGTTGCAGTCAGCGTGTTGTTCTAGTTCTCTGCATATGTTATTTATTTGTTTATTTTTATCTTGTCGACAGGATTTCCTAATTTCCAAATTATTTGTTGCAGTTGTTCCTCTTTCCCGTTTAGATTTAAGTTTCGTAGAAATCTGTTGTATTCTATAAGTCGTAAGGTTTCATCAGTTATCCACTGTTGGCGAGGTTTTGATTTTGCGTCAGTTAATTGTGCTGTGGCATGTTTCACCCAGTCTCTTGTCATAACCCACGATTGTTGAGGGTCTCCAGTTGTCAGTGGTATGTTGCTTAGGCTAAGCAGTCTCTGCAGCTGAGTGGGATCGGAGCATGTGATCGTTGGGTAATTTCCTTTTTTACAGTCTCATAGTTAGATAGCCCTTCAGCAGTTTGTGGTCGGAACTGGAATCTGCACCTGGTTTTGCTTTTATGCTGTATATCGCTGATTTCCATCGCTGTTTAATTAGAACATAATCTATTTGGTTTTATACTGCTTGTTTGGAGATATCCAGGTTGAGAGTCGGCGGGGCTGGTGCTTAAATACTGTATTCAACACTGTGAAATTTATGTCTACAGCGAACTGGATTAGTCTTTATCCTCTATCGTTTCTGACTCCCAGCCCATGTTTGCCCAAGACGCAACATATGTGGTCGTCATTTTCGGTACTGCCAATTGTAGCGTTAAAATCGCACACAATATCAAAGGTTCCTTAGAGGGTATTTGCTGGGTTACTGCCTCAATTATACTATATATCTCTTCAACATCCTCGTCTGGTGCGTCAGTGGTGTAAATATGCTTGGATAATGTGAATTTTACTGGGTGTAGCATTGATGGTTATTTTTATTAAGCGATCACTAATGGGTGCGACTCCACTGTTTCTGTTCTCTCCTGACCTGATACATATATTACATGATCTTTGGTTTCAAAATGCTCTTGTCCTTTCCAGTGAGTTTCTGCAATGCCACAGACATCAATCTTTTCCCGCATTAATTCACGTTCGAGAATGTGTAGTTTACCAACCTGCATTAGCCCCCTGACATTCCATGTACCAAAAGAGACTCTTTAGCGTAGTTTTAGGGACGCATTCCTTCCAGACGCGGATTTCGTAAGCGCGGCCTGGTCGCTCACATGCGCTTGCCCGGTCGCCAATTTCACACCAGACAGCCCGGAAGTGATCTAGCGCCGAGTGCTACTCGGGTTAGTAAGCTCGGTTAAAAAGTGACCGGACCGCTTTTAGCTTTTTATGTAGAAAGTGGTTCCATCGGGAGGTACCTCGGTTATCACTCGTCTTTTTAAGTGGATTAAGTTTTCGTTAAAGGCCGTCATGATTGCGGAGTTGAGTTGCTCCGCAGCCAGCTCTGTCTCATCACGATGTCTTATTGCAGTTATTGCGCAATTTAGCCACTCCGGTTTGTGCTCTTTGGATCTCTATATTCTATAATAGGTCGAGCGCCCATATTGACGTCGAAAAGAATATGTTTTTGATCTGAACACGAGGGTTCTGAGAAAACCAACCATTTCGTTATGTTATTGCAAATTAAAGCTAATTGTTAGATCAAGTACCTCGCTCCTGTTGCTAGTTACAAATGTAGCTGTAGAGCCCACGTTGTTAATCGTCTTGTCCCATTAAGTAGTTGAATAGTGTCTCACTTCTTGGGTTGGTGTCCGTACTGCCACATACCAAGAGGTGCGAGTTCGAGTAGCATCCCATCACGATTTCGAGGTTCTCTCTTCTCCAGTAGTCTACGATCTCTCGGATCCCGCAGAAGGGTGTTGTTCTGCGTCACCTGGGAAGTATGCGGAGCAGATAACCAGCTCCACTCTACCTTTTCCGGTCATCAAGGTGACCCGAATAGCGGTTAGGTCCTCAGTTCAGAAACCTGTAAATAAGAAATATTTTAGTGGTTTCTTGATACAGATACATGCTCTAAGTCTTCGCCCTGAGCTCACTATGTTACCAGAATTTGTATGCAGTCTTGCCATTTGTCCTGCGTCATTGATAGGCGGTTCTTGTAACATAGGTTCTTGTAAGAGGGTAATATCTATAACCCCCTTATTGAGTCTTCGACCAAGTATATACGATGCAGCCTTGGCATGCTGCAGATTCGCATGTAGGAACCTAAAGCGCTCTCCGCCCCCTGCCATCAGTGTGGTCGGTTCTAGTCAGGCGTTCCAGGGCAGTCTTTGTCGTCCTTGTCTGGTCCCGGTGGCTTCCCTATGCTGCCTTGAGTGGTTTTTCCCCCCTCGAGAGTTGCCTAGGTGGTTGCGTGCGAGGATCTCCACTGCCCCGTAATCGTCCTCGGATTTGTCCTGCTGTGCACTGTCCCGGTCTTTGTTCAGGGTTTTGAGTAGGTTCAGGTACCACAGGCGGTCGAGAAGGATCAAGAGTTATTTATGTCTGCCGGAATCTGCCACTATTGTGGAATATCATGTACGATCCAATATTAAGAAAAGCGTCATCAGAGAGGGTTCTACCTGTAGGCTAGGCCGACGACATTGCATTGGTAATAAGCGCCAAAACTAGACACCAGCTGATGGAGGTGGGAAATACAGCAATCTCTAGATGTGAAAACTGGCTTCGTGAGCATTCACTAAGCCTTGCACCAGAGAAAACAAAGGCGGTAATTCTAAATGGCAAAAGAGACAAAAGATATATATTTTTATAGCGGGAAATATAGAGATAACACCTAAAAAGAATATTAAGTATCTAGGGGCGGAACCAACCTGTACTTCTCAGAACACTGTTGTACGGGGTGATTCAGTCATATCGTCTGTATGCAGCCCCAATTTGGGGAGGCATTATTGGTAAAAAAATATTACACTGTGTTCATCAGCCCCCAAAGGAAGGCCCTGGTGAGAGTGATGAGAGTGGTGAGAACTCCGCCCATAGATCTATTGATAAAGGAAATAACTGAGTTTTATGGGAGCAAGTTATCTCAGACGCCATAAAAAGACCATTTAGAAAAATTGCAAACAAAATGGGACACCACTACCGACAAAGGACAGTGGACGAAGAAACTGATACCGAATATTTAAAAGTGGGTAGAATGTAAACACAGAACCTCGAACTATTATTTGACCCAATTTTTAACTGTCCACGGCAGCTTTAGGGCATACACCCGCCGCATAAAGAAAACCACAAATATCTGCAACTACTGTGAGGACGTGGATACGGCAGAACACTGCTTCTTCCACTGCCCGCGCTTTCTAGTTCAAAGAGAGAGACTGTCAGGACTGATTGAAAAACCTATCCCCGGAAAATCTCATTAACGGAATGCTAGAAAACGAAAACCTGGCAGGCAACGAACAAGATCATTTGGGAAATCGTGAAGACCAAATAAGCTAAAGAAAGGGAATAGCAAATATGCGTTCTAGCTTATAAAGGAATCTCAGTTAAAGTAAAAAGTGCTTATCACTTGAGAAACCTGTAAAAATCTACGTGAGAAAATGCCATAAATACAAGACCCCCCCGCGAGCTGTGATGAATACTATGACGAGTGCTGCCGCCGCTCCCAGGGCCACTCTTATAGAGTCGAGGATGTGGCGCCTGGTACCGCCGCTGCCCATGATGCACTGGTTCCTCCTTGGCGGTCGATTGCGGCAGGGGCAGGGGTGCTCCATGCGAATCCCACACTAACCGGTCGCCAGAACAACAGATCGGGTGTCTTTTGAAGACTTTTGTTAGCTCGTAAAAAAAAAACGGCAGGCCTCACGGTGCAGTTGCTGAACCCCACAGTGAATTGTTCTCCACTGTTTCCAAGATGGCTGCCTGGAGACGCCCAAGTTGTTCGCCTGTAAGCGCAGTCGCTGGGAATTTGAAGTGGAGGATGCCCATAAATGACACGAGGCACCCTGTTTGTTAGGTTTCGCTTTTTTGGCGGTTTACTTTGTTCAGGAGTGCTACTTTCTGATCTCCCACGCTTTGTTTCCTCGTTTGCTTACGCCAATTTTCCAGGCTTGGCTTTTGAGGGGTTTTCCTCTCTCCATCAGTTCTATCAGTTTCAGTTGTTTTTTTTCCCATCCTCAGCTGCTAGCCGGTGGCAAGAACTTGCTGCAAGGTCTCCGAGTAAGGAATGCCCTTTTCCAGCTGTTTTTTTGAGCTCTCTTGCCCACGCCAGAAAGCCTTTTTCTCCGGAGGGCTAGGTCCCCCAGAGCCTAGGCAGCACCGTTGCAGACTACGCTGTCAAAGTGTCGCACCGGGACACTTTCACAGGGAACACCACTCGGGACACTTCCCGAGTAGTGCGACGGTGAGCTTAATAGCTCCCGTTCCCTCTCAGTGGTGATAGTTGTGTTGCTTGTGGTAGAATTGGTTTCGTCCGCCACTGCTACATTTGTTTTGCGTCGGTCGTTTGTTTCAATGCCCTCCACATCCATTGTTTCAGCCGGTGGTTGAGTGTTGTTAATATTTTGGTCTTCAATTATTGATCCCACGAGTAGCGAGAGAAAGGGTGGTTAGCCATGGCAGACCTGCGCATTACCATAGTAAGGCTAGATACTCCAGAAGGTAGCCCGGCTCCTGGAGGCCCCCTTAGAGGCAACCTGCCTGGAGGCCCTTCAGCCCTTGACACGGATCGCTCACAACCTTGGCTTAGGGACTAGTTTTCGACTTGTCCAGTCTAGATCCGATGTCTTCGGTAAGTGGCAGCTCTGGCAGCATGTGATTCTTCATCACGGCATCGGTCTTGGCTTTCCTGGTATCTGCTCCGTGTATGCACCCTAGTCCATACGCAAAACACATCACCAGTAGGCCCTCGGGCAGAAATCATTTTACAGACTTTCCCCTCCGTTGCCCCCAAAAAACTAAGGTACGAAAGTGCAAACCATTTCTCTCTAGCTTAAAAGGTTTTTTTTTGAGTTTTAATAGGAAAACAAGTGTATTACATATTACATTTTTTAAAATAAGTAAATTATAACTGTAATTTGTGCGGTAAATCGTATCCTAAAAGATTCGTATTTATCTTCTTGATATAAACCTAACACTAAGATTTTGAACTGTGACACACTGGGACAACTCTGCATGTACACCTCTTTGAGACTCTGCATGTACAGGGTGGCGCCGTTTTGACGGGTTGATGATGTTTTGGTAAAAGTGTAATAGATAGATGAAATTTGATTACACATTATCCACTCCGATCTTTGCCTGCGGCCTTCTATTTTTTGACGGGTTGATGATGTTTTGGTAAAAGTTTAATAGATAGATGAAATTTGATTACACATTATCCACTCCGAATTTTGCCTGCGGCCTTCTATTTTACACTTCATTATAAGCTGTAGGATCCGGTAGCGATTTCCTCTGAGGTATGCCAGTTTTCGGCATTTAACCGTTGTCAAAAGCTCACGAATTGTATATACCCGCCTTATATTTAAGACTGCTTCATTTCTTTGCAAAGCCACCCATGGTATTTTTAGCATCCGTCTATGTCACCACATTTTAAATGCTTCTAGATGGTTAATTGTGGCAGCTTTCAGTGTCCAGACTTCAGCTCCGTACAACAGCACAGACCAAATGTAAGATTTAATCATTCTTGTCTCAGCTTTAGGTTCAGGCTGTCATTACAAAAGAGTGATCTCATCTTCCGGAAGGTTGTAGGCCCGGACGGGCTGTTTCAATCCTACATCTAATTTCCCTATCCGGGCGAGTTGCTCGGTGATGTAGCATCCCAGGTATTTAAAATTGGATACTCTCTCAACGTTCTGTCCATTTATCTGTAGTGACGCGTTGATCTATGGCTGATGGCTAAAGATCATCATAGCAACATTTATATTCAGTCCCATTTCCTGTCCCACTGCACTAACAGAATTTATGAGACTTTGGAGACCCTGAAGGTCATCATATAAAATAGCCGTATCGTCAGCACAGCGAATGGCAGTTGATTTTGACCCCGAATTCTTTTTCATATAAAGCCTCTTTGAAGACTTTGTCAGAATATAGGTTCAACAACAGTGGAGACAGGACACATCCCTGTCGAGCGCCTCGTTGGATATGATGTTCAGCTGTAAATCTTCCATTGACTCGAACGAATGCCTTCTGTCGCCAGTACAGGTTCTTAATTATTCGTAAATCTTTCCCATCAACACCCGTATCTCTCAATATATTTATGAGTTTTTCGTGTTGCACTCTGTCGAAGGCCTTTTCATAATCAATAAAAGACACGAAAACATCCTTACGTTGGTCACGACAGTTTTGGAGAAGAACATTCAGAGCAAACATTGCTTCTCTGGTACCAAGGGCATTTCTAAAGCCGAACTGCGTCTCTCTTGTCTAAATCACTTTCGCATTTGTTTCTTATTCGAGCGTGTATAATGCTAAGGAACACCTTTAGTGTGTGACCCATCAGGCTTATTAGCCGGTGATCGTTACACCTCCTGGCTTGTTGTTTTTTGGGAATTATTATGAATACAGATTTCAGCCATTCTTCTGGTATTTCTCCCGTGTTGTATATATCATTAAAAAGTTTAACTAAGATATCAATGTTTTTCTCGTTGATAATTTGGAGGAGTTCTACTAGGATGTCATCAGGTCCCGTTGTTGTTTTTGCAGATTTTATATTAAATAGGACTTCAAATTTTAAGATGTCAGGTCCTTCGTTGTCCTCTATAACAGTCATCGTGGTCGGTCTATTGTCTTTGAACAGGTCATCTATGTATTGGCTCCATGCATTAAGAACTTCTTCCTCGTCTATAATGGTTTTGCCTACGTTGTCCACCAAGATACTAGGGGCTCTTTTATTAAACAGACCAGCTACCTCTCTGACCTTTTTGTACATGTTAAAGGTATCATGTCTTCTCTCCAGTTCTTCCATTTCCATGCATCTATCCACCATCCACTGTTTTTTTTGCAGTCTTGTATTTGTTCTTTATTTCCTTTTGTTCGTTCTTATATTCCTCTGTGTTGTTTTTGCATTTTCGTCTTTCTTCCGTGAGTTCCAGGATCTCTTCAGTCATCCATCGTTGTTTTTTGGTTTGGTGTTGTTTGCTGTGTTCTCTTCCATTATTTTAATTATGTGTTCTCGAAATATTTTCCTCGTTTCGTTTACCGCATTGCTATTTGCTACTGTCATTGTGTCGAAGCTGTCGTTCTGTGAAAATTGCTATCAATAAAAAATTCAAAACTGCGCCACTAAACAACGTATCTGTTTGTCTTTCTGTTCTATTTTCTATAATAACCGCAGTTTTTCAAAAACGCCCTGTATACGGAAATCGAATCAAACTGGCAGAGAAATAATGATGCTATTAAATTTATCATGAAAATTGGAGTCGAGAATGTGGAATCAAATTTCATCTATCTGTTACGGTTTTGCCAATACTCTATAAATTCATCAAAGAGGCGCCATCTTGCATACTATAAAAATTGCACGTATTTTAAAATTCTTTGAATAATAAACAATCCGCAGACAATTTTCCAACAAATGAAAGAAAACATATTAAAATTCTTTGACGCATTTCCGAAGTACGACGATTTAAAAATATCAGCAACAAGAAATTTCACACATTTCGCTCTGCATAAAAATGTGAGTGCTTTAATAAAACATCTGGCAAAAATGCCTCGAGATAAGGATGTTTGCTCGTTCCTTATCTATAAACGGTAAGGAAAGAAAAGTTTATTGCCAAATGGCAGAACATCAAAATTTTGCAATTTTTGCACTACTTTGTTTCACACGCTATATAATAAAAATTATGTCACTCATGCATAAGTTTTCCCATAAGGAGAGTTGTTTATCAAAAAATTACAGCGGTAATTCCACGTTGTCTAGACGACGTGGTATTATCGCTTACACTAACCTAAACCTTAATCAATGTCGTTGTCTATATTAATTTGATTCGAGAAATAATCTCACTAAATACCGCTCGAGCTTTAAAATGAACCAGATAATTTTTCACTCTGGCATGTGTGTTTTCCTTGCAATTATGGAAAACATGCAATCGTGGAAAAATTTCGGTAATTTTAAAGCTCTCGTGGTATTACCCCTGATTATTTCACTCATGCATATTATTGCTACGCAGCAAAACAGGTATTAATAAGCGGTAATTCGATAATTTTCTAAAAAATTACAGCGGTAATTTCACGTTGTCATGGAATCAACCATAAAGCCTTAATCAATGTCGTTGTTTGACTGACATATTTAAGGTGACGTCCGAATATTCTAACACTACTTATTTATTTCTTAATAGTATTTTTGATTCGAGAAATAATCTCACTAAATACCGCTCGAGCTTTAAAATGAACCAGATAATTTTTCACTCTGACATGTTTTCCTTGCAAATTTCACTCGTCCTAAAGGAATCGTGAAATTATGGAAAACATGCAATCGTGAAAAATTATCTGTAATTGTAAAGTTCTTGTGGTATTACCCCCGATAATTTCAGCTTTTATTAAAAGATGATCCGATTCTTTAATGTAGCGAAAATGAGGTTTCAGACAGTGCAAATCGTATTTATAACAATTTATTGGTTAAAAAGTTACAGCTGATTGAAAATGCCACGAAAAATTGCTTTTGCCGAACTTTATGTTGGCAGTTTATTTTTTTTTCTAGATACTCTATTACATCGAACCACTCCGAGCGGCTCTTCTCTCCCACCTATGCACCAGAGAGTTTTGTCTCTCCTGTGAATTGGGGTTCTTGTTTTACATGATGTCCCACAGCGCCCCCAACCACCCTTGTCAGCCCGGGAATTTCTTGAGGGCGTTTCGCACTGTGCCCGAAGCTTCGGCTTTGGGATTGATTTTGAGCGACTTGGCTCCGGAAGCTAAGCAGAAGACAGATTTGGGAGCCTTAATTCAGGTATTCTTGAGAAAAAATACAAAATAAGGCCAAAGCGTTCCATGTTTAAGATAAAGACATTTTGAAGTTAAAATTAATAGAAATTATGCAACTTTTTGCTGTTACACTTAATGTGGCATTTAGTAGTTTTGATTGCACTTGATCTGGCACTAGTTAAGCTTTTTCAGAGTTGGAACCGATTCGTGTTGCATCAGATGCACGTCGAGCTCAGCGAAACCAGGAAAAGGAACGAAGAGAAAAAAGGAAAGCCTGCCAAACCTTTTGTTTATAAAGAAATTGATTTTCCAGTAATTTCCAACGAACGGGCCAGAAAACATTCCGGTTCGTAACTATTTTAAAGTTTTAGTAACAAAAACCTTTTACGTCCGTTGTTTTAGCGGTGGAAGTCAGCAACGAAATCGAAGAAGAGAAACGAGAGGATGTGTCGGAGATCAGTATTATTTTTGGCTCGAAGCAGACTCACAAGAACTGCTGCATTAAGTGCGCGGAGGAGGTCAAAAAGGAATCAGTCATTTTGGCTTGCAACTTAGTAAGTGAGTTGTTTCATTTTGAACCTTTTTTTACAGAAATTGAATAGGATATTTTTATAATAAGGACGAGCTGGTATATTTTTCCATAGGTTTATCCGACAAATGAACCGGAAAGAGATGAGTGGACCTTCTGCGAAATATTAAGCCGATCCCTGTGTCCACAGCAAGTTACTCCGGCTTGGTGCGAAAAGTGCGGAAAATTTACCCCCACCTCCCAAAGCAGAGTAATGGAGGTGCTGGTCAACAGCTAATGATGTTTTTTGACACTTTTATAATAGGGATTTTTCTTTAGTCACTGCCAAAAGTACTTTCGGTCAATACGGGTCTTCACAGTCCGCAACATAAGCAGTTTTGGCAGACGCAGATGGATAAAATGGTGGCCAAAATATCTGCCACGGATATTTCGAAGTACGTCTGTTTTACTACATTTATACCGGGTGTCCAGCACAACCCTGGACATAGGAGATTAACATGGGAAATCTGTCAGCTATCATCATGTAATTTTTTCAATACCCTAGTTTTGGCCGTTTTTTGGAAAAACGCCTCGAAAAGTGCAAAAATTTGAATTTTAACTTTTACTTACCGTATGATTTAAGAACATTATCGTCAGGTTTTTGGTCAATTTTCACTGCATAATCACGTTGATTACTACATGATAGTCCCTCAAAATAAATAAGAAAAGAAAATCGGCTCTGACTCTGACATAAGAAATTATTATGTTGGCGACACTGCAGATGCATGGCGGAAGTGACGCGCCAAATTGAAATTCTTGCACTTTTCGAGGCGTTTTTCCACAAACAGCCAAAACTGAGGTATTGAAAAAATTACAGGATGATAGCTGACTCTAAGCTCTACAACTTTACTCTTAAAAGTTTTTCAATCAAATCAACCGTACAGGCGCAAAAAAATAAAAACCGATTTCCCATGTTAATCTGCTATGTCCAGGGTTCTGCTGGACACCCGGTAGGTATATATTTTTTTCCTGCAACATTTGAACGATTTCTAGGCCTGTTACGCCTACTGCCACACCCACGAACACTCCTTCGTCGAAACCTTGCCGATACGGCGACCATTGCACCCGGCCAGGGTGTCGTTTTAGGCACAGCTTTGACAATACTCCTACGCCGGTGCCGTCGAACAATCCTTATTGCAGTAACAATTGGCTGCCGCACTACATTTCGATGAATTTGTACGCTTCTAAGTTGGAGGTGCTTAAGAGTAGTGCGGGCAGTGAAGTGGTGGAGGTGAGTTGTTTAATGTGTAAATGTGTTGTTTCATTAGGGTTTTTATACAATGTATGTGGATGTTTTTTAACGTTGTTTTACAAAAGTTCTGTTTACTATCACAATCGAAGACGTATGTGGGACCGGAAAAAGCTACGTTATTTATTCTCATTCATAAGTGACATTAATAATTGAACATTGATAACAAATCTATATAACAAAACAAACACAGAGTGAACAAATATATAAAATTATTGCGTAATTAGCGAAAAGAGAGAGAGAGAGAGACAGTTTTACTGTTACTTGATGTATCTTTGTTGTACAGGGACATCATTTTAAGTCGCTCATTCGATTAGCAGCTTTTCTGTTAAACTTCAATCACTTTTGATACATGGGGGTCGCATAGCATCTAAGGTCGACCTCGGACCCTGGATTAGCGACGTTATTGGCTGCCCGGTTTGACAGATACGACGCCATCTTGTTTTTTTGTTTTAAATGAAAACACACAAACATTTTCATACAGTCTAATAGACCTGAAGGATCTTATTACTTAAATATGTAACCTCATATATTTATTTCTAGGTGTTTCGATTATACAGGGAGATAAAGTTGTTGAATTTTGAATAGTTTAGCTCACTAGCTCACTAGATTAGCAGCTTTTCTGTTGTGTGTCTCGTAAGACTTTGATACATAGGGGTCGTATGGCATCTGAGGTCGACCTCGGACCCTGAGCTAGCGACCTTATTGGATGCTCGGTTTGACAGATACGACGCCATCTTGATTTTTTTAAAACGGAAACACATATACCTCTAACCTGGAATATACCTCTAATCTGGAATATAATAGAACTCAAGGAGCTGATTAGAAATATATAACTTCGTATATTTATCTCTAGGCGTTTCTATTATACAGGGTGGTAAAGTTGTTGAATTTCGAAAACTATTTTAAGTTGCTCACTCGATTAGCAGATTTCCTTTCACGCTTCAAAAAAAAAATTGTTACATGGAGGTCACATGGCATCTACGGACGACCTCGGACCCTGGGCTAGCGACGTCATTGGCTGCATTTTTTCTAAATGGATTCACACCTATATTTACATACAGTATAAAAAAAATCAAGATGGCGTCGTATCTGTCAAACCGGGCATCCAATGATGTCGCTAGCCCAGGATCCGAGGTCGGTCTTAGATGCCATACGACCCCCGGGTAGCCAATTTTTACGAAGTTTAACAGAAGAGCTGCTAATCTAGTGAGCGACTTAATAGTTATTTACGTGTAAAGGGCAGAAAGAAAAAGATAACGCCCGCGACTGAAGTTTTTATTGGGTCAAGGACGTTAATCCTTCTTTCGGCCCGTGGTACGTACAACGTTTTACGCCCAAATGATATTTTTTTGTCTTTATAAGCAAGCAGAAAATTGATTTACAAACTACGGTTGGTCACCAGTAAAAATTATCAGCAAGCAATGTATAGTTATAGTCACTATCGTTACGTTGGTGTTTTATGAAACAGCCTTGCAATGTGTCAAGGTCAGAACAATTTGTGACCAGAACAAATAAAAATCGTTGAGAGATGTCTGAAAATGCTGCAGAAGAAGCTTTAGAGGGTTTGCTCAGGCCCTATCCACTCTTATTACCCAACTTGGTTTGCAATTTGCTTTTATTCCAACGCGTAAGATGGCGCTCGGCCGGCGTTTGTTGGGTTGCGTCCCCATGAATTTCGTCCATTCCCGACGGCCAACTTCAAAATGGCTACCGAACTGTCAAAATTTGAAGTTTTGGAATTTGAAATTTTTTAAGTATTGTATGTTTTTACGGCGATAAAGATGAATAAAGTATATAAAAGTGATAAAAAGTGAGTTGGTGTTGTGCTGCGTTTAAAAATATTTAAGGTAAGCTATAAATTACTTATTTCCGGGGTAATACGTTTTGCTCGTACGCGGACAGGATTGGTCATACATTGGTTACCTAATAAGCCTTTTTCTAATAGAAAAAAGGTGCCTTACGTAGTATATAAAATTAAATTTTTCCACAATCTCGTACGAATAAGTATACAGTATAAAGAACATAAATATAAAGTACCGCTATCATCACTCGCGCACAAAATTTCCTTAATAATATTCCATATTTTATTAGATATCTACATAATTTGGGGAAGGACAAATCTTGTTGGGAGTAATATTGTAATATTCTTTATATTGTAAAAGTAAACCTTTTGTATAAATTACAAAGAGAAGCAACATAAGCTGATTGTATGATATTTCAGATTGTCGAAATGCCGTCTACGATTAGGTGTTTCTACTTGTTGGGGAAGCCCTCAACCGAAACATCGATTTCCCAATCCACAAAAATACGGTCACAAAAATAAAGTCTTGTCGGAAGTGAGAGGATGTTCACAATGGAACATCAAAAAGTATATAATAACTTTCCAGTATGTTCACTAAACACCAATTGCCGGGAATAAATTACTGATTTTTTGAAATATTATGTTTATAATAATATTTTATTCACCATAGCCTTTAAAGCCCTCATAGGGCAAAATGTTGCAGACATAAACTTAGAGGTACTTGTGAAAAATATTTATTGATTTTATTGAAGATTGGTTTGTAATAGGTGATGTTTTAATGCATTTTCCTACCATATACTTCCTACCGTCTACTTCAATTCAATAAATATAATCCGTTTAAAGCCACTACTAACTGAATACTAACTGGCGCGAATTTATGAACCAATCTCAAGTCACTCGACATTTTGGTTTGGTTTGCTTCCCGAAAAGTCGAAAGCACGTCACGAGCTAGAGTTTAATTGCCTGGAAGATTGGTTATAAGAAAAGGCAGTTAATGCTGTTTCCGAAACCGTTTTATTGGCTTATTTTATCGAAATGGTTTGTACATTTAGTTTTATTTTATTACGATATGTCATATTTACAACTTCGTCATTAATTTTTAGGCAAAAAAGTTTCAGAGCAGTTCACTGTGGTCAAAATACTCCATGCTTAAAAGAACATTGTTGATAAAAAAAAATAATAGATATCAGTTCCTATCACAAACTAATATCATTCCTGAAGAATAAGGGAAAGGGGCACCAGCCAAAAAAAGCAATGGTATTATCGAGAGAAAATGTAACGAGGTTTATCTCTGCCTCGCTCCCTATCCGGCCGCTGCAGCATGGAAATGTCGCGAGTGATTTATTGCTCTGTTTACTTAGAACGTAGTTATTTACGACCTTTTTTTATGTCTCTCGTATTAATAATTTTTCTTCTAAAATATTCTAGGCTTTTCTGTATTTTTAGGATTGTGTATAAGAGGCGAATAGCGCCGCCGTTAGTAGTCGTATTTTAATCGAGCTATGAGTAAGCTGAAGTACCAAACGATAATAGAAGTTAAGTCGTGAGTTATTTAGTGTTAAGTAGTGAGTTATTTAGTAGTCGAATTGTACCTGTGTGTATTTGTGGGATAAATACATAGTTTTTTCGTATTAAATCGGTACGTTGAACCCTGAGTTCGCAACAATATATATTTAATGGCAAAAGTGGCTCAAATATTTAGAATTTACGCCGCCTGCCGGCGAGAAGAGCTAGCCAATAATTCAACCAATGGTATAGAATACCGAGGTTCTGTTATCGTTGTTACCATTCCGAAAACCAAAACAAACAAGAAGAGAGTTTTTACTTTTTCTTTGCATATAAATATGGGAAATGTACCAAACAGACTGTGGGAAAAAACACATTTGGGCGCTGCCGAAGACGATTGCCAAATACCTCAATTTACCAAATGCTGCTTGCTATACAGGGCATACCTTCAGAAAAACATCAGCGACATTGCTGGCAGATAGCGGGGCAGATATTACAACTCTAAAAAAGGTCACGGAGGCTGGAAAAGTTCATCTGTAGTTGAAGGATACGTAGAGGACTCAATTCAGTCAAAAAATAAGATTTCACGTAGTTTGTTTTCTTCAAACCAGGCAGTTATTATCGCTAATACTTCTATATTGAAAAAAGTTGCTGTCACCAATACTTCTTTATTGAATACAGACCAACCTGAGTGCTTTAATTTTGCCGTAAAAAGTTCATTAGGTGCGCCATTTAATGGAATTCACTTTCAAAATGTATCGAATTGTGTTTTTAATATTACTAATAAATAATAATATTAGTTAAGTATTAACGCCCGCAGGTAGTAAACACATTGCGTACGTTCCGCCGACGGCAGCAGCTGAGAAGTTTAGTCAGCGAACCCTGAAATTGGCCAATCAGGTGCCGATTTTCAGCGTTCGCTGACTAAACTTCTAAGCTGCTGCCGTCGGCGGAACGTACGCATTGTTTTCGCCATGGAAACTGATATGTAAACACCCAATTTTGATTCACTTGTGCGTAAAATGATCTTTAAAATGCAACAATTTTACGACTCTGTATAATCGAAACGACTAGAGATAGATATTATCACGAAAATAATAGTTGGGAACTATTTATTTAAAAAAATTACTATATTTGACTGGGCGTTAATTTACGCTTTAAATATCTTCTTTAAATGGGTATCGGGTAGTCGTTACCTCCCCCGAAGGGTCCTATGCTGATTTTCTCACTGAATGGGGGCTTTCAAAAATATGGGGGGTTTATATTTAAAATAACAAGATGGGATTCAAGTAAACTTCTATTTTCTGTGCCTTAAAATTACCCTAACTACTTTACTGAAATGACTAATATGAAAACACACACCGTTATGACAAAAGGGTCTTACCTAAGTGTAGAGGAGGACCGTATCGTCCCAACCAATTTAACGTACTTCAGGGTTACTCCTATGCGTACCCGTGGCGTCTCTTAGGACAACAAGGACTTCTAGGACAACTTTCTTCCTTGTACTCGGACGATAACAAATTTTGTTACTCTTCGACGGGTGGTCGTTCGTCTATCTGACGTAACGCCCCCAAAAGGATCAACCCGAACTTCAAAAAATCTTGGAGTCTTGCCTACGTGCAAGCCCCCGAGCAAGTTGGGGGCTCAAAAATCCTCGAGCTTACTTCTCTTTTCGTCAGCACTTTTTTCCCTTGTTTCCCAGTTGTTGAACAAATTTACGATCTATGATTTATAAATTTGGGTCAACTATTCCTTGGTTACTAAACCGGTCATCGGCCGACCATTTCTAAGGACGCTACAATTTTATGTCTTTTTGCTTCTTTGTGACAATATACGGAGTTATATATTTCTGCAATCTCCTTCTTCAGCTCTATTAGATTGTAGGTAAATATATGTGTTTCCGTTTAAAAAAATTGAAGACGTCGTATCTGTCAAACCGGGCAGCCACTGACGTCGTTAGCCCGGGGTCCGAGGTCGGCCTGAGATGCCAAGCGAATTCCATGTATCAATTTTTTTTGGAGTGTAGCACAACACAGATCTTCTAATCGAGTGAGCGACTTAATAGCTATTTATGTAACCAGTTGCGAAAAGTCCGATTTTGTGTAACGAATGAATATTTGCAGGACGAGCGCAGCGAGTTCCCGCAATTTGAATGAGATACACAAAAAAGGTTTTTCGTCACGTGTTTCATACAAGATTTTTTCTAATTTTGACTACAAACACCTTCTTAGAGAGAGAATTATTATTATTAAACTTCAATATTTACTTTTAAACCACTTTGTATCTACTTAATACCGTAAAACTATAGCAACGGTGTGCCAGAGCCGAAACCTGCAACTGGTGGTGACACCAACTTTTCATCACTAGTTACGAAAGATTTTGCTTTTCGTAACTAGTTACGAAAAGTAGGACGTTACGTCTCTGTCATCAGTATTGAAAAGTGCCACTTTATATGTCAAAATTAGAAACAATAATTTTCGAAATTAAACCACTTTACAACCCAGTATAATCGAAACCCCTAAAGATTAATATACGAAGTTATGTAATTCTGTAATATGCTCCTTCTGCTCTATTAGACTAAATGAAAATATATGTGTTTCCATAAAAAAAAACAAGATGGCGTCGTATCTGTCAAACCGGGCAGGCAATGACGTCGTTAACCTAGGGTACGAGGTCGGCCTGAGATGCCACATGACCTCTATGTATCAATTTTTTTTTAAGTGTAACCGGAAATCTGTTAGTCGAGTGAGCGACTTAAAATAAAATTCAACAACTTTAACACTCTGTATAATCGAAACGACTAAAGATAGATATACGGAGTTATATATTTCTGCAATCTCCTTATTCAGCTTCAGTTCAGCTTCAGCTATTAGATTGTAGATAAATATATGTGTCTTCCGTTTAAAAAAAAATCAAGATGGCGTTTCATTTGTCAAACCGGGCAGCCAATAACGTCGCTAATCCAGGGTCCGAGGTCATTAGATAATTTGCCTCTTCAAGATGTAGCGAACATGTGGTTCCAGCAAGATGAAGCACCTCCACATAATGCGGGAATCATAACTGACCACTTGAATCAGCAACATGGAAGTAACTGGATCGGAAATCGAGGTCCGGTTGCCTGGCCGGCACGTTCGCCCGATCTTACGCCTCTTGATTTTTGCATTTGGGAATACTTAAGGATAAAGTTTATTGTACTCCCCATAACACAATACAAGAAATTGAGGCAGCTGTTGTTCAAGCCATAGAAGGAATGGCTGAACAAATGGTTAAAGATGCATGTATTTCTCTAATACATCGATGCAGGACGTTCATTAATAACAACGGTGGAATTTTCGAACATTTACTTTAATTTCATTTAATTTAACGCGTTGTCATCGGTTTTTAGTTTTGTTTAGAGTTTAATCATAAATAATGTTTTAGTTGCGAACTTTAGGAACATAATTAAAATAATTTTTTAAAGAAATTTTATTTTTTGACGAAAATTAAAACAAAGTAAAATTAGTAAATAAAATTTTGAAGAGATAAAAGCAAATAAATAACAAAGTTTTGGCAGATACAAACACAACTACGGCATTTGCTTCGGAGCCAACTAAGTGAAAATTGCTTTTTAATACATTTAGATTTTTCATCATTCAAAAATAGGGTTGTTATACATAGTTGAAAGCTCTTTTAATGCACTATTTTTGATAACGTAGAAATCTAATATGGCGGTCATAACAAATAACAAAGTTGGCTATGGTTGCAAAAAAACTAAAAGGTCTAGAAAAAAATGCGTTAAGGTAACTCGATTGCCCGTAGTCGCTAATACAAAAGACTATATTTTTTTTAAATTTGTTTATAAAGTAACGACGATATTTCAATTTTTCGAAAAATACAATTTTTAGGTTTTGTACGATATTTTGAAAATCCTTGCAGATATTTTTAATTTCGATACAGCATCTGATTGGGCTCGGAATAGCGAAACTTTTTTCCCATTTAACCAAAATTGTATCTCTTACCGTTTACGAAATCCCCATGTTGTTACTTTTATCTGGGACACCCTGTATAAAGGCCAGGTTACTCTGACTTTTGGTTGTAAACTTAAAACGTTTAAACTATTAATTTGACGGGATTCTTTAGTACTGCGCATAGGTACAGAAATAAAAGATATTTCTTAAATTATAGCCGGTTTGGTTGAAGGTATGGGAGGTTGAGCAGTGGCGCAACAATGTCAAAATTGCGTTTCTTTCGATATCCAATTTTACGGAGGTTTACCTTATCTCTGGGGCTAGAGGAGATTGTCCACATAACCCCAAAAAATGTCCCAAGAAAGTTACGAAAAAGCATAGTGTATCAATCCGAAGTAAATCAATGAATGGAAAGTTCGGTCTCTGTCTACTAGATGGCTTTCAAAAAAATGAGGGACCGCAAATTTGACAACGGTGAAAATCTCTGAATAGGTCCAGACCGTAGTGTAAATTTCGTCAGCTGTTTACTGTATAAAACCAAAAACATTATTTCTCCTTCTCTAGTTAATTAAGTGAATAGTGTGTAAGTGCTATATTTTATACCCATAAATTGATTATGCCGACGTCGAGAGAAAGAGAAAGAAATGTCGTTTGTCGTCGAGTTTGTCATCATTCAGACCATAAAAGGATCAGATGAAACCTTTTCCAAGCCGCCAAAAAGCAAATATTTAATATTCGTATTATTTGAATTAAACTGCTAACAAAAAAGATCGATACGGCAAAATTTTTCGTCATGTTTAGGGATCTGTATCTCGGAAATGCCTTAGCCGAAATTCATAACTTAAAGAGACTTTGGAAGATCGTTTCTTCTAGAATCAGGGAGAGAGGCTAGTTTTAAACCAAAGTGATTTTCTAAATGATATACAGGGTAAAGAAAAAAGCACTGCAAAATGGTTGCATTTCAACCCACTGCAATTGGTAGCTAGAGTATCTTCAGAACATTCGTTCCTATGAGATTTGAGGGCCTTGACTAATATCTCGGGACATGTTCTGCGGTTTTTAGTTTTATGGCCCACAAGAGAAATTACGGACGTTTTTCAAAAAGTGTGCGTTTTCTTATAAGTTGCCCTGTATCGCGAGAATGCCGCTGCCGATTTTAATGGCGTAAATTATCTCCAAAAGACAAATGATTGTAAAATAAGCGGCGTACACTCAAGTTTAACAAGACCTTTCTATTCCACGTTGTACAAAAATGGTAAAAAATTTACTGAAAAACTGATCAATATTTTGTTAATAAGGACGTCATGGCGGGTGTTCTAACTTTAAGGCTCTTATTGTAATTACATTTAAGAGCCATGGTCGATATCTCGGGATATTTTTGTCAGTTTTTTGTTTTTTGGCCTACAAAAAAAATTAAGGGGGTTTTTCAAAAAGTTTGCGTTTTCTTATAAGTGGCCCTGTATCGCAAAAATGCCGCTGCCGATTTTAATGAAATAAATTATCTCTAAAGGATAAATGATTGTAAAATCAGTGACGTCTACTCAAGTTTAATAAACCTTTTCTTCCATGTTTTACAGATTGGCAGAAAATTTACTGAGAAACTAATGAATATTTTGTCACTAAAGCCGTCATGGAGGGTGTCCTAACTTTAAGGTTCTTCTTTTAATTACATTTAATAGCCGTGGTCGATATCTCGAGAAATTTGGCAGTTTTTGGTTTTTTGGCCAACAAAAAAAATTACGGGGGTTTTTCCAAAAGTGTGCGTTTTCTTATAAGTTGCCCGTATCGCGAGAATGCCGCTGCCGATTTTAATGACGTAAATTATCTCCAAAAGACAAATGATTGTAAAATAAGCGGCGTACACTCAAGTTTAACAAAACCTTTCTATTCCAAGTTGTACAAAAATGGTAAAAAATTTACTGAAAAACTGATCAATATTTTGTTAATAAGGACGTCATGGCGGGTGTTCTAACTTTAAGGCGCTTATTGTAATTACATTTAAGAGCCATGGTCGATATATCGGGATGTTTTTGTCAGTTTTTTGTTCTTTGGCCTACAAAAAAAATTAAGGGGGTTTTTCAAAAAGTTTGCGTTTTCTTATCAGTTGCCCTGTATCGCGATAATGCCGCTGCCGATTTTAATGAGATACATTATTTTTAGAATATAAATGAATTACAAATCTGTGGCATAGACTCATTGTACAAGAATTCCAAAAAATTTAATGAGAAACTGATCAATATTTTGTTAATAACGACGCCATGGCGTGTATATCCTTTAGAAAATCACTTTTTTTTACCTCGTTTAACTTTGAACGTTTAAAATTAACCTCCCTCCCTGATTCTACAAGAAACGATCTTCCAAAGTCTCTTTGAGTTACGAGTTTCGGCTGTGGCATTTCCGAGATACAGGTCCCTAAACATGACGAAAAATTTTGCCGTATCGATCTTTTTTGTTAGCAGTTTATTTGAAAATCCTGATCCTGAATATGCGGCTGTGTTGTTGATATGACGAAGATATATTTTCATGTGTTTGTGCTGTCAGTTGAATGTGAGATCACAGAAGTCGAATTTGAATAATTTCACACTTTGTTCTAGAATGCATGTTGAATGTTTGAAAGTCCAAATGCCCAATAATTGCGGTTATGATAAATTTATCAAATAAATAGCAGAATTGTGCATAAAAGGCACAAATTATATCATAAGGCCACAAAACTAAAGTTATGATTGGCCAATTGATGTGCTCTGATGATGAAATTACGTCAAGGGTACCTTAAAAAAGGCGGGCGTCCTGCCAAAAACCGGGAAATTTGATTAGGTTAGTTCCGTTTTCCTTTTTTTTTTGTTTAGGTCAGTTTAGGTTAGTTCAGTGATATTTTTTTTGGTTAGGTCAGATTAGGTTAGTTCAGTTATGTTTCTCTTTTGTTTAGGTTAGTTCAGTTTTGTTTTTCCTTAAGTTATGTTTCTCCTTTAGATTTTATTGCTTAAAATTCGTATTACATGTAGAAAAACTCAAATACCATTCAAAACATGTATAACCTTTTCGATTAATTTTATAGCAATCTCATTGGAAGCGAAACTAACCTGAACTAACCTGAACTGATAAACATTTATAAAAGTTAATATTATTTTATTTTGTTTGAACGTTATGCCAACAATATTAAGAACGTAGAATTACGAAATAAGCTGCTGATTAGTGATCTTGAATGAGTAGATGGTCTAGTCATTGATGACAAACACGCACACCCAGACCCAGTTCTAATTCGAGGACCTACTATGTACTTCTATAACACCAATGCACGCGCTTGTGCGTGGGCGGTTGCCAAATCTCGAATTTATACAGTAATTATGTAATTAGAATCACCCAGAGTAGGTGGTCACCAATTTGTCGATCAACCCATCTGCATACTAGTTTCAGGGTCTACCCCTCATGAGTACAGCTTTGACTAGTCGACAAATTGGAGACCGTGAATTCGCGGCTTAAAGCCAACAAAGGTAGGGAAGAACGGTGAGATGTTGTACAGAGCAGGAGCAGGCGACATCCACCGGCGTATTAGATCTAATACTGCATGGCAGATGGCTCTCAGTTGAGAAGCAGCCCATATTGCTGTGTACCTCGCAGGTTATCGGAACCAGAACGAAGTGTAAAGAGTAGGTGGTCACCAATTTGTCGATCAACCCATCTGCATACTAGTTTCGGGGTCTACCCGTCATCAGTACAGCTTTGGCTAGTCGTCAATACACCTTTGGCGTTACACTTCTTTCTGGTTCCGATAACCTGCAAGGTACAGAGCAATATGGGCTGCTTCTCGAACTGAGAACCATCTGCCATGCAGTATTAGATCTAATACGCTGGTGCATGTCGCCTGCTCCTGCTCTGCACAACATCTCACTGTTCTTCCTAGATTTTTGGGTTTAAGCCGCGGACTCACGGTCTCCAATTGGTCGACTAGCCAAAACTGTACTGATGAAGGATAGACCCGGAACTAGTATGCAGATGGGTTGATCGACAAATTGGTGACCACCTACTCCTTAGACTTCGTTCTGCTTCCGATAACCTGCGAGGTACAGAGCAATATGGGCTGTTTCTCGAACTGAGAGCCATCTGCCATGCAGTATTAGATCTAATACGCTGGTGGATGTCTCCTGCTCCGAGTCGAATGTTTTATCGTCACATATAATTGCGTCGATAACTCGTGAAAGTATTGGCAACATAACATAACAAAGAACCAATGATGACTGCTTTCCTGATTCTAAGAATGGTTATTAAAACGGGCAAAACGAAACTGCAAACAAACAAGCAGGAAAACCCAGACCCAAACCCACCTGGTCCCAGTCTTCGAAAACATAACTGACTAACCTAACCTAACCAAAGGAGAAACATAACTGAACTAACCTAAACTGACATAACCAAAGGAGAAACCAAACCTGAACTGACCTAACCTAATTACGTCTCTCAATCACGTATATACAACTGAAGTTCGGACGCGCTTGGGTATTGGTAAAAATGGCAAGAAATTATGTTAAACTTTTGACACTTTTTCGTAACTTTTTTCGGACATTCTTTTCCCACTGTATACTAAAGTGATATCTAGAACTAAAACTGCCCAAGGATATGCCCTTTTCGCCAGTACCACCGTCGTTGGGCAAATCGTCTAACTAAGGGGGTTTAGGAGGCCAAGAAGGGGTCTGGGTCTGGGTCTCAGATTCATTTACCTGTTACGGTTTTTCCAACATCCCATAAAAAGTACCACTCTGTACATGTACAGCTGATCCTCAAAACGGTAGAACATTATCCAACATTTGTGGTATTATAGAGTGTTAGAATCATTCTAACTTAGATCTAAATAGAGACCCTATCTATCAAGTTTCATTGGGTAGACTTTGGTTCCCATAAGAAAAAATCAAGTGGCATAAGATCAGGAGACCTGGCTCGTCATTCCACTAGACATTTCCTACCAATCCATCTTTTAAGAAATATCTGCTCTAAAAATTGTCGGACATGAAGATCGTGACCAGGTAGCAATTTGTGACCAACGACATCAAGATACATCTTGAGGGAGTCATTACTGTCGCAACATGTCGCTTGTTCATTTTGTCAAGCCAAATAGTGACATTCATCGATGTCCCTCAAGTCGTACTAATGACGATCGTACTAAAAACGTCATATAACCGACCAAGTGGCCACCTTTGGCGCACTATCGTCAATATCCAATGTTTTGCGATGTCATGTTTAGCCGTAAATTAATGATAATGAAACATATAAAATTGCTTAAAATAACGTTCGTAAATGATGTTACTTATAGTGTGTGTCAGTCAGCATCATTGGTGAAAAGGCCACCGAACCTTTGCAATTTCGTTCTGCCCTTTTTAATGACAATTGTTAGAATAGGGAAACTACATAATTTTTGTAAAAAAATGGAGATTTGACAACAAACCACGCACATGCGCATAGTGCATCGAGTATAAGCTCTCCACTTTTTGATATTAAGTTCAACAAGGAATACGCAGTATTTTATAGAAGTACGTGGTCAGCAAACAGACAAACCCAGATACAGACCTGGTCTTAATTATTCTTCTTTCTAAGCTCTCGGAAATTTCGGATAAATCTTCATCGAAACAAGATATGAGCTATTAAAGACCGTAATTGCACGATTTTCATCTCCAAATTGACGTTTTCGGATCGGTTCGGGAGTCCCATGTTTAACATACGAATATCGATTTTACCCACATAGATCTATAGTAATTGATTTTATTTGTTGATTTTTAGTAGTTTTAGGATAGGTAGTGGGTTTATTTTTGTTTTAAATTGTGTAGTGTGACACAAAAAATACTGTGGCAAAAAAATGAAGATATAGTCCATGATGCACTGTGGACTTTCTGTAGAATGGTCGAATATTTAGTGCGTAGACAAGGTAAAGCAAAATCTAAGGTGTGGACGGTGAAAGAGAGCATTTTCAAAGCTTAGCAATAAGAGCAATTTTCATTATGCAACGTGTCTGTTGTTAGATTTGAGTATTTTCTATGGTAAATTTCATTCACCATTTTATCCATAAATTGTTCGAATAGCAGTAGCACAGAATAAAATATTTTATATATATATTTTATTCTGTGGCAGTACTAACAAACACGAGTGCCCGCATAAAGCCCCATGTATGAATTTTCAGAGTTGCAGCTCATTTTTTTCCCTCGATTTTTAGCAAATAGGGCTTGGATTTCTGTTTTAGATATTTTTAGATTAGAATATATAGTTTTCGTTATATCTTTGTATTATCAGCTAATCAAGCTTTCGCTTTTGGTGATAGCTGCGGTCAGATACAGTTATTTTCTACCACGCAAGAGCCAGAATGTGTTACATTGAATTTTAGATGTTTATTTGTTTACGAATATATTTGTTTTATTAGTTCTATTAACTCAACGCTATGATAAATAGTGCCTTGATTTCTGAATTACATACTATAACGTGTCTCAAAAATTTGCAAATATAACATTTTTAGGAACCACTAAAGCTAGAAATCTGAAATTATGATTGTAGAATCTTTTCAAAAATACAATAGTTATTTGTGTATTAAGGGCACAAAGAAATATTTTGTCGCTCGATAAGAAACGTTAGACCTACGAAGCCAAGCGGAACGCGGATAGTTATCCGAGAGCGACAAAAACACTTTGCGCTCTAATTACATATACAGTTTTTTCTACAAATGATGCAACAATGCAATAAAATATACTCAATAATTTTAATTTGTAATAGTCAATTAAGACAGTCATACAACAGAGAAACTCAACCACTAAATACCAGTCATCACGTCCGTATTAAAGCAGTTGCGAGTGCGTAAAAACGACTTTGTTGCTCGCTGCACTACAAAATAACACCTCAGTAATTAGTCGGTTAATCACCTTGTCTGTGCTTTCATTGGGAAGCGCAAAATGGTGTTTTACGCTTGATTGTAGAAAAACAATTTGTGATAAATGGGGAACTTGTTATGGGTAGCCGTGGTACCATTTTACATTTTTTTTATGGATTATAATACGTTTTTTTTTATTGTTCAAATACTATTAAGTTTGCGAATATGAAAAAACTTTTTCCGACGTTTCGATTTTCACCTACTTTTAAATATCATCAGGTCTTTTTGTTCATAATTTCATGATAGTATTGGGTATATAAGAGGAGCGTTTGGGTATTTCCTAAACGATAGGCGCGCGTCGTGGTTTTGAACAAACAAAAAACGTGTCAGTGCACACCATAAAACAAACCAACTCAAGATTTCTATTAAACAACTTGTTTTGTTCAACAAATTGAAATCGAACTTGAATAATATCCATAATAGAAACTGCACTACTTCATATTCAAAATTTTAAATGCAGTCTTAGTTATGTTATGATTCTCTTTCAGAACGAAAGTAAAGACTTTAAGAGCGAGAACAAAGCACAAAAGACAACAACGACAGACGACCATATCTTAGAGACCAAGCAATATGAACTTACAGCAGTTGTTTGCTATGTTAACGACCACAACGTTCCCGACAAGAAAAATCTAGTAGCTCTGATCAAAGTGCCTGAATCCTACTTGAAAAACAAAGATTGCAGCGACCATAAGTGGTACTTATTCAACGACTTCAGGTAAGCAGACTGCAATAATTTTCTACCAATTTTGCGATTTGTGCATAGGAAATTACGTAGTTTCCTTAACTTAATTCAGATCTATCGTTTAAAATTCCGAAATTCGGCAAAATTTCGAAATTTTAAACTCAAAAAATATAAGTGGATTTCTCTCAACAACATTAAACATATCAAAGAGATTGTTAAACATGTTTCGTTTTAAAATGCAGCATTTGCCCGGTTCCTGCTCAAGAAGCAGTTTGGTTCAGTCTCGATTGGAAGATTCCTTGCGTCCTTTTCTACTCATCTACTGACTTGGCCGTGACCAAGTACGACATTTGCCATCCTTTGTCTCGAGTAATTAACACCTTTTTTATATAAAAACTACAATTCTATAATTAAATATCCTTTAGGACGTGTTTACCGAAGATAATTGCATCGCCAGATCGGGGGGTACAAAAGGTATCACTTTCACTCCTCTGCAAGACAACGAGCTGCTAAATTCCGGGGATTTAGTGGCGATGGACGCGGAATTTGTCACGCTCAATCAAGAAGAGGCCGAGTTGCGCAGCGATGGGAAAATGTCCACTGTGAAGCCTTCGCAGATGTCTGTGGCGAGAATTACGTGCATCAGAGGGTAATTTTTCGATTTTTCTTCCTTTCATTAGTGTATATTGTGTGACGGTTAATAGACAAGGTCCAGGAGAAGGTACACCATTCATCGACGATTACATATCCACCCAGGAGCAAGTGGTGGATTATCTGACCAAATTCTCAGGTATTAAGCCTGGGGATTTGGACGCCAACTTTAGTTCCAAACATTTGACCACCCTGAAGTCGACTTACGTTAAGTTGCGGTATTTACAAGACAGCGGCGTTGTGTTTGTCGGGCACGGATTGAAAAATGATTTCAGGTAAGTTATCTCAGTTTGTGTAAAGACGTCACTAGTTTTTGCTACGGGTTTTCGAAACAGAGTAATAAACAATCATTGCTCATCAATAGGTACGCCTGATTTTTAATGAACTGTATATGAATCTCTCTCAATTCGACCGCTTACCAATTTCGTTTGTAAATATTTTGTCATTTTTTCACGTATTTTTATAATTTTTTTTACTTTCAACGATGAAAATAAAAAGTGAGGCGCAATTAGTGCGCAATTGAATGGGCTTTTCGGGGATACAATTGAACGGGCTTATAGTATGTAATTCGGATTTTTGAGCCACGATCATTCCAACAATGTGGACATTTTCAGGATCGGTGGAGTTTCGGGACGCAACCTCGGGGATTTTTGCGCGAAATCGTAGCTCCCGTAGAGAAAATGTAGCAAAATTGCCAAAAAAGTTTCGAAATTTTACATTGTAAAGAGGGTCTTTACGGCGTGCTGGACCCCTATAGAAATTGCATCTCCCTGAGACCATTTGACCTCGTTTAGTCGAAGCGCTAGGTTTACGACGTGCAGAGTAAAATATGTTTGAAATATATTACGAAAAAAACGTGAAAAATTTCAGTTAGTGTTTATTATTTCGGAAAGTTAAAAGCTGCGGGGGTCCATTTAATTTTTTTTTCTGTAGATCCTGCAGCGAGAAGCAAAACGCGAAATTAATTTTTGGCGTGGCTGGTATACTGAGCGAGCTGGAATTATTTTAAGTGTTCCGATTTTTTTGCCGATTTCGGTGTACTTTGCGCACGTTTCAGTCTATAATTTCTACGTTTTTAGGGGAAAAAAATCTGAAACAATCCAGAGGGATAGTAGATACGAGTCGCCTAAAATGAAAGTTCTAGCTTTGAATTTGAAATGATGACGATTTCTTAAAATTGTACATTTAATGCCAACTTTGACGTCGATTTGTGCGTAAACTGTGTCACTTTTTGAAGCCCTCCTATAAAAAAGCTCTGGAATGTGTTCTATCACAACCTTTTAAGAACTCTTTCGTTTAAAGCGCGCTAACTGGTCCAAATTGAATTTCAAAGTAAACATTGCAATTTTTTTCAAAATTTTTGACAAAATCCCGAACGGTTCCGAAGAGGGAACGACTGACTAACGGGGAAAGGGGTCTTCTGAATTATTCGTGACAGCTTTCGCGACAACATTTGATAACTCAATTTTCTGAAATGTAAACATCAACTTAAACCCTTAAAACGGGGAAATTCGGCCGGAATTTTGAATTTGAGTTTTGAATTTTGAAAACGGGAAAAACGTATTTTGCTGGACAAACTTTGATAATTTCCAGGAACGTTATATGCGATATTCCCGAGTTTAGTGGCCGTTTTCTAAAAGATTGGACGATTTCAAAATTTCATGTTGAGATACGAGCTAAACACATCTTAAGAGCTGAACATGATAATGTGCAAGGACAGTGACATAACGTCCTACTTTTAGTAACTAGTTACGAAAGGTAAAATCTTTCGTAACTGGTGATGAAAAGTTCGTTTCACCACCAGTTGCAGGTTTCGGTTGTGGCACACCGTTGCTACAGTTTTACGGTATTAAGTAGATACAGAGTGGTTTAAAAGTAAATATTGAAGTATATTAATAATACCTCTCTCTTTAAGTAGGTATTTGTAGTCAAAATTAGAAAAAATCTTGTATGAAACACGTGACAAAAAGCCTTTTTTGTGTATCTCATTCAAATTGCGGGAACTCGCTGCTCTCGTCCCGCAGACATTCATTCGTTACACAAAATCGGACTTTTCGTAACTGGTTACATAAATAGCTATTCTTCGAATTTTTAGGCAGACGTTAATATTTTATTTTACAACTTTTTTGTGGCTTTTCTTATAAGAAACTCACTGTGCAATGCAACTAAAAGATTGCTGCAAAAAATGGCCGCCGTAGACATGGTGATTAAAAGGTAGTAATATTAGTAGTAATCTAGGAAAGAATAAAGTTAGGGAGCTGAAATTTGCTTCGTTGGTTTCCTACGAGATGGACTACAAGTTATGATGGGTCGGAATCTGCCCGTGTTACCAAATCACAAGGGTACCATTAGCGAATTTTTTCGACACAGTTTTCGGGCTCTTAGACGTTTGTGTCGCATAAAAAAGCCATTGGTCAAAGCATTCTACAGAGAGGTGAATAAAAAAACGGCCAACGCTGTAAATTGGCAACAACAATATTTTTTTTTTATTTTTTAAAATTATTATTTTATAACTATAAGTGCTTAAGGGCGCGAATCATCATCACTATAGAAAACAATGTTTTTTTAGCTCAATTTTCTGTCAAGGTACTGAATGTCATTTTTTTTTTAATTGCAACTGGAAATGTTTATCTTTTTTCTAATTTCCTAAATTTGTCTGAATTCATTCATGTAATTTTTTTCTGGTTTTCTTGAATATCTTATAAAAAAATACTCATGATTTTTTTTATTCGGCTAGAGTAAGTAGAAGTTGGAGAGATTCATAAAATGTGTTCAAAATGTTCACCATGTCGCTGAATACATAACTGGCACCTTTTGGAAACGCTGAAAGTTTGGAGGTATTTCGCGACAAGCTTGAATAATGCCCTGCCTTAGGGTCTCCACATTATTAGATGCCATTTAGTAAACTTTATTTTTGAGATACCCTCATAAAAAATCCATTGGCGTTAAATCGTTACTACGTGCTGGCCATCGGAGAGGTCCTTGGGTTCCCATCCAGTATGAAACGCACGATCTTCTCTTGCCTTATGCAAAAACCATTCACAAAACAGCAACCTCCGTTCCACATCGTTGTTTTCTAGAGTTTGTCCTTTACGTGGATCGTATGCAGTGTATTTATGTTTCTTTAATATTGCAAGTTAGTTTTTTTTAATAAAACATTTTAATAAAATACTTTAATAAAACAAGTACAGTTTTTTTCTCTACTACCGGGTGTTTCTTCTGCATGCAATAAAACGTCCAGCTCCACATTATCGTTGAATCGATGATACTGAATTTTTGGTTTTTTTGAAAGCGTCATAAATTTGTGGTGTGTTGGAATTTCTCTATTGGGAAATCTCTCTCTGCATCGTTGAACAGCTTCACGAGAACTTTTTAAACTTTCAAAATAAACTTGCAGCATATCGGTTAGCTCTTGGTTATTCACGCTCAGTCTGACATGTAAGTTTGAAGCTGGTTTCATAATTTTTAAAACGTCACACTATTTGCACCTGGATTTATTGACATATTCCACCGGTACTTATTTTTTTAATAAAGCATTAAAAAACCAAATAATTACATGAATGAATTCAGAAAAGTACAGGGAATTAGAAAAACGACGACATTCGGTAGCTTGACAGGAAATTAAGCTGAAAAATAATGTTTTCCGTTAAATTATAAAGTATTTTCAGACATTTTGTTTACATATTTTTTTTATTTGAAAATCAGTTGACAAATAACCAATTTACAGCGTTGGCCGTTTGAAGAGAAGAAATGTTGAGCCGCTAAAAGATTGCCGGTGCGTTATCAATGCAACGTCGTCAATATTTTCTGAGTAAATTTTCGATGTTAAAAAATGGCATACAAAACATGTTGCATTTTATATTCCTGACGTTGTGTCTGTGGAACAAGTAACGGAGACCGCAGAAGATTTTGCGAAAAACGTCTTTGAAGAAGTGGAGGGATATTCAAGTAAGTGGTGTATTAGCAAAAAAAATTGTATATAATATATCAAATCCTTGGTTAAGACTCAATTAAATGTCTAATTTATGTTAAATTGTGATTTAATGTTAGGCAGTTCAAAACAAATCTGGTTATGGACATGTTCCTTTACAGCAGTAATATGAATAGCTCTTTTACACCTTAATTTGTGTTATTTTGTTGCACATGGGTATAAAGTATAAAGTATACATATAAAGCTCTATATTAGTTAGGTTCAAAAAAATATATAAAAATCTTGAACAGATAATAATAATGTTACGAACTCAGGGTTCAATAATTCCAGTGTAGCGATTTAACACGAAAACTCTATTTATTTATCCCCACGCCACAAATGCACACAAGTACAATTCGCCTACTAAATAACTCACTACTTAACACTTTATAGCCTTCTATTATCGTTTGGTACTTTAGCTTACCTAGAGCTCGATTAAATAAGACTACTACTAACGGCGGCGCTATTCGCCTAGAACATTCTTGATAAGACTCACATAAAAAAAGGTCGTAAATAACTGCGTTCTAAACAAACAGCAATAAATCACTCGTGTCAGTTCTCATGCCGCAGCGCCCGGATAGGCGCGAAGGTCCAACCTCCAATGTCGCTCCACCTCCCAGTGCCCGCTCTCCGTAGCATTGTCCTCCTCCTAAGGCTGTTCGTCCCGAACAGATAGAGTTCCATGGTATCGTGTTAATCGATCCAGATGCACAACCTTCATCTTTGACCTGGGGGTGCCCTGGATCCTATACACCACGTCATTAGTCTTCTTAATGATTGTATAAGGCCCTTCCCAATTTTGGCTAAGTTTGGGCGACTTTCTCACCTTTCGCCGCGTATAGAGCCTCGATATGCCATCAACATGAGAGATAGATGTTGGTCCCAATCACGCTGATGATCTGCCACCATTTTAGACAGGTAATATTCCATGGTCCGATTAAACCTCTCCACCATCCCATCCGACTGTGGATGCAAAGGAGTTGTCCTGGTCTTGCAAATTCCGAGAAGTTCCATGACCTTCTGGAAAATAGCCGATTCAAAATTTCGGCTCTGATCAGAATGAAGTTCGAGAGGGACTCCAAATCTGCAGACGCTGCTTGATTAGGCAGGGCGTACGCTTCAGGCCATATAGTGAAATAATCCATGGCGACCAAGATGCATTTGTTGCTTGACTCATCTGAGTCTGAGGAAATGGTCCTGCGACATCAATTGCTACCCTCTCGAATGGAGCACCTAAAGTGTACAGCACCATTCGGCCCCGCGATCTTGTTTGAGGTCCTTTTGTGGCACAACAAACTTCACACTTGCGGCATCAAGGTTCAGCCCCGCGATCTTGTTTGAGGTCCTTTTGTAGCACAACAAACTTCACACTTGCGGCACCAAGGTTCGACGTCTTCATGATAATTCACCCAGTAGTACCGCTCTTTAATTTTGGCCAAGTTTTTATTGACCCCAAAATGACCTCCACTTGTTCCGTCGTGCATTTCCTGTAGTACATCCGATTTCCTGCTACCAGGAACAACCAACTGACTGACTACGGTCTTGCCATCCGGACTCTCCCACGCTCTCTTCAGTAATCTATTTTCTATTCTAAGAGAGTGGCAGTGGGTCCACAGCGCCTTCAGGTTTGGACTTTTACCAGCAATTTCTTGCCACTCTGATCTCTTGTCGTCAGTCTTTGCCAAGAGTATGGGTCCAATATCCGGATCATTCATTCGTTCGTCTCGAAGGGTCTGTGTGGTCCGACGTTCTCCTTACAGAAGGAAGTCCTTCACGCTGCTTAGTTCTTTAATAATGCCGATTATTTTCTTCACATGGCCGTCTAGACAATGCATCGGCATTTCCGTGAGACCTTCCTGGTCGATGTTCAGTTTGGATCTCCTGTCCCTGAATGCGTCCGGCCAGTGTAAGACTTTTGCCACCCAAATTATTGACTTGACTTGCTTGATTGACTTGACTGATCCTGGAGGTCTTAACGGGCCCGGTCAATTGTCCCCTTAGATTGACCGGAATTGGTTTTTCCTGGAATCTTGGTTGCCGCTCGGTCTTCTAAACGACGGCGACGGACTTCTTGCCCTATTACGGCAGTTACTCTTGACGTGACCCAGTTTGCCGCAGTTAAAACATTTTATGCCCCGATTGCCTGTTGATCGAGGAGTTCTTCCCAACAGGGCTTGTATAGTGACTGCCATATCCTTCATCGTTGTATGTAAACTTGCCATGGATTCAGCCCTAGACGTATCCTCCTCGTCATCGCGTTGCTATTCTTACACGTGGAGAAGAACTAGATGACACTCGTGACGCCTCGAATTCCAGGACCCGAACTAGTGCCTCGCTGATATTCCTGGGCCTTACTAGACGTAAGTGGTATCTCATGTCAGTATCGCGAACGCCCTCAATGAATCTTTCGGCGGTAAGTTGCCTTTGAAAACATTCAGGGGCTGATGGGTATGCCAGATGAATTAAGGCCGTTTTATACACAAAATAAAATAAAATTAGAAATAAGTGTTGGTTTCATGTATACCCCTATTAGCGTTCATGCACCAAATAACATTTATATTAGCTTTGATATTGAAAAAACTGCATTCGGTTATTTTCGTATTATGTTAAAAGAGCACACAATCTTCAAATCTTTCGTCACAATATGAAAATAAACTCATGCAGTTTTTACGCAATAAGCCTTTCATGCAAAATTATCGGTAATTTTGATGCACTTGTGCGAAAAAGAACCTATGTTTCGATACAAATGTTCGACCCTGAAGAGTACCTAAAGGAAAAACTTTAACTGCTTTTTAACTAAAATGTAAAAGTTTTGTTAAAATTCACTACTAACTAATGTCAATTGAAAATCACTACCTGTCGACTGATTTGAAACAAATAACAAACCAACTACAACAATAGTCACATAAGTTTCACTATGGCTCATTTGAAAAAAACTTTGATATTCATTGCTTAGAAATCCTATGACTCATCTTAAAAAAAAACAACCTGTATAAGTTCCGCTATGGCCCATTTGGAAAAAAAATCGAATTTCATTGCATAGAAATCCTATGGCTCCTTTAAATTTAGAACATAACACCCTATATACATACATATTTAGTATTTACCTACTTACTTTTCTTGTCACACGTAGTAATTTTAAATTGAATACCTGTGTGATTGCTTCTTTTTTTGCATCTGATGAAGAAATGACAATTCGTGTTATATTATACGTTATTTTTTTGTGCCGATGGCGATGAGCTTGTAGTTCGATTCTTATTCCCAATCCGCCAAGTCTACACAAATCTATAGATCCTGGGACGCAATTTTTCACTTCATTATACGTTATATTTACGTACAATATAATGAAAAGCTCCGCATTAACTCTCCAGACAATCCATTTGTTGTTAAAAAAAAACTGCATTAAGGGCCGGTAGTTTGAATTTCGATTAAATTATTTGAACATTAATTATCCTTTTGATCATTTAAGGTCCGTTATTTTCAATCCCGATCACGAACTTGATCAAGTAATCATCGGTCAAATGTTCCCGTCCGATTAAGTATTTTCATACGTTTTTGGGTGTTCGATTAGCTAATCAGATAACTTCACTACTAATTTGATGTTGCCATTCTTGATTTTAAAAATTAGTTGTTGGTTGTTTATTGCCGAATGCAAGTCCCTGAGTCCCGTTTTTTGCATCGCCCACATAAAAAAATTTCTGTTCCTAGAACCAAGGTAAACAATAATATCAACTAACAAAATGTCAAAAAATGACATTAGCAACCGACGATTAAATATTTAGCGGGTGCCAATTAAAATTAATCGACGTATGATGGTATTTGATACCTGTTTCAAGTAAATCAGTGTTCAAAATTCAAAAACAAAAAAAAATACCGGCCCTGAATGGATATTTGATGTGCCGATTAACCTGAAACAGGAATCAAATACGTTGATTAATTTTAATTGACAGTCGCTAAATATTTAACCGTCGGTTGTCTAACGTCATTTTTGGCATTTTGCCTTTTGATATTATTGTTTTCGTGGGCCCCAGGAACAGAAAGTTTTCAATGCAGTCGACACAAAAAAAACCGGGACTCAGAGGCTCGGCATTCGGCAATAAACAACCAACAACTAATTTCGAAAATCAAGAATGTCGACATACAATTAGTGGAGAAATAATCTGATTAGCGAATCAAAACCCCAAAAACGGACCAAAATACTCAAGCAATATTAATAGCGGTTTAATCGGACTGTTGACCGATGATTACTTGATCAAGTTCGTGATCGGAATTCACAATACCGGCCCTAACAATAACAATTCGGTCTTAATTCAAGGAACGAAAGATGTAGAGGCAGCATCTTTCGTATCAGAAGGTGCTGAGATATAGTCAAAAAAAAGTTCAAATTATATAATTATGTATGAACACTTATATAAAAAATAGAGTGTTTAACGCTACATGTATGAAAGTATGTATTAAAATTATGTTCAAAATTATTATAATAGAGAGACAAATCTAAAATAAGTGGCACCTAATTTCATAAATCCGTGACGTACTGGCATTCTTGTAGCGTCCCAACAATCGAGCTAATCTGAAGACCCCTTCCTGTTTGACAGTATCGGCAAAGACAGTATCGGTGACCTCATGACGGCTTAGCTGATTATAGTCTGCGCTATATATGGGCCGTCTAAGTCACTGGTAAAAAAAACAACAATTTCTAAATAAGATGGCGAATGTAGTTTTTCTGTTTATCAGATTTAGTAACCACGGCCATTATTGTTGAATATTTTGATATTTAACTTTTATTTCAGGGTGATAAATTTAGTCGTTCCTCCTGATCAAATCGTCGACACCGTGCAACTCTTCCATCTGAAGCACCACCGGATGGTCTCGCTTAGATTTCTAGCATGGCATTTTCTAGGTAAGGTTCTTAGTTCCCATCGAGCTGTTTTACAGTTATTACAAACCCCCTCCTGTTTTACAGTTTTTGCCCCCCTTTTCAACAGTAGAAACCTTTGAACTGATGACCACTTTCGCCGGAAGTGACGTCATGACGTTTTACGTCAAATTATTGCAAAACATTTGTCACTGTCAATATTTTTATTATTTCTTATTTCTTAGCTGACTTTAAAAAGTTAAGTTTTGTAAAACTTAACTTCTAACTTAACACAAACCAAACACGATCGACAATCAATATCCGTTTCGGCTTTAAGTTGCTATGACGCTTGTATGACGTGTGCTGACGACAAATTACTGGGGAACCTTTGAAGCGACGGACCGGCCAAAAACGGGGGCTATTTTTAGGGAGATATCGGCATTTGTTGGCTCAGTCCATATCTGCTAGGTCATTGTTAGTTCCACACTTTTTAATCTGCCTTAAAACGCTTAACACTAGACTTTTAATCAGCAGATTTTCTTCACTTTTTGTGCAGAAGAAAATAGATTTAACAAATAAAAATATCAAGCTGCAGGAGGCAAAACTTACTGCGGTTTTGCCCCGCTGTAAATAACGTTAACGATTTTTCCCAAAGGTATAAAAATCCAATCTGAAACCCACGACTCGATCGAGGACGCCAAGGCGGCGCTTCAGCTCTACAAAAAGTATCTGGAACTGGAGCAACTAAGCAAAGTAGGCGAGGCCTTGGCGGAGCTGTACGACCTTGGCGAGCACCTGAAGTGGAAGGTCCCAGAAGATTAAAATTTTTCAATTATTTTAAGTTAAGAATGTTGGGTGCGAATTAAAAAAAAACCGATTCAGGGAAAGGTAAGGTACTTTAAAACATATCAGTGAGTTTGGGGACCTTGAAGATTATGCAGATTGTCTAACTGCGGAACAAATTTAATGAAATTAAATAAGTTTAGTGTTGTCTTAATTATTAGTTGTATAATGAGTGAGATTAATTAATCAAATACGTACTGTGGCAAAACGTATGGTTGAAAATTCAAAGGTTTCCTTATATGGTAAAATTAACATTTTGAGTAAATTTGAATATTTTTACCAGTAAATTATGTTAAAAGTCTTCAACTGTGAGTTCTAATAAAAAAGCCCCGAGAGGTTGTCTTTCACCACATGCCTAAAATTACAAAGTTTTGTGTATTAGAAAAAATTTCATGTACTTGCTTAAAACAAGTTAATCTGCACATTAAGTTTGTTACTCGTGTCATTATACCCAAACATACTCACCCTTGTTTTTAATATTTATTTTACGTGTAATTTTCTTTTAAATGAATAATTATTTTTAAAATGTTGTCTTCAAAGTAAACTTTTTAACAAGATAATCAACGGATGTGTTTTATTACAGAAATAAACGCAACAAACAAAGTTATTATTAAGTTTATTATGTCAACCTGTAACTTACAAAAAAACCATAGGTTTTACTCGGTAAAATAAACTGCTTACACTAACGTTTTTTTTTCAACTAAAAAACAATACAAAAAGTATTAACGTTACCATAAATATAATGATTATGACACCATCTAAATATCTACTGGCAGTATGATTATGAAAATCGTGACATGCGCGTGACGCCTCTAAACGCTAAACCTGGGATTCAACTTAACGCAACCGTTTCAATTAACACTAAGAAAAATTGCATTAGTACCGGATGTGCCTAAACAAATCTTTATATTATAACCAGACAAAAGAAAATGAAACTGAATGAAACACTAATGCAATTTTTTATTGAGAAAACATATCACAAAAGACTATCACAAATAAAAATAAAATAATATTTCCCTAAAAATGAAAATACTTCATAATATAAATTAAGGCAAATTATTCTACAAAGGGAGACTTTGCCGTCGGAACAACAAACTTCCCCCGAAAAAAAATGGTTATGGATTTCCTACTACACAACGCTTGGGTTATTATATTATGCAACGGTTACACTTACTTATCGATAATTGGTAGTTTACGTTAAATACAAAAATATTTGAATATGCGATTACACAAATGGCATATTTTAAGTAGTTTACAATGCTTAATAGTAGGGTTAGAATGTTTTGTATAAATCGTTACCGCGAAGTTATACGATGCGTCAATTCGAAGAGATCAATTAATCAGGGAATCATTTTTAACGTCTAGAGCTTGTGCGAGTGGATCCATAACATCGTCATTTCTTGCACAACTATTATTGTTAAAAGTTTAAATTACATTTTAAACCTTTTGATTAATCACTTGGCTTTTAGGCAGCCACATCACTATTTTCTTCTACTTGTTGAGCGGTACGTGCGCCCCAGTTTTGCTGCTTATTAGGAGCTGTTTGCACACCTTGTAATGAATATTATTGAAAAAAAATTACAAGGTGCGCTAAAATATAGTGTGGTTGTTATTTTAGAGTTCTGGTTTAGTTTCAACATTCAAAAACCAAAATAAAAAGCTTTAAAATGTCTATTAGATTGAGTGTGGAGCAACTTTGTGTCAATTGAATCAAGAATTTGTTGAATATTTGCAATTTTTGTAAAACAGTTGAAATGAAATAAGTAACTTCCATCCGTTCCATCAATTATTCACCGACGTTTTTATCGTTTACGAAAAGGTCTGTTGGTTATTTATGCTACTGTTTTGCACATACTTCCATAACATACAGGAGATTGCCTATCTTTTACATTGCTGGCCTTGGACTGCAAAAAGAGGGGATAGAAACACAATACCTCGTATATTGCAATTTCTGCATATGATGAAAAATGAGCGCCCTATTGAAAGTGAAACAGTTGAACCCATGTGCAGTTAGATTCAACTACTGTCCACGAATCACGAACTAGGTCAAAAACACTTGGTTCGTGATTCGTGACATCCAATGTTGCACGATACTTGCACAAGTTATTCCGGTTACTCGACGTAAATGCGTGTGAGGGAAAAATATTCGATACGGAGGTATGTGATTCTAACCAAGTACGTTTCGAGATTTAGCAACCCACGCACACGCTCATAATGAATCGGATCCGAGTCCCTATATTTCGGCATCAAGGTCACTAAGGAATGTCCTGTACGTTATTTACGTACTTGCTGTTTTGACCCATAAAACCATTATGACCCTCCCAGGACGACCAGAGTGGTTTTAACCTTCACGTGTTCTGTTTGTAATTTCTAACGTGATGCTTGCATATATTTCTTATGGAGTAATAAATAACAAATAAACACAAGATGACCCTATTATGTGTTTACAACCAGACAACATTTGATGGCCAAATTATTGTACAGCCATGGAGCAAAAATATTAGAAGTTTTAATATACAGGGTTATTCAAATTTGCCGCTTATCATTAGGATCTCGTAAGCTTTAAGGGATACAAATTCGGTTAAATTGGTGTAAAGTTACCTATTTGGGTGCAGATCGTAATGACATTTTAAAATTTCCAAAATTTACACTGCGTTTGGAAACAACTTAAATTTACGAAAATGTTTTTCCTGAATTTATTTCAAGAGTTATTTTAAAATAAATCGAACATTTTCATGGGTACTTTTTTTCTTTTTCTTCAAGACGGTATTATTCAATTTGTAGTCTGACGTTTTGACTTTTCTGGGGCATCATCATCTTTAGTTTTTCAAATATCTCTTAAATTCGAATGTCAAAATTGGAAGTCGTTTTTATTACAAATTCAATGATATGTAAAATTTTATACTTTCGTTAGAATTTTGGTATGTAACGATTTATTTATTTTATGCAGAGTATATTGGGTTATTAAAAATCGTCAAATTAGATTAAATTAGGACCAATTCGATGTTTAATACTCAATAAGATGTTTTTCAATTTACAAAAATCCAACCACTTCCAAAAATATTAAAAAAAAAATCGAAATTTCCTATAATTGGTTTAATTTTTTTCTAAAGTTATGAAAAAATATTGAAAAATACATTTTACTTTCTCGTTCGCACTTTTTTTCCATACAAGATGGCGAAACATGTAAGAAAAGTAGTTTTAAAAAATAAAAAAAAAACATAATGACCCTATTAAGAAATAAGTGATGGTTACTAAAATGCAAAACGTTATATTAGAAATCTCATTTATAGAAAAAGCATGCGAATTAGAAAAAAATTAATAATTTTTCATCAAAATTTAAAATAAACAGAAAAAAATAAATAAAAGCAAATATAACAAATTTCTATTTTTTTCGAGAATTTTCGGAAAAAATCTGATTTTTTATTACAAATATCGACGATTTTCAAGATTCCAATGATAAGCGAAGAATTTCAGTAACCTGCATACTCTTATGTAAAAATAAGTAAATAGTTAAAAAGGACATAAGACTCTAATGAAAACGTGAAGTGTTACACATCATTAAGCTTGCAATAAACAGGGCTTTAAATTTTTTATATTTAAATATACAGCCATATTTTTAAAACGGAACTTGATGATGCTCAGAAAAGACGAAACGTCGGACTAAAAAATCAACAATCTTGTATTGTAATGAGAATGTGCAGTTTATTTTAGAATATCGCTTGAGATAAGTTTAGGAAAAAAACAAAAACAATGTTCGTAAATTTCGTCCTTTTTTTCTCTCGTACACTTTCGCGCACTTTCGCGAACTTTTAAATACCATTATGATCTTCACAAAAATGCACAATTTTGCCCCAATTTAACCGAGTATGTGTCTCTTAAGCTTTGTGAATGATGAGCGGAGAATTTGCATAATCCTGTAGAATCTGTCCAATAAACGATAGAAACTTCGGTCAATTGATGTTGATTGACAGCTTGATATTGAAACACTAAAAACCCTTCAGACAGATGCACATATTTCAACTTGATGAGTATTTGAACAGTTAAGACGACCGACCCACGACGGCAACAAAGTTAAAATTGTTTTTTATGCGATTTGGAAAAATTGCTCCCTATCTATAAAACTTTTCCCATTTAACCGATGTTCTAGCTCTCAATAGTAAGCTCTTTAACAGCGCAGAGGGCGCAAGAACTTGCTACTAAACTGCAGCAAGATACATCAATCTTGGTCTAATGTTGAATTACCGAATTTATAACTAAAACTTTCGATAACCTCTTGCGGATCACGACAAATGGATATACTATTTGTTAATCAATTAGTGGCAGAGGTTCAAGCCAATATTATACCCGTCTTTGCTGCTTCCAAAATTCGTACAATATAACCATTCGACATTCCACTAATTCTACGTAATATCACAAACAGCAATTTTTTTATATAGTAACATCTTTCATCAACATTCTTCACAACGTTAGAACAACAACCTCTCAAGCTTCACATAACACTATTTTCAGAAACCGATGAACGATGCTTTAATTGACCATTCCAGAACACGTGACTTTAACGTACTTTTTTTGGGGACAACCAATCAATGTAGCCAAATCCACAAAATGTTTCCTGTTTATCCGTATTTCTGAGGTTGCTTATTTCATTTGAACGATACCTACTTGTTAATTAAATAAATATTCTTGGTTACATTATTTATCCAAATAATAGGTAAAACGAGGTACGATTAAAAAATGGTAAGAATGGCAACCTGACCGATTTTAATTGGTCGGGTGAATATTGATAGGTCAGTCGGCCATATTGCCTTGAGGGGCACACATGTCAAGACCTTACCCTGGAACGGTCAATGCTTGAAAGGGATGTGCGGAACCTGACGTTAGTCTCAGAAACCGTGAGTTTTAGAAACTACGCTGACAGGAGGCCCTCTAGCGAGTAGTACTGTTATGGTTCAGCACAAAGATTCTATGCCCAATTTGAATGACACCAATGTATTTAACTTAAACTTTCGCTTCATCGCCATCAGTAGTTGCTTAAACTCCGGCTTAAACATGTTTGTTCATTCACCCTTATTCCTCTAATAGTACCATGTGACCTTGGAAGCACACAAATAATCTTGGTGGTACCACAGACAATAACACAGACAAAGTTTTCTTAACACAGACAACCGTCATTTGCGAAAATTAATTATTAATAGAACTTCTAGAAATTTTGCAGAAGAAGGAAAGTGAATTGAAATCTCATACTACCCTGGAGCTCGCACCATTCTATATAATGTAATAATAAACTATTATTTATTATTTTACAGCCAAAGAAGATACATTCACTATAAAAAAAAATCAATAATCAAAGTCCACTTTTCAGAGTATGTAAGAATAGAAAGATGAAATTTATGTTCTACAAGGTATACTATATATATATTGAATTTTTTAGCTTTTCCATATAAAACTATAGTTTAAATTATGCAAAAAAAGTAATATTTATAAGTTGGAAATTGAAAACTTCTCTGCTTTCTATACTTCCAAAATAGTGCAGCTATTAGAAGGAAACGAACAGAAACTCCGATGGCTAATACCTCTCCGGCATTGAATTACACTGTTTGTTTCAAAGCTCAGTTTTTATAAAGCAAAAAAAAATATTAAAATGAATTAATAAAATAAATATTTTAAAGCAAAAAATATTAAATTTTTGTCAAAGAAAATAGAAACAGAGTTTTAATGTAATATGCGAAAACTTTATGTATAGTAAGCTTTTAGAAATGCCGAAGGTAGAAAAGTTTTCAAATTTCCAAATTGTAGTTATACTTGTGCAATTTTTGCGTATATTCTATAAAACTCGTTTTTATTTTCGTTTCAAAAAAAACTTATTATTTTTTTGGTTTTAAGCATTGACTTTTTTATTATTTTTTTAATATTCATTTCAAAATAAATGTATTTTTTTACTTTATAAAATTAACTTTGAAACAAAGAGTGTAATTCAATGCCGGAAGGGGTATTAGCCGTAGGAGTAGTGGTTTCTGTTTGTTTCTTTCGTAATAATTGCAGTATTTTGGAAATATAAAAAGCAGATTTCTCAATTTACAAATTGTATATGCATTGCCCTTTTGTATATTTTAAACAAAAGTTTTATGCGAAAAAAGCTAAAAATAGAAGTAAAAGGCCAACGTTTCAACTACTTGTAATTTGTAACTTCAACTCATCATATTTTTAGTGTATGTCACAAGTGTCAAGGTTACTTTTATGTGGGGTATTTAACAGTAAAAGTAATCAAGTTGGCGTTGGTTATTTCGGCGATGGCATTTTTAGAGTAAGTGTGTTAATATCACGCTGCTGCTTCAGATCCAATGACAAAAATGATGAATAGGAAACCTGGGTAACAGCGGGTGCGTACATATTACGAACGATATACAGGGTGTCCCTAAAAAACATGTACAACGCTCTACCACATATTCTCTGGTGCAAAATAAACTGATTTAGGTCTTTTTGTCTTATGCAAAGTCGTTCGGTTTGGCCGCTGAAGAAAGTCAAAGTTGTTTTTTTTATGTTTTGAAAACGCTTCATTCGATTTACTTTATTTTTGGGTGGGGTAATTTCACTTTGAATTAACATGTTTTGATAATTAAATAATTTCTGGAAATCACTGCAACTGCCTCACTCATTATAGGACTTATCATTATTAGACTGTAACTTTTTTATAGCTAAGAACTGATTCTTTTAATGACTTTTTTCTGAAAGCTTATGCAATTTAAAATAAATTTGTCCTCTTGCAAAATTTTAAATAACTTACAGGTTTGCCTTTAAAAAATATTTTTTTGTGTCCACTTATAGCAATAGATTTAAGTGTGTAACACAAATCTAGTTGAAACGTAGGTAAAACAGAAAAATAAAAATTATAATAAATGTTCTAACTGATTCTTGTTCTTGAATGCATAAATTAATTCTACGTAAAAAATTAAAATGAACCCTTTGCAACATTTCAGGATTTTCCCGCAAAGAATTCGTTGATCGGTTGATCCTTCCTAATAACTCCGCTTCACTGGTAATTGGTGTCGAATAAACTTTAGCCTTTAAAGCTCCCCATAAAATATAATCACAAGGCGTCAAGTCTGGTGACCTTGCTGGCCAGTTTACGGGTGCATCTGCGCCTCTTACAATCCACCTATCTGCGTATGTTTTGTTTAAGTATCTTCGAACATTTACCGTAAACTGGAGAGGAGCACCATCGTGCATAATCCACATATTTTGCCGCAGTAATAATGGTTGGTCTTCTAGTAATCCTGGTAAAGTTTCTGATAAAAAACTGTAAGTAATTATCGCCGTTTAAACGATTTGGTAGTACAACAATTTGAAATTTGCGTCTTGAAGTTGTTTTTGTGGGATCAAGTGAGAGAAGTTAAGACGGTTGATAGAATCAATAGGCACAAGGTCTTGCACTCTCTGAACCTGGTAAGGGTGCATTAACTGTTCTGTTAAAGTGCTATGAATAGTATTCTTCGAAACTCCTAGCTGGTTTTTTAACCGCCTGGTACTTACTTTAGGGTTTTCTTCAACGGCATTAAAAGTTCCGCGTCTACAGTCCTTACACTGCAGTGACGACCTCGATCCGCAGTTCTTGGTTTAAAACTTCCATTTTCTCGCAAATCTTATTCGATATTTGCTGCCTATAAGTGCGGACACTTTTACGGCCATTGGCTATACACAAACTCTACACTAAAAGCATGTCAACTTGTTCGCTAAAAGTGTAATTATTCATGTTTTTATATTATTTTTTTTCCAGTTGAAAAGCTAGCTCAGATTGGCGAAATTAATAGTTACTCTGTCATTAATGACAGCTAAACTTCTTATTTTCAACAATTAGCCAGGTATTTAATTTTTTACAGTACCTAGCCTTTAAGGTGTAATATGACTTGTAATGAAAACATTATTTTTGCGGACAAACCACTGGATTATTCAAAATTTGGCAAGAGGATAAATTTATTACAAATTGCATGAGCTTTCGGGAAAAAAAAAGTTAGTAAAAGGATCAGTTCTTACCTGTAAAAAAGTTACACTCTAATAATAACAAGTCCCATAATGAGAGAGGCAGATGCGGTGATATTCAAAATATATTTTTATTATCAAAACATGTCAATTCAAAGTGAAATTACCCCTCCCAAAAATAAAGTCAATCGAATAAAGCGTTTTCGAAATGTTAAAAAAAAACTATTTTTTTCTCCCAACTTTGACCTTCTTCAGCGGCTAAACCGAGCGGCTTTGTATAAGACAAATTAGCATGAATCAGTTTATTATTAATCAGAGAATATGTGGTAGAGTATTGTACAGGGTCATCCAACGAGGACTGAACAGGGCAGTTTTTTTCGGAATGGGTTAAATGATATGAAAAACCAAAATAGCTATTTGTTATGTTCTTTACCGGTGAATCCAAAAATGATTCATGAGAAACAATTCAACATCAAATAAAAGCGCTACCGCACATTTTGACATTTTTTTAAATAGAATGTCGTATTTTTTATTTCATATTTCAATTCCTGATATAATTGTTGATATAAACTGATATTTTTTTTCTAATAACGTTGAACTTATGCACTTATTAAATTACGAAAACATTCAACCACCGTTAGATGACTTCCTATTAACACGAGTAGTTGCCACTAGTCAGGTACTACTTACAATACTGCTTACCTGTTCAGCATAAGCCTGTCAGATTCACTTGACAGGTTTTTGCTGAACAGCTGCAGTGTTATAAGTGGTACCTGACTTGTGGCAACTCCACGTGTTAATAGGAAGTGATCTCACGGTGGTTGAATGTTTTGGTAATTTAATAAATGCATAAGTTCAACGTTATTAGAAAAAAATATCAGTTTATATCAACAATTATATCAGGAATTGAAATATGAAATAAAAAATACGACATTCTTTGTTTCTCATGTATAATTCTTGGATTCACCGGTAAACAACATAACAAATAGCTATTTTGGATTTTCAAATCATTTAACAACCCATTCCGAAATTTACCGTTGGATGACCCTGTACATATTTCTTATGGACACCCTGTATATTCTACGCATTCAAAGAAAAGATTTGACTGTTTTACACCATAAAAACATTCGTAAAAATAATTATTAGGAAAACCTAAAAAGATGTGTTTTATTTTTTCCAACCAATCTATAAGCACTTCATGACCGACCTTCGTGAATAAAATAAATATTTAATGGAAACCCGGTGCACTATACCCTACATACCCTTTGAATATACGTCTTTCGTCCGAACGAAACGGAATAAAAGTGATTTTTAAAGCGTTTCATTAGCGGCCGTCTATTATTTACACTGGTCGGAACAAAGGAAAAACGAAAACTTAAATGGAAACGCTCATCTATTATGCAGGCTGACATTTTCCATAGAGGAATGGGCCACGGTATAGGGGCATTTCGACGAGGAAATTGAGGCATGCTGAGTGGAATAATTGATAAATGCATCACGTCAGGCCAGCGCGGTATTGGATATGTGTCAAAATTTTCTTGTGTATAAGATTAAAACGCATTTTTTACTTCAAAAGTTCCATTCGGAGTAATAGAGGGAGACAATGTCCAATGGAGAAAGAAAGAAAGAATATGGGGTTCACACCATTTGACCAATGTATTGATTTCATAAAATTGCTTACATTAGCTTTATTATTGTTGCAAATCAGATCATAATAACACAGATCACTGGGGCCTGTCAGGCTGAATGTGTAGAATTCAGTTTATTAGTCTACCAGAACTAAATGGTTTTTGATTGGTTTCAAAAAGTAACTAGTTCTAGGGTTACCACACGTCTGCTGACACGAACATGTCCTTTTTTGTGACGGCTTAAAATAGGTATCCTTAAGAATGTCCTATAATGGGAAAAAATTGGAAGAAACTACTAGATCTACACAAAAAGTGTGTAGTTTATGCATGGCCTTGAAAAAAACTGAAATTTTAACCAAACCATAAAAATAATCCAAAATAAAGCTTGATTTTAAGAATTTGTTGACAAAATGGCGAAAGTGAGATATGTTTTATGTTTTTTTTTTAAACCTCAGATCTAGTAACCCCCCTCTGATCCTAAACAATGCTAATAAACCGTTATATGTCTCACGACTAGGGTTGGCGATTTGAAATCGATTAATAGTAGGATCGACCTTTCGAGAGCTAAAATTCGATATTTTCGATATTTTATATGGATCTTGCAGCAATGGAACGATTCTATAATTCATTTTATATCCGCAAAATAAAGAGACGACCCCCCCCCCTCCCCGTATTTGTAAATTCTGATAAAAATATATTTTTGCAAGATTGAGAATGACATTTTTGGTTGCTTTGATTGGTAAAAAAAAGATCTTATTATCGAGTTTCAGCGTTGTTGGCAAAAATTTTTATTCTGAGACTCACACGTCGTTCTTATGGAATAAAGCCCAATATGTGTTATCTGTAAATTTCGTATTTATACAAAACTTCGCTGAAATAATTTCCTTAACAAAATAAATTGAGACAGATCAATAATCCAAAAAATCGATGTTTCAGTCTTCAATTATTTTGAGAATCGATTTCTTGGTTATCGATTTGAATCGATTCAAGTATCGATGTTTTTTTTTTTTGGAGGATCGCAATCCCTATCTCACGATCATGGTGGTAAAATTCTAGGAAGAGTTTGATATAATGCATATTTCTCATCAACATACAAACAAAATCGTTAATTATTAATAATATGAAAAAAAAAACGGTGGTCACGGGTGGCAAAAACAATTTTTATAATTAGACCCTAATGGTGTCCAGCCTCCTTGAAGCCGGCGTACGTGTAGAACAACATTACGCTAATACGAGCAGGTTTTTTTTTTCGTGCTAAAAAAGCCGACCAATTCCTGCCAAAAACCTAAAAATAGCCGTATTTTCGATGTGTTTTCATTCATTATTTTTATAATTTACAAACATTCCAGATATTTTTAGGAGTGTTGATTCAGTTTAGAAAGGAAAACAACAGCGCACGGGTTGGGTAACGGGGAAATTTATTGGCCGCGTTTGTTTTAGAGGAAGCGCGAAAGTGTCTTGGACACATGGCTTTGTTTATCGAGATTTTTTTTTTAATTTATAGCGTTTTTATAGCGAAAAATTCAGTGCGCACTAGAGGACCAGTCAAAAAGGTTACTAGATAAGCTAATGGCTAATTTGGATGTACTGACGTTTCGACGCTTAAAGCAACTTCAGATAATTTCAGCAGCGAAGAACACCATTACCACAACATGAACATTTTGTTATTGAAATGTTTATCGACTTCTTAATGAAACGCCAGGGCACTGATAGATATTCCTCCTTTAGTTATTTTTCACTGTAAATGGGGGCAACTACCAATGATGTAGAAAGTACGAATAGAAAAAACGATTGTCAATGTTTTCTTACTTTTTTTTTAGTTTTTGGCCTTAAGACAAAAAAGTGTGACGCATTGCGAAAAAGGGAGGAGAAATTTATAAAAAAAAGGCGATGCTCTGTCCATACCTCCTATATCACTGGTGTAACCAGCGTTTCGGTTTTTTGTGGATGAAATGGCGAATGAAATCGTTTTTATGAGTAGTATAATGTAAAAATAATAAGAACGGTAACCCCTATTTTAGGAATCAAATGACGAAGGTAATTGTTTTAGTAAGAAGTTATTTTCATGCATTCGCTCTTTGTTTACTCTGTGTAATTCCTCTGATAAAATGAACTATACATATAAAAACATTCAAATTATCCGCTATCTGTCCATACGACTATCACAATCCGAACCATTCATATCTTTCTCTTCCGTAATATTCATAAATTTTCGCATTCAAAAAACCCTGTTTCGACGATTTCAGAAGCACCAAAATGGATCGTTCTCCAAATTGAGAGAGTGGAGACACCGAGCGCGTGTAAATCGTCACTTTCACGAAAAGTGTCCGTTTCGTAGGTATTGCAATAACGCACAAGTCTTTTAATTCTCACTTACAAGTTACCGGCCGATATCGGCCTGATTGCTCCATATAATGGAGCTTGTTTCTAGTTCATTGTTGGGAAATGTAGTGCATAGTTCCGGTGCGTTGTTAGGCGTGTTTTCTTGTGTTGATCTCTGACTCCAGTCTAAAATAGCTTTTAGTAAGTCTACTTCTTGAAATATCACAGTCAGCTTTAGTATCCCAACGACGCACCGGGACCATAAAGGGCACCTTCCCAAACGTCAGTGGCAAACTTACGAGCTAAAATAACGTAGGATAATAGATCGGCGACTCAATCGGCGTATTATTAGGTCCAATCCAGGAAGCAGAAATTCGTATTTAACTTGAGTCTATACGTGGCGGTTGTTTGCTCCTTCCGCTGGACCATGTTTACGACCATCGGGACCGACATTATTCGTACTGTCAGTCCCATCCATTCTCCTTGATCATGTGGGCTAGTTCGATTATGAATTTGCCTTCTTTGTATTTTTGACTTGATTCGAAGGCGTGCTCCTGAAAATTGAGATGAATTAGAGAAAAATTAATCCGATGTATACAAAAAAATTACTAAATTAAAATTAACTTTCTTTACGGCACAGACTTGTATAAACGTCTTTTGTCCACAGCTGTAGAATAATATGGTCATCATTTGTCAGGTTGAAAGCACATAATATGGTGTGTCATAACCTTTGGACTGGAACAGCGTGAATAATATTAATTATTCACGCCGCGCCTTTTGGTTTTTCATTATGCACTCCATAATGAAATTACATGCAAAGACCGCTATGTTGGAAATTGCAAACGAAACAAATGAAGGTTCCAACTATTTCTGCATATTTGTGATCAGTGCAAAACATTGCTCGCAAGGCTTCCTTGCATGTGCAACTTATTGAAACGATGAAGAAGGTCATTGATGAACTTAAACATAATACGTTCATTTCGGGAGGTTGTGTAATCTTTTCCGATGCACTTAAATCTGGAGGAAAAAGTGCCAAAAAGCCGGGCGTCCCAGCATTAATTGTGAAACCTAAATTCACCCAGAACATTGACGTCACGAAGAAATATGTACAGAAAAACATCAACCCATCTGAATTAAATGTTTCGGTTAGGAATGTGCGTAGTACCAAACAAGAGGGAATGATTTTAAAGTGTGCGACCAAGGAAGATGTTGCGTTACTGACCGACGCAGCTCAAAAATCGTTGGGTGATGACTACACGGTGGAGACCTCTAAGATGCGGCAACCTAGAATAAAGATTCTGGGCTATAATGGGGAAAGACATCGACAAAATTGTTAGGTGAATTGGAAACCATGACGAATGGCTTAGTGTGGATGATGTAAAATCCTTAAAGGTTATGCATATCCGTAAAAACAAACCATATTTATGGAATGCTCTCCTAAAACGTTTCACAGGATCGTAGGGTCGAGGAGCCTCTACATCGGCTCGGATCGTTGTGCGGTGTATGAGGGCCTTAACGTTGCGAGGTGTTTTAAATGCCGGGGATATTTTCACAAAAGCGACAACTGTGATAAGGATCGTGTTTATGCCAAGTGCGGCCAAAAACCCCGACATTCTTGAGTGTGACTCCAGAGTTTCTAAGTGTCAAAACTGTGAGGAAGCAAATAGGCTGTACAAGATTAAGCATGCCCGCGACCACGCGGCCTTTATGCCAGCTACACATCTAGCTGTGAATTCTTAACCAGGAACGACGATAATAATAATTGCCTTTATTGAGGGAAAAAAATGTACGAGCCCTCAATGGGCGAAGTCTAGCAAAAGCTACTGAAAACTTAACCTTTGAAAACAACACAAAAAAATCAAAACATCAGAAATAAAATAGAAAAAAAGGACAGTAGATGATAAAAAAAGAAAGAAAACATAAATATAAAATAAAAACTTTGAACCAATCACCGGTCAACCCTGTTGCCTTCCTAGCTCCAGCTTAATTTCCTTACGGAAAGTGGTCAGTCTCTCAATCTTAAAGTACCAGCGGAACTCACTGTATATACCAACTGCAGCGTAAAACTGCGTTGATACAAAGAAGTTGCATGCCTTGGCATAAAACGTTCGCAATGAAACAGTTCGACCAGACAAATCACTCCTAAATGCTAATTTACATCTTAAATACGAAGGCACAGAGGTATTGGATAATTTATAAAGCAGCAGAAGCAGATAGGATTTGTACACATTTACCATCCTTAACTAAGATAGTAACTTGGTTAAGGTTGGTTAAGATTTTCTGAGACATGATTACATTTTTTCAAACCATAAATGAAACGACAGTAGTTGTTTTAAATTTTTTGCAACCGTAGTCTATCTAGTTGTGTCGAACAAGGGTAATACAATGCTGTAAACCTGACAAAAGAAAAGCCTCACACAATTTTTACGAACCTTGTAATTTAGGATATGTTTGTTTGCATAGTGTTTTTAGTGTCAGATAGGCCCTTTTGGACAAGTTTGAAATGCGATCACTAAACCTAACACACCCAGATTGCGAGCACTATCGGTGAAGAGGAGGCGGTGTCCATCTATACTCAAGGGTAGGTATTCCCGCAAAAAACCTCGCTCTGTGGTGGTGCAAAGAGCAACAATGTAGTCTTTTTTACATTAATTGATAAATCATGGTCATTGCAATAATTAAAAATACTCCGTAAATCCAAGTTCACATCCGCTTCCACGTCACTGTAAGTATTAAGATTCTGCAAGATCTGGATGTCATCCGCATTGAAGTGAGTCTGTGAATTTTGCGCCGCAAGACCCATATCATAAGTATACAAAATAAATGCAGAGGACCCAATATTGATCCCTGGGGCACACCAGATACCGGACGCCCCAGAAGACAGCTTAACTGACCCCTGCCCCAGCCCAAAGTATTTCAACTTCGCGCACAGTAAACGGTGATCAACCGTGTCGAATGCCTTCGATAGGCCAAGCAACACAAGCATACTAGCCATTTTTTCGTCCAACCCTCTAATGATGGAGTCATTTACTTAACGCAAAGCACTGACAGTGCTGTATCCCGGACGGAAGCCGAACTGATATTCAGGCAACAAGTCCATAACCGTAGCGTACAGAAATCAGAAATAACTGACTGTGGACTGCCCTCTCGAGCAAGTTGCTCAGAACCGCTAGAAGGCTCACAGGTCTCAAGTCGTCAAAAGTGGTAGGACCACTTTTGACGAAAGGCATAGGACCATGGAAACCTTAGGCATGGGAGTTATGACCGCCGTTTTCCGCGCCGTAGGAAAATAACCCACATCGAGGCAACTGTTCACAATATGTACAATGTGATTAATAATAGACGGTAAACTCAACTTTAGCATGCTAAATGTGAGCCTATCTATACCAGCGACATCCGATTTTACGTCTGCAATAAGAGAAAGAACCTCCTGTAACGTCAGCAAACGAAATGCAAACACGGAATTTCCACGTCGACCATTATTATATCTCTGAATAAGATCTGCATCAGCACTGTCCCTAGAAAACGCTCAAAAAGTGATTATTCAGTCCATCCGCACTTTCAAAAGTCGCCTCCAGATGGTAGAGGCATCCCCTGCATCAACGAGTCGTAAATATGCAGCCTTCTCACCCCTAACAGATGTCAGGGCGAAGTTTCTCAAAATCTTGTAGTTAGACTTTCAGTGGTAGTCTTCCTGTAGACAACTTTCAGGAGTATTCAACCTTTTACACTTACGAAGAGCTAGATCTCGCTGACTGAGAATTCTGCGGGCAACAGGCGTTAACCACGGCGCCAGTGGTCTGCTAAGGCGCACCGTTCGAATCGGCGCTCGCGCATCAAATACCGCCAACAAATTTTCAGAGAGAAAAGCAATCTTAGAATCAATGTCTACAATTCGGTAAATATTATCCCAATTCACGGCATACATAGTGTTGCGAACTCAGGGTTCAATAATTCCAGTGTAACCATTAAACACGAAAACACTATTTATTTGTCCCACAAATACACACAGGTACAATACGCCTACTAAATAACTCACTACTTAAAACTTTATAGCCTTCTATTATCACTTGGTACTTTAGCTTACTTATTATAGCTCGATTAAAATAAGACTACTCTTAACCGCGCGTGCTATTCGCCTTTTATACACAATCATAAAATTACAGAAAAACCTAGAACGTTCTTGATAAGAATTCTTGAATAATTTCACATAAAAAAAGGTGGTAAACAACTGCCTTCTAAATAAACAGAGCAATCATTCGTGTCACCCATGACGCAGCGCGGATTGGTCGCGAAGGTCCACCAACCATACGCGTTATCCCGCCTCCGATGCGGCGTCGCTGCTAATCGTATGTTCTCTTCGGTTGCCGTCTGACAGTGTTGACAATGACTTTTGACTTCTTGCTTCCGTCATTATTTTTCGTTTTTTGTCTTGGAATTTGCTGCCGGCGTGAAGGTTGGTCGTTGGAAAAGAAAAGTTTGAATTTGTATTTTATCTTGGGTATCCTGAGGATTTTTCGACTTTTCTTGAAATTAAAAATCGTGAGCAATTCTATAGGCTCTTTTATATGAGAGCGAATATTCGCAATTTTCGACGAAATTAGCAAAATCGCTAACAACAAGAAAAATTCTGTTTACATGATAGCGGAAAGTACATTTTTTCGCTTGGCGAATTTTGCAAAAAGTTAACGTTAGTTCAGCTTTTCTGCGGGTTTTTGTTATATTTGTCAGAGGATTCACTTTATGATTGTCAATTTGCAATAAGTGCTTTTAAGAGAGAAATCGGCATTATTTGATATACACTTGCATTTATTAATTTTTACTTTTCCTGCAAGCGATTAAAAACGGATTTTGATAAAGAGAACGAGGTAGGTACCTACCCAAAATTTTAATTTTTCTACTTGAACTATTAAATTTTTGTTTCAATTATTAGTCAATTTTTTGTGAAGACTGTAAAGAATATGTAAATATAACGAGTTTATGTGTCCCCTATGACGTAGTCCCATCATCAAAAGAAATCTTAACACCAATAACAAATCAAGAACTACAGGAAATAGGTCCAACGTCCAACAGCTGAGAATGGCAATAATACATTTGAGGAAATTTTAATTAGTGCAGAACAGAGTAGACTTCATTTTTTCTTGATAGACCTTTTTTTTCCATAAATAATATACATATAGTAAACGCAAATATGTGTGTGAATGAAGTATATTATTACTATGAATATAAATATCCATTTTTTGCTAACTTTCACAAGATTTCACAAAATTTGTCACGTTTGACACTATTGAGTACTATTGACACTAGGTATTGATAACTTCGTAAAAAAGTTGAATTTTAAACGCTGACTGAACACCCAAGCAAAATTTTGACAAGAGATTGTCGTACATGTCAGAAAAGTGCGGAATTCGCTCTCATATAAAAGAGCCTTAACAATAGCATCACGAAAAACGCTCTCATCAACATCAAAATGTGTAAAGCACCGATAAGTATATATTCTTTGGGAAGGTTTAGGAGTCTTCAAAAGAAGTTCATAATAGACGAGGTCATGGTCAGATATAGAACCAAAGCTCAAAACCCTCCGAGCTTTTATAAGTCTCGTATCGCTGATAAAGATTGGGTCCAGAAGGGAGGCCGTGTTCTCAGTTACCCTAGTGGGCTCATCGATAACCTGTACCAGACCGTAATTCCGCAATCCGTTAAAGGATTTTCCAAATTTAATAGGTTTACATTTACGAGTATATTCCCCGTAACAATCACACAATCAAACTTCGGCACAACCTCAGACAGGACAGCGTGGCACTCGGCGACGGACTCAGAGCACAAGAAGGGCGATAGACAGTGCATATAAGATAATATTTTTTAAGTTTAATCTTTAAAAACAAATTTCCAACATAGTGACGTTGCAAGTTTTAAAAGTTTATTTGTTTGAATCATATTCTTCCCTGACATAGACCGCCACTTCGCCTCCCACTCTATGCAGTCGATCCTGGCTGAAAAATCTGTAACCAGCCACCCTCACCAACTCGGAGGGCACATTAGGCTTTAACCAAGATTCGGTGATGCAAAAAATATCATACGGCCCGGACTCAGAGAGGTGCGCAGCCAGCACCTTACATTAAAATTGCCTAGTCTAAAATTACTATAAAGCGTTCCATAAAGTTTTTCCAAAGGCTATTATTTGAATGACCCCTATATAATTTTTGAACTGTGTCAATGTTAATGTTTATGTTATAAAAAGAGTAAAGGAAAGATTCCGCCAAAAACGCGACATACTAGTTATCCATAAACTGATTTGCCAAAAATGTGATTGACAAGATTTTAACCAGTAAATTAAAAGCAAGTGAAGTGGTGAAGGTAAATGCCAATAACAACTTCCCTACAAGTTGTTATGATGGTTAATGTAGTTTCACTTTAATATCTGCCATCAGTTTGACTTTGAGTAAATCAAATTAATTTCCTCAACGTTGCTCGCATTCCCGTGTGGGGTTGCTAGTCCTCCATCGGGCGCCTCCCCAGGTGGCGGATAGGGGGATGCCTCCCAGATATGGGTGGTACCGGGGAAATGAAATACCCGGGGCGGACCAAAACTAGCGCCGAATGACTGTCGGGATAAACAGCCACCACCTCTTGGTCAACAGCTCAGGGTGGAGGAACCAACAGGAGCGAGGGTAATCTCTTACCCGTGAGATGAGAAATCGTCTTTAAAGGCGGAAGAGCCAACAAATGGCCAACGGCAGGGGGATACAGAAGGTAAAGGAAATCCACTGTATTAAAGATCCTAAGGATATTCCCAGGATATTCATCCGATTAACTATTATCATGTTGGAAGCACAAATACAGATGACCTCTAGTCCCGGGCAGACCTTAAATGGTCAAGAGGTGCGAAGAATCCCCCGGTTTCAACTAGATAAGAGAACAAAGATGGCTACTTGGAACGTTAAAACCTTGTTTGCGGCTGGAAAGTTGGATAACCTAATCCAGGAGATGAAAAGAATGGAAATAAACATTCTCGGAGTGAGTGAAGTCCGCTGGCCCGGAAATGGAATGATCAGATCAAAGGATAAAGTATTATACTATTCAGGTACAAGGAACGCCGGCCGAGACCATCAACACGGCGTTGGCATCCTAATGGATGAAAACATACAAAAATCAGTAAAGAGCTTCATCCCAATTTCAGAAAGAGCACTCCTAAGTCAATTGTCCGGTAGACCTATGAACATCAATATCGTACAGGTCTATGCCCCAACGGCGGACAAATCAGAGGAAGAGATTGAGGATTTCTACAGACAACTTGACAGTGCCCTAAAGCTTACAAAAACGAACGAGATCAATATAATTCTAGGAGATTTCAATGCTAAAGTTGGTAAGGGTAAAATGAGATCAGTGGTGGGTGATTACGGCTTGGGTGAAAGAAATGAAAGAGGGGAAAGACTAATTCAGTACTGCGAAGAAAATAACCTTGTGATTGCAAATACATGGTTCACGCTACCACCAAGACGCTTGTACACCTGGAGATCTCCGCAAGACAATGACCATCACATTGTCCGAAACCAAATAGACTACGTTATCATTAATCAAAGATTTAGAAATCTCATCACTAAAGTAACCACAATGCCAGGTGCCGATATTGAATCTGGTACCACAATCCGCTGCGTGCCGACATAGTGTTGCGCCTGTCCAGACCCAAAGAAAAGACCACTAGAAAGATATTGGAACCAAAACTACTTAAGGACGAGGAAAGAAGATCATCATACGAAGAACATCTTAACAAAGAACTGGAAAATACTCGCAATATAGAAGATACGAACGAACACTGGCTCAAACTCAAAGAAGTTTTTAAGGAAACAAATGAAACCTTCCTTACAAACACCAGAAGGGCAACGAGGAACGAATGGACTGACGACATTCTGGATTTAATGGAAAAGCGAAGGCAATGTAAAGTCAACGGAGACTACTCAGAATATAAAAGTCTTCAAAGAAGAATTCGAAATGAAATAAGAACAGCAAAAGAAAGTTGGTTGACTGAAAGATGTCTGGAGGCAGAAAATCTGAGCAAACTGGGGGACAATTTCCATCTCCATAAAAAGTCAAAGAAATCGCTGGAATATATAACAACAAGAGTGTGGGTTTCATTAGGGATGAAAACAATAAAATAATATTGGACACCGAGAAACTACTACTAACATGGAGGGAATACACTACCGGACTTTTTCAGGATGACAGACCAGGAAACCCCGAAAACGAAATAACAACGCTATCAGGACCAAGTATACTAAAGAGTGAAATCAAACATGCCATAACTATAATGAAAAACAACAAAGCTCCGGGCCCTGATGATATGTACTCAGAAACTTTTCATTTGATTAGCGAACAAAACCTTGATATCATTGTCCGACTCTTTAACAATATTTACGACACTGGACAAATTCCTGAGGACTGGCTCCGTTCTACGTTTGTCGCACTTCCTAAAACAAACAACGCAACAGCATGTAAAGACTACCGCCTCATTAGTCTAATGAGTCATTTCCTCAAGCTTTTCCTTCGAGTTCTGCACACGAGACTATACAGGAGATGCGAGGAAGTGAGTGGTGCCAGTCAATTTGGATTTAAGAGTGGTTTTGGAACAAGAGAAGCCATATTCAGTCTCCAGACATTAGTGCAGAACTGCCAAGATCAGAGAAAAGACGTTTTTCTGTGCTTTATCGACTACGAGAAGGCATTCGATAATGTAAAGCACGACCTCCTCATATCATATCTTAGAGACCTGGGACTGGATGGAAAGGATATCAGACTTATAGGTAATTTATACTGGAACCAAAGAGCAGAAATCCGAATTCAAAATGCAGGAACAACTGAGGATTTCGAAGTAAAAAAGGGCGTCCGCCAGGGGTGTATCTTGTCTCCGATGTTGTTTAACTTGTATGTGGAAAGAGCTTTCATCGAGTCAATCTCCGACAGTCCCATGGGCATTAAAGTGAATGGAATTCCCATCAATAATATTCGATACGCGGATGATACCGTGATACTGGCGGATAGTGCAAAAGACCTGCAAGTTCTATTAGATAAGATCAATGAAGAAAGCCAGAGATTAGGTCTGAAAATCAACATCCGTAAAACCAAATGCATGGCCATTAGTAGAAACGACACCCCAAATGTCATAATGTCCGTAAAGGGAGAGAACATTGAACAAGTCACTCAATTTAAATACTTGGGGTGCATGATCAACCAAAAATGGGACCCAGATCAAGAAATAAAATGCAGAATTGAGCAAGCTCGAACAACGTTTATAAAACTGAAAAAATTTCTGACAGACAAAAACCTGAATCTCAATCTCAGATATAGAATGGTAAAATGCTACGTCTGGTCCGTTCTCTTGTACGGAGTCGAGGCATGGACGTTGAAGACAACAATTATAAATAGGATCGAGGCCTTCGAGATGTGGACCCTGCGACGGATGCTGAGGGTGTCGTGGGTTGTACCCACGTAACGTGTAACATGTAACGAATGAGGACATTCTGAGAAGAGCTGGTTTGATAGACCGTGAACTTTTCGAAAACATCAAAAGAAGAAAAACTGGCTACCTTGGACATGTACTGCGCGGAGAACGCTATCATTTCCAGCGCCTTATACTCCAGGGTAAAATAGAGGGAGGAAAAAGAGGAGTGGGTAGGAGAAAACTGTCCTGGCTGTGAAACATACGACAGTGGACAGGAATACAGGACTTCCAGACACTGCAAAATGCTGCAATTAATAGAATCATATGATGAGTGAAAGGATGAACGCCTACGCAGGAATCTGCATGGCACTTGAAGAAAGAAGCTCGCATTATATTAAAAAAAGTTTTTATCAGCTTATAAATTTTCTCAAAATCACTCGGTAGCTAGCAAATTTAAGAACAACGGTTTTTGATTTCTCTACCGAACTACCCCTTGAAAAGAAGCCTAGTGTTCTGAGGCAGAGCGTTGTACCTACCATATCCGAAGTGCAGATAAACACTGTTCCTGGTCAAATTTTGAGGGAGGTATGAATGCATTTTATGTGCACCTTGTTTGATAGCATTAGTATGTCCCTCCCTTTTTGTAGATTTCTACAGTGAAGAAATGTTAGCGTTTTGTAAAAGAGCTAATATACAGTGAGTAGATAACTGCAAAGATACTTTTAATAGAAATATTTTATGGTTCCAGGAATAAGAGCCATTCACGAAAGACCTTTTATGCCCGTTCGCACCAAGGCAAATTTAAGTATACTTAAGGTTAAGTGGCACATAAACAAGCAATACCATTGCACCACATAATAAGCATCATTTTAAGGGTGGCTTGTCTAAGCCTAGAAATTCCGCGGCTTATTTCGCCCTTAACTTTAAGTGAGAATCGTTTGCAGTTGCAAGCTGGAAAGAAAGTCGAACTGTCAGACAAAAATTACAACTCTATCTAAAAAAAGTAAAGAATTTTTATTGTTTTACATTTTTTTGCACTTCGGCTATCATTTCATTTTGCATTCACATACTGGTGAAGACTCATCATACTGGTGAAGACTGCTCTGGTCTCCCTTTCAGAACTGGCAATGATCGTACTTGTGAGGCTTTAAACCATCACAATAAAAAATCACTTTTAAACTTCTTGGATAGTAACGCACCTCTAACAGAACTCTTGCGGCCACAATGTTACAAATAAATGCCTTAATCTGTTTATAAATGGCCTTAATATTGTTACGATTCGCAGCAACGCCGCATGGGAGGCGGAGCAACGCGTGTGGTTGGTGGAGCTTCGCGACCTATCCGCGCTGCGTCATGGCTGACACGAGTGATTTATTGCTCGGTTTAATCTAGAAGGCAGTTGTTTACAACCTTTTTTTTATGTGAGATTATTCAAGAATTCTTATAAAGAAGTTTCTAGGTTTTTCTATAATTTTAGGACTGTATATAAAAGGAGCATAGAGCGCGCAGGATAGGAGTAGTCTTATTTTAAGCGAGCTATAAGTAAGCTAAAGTACGAAGCGATAATAGAAGGCTATAAAGTGTTAAGTAGTGAGTTATTTAGTATACGAATTGTACCTGTGTATATTTGTGGAATAAATAAATAGTGTTTTCGTGTCAAATCGTTACACTGGAATTATCGAACCCCGAGTTCGCAACAATTGGTGTCAGAAGTGCGATTCCAGTGGGAATTTGAGGACTAATATTGGTGAACTGTAAGTGAGTGCTTCATTGCCGGACATTACGTGTTTATGCCAGTGACCAGAAGCCAGCATCAAGCCACGGAAGATCAACTTGCCGCCCTGCTGTCCCTTATGCAACAACAGAGGGAAGAGCAAGCAAGACGTTATCTAGAACAAAAAGAAGAGCAGGAAAAACGTTATAAGCAACAAAAAGAAGAACAGGAAAGACGTGATCAAGTACAGGAGCGACTTTTGCAACAACAAAAAGAGGAACAAGAAAGGCGTGATCAAGTACAGGAGCAACGTTATCAAAACCAGAAGGAAGAGCAGGAAAGACGTTATCTGGAACAGAAGGAAGAACAGAAACGGTGAAGAATTAGTGCACCATCTCGCAGCTAGGGAGCAACAATTGGAAGAAAGAATAATGCAATCCGTCAACCAGAAGATTCTCGAGCTAGAAAAGAAATTCCAGGAACAACTTGAGGACGACAACGTATCTACAGAGAGTTTTAGCACAGCCAACGCTAAAATTAAGCCTACCGATTATGACGGTACTACGGCGTGGGAAATTTATAAAACCCAATTTGAGGCAGCTGCAAAAGCTAATGGCTGGTCCGAGCCCCAGAAAGCTACATCATTAGTGGTAGCACTTCGTGGAAAAGCGGCTGAATTACTTCAATCTCTGTCGGCAGCTGATCAAAGTAATTATGCAGCTTTAGTACACCCTGTGCAACTACGATTCGGAAATGAGCACAAGGAAACCGTGTTCCAGGCCCAGCTGAGGATGAGACAGCAGAAGTCAGGTGAATCCTTACAAGAATTTGAGGCGGACATAGACAGACTAATTCACATGGCATATCCATCGGCCCCTGAATCTTTTCAAACGCAATTTGCCGCCGAAAGGTTCGTTGAAGGAGTTCGCAATAGTGACATGAGATACCACTTACGTCTAGTAAGGCCCAAGAATATCAGCGAGGCACTAGTTCGGGCCCTGGAATTCGAGGCGTCACAAGTGTCATCTAGTTCTTCTCCACGTGTAAGAATGGCAACTTGTGATGACGAGGAGGATACGTCAAAAACTGAATCGATGGCAAGCTTACATAAAGCGTTGAAGGATATGGCAGTCAATATCCAAGCCTTGTTGGGAAGAACGCCTCGATCAACAGGCAATTGGGGCATAAAATGTTTTAATTGCGGTACACTGGGTCACGTCAAGAGTAACTGCCGTAACAGAGCAAGGAGTCCGTCGCCGTTCCTGTCGTTGTAAGGGGGAAATTGACCGAGCCCGATAAGACCCACAGGATCAGTCAAGTCAACCAATCAAGTTCTCGAAGAATTCCTCGATCAACAGACAATTGGGGCATAAAATGTTTTACTTGCGGCAGACTGGGTCACATCAAGAGTAACTGCCTTAATAGGACAAGTCCATCGGCGTCGTTTAGAAAACCGAGCGGCCACCAAGACTGCCCTAGATTCCAGGGGAAACCAATACCGGTCAATGTAAGGGGGCAATTGACCGGGCCCGTTAAAACCTCCAGGATCTCTAAAGTCAATAATTTGGGTGGCAAAAGTGTTACAGAGGCCGGACGCATTAAGGAACAGAAGATCCAAATTGAACATCGACCAGGAAGGTCTCGTAAAAATGCCGATGCATTGTCCAGACGGCCATGTAAAGAAGATAGTCAGCATCGTCGAAGAACTGAGCAGCGTGAGGGACTTCCTTCTGTAAGAAGAACGTCGGTAGAAATAAACGATGGCTGGACCGCACAGACGTTTCGAGAAGAACAATTGAATGATCCAGATATTGGACCCATACTCTTGGCTAAGACTGACGACAAGAGACCAGAATGGCAAGAAATTGCTGGTAAAAGTCCAAACCTGAAGGCGCTATGGGCGCAGTGGCACTCTCTTAAAATAGAAAATGGACTACTGAAGAGAGCGTGGGAGAGTCCGGATGGCAAGTCCGTAGTCAGTCAGTTGGTTGTTCCTGATAGCCGAAAATCAGATGTACTACAGGAAATGTACAACGGAACAAGTGGAGGTCATTTTGGGGTCAATAAAACCTTGGCCAAAATTAAAAAGCGGTATTACTGGGTGAATTATCATGAAGACGTCGAATCTTGGTGCCGCAAGTGTGAAGTTTGTTGTGCCACAAAAGGACCTCGACAAGATCACGCGGCCGAATGGTGCAGTACACTGTAGGTGCTCCATTCGAGAGGGTAGCAATTGATGTCGCGGGACCGTTTCCTCAGACTGAGTCGGGCAATAAATACATCTTGGTCGCCATTGATTACTTCACTAAATGGCCTGAAGCATAGGCCCTGCCTAATCAAGAAGCAACCACTGTGGCAACGGTGCTAGTAAATGAAATGTTCTGCAGATTTGGAGTCCCTCTCGAACTTCATTCTGATCAGGGCCGAAATTTTGAATCGGCTGTTTTCCAGAAGGTCATGGAACTTCTCGGAATTCGCAAGACCAGGACAACTTCTCTGCATCCACAGTCGGATGGGATGGTAGAGAGATTTAATCGGACCATGGAACATTACCTGTCTAAAATGGTGGCAGATCATCAGCGTGATTGGGACCAACATCTACCTCTCATGTTGATGGCATATCGAGGCTCTACGCATGAAGCCACTGGTTATACTCCGGCGAGAGTAATGTTCGGAACGGAAATGAGGCTTCCTGCGGATTTGATGTATGGAACACCAGAAAAAGAGTCGCTCAGCTCTGAGAATTTTGTGGAGGAGCTGAAGGAGAGGCTGAACAATGTTCATGAACAAGTCAGGAATAAACTACGGATATCCAGTGATCGAGCCAAAGCAAGATATGACTTACTAGCTAACTCCCGCGGCTTCCAGGATGGTGATTTGGTGTGGCTATACAATCCGCGGCGAAAGGTGGGGAAGTCGCCCAAAGTTAGCCAAAATTGGGAAGGACCTTATACAATTATAAAGAAGATTAATGATGTGGTGTATAGGATCCAGCGGACCCCCAGGTCAAAGATGAAAGTCGTTCATTTGGATCGATTAGCACGATACCATGGAACTCTATCTGTTCGGGACGAACATCCCTAGGAGGAGGGCAATGTTACGATTCGCAGCAACGCCGCATGGCCGCCTCCCATGGCTTGGTGGTGGAGCTTAGCGACCTATCCGCGCTGCGTCATGGCTGACACGAGTGATTTATTGCTCGGTTTAGTAGTCTAAGTTTAGTAGTCTAAGTAAGCTAAAGTACGAAGCGATAACAGAAGGCTATAAAGTGTTAAGTAGTGAGTTATTTAGTATACGAATTGTACCTGTGTATATTTGTGGAATAAATAAATAGTGTTTTCGTGTTAAATCGTTACACTGGAATTATCGAACCCCGAGTTCGCAACAATATGGAATTTCTGGTTCTTGGTTTTAAAAAGAATTCCAAACACTTAGCGCACTGTTTAACCTTGGCCCATGGACCTAACTCACATCATATTGTCTTAAAACAACAATAACAAGACCACTTCAGTAATACTAACTCTTCAGGGGATTTGTGCAGGATCTCTTGGTCTCTGAGCCGGGCAAATTTATTTTATCTGTGCAATTTTAATGCTCCGGTTGACAAATGCCAAAATGATTATTATAGGTTCCGTTATTAATGAAAATGAAAAATCCCTAGAATTCGTCGGGGAGATACAACATTGCCAAATTTATCCGACACTTGCTTAAGATTTTATTTAAAAGGAATGGTGCAATACAGATTGACGTAAGTGTCCCTTAACTTTTATGCGGCCCTTACCTATTCGGAGCTTAAGATAATATTGGTGAGAACGGGCATTAGTGGTTCAGTTTTAAACAAACCTTCTCTTAATATATGATGATCTTATATTGCACAGGGTGAGCAAAACTCGATGTCCCAGCTCTAGTATAAGAAAATTTGTTGTCCTAAGAATTACTTCTGTCAAGTATTTGACCTGCCTGAAAAACGTAGTAGCAGCTCTAGTACATGGATTTATTATTTTCACTTACAACTATTACTTTTTGTAAGTTCTGGCAACAACATTTTTTTGTAATAGCAGCATTTTATAACCTTTAAATTATGTAAGTATAACCAATAAAAGTGACACAGTTCAAATATTCATGGGGGGCAATCTGTCAAATTTCCATGACCTACTTTTCCGAAAAATATAATGAAAAGCTTTATATTTACTACAGCCATATTAAAAAGAATAATCAGTCAATTTGACGTTAAGTAGCGGCGGTATTATGAAATGTCAAATAATATTCAACCGATTTCAACGTCACTGTCTCGCTGTCAACTTATTTTTAAAGAGCAAAAATTACTACACCGTTGAAATAATGAATTATTTTTAGTTTTTCTTCGTTTTTATCTACCTCAGTAGAAAAAATAGTATAAGATACACGCTCCATAAGACCATTGTCGCACTCATCCATTGCAAACTAGTATCTTAATATACTATTAGGCGCCTTAAAACCCAACATTGCAAAAGAAGGGAAAAGTTTGATATGTTTAATGTTTCAATGTTTCTTAATCTTTTATAATATTCGCCGATGTTTCGACCGCTGATTTTGATTTTAATCAGGGCAACAAATACGGGGTGTTCATTATAAAATTTCATCTAGCAGGCTATACCTATAATGGTAGGTTACAAAACAGTACGTTAGTTATCAAATAGGTACTTTCTAACGGTTTTAGAGAATACTCTCATTTCAATGACGGTGTATGTTAGTTCAGGTTAGAACTATCCTTGTGGGACTTTTCTCTCAAGAGTAAAGTTTTGACGGATCCGGATTCAATCCAGAGCGAAAATCCAGAGTGAGAACTGTTAGACACGAATTCATCAAAAGACTTGCCAAATGTAAAGAATACTCACGTATTTCCAGCCTAACGTCGTTTTGCAGCATTCACAGTAGATGTCAGCTACGGCGTGCAGTCCTGTCAGTAGAACTCTTTCTTCTGCTGGACCACATCCTACATTCACTCTGCAAAATATTAGGAAATTGTAAATTTGAAAAAGGCACTCGGACACATTCAAAGCCCAAACCAGCCAAAACACTTTCACTGGCAGCACTTGTGCGCAATCAGTGTATTGCCGTCTTTATATTTCGGTTGAATTGACAAAGGATAGAAATACACTCAGTGCGCACTAGTGCAGCGAGTGAAAAACGCTATTATGCATGTGCAACGAATAGTTTATCAACACAGTGCTCGTGAACCAATGAAATATCAAGCATACATATTTAGATGTAAGGTATATTTATTAGACATAAGATTATAATTTAGACATAAGACCTAATAAGGGCATTTGGGTTAATAAAAAAATACACCCATTTACTAACAGCGTTTTTGGGGCGGCCGCTCTAGAGCGCTCTGAGAGTATTCCCATCCTTGGTTTTCTCAACAAGAATGCAAGAATAGCAATACTCTCAGCGTAGTCTAGAGGGGTCACCCGAAAACGCTGTAAGTTTATTTCACTCACCCGACCTAGGGAACGCATTTACATCTTATCTTAAGTTTAAACATGTTGGTTAAATAGGTTTAACCTATAGGTTAAAGGGTAAACCTTGGTTAAACCCAACAGAACCTTGGTTAATCCCATAGGTTTACCACAACTAAACCTACGAGATTTAAACTCCGGATTTGACGTATTGACCATTCCACAACGACGTCATTTGACAGATGTGCCTTCCACAGCAGTATGGCTGACCTATCAAAATTCATCCACCCAATGGAAACCAATTGAAGTTTGTTTGCAGAGCTGCCATAATCTCACTAATTTTTTTCTTGCATTTATTTACCTGTCATTAAATATATAAAAAAAAATATTGTTATCTATCTCCAATAGTACCAAAACATATTGATTTATGTAAGTCTATCTTCCTAAAAGTATAAACGAGATCTGAAATATGGATAAACGTTAATTTCATATCCGTGCAGTCCGTGCTCTTAATTTCGGTATAAACCTGCACAACCTGTATGTTTGGGAGCTATGTTTGTATGCCCCTCAAAACAGTATGGCAAGGCTTTGTCAAAATAAACTGTTCTGAAATGGTCAGCATTGCATTGCTTATCTGTCAAAATCAACGAGCTAATATATTATATCTATAGAAACCTTCCAGTTTTACAGTTTCAACCCGCTTCTTAGCAGTGGATACCGGCATTTGTTGTATCTGTCCATATCTCTTAGGTCATTGTTCAAAAGCTTTCGTTTAACATTGAGACCTTCTATTAGTACACAGCAATATTGCCATATGTAACAAAGCAGGCTCTATTTCCAAAATGTTCATCATTCGTTTTTCTATTCATCTCCTGAAGGAGAAAGAGATAGTTAAGTTGTTGTTACTTTGGCAACAAGTTGTCTATAACGCTATCTTGGTGCCTCCTGTCTAACGAAGGTCACTGCACAAAACATAGCAAAAAAGCTATCAAGAACATCAAAACGTAGCTATCCTTTGAAAACTCATGCGAAATTAAAAAGGCAGAAGTAAACTATCTTGCCAGTAAAACAAAAGATTATGTAAAGTGATGGACCTCGAATCACGAGACACCTACTGGCGATTAAACTTGTTACAAAAATATAAGGCGTAGTTCTTTTAACCGACTGACCATTCCAGAATAACGTCATTGACATGTGTGCCCTTCAAGGCAATATGGCCGACCGACCTGTCAGAAATTCACCCGACCAATGAAAATATTCCAATTATACACTATATCAGAAAAACGAATAAATGTTAATTTTGTATTTGTGTTGGTCTTTACTAATTCTCATATAAAGAGAGAAAAACTTTGCCTATTTGGCTACATTGTTTAATTGCCCTCCAAGGAAGAATGTCAAAGTGACGTGTTCTGGAATAGTCAATGTCTTTAATGGCTAAAAAAATATTGGACATTTTGGCATAGAGTCTATTCCATGTCTGTACCTAGTAATATGGAGTATTCAATAGAAAAGCCTCAAGTTCGTTATGAATTTTTGACAGAAAAAGATGACATAAACAAAGTAAATACACTTTGATTACTTCCTCATTTTTTTTTTTTTTGATAATCAACGACTTTGAATGAACTTCTCCTGTGCTTCTGAACCCTTTTATAAGAGCCATCTACTGCTCAAATATTTGTCGCCAATTGTTTTTACATTAGGAATAATAGTTTTTCAATAATATTTCTACTAGATGTCGCCACACTCGATGTCGAAAGAAAGTCGAAAAAAAGAGAAAATCAATGGATATAAGCTGAAAACCTCCCGTCAAACATTGATAAACTATAGAACTTATGTGAAACAAAAATGACTTACGAATACAAAGTATTTTGCCCTCGTATTTTGCAGTTTTGGCACACTTTTTTCAGCACTGGGTCATATGAAAATTGCCGCGAAATTGGCAAGTGACGTCACTTGACGTTTTATGTCAATGATTCGAAATCTTTTTGACGAATTCAAATCTTTGAATGAATTGGCGCAAATCGCCAATTCATATGCGCTGAGTCAAACAAACACGGCGAACTTTCGGCTAAAAACCGGTATTAATTTTGGGAAAAAGTTGACAATTGTTGGCTACCTCCGGTTTTTGTTTTATCTCCATGGGTTTAACGTTATGTTGAATTTAAACCTGAGATGTAAAAGAATACTTGGGACCCAACAAGAGGTTACTTTATATTCCAGACATTCAATTTATTGACTATTTCAGAAAAGACTTGACTTTGAAGTAGGTAGTTCCTTGGATGGCAACCAAGCAGTGAAGCCAAATATGCGAGTTTTTCCACGTTTGTACGGAAATTTATCGGTATTTTTGATATTGTTTGTATATTTAGAATGGTAGATATTAATAATAGGAGTCATTCCTCACAACATCAGGAGTAATTTTCAGAGAATGGCTTTCCACCTTTGTTCCTATCCCGAAAAAATATCGAGCGTCAAAGTGTGATGATCACAGACTAATAAGTTTGATGAGTCAGGTTCTGGAAATTTTTTTAAAAATTATACATACTAGAATATACAAAAAAAATGTGAGGCTGAAACATCAGACACACAATTTGGATTCCGCAACGGAATGGACACGAGAGAGGCCATCTTTCCTTTGAATGTCTTGTCTCAGAGATGCCTAGATGTAAACCAAGACCTTTACGTATGCTTCATAGATTATAGTAAGGCGTTCGACAATGTCAAGCATGAAAAGCTTCTGGATATACTCCAAGGACTTGGCATTGATTACCACGATGTCCGAATAATATCAAATCTCTACTGGGGACAAACTTCTAGAGTGAAATATGACAATGCTTTGACAGAACAAATTAGTATTCGGAAGGGAGTCAGACAGGGGTGTGTTCTCTCTCCTATGCTATTTAATATTTACTCGGAGTTTGTTTTTTTGGGAGGCATTGGAAGAGGAGCTGGCGGGTATAGCAATCAATGGCAGAACTGTCAACAACATCAGGTACGCTGACGACACCGCTGTAATAGCAAGCTGCCTCAAAGATCTGCATTGACTGGTAGACAAAGTAACAGTAGTTAGCGAAGATTATGGGCTAAATATTAATATCAATAAAACAAAAATGCTAAAAATATCCAAAAGGAACATCAGTGGTCAGCTGACTATATGCAATAAGACGGTTGAGCAAGTCCATCACTTCAAATACCTAGGGACTATGAAAATGTTGCACACAAACAAGAAATCTGTCAAGAATTGAGCAAGCAAGGACAACATTTATGAAAATGAGAAAACTGCTGACAGCCCGAGATCTATCTTTGACTTTGAGAGTGAGAATGGTGCGGTGTTACGTCTTTCTATATGTATTACTTTCTATGAGTATTACTATATGGTCTTGAAGGATGGACACTGAACAAGGAAACATCGAAGAGACTGGAATTGTTTGAGTGGTAGGCTTATCGCCGAATGTTAAAGATCTCCTGGATGGACCGCGTCACGAACGAACAAGTTCTGGAAAGAATGGATAAGGAAATAGAAATTCTTTTCACAAATAAGAGAAGAAAAAACTAAAAATAATAATAAAAAACTGGATTGGAACCATTGGAATATTATAACAACATTATTTATCCATATAAAAACAGGTAAACAGATGTGTTTTGGCCTTTAGACACAAAAGGACAAAATGTCGTCCAATGCAGGTCAATTATAGCACACTCGAATCATAAGTACAATAATCATAATCATAAGACATGTCGCATTGCTAAAAAGGGAGGAAAATTTACAAAAACCGATGGTCTCTTCGTATCTCCTATGTCATTGGTGTAACAAATCGAGCTAATCCGGAGACCCCCTCGTTTTACAGTTTTGGCCCTCTTTTTTAGCAGTGGGAATCTTTGAACTGATGACGACTTCCGCTGGAAGTGACGTCTCGGTTCCGTCATGGCGACTTACGTCAAATTATTGCAAAACAGTCGTCAATGTCATCATTTTTATTATTTCTTATTTCCAATCCAATCGAATATCGAACTTATATCCATCTAAGCGCTAGGGCTTTGCCCTTAGCTGACTTAGCTCCAAGGTTTCCAAAACTTAACTTCTAACCTAATAAAAACAAACACAATCGACAATCAATATGCGGTTCGGCTTTAAGTTGTACGACGTGTGCTGTCGACAAAATTACGTCAGGGAAACCTTTGAAACGACGGACCTCCGGCCAAAAAGGGGGGCCATTTTTAGGGAAATATCGGCATTTGTTCGCTCTGTCCATATCTGCTAGGTCATTGGTGTAACATGCGTTTTCTGTTTTTGTGAATAAAATGGCGAAGGTAATTGTTTGTTATTAAGAGTGCTAGAATGTATGAATAAAAAATAGTAAGAATGGCAACTCTGGCGAAAAATCTCAAGTGTTTTCATATTTTGATTTTGATAAGTTGGTCATAATATGGCCTTGAGCCAATTGACGTCATTGTGGAATGGGTGAAAAGTGAAATTAGGTACAATTAAATTCAACCCAAAATTTGGCTGTTTATTTCATACATAAGATTAAGAGATCGTACTATAATCCACCTAGTTGCAAGGATTGGATTAAAAACTATAATCAGGATTAAACTTTAATCGCGGATGGTTATTTGACGGTTTACAGTCCCTTCTTTAAACCGAATATTATGTTAAGCGGGTCCGCGGAGAAGCGAATTATACGCAATATTATCACCTATTTACAAGGGTGTTAAAAAATGATTACTACTAAATCAAATTAGCAAACTAGTTAGGTTAATGTTAATTGCGATTAGCAGATATTCAACATTCTATAAAAGTCTTAGTAAGTAATTTCTTCAAACACGAGTCGACTACAGTTGTTGAGCTTGGAAAACGTAATGAGTATCTTGTTGGTGAAGTTAGTGGGATTAGGATAAATAATGCACCTCTTCTTTATTCGAAAATGGCCGACGTTTCGACTATTTAGTCTTCATCAGGGCGATTCTCACTTGGAGAGGGTAGTCAGTTAAAATTCGATTCAAGATTTTAACTGACTACCCTCACTAAGTGAGAATAGCCCTGATAAAGACTTAATAAATGGTCGAAACGTCGGCCATTTTCGAATAAAGAAGAGGTGCATTATTTGTCCTGATCCCGCTAACTTCACCAACAACTTACAACTTAACGACGCTAATTACAACAATGTAATGAGTATCCTTTACGGTGGGTCACCTTTCGAGGTCCCAATGCAAAATATCGAAAAAAAATGAAGACAGAAATGCTGTAATTTTTGCACTATTGGCAATATTTATTGGTAAGATAAAGACAGTAAAAATATGAAGTAAAATATTGTAGGATGCACATGGTAAATTCTACTTTTACTTTAATAGTACCTACTAAATTATCTTAAACCCTTAGAATAGAATAATTGCCCTACTACGGTTTTCTTCTCCTTCTTAAAGTGTTCAAAGCTGTAAATACCAAGTAGTAACATTCATACGGCACAAAAGAAAAAATAATAACATTCGCATGAGAAAGCCAAACCTATTTAACCATTATTCAGGAAACCAAAACCGAAATGGGTCAAACAGTACACACACGCATCATGCATCTTTCATGACACCATTCCTTTGTCGTGCATTGCCATTGTCTAAGCCCTATTCCCACCACTTAAAACAATAAAGGACAACAGACATACTTACACAGAATTAAATAAATATGCTCGACCCTGGGAGCCTTGGAATGACTAAAACAGAAAAAAATAGCGTTACACATTTAGCTTAGTCACTTCATTGTGTATTGTGAGGTTCATGGAAACGGGAAAATTTAGCGTTTTTTTTTCTTTAAGGAAAAACTGGGCTGATATGGATCGAAACTTTCTTTTGATTGGCAGGCGGTTGCTCAATAGTCATTACCCAGTTTAGTTAGGGTGGGCGATAATGGGAATTTTCTTTTATTTAACGAGAGCTGGCGGTTATTTCTAGAAAGCTTATTAGAAGTGTGTGGGAGTATCCACCGAGTCATTAAATTTCAATCAAGAATAATTCTCTTTTGTCTTTAAACGAAGACTGGTTGAGCGAGACGAGGTTGAAGCGACGCCGGCAGCACCAAATCGTCCGGATTAATGGAAAGAAAGAGGGAATTAAAAAGGCCTTTATGTTTTTTTTTCGGGAGGTTAATCACGGTTTAGCTTGTTGTTAATGCAAGGCGATCCGGACTTAATTGGAAATTATTGATGAGCGTTCAAGCGGAAATTGGATCAAGGGGCGCTGGAATGTTTGGAAGGAAGTTGTGTCAGACTCTGTAGGGAGACAAATTATTAAGAACGGTTTGATTTTGCTTTTGAGTAGGTCGTTCGAACAATAAATAGATTCGCGAGTGTAATCAATTTCACGTATTTCAAGGAGTTGTGGTAAGAGAAAAGAGTCAAATTATAGGAAACTGATTCATACAAAAAATAATGAACGCTGATCCAATTATTGAGAAAGGTTGCAAAATAGTCCAAGTTTACAGAATTAAAATTTAGTTGAATTGTTTTTCACAGTGTACCAACAAGAGCTCCGCTTTAGAGAGTAATGGAAGAGTTGCAAATCTTTTCGAGGTGCATCTTTTAATTCTGTAAGCTTGTATCACAAGACGGTTGAAAGAGAAGTTTCTCACCTTTGAGATGAGCTCATCGTGGTTGGCAAGGTGGGCACGACAGTGTATGCACGAATACGTGCGGTGGCACTGGGGCGGCAAATAGGCCTGGAAAGTCTTCACCATTGCGGCGGGCGGGGCAACGGATGGCGAACGGCGCTCTGGCGACACCGCGGGCCATGCGGACCCGTCACACCTGGAAATCAAAAAAACAACATCTTACTACTAAAGCTGTCATATTAACGTTATAGCATCTTCAAATGGTCGCTCTAGACAATTCGGAGAGTATTGACATCCTTACATTATTATTAAGAAAACAAAGGATGGAAATACTCTCAGAGCGCTCTAGACCGGCCACTTAAAAACACTGTAAATAATCTGCCACAATCGATATCTTTATTAAAACCCAACAGCATCCAGAAAAATTCGTTTTGCTTTGTCTCACTTTTGCACGTGTTCGGAAAATACGAAAAACATTTCATTATCCACTTTCGGGTATTTACTCGGGTTAGAGTGGGATTAACTCCTTGTGAACTCAATCACTTTTTAATAAAATAGAAAATACTACAGAGAATAAGTCGAGTCAGTTTCCGAAAATGCCTGAAGTTAGTCGACAATTTTACACTAGAAGGCGCTTTATGAGTTAGCGCTTGGCTTATTGTCATCCAATTAGCCTTGGAAATCGGACTTTGACACTTCTACACTAATAGTATTTTCCAACGAGCTAGTATATTACATCTGGAGACCCCTCCTGGTTTACAGTTGTATCCCCCCTTTTTAGCAGTGGGAACCTTAAAAATGGCGGCGATATCCGGCTGGAAATAACGGCTCGGAGACGTCATGACGTCTTACGTCAAATTATTGCAAAAAAATTGTTGCTGTCATTATTTTTATTACTTCTTATTTTCAATCCAATCGAAAATCGAATCGAACTTTTAACCATCTCCTAGCTAGAGCACTAGGGCTCCTAGCCCTGAGCTGACCCAACTCCAAGGCAACAAAAACCAAAAACAAATCGACGCAATCGCAACATAAAGCCGGACCGGATATTGGTCCTTAGGAACCTTAAAAGTGCCGGACTTCCGGCCAAGAAACGGGACTATTTTTAGGCAAATATCGGTATTTGTTGGCGCTGTCCATATCTTCTAACTAATCAACTGGAATAGATGCCATCTAGAAGTCAACAACAATCTTCTCAACATGTGCTGAAAAGAGATAGAGGACACAAATTTAAAAAGTAACTATAAGCCATTCACTTATTATTGTCGTCAAATAGGCGTTGGAAACTTGACTTTGACATTTTCATTGTATCTTCTGAACATGTGCTAAAAGGAGATGGGTATAAAAAAATGAAGGTTTCAATAATAAGGGAATGGAATATATTTTCTATAACGGTAAATGGGTGTCGCGCTTTGGACACTAGCGCATCTATCAGCAAGTCTAAAAACTAAATTCGCAGATAAATCTGAGGGTTTTAGTCAATCTCAAAGTCTCAGCAAATAAGTAGTATATTACGTGACTCGAGTTTCGCCTTGAGGTATCATCAAATGTCAAGTCAGTTGGCTACGTTAAAAATACGGCACAAACGATCATATCTAAAATCTAAAAACGAATGTTATTTTTTCTCATGTCTGATGATGTCTCACGGTGGAACTCGAGTCACGTAATTTACTACTTAATTGCTGAGACTTTGACATTGACTAAAACCCTCAGATTTAGCTATTTACTATTTTTAAAAGAATAGGTGACGCGGAAACTAGTGGAAATTGCATATTGCTCTATCTATCTCACTTCTGCACCTGTCCAGAAGATACGAAAAACATTTTTTGGTTTAGGATGCTTCGATCGCATATACAAGTTATATTATTATATAATTGTTATTTGTCAAAGTAAAAAAAAAATAAAAATAAATATTTTATAAATTTTTTGTACACATTTTCGCGCCTTAGAAATAAAGGCAGAAATTATTCAATCCTTTACCATATTTCACTATTTTAATGGTTATAGTTGCTTTAAAATAAAACTAAAAAATGTTGTTTTCAGTATATGACAAGCTGGTTAGTACATCAAATAAATAACAATTAACTATACTAATAAAGTACTAAATAAAATAGAAGAGATTGACATTTTTGCAATTTTTCACATTTTCATAAATATTTCAGAAACCACTCAATACGCGGTAACACTGAAAACGTTTTCTAAAAACATGCTTTCTAAAGGCATTTTTTGCTAACTTAAGCGACCTGTAAAACTACAACCGTTTCAACGATAGCAATATTGCACGCATTTAAAAAAGCCATCCTGTATGAACGTTCCTACTAACAACCGGTAAAAAAAAAGGTTCTGAAAAAAAGTTTTGCTCTAGGATCGTAATACCGAACGCCCCTTTTTTAATGTCGCCACTTCTGTCAATTTTCTCACCTTACTCTTTTAGAACGTTCTAAGAGTATTCCCATCCTTTTTTTCTTAATATGAGTTTATAAATGAGAGAGAGATGAGATTGTTCTCGGAATTGACGGTTTAATTGCGGATCTTTTGACGCTGGAAAGAAACTTGAAAATATAGTCGTTTTCAGGAAGATATTCATCTAGCCACCCACGACATTGTAAACGCACCTTTTAAAAACAATTGAAAAGTTACCAGAAAAGTTACTAGATCGGAGATTGGTGCGATCGGAGCTTAACGAACGCATTTGTCGGGTTTTAACCTCAAATTTTGTAATTTTCAAACATAACTACTTTATTTCTGAAATTTTGCTCAAATCCAATTATTATTCAGCGTTTGTAATGTAGGAAAAGTAAACTGGCTTAATAAACGACTAACTATCACCCAGAACTATTAACACAATTCATCCCATGACCCAGAAAAGTCATCTGCAACCTCCAACTTCTGCAAAATAAGATGCCAGAGTAGAGTTACAAATACAAAAATTGAGACATCAAAACCACATTCAAGCAGTTGTGAGTATTGCTGATTGATTATTGCCAGCTAAAGCGAGCGTTAAATGAGTATGCATATGCAGAGGGAAGAACTGAACTGGACCATCAACCATGAACAAGATTTCCAAAAGTTCCGAATATACTCGCCCAGAAATTACTTTAGTGTCCAGATGCCCTGGGAATAGACCATACATTTAACTATGCTTATGCCTATGCCTTACATAATATTATATAGTCTACCACTTTCCAAGTTTAAAATTGAATGCAGATTGCAGTCAAGTAAAAATTGTTCCAAACAGCAAAAGCATCTGAGAAAAGATGGTTTTCTACCAGACTGAATTTAAGTACTGCCATATGATTTGGATTGTGTCTTGATCTGTGATGAGAGTCCCAGTGGCCTTTTCATATACTTACCTATATGCCAGATGCCATCCATATTTATGATCACTTTGGATCTTGAGTTAATATTAGTGAAGATTACCCCCCATGATAAAGAAAAGAATATTTTGATAAATTTACTGTTATATCAGTTCAGTTGTCATTTGGCACCATTGTTGGATCAAAATTGACCCTTTCATTCATTTGTAGGTATTTAGAGAAGTGTATTTTTGTTTTGTTAAATATATATGATTTTACATTATAAATTAATTATACTAAAAGAAGTCTTGCCTAATTGAGCATTTAGTTTCTTAAACTACCTAAATATCAAGAAACTAAAATGTTTGTGTGGTGGTTTATTAATTGTCTGATTTAATTTTAGGTTTGTTCCAACATACTAGAGAACCATTGCAGAACATTTAAAAAATCATTTTGGCCAACTCACCAGCAAACATTTCAAATTGAAATGAGGAACCATCTTGACATGGTTGCAGAACCACAGTCGACAAGCACATTGTTTATTTCAATTTCGATATCATATTAGTGAGTTGTCAAGAATGATAGACCCTTCTGGAATGGTTTCTTGGTCGAATGGAACCAACTTATTTTCAACTAAAGAGAGCTACAGTTCTTTTAAACTAAATAGCATAAGCAGGGGCCATTTCTTACAAACTCGGTTGAAAAAGTTTCGACTTATAATACTTATGTATAGACATAGAATTTGAAGTAACTTTTAGAAAGAAGTAAAGGCTATTTATTAGTTTGAAATTAAGAACCCCTTTGCAAATAACTTACTATACCTGGAATAAAAATGCTATTGAAGTTGCAAGAACTTTTCATTTTATATACAAAGCAAAATAAGTATAATGTGTTTAATGGAAAAACTTATTAAGTTGGCTGAGAATCGTCAGGGGAATGCTGGAGTAATAAAGTACCAGCTACTTTCATTGTTCTATTCTATTCTATGAAAACTTCACAACCAACTTGTTCACATATTGGAAGATATTTAAAAAATTATAACTTAGACATTGGTACTTTTCTGAAATTAGGCCTTTACCTTTCACTATAGGATGTCTACTATAACATGATTTCGGAAGTGTGCAGGGCAGGTCCAGGTCATCTTGTTGCTTGTATACATTTTTTTCTCAATGTGGGCTCTAGGACATATCTTGGGCTTAAAAGATGCACTTGAGTGTTTGTGATACTTTCAAGCTAACTTGGATATTGTGTTGGAATTTGTAGTGAAATGAGTTATGAGAAAGAACCATGACATGACATAAAATAAAAGGTTTCTGCTTGGTTTCTGTTAAAATCTCAAGTATAATTAAAAATTATATTTGCAGAAGAACATTATTACATACACATGCCATTAGCTTTCTTCTAAGAATAGAAGATCCACATCAAAGGCACACTAAGGGTTGTTGTGGTAATATATTATACAAGACACTTAAAATCTATGGTGGTTCAAATATTAGATCCCAGGATGTAAACTTCAAAAGGCTCCTTTTGAGGCCCAGTCCTTAGCAATCACGTTAGCAAAAAATGAATATACCTAATATGATATACAGGAGTATGATAATATATAAACATTTAGTGTTATTTTGACAACTGTTATACTTATGCATCCTTCGGAGAGATTAACACTTACATAGTTAGCACTCTGTATAACTGAGAACACAACGGTCACCCTCAAGTTGGATCCCACACAATCACTTAACAGAACATTTAAATTTATAAACAGAAACACACACATGTTTTGTTTAGGTTAGTCCGTCCCTCCTTCCTTTGGCACTTTCATGGATAATTGAGATGGTCAAAAGATCATTCTTCATTTATCTTAGATAATGCAAAATCATTCAGTAGCACCTTGATGATGTGACTTGAATACTGGACACTGGGCAATTCTTTTTTTCTTTGGTTTTATTATTGTCTGCAAGTGGCATTTTCCAATTCGCAAGTATCAAGCACTTTGCTTACAGTCTTCATAGAAAGTCAAAAAACAAACAATGCATGCAGCTGCAGCTCTGCTACTGGAGTTAAGAAAATTGCAAGGAAAATTGTTAAATAATAGCTTCATTCTCCAAGGGATCAAATCCGTGGTAGGTCCTAGGTTTATTTCACTTTCTGCTTTCACTATATGAGTTGTTGAGTAGAAAAAGTAGTACTATAAACATAAAGGACTGTTTGATGATAATAGGCAGTGTAGTTATTTGATAATTACTCACGAAAATTGGAATAAGAAAAAAAGAAATATGAGAAATACATTCACAATATTTACAAAGATGCTTCCAAGGAATCGACGAACGTTACAACGTAATATTATGCTCTCTTTCTCAAAATACGTGCAGAAAACAAGGAGAGAACATAAGCGTCGTGCCATTTCTTAAATTTTGACGGAATGTCTTAGATACCAACAGAAAATAAGAATTTCCCCAGATATCAGTTGAAAAATTTTTGGAAGAAGGGCTGCCACTACAAAACCGATATTTCCATGGCTGGCTAGATGAATATCTTCCTGAAAACGACTATATATAGCATGGAGAGAAAAGGTCAAAAAATAGAAAAATGTTTCGTGAGCTCAAAAGCTGATTATTTCATTTATAGAACGTTTAGAATCCCTTTTGTTATCAAATTCACATTACATTGTATACTAAACTAATACGATATGCTTTAGCATGTTTAATGTAAACTTGGTGGTAAATATACAGCGAAGCGCAATAAGACTTGGAAGATATAACTCATTTTAGGCTTTTTAATGGAAACTAATCTGTTATATTATAAAAACTGTGCTTTTTGCCGACATGGCACGTCACTGCTTGTTAGAGCAGTAGGCAATTTCGCTTCATTTACAATATACAACCCACCTATTATTCCATAATAAGAGTGCAATATAATCACTTAAACTACTTTCAAAGCAGGAAGAGAGAGAAGATATTAATTAATTTTGATTAGCGAAAGTAGTTTGGCGCCTGCGTTAGACCCAAAATGCTGACTGCAGTACGCTCAAGTGTTAATCTTTAATGAGAAAATTACGCTACTAAGTAACTCCTAATAAAGTTTGTTGATAAACAAAAATAAGCCGGGTTTCAAAGCGTAAAATTGATAAAAAAAACTCGAATATTGATAAGAGAATTTGTAGGTACTAAATTTAAGTAGGTTATCTCCTCCAACGAAGTCAATGTTTAACAACAAAACAATAATATTAAATACGTACTTTCACTTATGGTCGAGTAATGATATTGATTGTTTAACCTGATCTATTTTGTGTACGTTCTGATTCGCCAAGTTTCCGTGGTGTAGTGGTTATCACATCCGCCTAACACGCGGAAGGTCCCCGGTTCGATCCCGGGCGGAAACATAACTTTTTTTGTATTTTATTTTTCTTATAATTCAAACAAAAATTGTTAATTTAAACTGTCTAAATGTATTCAATGAGTATTCTATTTAATATTTCAAATAAGAAAATTAAAGTGATTAATGCCGTGTGCTCTGTGACAAACAGGTGCTGAGGTTATGCAAATTATTTTCTGCCTTGCTTTCCTTTTTATCTTCGTTCTCCAACCACCAAAAACTAAACTAATTCGACTTAAATATAAAGAAAGATTAAGGATGTTTTGGTTTCTAGAAGGAGTGCAGATTCACACCTTTCATCGTATTTAATATCCGGATGGGCTTTAATTAGAAGTACTAAAATAAGCAATAAAACTATAACGACTGCATATTATTAGACTATTACAGGCATAAAATCAGTGCAGCGTTATTGTGCAATGATCGCCTATCGAAAGCACAATAATACGAGGTCGTTAAATTCATAATGGCTCCGATAGTACATAGTGATAATTCAATTTTATGCTCTACAGAGCTCTGATATTGACACAGTTGATATAATATCATGTTGAACGTTATTTCCAACGCAGATCTATGTAGCAGTAAAAAGGATGCAGACGAAAACAATGAACTGTTTCGCTAATTAAGTTTTAAAGGCCGTTGGTGTCGTTTGCAGCCATCATCAACTGAGGGCGACAACACGAAGCGGTCTTTACACTTTAACCGGAGGCAGTGATAGTGTAATAATTGATAAAGAGGAGTAAACATCGACACTTAACAGACGGTTTGTTTTTTAAACAGCCAAGGTCGTTGTTCGTTAAAACTGATTTTACATTGTTTCTTCGAGCAGAGGCAGGCGCTGCAAGCTCTAAGTTGCAAGTTTTCTTTTTGTAGTCAGAGGCGTCACGATTAAGGGAGAGAATTAGTGACAAAATTGGCCTTTTTGCTGTAATTTAGGAAAATGCTACACGAGCATAGCGTACAAATTAATCGAGCTGTGACAATACTACCTATTCCCTAAACTAACCTGAATAAAATAATTGAATTTAAAGACACTAGCGGCTGCAAAAGGTGGCTCTAAATGGAATTTTGTAAACAATTACTGAGAAAAATAATATTAATAAGCAAAAATAAATTGTTTACATAAAACTAAGTTACACTCTTAATTTCGTCTCTTTATTTTAATTCAATAGGTAATTCGTAGAGGATATGGTAACAAAAACACCGACTTATCTGTGGTGCGACGTTTCTTGGCAAAATTGTCACTTTCTGAAGCACTATTCTTTTTCTCGATCTCAGCTTCTCTTTGGAGGTTGCTGATTATCATTGCTATTCTAACTTTAGAGGCAGCTGTCCGAAATAGTTCGACAGATGAGAGGTCTCGCAGGTAGCCAGGAAATTCTACGTCGACCGACGCTTCTGCGCCCCACGATCTTCCCCTGCATGATGAGCTGCAGAATTTCATATTTTGAATTACGCATAACATGCCCAAAAAACTCTGGTTTTCTTTTCTTAATTGTGAAAAGAATTTCCATTTCCTTATCCATTCTTTCCAGAAATTGTTCGTTCGTAATGCGGTCCATCCAGGAGATCTTTAACATTCGGAGGTACACCCACCACTCAAATGATTCCAATCTCTTTGATGTTTCTTTGTTCAGTGCCCATCCTTCAAGATCATATAGTAACATTGGAAAGAAGTAACACCGCACCATTCTCACTCTCAAAGTCAACGATAGATCTCGGGCTGTCAGCAGTTTTATCATTTTCATAAATGTTGTCCTCGCTTGCTCAATTCTTGACAAGATTTCTTTTTTGTGTGCAACATTTTCATTTATGATAGTTCCTAGGTTTTTGAAGTGATGTACTTGCTCAACCGTCTTATTGTGTATAGTCAGCTGACCACTGATGTTCCTTTTGGATATTATTAGCATTTTCGTTTTATTGATATTAATAAGCCCATAACCTTCGCTAACTACTGTTACTTTGTCTACAAGTCTCTGCAGATCTTTGAGGGAGCTTGTTATTACAGCGGTATCGTCAGCGTACCTGATGTTGACAGTTCTACCATTGATTGCTATACCCGCCAGCTCTCCTTCCAATGCCTCCCCAAAAAAAAAAAAAAACAAACGCCGAGTAAATATTAAATAGCATAGGAGAGAGAACACACCCCCGTCTGACTCCCTTCCGAATACTAATTTGTTCTGTCAAAGCATTGTCATATTTCACTCTAGAAGTTTGTCCCCAGTAGAGATTTGATATTATTGGGACATCGTGGTAATCAATGCCAAGTCCTTGGAGTATATCCAGAAGCTTTTCATGCTTGACATTGTCGAACGCCTTACTATAATCTATGAAGCACACGTAAAGGTCTTGGTTTACATCTAGGCATCTCCGAGACAAGACATTCAAAGCAAAGATGGCCTCTCTCGTGCCCATTCCGTTGCGGAATCCAAATTGTGTGTCTGATGTTTCAGGCTCACATTTTTTTTATATTCTAGTATGTATAATTTTTATAAAGATTTTCAGAACCTGACTCATCACACTTTGACGCTCGAGATTTTTTCGGAACTGGAACAAAGGTGGAAAGCAGCCATTCTCTGGGAATTACTCCTGATGTATAAATGCTATTGAATAGATCTACTATGACGCTGAATGAACGCTCATCCAGCAGTTTCAAGACCTCACAATGCACCTCATCTGGCCATACTGCTTTACCGGACTTTGAGGTTTTGATGGCATACGCTACTTCTTCCTTCATTATTTCTGAAGCGCTCTCTGATGTAGTTATGTCATATGTCTCCGTTCTTTGGTCATCAAACAGTTGAGTTATATATTGCTGCCACAGTCTCAGTCTGGCATCGAAGTCAGCAACCAGTGCGCCCTTTTCATCTTTCAGTGTACCAGTTTTCTTCTCTCTCACCCCACCGGTGACTTTTTTTATTTTTTTATGTAGGCCGCAACTGTCTTACTAATTCTTCAATTTCCTTGCACCATTCAGTCCTCCAGACCTCCTTTGCTATTCTTATCTTACTTCTAATTGTGTTTTGTATCTCCTTGTACTTGGTGTTATCTCTGCCTTTGTATCTCCATCTTTCTTCTATCAGTGCCAAAGTTTCCTCTCTCATCCATCTCTGCCTAGTTCTGTTCTTGCCCTTACCAGGTAATGTACATGCTTTCTTGTTGTGTTGTTATTATTGCTTCTTTAATTTTGGTCCACTTTGCCTCTTCACCCAGATCACCAACACTTTCTTCCTGGAGCACTGTAAACTAATAAAAACAAAGCATGTACATTACCCTATCAGAAACAACAAAATTACAAACTTACACATACCTCAGAGGTCATGGGTATTACAAATGTTCTACACAATAAACTAAAAACACATTTTAAACGAAAACGAACAATGAACAACAAAGACTTAAAAAGTAAAAAGTTTACTTATCTTGAGATTCTAAAACACCAAACAGGATCTAGTGTCCTTAAATAATTTTTTTTTTCTGAGAAGCCTTGGATATAATAAAACATGTAAAATTTAAATTTCTTTTTATCAACATTTGTTGTTTGACCCTTTCTATTATATTCGTCGATTCATCTGTTTACAAACCCAGAGGAATAATTATTTTCTTCAACATCTGTTTCTACGTGGTCTGTCTGTATCTGTTTATATATTTTTAAAAGGTCATCATGAAGAGACGGATAGTTGAAATTGGTAACTCTATATAGCAGTGCAGTTATTACCCCTTTTTTGGTAAGATATGAGATTATTCGAGTAAAAATTTAGAAGTATCTTTGAACTAAGGTGATAAACTTTTGAAACAATTGGTTTTTTTGCGAACCTATAAAAAATGTTAATTTGTAATTTTATTGTTTCTAACCACTGTCAGAAACACACATTACATTTAATTACATGCATTGTTATTTATTCTCAACTGGTCTCAAGAGACCAGTTGAGAATATTGAATAGGAATATATCGAGAGCCGCACGGAAAGATATCAGAGATTACAACACAAGATGGGTAACGAGGGTCATAGAGGAAAACAAGAGCATGAAAGTACTCAGAAATAAGCTCGCTTTGGGGAGGACAGAAATCATTAAACTGGAAAACGCAGATGGACAAATAGTCACAAATAAACAAGAGATTCTAGAAACTGTGAAAGATTTCTATGCAAATTTATATTGCAATAATGAACAGCCGAGAGGCACAGAGGACATCCCTCGAGTTTTAAACCAGGGATCGGAGGAAATGCCTGACATAACAGAGGAGGAAGTCCTAAAATCAATGTCGGAAATGAAAAACAATAAGGCTCCAGGTGATGACGACATCGTGATTGAGGCAGTTAGGGAAGGTGGAGAACAACTGTTAAAGGCCATCACAAAATTATTCAACAAATGTCTTGTGGAAACCACAACACCTACAAAATGGAACAATGCAATCATAATCATCATGCATAAGAAGGGCAACATTGCCGACCTGAAGAACTATAGACCAATTAGCCTGCTTTCTCATCTCTATAAATTGTTCACCAAAATTCTAACTAAGCGTCTAACATCGAAATTGGACTTCTACCAGCCTACAGAACAGGCAGGTTTCCGATCCGGATACGGAACAAACGACCATCTGCAAGTTATTAAGACATTGATCGAGAAGTCCGTTGAATACAACAAGCCACTCGTGTTAATATTTGTGGACTACGAAAAGGCGTTTGATTCCATCAAGCACAGCGAGATGTTTAAAGCGCTTGCCGACTGCCGAGTAGACCACAGATACTCTGCTATACTGCAACATATATACGAAAATGCAACAGCGAGCGTAAGACTCCATGAAGAGACAGATAGGTTCAGAGTGCAGCGCGGTGTACGACAGGGCGACACAATCTCCCCTAGACTATCTACCACTTTGTTGGAGTATATGTTCAAGAGTGTCGAGTTGGAGAATATGGGTATAAATATTAACGGTGAAAATCTCAGTCACCTTCGGTTCGCTGACGATATTGTACTGATTTCAGATAGCTTGGATAAGGCAGAGAAACTGCTTATGAGACTAACATCTGCTTCACATAAAGCTGGGCTTAAAATCAATCCATCGAAAACAAATTTCATGACAAATCTAGTCCCAAGCCGAAACTTCTTAGTAGAAGGAAAAGAAATTTTCCAAGTTACATCCTACAGATATCTGGGCCATGATATTACGATTGGCAGGGACAATTAAACCTGCGAAATCAAAAGAAGGATAGGACTAACGTGGGCCGCCTATGGGAAGCTGAAGCACATTTTCAAGTCCGAAACCCCCATATGCCTTAAGCGGAAAGTGTTTGATCAGTGTGTAACTCTAACACGAAAATCGGTAAATAAAGTAAGAGTGGCCCAGCGAGCCATGGAACGCTCCATGTTGGGAGTCACGCTGAGAGACAGGATTCCGAATGATCGGATACGCCAGAGAACAGGGGTTACCGATGCAATCCAGCGAATAACATATTTAAAGTGGAACTGGGCTGGACATGTCGCAAGAATGACCGACGAAAGATGGACCAAAAAGATCATAGAGTGGAGACCTAGGCAGGATGCGTTCAGGAACAGAGGTCGTCCGCCGACCCGGTGGACGGATGACATAAAGAGAATAACACCAAATTGGATCCAGGATGCCCAGGATCGGAACAGATGGAGATCGTTAACGGAGGCCTATGTTCAGCAGTGGACGAGACAGGCTGTTTGATGATGATGATGATGATGATTGTTATTTATTATATTATAGTAAATCAGAAAGTGACAATTGCGTCACGAAACGTCGCCCCTCAAGATAAGTCGATGTTTTTTGTTATCATATCTCCTCATCCTACCAATTACCTATCAACTAGAATTAAAATAAGGAGAAGAAATTAGCAGTAACGCTAGTTTCTTATCGTTAGAAGTATTGTATCTCCATGTTATCACCCACTTAAAAAAGACAGCCTGTATATAAGGATGGCACGGTTAGCAGGCTTCAATCTACAAAATATGGCCGAGCTGACTCACGAGGGCGCAATCTCAAGAAACATCGATCGATGATTCGTTTTTAGGCTACAAAAACAGCCTGGTCTCCTGTCGATGAACCCCAGAACATTATGCTGTATCACAGTACAGGCTACACCGATGCAAAATAAAGTTGTCGCAGAGAATCCAGAGTAAACTGATCGCGCAATCTCCTAGCCAATGCGCAGAAACTGCTTAGCCTACTTGTGATATACTCAGACCCGAGACCAGATATACTCCTAAAAACTTTGTGGTGTCTGTCTCTGGAATAGATCCCTTATTACATCTGACGTATAGTGATCGCTCCTTTTCACCTTTTCTGCCAAAAGACAACAAGCCAGTTTTATCAGAATTCAGATTTAGAAAATTATGATTATACCAGTCCTGCATTGAGGCCACAATACAGGTTCATGTTGCGCCAGGATGTCAATATTTTTGCCTGCCAAGTCCATCGAGGTGTCGTCGGCATACTGACAGACAAGTCCAGGGGACAGGTGCTTACCCTTGATGGGTAAGAGAATTGGGTACTCCATCCTGCGACACACACACAGTCTGTTCGGTGTTGGCAAGATAAGACTCTATTAACTGGGCAGAAACTCCCCTTATCCCGCTTTCACTCAGCACTCTCAGCAGCCTTCGATGAAAAACATGTCAAAGGCCCTTAAGAGGTCAAAGAATGTACCAGCAACATCAATGTTTCTATTCACCTTCTGTATTATAAAAGATACCTCCTTTAAAATGGTTGTGTACCACCATTTGTGTTGAGTGGTTAGATTTAAACCCACACTGAGTGCTTGCTAAAACGTTGTGGTTTTTCAGAAAATACATTAGCCTGCTATATATTGCTCTCTCAAAGACCTTCGAGAATGAGGGAGGTATGGAAATCAACCTACAATTGGCCCAAGGGAAATTTACCGGATATGAAGCAGTTGTTGATGACATCAGCAAGAGGGTCGGAGATCAGCCCTGCGATTTACCTCAAAAGGAACAATGGCATCAGAAATAATGTCGGCAGAGTAGCTGCCTCACCGAAATCAATTAGGGAGGCACTCTTGGGATTTCGGGAATATTGGAAACGTTGGCCGTAATAAGGCTTGCAGCAAACAGATCAGCTATGGACTGCGCGTCCTAATCCAGTACACCATTTTGGTCCTTTAAGGTAATTTGGAAGTGATTGATTCTGCCGTCTTTGTAGCATCTCGAGAGTTACCGATTTCATTTTTGTTTAGAGCAATTCTATAGTTTCTTACATACTTCCGATAATTTTTCCTTTCTATTTGGTATTCCAAATAGACTTCCTCGCTTTTGGTATATTTATAACACATTATGTGTGTCCCGGACGTAGTCAGAGTACTGACAAATTTCTGGATTAATCCAATTTGGCTTCGTTTTCTTTACCCTATGTATATCGTGGAAAGCACCCATCAAAATAGTAAGAAAATGTTTGTGTAAAAAAGTTGTATTTTTCATTCACACTGTTGCCGCTATAAACATCTTCCCATGTTTCATACTGAAGCTCTTGCTTAAATCTAGCTACGTTTGCTTCCATAAGAAACGCCTTTTTTAAAGTTTGGAACTTCTGGTGTGTTTAGACATAATCTTACATTCAATAGTCTGACAGAAGTGGTCCGAAATATGGGTATTGGATATGTATTACCTGGCTTGTTAATTACGTGTAGATTGCTAAAGATGTTATCAATCTGCGTATGGGAGGTCCGTCCTATCATAGTGGTTTCGTTTATGTAAGGGAAAAATGTAATAGCTTGACAGCAGTTATATTACGGAGCTAATTCTCATTAGTAACTTTGAAGTTGATATTGAGATGACCAGCTGCTACCAAATACCTTCTTGGATTAACACAGCCTGGAGTATTAATATTTAGATTGCCAGTTGGTGATCGGTAAATACAAATAAGTACATATGATGTGTTACTTATGACATATTCACTAGACGAAATTCAAAGTGTTTTTCAATGGGGTGTATGTGTACACAGAGCGGCTTTGCATTCAGCTGGTGTCTGGCGAATATGGCAGCTCCACATTTAAATTGGCTCCTGGACGAGTATGCTACAGGAGAGTACTTATCTAATATTACTTGATTCATGTGGTCCGACTGCAGCCAATTCTCTGTGATGCACAGCACATCCGGGGCAACCTGGGCTAACAGCACTTTAAGTTTATTTGTTTTATTGTTTAGGCTTTGCACATTTATATGCAGTAAACGCAATGTACAATCTTTATTTAAAGGTATTACTGCCTTTGTAGTTTTGACTGGTGTCGTCTGCCGAGCTTGACCAGGAGCTGTCTTGGCATAACTCCATATATCCCTACTATCCTTGCTTGGTAAACACTCTTTGTTGGGTATTTTCGCTGGTCTACAAAAATTGCGACCTAACCCAAAGTTGAATCTTTACAATGTCACTCCTTTAAACCAAAACTCTGCACTAGCTACTAGGCCTTTAAGATCATATGGAACTCCTACCATAAAGAATCGCTTGTTTCCCTTTTGCATCTTTACCTGACACTGTTTAATAGTCTGCCAAGATATTTGCATGCTTCATAAGATGGTTGGTAATTTTGGCCTCAGTGGCATATTACCTATATCTCAGTTTCTTGAGAAAAATCCAAGCTTTCTTGCCCTTATTTAGATCAGCTTCCAGTTCCACATCCTCCGTTCGATTTCCCTGGCAGAGTTTTGTTGCAGCCTCCGGTTTGGTATTCTGAGAGAGGTTATGTTCATCACCATCACTGTGAGCTTTACATTTTACTCGCGTTTCATCAATAATAATGACCTTCTCGGCCCAGTATCGTGCTACACATAATTTGTGAAATATTCTTCTGCAGTTGACACAAATTTGGGCACTAATAAAAAAACAGAAATTACACAATTTTTCCGAGAACGAATTTTTACGCGATTTCTCTTGGGCGGCCATCGTATGTAGAATTCGTAATCAACACAAAAACGTAAAAAAACAGCTTGGCTACTCACCATTTTGATACGGGACACATTTTTGATTATGATTCTAATGAGTGTTAAATAAAGAAACAACTAAAAAACAAGTCAAGCTTCTACTGGGAATCGAACCCCCAGACCTTCCATTTGCCGGGCGGATGCTCTAACAGGGTGGAACGTCTGGGTTCGATTCCCGGCAGAAACTCGACTTTTTCTTTTAGTGTAATTATGTCCGAATAATTATGTACCGAAAGTATTATATAATATATGTCCGAAACACCGCAAACATATCAATTTCAATTCTCACACGTACGTTAAATATGTAATTAAACTTAGTCAAAAACGTTAGTTAATCCGAGTAAGACAGACCTACAATGACACTGTCAATTGCTGTAACGTTTAACCATTTTTCCTAGCAAATCTTCGCCACTTTTGTTGGATTTATTACTTCACTCTATTTGAACGTAATTCAGGGATTCTCACCTCTCTTTGTTTACATTTCGCAGCTAATCCCAATCGAAATTGATGGCAACCGGCCGAAAATAACCGATTTCGATCAGCTTCCGCGTGCATAAGTTCGACAATTTCGCAAAATGTTGACGACACACATGCCAACGGCCTCGATTAACCGAAATGAAACCGAATAAACGTTGGATTGGGGCCAAAACTGAAATTCGTTTCTTGTCATTACGTCTATGCGGGCACACGGCGCAGAAAACGTCCCGCCGAATAGATTGACACCTGAATTCGGACCCGTGCCAAGAGCACCAAAATGGATTCGAAATGCTAATTTTAATTATCCGGCGACAAAAGGAAACTCCAATAACTTCGATTTCACCGTATCATTCGGTATTGTGATGTAATCGGTTGCCTAAGCAAAGCTTTGCGCGCCTAATTGATTAGAAGGCGTAATTTTGTAAGGTGCCTTTAGGTTGCAAAGATTAAAGACGGCCGACCGGATTGCCGGATTTGAACTACTGTGAAATAATAGGCAATTAAAAGAAAAGGTTTTTTTACACACTAATTCACAAGAAACTTGGTTGCTCTCGTACGTATAAAAAAAGGATGTTATAATTTTCGATTGGATAATTGATGGGTATTATGTTGCTTAATTGGTGGTAATCAATTAAAGAAAGTGAGCTTTAAGGAAAGGAAACGGGAAGAAAAGCGCTAATCTAGAAAAGCCATTATGCAAATAATATCAAAATTAATGATCCGCATATACAAAGATTTTATTTAACAATCTTTACTAAACTGAATAAGATTTTTTTTTATTTAATAACTACGCTGGTTTGATCGCATTAGAATCAAAAAATCCAACGAAATAAAAACTTCGAAGTCAAGCCTCTACGTTTATCGTAGTAGGCATAATGCGCCTTAACGCGAGCTTGACGGTTGCCATAGAAACGTGAGCGTCATGGCCTTTCAAACATTGTCTAAAGGCCGTACTTATGAATCATTCATTTATTATTTAAATCTTATTCGTCTTGGAATTCTGATTTTATGGTAAACAAAAGGAGATTACAGGTATATTTAGGAGTGCCCATTGTTGTATTTTATTAAAAAAATCGGTTAAATAGAACAACGTATTTGGAGACGCTTAATATGCCATTGCCAAATCGTGTTCAGTTTACAGGATTCTTCGGAATTTTACGAAAATATTATATTACTTTAAAAATCTGACAAACTTACTTTTTTTAATTTGGACACCTTTTTTTGTCATTATAAGCATTGAAACAAAATTAGGGTTGGTATAAGACACGACTTATAGACAGGAAAGATAACAATTCCTGACTTTTATAATAAGTCGTCGCTATTTCCAAAAAGTCATTTGAATTGATTCTGGAATTAAATTACTGACTTAATTCATGTAATGTGAAAACCACATTAACAATAAAAGTATAAACTTGGCAACGTTTCGACTTTCAAAAATGCATTGATATAGTTAATTTTTAATGTTAGTTCATGTAATTACTAGGTAAAGGTTATTCATTTGAAAACGTTATCTAGTTGGCTGTGAAATGTCAAAAGAAAAGGATGAAGGAAGAAAAGTCCATTTACTTTCATTACGTCATCGTTTTCTGGCAAAAATCCATAGCTTTCTAGATGACGTTTTCTAATAAACGCCCCATATGTAGTATCGTAATCAAAAGAAATCTTGGTAACGTTTGAATATATTGGTATTCTTTAACAGATGTTATTAATACCACCTAATTCTCACGTGATACCTTCATCACAACAATCTCTGATCATGGATTGCTTTTGGAGAGATGCCTATTTTAATAATTTCAAGAGAAATAGACAGGAAGCAAACTTTACTAAAAAGCAATAATGAGGTCGAACCTCTAAAAAATATTCATAATTGACAGTTTTGCCGCGCTTGGTCTTTAGTGGCAACGTGAACATGCGCGTTAAGGAGTCCTTTGGATTACAGGCTTTTACCTTAATATTTTTTTATAGGCATAGAAATTTTAGAAAATTTTTAAGATAAAAAAGGGAAACATACAAAATTTCACCTGAACAAAAGAATGAAGAACAAAAACAAAAAACCCACTTTGTTACAAAAAATAAATTTTTTAAAAGTAAATAATAAATGGCACAGAAAGGTTCGTAACTTCTCAGAAAGGCCGTGACATGACATGGAACCTTGATTTTAAACTACGAATTCAGTAGAAGTCACTGTTTAAGAGTTGGGGAGGGGGAAAAGTTTTGTCAACGCCCTTTATATGCAATTTTTTAATTTTCAAGTTTTAAATGTAACTTCGCACTCATATTTTTTCTCTTCTACTTCTCTCGTGTTAGTTCTTCATGTGTTTGATGATTTTTAAATATTATAGGTTGGCACATCGAAAAGAATCCACCCCGTTTTTTCTTCTAATTGAGTATATACAACGAAAATCGCTCGAATATAAATCGCTCGAACACTTCAATTTCAGTTTTTCGGAGGAACAGATTTTTGATCAGTTTCAGTCGTCTAACCACTCCAAGTATGGGTAATCATTGACCATGAAATTTTAAATGGAAAGAGGGGTAGAGTGATACCTCGTTTTGGAGGTCTCATCAAGGTTTGTTCACTTGCCAAATTTCTGTCATATCAAGCTAATCCAAAATATCGGCCTGTTAAACTTTGCAAATTTGTAAATTTAATTTAAATAATTTGATTTGGTTTTCATTCTCGTCTCATTTTATAAGGTTGAAACGGGTTAAAAATGCATTTATTTATTTACCCTAAAAACTAAAGTTTACCTGTTTGAGCGATGTTTCTATGTTTACAGTCAGTTGGAAAAGAAACGGCTTCCTTCCCTAACAAATTCCAGCTTGATGTAGGTATTTTTGGCATTCATAATTCTGGTTTCGAAGAAAGCCTTTCGAAAATAATAATAATAATAATAATAAATCATCTTTATTTCAAAATTATGCACATCTACATAAAACGAAATAACGTCAATACAAAAGAGGAAAAAAACAACAAAATAATACGAGTGCGCCTAAATGACTAAATTAATATAATCATCTATGACATATGGCTCAATATTCAACAAGAATTTAAAAAGGCGGGTTTTGAATTGGTTCAGATGGTCATACTTTTTATCCTTACTGGTAGATGATTGAAAAATTTTTTGCAGTTATAATAGGATCCAGTTTCGTAAAGTGTTAACCTGTGTTTCGGTAGAATATAACTTTTTGTTCTTGTCGAGCGAATGTTGGCGCGTGGCCTTCAAATAGAGACTTGTTTTTAAAGAAAAACAGACAGTATGCATTCTTGGATATATATCGCGTGTACTGTAAGTATACCAAGTTCCCTAAATTTACCTTTACATGTTTCTCTAAATTTTAGTCCCAACACGATCCTGCTAATGCCTGCTTTTGACAAACAAGAATTTTGTTTATTATGTTACATTGTCCGTAAAACATAATGCCGTATCTAAGGTGAGATTCAAAATTGGCATAATAAATAATCTTCCTGGTTCGCCTGTCCAGGTATTTGTATAACACTCTAAATGTATAGCACACCTTATGCAGTTGTGCTGCAAGAAAATCAACATGCTGCTGCCACGTGAGAGCACTGTCCAATACCATCCCCAAAAATCTGGTCGATTCACTAATATGTATTTCAACGTTATTTAAGTTTATTGCTAAGTGTATGTCTAAGGCGGTCCTTTTTGTCTGAAAGATAAGCACACTTGTTTTGCTGTTATTAAGTACAAGCTTGTTTTTTGAGAACCATAAATTAGCTTTTTGGATAACTTCCTTGGCATCCCTGAACAGAATCGATATAGTTGATCCCATAACAAGAAGGCTTGTGTCAACTGCATAGTTTATTATTTTTAGTTTAACCTTAGTCCCCAGCAATTCAGTTATGTCATTTATATATATTACGAACAGCAATGGGCCAAGTATGCTTCCCTGTGGCACACCCAATGTCACCTCTAGCTTATCCGAGAACGATTTCTTATTATTTTGACCAATAACTACTTGTTGTTGCCTACCAGTTAAATACGATCTTAACCAATCGTGTGCATTGCCTCTTATTCCATAGTTTGATAATTTAGTCATTAAAATATCATGATCCAGTGTGTCGTAGGCTCTAGACAAATCCAAGAATATTCCCATTGGTATTATTTTCTTCTCAATACTGCTTAGCACTGACTCTACAAAGCGAAAAACAACTAATATGCAAGTTTTATGTTCTTCTGAAACATATTTCTGAACGAGTATTTGAAAATAATCAGGGTTCAGAATTTTTCTCATAAAATCCTTAAAAAAAATGACATAAACTTTATCGAAACGTAGAATTAATTAGTTGGTAAAGCCTGTATTATTTTCATACTCGACATACTGAGTCTTTAATAAATTAAAGGCTACAGTGCGGTTGCCGTGGACACAGTCATGCCAAGAACAACTAATATACAGGCTTCATATCCGCCTAAAACACAATTGTTTCTATTCGGTCACTAAAAATCAATAAAATCTATAGAACAACCTGCCATTTTGTATTTGTGCATTTGATGACAACTTCAATGACGTAGAATTATTTAGTCAGTCCTCTACTATTTTTATACTCGACACACTGCGGTTGTCGTGGATACGGTCACGCCAAGAACAACTAATTTACAGGCTTCACATCCGTGTGAAAAGCACAAATCTTCCTTTATGAGTCTCTAAACATCATCAGAGTTCAGAAGTTTATATATTTGGGCATTTGATGACAACTTCAATGACGTAGGTCAAGCCTGTATTATATTCATGCTCGACACAGTGCGTCTTTAATAATTTAACAACCACATGGCGGTTACAAGCTTCATATTAGTGTAAAATTGAAAAAACTCCCAGGAAATTCGTGATTCTCGAATTTCCTTCGAGAATCAAGATCATCTGCATAGATATCAATGCAACAACAATAATATTTAAGATCCCGGACTAAGGGCAACTTTTGCAAATTCAAGTAAAAGTTCAGATTGAAGATAAAACACCAGACTTGATGCACATTGCATTGTTTACCTGACAGATAAACAATGCAATGTAGGTTATATCTGGAGTTTTATCTTCAATCTGAAGTTTTACTTGAACTTGTAAAAGTCACCCTCAGAGTCAAATCAGTCCGGAATCGTCAGAAAACCATCCAAAATATGCGCAAAATGTTCTAACAGTTTCCGGCGCAGATTTCCATCAGTTGCCATAGTAACATGCAAGAAAAGGACAGCTAATTTATAGGCTTCAGCTCAAATCTTGAATTTATTAGAAAATACATTTTTTTTTATGTATTTTTTTTTATTTTGGCTTTTTAACACAGTAGACAAGCTGTAGTCAGTCGGTACACACAAGTGAAAATTAATGAACAAAATCATACAGGGTGTTCCAAGATATTCGCGTCAGTCGTCTATGGTTTAACCATTAAATACAAAATATTTATATTTTCATATACTTATGTCGGTTTTAAAGAAGCACAATTTAAAATTGTTTAGAATAAACACTTCCACAGGGTGTCACAAAAATTATCAAAATACCAAAGTTGTGTTAAAAGAAACACCCTGCATATTTTTCCATTTTTTGGTTTTTGACTTCGATCCTATAGAATTTTTTTGTTTTTACGAAAAACCAAATTTGCATCATTGAAAAGCTTATAGAAAAGTAAGATCTGTTTAACTTCGACATTTTTGGCGTTATGGAGCTTTAAATGTCGAGTTCCCATTTTTTCGAAAACAGTTTTGTTTCTAAATGACAAAATTTACTTACAAGTGAAGGCAAAACCCAAAAATAAAAAAATATATTCTGATTCATAAAAAAAAAACCCAACTTTATTATGTTGTTATTTTTGTAACAATTTTAAAATGTGCCCCTATAGAAACGATTTAAGGGTATGAAACTAGTATATTATTAAACGAGCTTTTTATGATAGCCATTATTCTCTTAGGGGGACGCTTGCGTCACGAGCCGCAGGCGAGGGGCGCAAGTCTCCCGTGGGAATAATGGCCATAAAAAGCGAGTATAATACTATACTTTGTCCACGGCCATTGTCTAATAATTACAAATTATAAAATCTTGTAGGTAGTGTAAAGAAAATAATTGAAATGTCAAAGTGGCACTCGCGTTTGACGGCAAAACCGGTGCCACCAGTACATTTTTTACGCTGCGGCGTTTCATATTGCACTGTTGCCTACTCCTACTGGTTGCCAAAGCAACATATATAACTTAAATGGCGAGCGGGAATAATGATATTATTCCCGCTGTTTCAACTCATATATCCCTCTGACGCTATATGAGCCCTATTTAACTTTTGTCAACAAGCTGAATATCAGTATATTTTTAAGCGGTCGTGGACAAAAGAATTATTTTTTTATTTAATGATTTAGCAATTAGCGATCAACGGAAATAGCGTGGGACACCTTGTATTATTATACTGAGTGACACAACAAAGTGTGGTTTCTTAAATGTTTTTTTTTTTAATAGAAATAAGGACAAAACTTATCCACTTGTGGAACTAACATTTAACCTGCAAATAACCCAAACTATTGGTACAACCTCAAAACCGTAATCGATAACGGGATATGTTGGACCGACCTCCGTTATTCAGTATAATAATAATTATTCCAGCATGGGGTCTGACGTCAGCTGGTCTTTCAATTATTCATTTTTTTGTTAGTGAAACCTTATAAAACGAACGCAAATAATAATTGTTTGATTTGCTCGCGTAGCTGCGAAAGGGAGATGATTGTTGTTGGGGCGTGTAAACAGTGAGTGAATTTGCGCTGATTGAATCAATTTCGTTGTTTGTGCTATGGGGAAACAGAAATAGAAGTAAATACGATGCACCATGCTACAATTAGTAGCTGCTTACATAATTTTAATTTTTCGAGGAAAAAAAAAGGAAAGTAGAATCAAAATTGAATAAAAACAAACCCTAATAAAGTCATAATTTTACAACTTGTACCCTTCATATAATTTTTTCTTGCTTTGTTTATTACATGTAAAATAGATGAATGGCAAATGAAAGTAATTAAAGGCAAATCTCAAATAAATGTGTGTATTTTTCCTGATTGATTATTGTCAAAAGACAGAACACGTCAAATATATTTGTCAACAGTGTTCACAGCTACTAATTCTAAATATTTTGGCGTTCTTTGAGATGAAGTAGATTTAAGTAACAAATGGTGTTTCAAATGATTTTGGGAACACAAAGAGCCTCAAATGCATTGAAATCTGGGAAAAGTTACGTTAAAACGAATTAAAAACGTGGTTCAGATGGACAAAGACTATTTGTTTGGTTAACAACCCTATGTAGTGTCGACTATCAGATTTTAAACTTCATTTTCATCCAAGACTTCCATGACAACCTATCTAATCCAATTAAAGATCAAAGGTCTCTTCTATCTAACTGATGAGTGATCTTCCCTTAACAAGCTTTATATCAGCGTCACATCAACAGCATTTATATCATCAAGCACAAATATCACTAAAGAAGATCTGCTCGAGTAAAATGTCACACTATTCTTCTTTTTTCTTATGAAGATCGAGACTCTACCACCAGCTTTTAGAGTTAATGGCAACAAAAAATCAATAAAGATATATTTTTCAACTAAAATGTCATGCTTCAAGCTCATTGTTTTTTTAGTAATGAAGATCGTGGATTTACTATTAGATTTTAGTTGACTTTGATCCAAAGTTTCAATGACATATTAAGAAATCCAGTTATAGATTTGCCTTTACTACATTACTGAAAAATTCTGTTACATGTTTTATGTACACACATTGGAAGAAGATCTGACCCTCCAATGGGAAAAAAGTTAATAAAGAAGATCTCCTCAAATAAATATCACTAATTTAAGTTGATTTTTCATTTTACTAATGAAGATTGAGGCTCTAGCTCTAATTAAAGGTTTGTCCTTTAGAGGTAAATAAAGAACTTGTTAATGATTTTATGAAGAACAAAGTTAGATACATTATTTACCGTACGTTTGCAAGAAAAGAATACGCAACCATATCAAACCTTTGAAGATAGTTCCTTGAAGAACTAAGTGAATTCTTCACTTAGTTCCGCATGATTCTATGAACAGAGTCAATTTTGAACAATGGTGTAAAACCCAGATGATTCCAAACTTACCTTCCAGATCTTTAATTATTATGGATACGCTTGAAATTTCAATCAAATACTGTCCAAAATGTAAATTAATTGACTGGCTCAAGTCCAAAAATTTCTATTTTCCGGAACAAACCATGAAAGACAAAATTTGAGGAGTTGTCAGTTAAGAAATTTTATTTCAGACAATTTATGTTTGGGTTTCTTTTTCATCTATTAATTCATGCCTTGTTTAATGCTTTATTATTATTATGTGTGCAGGGATAATTATTTAAGGAATATGTATATGAATATATCGAACAATGCATTATTATAAAAGTTTTAGGTTTATAGAAATTATTTCGTTTTTTGTTGATATATGAAATTTACAATTTTACCTACATTGAAATGTTCATCTTCATTTTTAGTTTTTGAGAAAATACCTTTTCAACGAATGAATCATGGGTGGTTTAAATATTATGAAAGAAAGGGTGCCTATTATAGAATTTTTGATTTTGTTTACTAAAACGTTACAAACATTGGTTTGACCAGTTTAGAAATTTTGTTAGTAAAAACTCTATTTTTTATAACTATTTTGTTTGAAGTTGTATTTTTACTTAGATAGCTAAAATTAGAGTATAACACTGAAGATGTCGAGGTGATTTAAAAATCTCTAGGTATTTATAGGAAAGTTATTTTCCATCTTAACAGTGAAAGTTATATTTTCTAAACTACACTTAAATATAGAATAAAAAAACGGAGTTGTTTGCAGCTTAGAAAAAAGTTAGAAGTTATTCTGATTTGTATTTATTCTTTTATTGGTTTCAGTTAATTGCAGGTTATTAGATAATTTTAGGCCGAAATTAAATACAATTATTTGTTTTGCTCTTAAATGAATAGTAATATATAAATGAAAACAATTTTTAAATGCTACTTAAATATTTTATTTAAACTATTATCCTTATTTTACTCAGTTTAAAGCGCCTTGATTTCATTCATGGAATAATCTTATTAGAAAACTAAGAAGAAATATGCTTGTGCAAGTGAAGAAGTTAGTTTCACCTTGAAGATTGGCCAATTTAAATACGGGTTTAAAAAAATGTTGTGAAAGATCGGGCTAAGTTTTTTGGGAAAAAAATTTTTGAAACCATATAAATTATTTGCACTAGTCTAGATTTTTTAATTGAAAGTTAAATATAATAGTTCTATTATACCAGTAATTGTAGTTTATCTTCGGCATCAGTAAATGGAGATATAAATGAATAATCAAACTACATCTACGAAGTGTCAGTATCAAGCTGCTACAAGTGATATTTAAAAAAGCGGATTAAGCAAATAAAAAGAAATATTGATTCTATAATTACATGCAAGGAGGCTATGAAAACCTGTTGTTATAAAGAATCTAGACCTCTCTCTATTAGCGATTGAAAATAGAGATTCAAAAAATTTAAATATTCAAATCTTTGTAATAATGTCTGATTGAAATTATTTTCTATTAATCTATGATGAGCTCATGTTAAAAGGCCTGATGTTGAAAGGATTATGGTATTAAGAAGAGAAATTGGAAGAGAACAAATGGGTTAATTCCCTTTGAGAGCCAGACTATTCTTAACTCTTGGGGATAGTCTTGAATAAAAAATGCTCAAAAATGCAAAAAAAAAATCAGAGATAATAAATGAAATTATCCCTCACCTTTGTACAGAAAATTCTACGTTTACTACCGTACCATTGTCAGTAAAACGATATAGAAATGAAAATGATTTATGTTGATCAATTGAACATTCAAGAGGGTCTGTAGAAGTAAGTGCTGGCTACGTAGAGAAATGTACAGAAATGTTATTTGTATGTACAGGATACAGGGAACATTTGGAAAAAAATATGTGGAGCACGTAAACAAAGTTATCAAAGAAGGAAGAGAGGAAATTTCACTTTTGAACGTTACATTTTGTAAATCAAAGAGCCGAAGGTTTAGAGTTTTAATTTGGATTTTTAGAAATGACAAAAAAAAAGGTAGACGTGACGTAAGTTTAATAGTTGATTGTGTTTGCGGCATTATATATGGCAGATTTCGTCTGATGTTGGTTATGTTATGAAAACAGGAATGTTAAACACTGCGTCGTACGTATTTTTCATACCTTTTGACGTCAGGCCCTAGTTCAGATATTCAATGAAAGCAAAGAGGAACAGAGAGAAAAAGGCCTTAATATTCTGTTGAGGTATTCCTCTCCTATCACTGGACCTGGTAATGTAAGCTATGTAATGTGTCGGGGATAGCTGATTTGTATGCAATTACTAAACAATAAATTGAGACTTACCAGTAACCTCGCCAGTATAGGTCATAGTTGTGTGGACGTTGGCAGTCTCCGCAGCATATACAACTCATATACCAGTCTAGGAAATTTTCCCAGAGATTACTCATGATTCTCCCTATCCAACAACTGGTTGGAATTATATAAGGGCCTAATAACTCTAATGTAAGATATACTAGGTATGGTAAGAAACAAATCACAGGAAAGAGGGGAAAATTGTAAAGGAGTTTGGGAGGCATTTTCAACTTCAAACGTATACCTAACAACCAGCAAGCAAATCGACATATTACGTATGCTGAAGAAAGGGAACAAAAAACAAACCAAACGACTAAGTATGGCAGTATAAAAATTATCATCAGAAATGAACTGTACATTACATAGTAACGATAGTGCTTTAAGAAAATAATGAAATTATTTAATTTGATTAAGAACCACCGCTTGCAACTCAAACGTATATATCTACCAGTTACTGCCATACTACTAACAAACCCCCTCTTGCAACTCAAACGTATATATCTCAACAACCAGCAAGCAAGTCGCCATATTGAGAATGGCACTATAAAGGTGACCATATATACTCTACAAATGAATTCGCGAGGATTGTGCCGTAAGAAAATAATGAAATTACTTAATTTCAATAAGGACCACCGACGGAATCGAACTACCGCACACACTATGGGCTCCCTAAAAAAGGGCACACAGTAGCACAATTGTAAGACATATATTACTATCGCAATTAATATAAAACAATTTAAATCGCAAAAATGCCAATCCATTTTTGCTTGTATATGCAAAAGAGAAAGGAACTAAAAATAATGTTTCAAGAAGGTGAAGGTACTGAATACTGACTGACTGAGGGTTGGGGTAGGTATCAATCGTTATGGCTTGTACCTTCAGAGCCAGCTGGTCTTTTAAAGAAGACTTCGGTTACCTGAAAAGGACCATTTTCATCATAGTTTGAGTGGTACTGCTAAACCTCTTTTGTGATGTGACTAGAAATGATTGTTATTGCTTTGCTTCATGTTCTTCGGTCACCTGAAAAGGACCATTTCCATCATAGTTTGGGTGGTACTGCTAAACCTCTTTTGTTATGTAACTAGAAATGATTGTTATTGCTTTGCTTCATGTTCTTTTTGACCGCGTTTGTATAAACGAAACACCTTGTATATTATAAGGTGTTTCTGAAAATAATACCTAACCACTTATTCTAGATTTTAAAATACATTTTATATAAAAATATATCGAAAATTGCTTTATTTACCATGTACAGGGTATGAAAGGTTAAGTCTTGAGGATGGTTTTTAATTATTATTTCCGAAATGTGTTGAGAAAAATTAATGAAATTTGGTGTATTACCATACATTTTTAAGCCCTTTCTATAAATTAATAGATATGGATACATTGTCCAGGGGCGGGGTGATACGAGGGGGTAGTGGGAAAAAATAACCCGGCTCTTGCTAAAGTACCTAGTTCCCTCTATCAAAAGTACTATTTCCCTGTAATATTTTACCTAAATCGGGCATAATAATTTATTAAAGTAAACAAGTTTTCAAAATTTGTTTACGGTAACTATTTCCGTAGAAAGCCAGACGGCGTTCGTGGTGGAATACCCTGTATAGGCGTCCGGCTACCCTTATAGTTTCGGTTAGCGTGGAATTAACGCTTTTTTTTTTATTAGTGAATCAAATAATTAGTGAAAATGAGTGAATTTTTGAGATTTATTGTAGTTTTAAGTACGAGGTGTTCATAAGCAAAAGTCATTTAGAGGGCAATGAATTTTTGACAGAAAAACATGAAAGATAATCATGAAAATGGACTTTTATTCCTTCATCCTTTCCTTTCGACATTTCAATGGATGCCGTTTTTAAATGAATACACCCTATATTTTCAATGGATATAATTTATTGGTCAAAATTAATGAAAAAAAAGACAATTTTTCCCATGAACGATGGCGAAATATGGCTACTCGCTAGCTATTAACAACTGTAAAATTTTATTAAAACCCTTTAAACGGTTTAGGAGATAACACTTTAACACCCTGTATCTTCGTAACGATGCTCTTAAGGACCCTCATTTATTAGAACTTTTCTTCTTAAAATAATGCCATCAATCACCTCCTGAAGTTTTTCAAAGTACTTTTGAATCACCCTGTATAATGGTATTATATTAAAAATTGCAAAAAAGGATACAGGGTGTCCCACGTTATTCGTCGTTTCTAGCTAAGTCATTAAATGATAAAATTATATGCTTATGTCGATGAATGCCTCAAAAAGTAACACAATACTAAAGTTGTGTGTTTTAATTAAACACCCTGAGTATATATTTTATTTTCAGTTCTGTATATTTCACTTTGATAATACGCCTACAAATAACCAAAAAAATGCTGAAAACTAGGAGTTTCAACATTTAAAGCTGCATAAAATCCTGGGTAAAACCTAAACTATTAAAGTTAAACAGAAATAAATGACAAATTCCTATCTTTCTAATCCTAAACATCTAGTTTTTTTAAGATTTTTATGAGCTGTTTAATGATGCAAATTTCATAAAAACGAAATATTTTGACGTTATAATTTTTTTAAATTGAAATCAAACATGGCATTGTTAAATAGCTTATAAAAACTAGGATAAAGATGTGCAATCCAATTTTGTTTAAGTTTTATGAAGTTTTGAATATTAAAAAATCCAATTTTCAACCGCCATTTTCTCAAGAACAGTTCATGGTAAGCTTATTCTGCTTATTATTCATACGTCAAAATTCACTTAGGATCGAAGTCACGACGCAAAAACCGAAAAATATAGAATGTATTTCATTTGAAAAATCAACATCACTTTAGTATTTTGTTACTATTTGAGAGACTCGGTAAACTTCTAAACAATATTAAATTGCGGCCGTATAGAACGACATAAGTATATGAAAAAAGAAATCTTTTCCATTTAATGTTGTAAAAGGTAAAATTTTCTATTTACATAAAGCGCCGAAAAATGGTGTCTATACAGTCTAAAACTGGTCACTATACAGGGTGTCCCAGATAAAAGCAACTACATGGGAATTTCGGAAACGGTAAGAGATACAATTTTGGTTAAATGGATAAAAAAGTTGCGCTATTCCGAGCCCAATCAGATGCCGTATCGAAAATAAAAATATCTGCAGGGGTTTTCAAAATATGGTGCAAAAACTAAAAATTGTATTTTTCGAAAAATTGAAATATCGTCACATCTTATAAACAAATTTTATAAAATTTAGTGGTTTTGAATAAGCGACTACGGGCAATCGAACGACGTTAACGAAATATTTCTAGACCTTTTAGTTTTTTTGCCACCATAGCCAACTTTGTTATTTCTTATGGCCGCCATATTGGTTTTATACGTTATTAAATAGTGCGTAAAAAGAGCTTTTCAACCATGTATAACAACCCTATCTTTGAATCACACAAAATGTAAATTTATTAAAAAACAGTTTTTCACTTAGTTGGCTCTGAAACAAATACCGTGATTGTATTTGTTGTCCTAGCTACGGAACAATCTGTCAAAACGTTGTAATTTATTTTCTTTTATTTGATAATTTTACAGTTGTTCAAATAGTTGTGATAGTTTTCGAGTTACACTACCAATTAAATTTAATATGGAAAGGTTTTCGAATAGGAAAAAAGTTGACATGTATGATTGTTTCATTTTGTGCCATAGGAGCGCTAATCGAGCTCAAGATATGTACTTTCAACGATATCCAGAAAGACGGCAACCAGGTTTATCGATCTTCAGAATGCTTAGAAATAATTTAATTACCTATGATCCTTTAAAAAAACACAATCGAAATAGAGTGCCTAATGAAAATATTGAAAATCTTGTTTTGCAAAGTGTAATCGACAATGCTCTACCTCCCTTCGTCAATTGGAAAATAATGTTGAAGTGCCTAAATCAACTGCTCAGAGAATTCTGAAAAAATTTAAGTATTGTCCATCTAAAACACATCTTAGTCAAGGACTCCGAGATGGTGACTTTGATAGAAGAATATTGTTTTGCAACTGGTTCGTAGAAAAATGCCAAGAAAATGTTCAAATTTTTTCATAATAATTTAACTGCAACTGGATATCTTGAAATATTACAAAATCACGTCGAGCAAACTTTAGGTAGCCTCTTCAAGATGTAGCGAACATGTGGTTCCAGCAAGATGGAGTACCTCCACATAATTCGAGAATTATAACTAACCATTTGAATCAGCAACATGGAAATAACTGGATCGGAAATCGAGGTCCGGTTGACTAGCCTGCACGCTCGCCGGACCTTACGCCTCTTGATTTTTGCATTTGGGGATACTTAAAGGATAAAGATTATTGTACTCCCCATAGCATATAGACACAATAGAAGAACTTGAGGCAGGTGTTGTTCAAGCCAGGAGGATTCAAGGATTCAAGGAGATGCTGCAATTACACTTGCATGGGCCTCAGAAAGGACTGTACTTGATAAAATGGATATGAAAGGGTCAGTTTTTGGTCATTTGGTTAAGATGAGTAATCTAATGGTCATGAAGGTGTTATTTTATCTGCAGGTAATATTTTGAAGAATTGAAATTATAGGGTTCTCTATAAGAAGAAAAAAACGGCAGAAGAAATGGCTTAAAGATGCATGTATTTCTCTAATAGATCGATGCAGAACGTGCATTAATAACAACGGTGGAATTTTCGAACATTTACTTTAATTTAATTTAATTCAACGCGTTGTCATCCGTTTTTAGTTTTGTTTAGAGTTTAATCATGAATAATGTTTTAGTTGTGAACTTTAGTATCATAATTAAAATATATTTTTAAGAAATTGCATTTTTTGACGAAAATTAAAACAAAGTAAAATTAGAAAATAAAATTCTGGACAGATAAAAGTAAATAAATAAAAAAGTTTTGACAGATACAAATACAATTACAGCATTTGCTTCAGAACCAACTAAGTGAAAAATTGTTTTTTTAATACATTTACATTTTTCGTCATTCAAAAAATAGGGTTGTTGTATATAGTTGAAAAGCTCTTTTAATGCTTTATTTGGTAATGTAGAAATCTAATATGGCGGTCATAAGAAATAACAAAGTTGGTTAATGGCTATGGTTGCAAAAAAAACTAAAAGGTAAGAAGTCAAAAGTACAAAATTTTATAAAAAATTTTACAAGATGGCGACGATATTTCAATTTTTCGAAAAATACAATTTTTAGGTTTTGCACGACATTTTGAAATCCCCTGTAGATAATTTTATTTTCGATACAGCATCTGATTGGGCTCGGAATGTCGAAACTTTTTTTCCATTTAACCAAAATTATATCTCTTACCGTTTCCGAAATCCCCATGTAGTTGCTTTTATCTGGGACACCCGGTATAGTGTATTGCGGGTTGCCAGTGGTACACTACGTGACAGAATGATTGGTTGTCATTGTCAAAAGTGACTTATATCATGTTAAACAGCAGGATGGTTGGAAGGAACTTTGATGAAGACATGTTTTTGTTTTTGGTTATGATGTCTATTAAGTGAAAAAATTAAGTTTCCTTGATTATTTTAGTTAAATCAAGCCGTTATGGAAAATGTCTGAGTATGAATGGCGGATACCTCCCAACAATTTAACCAGAAACGATCGGTGTAAATCGGGTGGAACACTGTGCATACATTGTGTCTGAGATAAGGAGAATACTATGGAGATTTCAAAAACGGTAACAGATAGAAGCTCGGCTAAATTAGAGAATAATTTAGAATTTTGGAGCTTAGTAAGATAACATTTTAAAACTAACAAAATTTTTAGGCGTTTTGAAGTTATACGAAATTTAGTTTTTAACATATACCCCATGTTTATTAAAAAACGTCATCAAGGAGGCTATGATTTTTGGACAGAAAAGGATGACATAACCAAAGCAAATTTACTTTTGTTCTTTCATTCTTTTCTTTTGACATTTCACAGCCAACTAGATGACATTTTCAAATGAACACCCCCTAGTGTATGGTTGATGGTAAATAAAAAGTAGCAGCACCTTATCAAGGCACTTTTTAACGATCTTAACCATTACATGCAACAAATCGAAATCCGTGTTTGAGTCACAATAATCAACTTTGTTTTTTCAAATATGGTCGTGATTTATTTATACCTAATATTAGAAGACCTTGTTATTCTGCATTGAATCATGTAATTAAAAATTTTGTTTAAGTTTTATAAAGTTTTGAATATTAGAAAATCCAATTTTCAACCGCCATTTTCTCAAGAACAGTTCATGGTAAGCTTATTCTGCTTATTATTCATACGTCAAAATTCACTTAGGATCGAAGTCACGAGGCAAAAACCGAAAAATATATAGGGTATTTAAAAAATCAACACCACTTTAGTATTTTGTTACTATTTGAGACACTCGGTAAACTTCTACACAATATTAAATTGCGCCCGTATAGAAACGACATAAGTATATGAAAAAAGAAATCTTTTCCATTTAATGTTGTAAAAGGTAAAATTTTCTATTTACATAAAGCGCCGAAAAAGGTAATTTAAAATTTAAATGATACATTTCATTACCAATCAAATTTGTATTTGTTTTTTTAAATTTTAGAATGACGAAACCAGAGTTAGTTCAGGTTCAATGCTTGGGAGAAAAAAAGGCCCGTAGTTATATGTTTTGTTGTAGAAATAGTACAAATTTTATAGGTAATTAAATTAATCACATAAACTATGAAATGTGATACACGCTTGAGTGCCGAATAACAATATCTTCTAGTATTAGATATAAATAAATTGGGACCGAATTTAGAAAACCCTAAAGTTGATGATGGTTACTTAAAAAAGAAACGTCGGATTTAAGTTTTTTGCCTACCATGTGAAAAACTGTTAAGAAGTTCTGTATAACGTGGTCTTACTTTTAGTATTTATAGTTATTTAACATTAATTATAAAGTAGCTATTTGTGCCTTTTTTTCATAACTTCGGAACGGCTCAAAATATTGCAAATTTTCGAACATCATCTTACTAAGCTCCGAAATGCCAAACTTTTCGTCCATTTAATCAAAATTCTATCCATTACCCATTCCAAAATCCCTATAATGGTCCTCCGTATTACTGATATAGCAAAAGGGTAAGACTTAAAGAGTCGGTTAAATTAGGAAAAAGTTGAGCATTTTAAGGCCCATTAAGACGCTACCTTTAAACTAGATTTAACTGTCGCGGTTTCTGAAATATCTCGAAAAAAGTGAAAGTACGCAAAAAAAAAATCTGCCGTTAAAACTATCAATCCCAGTCATCACGTTTCTTGTGGTGGCGCTTAACATGACATTGACAGATTTTTTCTACGTCATCTAATTATTGCCTACTCACACTCTACGCTATTTTACTGACACTTTACGCCCACAAGAAAAACTACAATAGAGCGTTAGTACGCAAAGCTAGATGTAGAAGCGCCATCACAAAAAATGTCAGAATTCAAAGTTTTATCATTGTATTTAAATCTGATAGTAAGTCAATGGCACTTATGATGGTGTTCACTAGATGTCACTGGAGCCTAGTGACATCATCATTTTAGACAAATATTTCAAGGCCGTTTAATTTTCGCCGTTGTTAATATTGTAATTTACGTAATACTGACTTCACGTCAGCTAGACAAAGATCTCCGAAATGCTCCTTGCTCTATTTGCCTGCAGTCGTATTTGTCATGGTATGTCACAGTTTTTTTTTATTTACAATTCATAATTTCTACATTTTTATGGATATTGGAGCAAAAAAGCTCGATATTTACTTAAAACAGTGGTGAACAGAGAAGTGAGTGAATCTAATGGCGCGAAAACCAGGGAATCTTTAAATCTTATGGATATTACAGCAAAAAAGCTGGATATTTCAGCTGGTTTTTATTCAGTTTTTAATCAAGGGTAGTACCTTTCTCCAGATGGTTCGCACTTGGACTTGCATGCCCTGTGAGCTGAGCAATAACGGGCATATCCAGCATCCCATATTGCACACGTAGTGCTGAGATATATATACTGATAGCTCCGGTACCAAGGAGTGTATCGCATTCGTACTAATATACAATCACAATATTCACTATCCATTGAGGTCCTTCATGCTGGGCTCTGAAGCCTGGGTTCCCTGGCTACCCCATTGTAACTACGGCTCTGGGCTCTGGGTATAGGATAACTTAAGTGGATGGGGCGACAGTACGCAATAGAGGTCATCCTTTCTCATTGTTCTTTGTGGCCGGCATTTGCCAAAAAAAGAAAGTAAAATAACATAATATCACAAATACTTATAGCTACACTACATAACCAAACTTTAATAAATAATGACAAACGAAATGGCATATCTTTTTCTCTACGTCTGCAAAATTACTAGATTTTATAATGACTTTATATTTTTTACATCCTTGTTCACCCAATGCAGTAGAGAAGTAGAAATTTTGTTTATATTTGTATAGAGTATACATACAGCTGTGGTTATTTTTACTTTTGCCGTGACATTTCCACCGTTGCCAAGTTTATGGTCCCCCATGAACTTGACAGGATTGACAGCGTCCCCCATGGCCCTCTGGCAGGGAGGGACCGAATTATCCATTCATTGATTTACTTGTGATTCATATACAATGGTTTTATCAAAATAGATTGATAGTCTTCATGGCATTTTTTTTGCTCACTTTTTTTTGGGATAATTCAGAAATCGCGACAGATACATCTAGGTTCAAGGTAGATTATCTGTTCCGAGATCTCAATGGTAAACATTGTAAAAGTCCCCCCCTGTATACGTTAAAAGTGATAATAACGCTTTATAGGAAGGGTGGTATATGAGGAAACTTTGCAATTATTTCTGTCTGGGCTGTCCCAAACATTCTAGAGCCAGTCCGACATGTTGAAGTGCATCGGCTCTAATTACCCATTGGATTATTTAATAAAAGCAAAATTTGGGTTTTTAGATACTACTGACTGTTGCTTGTGAATCGAAAGTAATAATTTTGACTTGAGTTAGCAAATTCATTATCTAGAGAAAAGATAACATATTCTAGTGAATACTTGACAAAAAAAAAGCATCTGCTATAATATGACATCCACAACACTTATTATAACAATGTATGCTAACAAACTAAAACAAACACTTTTGTCTAAATTAATCAGGTTTTCCATTTTATACCTATCGATTGCTCGTTGCTAGACAGGATATTGAAGGTCAAAACTGCATTTAACTCCAGCCAATCGACTTAATATTAGCTCAAACTGTTTCACGATTGTTTAAACTGAGATTAGGATTTATTCCATTACGTAGTCGTCGGACGTCTTCCCGACCATTTTGTTTGAATGGCAAATTCCAATTTATTTGCGCTTAGACTGTGTGCAAGTGCAAACTGTAAAAAGAACATGCCATTTTTACTCGCCCAATCAATTTAGAAAGAAGGTACTCGAATAAGAGGTTTACCCAACTTTCCACTCGGTAACGATATTCCGTGGCCCTTTCTAACGGTTTATCGACTGAAAGAAGGCGACGTCCGACATAACACAATGGCTTTTTTCTAAGTGCTCATCCATTATTTACACTACAATTTTACCAAAATAACGGGGCCTCGGAGGTTGATGGTCTCGTGGACTTGACTCATAATCCGATGTTAATGACCCAAATTTCGCCGTACAACTCGGAAGTCATTAATCAGAAAAAAATTCTGTACAAACGCGTGCAAAGTGTCATTGGACACGGGGGCTTTGTCCAGGTCAGGACGATAATTTATAGACCTTGAAGGGTTAACTTGATTGATGATTAATTTATGGAGGAGAATAATCGTTAATGATAAAGTAATCAGATATGAATTTTTGGATATGGTAAAATCATGGATATTTTTACATGTGTAATTGGTTTTACATGCCAATAATACAAGTAGCTTTTGAGTACCTCTATTACCGATGTCTTTGTACAGGTAATGAGATTTTATCATCAGAGAAATTTTGAAGGACAACTCTATACCTAATGCAATTTTTGGATACATTCATAATATTTACCTGAGTAATTTTGAGAAAGGCTTGGAACTTTGAAATAACTTTGGAAAATTAAAATGTTTAGTTTTTATGGAGGGCTGAAAAACGGAAAACTTTCACGCTTCAATTTCTCGAAAATTTTAGGAATTGCTCATTTAGTGAAGCTAAAAAATTGCTTCAAATGTAACGGTTATCCTTCAAAATTCCTACGATGTCCTACTTTACAGTAGATCTGGCAACACCGCATCGACGAAAATATTTCTGTCTACGGTTATACAATAATATGGTCATCATTTGTCATGTTGCAAACGCATAATAGGGTGTGTTATAACCTTTGCACTGTAAAAGCCTGAATAATATTCATTATTCACGCTGCGTCTTTTGTTTTCCCGTTATATACTCCATAAGAATTGTATGCAGACACCGCCATGCTGGAAATTACAAACAAAACAAATGAAGGTTTCAACCATTATGGTCCCCCTGGGATCGCCCTGATGGCCCGCAATAATGGTTTTAACGTCGCTTTGACTTTGACAATCAAAATAAAACGCGTGTTACGGCCGAGTTATCTAATTGATTATTATGTGAAAAATTTTAGTTAAGCCGTGGACAAAATAGAATATCCAACTTGCATATAATAGGCATCATTACCTCAGGTGAATTACGCCACTCGCTATGCTCGTGGGCTGATGGGAATGATGGCCTACATTATATGTAGGCCATCATTCCCATTGTTGGATAATATACTATTAAAGCGTCATGTTCCGTAACGAGATTTTTGTTTCGAACATTTATCGTTTCTCATTCCCGAGTACAGCCGAGAGGCGTCCTTATTTGACCACCCGGTACACTATGAATTTTTTGCTTTTGACTATCGAATTGAATTTTTGATCGAAACAATTGTTGAAACATTGAAAGAATCTTTTTTAGCAAACCCCCCAGTTTCCACTAACCAACACGAAAAAACCATAAAGGTTGACGTGAAACCATGAAACGTTGTAGTTTCAACGTGAACATGGCAGTTTATAGAAATCAGCAATTGGCAATGAACAATCTGTTTTGATTTTTAAAACCCAGTAAAACTATATGTCTATGCGGAAGTGACTTTTTTAGAACTCTGTTTTTTTTTAACATTTTAAATTCTTTGCTCTAGAGGATGTTACAAAAAAGAGACAGGTGACAGTTGAAGTTATTGCCATAATGCCAATAATCGTAATTACCTATACAGTTTTTTTCAATGTTTTAGCAGTTTTTATAGTGTAACCATATTTTAAAAGAGTTTCTTGAATTTTGAATAATTGAGATCTTAGAAATAAAAATACAAGAGCTGTTCAAAAACTGCCTTCCTTATTTTTGGAGAATATTGCATCTCCTGGTCTTGCAACAAAATACGACAATCTCTGTTTTTTTTTCAAGATAAAGGTAGAGGATGTTTTGCATCATCTCTTTTCCTAACTTTGTTAATCTTAAAGTTTACTCTTAATTAAAGATAAACGTTTGCATTTACTGTAATTTTCTCGGTTTCTTTGAACAGGGATTTTATTATTTAATGAAAATTTTTATTTTTTTTTTTCACTTTTATGCTTGTTGGACTTCTTGGGCTTTTAGCTATTCCTCACTAGTCTTTTTTTGGAAAAGTTTGCTCCACTAATTAACTTCAATACTCTGTTTTTCTTTCAATTATCTTTTCAATTTTGAATAAAAACCAAGAAAAAAATTTTTAGTTTTCTGTTTGTTGACGATGCTCAACTTTACCTGCATCAATCTGCATTTTTCTGTTTCTTCAGCTAAAAACCCAGATTTAGTTACTCAAATTTGCGATTATCTTGTTGATTTATGTTTAGATTACCTAATTATTCAAACCTGCTTAAGTTTTGTAGTGAAATTTAAATTTTTTAGCTAAGATCGGCAAAAATCCACGCAAAATGCCTTAAAACGCCTCAAAATGCTTTTGAAAGCAATATTAGTGGCTTTTTAGTAAAATGTAATTGTTTTCAGCTAAGATCAATAGAAATCAACGTAAAACGCCTTAAAATGCGTCTGTGAGCATGTTGGTTTCCATTAGTGGTTTTTTAGTGAAATTTAATGTTTTCAACTAAAATCGGTAGAAATAGACGTAAAACGTCTTAGAAAACATCTCAAAATGCGTCTGTGAGCATCATTAGTGGTTTTTTTTAGTGAAATTCAATGTTTTCAGCTAAGATCAGTAGAAATCGACGTAAAACGCCTTAGAATATCTCAAAATGCGTCTGTGAGCAACATTAGGGATTTTTTAGTGAAATTTAATGTTTTCAGCTAAGATCAATAAAAATCGACGTAAAAGGCCTGAAAACGTCTCAGTTTCTTAAATTTAGCTCTTTAATGAAGATTTAAATCTGTCTGTTTATCGTAATTCACTTTGTTTTAGAATTAAGTTTACTCCACCAATTCGCTTCCATTTTGTTTTCAATTATCTAAAATTTTGAATAAGGATAATGAAATCACATATCTTCAGTTTTCTCTTTTTTGAAGATATTCAACTTTACCGGTATCAATATGGCAAACTCCATGTCTCTGTTTCTTCAGCTAAAACTCAAAACTTGCAACTTTCATATTAGTTTATGTTTAAAATAATTATTGAAATCTTCTTAAAATTTCTTGAATTTAGCTTTTGTATGAAGATTTAATTATTTGCATTTATCGTAATTCGTTCTGTTTTCGAAATAAGTTTATTCCACGAATTCGCTTCCATTTTCTGTATTTTCAAATACATAATATCTACAATTTTCAATAAAAATAAGAAGATTTAGATCTTTCTATTTACCATAATTCGGTTTGTTTTCGAATTAAGTTTACTACACGAATTCGCTTCCATTTTCTGTGTTATCACTTATTCAAAATTTTGAATAAAAATAAGGAAATTAAATTTCGTCAGTTTTCTGTTCCTTTAGCAAAAACTCACAATTTGATTACTCAGATTTGCGATTTACTTGTTGATTATGTTTAGATTTTCAAACCTTTTTAAGTGTTCTTAAATTTAGCTTTTGAGTGAAGATTTAAATCTGTCTATTTATCCTAATTCGCTTTGTTTTCGAATGAGGTTTATTCCACGAATTCGCTTTTCTGTAACACTACTACTTTACCTATAACAATATGCCAAACTTTATGTCCCTGTTTCTTCAGCTAAAACTCACATTTGCAATTTTCTTGTTAAATTATGTTTAAAATAATTATTCAACACAACAAACAAAAAGTTTTTTTTATTTAACTTTTTTATGAAGTTTTAGATTTTTTTATTTATCGTAATTTATTCTGTTTTCAAATTAAGTCTACTCCACGAATTCGCTTTCATCGTCTGTATTTTCAATTACCAACCTAAAGTCTGTCAATAAAAAAAATCTGTTTCTTCAGCTAAAACTGAAATTTGCGATTTTCCTGTTGATTTATGTTTATAAAAATTATTTAAACTTCCTATTGTTTTCTTTAGTTTTGTTTTCGAATTACTTGACGAATTTGCTTTCACTTTCTGTGTTTTCAATTATCTAAAATTTTGAATGAAGATGCAGAAATCAAGTTTCTTGATTTTTTTCTTTTTTTGAAGATATTCTTATACCAATCTGCATTTTGCCGTTTCTTCATGTAAAACCCCAGATTCAGAAGTTTAGAATTGCACAAATTTGCTTCAACTTGCTTTTTTTCGTTCGCTTTTTTTTTAGATAATGCCCAAAAACGTGTTTTGGTTGGTCTCTTGCAATTATCGATTCTGATAAAACTCACATTTCATTTCAGAAATTCACAAATGTAGTAACATGTTCTGTTATTTTGGGATAAATTGCTCGGTTTATTTGAGAAAATCTCTTCTTAATTGATCAACATCGTCGAGGTTTATTACACAGATTGGCTTCCATATTCTCTTAGTTGTGCATGAAATGTTTCAAATTTTCCTTCATTTTATTAAATTTTACTCAATAATTTAGATTTATATTATAGTGTTTTCTTCAGAAACCGCTTATAGTTTTTATGATTAAATGTTTTTTAATCATTTTTTTTAATGAAGATTTAAAATATTTTTCAGTTTTGTAGTTGTTGAATACCCTTAGATTTCCTTTTATTATTTCGTTCACAAAACTCACAGTCTATAACACGAATTAGTACTTTTCACAGTTTTAAAATTTTCAAAAATTTTGATTATTGTGTTGACCAATGTTATTTGATTTGAAACTAAATTATATATTATTATTTTTTTTTATTTGTGAAAGATTTTGGAGTTAAACCACCATAGAAGTTGTCTGCAAGTGTCTCTTTATTTGAGAAAAGTCCTCGGTTTATCTCTTTATTGAAGATTTAGACATTTTTTTTTCTTCAGTTTTCTTGTAGAAATTCCTGTGGAAAATTTTGAATTCTTCAAATTCTCTTAAATTTTCTGCTTTATTGAAAATGTAGTTGACATCTTTAAGGATCATTTATCCTCAGTCAGTTTAGAAGCTTTCTGGGTGGTTTTGAGTCAATGGGTTACACTTTAAGTTAACCATAGATTTATTTTTACCATAACCTTAAAAAAATGTTTTTACGTAAAACTAACTTAATTATTAAGTTTTTATTTTTTTGCATAGTAGTTTCCTTGATACTCTTTTCAATGAATACGTTTACCCACAAAAGACTTGGACTACAATATTGTATGGAAATCGTTTTCGAATTTGAAATGCTGGAAGTGCACTTAATGACTAATTCCTATTGTTCTCCAGGTAAACACTGAAAGGGAATTAAACAGCCGATCTAATTTTGATGTATAAATCGGAACAATGGTGCCTGATAAATTATTGAAGCAGATCAAAAAGACGGGTCAGCCACCTATAATAGCCAATTATAGCAAAACGATGACCTTGCGATCTCAGCGTTTGTTTGTGGGGCGCTTTGTTCCGAGTCAGGTAATTTTAGAACAAAAAAAAACAGTTTATTAAAATAATTTCAAAGAATACATTTTAAATGTTGAAAACCAAATTTTAACGTGACTAGGCAAAACCATCAGCTTTAGTGCCGCTTCAGCCTATACAGAGTTCAATGAAATTCCAAAGAACTCCATCAGTTGATCCATCGGTTAGAACGTGATTTTTCATTTCAATTACCGAATGATGACCTTGATAGGTACCTACGTGACCAATGTACCAAAGTTTTAGTTACGATACACTGCGGCCCTAATATTTTTTTCTCCTATTTGAAACTCTACAAAAAAATGGCTTGAGGCATGAGGAAAACGCCAACGCTAGTCGATCTGCACTAATACTAATTGCCCCATTGTGCAATCAATTATTCTCGTGTGAACAGCAGCCCAAGAGGTTTCAAAACGAAACAGCTGTTTTGCTGAAGCTCGTGTCCTCAATTTTCATTTACCAGCTTATTAATAGCTTCCTATTTAAGATCGACGAATATAGGAAAAGTATCGATATGTGTGTTTTGTACACCAACGCAAACTGCATAAACATTTGCCCGACCGCCTGATGTATTACTAACACGCCGTTCCAGTTTTCCAGTTCCAGGGAAAATACGTTTATTTACTTTGATCTTCTCGTTTAGTTGGCTACCCAAAGCTAAACAAAAACTTGCACAAATCGTAAATTTGGTGTAAAGTGCGGATTATTTAGTTCCAAGGCGCAATTCAAAGTTATCAAAACACCTTAACTAGATGGCTAGTGATTTCCGTTATGTTATAAATATTGATTTTATATTAGGATATTGTGCTTTGCTCTTTGGCTAGTAGGAGGTGTTCATATGAAAACATCTTCTAGTTGGCTGCGAAACGTCAAAAGAAAAGGATGAAGGAACAAAAGGGTATTAACTTTGATGATGTCATCCTTTTCTGTCAAAAATTCATAGTCTTCTAAATGACGTTTTCTAGTTAACACGGGGTACTTTTAGCTAGTACCCACCCGATTCGGGCTTGGCAACCCCAGGCATAAACCAAGTGGGTACTGATGATCTGAAACTTAAAACTTAGAAAAAAGTCTAAAGTGAAAATGTTTGCACAATTTTTACACTATAAGGATGATTAAAAGTACATACATAATAAGTTCAAGGTCATTGATTTATCATCTTTATTTTACGTTTTCGTTTTTTTTGTCTGACCGCACTAGTAAACTTCTATCTTTAAATTTTGCCTGAATTGTTAAAGGCAAGACATAGTTGTGACCAACACTATCAGTGCCAAACATGGTCACTCTTTGCTACTTTTCGATAATTAAGTACTGTAAAATACTCTATTGTGACATATTTTCCAGTTCCAAAAAAAGGATTTATCTCTGTTTTATAACTAGGAAGAGTAAAAGCAATGAAGATAAAGGTTACCAAAAAAGTTACTAAATTTTAATTGAGAATATTGTTAGTTATAGACATGAATATCTACTTGTCTCTTTTTTGTTATAAGTTTATATAATAATCTTAAAAATCAAAATTGCTATGAAAATACTGTTTGTTGGCGTCATCTTTAATTTCATAAAAAAATGGCAACCTTTCGTGAAAAACACAATCTTCTATCTTCGACACAAATCATAGAAAATTTGTGTACCCTGTACATTATAAAAAGCTTAAATTTTTCTCTAATTTTCTTCTTATTTTAGATTTAGACTATATTTCTTTCTTCAGAAGAATCGTATACTTTATATCACGAAATATTCTCTATGAATCTCTTCTCTTTAATGAATATTTACATTTTTTTTTAGTTTTATGCGCGTTGAATTTCTTGAGATTTTCTATTACCTTGCACGTTTGCTCACAGTTGATTACACAAATTAGCTCTTTTTTTCAGTTTTCTTCGATTTTGGAGAATTGTTATAGAAAATTTTGATTTTTTTTGTTGGCCAATATTAATGAATCTATATCCTTTAAAAAAGATGTAGAAACTAAATAGATGAATACCCGGTGTACCCGAAAAAAACCTCGTAGCAAGCCATGGAATTAAAACTCTTATCTAAGATAAGTTCATAAAAAATGAAAATCGGAACATCTTATGATATTTTCGACTTTCAATTGTTTTTATGAAGTCATCTCAGGTGTACTGTTCTAATTCCATGGCCTACTTGAGGTTTTTTTTTTAAATGAACGCATGATATACGTATCTACAAAGTGTTACATTTAAGAATTAATAAAGCACTAGGAAAAACATTGTTGTGTGTTCTTAATTTTTATTAATACATTTTGACAAAAAAAAAAGAAAATAAAATCATAATTAAATATGTACGTTGATTGTAATTTTCAAAACATTTAATATACTTAAAATTACAACACAAAAGTAAAGAGTATCAAGGATTCTTAAAAATGTTTTGGTCTTTCAAGCTTACAATTTTTGTCAAGAAAAAAGAACAGAAAAAGTTTTTGAAACAGATGTCAAAAAAACTTGCTTTCCACATCTTTGGCTTTAAATATCATTAAATTATAATATTTACTGACAAAAGTAAAGCATAATAGTTATTTTTTTCATATAATTTTTAGTTCTTTGAGCTCGCCCCTTTTTCCAGAAAAATCTTTTTTTAATTAATTAGCTTTTTTAAACATTTAATCCACGTAACACAAAAGTAAAGAGTATCAACTAATCTTAAAAATTACATATTTATCAATTTGTTTTTTTTTTGTAATTGATCCACAGATATTTTGGGAATGCATCAAGCATTCCCAAAATTGCATTTTTTGCCCTTCAAGCTGACAATAATTGCCAAAAAACAACATTAAAAAAAATCAAAAAACTTTCTTAGATTGGTTTGGACTTCTTGGTTGGCTGGAATCATTAGGTAGAAAGCAATTTATACAATTTACGTTATATATGTAACGTAAAAAAGAATGTTGTTTTGAGAAATAGTTGAAGATTTGAGATTTGAAAAACAGTAGAAGAAAGTTGAGAAATAATATGTATTACTAATACAAATGCAGAAAACGAGTAATACCTAAAAATCATTTTTGGTCCTTCGACTTTGCCAGTTTTTACCATTATCAACTTGTTTCCTTTTTTGTAATTTAACTACAGATAGATAATCAAGTACAGATGTAACGGGTACCGGGTTTTATTACCCGGCCAAAAAAAAAACCAAATAAAGAGTGTTCATTTGAAGACGTCATCTAGTAGGCAGTGAAATGTCAAAAAAAAGCACAAAGGAACAAAACGAAATTTTCTGTAGAATCTTCACAGTCTGGATGAAGTTTTCTAATAAACAAACCGTAGAGTCATATATATGTTTTTACAATGTGTTACATTTAAGAATAAATAAAGCACTAAGAGAAAAATTGTCGTGCGTTTTTTGGATAAATGGTGAGAAAGAAAATATATTTATAATTAAATATGTTCATTGCCATTATCACATTTAACATACCACATGAAACTACAATAAATCTCAAAAATTCACTATTCACAAATAATATTAAAAAAAAGAAACATGGCCACTTATCTTATTCCAATGCTATACAGGGTGTCTCACCATGAGCGCCGTCCATCTTTGTATGGAAAAGTTGCCATAAAAAATGTTTGAAAACTTGTTTATTTTAATAAGTTGTTATGCCCAGTTTAGGCAAAATATTACAGGAATCTAGAACTTTAGGTAGAGGGAACCTCTACCGTACCCTCCAAATATTCTAGCAAGAGTCGGCTGCCCGTTTAAGCCGAGTCCTAAACACTACTATCCCTTACATCTCTGGTAACAATGTTAAAGCCCCTATAACATTTTATAACGGGAAAACCCCAGCCATTTCGCTTTATGGTCACCCACCATCATTTTCAACCTTAAGGGTTTTTACGTAGTTCAGGCTAGATTTTAAGACCAGTGTATGACCAAGCTTCTTAAGAAACGCAACAATAACACCAGGTCCTTCGAGTATAATTTAAGTTTAGTCGTCACTGTGGCTTTCTAAACAAAAAAGAATTCTGGAAATTCATGTTTCGGTCCTTCGAGCTAATAAATTCGGTCGAAAAAATTAGAAAGATTCTCAAAACAGAAATATTAAAGACAACTTTTTAAAATAACATGTTTGGCCTTTCGGGCTTGGCGTTTTTTCTACAAAAGACGGTAAAATTCTAGAAACATTCTAAAATTTATATTTATCAATTCGCTTTTTTATTGTAATTGATCTACACACAAACAAAGAGTAGTCAAATATTTTCGAAATTTGTGTCTCTGGTGCTTCAAGCATACATTTGCTTAAAAACAAATCTAATATTAGACAAGTTCAATATTTTTTCTTTAAATGAGTGACAAAATTACTTTCAAAAAGTTAGAATAGTCATCCGTACATGTAACTTTTGGTTATTCGAGCTTGCCATTTTTCTACAAAATTCACTGAAATTTTACAACACTCTGAAATATTGAACGAAAACGAAATTGATTTACGCAACTCAAAAGTAAAAAAGACTCAAAGACTCTCAAAAATTGCTTTTTTGGTCCTTCAAGCTGACAATTTTTGACAAAAATTCCAAAAAGCTCCTTGATAAAAGTAGAGAATCATTTTTTTTTGGGTGCCCGGCCGGGTATCCGGCTTTCGTTTCGCTGGGTATCCGGTTTGGCCGAATCTCAGGCCGGATACTAAAAACTGCTACCCGTTAGATCTCTACTAAATAATTCATTAACTTTCCTCTTTGTGAAAAGTTATGGACCCTATAGTCAGTCTGCAAGTTTGCTGCAATTTTCTCCTTTGTGAAGAATAATTCTAATTTTAAATTTTGTATAATATGCTGCATCGTCGAGGTTTATTACACAGATTGGCTTCCATATTCTCTTAGTTGTGCATGAAATGTTTCAAATTTTCCTTCATTTTATTAAATTTTACTCAATAATTTAGATTTATATTATAGTGTTTTCTTCAGAAACCGCTTATAGTTTTTATGATTAAATGTTTTTTAATCATTTTTTTTAATGAAGATTTAAAATATTTTTCAGTTTTGTAGTTGTTGAATACCCTTAGATTTCCTTTTATTATTTCGTTCACAAAACTCACAGTCTATAACACGAATTAGTACTTTTCACAGTTTTAAAATTTTCAAAAATTTTGATTATTGTGTTGACCAATGTTATTTGATTTGAAACTAAATTATATATTATTATTTTTTTTTATTTGTGAAAGATTTTGGAGTTAAACCACCATAGAAGTTGTCTGCAAGTGTCTCTTTATTTGAGAAAAGTCCTCGGTTTATCTCTTTATTGAAGATTTAGACATTTTTTTTTCTTCAGTTTTCTTGTAGAAATTCCTGTGGAAAATTTTGAATTCTTCAAATTCTCTTAAATTTTCTGCTTTATTGAAAATGTAGTTGACATCTTTAAGGATCATTTATCCTCAGTCAGTTTAGAAGCTTTCTGGGTGGTTTTGAGTCAATGGGTTACACTTTAAGTTAACCATAGATTTATTTTTACCATAACCTTAAAAAAATGTTTTTACGTAAAACTAACTTAATTATTAAGTTTTTATTTTTTTGCATAGTAGTTTCCTTGATACTCTTTTCAATGAATACGTTTACCCACAAAAGACTTGGACTACAATATTGTATGGAAATCGTTTTCGAATTTGAAATGCTGGAAGTGCACTTAATGACTAATTCCTATTGTTCTCCAGGTAAACACTGAAAGGGAATTAAACAGCCGATCTAATTTTGATGTATAAATCGGAACAATGGTGCCTGATAAATTATTGAAGCAGATCAAAAAGACGGGTCAGCCACCTATAATAGCCAATTATAGCAAAACGATGACCTTGCGATCTCAGCGTTTGTTTGTGGGGCGCTTTGTTCCGAGTCAGGTAATTTTAGAACAAAAAAAAACAGTTTATTAAAATAATTTCAAAGAATACATTTTAAATGTTGAAAACCAAATTTTAACGTGACTAGGCAAAACCATCAGCTTTAGTGCCGCTTCAGCCTATACAGAGTTCAATGAAATTCCAAAGAACTCCATCAGTTGATCCATCGGTTAGAACGTGATTTTTCATTTCAATTACCGAATGATGACCTTGATAGGTACCTACGTGACCAATGTACCAAAGTTTTAGTTACGATACACTGCGGCCCTAATATTTTTTTCTCCTATTTGAAACTCTACAAAAAAATGGCTTGAGGCATGAGGAAAACGCCAACGCTAGTCGATCTGCACTAATACTAATTGCCCCATTGTGCAATCAATTATTCTCGTGTGAACAGCAGCCCAAGAGGTTTCAAAACGAAACAGCTGTTTTGCTGAAGCTCGTGTCCTCAATTTTCATTTACCAGCTTATTAATAGCTTCCTATTTAAGATCGACGAATATAGGAAAAGTATCGATATGTGTGTTTTGTACACCAACGCAAACTGCATAAACATTTGCCCGACCGCCTGATGTATTACTAACACGCCGTTCCAGTTTTCCAGTTCCAGGGAAAATACGTTTATTTACTTTGATCTTCTCGTTTAGTTGGCTACCCAAAGCTAAACAAAAACTTGCACAAATCGTAAATTTGGTGTAAAGTGCGGATTATTTAGTTCCAAGGCGCAATTCAAAGTTATCAAAACACCTTAACTAGATGGCTAGTGATTTCCGTTATGTTATAAATATTGATTTTATATTAGGATATTGTGCTTTGCTCTTTGGCTAGTAGGAGGTGTTCATATGAAAACATCTTCTAGTTGGCTGCGAAACGTCAAAAGAAAAGGATGAAGGAACAAAAGGGTATTAACTTTGATGATGTCATCCTTTTCTGTCAAAAATTCATAGTCTTCTAAATGACGTTTTCTAGTTAACACGGGGTACTTTTAGCTAGTACCCACCCGATTCGGGCTTGGCAACCCCAGGCATAAACCAAGTGGGTACTGATGATCTGAAACTTAAAACTTAGAAAAAAGTCTAAAGTGAAAATGTTTGCACAATTTTTACACTATAAGGATGATTAAAAGTACATACATAATAAGTTCAAGGTCATTGATTTATCATCTTTATTTTACGTTTTCGTTTTTTTTGTCTGACCGCACTAGTAAACTTCTATCTTTAAATTTTGCCTGAATTGTTAAAGGCAAGACATAGTTGTGACCAACACTATCAGTGCCAAACATGGTCACTCTTTGCTACTTTTCGATAATTAAGTACTGTAAAATACTCTATTGTGACATATTTTCCAGTTCCAAAAAAAGGATTTATCTCTGTTTTATAACTAGGAAGAGTAAAAGCAATGAAGATAAAGGTTACCAAAAAAGTTACTAAATTTTAATTGAGAATATTGTTAGTTATAGACATGAATATCTACTTGTCTCTTTTTTGTTATAAGTTTATATAATAATCTTAAAAATCAAAATTGCTATGAAAATACTGTTTGTTGGCGTCATCTTTAATTTCATAAAAAAATGGCAACCTTTCGTGAAAAACACAATCTTCTATCTTCGACACAAATCATAGAAAATTTGTGTACCCTGTACATTATAAAAAGCTTAAATTTTTCTCTAATTTTCTTCTTATTTTAGATTTAGACTATATTTCTTTCTTCAGAAGAATCGTATACTTTATATCACGAAATATTCTCTATGAATCTCTTCTCTTTAATGAATATTTACATTTTTTTTTAGTTTTATGCGCGTTGAATTTCTTGAGATTTTCTATTACCTTGCACGTTTGCTCACAGTTGATTACACAAATTAGCTCTTTTTTTCAGTTTTCTTCGATTTTGGAGAATTGTTATAGAAAATTTTGATTTTTTTTGTTGGCCAATATTAATGAATCTATATCCTTTAAAAAAGATGTAGAAACTAAATAGATGAATACCCGGTGTACCCGAAAAAAACCTCGTAGCAAGCCATGGAATTAAAACTCTTATCTAAGATAAGTTCATAAAAAATGAAAATCGGAACATCTTATGATATTTTCGACTTTCAATTGTTTTTATGAAGTCATCTCAGGTGTACTGTTCTAATTCCATGGCCTACTTGAGGTTTTTTTTTTAAATGAACGCATGATATACGTATCTACAAAGTGTTACATTTAAGAATTAATAAAGCACTAGGAAAAACATTGTTGTGTGTTCTTAATTTTTATTAATACATTTTGACAAAAAAAAAAGAAAATAAAATCATAATTAAATATGTACGTTGATTGTAATTTTCAAAACATTTAATATACTTAAAATTACAACACAAAAGTAAAGAGTATCAAGGATTCTTAAAAATGTTTTGGTCTTTCAAGCTTACAATTTTTGTCAAGAAAAAAGAACAGAAAAAGTTTTTGAAACAGATGTCAAAAAAACTTGCTTTCCACATCTTTGGCTTTAAATATCATTAAATTATAATATTTACTGACAAAAGTAAAGCATAATAGTTATTTTTTTCATATAATTTTTAGTTCTTTGAGCTCGCCCCTTTTTCCAGAAAAATCTTTTTTTAATTAATTAGCTTTTTTAAACATTTAATCCACGTAACACAAAAGTAAAGAGTATCAACTAATCTTAAAAATTACATATTTATCAATTTGTTTTTTTTTTGTAATTGATCCACAGATATTTTGGGAATGCATCAAGCATTCCCAAAATTGCATTTTTTGCCCTTCAAGCTGACAATAATTGCCAAAAAACAACATTAAAAAAAATCAAAAAACTTTCTTAGATTGGTTTGGACTTCTTGGTTGGCTGGAATCATTAGGTAGAAAGCAATTTATACAATTTACGTTATATATGTAACGTAAAAAAGAATGTTGTTTTGAGAAATAGTTGAAGATTTGAGATTTGAAAAACAGTAGAAGAAAGTTGAGAAATAATATGTATTACTAATACAAATGCAGAAAACGAGTAATACCTAAAAATCATTTTTGGTCCTTCGACTTTGCCAGTTTTTACCATTATCAACTTGTTTCCTTTTTTGTAATTTAACTACAGATAGATAATCAAGTACAGATGTAACGGGTACCGGGTTTTATTACCCGGCCAAAAAAAAAACCAAATAAAGAGTGTTCATTTGAAGACGTCATCTAGTAGGCAGTGAAATGTCAAAAAAAAGCACAAAGGAACAAAACGAAATTTTCTGTAGAATCTTCACAGTCTGGATGAAGTTTTCTAATAAACAAACCGTAGAGTCATATATATGTTTTTACAATGTGTTACATTTAAGAATAAATAAAGCACTAAGAGAAAAATTGTCGTGCGTTTTTTGGATAAATGGTGAGAAAGAAAATATATTTATAATTAAATATGTTCATTGCCATTATCACATTTAACATACCACATGAAACTACAATAAATCTCAAAAATTCACTATTCACAAATAATATTAAAAAAAAGAAACATGGCCACTTATCTTATTCCAATGCTATACAGGGTGTCTCACCATGAGCGCCGTCCATCTTTGTATGGAAAAGTTGCCATAAAAAATGTTTGAAAACTTGTTTATTTTAATAAGTTGTTATGCCCAGTTTAGGCAAAATATTACAGGAATCTAGAACTTTAGGTAGAGGGAACCTCTACCGTACCCTCCAAATATTCTAGCAAGAGTCGGCTGCCCGTTTAAGCCGAGTCCTAAACACTACTATCCCTTACATCTCTGGTAACAATGTTAAAGCCCCTATAACATTTTATAACGGGAAAACCCCAGCCATTTCGCTTTATGGTCACCCACCATCATTTTCAACCTTAAGGGTTTTTACGTAGTTCAGGCTAGATTTTAAGACCAGTGTATGACCAAGCTTCTTAAGAAACGCAACAATAACACCAGGTCCTTCGAGTATAATTTAAGTTTAGTCGTCACTGTGGCTTTCTAAACAAAAAAGAATTCTGGAAATTCATGTTTCGGTCCTTCGAGCTAATAAATTCGGTCGAAAAAATTAGAAAGATTCTCAAAACAGAAATATTAAAGACAACTTTTTAAAATAACATGTTTGGCCTTTCGGGCTTGGCGTTTTTTCTACAAAAGACGGTAAAATTCTAGAAACATTCTAAAATTTATATTTATCAATTCGCTTTTTTATTGTAATTGATCTACACACAAACAAAGAGTAGTCAAATATTTTCGAAATTTGTGTCTCTGGTGCTTCAAGCATACATTTGCTTAAAAACAAATCTAATATTAGACAAGTTCAATATTTTTTCTTTAAATGAGTGACAAAATTACTTTCAAAAAGTTAGAATAGTCATCCGTACATGTAACTTTTGGTTATTCGAGCTTGCCATTTTTCTACAAAATTCACTGAAATTTTACAACACTCTGAAATATTGAACGAAAACGAAATTGATTTACGCAACTCAAAAGTAAAAAAGACTCAAAGACTCTCAAAAATTGCTTTTTTGGTCCTTCAAGCTGACAATTTTTGACAAAAATTCCAAAAAGCTCCTTGATAAAAGTAGAGAATCATTTTTTTTTGGGTGCCCGGCCGGGTATCCGGCTTTCGTTTCGCTGGGTATCCGGTTTGGCCGAATCTCAGGCCGGATACTAAAAACTGCTACCCGTTAGATCTCTACTAAATAATTCATTAACTTTCCTCTTTGTGAAAAGTTATGGACCCTATAGTCAGTCTGCAAGTTTGCTGCAATTTTCTCCTTTGTGAAGAATAATTCTAATTTTAAATTTTGTATAATATGCTGTTTACATATTATTGTTATTACATAATTGCAAATTGTAGGTAATTGACATAATTTCACTTTTTATTTGAGAGAAAGTCTTTAATTTATCTTTTTACTGAAGATTTCGACATTCTTTGTCTCCAGCTTTCTTCTTTGCTCCTTCAGATAAAGTTTGAAATTCACTGCACAACTTTGCATCATTTTTACCTTTACTTACTAAATTTAGAATTCTTAAGATTCTCTTTTAGCACTATACTTTAAAGAATGTCGACGTTTCTGTACATTCAGTCTTAATCAGCAAGGCTCTCTCGGTCTCGATGCAGTGCGTCAACTATGTCAAGTTTCATACTTGACAAAAATTACACAAAGAAGAACGCCCCCGAAAAATTACTTTCGCGGAAAAAAATATGCATAATTGGTAATAGTACTCATAGAAAATCAAATATTTTATTTTTTTTATAGGTTTTAGTTCCTAAACCACAGCTGATCCTATACAATTTGCCACATTTAATAAGAAACCTAAGCTCTGCGATAAACAACAAACTTGATAGTTGCTTATCGTTTGCCTTAGGTAAAATTTGATCTTTTGTTTGTACGTCTTCTTGGTTAAAAAAAATGTATTCTCTGATTGACAAAAACATGACATTTTAATTACTAAAACAGGGGCACTAAGGTATGCCTTTATTGCCTAAAGAGTAGAAACTTTTTGGGTCTATATCAATATACGACCTACATAATTTCTACGTTTTTTTTATTTTTAATTGCTACCTACCTTGGAGTGTACTGAACACGATAAAATTTAGAAATTGCTGGATGGTTCATATATTGGATGATCTTGTATATGAATAAGTCTAAAGGGCCGCTGCCTGACCGACTGTGTAGCAAGGCTTACCTGAACAATCCCAAACAGAACTGAACTAATCTGAGCTAAACCAATCTAAAATAACCTCTAACTAACTGATCTAAATTAACCTCAATTGACCTAGCCGGACCTAACCTGAAATAACCAAAACTATCCTGACCCTGACTTAACAAAATGTATGTGCATTAAACAGCAGGACCTGTCACGGTGCAAACGAGCAACACAGCCCTGCAAAACCCGAAAATAAGTTGGCAATGTTGGCATGAAAACTGTACAAAACATGCGAGAAAACAATACATGTTTTCCCAACTTCAGAGACGTCCTAGACATAGAAGAGTTTAATTCTTTCTGATATTAAACAAATGTCAAGCAAGAGAGCTGATCTCTAGGACTGTCTGCACGTTAACCTCATCAGCCAACAAGTCAGCAGGTACCTGCGCAAGCTTTTGTAATCCTCCAAAGGCCTTCGGCACGTATTTTTTGACACAAAGGGGCTCGATACCTTTAGACTGTTTCACCGCACCTTTTCAAAACACAAAACGCAGCAGGAAACCTGCCTGCACACATGTACCTTGGATGGCAGACAGCTGCTTGGAGCAACAACATTGACAATGAACTACGCGTGTGACCAGCTGATTTTTATTTATAATTGCGCACGATTTATCCCATTTGCGATCGATCCTTTGTTTCGAGAGTTAGTGGTTTAACTAAAAAATTAAAAAGTAAAACTTACGGATGAAAAGTTGGTGGGAATACCAACTAACGAAAAAACTAGTGCTCCGCGACAAGTCGTGGCAAAGGCGCAATACCTCGGGTTTCCTGCGAAGTGGGCCCTTCGATAGGGCCGGGATGGCGGCGCACTCGGCACGCACAAAACTAATAAAACCAATTAAAAATGTGCAAAAGAGGCTTAAAAATAGACTTTTATAGCGCTTTCGCGTTAACTAAAACCAAATCAAAGTCCGGTGTGTCAGGAACACACGCGACCGACTCGGCAGGAAAGAAAATACTGAACCTCGCTGCCTCACCAAGGCCGCGTTTATTTTATTTACATTATGTCGTTTTTATCTCGGTTCATTACAGCGAACAGGCAAAAATACACTGCCACTCTTTGACGTTCTAATTTATAGCATTCGATGCTTATGGATGGACGTGTTGCCTTATTTCTCAGGATGCAACAAAGATTGTGTTTCTTTGCTTTGTTGTAAGCCGATGCAGTTGGCTAACCTTTGCTTAACCTTTACCAGCCAATGTGCAACTATTTAGACCGCAACGGGTTACGAAACTTCGTAACTAAATGGGCAAAGTGAAAACTGAACTCGATTAATTAGGAAACAGTTTCATGGAGTATGTATCAGAAACTATCCTCTCCAAAATTGTAAAAAAAATCCCTGTTTGTTTACTAATACTAATTGTGGTCAAAGTGGTGTATACCTATTTAAAGTCATTACAAATCGACACCAAGAACTAATCTGAAGTAACTCCGAAACGATCGAACCAATTGGGCTGCAATTTCTGCAAAATAAAAGATGACAAACTCAAAAGACACTGATTAGAATAAGTCGGTCAGCAGAAATCTTGAGTTGGTTTGTTTATGGTATGCTGTAACACCTTTTTCGTTTTATTTATTTATTTTATTTTAATTTGTTCTGCTTTTTTTTTTCGTTTTACATAGTTTAGGAAATATCCGAACACGGGCAAACTGGTGTAGAAGTTTTTGGTGTAAAGACCACGCGCGCCGAAATATCCGAACGTTTTTCTTATGCAGCCCGTAAAATTATGATAAAAGGACCTGATGAGACCTAAAAAACTAGCGGAAATGCAAACGTCAGAAAGAATTGTTTGTGGATATGAAGAGAATCCACAATCAAAATTTCAGGTTTCTAGCTTAATAGAGTATCTAAAACAGAACTCAAAGCACTATATATCATAAGATAAATAGAACTTACAAAACAAATCTATTGGTAAACAAACAAAAATCTAAAATTAAATGTTACTACATTGTTTGGGACAGTCTATACTATCTACAACAAAAATGAACGCTCTATTCATCATAAAACTACTCGAATGAAGGTAGTAAATTAATTGATATCGATTTGCATGATACAATTCTAAAATTCCACGTTAGAGCATTTTTTGAGATACCCTATTCTATCTTCTAAAGCAGCAATTTTTTGGGACATCTTATTCTATCTAAAACGTAAATATATGTCATATTTATTATAAAACTACTAGAACCGAGAATAAAGTCGATTGTATTGCTTAATATGGAAAAAGTCGATATTTCCATGTTAAGCATATGGGTCTCACGAACAGGCCCAAACACCTAAATTTGAAGATCAATCGTGCAATGTGGCCTTTAAGAGCTTTCGATGAAGATTTATCCGAAAGTCTACAGCTATAAGAGCTAAAAATGTGGAAGAGTGAAGCTACATTCCACGCTTATTTCTAAATGTCTAGCTTTAACAATAACTAAGCACGGGTGGCCCAAAAGTGAGGTATGTACAAATTTTGATTTCTCCAAAAAACGCGAAAGGCGGTGGATGGAATATGGAATTGCGGCCTATGGAATAGACCTCAATGACCTCTCCATGCAACGTATTAACCTGCATATTGAAAAAACCTTAGCGTTTCCAAGATAAACAGAAAAATGTAAAAATTTCAAAAAATTTTAAGGGCGTAAAAATTTTCGGTAGAGATCCATTCTCATAGATTTTGTTAAGAATAGTCTCATATGATAGAGGGGAGAAATTTACGTAAAAAAATGCAAAACTAGAATATTCAGTAGCTTCCTTCCCCTTCAAAATGGCGCCTAAAACGTAATTTTTCCAATTTTTATCGACATTCTAATACTTATAGGTATCTATATAATTCGAAAACTAAACATGGTACAACGATGCCATTAACAGTAATCAAAAGAGCATTCATGACCCTTAGGTGTTTAGTTCTCATAATGTTGGAAAAAATAGTAGCTTATGTAACTAGAAGTGAAAGTCGGTCTTTTTGTGCTGAGCTCAGAGATTGACGGCCGAAGCAGAGCTGAGGCTGCAACTGGGCGAAACATAAAAAGACTTTTATTCCGTGTAACATATATATATTTTTTTTTCAAGCATGCGGAAACAAGCTAGAAAAGTTATTAAAATTACAAGTCTACAGGGTCATTCATCAGTATGTTAATATACTTTTATTTTTTTATTTATCATTTTAGATAAAAATGTTCACTGCAAGTTGTAAAGGGTTTTATAGAATTATTAGAAATAGATATGAATTTATGTCAATATGTACAGTATACATATAACCATGGCAGACTCAAGTTAAGTTTTTTCTTTGTTATAAGGGGAGTGAGTTCTTAGGTTGTGGTCCCTTGATATGTTGGGAAAAAGAAACAATTTTTTTTCTTTAACTGTAAAAAAATGTAGTAGTTCAATGATGTTTAGCATCTTCATCAGTAAAACGTTAAAACATAATACTGGAAAACATTTTTATTTTGATTGTTGTGATAAACAAAGTTTTAATTAATCAAACACCTTATATATTACAAAACTAAAACCTACAACTACTAACCAGTCGAAATCCGCGAAATCAACTAAGAATTTGCGTCAAAAACTGAAACATAGGGTGGATGCACCTTCGCACCAAGAGCTCTGATTAGTCTTTTTATTCAACTGCTGTAGTGCGATCTAGTATCTAGTAATTGAAAGTTTTCGTAAATTACAATATTGACAATCGTTTATGTACATCTGCGCCACCACGACAGTAGCGGTGACTTTTGGCTTTACTTTTAATGCCTAGGACTTTTTTGCAACTTTTTTGGTCTCAGGAATAAAAAGCCGACTTTAGGTGTGCGTATGGAGAAAACAAATTACGTACTTTTAGTCGGCTTGAAAAATTTTTTTTATAAAATTTTAACATTTTTTCACTTCTTATGATACTGTTACTACTGCTGTTACACTTACTGTTACTTACTGCACATAATAAATGTTTTGAACAGTATTTGGGACGGCCCACACTTGCTTGCGATACTGGTGTTCTATTGTCATGAACGGCTTTGCTATAAAGTAGGGAAAACCAACTCTACACCAATTAATAAAAAAGTAAAAAAGAAAAATCTTGAAAACTAAAAACGATAAGAGCTGACAATCAGTGTCAGTCGAAAGGCCGAAGCTATTTTGCTGGTCATATACGGAGAACCGATTGCTTGGGCGTGACAGACTTATAAAGCAATAATTGTAATAAAATACCTTGATGATGTGTGAGCAAAAAGTCGAAACGTCGGATGTATTTAGTGTACTTTTGCAATAATCACTAAGTTGTAGCAAAAAAAGTGACACTAAACTGAAAAAAAAAAAAAAATTGGAACCTTTGGTACCCGCGCCAAGGTTCCGGACATTTGCGATCTCTAGTCCCGTAAGGTTACATACATGCAGACCAAATTTCAGCTTCCTAGCACTAACCGGTCCAGAGATTTCGGCATAAAACCAACTTTTCCAGGCGGCCATCTTAGATTTTTTAAAAATGCTATTTTCAGCTAACATTACCTACCATTCGATTTTCAACTCGATATCACCATTGGTCAGCTACATAGCTATACCCCATTTACTTATTTTTGGCATATGACAGCACCTTTAAAATCTTTACTTTTTTTATACCTATCTCTTTTCGAGACATGTTGAGAAGATAAGATAAAAATGTCAGTCAGATTTCCAACACCTACTTGACGGCAATAATAAGTGAATGGTTTATATGTCAGTTATTTTACCATTCATAGTACCCCCAAAGGCATTCAACATCCAAATTTGAGCCATGTACCATCAATAGCATCACATGACCTTTTCTATATTCCTCTCATTTAAAATACATGAGCCCAATGCATTTCCTATGGGAAAATCATATCAGAGAATGCACGAAATAGCGTCTCGCCTGACACCAAAGTTTAAAATTTTCCAGGCTTTGTAAAACGGGCAGGAGGAACGGGCATTTTGACAATAGTCTTCCTAAAAATGTTAACATTTTTACTTATTTATTACTTTTATTAGCTGAAAATAAAAATATAATTATTGATTGTTAAATAAAACAACAATTTTTGTTCCACGGTGTCTGTGTAAATAACCTCTTGGTTGCCATTAACAGCTAAACATCTATCTCTCGCCTGAAATCGATAAAATATGTCAAAAGAGGAATAAGACTGTGAAGGCTTTCATGGCCGGTCAAAATAGAATCTAAAGTGTTTTCCGGGCTTTGAAGCCGTGGTCCAATGGAATTTCTTCCTGACGTTTCGTATACAGCTGCGGCAAATATTATCAAAGGCGATGAGGTAATTGGCGATGTGATCTTCCGTTCTTTCCAACGTTTGACTGATTCAACTGTGGTGGTGGCGCGGGGTTTCGGCGCACTTGAAGTATGTCGAAGAACTCACTTCCAGTCTGCATTTAGAAACGTAATTTCATCCTTCCTGCTAAAATTGTTCTCGTGTTTAAAGATCACAATGGCCTCTCTCGTTAGTCTCGGATAGAAACGCTGCGTTTGATATAAGATATCCACATCGTTGAAAAGGATGCCGTGACCTTCGGAGAGAGCGTGCTCTACTACTGCTGACTTTTGTGTTTGTTCCAGCCTGCAACTCCTCTTGTGCTCCGTAATCCTCGTGTTGACCTTGTGGTGCCAATGTATACCGAGCAACAGCTGCATAGAACTCGTTTATAGAGTGCTTTTATTTGTCTGTGCGTCATTGTTGTTTTTTTTTGCGTTTGGGGGGGGGGGGCAAACGCAGTGGGCAAACTGTTGCAGAACTTCTTTGCGTTACAGACCATGCACGCGGAGCGCCCATAGTTTAGGAAATATCCGAACGTTCCTCTTATGTTGCCCAAACTACCGTAAAATTATGAAAAAAGAACCTGATGATGCTTAAAAATAGCTGAAATGTTGAAACGTCTGAAAGACTTTGTTTCATATTCGCAAACCTAACAACTTTTAAAGAATGGTAAAATAACGTGCTAGAATTGATAAAAAGATGAAAATGGTACCACCGGTACCCATATCAGGGTTCCCATTTGTGACAATATTGTTTGTCATTATAAAAAGAGCCTACAACCAAAATTTCAGGTTTCTAACTTTAATGGTTCCTAAAAACTAAACCTACAAGTGTAAGATTTTCTTCTGCCAAACTTTTTTCCAGGCTGTTCCTCCATTTTCCTTGAGCCGCTTTCCATCTTGCCATGGGAGTAGCTCGGAGCAATTCCGAAGCGTGAAGTTCGTTTTTCTAGCTTTCCAGTACCTTGGTACTTCATGCACTTGAAGCGCTCCAATCTTCCGCCCCCCTTGCCCTTCGAGTACCTACCGATATTTTGGGGTTTGAAGTACTTTTGATAACTATGAAAAGCTGTTCCAGCTCGAGTCTTTAAAATCCGTATGGACTTAACGCTCCTGGAGCTTCACGCTCAAATCCTTTATTACAGCTGGAAAGCTGCTTTGGTCTACGAGTTTAAGGTTTGATCTGTCAAATGAGAAGTTTCTGGAGATGACAAATGATGCGATCGCAGCGCACAGTTTACCCGTACACGGTTGCGTCATGAATCTCATCATGAATTTCGGGAACTACAAAAAATTTGAATAGAATGGCGTCTCGCTTGACAAAAAAATTTTAAAATTGTCCAGGCTTTGCAAAACGCACACGAGGATCGGACATTTTGCCAACAGTCTTTCTAGAAATCTTCAATGTTTACCTGTCATATACTTTTTTCTACGCTATTCCGCCTATTTTCCTTGGTCTAAGAGTTTAAAGTTTGAACTGTCAAATCAGAATTTTCTAGAGATAAAAAATGCGATTGCAGCGCACAGTTTACCCAAAGACGGTTGCGTCAATTTCGCCAATTACAGAAAATTTGGCCGAAATTTAGCAAACTTCCAGATTTTGCTCCGAAATTCAATTAAGACAATTTTGCGACGTTTCAGCGAAAAAGTGGTTCATAGGTGCCGAAAGGAAAACATTCCAAGCTATCCTCCGAGATAGAAAACCATTCGATTGGATGTACTGTTTCAGCACAAATAGACCTCAAAGTGGCAATATCAAATTTAAAGTATAAAAATTCGTCAAAATTTCAAATTCAAAGCTAGGATCTTGACTTTTGGCCAGATCGAGGACCCACATGTCCGAGGACCCATATGTCAGATTGCTAAAAAATTGTGGAATCTACAGGATGTAATGTAAGAAAAGTACACCCAAATTGGTAAAAAATGTGACACATAAAAACTTTTGTGGCTCGCTCGGTATAACACCTAGACCAAAACTAACAACCGCTTTTTTTCCCTCCACGTCTTCTATTTATACATATACAACCAAAATTGTGGCGCGCTGTAGTTTTCGTAAACATCGCAAAAAACTCTTACACTATTTTGGACACTTTTTCTTAACTGTTTTTGTTAACTTCGAACATTTTTTACTCACTCTGTATTAGTGCCCAAGAATATGCGCTTTTCCCTGTTACCACGCTCATTGGGCCAATCATCTAATTAAAGAGGTCTAGAAGGCCAAGAAATAGACCATTACAAAAAAAAATCAAAAAATCGTTTTTACTTTACCGATTTTTGCTGATTTTCGACTACAGTTTTGGAAGCCCATTTATTTCTGTACCTACGCCATTCGCAGTAATATCCCGGCAAATTAACAGTTTAAACTAAGCGTCGAAAGGAAAAAAATTAAATATATACAACCAAAATTCTGTCTGACAGAGATACTCTGGCAGAACTAACTAAACTAAAAATGCCTTTCTTTATAATGACAAATTTCACAAACTGAAAAAGACCCCGAAGAAGACTAGAATTAAGAACGAAACGTCGGAAATTGCAAAATTATGAACTATTTTTTCTTTGGTTTGGATAACCAGACGGTCGGAAAAACATGTATGACCGACGGACTATGGCCGAACTATATAGACATGTTGACAAACTGATGATTTACTTAAGTGGTTAAGGAAGTCAATAAGAGAGAAAATATATAACTAAAAAAAACTACAAAAAGTCCTCCAAAGCTTTAATCAAGCAAATGGGGCAAGAAGATATGGCCTATAATAAAATGTACGACACTTTTAACTGCCACAGCCGTTATAGTAATTAACTGAAATCGATACCCTTTTGTGGCCCCTACATATTTAATAATAATTCTCAAAAAAGGTTGAACCCTGCCCTTTTCCAGATAACCCTCTTCCTTTCATATCCACACAGCCTGCCTATGCACATTATCTCGCTCATATTCACTCTTAAAAGCTTTTCCTTAAAACGCTTTCTCTTAAAATGTCGCTGACTTTAACGAAACTTGGCGCCTTCTTGTTCAAGCCCCGTAATAAGACATATTTTGGCTTCTTACCAAGACCGTCGAGGTAATTTGGGTGTCCTTAACCTTAAAGAATGGCGACACATGAATAACGTGACCGTTATGGGAATTTTGTATTGTACGCGTGCACCTGAGCCATTATACAATTGTTTTGCGACAATAACGGTTCTAAATTAAGAAGCAATATTATTTTTTAACACAAAATTCTCATCGCTCTCGACTAAGTAGACAAAGATATTAAAGAGCAAGAGAGAGAGAGAGAGAGAGAGACAATTACCTTAATGCGTAATTTTGCTATGAAGAAATCGATGAACAATATTAAGTAAGGTAGAGGAAAGCTGCACATTAATTATTAATAACAGGAATAAATCTGTTGTTATGTAATGAACGTTTTTTTTTATGAAATTATGAAAACAGTTTTCCTGTTATATACAATACAGAAACTAGAGTAAATGGGGAAGATTCGTATCTAGATTACTTTATTTACGTAGCCATATGGGTGATTCGATATTTATTACTATCAGCTTCTGTTGGTTAGTGAAGTTTCTGACTTCTATCTTTCTACATTTATTTAAATAATATCTAAACAAGTAAAAAATAAGAAATGGCACCGCAAATTTGTAGGGTAAGGTGGTTTTGGTGCGAGTCTCTTTACAACGAGTAAGACTAATTGGTAAAGCTTCTATACCATTTCATGACGGGAAAAACTGAGCCATCTCGCTTTATGGTCACCCACCATCATTTCCAACCTTAAGGTTTTTACCTAGTTTGTAAGCTTCGATTTTAAGACCAGTCTACGTCAAACCTTCTTAAGCTTAATAAACGCAACAATATCACCAAGTCATTCGAGCATAATTTAAGATTAGTCGTCTGTGTGGCTTTCTAACATTAATGTTACGGGAAATGATGCGAGCCAAAGAAATGCCGCCTTTCAGATTGTGCAATGCTTCATCACCTTTCGAGCGACTGATGGAACTTGTCTTGAAAGACCCCAAGTACTTGGGGCATACCATTTCAGAGCAAGGCATTAAAACCAGCTAGCCATTAAAGACTGGTCATGACATCAGGAGCTTTTTCGGACTATGTAATTACCACAAGAGGTTTGTAGCGTTGTAGTCTAGGTGCAGTACTCTTCCAAGGCAAAGCAGGCAAGAGTAAGTCATCGAGTACTTCAGTAAAACAATGAGTAAGCCAGAAAGGAACTAGGTTCTGCGTTAATAGGAAAGACCCGTTAGCTATCGTTAAAGCAGTCGAGCATTATACCATCGCTATTTATATGAAAAAATATTCTTGATTAGAATATATAAAAATTCAAACATCCATATGGATAAAGCGCCTTATTAGTACAGTATCTTGGCAGTACAGTATCCAAATTGAATATCGCCCAGGAAGGTCTCATGGTTATGCCGATGCATTGCCCAGAAGAGCAACCAGCATGGTGGAGCAGAAATCAGAAGGGAATTGTGTTCAACAAAAAAATATGTGACAAGAAAAATATGTGACAAATGAATACCGAGATGAATACCCACACTTAATATTTTAATCTACAAACCACTGACCACTGACCAACCCACAATAGTTTTGTAGTAACCACGTGACATAGTCGAATAAGCATGTCCTTGAGCCCCTCTTAGATGGCGCTACACGTCATGCAGGAGTAGAGTGCCTGTAATGAGAGTGTGGCCATAAGGACCAAATAATTTGAAGTTCTATAAAAATTACGTAAGTCCTGAAAAAGAAGCCAAAAACAGCTGACGATCGACATGCCCATTTACTCAGCGGAAATGAACTGGGCATGCGCGAGATTTGAAAATTATTTGAAAGTTCTACGTTGCCAACTTGTCGACGAATCTGACGTCACGCGATTAGATAAATTAGTAAAATCTTACTAAAAGCACTGATAATTACCATTTTACCATTTTTAAGTGTATGCAGGATACATATTTATATTATAACAGAACATATGATATTATAAAACCGATAAAATTCACAATAAATTGAATTTTTTAACACTCACAAACGGTAATAGAAACTACACCTGTCAACCTTGCATTTAACCCTACTTTTTGGGGACGCTTTCAAGTTTTCATCTTGTTGATCGTATTCGTTCTTTGCTAAATTTAAACTTTCAGTTTAGTGTTTGTTTATTTTAATTTACTCAAATCATTAATCGGTCTGCATAAATACCGTTTGGTTTAATCTAATTCAACTTTGCTTGGCTGGGTATTCCGGTGGGTATTTCTGACTGAGATTTGTTTAGTATAACTAGGTATGTAGGTTTGTTTTGCAATTAAACAGATATTCAGGGGTTTTGCCTGTATCCAGGCCCTCTTCTAATGAGCTCCTATAGGAGTTCCATATTATTTTACCCATACCAAAACCTATACCTACCAGGCCACAACTACCAGAAGTTTCGTTCAGTAAGTACTTATACTTTATTTGCTTTAACTAATCTTTGTGTGTTTAATTCCATATGACTTTACTTATCCTATTAAATATTCCATGTCCTTTGAAAACAAAATAAAGATGTAGTACCTATAACTAGGTATGTAGGTCCATGAAAGACACTTAAATTCTCAGTGGGATCTTTACAACAACCCTAAAGCTTTTTGCTTCTCTTTGTGGAAACTGAAAGTGGAATAGTTCTCTAAAACAGAATCTGTTGTTCCTTCAATTGTAGCCTTCAATGTAGCCCTTACTTAGTTATTATGTAGATACCTATCTTCCTTTTAAGTTTTAATGGCTTTATATAGTCCTTTGAACACATGAAATATTGCTCCCTGCAATAAAACAAAACTCGTTGTCGTCAATCGTGCCGGAATCAAGAAATAACTTCTGTAGCTATATAAATTGAAGTGAAGTGAATAATTTTTTTTACGCTTTCTTTGTTCCAAAGACTAAACATCTAAAACATCTTGCAACTAGCCTTCGAATCAGTGCAATGGAAAATTTGGCTATTTATTTATTTTTGTCGACTTTCGTTCCCGCCAATAAACATGTCACATTTGGCATAACCTAAAAATTTGTAGACGTCAGATTCAAAACGTCACTCATCTTTCAACTAGCACGTGGTGCGCAGTAAACATGCGCATTAAAATCTCGTCGACCAACTGCGAGATTTTCATAGCCAACTGAGGAGCTTCATTTTCGATTTACTGTGAGGGATTGACGTTCGCCGTATATTTAAATATAGTCGTTTTTAGGAAGATATTCATCTAGCCAGCTATGGAAAAATAGGATTTGTAGTGGCAGCCCTTCTTCCAAAAATTTTTCTAATGAAATCTGGGGAAATTCTCATCATTTTGTTGGTATCAACGGCATGGCCATTAAAATTTAAGAACCGACGTGGCGCTTGTGTTCTATCCTTGTTTTCTGTACATATTTTGAGAGAGAGGGCATAATATTCGTTGGTCGATTCTTTACGTTCAAATTTTTTAATTTTCTGATTTTCTAATTTATGCCTTCATTTTAATTCCTTTTTGAGTAATTTTTGATTTTTCATAAAACTATTTCAGCTAATATCATAAACAGTCCTTCATAGGACTATTCTATTTCAGAACACCCTTTAAAAAAATCCAAATCCTTTAAAATGGCCAATTTGAGCGCCCGCGAGTGCGAAGCTATTGTCCGTTGCTACAAGGAATTTTTAAAAGAATCTGATAACTCCAGTAGCAGCATACATCGGGTAGCTCTTGTTTTTGAAGTTTGCACGAGGACCGCAAACAAAGTGCTTGACATGAAAAAAAAAGTAATACCATTCACAGACACTATCAAGACAAGACGAAAATCCATTATCCAGCGGTCAAGTTATGCTTTCAAAGAAGAATTGAATGGGTTAATATTCTCTAACATCAAGAAGAATGAACATTTAACCATCCAAGTTATCTATGAATATGCCAAAAAATATCTGGACTTTTCACACAGTTCTACCAGTCTTTATAGAATAATAAAGTCTATTGGATATTCATTCAAAAAAGTTGATAGAAGAAAAATTCTCATAGAACGTCAACAAATTGTACATTGGAGAATAAGATTTTGTTACAAGTACCTTCAATTATTAAAACCGAATGATACCAAGTTCGTTATTTTGGATGAAACATGGATATACCAAAATGGAAGCCCAGTTCGACAGTGGGTTTTGGAAAATAATCCTAAAGGGGTTCCTTCCAAATTCAAACAGGACGGCAAACGGTTTACCATTGTAAATGCTGGATGCGATGAAGGCTTTTTACCAGGATGCGACTTAATTCTAGACACCAACATTAATGATCGAGATTATCATAAGACTATGAATGGAAACATTTTTTTAAAATGTGTAAAAGAAAAATTGATTCCCACATTAGGATTAATGAATACCAAATGTGTTGTTGTTATGGACAATGCATCTTATCACTCTGTTAAAATCAATAAACCTCCCAATGTATCATAAAGAAAAGAAGTTTTACAGCAGTGGTTAGAAAGCAGAGGTATACCATATGAAAATTCTTACTCAAAAAAGCAACTTTTGGACTTAATAACATCACATGCAGGCCCTGTAGATGAGCTTTTAAAGGCAGCAGGACATGAAGTATTGAGACTACCACCTTTATAACTGTCAATATAATCCAATTGAATTGGCTTGGGCTGACTGCAAAAACTTTTACAACGTGTCCCTTCTCAACTTGATTGTAGTATTAGTTCAATTAATAAAGTCAAAAGCATTTGGCAGGCAGCAATCCAGCAGTGCACCAAGGAAAAGTGGCAAAATGAGAATGAAATCAAAATGGACTGGAGAAAATATATGGGTGTGGACGACATTCATTCTGTCCCCCCATTTATCATAAACGTTGATGAAACTGATGATCTTTCAACTGACCTGAGTAATTATGAAGATGAAGAAGATGCAAGTGGATCTGGAATACAAAGTGCAAGCACAGCAAGTGGATCTGGAATGCATAATATCGACTCGCAAACAACTGAATCCAACTGTTCAGACTCCCAGTCAGGTTGTGAAGCAATCACTCTTATGGTCGTTGATGATACAGACAGTGAATAAATTGAAAAGATGATCTGCAACAATTTTATAAGTTGGCCCAAATTTCAGTGTGACCATTGGGATCTTAAAAACTCTCAGGTACAGTCAAATAGTAAAAAAGTTACTAAAATATTTCCCCAAAAAAATTTCATTTGGATAATTGACAATTTACTAATTGATAAAGCTACCAAGTACTATTTTGTTTGGATATAAGGAGATATTTTGCCCAATTTTGCAACATTTTAACTAATCCTAATATCCATTATGTGCCTGTATTATATCTTTAAACAAACAATTAACTTAAGTTTAATGAACATATATTTCATTTATCAAAGTTAAAAGTGTATACTTACAGGTAAACCTGCTTAGATTTCGAATTTGCAAGAAGTGTAAGAGAGTCCACCTAGTTCCTTTAAACTTTGATAAATTAAGTTTAGTGTAAACGAAAGTTTACTTGGATTATTAATTTCAAGGTATAAACTACGCAATAGGGTTTTAAAGATCCTAGATTTTTATCACCATCTAATTTGGGACACTCTGTATAAATTGAACACTGAGATGGACACTTTTAAAGGAGGACCTTAAGATGTAAATGAGAAGCTTATAATAGAGATAGAAAAAAACTGATGTGGGAGTCAGGAGATCAAATTTGAACAAAAGGATAGTGACAAAAACAGCATTACAATATCTTTTATTCACAAATAAGACATTTTTTGAAGACTTTTTCATTTCAACAGTAGGTCTGTTCTTGTAGCAATCACAAAACAGTTTTCCAGTAACAATCAGGTTCTGGTTGGTTAGTCTCTTAAGTGAATTGAACCAATAATTAATGTTGTCATATTATTATTGGAAACTGATTTCTGACTGATGTTAAAACATACCTTTTATATTCATAGCATCATCACCTTAAATCCTAGCACCTTGCAGACAACAAAGCAATTTTTATGGGCAAATCCAGTAATCTTATTAGTGACATGGTAGGTACTTGCAGGAATAAGTCACAGCCCTGAAAAAACTGTGTGACAAGTCAAATATATGACCTTAATTTGACAGACACATAAGCAGTTGTGTTAAAAAAAAGACAAATGCTAAAACTAGTATCTTTGAGGCTGAAAGATGGAGAATCACACACATACACACCATCACAAATGAAGACATCTAACAAATGATAATATGTTGAAGGAAGCAGTGAACTAGAACCTGAATGAGACAATTACCCAAATATGACAACAATTTTAATTATTACCCACTAATTAAAATTGCGTTTTATTGCGTTTTATAGGTCCACCTCAAGACTCTTTAGAAGACATAATGGGACCATGCCAAAACACAGACACACCCAATTACTCTCACAAGCGACAGAAGCATGTACCAACACACCCGCAACTGCCCCCCCCCCTCCTAACACACTTACAGACACACACATACATTCTAATATAATATGCACACTTATCCTATACAAGATCACATGCACACTTATCCTATCCATACATCCCAACCTATACAAGGGCATAGAGGCCCGGGTGAGTTACCTACCACTGCATTTTGTTGAGCAGAGCAGTAATCATTTATTTACTGTTTTATGTGCTGAGCCATTTCTTTCTCACTTGGAGTCTACAGGCCACCTAAGTACCATGGGCTTCTCAACTATTCCATTGCAATATTTGTTCAGAAAAAGTCCTATGTATATCAACTATATCCTATTATCATAATATTGACAAAGATCCTCAGTGTATTGTTATAGTGATCATATATATGACATTTTAAGGGCTTGTTTAATAGGAATCTAAGTAGTCATCAAGTTGGCTGCAAAAAGTCAAAACAGTTCATCTTTTTCTCTTAACTCTTCAGATATTCCTTCTTTTCTGTCAAGAATTTATATAGACAACGTGGTGACTTTTCTTTTGAACAGGTGGTAATAAATCTGATCTTTTCATTTTGTATAATATTTATGTCAAAGAAACTATTATTTATAGAACTTCTTGATCAGTTACTATGAAGGTGTTTCATAGAGATAGGGTACATAATATTCGAGATAATAGTGATATTGTATTAATTAGCTATACCTATACCTACATTGATGTCTATGAAATAAAAAGTTATTGTGTGTCTCTAAGTGCAGCATTTTCATTTCAAGTGAGTTATATGTAAAACAGTACCAAGGCAAGTACATAGGTGCTTACTTTTCAGACCAAAAATAACTAATGGAAGTTATCTGATTCTTATGTATAGGGTTAGACACCCTATACCTCTCACCTATGTGAGATTGACACACAAGAAAAAAGATTATATTTCTTATCGAGACAAAAATGTTTTAGTCTCTTGTTATTTACTATTTACTAAACACGAAATTTGACTGAACCTAATATAAATATAAACATAAACAGGAAATACCTACCTAAGAATGTATTTACTTACAGTAAACAAAAGTTGCACTTTTCTTTTACTTCTATACACATCAATGAAAAAGCCAAAACTGATCTTACTATGGAGCTTTACACAAGCCATATGACTTGAGATTGGAGAAAATTGGTTCATGAAAAAGTATTTCTTTGTTTTTGAGGCAATCTTAAATTGCCTCAAAAAAAACAAATGAGATATATCACTTCACTTTAGATCCAAAAAATAATCTCAAGCAGCCATAATCTCCAATGTGTGGGGTAGTCACACATGTGATTCTATTATGGAATATGTAGACTGCTACCTTAAATAGGTAGTCTTCTAGGTGAGTCTATTTGGAAGTCTTCAAATCACATAGTTCCAGTTCTTTCCTTTGCACGTATACATACTAGCTTAACATTCATAGTCTAGCTAAGAATATGATTCCTTCCTTGAATGTTATGTTCCACTCTATTCTTTATTACCTACTTGTTTGTCATTAACTATTATTTGCACCAGCCAAAATTTGAGGTAGCTTGAGAGTTAGCATATCAAGTAAAGTTCTAAGGCAGGATAAAACTTCTTCCAAAATGTAATGTTATTTGCATTATTTGCGGTATTTTATCTTTCCTCCTGTTCCTGCAAGGATGAAGCAGGTTTAAATAATCCCGCCACTTTTAGATGACGTTTATCCATCATCGAGTTGACGTACTGAGTACTGACAGCCGACGGAATTCCAAATTGCTCTTAGAGTATTCTTGTGCTTAAATTCATATTCAGGAAACAAAGGACGGGTACATTCCCAGGGCGTAGTAGGGCCATAATCCGAAAATGCATCAAAATGCCATATACCATATATGTCAATCTGACCATTGACTTCTGACTTTGGAAAAAACATGGCGGCACCAATAGAAAACGATACCACCTTACGGCCACACTCTCATTACAGGCACTCTATGCAGGAGTAGCAATGAATTACAATTCACCACTCAGATGTAATATACGAGCTTGCAGAGTGCATTAGTATTGTTATGGTGAGTGGTGGTTGGGAGGCGGGGCGACATTGGAGGTTGTACCTTCGTGACTCGCGGCCTATCCGGGCGCTGCGGCATGGGAACTGTCACGAGTGATTTATTGCTGTATTTATTTAGAACGCAGCTATCTACGACCTTCATTTTTCATCTAAGAATGTTTTAGGCTTTTCTGTGTTTTTAAGATTTTGTATAAAAGGCGAATAGCGCCGCCGTTAGAAGTAGTCTTATTTAATCGAACTATAAGTAAGCTAAAGTACCAAACGATAATTGAAGGCGATAAAGTGTTAAGTAGTGAGTTATTTAGTAGTCGAATTGTACTTGTGTATATCTGTGGAATAAAAAATAGTATTTTCGTGTTAATTCGTTACACTGGAATTATTGAACCCTGAGTTCGCAACAATTGGTCTCAGAAATGCGACTGCAGTGGGAATTTGAGGACTAATATTGCTGAACTGTGAGCGAGTGCTTCATTGCCGGACATTACGTGTTTATGCAAGTGACTAGAAGCCAGTATCAAGCGATGGAGGATCAACTTGCCACCCTGCTCTCACTTATGCAACAACAGAGGGACGAGCAGGAAAAACGTGATCAAGTACAGGTGCGACGTTATCTCGAGCAGAAGGAAGAGCAGAAAAAACAATATCTAGAACAAAAGGAAGAACAGAAACGGTTCAAAGAAGAATTAGTGAACCATCTCGCAGCTAGGGAGAAACAATTGGAAGAAAGAATAATGCAATCCGTCAACCAGAAGGTTCTCGAGCTAGAAAAGAAATCCGGGAACAATTCGAGCCTCCCGATTATGACGGTACTATGGCCTGGGAAATTTATAAAACCCAATTTGAGGCAGCTGCAAAAGCTAATGGCTGGTGCGAGCCCTAGAAAGCTACATCATTAGTGGTAGCCTTCGTGGAAAAGCGCCTGAATGACTCCAATCTTTGTCGGCAGCTGACCAAAGTAATTATGCAGCTTTAGTACACTCTCTGCAACTACGATTTGGAAATGAGCACAAAGAAACCGTGTTCCAGGCCCAGCTGAGGATGAGGCAGCCAAAGTCAGGTAAATCCTTACAAGAATTTGAGGCGGACATAGACAGGCTAATTCACCTGGCATACCCATCAGCCCCTGAATGTTTTCAAACGCAATTTGCCGACGAAAGATTCATTGAAGGAGTCCGCGATAGTGACATGAGATACCACTTACGTCTAGTAAGGCCCAAGAATATCAGCGAGGCACTATTTCGGGCCTTGGAATTCTAGGCGTCACGAGTGTCATCTAGTTCTTCTCCACGTGTAAGAATGACAAGTTGCGATGATGAGAAAGATACGTCTATGGCTGAATCCATGGCAAGTTTACATAACGCGATGAAGGATAAGGTCGTCAATATGCAAGCCCTGTTAGGAAGAATTCCTCGATCAACTAGGTCACGTCAACAGTAACTGCCGTAATAGGGCAAGAAGTCCGTCGCCGTCGTTTAGAAGACCGAGCAGCGACCAAGACCGCCCTAGATTCCAGGAAAAACTAATTCCGGTCAACGTAAGTGGGTAAGCGGTGGCTGGGAGACGGAGTGACATTGGAGGTTGAACCTTCGCAGCACGCGGCCTATCCGGGCGCTGCAGCATGGGAACTGTCACGAGTGAATTATTGCTCTGTTTATTTAGAACGCAGTTATTTATGACCTATATTTTTTCTTCTACGAATGTTCTAGGCTTTTCTGTATTTTTAAGATTTTGTATAAAAAGCGAATAGCGCCTCCGTTAGTGGTAGTCTTATTTAATCAACCTGTAGGTAACCTAAAGTCCCAAACGATAATAGAAGGCTATAAAGTGTTAAGTGGTGAGTTATTAGTAGTGGAATTATACTTGTGTGTATCTGTGGGATAAATAAATAGCTGTTTTCATATTAAATCGTTACACTGGAATTATTGAACCCTGAGTTCGCAACAGTATTCAGTACAATTTAAGGTGTAACATTAAATTGTTATCTGGTTAAAATTGTAAATAAAGAACGAGCTCAAGGTTTGAAATTGACTGACTGACATTTGACAATTGACAATGAGAAGCTGTTAGATTTATTGATAATTTAATCGATTTCATGCGTTAACAAACTTGTTTTTAATGAGAAGTTTTGTTTTACATACATAAATAAAAATGTTAACCATAAAAAAAATTGTAGGAAATTTCAAATTTCCACAAACAGCTGTCAAATCGAAGCTGAAAAAAACGAACAACCTTATTTTTTTTCTGACTTTTTTGCATTTTTTCGAATCGTTTAGGAATAAATTCCAAATAAAATATTTACGAGGAAAATTTTGCGGGTACCTTAAAAATGGCGGCAATATCCGCTTGAATTAAGGTCACATGACGTCTAACGTCAAATCATTGGAAGTTGTCATTCGCCAAATTATGTGCTCTGATGATGAAATTACGTCATGGGTCTCGGCCAAAAACGGGACAATTTTTAGGAAAATATCGCCATTTGTTGCCTCGGGTTTTTTCACTCTTCAGCCACGCACAGTCACTCCGAATCTTAATCAAGAATATGAAGTTTTAGAGCTTCACGAGACCGAGACCGAGGCTTACATACTCTCGGTCTCGAATTTATTATTGAGTCTCGTTAATACCGTCTTAAGGCTTATTACCGAGACTCGTGTAATCTCGGTCTTGGTCTCGTAGTAGCAACTCGAGCCTCGGTCTCGGTCTCCAGAAAAAGGTATTATCTCAAAAAATCTTATTATGTTTGAATTGCATATTCAACAATTTCTCCAACATATTCAACATTTTCTTCTGAATTATTGAGTTATAACGAACAGTTGGCTTCTGTTGGTGGAAGGTAAAAGAGAACATCAAAAAAAGCAAAAAACAGGTGGATTCACTCCCATCGGTGCACTTGTTCTAAAGTTACAGGCGGTCAAACTTGAAAATTGAAAAAAAAGTCGTTAGCCCCCCTCCATATGGTCTCCCAAGCCGGGAGGGGGGGGGCTCTATATGGTCAAGTTCAAAAAAATTTCAGAAACTTTTTTGCTGTATTTGATGGAAATGGCACGTCTGCAATTTACTAGAAAAGTAACAAACTCAATTCTAATGTAATTAACAATTAAAGTAATTTTTTCAAAAAGGCCAAAAACTTGATTTTAAAAGTGCCTAAAAATCGACCACCGAAACTAACGGGCCTAACTCCGAAAATATTGCACTTACGGGACTTCTGTTGGCGACAAGTGAAATGAGACATCAAGAAGAGCAAAAAACAGGTGGATTCACTACAAACGGTCCAGTTGTTCTAAAGTAACAGGGAGTCAAATATGATAATTCAAAAAATGAATAACGTAACATCTCTTCGGTAAATTTAAAAAAAGAATTAGACTTTTTTTTGCTCTTTTTGAACGGAATGGCACGTCTGCAAATCCCTAAGAACGTAACTCAATTCAAATGAAATTTACCCTTAAAATAGTTATTTTTTTTTAAATTAGCCAAAATATCGACTTTAAAAGTAAATGAAAATCGCCCAGCGAAAGGTGGTCTCTCCGAAAATGTTGCCTCTACCGGACTTCTGTTGGCGGGAGGTGAAAGGGGACATTAAGAAGAGCAAAAAACAGTTGGATTCACTCTAATCGGTGCACTCGTTTGAAAGTTACATGCGGTCAAACTGGAAAATTGAGAGAAAAAAGTCGTACTACCCCCCCCCCCCCCTTAGACAAGTTCAAGAAAATTTAGGAAATTTTTCTTTGCTGTTTTTGATCGGAAGGCACATTCACAGGCACACTGCAATTCCCTAAGAATGTAACAAACTCAATTCGAATGAATTTAACGCTTGAAGTAGTTTTTTTTTAAATTTGCCAAAAACTCGGTTTAAAAGTGCCTAAAAATCGGCCACCGAAGGGGCCTAACTCCGAAAATATTGCACCTACGGGACTTCTGTTGAAGGAGAGGGGACAGCAAGAAGAGCAAAAAAAACAGGTGGGCACACTCCAAAAAAGTCCACTCGTCCTAAAGTTACAGGGAGTCCCAGTTGAAAATTGAGAAAAAAGTCGTAACACCCCCCCCCCTCCTTTGGTCAATTTAAAAAAAAATGAGAAATTTTTTTGGTATTTTTCATCGGAATGGCACGTCTGCAATTCCCGAAGAATGTAAAAAACTCAATTCGAATGAACTTTGCCCTTAAAGTAGTGTTTTTTAAATTAACCAAAAGCTCGACTTTAATAGTGCCCAAAAATCACCCATCGAAGGGTCGTCTCTCCGAAAATGTGGCATCTACGGGACTTGTATTGGCGGGAGGTAAAAGAGGACATCGAGAAGAGCAAAAAACAAGTGGATTCACTCCCATCGGTGCCTCGTTCTAAAATTACAGGCGGTCAAACTTGAAAATTGAGAAAAAAGTCGTTATAGCCCCCTCCCCTTTGGTCAAGTTAAAAAAAAAATCAGATTTTTTTTTTGGTGCTGTTGATAGGAATGGCACGTTTGCAATTCACTAAGAACGTAACAAATTCAATCCTAAATATATTAATCATGTAAGTACATTTTTTAAAAATTGGCCAAAAACTCGATTTTGAATGATGACATCAAGAAGAGCAAAAAACAGTTAGATCCACTCCTATCGGTCCACTCCTTTTTAACGTTACAGGCGGTCAAACTTGAAAATTGAGAAAAGGTCATTCTAGCCCCCCCCCCCCCCCCCCCCCTCTTTGGTCAAGTTCAAATAAATTTCAGAACTTTTTTTTTGCTGTTTTTGATGGGAATGGCACGTCTGCAATTCACTAAGAACGTAACAAACTCAATTTTAATGAAATTAACCCTTAAAGTAATTTTTCCAAAAATTGGCGAAAAACTCGACGTTATAAGTGCCTAAAAATCGTCCACCAAAGGGGTCTGGTTTTTAAGATTTAATAGCGGACCATCTATTAAGAACCTTTTGACGAATTGCAACTTTTTTAATTTTGCCTCATTTTTCGTTTTTATTTAGTTTTAAATCTTTTTTTGCCTCACACTCCATTTTAGCCTTCTTCTGCATTTTTAACGCATTTACCTTTTCTCTATATTGTTCTTTTCCAAGTTCTTATTATTTTTCCTTTTTTGGTTTTTCATACATCTTTTGACCGTTTCATATCTGTTGTTTTATATTTATTCATCAAGCTCCACTTCTTTTAATTCTCGCACTGCTTTTGACCTGCTTTGTTATTTGTATGATTAATTTGTATTGTTTCTAATCCGTGATATTTTCCATATTTTTCGCTTCATTTACTATTTTTTTTGAATAGTCATTTTACGTTTTCTATAATTTGAAGAAATTTTTTGATTCATTTTTCAGCCACTTTCCTTTTGATATTTTTTTATTATTTCAACTCATTTTCTTTCCAGTTGCATTCTGTAATATTTTCAGTTTTTTTTTATAATTGTGGCTCAATTGCTCCTTTTTAATTCCTGTATCTTTGATCATTTTTTCTCATTATAATTTTCCGCCAATAAAGTTCCCTTCTTCGTTTTTGTTTTTTTTTATTAAATTTCTTCTCTCTAGTGTTTTTGAGCGTACTATACTGTTTTTTGTTTGAATACATTTCTGCTATTCTTTAAATTTTTAAATTTTAGCTCATTTGCTTTCTCTCTCAATTGCCGTTTTTTTATGTTCTTAAATTTAATTGGCTCTCTTTTGGTTTTTCAAGCACCTTTTCAGCATTTGTAATATTCATATTTTTTTCTTTACTCCTATATTCTCTACTTCTTCTCATACTCCCTTTGACCTACTTTTTATCCTTTTTCTAAATTTAATATATTTTCTTAATTTTCCTTTCTGTTTTCTCTTCAGTGTGAATCGGTTTGCTACCTGTCTTACTTGACAATATTTACCAGATATTCTTCTAATTTATTTGTTATTATTATTGTTATTATATGCTTTATTTAAGAGTTTTTCCATATATACCAGTTTATGGTGTGTTTTTTTTTATTTTGTAAAGTTTTATTCTCTTCTTTGCTTGTTACTGCTTTTAAATGTTCTGGTTAGTATTCTTTGTATATTATTTTATTTTTCTATTTTGTTATTTTACAAGTTTTTATATTATTTCCTGATTTTTAGTATCGGACTATTTCTTATAGAGCTTCACGAGACCGAGACAGAGATCGAGATTTACATAGTCTTTGTGTCGGTCTCAAATATATAATTGAGTCTCGGTCTCGGTCTTGGTCTTGCAGTAGCAACTCGAGTCTCGGTCTCGAAAAAAAAGTAGTATCTCAAAAAATCTTATTATGTTTGAATTGAATATTCAATTTTCTTCTGAATTATTGAGTTATAACGAACAGTTGGCTTCTGTTGGTAGAAGGTAAAAGAGAACATTAAAAAAAGCAAAAAACAGGTGGATTCACTCCCATCGGTGCACTTGTTCTAAAGTCACAGGCGGGCAAACTTGAAAATTAAAAAAAAAGTCGTTATAGGCCCCCCCATAAGGTCAAGTTCAAAAAAATTTCTGAAATTTAAATCAAAATTTTAAATTATTGAGGGTTCTAATTTCCAATGTAGAATCAGGTTAGTTAAGGTTGGTTTAATGTAAAACTGCATTAGACCTGCCCGTAGATTGCCACTGATGCTACTAAACATATTTTTTATAAAAAATATGCGTCCTGTCTTAGCTATCAACACATCTACAAAATTTTATTGAAAATATGGAAATAATTCAAATCAGGTTTTATATTATGAATTCGAATATGCATATCGAAAAAGTGCACATACTGCGAATGGAAAAATTCCTATTTTTTTAGCTTTATTTTGTTGTAGGATGAAGTAATTTAAACCAACTTAAAAATTACCCTTAAAAATTACCCTGTATAGAAATAATACAATACTTTGGAAACACAAACATTTCATAAAGAATTCATTCAAACATCAAAATTTTATGTGCGTTTCGTTTCGTAAACAAACAAAATCTCGTTTTCTATAAAATGAGGAAAATAGAAAACTCAGGTAAGTACTTCTCTAGTACGTACTTAAAGTAAAGTGTCTTTTCGTACTAAGAATAACTATATGCAACGCACTATTATAAGGACCCCTCGCCTGCTGATTATATAATACCTAATCTCTTGCAAACGAATGATATTTTTCGAGACCGAGACTCTCGATTGGCAGTATCGGTCTCGGTCTCTGTTTCGCAGATCGAGACCGAGGACGAGACCTAGACAGCCTCGGTCTCGTTCTTTAAGTCGATGTTAAAGTCTCGGTCTCAATCTCGGTCTCGATCCCAGACCGAGACTTATCTCGTAGCATCGTGAAGCTCTAGCCATTTTGAAGAAAAAGACAGCTACTGAAAATTCCAATAATGCATTTTTTACATATTTTTATCCCCTCTATGATTTTTGAAATTTTTACATTTTCTTGCAAACGTCAGATAGATAACTATCAGATAGAGTAATCAAAACGAAGCTGTCTTTCGTGGTTTTCAAGGAAATAAAAAAAAGTGCAAAATGTGTACCTCATTTTGGAGTCAGCACTGCTGTTGCTATTAAAGCTGGACATTTAGAATTAGCGTAAAATGAAACTTCACTCTTTTAATTTCTTACCTCTTCTTATAGATTGTCGGACAAATCTTTATCAAAACGACATATAAGCTGTAAAAGGCTGCAATGCACGATTTTGGTCTCCAAATTTTAGGTTTTCTGGACGGTTTAAGAGCTCCAAATGCTTCACATGCAAATAATGATTGGTATCATATAAATCTATAGTAATTTATTTGATTCTAGTAGTTATACGATAAATGGAGCATTTATTTCTATTTTAGAACGTATGGAACGACTCAAAACAAAAAGTATTGTGGTAAAAAATGCAGTTAATGCTAACGCAAAAGAACGAAGCGATACTAGAATGTTATATTATAGTGATTTTTAGTAAATAGTGAATTATCATCAGTGGACTATTAAACCTAATTTTTTTATTGAACATAATGTTATTTATTAGTTTCTTAGTCATTAAACTCAATTAGACATTTACTCAGATAGACATTTTAGTCATTAAACTTAATTTTTCATTAAACACACTACACAGCTTTATTTACAACTCAGCAATTGATATTTAAATTGTTTAATTTTCCAAGATTATATCGACTACGTCGCATTTCTCCAACCATAATAGATTGGGTAAATCCAAAATTTACACACGTTTTTTCTCGTATTGTCAAACAAAGCTCTAATCGCGATTATTTGACGTCAAGCTTACTGGAACCATATGTTTTTGTTCTTATCAATTAGGCACGTTAATAATAAAGCCATTTATGTTTTGGATAATGATGATAACTGCAATAATAACAACTTTTTTGACACTTGAGTTATTATGTTTTAATAACCGGGATCAACTGTGACCGATAAGATTTTGATCGTATAATGTTTATTTGGTTTTGAATGAATGTCATTTATCTTTGTGAGGAGAAAGTTAATGCGTATTTAGTTACGTTTATTTATTTTTGAGGATACGTGACATTAATGCAAGTGAGGGATAACTTAGCTCAATCAAAATAACGTTGCAGTCCCCTGTAGAGCCTAAGCTTCGGTTGAGCATGTTCTCAAGTAATAAATGACACTATAATAACCTCTCATCTCTCATTGAATTAGTTTTGATCTAAAGTTAGTATGTAATTATGTTCACTTTTGTAGTTAATTCTCTTTTATCTGTTTTTTTTTAATTATACCAGAAAGGACAGAAAAGTGTCTTCAGGAGCCATTATTACTTGCTTCAGAGGAATCAGAGGCAAATATCTAACATAATGTATGAGCTGATGATAGTGAAAATTCCAGGAATATTTGTGTCCATTGCATAGAAAGTAGAATAAGTAATTTCTCTTCTAGGTAAATTACGAATTTGAACAATAAAACACCGAATTTTAAACAGAACTTGAGCTTTTGAATCTTATACCTACAACGACCGAGCCTACAACATATGGGAAACTAAGCTAACTCTCATCTGCTGGACTTGATATCCAAAAGTCTTTCAGATATTCTTTTATTTATCAACCAATCAAAGTTTTTTTTATCTTCTTTCTAACTAATCGGTCAACTACAAATTTAAATTATTTCACACACGTGTTAGTGAGAAAATTGCCAAAGACGTGTTCACTGTTCACTTCATTACAATCTAAAGACATTTTATATAGGAAGATTTCCTTGTGAATAATTCTGCTTCATGAGAACTGAATTTAATCCTGAATGGACACATTTCGTCGCAATTACATTAGCAAACACGTGGGACACGTGGCAAGCAGGAAGCAAGATCTGGATCAATATAACCACGACTAATCCCCCGGTTCAAACAAACAATTGACAACCTAAATAAATACTTTAAGGGAAGGTTTCGAAGCCGTTCGTTGCCCTGCTAACTGCGAAGGAAGAAAATGGCATGCAAACGCCATCTCAGAAGTGAAAAACCTAATAAAACTTAATCTAGCATCAATTCCGTGACAATGGCACCGGGGGAAACTTCCGTTGTTTGTCTCGTCCCAAAAAGGAAATGAGCTCGGATAGAAAATCACCGGGGACAAGACGCAAAGAGCTGTATAAATATGTAGGGTAACACATTTGTAAGTGGAAAGGGGTAGAAGGCGCGAACTGATATGATATACAGTAATAAACACAACGCTGCTGTTTGTCTGAACGCTGAAAACTTTGGAATATAAAGGAGTCACAAATTTTTCCGACTGATAATTTCCGAGTATAAAATAACTCCTTTGCCATTTTATTCTCTAACAGATGTATAACTAAAGAAAGTTTTCCTTCAGATGGGTACTTTAAATCTGGAGTTTAAAATTTGAGCTTAAAGCATATAACAGGCCCAAATGACCAAGTGGGTGCCAAATAGTTCATTAGAGTCGCTGAGAGCAAAAATCTTGAAAATGAAGGTTCTGCATATTACTATTAACATCCTACAAATCATAAACAAGTATTTGTAGACAAAATTTTACTATACTTTAAGTACCAGTTAAGTTTAGGAGGAAATAGTCAAATATTCCTGATGTAAAGGCGAAGGCGCCAACTGTTCGGTCTAGTGGTCCTTCGAATTGACCAAAATTTCTGTGCATCATGAAAAACCGGAAAAATTATGTTGGATGGAAAACATTCACTATCTTAATCTTTTTAACTTCACGACGTTTGAACTCAAATTCGTCACTGTAACCACCAATTGGTTCTGATGCCTGTTCTATTACTTCTTTTGAATCATCGTTTTTGATCATTGAACCGCCGTCTTAACCTCTGGCTTCGACTATAATTTAATTTTAGTGGCTTACTAAAAGTTCAACTAGATAAACATGAAAATCAATTAAAAGAGTAAATGGCAGTAATTGCAGGGCTCTGTCAACGCGCGACCTCGCGGGACGGCCTTTAAACTTTGCAGTTCAGCATCCTTGGTGGGCCAATTTAGATAAAAGTATTTTCCAAGTCCGTCGACTGGAAATTTTTCCCTAGCCCGGAAGCAAACGACTGGAAAGCCATTTGCCATTTTTTCCTTTTCGCGCGAGTTGGTCCTTTGTTGCGGCACTCTTTTGTGGGTCGTTTGCCGGACGCCCGAACTGACCCCGGCCAATGTCAAAAAGTCAAAGATTTCGAAAACATCTCGCACTTTGCTTTACGGTTATTTACCAATTCTTCATGTGTGTTAACTGCTAAGGTGTTTACACTACGAGAGCGTGTTTATCCACGAGTCGCCCGTAAATATATAACAAGTAAATATGACCATTCATCAGGCCACTAATTTTAAATTTGCGATTGTTTTGATTTGCATTTTCTTGGCTTTTGGGAACAGTGACAATGACCTAACCACCAACAGTGTTGATTCATATATTAATAGTTAATTACTTAAGAAGTGCGAAAAGTGACACTTTATCCCGCGTTAATTGCACACTTTCTGTACGTGTCGGTGTACATAGGACTTTAAACGCAGAGTACTTTAAAGTTTCAAAGGAAAATGAACTATGCTAGGGCAAGTAATATACGTTTCGGCCTCTCCATTGCATTCTCAGTTCGTCTCCACCACTAACTAGATAAACAAACATTGAGAGATTACTAAGGTTGGTTTGAGGTAACAAAAGTCTCTCATTCTGCTGTTCTACAAGCATCACTATAGTCCGCTTTCTCCCAGGTCCCCCCCTTTTTTCCTTAGTCAATAGCTCTAGAATACCTCTGCTCCCAAAAGTCTATTAATATTTCCACTTTTAAAAATGATGAATCAGAATAATCAATTTGATCTATAATGGTGTAGCAAATTTATTGGATAAATTTTTTAAATTGAACTTTTATTCACACTTATTAAGTATTAATGTACGGGGTGTTCATTATAAAACTTAATCTACTTGGCTGTGAAATGTCGAAAGAAAAGAATGGAGAAACAAAAGTCCATTTATTTTTATTATGTCATCCTTTTCTGTCAAAATTTCATAGCATTCAGCTTCATCTAGCATGCTAGATGAAGTTTTATAATGAACACCCCGTACTTCTTTATCTAATTCTACATTTTTTTGTGACATCGCACTGTCTATTTTTCAAGGTGGTCTGTGATGCTTTTTGATGTAATGTGGTAGATGAGGTCTGTGTCAGACTGAGGATCGAAGACGAAGGTATGATTTTCTCCTTTTAGATGATTCTCAAAATATGAAATAGATTTTTTGCAATTCGTTTCGTCCGCCCGGAGGGGGGGGGGGACTCCATCAGTTTGGCAGAATAAGCACAAGTGCTTTATACGCCAGGACACTGGCTTATATTTGAAGACAACTTCGGCGAAAAAAAGATGTTATGAAGGATTTCTGCTAATGCTGCCATCTGTGAGCCAGTAGGTCAATGTTGAGTTATAAAGAGCGCTACAGATTCATCAACGTGCTCTTGTATTTGCAATTTAAAGAATCGATGATTCTTCCAAGGTAGAATAATCGCGGCAATTTAGGTTTTGGCAAATGTGTAAATTTACCTTTAAGTTAACAACAACATGAGATTTTTTAAGCAGTTTTTATTAATTTGAAAATCTTGCATTAGGCTTGTAGCTTGTACACGATCACAATATTGACGTGATCCATAAGGGATGAAATACAAAAAAAATCAGTACTCACCTAAAGCAATTCAGCATGCAGTGGGTATGTCCAGGTTCATCTAAAAAGATTAAAAAAGTGTTATATAATGTAGCACAAATAAAAGCAAACTTGTGCATTAAAGAAACGTGGTCATTAGTTTCAAAATTGTTAGCAAATTAAAAAGTACTGTCACTTTAAGAACGTCAGGAAAGAATAGTAATGATTCATTAATAAGACAACATGCCAGCTAGGAGTTGAGAGAAAAAGATGAAGTAATAACATGCAATCTAATTTTATTCTCATCTTTCAAAAATTCATAGTCTCATAATATATTGTAACCGTGTTACTTTGGAGATGTTATATTTTGCCGCCCTATGCAATTTCCAAATATATCTCGGGCGCCACCCCCTATAGGTTTTAAGTGGTAGAGGGGCCACAAATGCCTTTCGGGTAAGCTTTTAGACAGTGGAGAAATAATGTCCAGAATTCGGGGTTCCGCTATTGAGTTTAGAGCCCAAAAGAATAATGCAACTAGTGGTACATATTAATTACCAATTTAATTAAAATCACCAAATACAGTGAGTACGGTAATACGAAACTAAACTTTTAAAACAACTAAGTAATTTATAGATCCACTACTGGCGGTTCATGAAACGAAATTTACGGGCACATCTACGGTTTATCGAGAGGTTCAGATTTGGGGTTCAGTAAAATATGAGGTGATATTTAGCAGTCGGTAAGTATTATTGTGAGGTTAATGTTCGTATAAAAATGGGGCTCGATAATCACCAGGGCTTCAAAGACTATAGGAAGAGGTCCAGTAAACACCTAGACCAAAGAATAGAAGGGGCCCAGTAAGCACCAGGGCATAGAAACTAAAAGGGGCTCAGTAAACACCAAAGCCAGAAAGAGAAAAGGGGCCCAGTAAACACCAAAGCCAGAAAGAGAAAAAAAAAGGGGCTCAGTAAACACCAAAGCCAGAAAGAGAAAAAGGGGCCCAGTAAACACCAAAGCCAGAAAGAGAAAAGGGGCCCAGTAAACACCAAAGCCAGAAAGAGAAAAGGGGCCCAGTAAACACCAAAGCCAGAAAGAGAAAAAGAGGCTCAGTAAACACCAAAGCCAGAAAGAGAAAAGGGGCCCAGTAAACACCAAAGCCAGAAAGAGAAAAAGAGGCTCAGTAAACACCAAAGCCAGAAAGAGAAAAGGGGCCCAGTGAGTACCAAGGCACAGAGTAGTGAATGAAAGTGAGTGTATGAATGAAAGTGAGTGTATACAGTATTATTTGGTTTACAATTTCGGATCTCAAATTGGGGCTCTTTTGTTATCGATTCGGTATTTTTCAGATGTTGACTCGAGGACTGCTGGCGATCGAAACCCCTCTACGGTTTTTAAATTTAGATCTTGACTCTTTAAGAGTCGGAGCCAGTATCCATGAAAACTGTCATGCGGCCGTCTTTTATAGCTGAACAACAACACCCTTCGATTCTCCCCTGGGATCCAAGTGCAGGTCCCGAGATCAAAGGTGTTAGTTTCATACGAGGTTCACCGAAAATACTTTACATTAGATATTAGCATCTCCTATTAACCAAAAACTGTTAACCTCGTATGTTTAACTTGACACCGGATTATTTACGTTCCGAAATACAGTCCAGGTTTAGTTTTATCTCACAATTAATTTGTCATCCCCTAGAACTGATAAAGAAAATTAGTAACTTCGTTACAATATACCCTACTTTCCATGGAACTGGATGACTGGATAAGATATCTTTCTCCCTCGCCCCTTTCTCTTTCGTTTTCCTCATTTGATAAAAACTCTCTCCTCCTCCATCAGTCTACTGAGATTCGTCTGATGCAGCCTTGTCGAAAATACTTTTATTTCATGATATACAAACTAAATTCATATATAAAGAATGTTCAAAAAAGTCTCCAATTCTTTCTGAATCTCTCTCCCTCCCTGAGATGAAAGGATGCAGTAACAAAGGTACAATTATATTCTACCTCATTAATGGAAATAATCAATGAAGTAGAATAAAATGGAGAAACGTTTTAGCAATAGGACTCACAAAAATGGAGGCGATATCGGGATGAAGTGACATCTTAGCACATTGTCATTAGACGTGAAACACATTGGACATGAAAACTTTTCAACAAAGGATACACAATTATGAACAACATAATATATGTATAGCAGGTGCAGGACATTAAAACCCTATATCCTCAGATGAGAACGCCGACATTTCGACTGTATTTTATAATTTTTCAATGCTACCTTCTTTGAAAAAAGGTGGTCAAAATAACGATTATAGCGTTAGGTCAAATGCTCTTGACCACTACTGACTGAAGAGGGTGGCCCCTTATTGATGGATTTATAGGATATTGATAAAACCTTAATAGATAGGCGAACTCTGATTACAAATTCTCGATTCCCATTTTCATGATAAACTTATATATCATTATTTCCCAAACAGCTTGATTCGTTTTTCTTGTTTTTTTTTTTTCGAAAAAATTGCATATTTCACATGGCGTTGAATCTCAGTTGTTATAGGAAATAGAACAAAAAGTAAAATATAAATGTTTTAGAGTTTTTTATAGGTAGTTTAACGGTGTAGCAGTGATTTTTTTACTGATATCGATTTTTTAAGTTATGATATAGTCAAGTTTTTTTAAATGGGACACCATGTATATTACTAGTTGTTTTATGACTTTTTTTAGCTGTTTCGAGTGAGGTAAAGTTTTACACCTTCATCTCTAGTGGTTTTCGAAGAATTAATAAAAATCTAATTTTTCCCATAAGCAATAATATGTTAGAAAAATACTGATAATCTCGTTTTATTTTATTAGATTGCTTGCTTTTATTGGATTTGCTATTGTGTGCTGACTCTTTCTAACACATTACCCCTTACGGGAAAAATCAGTTTTTTAATTAATTCTTCGAAAACGACTAGAGGTAAAGGTATAAAACTTTACATCATTCGAATCGGCTAAAAAACAGCAATCAAACGAACTAATAATACACAGGGTGTCACATTAAAAAAAACTAACTTTATATCATAACTTAAAAATCGCTGTCAATAAAAAATTATAAACTGCTCCGCTAAATATCATACGAGAAACTCTAAAATATTTGTATGTGTTTTTTTGTTCTATTTCCTGTAATAACTAAGATACATTGCCATGTCAAAAGTGTACCTTCTTCCAATCAAAAAACTGAACCAATTTTAACAAATTGCTGACAATTATGTGCTCTCTCCCATTATGTCATACCTTACTGACTACCATTACACCATCCTTTTATTTCAAAAATTCAAAGCTCACCTGATGGTGTTTTTATTCGGAAACAAGACGACGTCACAAGTAACTTACGTCGCATAGACGACGTCACAAGTAACCGTTTTGCATTTGACCAACAAATAACAAGCCTTTTCGAAAACTGCATTATAATATACCGGGTGTCCAGAAGAACCCTGGATATAGGAGATTAACATGGGAAATCGGGTTTTATTTTGTTGCGCCTGTACTGTTATTTGATTGAAAAACTTTTAAGAGTAAAGTTGTAGAGCTTATGGTCAGCTATCATCCTGTAATTTTTTTAATACCTCAGTTTTGGCTGTTTTTTGTAAAAACGCCTCGAAAAGTGCATGAATTTGAATGTGGCGCGTCACCCCCGCCGTGCATGTGCAGTGTCGCCAGCTATGGAAATATCGGATTTGTGGTTGCAGCCCTTCTTCCAAAAATTTTTCTGGGGAAATTCTCATTCTGTTGGTAACAACGGCATCGCCATTAAAATTTAAGAGCCGACATGGCGCTTATGTTCTATCCTTATTTTCTGTACATATTTTGAGAGAGAGAGCAATATTCGTTGGTCGATTCGTTACGTTCAAATTTTTAAATGTTTTGGTTTTCTAATTTATGCCCTCATTTAATTTTTTTTTGAGCAATTTTTGATTTTTCATAAAACTACTACAGCTAATATCATAAACAGTCCTTCATAGGACTATTCTATTTCTTAACATTTAGAAATTCTTTCAAATGGCCAATTTGAGCCACCGCGAGGGCGAAGCTATTGTCCGTTATGCTACAAGAAATTTTTAAAAGAATCAGATAACTCGAGTAGCAGCATGCATCGGGCAGCTCTTGTTTTTCAAGTTTGCACTAAGACCATAAGCAAAGTGCTTGACATGAAAAAAAAGAAATACCATTCGCAGACACTATCAGGACAAGACGAAAATCCATTATCCAGCGGTCAAGTTACGCTTTCAAAGAAGTATTGAATGGTTTTATATTCTCTAAGATCAAGAAGAATGAACATTTGACCATGCAAGTTATCTATGAATATGCCAAAGAATATCTGGACTTTTCACACAGTTCTACCAGACTTTAGAGAATAATAAAGTCTATTGGATATTCATTAAAAAAAGTTGATAGAAGAAAAATTCTCATAGAATGTCAACAAATTGTATATTGGAGAATAAGATTTTGCTACAAGTACCTTCAATTATTAAAAAGGAATGATACTAAATTCGTTTTTTTTTTTTATGAAACATAGATATACCAAAATGGAATAATCCTAAAGGGGTTCCTTCCAAATTCAAACAGGAAGACAAACAGTTTACCATTGTAAATGCTATATATGATAGGCCGGATACGACTTAATTCTAGACACCAACATAAATGATCGGGATTATCTTAAGACCATGAATGGAGAAATTTTTTAAAATGGTTATTTGGAATGGAATTTTATCACTCTGTTAAAATTAATAAACCTCCAAATGTATCTGCAAAAAAAGTTTTACAGCAGTGGCTAGAAAGCAGGAGATATACCATATGAAAAATCTTACTCAAAAAAACGACTTTTGGACTTAATAACATCACATGCAGGCCCTGACTATAAAATATGAAGTAGGTGAGCTTTTAAAGAATGCAAGACATATAGTGTTGAGATTACCACCTTATAACTGTCAATATAATCCAATTGAATTGGCTTGGGCTGACTGCAAAAACTTTTACAACCAACTTGTTCCTTCTCAACTTGATTGTAGTATTAGTTCAATTAATACTCAAAAACATTTGGCAGGCAGCGATCCAGCAGTGCACCAAGGAAAGGTGGCAAAATTTCATCAATCACACAGAGAATGAAATCAAAATGGACTGGAGAAAATATGGATGACATTGATTCTGTCCCACCATTTATCATAAACGTTGATGAAACTGATTCTTCTGACACTGATGATTTTTCAACTGACCTAAGTAATTATAAAGATGAAGAAGATGCAAGTGGATCTGGAATACAAAGTGCAAGCACAGCAAGTGGATCTGGAATGCATAATATCGACTCGCAAACAACTGAATCCAACTGTTCAGACTACCAGTCAGGTTGTGTAGAAATTACTCTTATGGTCGTTGATAAAACAGACAGTGAATAAATTGAAAAGATGCTCTGCAACAATTTTATAAGGTGGCCCAAATTTCAGTGTGACTATTGAAAGTTGACAGTGAAATTATTTCCCCAACAAAATGCCATTTGGATAATTGACAATTTACTATTTGATAAAGCTACCAAGTACTATTTTGTTTGGATATAAGGAGATAATTTGCCCAATTTTGACACATTTTAACTAATCCTTGCATCCATTACGTGCCTGATTATATCTTTAAATAAACAATTAACTTAAGTTTCATGTACATATATTTCATTTATCAAAGTTTAAAGTTTACTTACAGTAAACCTGCTCAGATTTCTAATTTGCAAGAAGTATAAATGAGTCCACCTAGTTCCTTTAAACTTTGATAAATTAAGTTTAGTGTAAATGAAAGTTCACTTTGATTGTTAATTTCAATGTATAAACTAGGCATTAGGGTTTTGAAGTTCCTAGATTTTTATCACCATTTAGTTTGGGACAGTCTGTAAAGATTGAACACTGAGATGGACACTTTTAAAGAAGGACCTTAAGATATAAATGAGGAGCTTATAATAGAGATAGAAAAAAACTGATGTGGAGGTCAGGAGCTCAAATTTGAAGAAAAGGATAATGACAAAAGCATCATTACAATATCTTTTATTCACAAATAAGACATTTTTTGGAGACTTTTTCATTTCAACAGTAGGTCTGTTCTTGTAGCAATCACAAAACAGTTTTCCAGTAACAATCAGGTTCTGATTGGTTAGTCTCTTAAGTGAGTTGAACCAGTAATTAATGTTTTCATATTATTATTGGAAACTGGTTTCTGACTGATGTTAAAACAGACCTTTTATATTGATAGCATCATCAGCTTACATCCTAGCACCTTGCAGACAACAAAGCATTTTTATGGCCAAATCCAGTAATCTTATTTCTGACGCGGTACTTGCAGGAGTAAGGCACCGCCCTGAAGAAACTGTGTGACGAGTCAAATATAGGTATGACCTTAATTTGACACACGCATAGGCAATTGTCTTAAAGAAATGCTAAAACTAGTATCTTTGAGGCCGAAAGATGGAGAATCACACACATACAACAATCACAGTGAAGAAGACAATGGGACCATGCCAAATCACACAGACACACCCATTTACTCTCACAAGCATATACCAACACACACTGCAACTCCCCCCCCCCCCCTTCCTAACATACACACACACATACTAACATAATATGCACACTTACTCCCTCCCAACCTATACAAGGGCATAGACGCCCGTGTGAGTGACCTACCACTGCAATTTGTTGAGCAGAGCAGTAATCATTTATTAATTGTTTTATGTGCTGAGCCACCCCTATCTCACTTGAAGTCAACAGGCCACCTAAGTAGCATGGGCTTCTCAACTATTCCATTGCAATATTTGTTCAGAAAAAATCCTATGTATATCAACTATTATCATAACATTGACAAAGCTCCTCAATGTATTGTTATCGTCAAATATAGTGATCATATATAGGACATTTTAAGGGCTTGTTTAATAGGAATGTAAGTAGTCATCAAGTTGGCTGCAAAAAGTCAAAACAGTTCATCCTTTTCTTTTAACTTTTCAGATACCTATTCTTTTCTGTCAAGAATTTATATAACCAACTTGATGACTTTTCTATTGAACAGGTGCTAATAAATCTGATCATTTCATTATGTATAATATTTACTTATTTAAAAGAAAATATTATTTGTAGAACTACTTGATCAATTACTACTAAGGTGTTTCATAGAGATAGGGTACATAATATTTGAGATAATAGTGATATTGTACTAATAAGCTATACCTACTTTGATGTCTATGAAATAAAAAGTTATTGTGACTGGTGACTGCTAAGTGCAGCATTTTCATTTCAAGTTATATGTAAAACAGTACCAAGGCAAGTACATACTTACTTTTCAGACAGAACATAACTAACGGAAGTTATCTGATTCTTATGTATAAGGTTAGACCTATGTGAGATTGAAACATTGGTTAAATTAGGTACTTATGAGATATAATTGAAACATTTTGTCCTAAGAAAAAAGATATATTTCTTATTGAGACAAAAATGTTTAAGTCTATTGTTATTTCGTAAATATGAAATTTGACTAAACCTAATAAAATCATAAACATAAACAGGAAATACCTACCTAATAATGCATTTACTTATAGTAAACAAAAATTATACTTTTATTTTAGCTCTGCACACATCAATGAAAAAGCCAAATTTAATCTTACTATGGAGCTTTACACAAGCCATATAACCTGAGATAAAATTGGTTGATGAAAAAGTCTTTCTTTGTTTTTGAGGCATTCTTCAATTGCCTATATATCACTTCACTTTTAAGATCCAAAAAGTAATCTCAAGCAGCCAAAATCTCCAATGTACCTGGGTAGTCACAAATGTGATTCTATTAAGGAATATGTAGACTGCTAAAATAGTCTTCTGAGTGAATCTATTTGGAAGTCTTCAAGTCACATGGCTCCAGTTCTTTCCTTTGCATGTATACATACTAATTTAACATTCATAGTCTAGCTAACAATATGATACCTTTCTTGAATGTTATGTTCCACTCTATTCTTTACTACCTACTTGTTTGTCATTAACTATTATTTGCACCAGCCAAAATTTGAGGTAGCTTGAGAGTTAGCATATCAAGTAAAGTTCTAAGGCAGGATAAAACTTCTTCCAAAATGTAATGTTATTTGCATTATTTGCAGTATTTTATCTTTCCTCCTGTTCCTGCAAGGATGAAGCAGGTTTAAATAAAAAAAAGGTACTCTGGCCTCTATGTTTATCCCCTTTTGTAACAAGCATTTTTTGATATGGTTTTGGCTCATGCTGTGAATTGTAAACGTAGTTCTGGGTGGTTGTTACTCAACTATTTGGTCACTATACTTTTCTCACATTAGGAACAATAGGAACGCAGAATAATAACTGGATTTAAAAAAAAATTGTAAATATTTACCAAAACACAAATTTTGAGGTTAAAACGGTGTTGTTATGAATTTAAGGTCGCTTCGCACCAATCTCCGATCTAGTAACTTTTCTAGTAATCTTTCAATTGTTTTTTTAATGTGGTGGCTAGATGAATGTCTTCCTGAAAACGACATATAAAATGTTTGTTTTTATAAAATGTGGTTCGATCTTAGAAAATGTAAACCAGATGAAGTAGGATACGACGCCGGCGTCTGTTACCAGTTTGCTCCAATCTGTCAAGTGTGAAAATGCCAGTGACGTAGCATTGGTATTGTAGAGTTATTTGAAATAATTTAATTGTTGCTGAAAAACGCCATTATCTGTTTACCTGTGAAACGTAACTCCAGGCTCCTTTCTATAGCTTCTGCTTTTAAAACCGTAATCTGCACATCCCACCATTGCAAACAACACAATTATTTATAATATTAAAGACTTGCAAAATGCAATTTATTGCAGAAAAACACATAGCCAACGAAATGTTTGGTTTTCGCCTTAGACATGGCGTCTCATCATTTTTGATAACAGCTGCCCATATAGCGGAGAATTGAGGGCGTGGATTCCCTTTAAGTTTACATTTTCTGAGGGTTCGATATTATGGCCTGCTATGCCCCTGGTCTGCAAATACACAGCGTCTTCGGGTAGCTCCTCTCGTGAGCTCTGAGAAGGGAGAACCACATCGGTCCTAATGTGCATCGGTCCTAATGCCAGAAATGGCAGAATAACACATGTCAAAGATGTCATTCTCATCAGCTGTTTCATTCATTATATTTTTGTTGTGGTTGTTTTAAAACAATTGATGGAATAATACTTAAGTAATGTTCTGACTTATGGACGAAGTATGTAGTATTTCCATTCCAGATTCTGTACTGCAACATTTGCAAGAACCGCAAGGGTATTCCACATGTTTCCAGATGAGCTAGCAGCTGTATTGAATTGGTAGACTCAAATAATTGTTGCAATGAGAATATTTTCAACAACTTGATACTTATACAAGATACAAGCATTCAAAGACTGAAGGCACATCAAAATGGGAGATGAAAATTCTTCTTAAAAGAGATGTTCAAACTCCGTTCTTTTATTAAAATAAGGATAAATGTAAGAAAAGAATATTAGAGAGCAGTAATGAGAAAGATCAAATAGCATGATTTATTTGAATTTACAATGGTATTCCAAGCAAATTGGTATTAGGTACAATTTTAAACATGAGATAAACTAAAATCTCTGAGTTGTTAGCAATCAAGTTAATCTGATAAGTTTATGAAAAATTGAAAACATTGAATACCTCCAAAAGTCTTGCATAAGTATCAGTTTACTGTTTAGTTGAGTATCTGAATCTGACAGTCAGTATATATTATTGACCGAGTTATTGGCCTACTGAAAGTTGTAACTTGGGACTAAATATTCAATGCAAGAAGTAATGCAAAGTGTCATTCATTTTATAACAGGTAAGTAGTATATTAATTAATCTGACACAGTAGGTAGTTCCATTTTCATTATTTATTATTTCAAGCAGTTTGATGGATAGGCTAACTCTAATAGGATATTCCACTGGGATCCTGAGTTGAATGTACCTATAGGTGGTTGGTATTATAATACATGACCCACCTACCAAGGACAGTTTAACACTGTTTTCGAGTTCTCATTGAGAAAACAAAGGATGGGAATACTCTCAAAGGGCTTTAGAGCTGCCACCTGAAAACCTTGTATTATTGTATTATGTGCCCACCTGACCAATATACGCTTGGTGATTGTTAATGAGTAACCAAAAATTTAGCTGTGTTCCATACTTGATCATCATGCAGCTTGTACCTACCTATATAGTTACCTACAGTGTTGCATATTACCCAGCATTTTACTCAAAGAGACACCCTTCAAGTGCCTATATGAGTGATAATTTAGGTGGAGCTTCTTATTATTGCCAACTGAGAGTTCGAGTCATAAATGCCATTTAGGCTGACATGTCTCAGCGAATGCAAATCATCAGCTAAGTCAGTACCTGCTGCTAAAACTCAGGACATTGATGCTGACCTAATCTGTGACACTCAAAGGCCTTCATTCAAAAGAATCACTTAAGGGCCTAATAATTTGTGGAGGTTAAGAGTAGGTAGTTATCCTTTAGCATCCCAGATTTAACTCGCATGACTGGTATACAGTTTCAGGCAACCTCTGTCATGCTACTCAATATACATACCACTCATCTTGAGAGTAGATTTTAAGAAAATGTAAGTTTGATAAGGAACCCTTGACAGAGACATTTCCCTCTCCCTTCTTTCTAAAAAGCTACAGTCTGAGGGATAGTCAGCATCTGAGCCCAACAAGTTTCACAAAGCTGAGTCCATCAGAGTTGATGTGCATAGAAACCCTGGAGTTTGATGATTACCCCTATGAGTGTTGTAGGTCTATACATTTAGAAAATGTATAGGTTTTTATGATATGGTCTCTGTTAATTTTTTTTTTGTAAATGGAGAATATTACAAGGTTAGAATCTTAAATGTCTTATTTTAATGCTTAAAACCTTGAATTCTTAAATTTTAGAATCAAAATGTATTGCTATAATTCATTGTTCTTGATGTTCAGAAGATGTTCAGGACTAGTTTGGAAATTGAAGCTGTCTATGAAAACAGCCCAATTTCTATTGTATAGTTCCTCCTGGCAAAGATTAAGTGGGTAATAGTATAGTTCTTAAAATATTATTATTGTGTGTGTATGTATAGACATACATATTATACGGCCTTACTATATATACCACATAGCACACATATATATCCTATGACTATATACAAAACATCCATTTTGTATAAGTATATTCAGCTAAATATGCCCTGCAGAAAAGTGATTATATGTACTATCTGCATATTCCCTTGATGTACTTTTGGCCACTGGGTCCTAAACATGCAGAATATATGCATCTTCGGATAATAGACAAAATGAGATTTAGTGTAGATGAATAGTAACCTTAATAAGTGAAACAAAAAAGATATCTAGATAGCCAAGATGCAGCACATCGTTACACGCGCAGGTGCATTGCAGGTTTGCTGGAGACTTCCTCGCAAAATATAAATATGGACATAGACTAGACCCAGTTTAATAAGCTAGCTACTGTTATTAATTTTAATAAACTAATTATTTTACCAAATTTCAACCCTTATCAGATATCCTCCTTTTTTAATAGAAAAATTATAGGTCTGATTCAATTACTGTATGGTCACGTTGTGTATTTAGTGATTAAAAAAAAGATAGATTTCCGATACGTACTTGTAAAGCAGAAATTCAGTAAAGTAATAGTTAGGTTACTAAGTTAAACGAAAAATATCCAGCTTTATATGTTGTCAGGAAAAAGTGACCAGTTTATGCTGTTAAGATAAGCAAAGCCTCAACGCTTTAAGAAATATTTAATATTTTCTAATGGAGACGATTCATTCCTTTGTTGGAGGATGACAGGTACACACAGTTAGTTATTCACTACCGATATGGCAAAACAACATTTAATTTTTCTTTACTAGTTTTATCAGTTTTAGTACAGTTTAATATTCTTATAATAATAAAAACACTGTCGAAAGATAGTGGGATAGTACGTCGATGGTAATACTACGAAATAGTAAATATAGTAAGAACATATGTTTGACATTCCTATTCATTAACTCCTGAAATGTCATCAATGTCACTTGTCTATTTTTAGGACAAAAAAACATTAGGACAAATGCAGCCATCTCTCTGAGAGTATTCCCATCCTCTGTTTTCTCAATAAGAGTGTAAGGATGCTAATAGTCTCGGAGCGGTCTAGAGCAGCCACCCGAAAACGCTGTAAAATTTCATGTTTTGGTTATGTTACTTCTGTCAGTTGACGTCATTTCTTGAAATAATCATCAGCAAAATACTGAAATAATGGAAGATAGCAGCCAATACGTCAATGACACCACGTACAAGCTGATCTACGATTACAACAACGGCGACCGCAAGAAGATCGACTACGAGAAGACGCTGAAGAGCATCTACACTTTGCTGGGGAAGGAAATTCCCAATCAAGTGCTGGTTTATTTGCTGACTCTGGTGGATATGCCCCTGGACTTGGCAGAGTCTGACGACACGCAGCTGAAGCCCGTCATCGCCAAGATCAAAACGTCGGAGGAAATGCAGAAAACGCAAAATTGCTTGACAGATACTATTAAGCCGCACTTGGAAGAGTGCGGTAAACCAGAAAAAAGCAAAGATGATGAAGCACCTAACCCCAGAGAGATTTTCAGCAAACTGGCGGTAAAACACAGTAGTCGGAGGAAAGCTGTAGCTCCAATGGAAAAAGTTGACGATTCTCGAACCAATAAAATGTTCAGTCTACTGGATCTTGCGGCCAAATCCGTGGTGAAGAACCAATGGAAACTGAAGAGGGTTTATCAGAGAAAATTCAAGAAAGCTTGGAAGATGATCAACTCCCATCAGTGCAAAGGGACGAGCCTTGAACAATGCTATTCAGCTTTGAGGGACTTGAAAAAAAAGCGAAAACTGTTAAGGGGTATTGAGAAACAAAAGATCACTAAAAAAGTTGTAGCAGAACTCTATCAGGACGTGGATATATTCCTGAAGGAAAAGCACATGTACGAGGCAGTGAATGTTGATTTGTTGGAAGGCATTGAGGATATGTTCAATAAAGATTAAGTTAGTTTCGTTTTGAGATTTGGAAATAAATTTGCTTGAATGTATGTTTATTATTTACTGTATTGGTACGGATGGTAAAAAAGAAAGTGAGCTGGTTGGAGATTGGTTTAATAGTTTTGGAAACAGTGGTCAGTTTTTAAACAATTTGAAAATTTGCTTTTGTGGTTATATTAAGTATGAAGTTGCTGTTTTTTTTTTTTTAATTGACAACCAAGATAGCATCAAATTAAGTAGTTTCAAGCCAAAAAATTGCGGATGATTCATATTTGTGTTCAAAATATTAAAAAAATAGCATAAATAATAATAGATCATAACCAGCAGGCGAATATGCAACGTGTGGGGCATGTTGGTTAAGTTAGTTCAGTTTTATTTTTCCTTTGATTAGGTTAGTTCAGGTTAGTTCAGTTCTGTTTTTCCCTTGGTTATGTTAGTTCAGGATAGTTCAGTTCTATTTTTCCTTTGATTAGGTTATTCCAGTTTTGTTTTTCCTTTGGTTACTTCAGTTCTGCTTTTTCTTTCGTTAGGTTAGTTCAGTTATGTTTTACTTTGGTCAAGTTAGTTCAACTTTATCACTCCTTTCAAGCGGCCCGTAAAAATCGCCCCTGGGCCATAGCACAGGGGCCCTTCAGGGCCTCTGCGAATCTTCCGCAATTTTTTTTTTGTTTAAAATTGTTGATTCGATGCATGATGCATGTACGACTTGCATATAATAGGCATCATTAGCTCAAGTGAATTGCGCCACTCGCTATGCTAGTGGGCTCAAACGACACCTTTGATGGGCTATATTATATGCTTATTGGATAATATACTATTGCCACTTCTTACCGCTACATGGTAGCAATTTGTTCCATTGTCATCACCTGTCACATAATCAGAGTATATTGAAAATACAAATTGCAAACTACCTTTATGTACAACTTTTACATTTCTAAAAAAATATTTTTTTAAGCATGCAGGAAATAAGAAGTCTATTTCAGAGTGATTCAGTTTTGCAATTTTCTCTCATCCCCTTTAAGCGGGTCTAGGTACTTACCCAATTAGTGGTGTATATTATTTGTAAAATAAATAGAATTTGTTAGAATGGTGGTTTTCAATGTTCAATGGTTTTAATGGTATTAAATCATAACCAATGGTTATGGTAAACTAAAAATTTCTATCTTTATTATCAATACCATTGTCATTATATTCATAGTCTATCAATGATTGGTTAGTACATATGCCCATTACTAGATGGCGAGTATGCCCATGTGTGCTGACCAATCAGAGTTCCAGCGTATTCCCCTTTTTTTTTAGTGGTGGGAGGGCACTGGGTAGGGGAGTACGTTGAAGATAAAGATGAAGTAATAATATAATCTCCAGTGAAAAGAGAGATAATCACTAAAACGACCTTTGGTTAGAAACAAAGTTATATATAGGGTTGTTGTGCTTTCCTTATCAGGGAGTTCTTTTATTTTCTTATGATGATGACAAAGACAACAAACAGACAATACCTCTGTCATCTGGTCGTATATGCATCCCATTCCTAACCGTAAATTTGTAAAATATTGTGTTATGTCACTTTGACATTTTTAGATTTAATCCGGCTTGCAGTAGCTGCAAACAATGCAAACTTTAAATTATTTAGCGCTCCCAGAATATATGGTCGGGTGTGTATACAGTATACAGTGTGACTTTCCGTGAATGTAAAAGTATCTACCGTTTTCCCAGTTTTCTCCTCTCTTGTTTGTTAACTGCTAAAGACTAGACTTCAAACTTCGTATTATATTAATTCATTACATCGATTTGAAAAAGGTAAGGGAAGTTCGTAATGGCCATAATGCAATTTTCATAACACATATTTTTCACGCTCATTCAATTTTTGCTGTTTGACCTGTACAAGTAAACTGTAGCGTAGAACCCAAGCTTGAGAGTGTTTATATACTTTCAAAAGCCAGAAAGTTTGGGTTCAGAACTTTCGGGCTCAGTGGTGGCTTCTCCAATGCTTCCTGGTCTGAGGCCTAGAGAAAATGCGGATTGTATGAGGGTGAACATTAATTCACCATTTACACAGTAGCATTTATTTTATAGTGAGAATAAAATTTAGTTCACCATGTACTTTTGGCGTTTAGACAGATAGGTAGGTACACACAGTATACACACTAAACATCATTACATACATCTTTTCTTTTTAATACGGGGTGTTCATTATAAAACTTCATCTAGTTGGCTGTGAAATGTCAAAAGAAAAGGATGGAGAAACAAAAGTCCATTTATTTTGCTTATGTCATCCTTTTCTGTCAAAATTTCATAGCCTGCTAGATGAATTTTTATAATGAACACCCCGTATATCTATTGCTATTGCAGACATGGCTACATCTACGCAAAAGAGTGTTCATACTATGTATGTTTAAAATCTCAGCGAAACACTTCTCGACCGCGCAAATTAAATTTCTAGTTAAGGATCCTGAACGCCTTCAAAAATAGATTTTGTATTCAGGTAATGAAATATTTTCTTTATTATTATATTATGGAATTGTTTCTCAGAAGGTATTTTCTATTAGTAATACAAAAGAATAAAACAGAGCAAAATAGCAGGGGGTCATTTTACCAGTACACTGTCAAATAATTTAATAATGAAAACAATAATTTAAGAAAAAGTAAAATCTTACTTTAGAAGAAATTTTACGTTACTAAAAATAAAATTAAAATAAATATTTAGGTTCCATTAGGTACATATTTTATAATTTATTATTTATATTAATCTATTTGACTTTTTTTCAGGTAGAGCAGACTTGTTAGGTGTTCCACATAGAAAACTTGCTCCATTTTGAGAAAATGTTCTTCCCCTCAATGAAGCTGCAAGTTGCCGTACCAACGCGCTATGGAACCTAGCCAAGCTTCTCCATCTAATATGCACAACAGGTTATATCCAAGAGCTCAACATAATAGTTCCGAAGAAAATGTAGAATCCTGCTTGTGTTGTTAATAATATATAATGATTATTTTATGGAAGTTTTGAATTGAAAAACAAAAATTAATAAAGAGCAATTCATACTTCTGTAGATAACTGTTAACTACTGGAATTTAGAATACTAATAATGATACACTGGAATTATTTTAATAATTTATAATTAATTAATACACAGTCTTTCAAATACTACGAAAAATTGGCTTTCGCCATTCTATCAGCAAATCGAACCTGGCCAAATTAGGTAGACGTGGAGAAAACATCCAGTTTTCCTTTCCTCGTTTCAACAGTGATTGCGGCCACATCTATTGGTTTCTCCTGGAAGCTCATTGAACAACTATATCTTATCTAAAAACAATGTCAATACTAAATTAATAAAAATCACATTGACAGATAAATACGAGGACGCGCATGACATTTAATAGACGAACTCAGAATTCGAGAGTATTCCTATCCTTTGTTTTTTCAATAAAGAATGTAAAGATGGCAATCTTGGAGTAAATAGTAGATTATGTCACTAGGAGTAAAAGTGGGTCTTTTCGTGATGAGCCCAGAGATTGACTTGGGGCGAGGCGAATTGAAACTGGGCGAAGTAACATTCACTATTTATTTTTTAAGCATGCAGGAAAGAGGGTGTCTAATGTGATTCAGTTTTATAATTTACTTGAATCCGTTTGTTTAGGCGAGTCTAGGTACTTACCCAATTAGTGGTGTATATTATTTGTAAAATAAATAGAATGTGTTAAAACGGTGATTTTCAATGTTCAATGGTTTTAATGGTATTAAATCATACAATGGTTTAGTTGGTTTAGGTAAATTATGGTAAACTAAAAATTTGTAGCATTATTATCAATACTAAATTAATAAAAATCACAATGACAGATAAATACGACGACGCGCATGACATTTAACAGACGAACTCAGAATTCGAGAACCTATGCGATTTCGACTAATAACGGTTTCGAGTGGTGCTCTCGAGCGCTCTGAGAGTATTCCCATCCTCTGTTTTCTCAATAAGAGTGTAAGGATGGTAATAGTCTCGGAGCGGTCTAGAGCAGCCACCCGAAAACGCTGTAAATTTTCATGTTTTGGTTATGTTACTTCTGTCAGTTGACGTCATTTCTTGAAATAATCATCAGCAAAATACTGAAATAATGGAAGATAGCAAGTCCCTGGTAACGGTATTCTTGCAAAAAATCTTCCATGACCGCCATTACGTCATTGACACCACCTACAAGCTGATCTACGATTACAACAACGGCGACCGCAAGAAGATGGACTACGAGAAGACGCTGAAGAGCATCTGCACTTTGCTGGGGAAGGAAATTCCCAATCAAGTGCTGGTTTATTTGCTGACTCTGGTGGATATGCCCCTGGACTTGGCAGAGTCTGACGACACGCAGCTGAAGCCCGTCATAGCCAAGATAAAAACGCTGGAGGAAATGCAGAAAACGCAAAATTGCTTGACAGATACTATTAAGCCGCACTTGGAAGAGTGCGGTAAACCAGAAAAAAGCGAAGATGATGAAGAACCTAAACCCAGGGAGGTTTTCAGCAAACCGGGGGTAAAACATAGCAGAAGTCGGAGAAAAGCTGTAGCTGCAATGGAAAAGGTTGACGATTCTCGAACCAATAAAATGTCCAGTCTACTGGATCTTGCGGCCAAATCCGTGGTGAAGAACCAATGGAAACTGAAGAGGGTTTATCAGAGAAAATTCGATAAAGCTTGGAAGATGATCAACTCCAATCAGTGCAAAGGGACGAGCCTTGAACAATGCTATTCAGCTTTGAAGGACTTGAACAAAAAGAGAAAACTGTTAAGGGATATCGAGAACGACAATATCACTGAAGAAGTTGTAGCAGAACTCTATCAGGACGTGGATATATTCCTGAAGGAAAAACACATGTACGAGGTAGTAAATGTTGATTTGTTGGAGGGCGTTGAGGATATGTTCAATGAAGATTAAGTTAGTTTCGTTTTGAGATTTGGAAATAAATTTGTTTGTACGTATTTATGTTTATTATTTACTGTATTGGTAAGGATGATAAAAAAGAAAGTGAGCTGGTTGGAGATTGGTTTAATAGTTTTGGAAACAGTGGTCAGTTTTTGAACAATTTGAAAATTTGCTTTTGTGGTTATTAAGTATGAAGAAATGTTGCTGTGTTTTATTTACAACCAAGAGGGCATCAAATTAAGTAGTTTCAAGCAAAAAAATTACGTATGATTCATATTTGTGCTCAAAATATTAAAAAAAATATCATAAATAGTAATAGATCATAACCAGCAGGCGAATATGCAACGTGTGGGGCATGTTTGTTAAGTTAGTTCAGTTTGATTTTTCGTTTGATTAGGTTAGTTCAGGTTACTCCAGTTCTGTTTTTTACTTGGTTATGTTAGTTCAAGTTTCTTGAGTTCTGTTTTTCCTTTGGTTAGGTTAGTCCAGTTATGTTTTTCCTTCGGTCAGGGTTGTTCAGTTTTACTTTGCCTAGATTAGTTCAGGTTAGTCCAGTTTTGCTTTCCTTTGATTACATGAGTTCTGTTTTTTCTTTCGTTAGGTTAGTACAGTTATGTTTTCCTTTAGTCAAGTTAGTTCTCAATCAATGTCAATATGAATCTTTAGCAATTTTTTTTTGTTTAAAGTTGGTGATTTGATGCATGATGCATGCAAGACTTGCATATAATAGGCATCATTACCTCAAGTGAATTGCGCCAATCGCTATGTTCGTGGGCTCAAACGACACCTTTGGTAATGATGGCCTACATTATATGCTTAATGGATAATATACTATTGCGTCTTCCTACCACTACATGGTAGCAATTTGGTCCATTGTCATCACCTGTCACATAATCAGAGTATATTGAAAATACAAGTTGCAAACTACCTTTATGTAAAACTTTTACATTTCTAAAAATAGTAGATTATGTCACTAGGAGTAAAAGTGGGTCTTTTCGTGCTGAGCCCAAAGATTGACTGCCGAAGCGAAGCTGAGGCCTGCAACTGGGCGAAGCACAAAAAGACCTTTTACTCCGAGTAACATATACTATTTTTTTTTCAAGCATGCAGGAAGCAAGTTGTCTATTTCAGAGTGATTCAGGTTTGCAATTTTCTCTCAGCCTTTTTAAGCGGAGTCTAGGTAGTTACCCAATTATCGTGGTGTATATTATTTGTAAAATAAACAGAATGTGTTAGAACGGAGGTTTTCAATGTTCAATGGTTTTAATGGTATTAAATCGTAACTAATGGTTTAGATTGTTTAGGTAAATTATGGTAAACTAAAAATGTATAGCATTATTATCAATACTAAATTAATAAAAATCACATTGATAGATAAATATGATGACGCGCATGACATTTAACAGACGAACTCAGAATTCGAGAACATATGTGATTTCGACTTAAGCCGAGTTCGGTAATTCCATCCGAGCGCTCCGGACATAGACCATCTCCTAAAATCTTAACAAGCTAACAAGCTAGAGTGAGATCGACTGATATCCCGAGCGCTCGGGATGTAATTACCGAACTCAAATTAATAAAGGTTTCGGGTGGTGCTCTCGAGCGCTCTCAGAGTATTCCCATTCTTTGTTTTTTCAATAAGAATGTAAAGATGGGAATACACTCAGATCGGTCTACCTGGTGTCATCTAGTGTTCAAATAATTTTGGTGAATGAAAATCGTTTATATATGCGCCACCATGACAGTAGCGGTGATTTTTTACTTTACTTTTACGGCCTAGGACTTTTTTGCTACTTTTTTAGTCTCAACATTAAAAGCCCACTTTAGGTGTGCGTATGGAGAAAACAAATGACGTAATTCTAGTCCGCTTGAATAAAAAAATATTTTTTTTTAGAAATGGCTGTAAAGTTATAGTAGAGTATGTCACTAGGAGTAAAAGTGGGTTTTTTCGTGCTGAGCCCAGAGATTGACGGCCGAAGCGAAGCTGAGTCCTGCAACTGGGCGAAGCACAAAAAGACCTTTTACTCCGAGTAACATATACTATTTTTTTTTCACGCATGCAGGAAATAAGTCTATTTCAGAGTGATTCAGTTTTGCAATTTTCTCTCATCCTCTTTGAGCGGGTCAAGATACTTACCCAATTAGTAGTGTATATTATTTGTAACATAAACAGAATGTGTTAGAATGGTGGTTTTTAATGGTTTTAATTGTGTTAAATCATAACCAATGATTACGGTAAACTAAAAATTTGTAGCATTAATATCAATACTAAATTAATAAAAATCACATTGACAGATAAATATGATGACGCGCATGACATTTAACAGACGAAATCAGAATTCGACAACCTATGCAATTTTGACTAATAACGGTTTCGGGTGGTGCTCTCGAACGCTCTGAGAGTATTCATATCCTTTGTTTTTTCAACAAGAATGTAAAAAATGGCAATACACTCAGATCGGTCTATGTAGTGTTCAAATAATTTTGGTGAATGAAAATCGTTTATTTATGCGCCACCATGACAGTAGCGGTAACTTTTGACTTTACTTTTACTGCCTAGGACTTCTTTGCTACTTTTTTGGTCTCAGGATTAGAAAGCCCACTATAGATGTGCGTATGGAGAAAACAAATGACGTACTTTTGGTCCGCTTGAAAAAAAAAGAACTTTTTCTTTCGTATGTTGTTATTTCTATTTTCTTTAAATACCTCATTACCTTTTATATTCTCCTCACGCCTTTCAAATGCCGATACAAAAAGTATACTTTCCTTTCTCTTGAGGAAGTGCGGGGTGTTTAATAGAAAACATTATCTATAAGGCCATGAATTGTTGACAAAAAGAAAATGAACTTTTGTTTAGGTTAGTTTTGTTCCTTCAACCTTTTCTTTTCACATTTCACAGCCAACTGGATGACGCTTTTAGACGAATACCCCCTATTTTACTACCTCCAAATCAAAATTCAAATTCATTTCAACTCGACTGATCCTAAAGATGCAACAACCCCGCAGACAAATTTCCGAGCATGTCCTTTAAAATTCAGTACAGTTCTTCAATATTATTTCAGCTCCTAATGCTCCTCGTCTTCAAAATGTAAAATAGAAGCCCTCGTATTAAATATTTTATTAGCTCTTCCCGAAACTTGAGCAGTATTTTCCCGGGATGAGGGGAACGCAGACAAACCAAAAGCTCGGCATCCATTTATTTCTTATTATCTAAATCCTGCAGATTTAACTGTGCACGTGCCCGGAATTTTAAAACGAATCCTATCCGGAAACGGCAATTTCGCGGAATACAAATGCGCCCATAAAATACACTATTTGTTGTGCACACTTGAAATCTCACCACGATTGATACTGCTGACACCGTTGTCCATTATCAAAATGGTCAACTGCAACTGTTATACCACTTGTCTTCGTTTCCCATTCACTCCAATTAAGTTTCCATCTAATAATTAAAATCATCTAGACGTAATCTTCTTTTAATTAAGACAAGATTACAATGTGGAACACAACTGGTCTGGCAAGTCTATATAACACCCCCATTTCCAGCCTTGGCATAATTTGAGCCCAATCCCATTTACGCTTAAGGCCCGTTTACATTGCGAGTCTTCCAGGAAATTTCTTCCTCCAAAAGCAAAATTAATTTGCGTTCCATACGCTCTTTGACAGATTCACTGCTTGTTAACTTACATCTCATCAAAAAGGTTTTTTTTCGGTGTCGCTCTATGGCAGGAAATAAAGTTAAGGAAAAATATATGGATCCTTGGAACCGAGCGAGCTAGAACATAAAATTGTGAACTGCTGACGGCAAAGTTTGTGTGTATTATCGATGGTTCAATTCTCTTTTCCACTTTTATCGTCGAAAACTTCAAGCTGGAAATGTCTGCGACAAAAGAAGTTCTGCTGTGCGGTAACACGAGGACAAACCGATGTTTTTAAGGATAAAAGCTTCGAACAGAGGACGCATCCTTGGACGTGTCGGACTTAATCACCGGCTTAGAAAAGGATTTGTGGGGTTTTTGTTGGCGAATGCAAGAGCCCATCAGTTAAAAGCCCTTTAATATCACTTAGATTAGAACGGAGATTATAACTATTTTAGACACATTTGAAACCACATAAATTAAAATCTCGATATAAACGTTGACCCCAAATTGGGCGCCAATAAATATGAACTAATTAGTACGACAATGGGTGGTATGATGGGTGCCACGTGATTGGTAAGTGCACTAGCACAATGATCAGCTTTTAACCTCAACAAAAACTTATTGTATTTAGCAATTAATGTTTTTTGTATACTTTTAGATACTAATATTTTGTTTTTCCATAATTTTGTACCTATGATTTCCAAATTAAATACTACCCGAAGTATAAACACTTTTTTTCACCACCTGCCTTTTGTTTGTTACCTTGTGCACGGACTTTCTGCCATTTTACTCTTTGTTTTCTCTAACTTTTGGTCTCTTTCCATTTCCTACTTCTTTTTCTTTGACTTGAAAATTTTTGAAGATTTTTATTTTTCGCCAGTTGGATTCTTTGCATTTCGATACAGATCGGAACCTTGCTGTTTTAAGTATCACATTCAGAACTTTTCGGTATTTTTTTTTGTCATCAACAAGGGCACATATCACGTGGACTTTCAACTTTCTATGCAGCTCTTGTCCTCACATGTGTCAATACTTCTTAGCACGAAAAATTGAAAAAAATAATAATAATTCAAGTACTGTGTGCAAGTAGAGGGTGTTACCACCCACAAACTTTCTTGGTTTTCATTTTAGAAACAAAAGTTTTATATAAAAGTTAAAGAGTTTTAGCAAAAGATTTGAACCCAGCTGTAATATCGAATATACATGCCCAAGAAAAATGTGGCAGAACAAACATATATGTTTTTAAAACCCTATCGAGGGTTGGATAGAGCAATTCGAGGCGATTACAACAAAATATGGTTTGATAGGTTCATTTTTGTTACCTATGCAAAAAAAACGTAAAAATGCTAATTTTTGTTAGCTAAGATCCTTAAAGACATTTGTTTAGTACAGAAGCAGGTGTAATACCCCAAACATAATAAAAGATGCAATACTTCACGAAATAAATAGAATTAACACTCAGCATTTAGAACGAATTACCGAATCAAAGAAAAAAAAATTGTGTAGAAATGAATGGTGGTCATTTCTAACACTTGGCCACATATCAACAGTAACATCACTCATTCAATTAGTTATTGTTTGTTTTGTTAAAAATAAACGAGTTTTTTAAATTTAGGGGGATTAATTTGAGCAATAATTTATACTATACTACATACACTATAAACTACATCGGAATTACATGAGGAATCTCGAACCATATATTTTCGAAATTCTCTCAAGATGCTCTATCCAACTTATGAAATATATATAGGGCATCCCATTTAAAAAAAGATGTTTGATTTGACACACTTTTCTTGGACACCCAGTATATTCGAACAAGACTGTCTTCAAATATTTCATTGAAATGCTACAACTTTTGTATAAACTTTTTTTTTTCATAAACTAAAAACAAGAAAGAAAAAGGGGAGGCGTTTATAACGAGGCACCCTGTACAAGTTTTGACCAATTTACCAATACCCACATACCTACATTAAAAACTCTATGCTTTTTTGAAACCAATTTGAATCAAATGAATGACCGGATCTTTGCCTCTATGTTTCATGTAAATCATTTCAATGCATAGACCCAGACAGTAATAATATCCACCCAATTTCTATAATGCAAATCCCAGCCAAAACACTCCTTCCAACGCGATCACGTAAGTAGGATTTCCGGAATTCATCCAACAACGGCGTCGTTAATCTCTTATTCGATTGAGGTTTGCAGAATACGGACGGAGTTCCTGCCGGGAACGTTGACCGTCTCGTCTGCCCGCCCGTTATGGGGCACGCCGCCCCTTCCCCCCAACTGCCGCGAGCCCCGCGTAAGCTCGCTTGCATTTGTTTGGGAATTTGGAAATGCAAGTGACTTTCCATCACTCCATTTGGCAATTTTTTTGCAGTACAACGTGATAGGATATGAATACATAACAGGATACCAGAACAAAAAATGTCAGTGTAGTCGTCAGCCCGATACCAACTAAATTTCCATTTTTACTAAAAATTTATAATCATAGGTGATTTTGGTACCAATTTTCAACCGTCTAGACCACTTGACCACTAGAAAAATGTGGAAAAATTAATTTTTCCACTTTTTTGTCGGTTCAGTCCATCTCTCATTTTTGGTCCTTCAAATAAAGTCTTCCACAACGGCCACATTCTCTTTTGTTAGATATCAGGTTAGAGCTGGAAATTGTTATACAAGACTTCGAAGCACAAAGGAATGTTATAGCATAAAATTGGAAAACTAAAATGATACGAAATTCTGATAATTGAAATCTAAAATTAACTTGAAGGGATATTGATATATGCACAGTTTTAAACAGAATTGCACTAAATTGAATTCAAAATTATATAAGTTATATTAATAATAAGAAATTGAATTCAAAATTTTATTTGTGCTCAAAGAAAATAAATCCGGAGTACCATTGACAGATCATTCGGGCGCTCCAGCCTCTAGAGTTGTTTTTGTTTCACTGGACTGCTTAGGATCAACTTGAACCAGACAGGACCGTTCATTTTCGATTCAAAACAGTGACATCATCGTTTGGACCAGGTTATGAATTATTAGGACCAACTCCGAGGATTGGTTCTAAAGTAGGGTGGACGTTTTATAAGTCAATTTCTGCCTTATGTTTATGAAGTTGTGTGTTTTTTTTAGCTCAAGTTTATATTTTCTGAAGTTGCAATATTTGATAATTGAGGGCAGTGAGTTCTAAAAACCTATCACCAAACAACTAGAGCAATTGTGACTCCTATGAAATAACGGAAAAGCAGGTACTAAATACTAGATCACACACTGTAATCTATTCCTCGTAAGCTACGTACAGAAACAGGAGTCTCTCTAGGATGTACTAAGCAGCGTCAGTTTTCTGTGGGTAACAAAGAGAAGTCCTTTGCAACATTCTCAGAAAGCAAAGCTTGTGAGAACCCAAACCGCTCTATAATTTTCAGCTTTTCTGAAATGTCTAAACCCGCTTTAAACCTTCTCAATTTATACCTTCTAATAACAATTTGTAAGTCTCGACACCATATTCAAATGAAATCTGCTTTCCTCCAATTTCAAATATCACAGTGTACATTTTTCAACTATTACAAGTTTTGAAAATTCAAACATTAAACGTAAAAGGACTTGTGCGCGTTCCCATGAGCGCAACGAGCAAAACGGCGGAACACGAATCTGAGTTGTAATTGGAGTTTGACTTGTCATTTTAAAAAATTGAATATTTGGCGGTAATCCGTTGCTACTGCGCCGAGAGCTAATGCGGCAATTTTGACATTTCCGCATTTTTGCCCGTTGCGCTCATGCAAACTCGCCCTTAGAGCACTCCAACAATCTGTTGCTGTGATGTCAAATTTAGTTTCTTGGAAGACAAGCAAAATTTTAAATTCAATGTCTTGTCATAATAATTATTTAAGAAAATCAAATAAAAAGTAGCTTTATTGGTTTAACTTTATGTCTCAGCTATAAGAATTTCATCATACTTCAGTTTTCAAACCTTAGTCTTTAATGGCCTCACAAACTGGGGTATTTGGCCAATTCCATTTGTTTCCTTACCTTCGAGAGTCAGGTCAAGTATGGCCATGCCCAGGCTTCCAATTTTTTTCATAAAACTTTGCTTAAAAAAAAGGTTATTGTAGAATATTAAATTTTAACTCTGATCTGAACATCTAGAAGTCTCAAATTGGAGCTCATCCAGGGACAAACTGGTGGACTTTAACTCACGATAGTATTATACTCGAACTGGGAGAGCTCCAAGTTCAGACACCTGGATGTACTCCCAGCTATTGTTCTGTTTTTCTTGTTGAATTGCTATATTGGATGTAAACTTGCCAGCAGCGCACGGCAACAAATCAATAATAATAATAATAATAATATAATAATAATAATAATATAATAATAATAATAATAATAATAATAATAATAATAATAATAAATTCTTTATTGCCAACAAGATCACAAAATATGACACAGCAACGTCAAACAAGAGTAGCATTATAGCTTACTAAAATTAATTACTCAAAATAAATATTAAATTGAAATGAATAAACAGTTTTCTCAAGCAAAAGAGCCTTGACACGTTGTTTGAAAACCGTATCATTTTGAAGACGCTGCAAATCAGCGGGTAACAAATTGTATGCTTTAATGGCTCTATATGAGGGCCCTCTCTCGAAAAAAGTAGTTTGGTGACGAGGAATGTTTAACATTTCCCTATTTCTTGTTAGAATTGACATACTTTGAGAGTACCCGTCAGCGTTCCTTCTGAATAATGCGCTGTTTTTTCTGACAAACATTACCAATGACATAAAGAATATTGAAGGGACGGTAAGTATTCCCAATTTAGAAAAATAAGGGCGACATGAATCCGTCGGTCTCAGACCAAAAATACACCGAAAAATTCTTTTTTGAGCTCTAAAGATATTCATTGGGGTGCGTCCCGATCCCCAAAATAGTATACCGTAACTTATGATTGCCTGAATGTTGGAGAAATAGAATAACCTAATAGTGTCCACAGTGAACTGATCTTTAAGCCGTCTGATCAACCCACAATAGCTATTCAACCTAGACTCCAACATGCGGATGTGAGTTACCCAGCTCAGACAAGAGTCCACATAGACCCCTAGAAACTTTACATTGTTCTGCACAGGCAGAGATCTACCACTCAAAGCAACATAAAGAGACTCATCAGTACAAGGCTGTTTGCTGAAACATAACAATCCCGTTTTTTCAGCATTTAATTTTAAATGATTGTTGATGCTCCAATCACACATTTCTTGAGTTGAAGTTCTGCATCGAGCAGATAAGTCAGCTTTTGATTGAGAGGCAATCAGAATGGAGGTGTCATCAGCATACTGACAAAGGATATCTGAAGAAACTTCGTTCGTCATTCCATTAACATATACTAAGAACAGTGTGGGCCCCAAGATAGAGCCTTGGGGCACACCTCGACCAAGGCCAGTAGAGGTGGAATAATGAGGTCGACCATTGCTCATGATGCAGACGGACTGCTCACGACCAGAAAGGTAGGACCGCAGTAAGTCAGCACACAACCCGCGTAAGCCACAACCATGTAAGCGTGCCATCAAAATATCGTGATTTATGGTGTCGAAGGCTTTGGACAAATCAAAAAACAGTCCAGCAACACGCCCACCCTGGTCCAGATTCGTAATAATAAATTCAATAGCTCTATATACAGCCTGTTCGGTAGATCTGCCCGATCTGAACCCAAACTGACAATTACTAAGCAACAGCCTACCCTCCAAAAATTTGACAATCCGAAGATTTAAAACCCTTTCAAACACCTTTGACATAGAGGGCAGGATGGAGACCGGTCTGTAGTCGCCAACCTTCCGACGATCACCCCTCTTGAAGACCGGCACCACTTTGGCTCTCTTAAGGTCTCTAGGAAAGATTCCTGTTTGAAAGCAACAATTTATGATGTGACTAAGTGGCTTGCTTATGTGCAGCGCCACATGCCTCAAGACAAAGGAGGGGACTTCATCCAAGCCTGACGAAAATTTATGCGGAAGATTCCTGATAATTTCGAAAATCTCTTGTTCATCGGTAGGAAACAAAAAAATACTATCAATACAATTTTAGAAGGCTGAATTTTCAATGGCTGAAACACTTAAATAAGACAAAACCTGTTAAATATATTTCACATTTTATGGATTGGATAACAAGTCAAGTACTCATGTATTAACTGCAAAAATAGGTTGTTGATACTTATGAGATCTGGTTGTTTTTAATAATTTCACAACTAGAAAATAAACCCAAAAAAATTGTATTAAAATTTCAGAATCAAAATTTTAGTAAGAATTTAAATTTAGAGAAAATTATGCATAAGTTTAGATTCTAAAAATGTACCTGCTGGCCGCTATTATTTAGCTATTTAACATCATCAGTAAAATGTGGAAAACTTAAAGTATAGACCATTCACTTATTTTCTTCTCTTTTTTTCATCTCATTACCATTCTTCATCTTTTTTTTTATCCTTCACATTTTCATTTTTTTATAAATACCTATCTCCTTTCAGCACATGTTGACAAGATACAATAAAAATGTCAAAGTCAGATTTCCAACGCCTACTTGATGTCAATAATCAGTAAATAGCTTATATACGCTAAAAGGCTTAAAGGTAAGGAGATACAAAAATAATTGAATAGGTTATAGGTACCTATATAGTCTCTTTAACAATAACCAAGACAATAAACCAGATTGTACACCTTCAAGGGCAATAAACTGCGGACAACCTGCATGTGCACAAAACAAGCAGAGTAGACACAGCATTGTCTAATTAAATAAAAACAGAATGACACAAAGTACCAATAAAAATAATTTAATTAAATTAACACAAACTTTTCACTGCGCGCCACTGATTGGCACAACATCAATTCATATCCGCAAATACACACAGGTTGTGCAATCTACCCATCCCTCTCGTCTGTGCTCCTACCGATCCAATAAAAACAAAGACGGAGCGATGCCCTGGGGCCGAACAAGAGCGCGTGCTCGGCGGGCCAGTTAACAGCTGACTCGAACAACAATAAAATGATTTTTATTTTGTGGACAATTACAACACAACAAATCGATGGCAACATTTATCGTGCCTGTCCCTTCACTGCAACGCTATTGCACCGAGGTTTGGCCTTAAGAAATCCACCGTTAGATAAAACCCTACGAAACAAGACGACAACAAACTGAGCTGCCCTCAGCTCAATGGGAAAAATCGAACTTAATTGGGCCCTATGACAAAGGAATGTTTTTGTTTTGATTAACTGGCCCGCTCGATATGGAATTGCGACGGTTTGAATTAAAAGCCATTTCTACGTAAAATCGTGGCCACCTTTCAGTACATTAACGATGAGAAATGAAAAGTCACGTACACAAACGGCCTTAAACAAAGAAAATACGCACTAAGTTTGCGAGAGTACTTACCATGAAAATCCTCGGGACTGGAGGTGACTCCGTTGCAGATACACAATGCTAATCAATGTTATCACCTGATCAGTCTGAAAAAGGGGCCTAAAATTTGCTGCCACGGTACGGGATTATTGCACAGGGGATGATAAGATTTCGCGATCATGCGGCCAATAACACTGCTGAGTGCTGAACCTCGTATCGCATTCTCTCTCGTCTCGTTCTGTGTATTGGAGAAGTTGCGACAGCTGCCGCTGCTTTCGAGGGGGGCAGCACACGCCGGAGTACGAATCGGACGTGAAGACGTGAATTTCATGAGTCTAATTTCTTTAATTAATTTAACTTACATCAAAAGTGCTTGTAAAGTTTATTTTGAGTTGATTTTACATTAGTAGCTTACAAATGATCTATAGAACAGATTGAAAGAAAACAATCCTTGGATTGAAAAATAAGAATAAAAAGATTGGAAATTTACGTTGAAATTGATGCAAAAACTCTCCAAACTTGCAGTGCAAAGATGGAAATATATTTACTGTGATGTCAAACGTATAAGTTTATGATTAGGTACAAGTATGCAGTAGTTTTTTTGCTTCTTAAATGGACATTTTAAGTACGGCAATACAAGGACATTTAAGGTAGCATTAAGTAAGAAATCAGATAATAATTAACACAGGCTTAAATGAATAATGTAGTTAGTAAAAAACACCTCTTTATGACTTTCATTCTATATGGACCAATTCAAATAAATATTCAACTAACAGGCTGAGGAATTGACAGATTCGTCCTATTCCATCCAGGTAAATGTTCATTTTAATATCAATTTTTCACCTTACTAGATAAATATCTATTTGAAATGGACTCTACCCACAATATTCAGGAATAAATCTTGGCAACACCGCTCGAAAAAAAACGTCAAGAAACTTTATTTTTCATTTGTCATCAGTCAGCTGACTACATAGTAAAAAAGCGCAAAATGTAATTTTTTATTAATATAGGTATATATATAGTTTTTATCCATGACCATACTATAATAATCACATTATTCTTGTACATTCTTAAGATTAATGCTAATCTTTTTTCACTTGTGAATGATGAACATTATTCCAAGTTGTCATGGATCATGGTCAATGAGTGACAATGAGTTGTCATGGAAACGAAACATGTAGGCAACTGGCAACTCAAAAAGTAAGCCGCCCTAAACACTTTTCACTAAAAAAATTACTTTTCGCTAAAAAATACTAAAAATAGACCATAAAAAGAAGTAATTTACCGTCCACCCTCTTAGCATTGAAATGAACATGCACGGGCAACTAGACCGTCATCTATCATCTACGCGGGGTGTTCATTATAAAACTTCATCTAGCAGGCTATGAAATTTTGACAGAAAAGGATGACATAGGTAATTAAAATAAATGGACTTTTGTTTCTCCATCCTTTCCTTTTGACATTTCACAGCCAACTACATGAAGTTTTATAATGAAAACCCCGTATATGACGCATCAAACGTGGCGCCGTTGATTAGCGAAACCATTCGTGATCTTAAGTGATTTTAAAATTGTGAATTATCTTTGTGGCACCAATAACCTATCATATTTGAGAAAACCCAGAATCTTGGTCGTGGTTAAAATATAGTATTCGTTACTCGCATTTAATGAGCGTTATTCTCTCGGGCAACTTGTGACACTCGCATCGCGCGTGGGCTCAACGTTACCCTCGTTACCCTCGTACCCAAACGTTACCCTCGAGAATAACGACTTTCATTAAATGCTTGTTGGATAATATACTTATGTTTTGAGGCGTTTAAAAATCTAGCTTACAATATAAACATGGAAAAACAGGAGGTTTAAGTGTAACGCGTATTGTGTGTTGTGACCACAAAAGCAGAAGAAATCAGGATAACTCCAAAGCGTAAGTAACGTAATCCGATATCCATATATTTTTTCTATGATTTTTTACACAACTCAATCATCCAAGAATATTTTGCTCAAATCGGTTAATTTTAACATAACCTTCATAATAATCCCAAAATTAATCCCAAAATAATCACCTAAATCAAACGAGGTGTTCAATAATAAAAATCATCATGTTGGTTATGCAATTTTGTTAGAAAAAGATGGGGCGATAAAAGCAGTGGAGTAGGTATATCTCATTAATTATTTAGGTAGGTACTTTTTAAATTGGTAAAATACATACTTCATAAGTACATCTGGTTATTTTTGAAATCTTCATTCTTCTATAGCTGTCTCTTTTCAGATCATGTTGAAAAGAGAAGGATGTACCCAACGACGCTGGACAGTACAGGATAGTTCACTGCCAATTAAACAACATGGACCCAAAATGGTGACTAAGGCATAGACCATAGTGTTACGGTGAGCGATGGGTGGGAGGCGGAGCGACAATGGAGGTTGGACCTTCGCGGCCTTTCCGAGCGCTGCGGCAAGGGAACTGACACGAGTGATTTATTGCTCTGTTTATTTAGAACGCAGTTATTTACGATCTTTTTTTATGTGCCTCTTAGCAATTATTTTTCTTTTAAGAATATTCTAGGCTTTTCTGTATTTTTAAGATTTTGTATAAAAGGCGAATAGCCGCCGTTAGCAGTAGTCTTATTTAATCGAGCTATAGGTAAGCTAAAGTACCAAGCCATAATAGAAGGCTATAAAGTGTTAAGTAGTGAGTTATTTAGTAGTCGAATTGTACTTGTGTGTATCTATGGGATAATTAAATAGTGTTTTCGTGTTAAATCGCTACACTGGAATTATTGAACCCTGAGTTCGCAACAATTGGTGTCAGAAGTGCGATTCCAGTGGGAATTTGAGGACCAATATCGCTGAACTGTAAGTGAGTGGTTCACTGCCGGACATTACGTGTTTATGCCAGTAACTAGAATTAAACCAGCATCAAGCGATGGAGGATCAACTTGTAACCCTGCTCTCCCTTATTCAACAACAGAAGGAGGAGCAGGAAAAGCGTTATTTAGAACAGAGGGAAGAACAGGAAAAACGTGATCAAGTACAGGAGCGACGTTATCTAGAACAGAAGGAAGAGCAGGAAAAACGTTATAACGAACAAAAAGAGGAACAAGAAAAACGTGATCAAGTACAGGAGCGACATCATCAACAATTCAAAGAAGAATTAGTGAACTATCTCTCAGCTAGGGAGCAACAATTGGACAACAAGGATTCGACGCTGTCAACCAGAAGGTTCTCGAACTAGAAAGGAAATTCCGGGTACAACTTGAGGACGACAACGTATCTACAGAGAGTTTTAGCACAGCCAACGCTAAAATTAAGCCTCCCGATTACGACAGTACTACGACCTGGGAAATTTATAAAACCCAATTTGAGGCAGCTGCAAAAGCTAATGGCTGGTCCGAGCCCCAGAAAGCTACATCATTAGTGGTAGCACTTCGTGGAAAAGAGGTTGAATTACTCCAATCTCTGTCGGCAGCTGATCAAAGTAATTATGCAGCTTTAATATACTCTCTGCAACTACGATTTGGAAATGAGCACAAAGAAACCGTGTTCCAGGCCCAGCTGAGGATGAGACAGCAAAAGTCAGGTGAATCCTTACAAGAACTTGAGGCGAACATAGACAGACTAATTCACCTGGCATACCCATCAGCCCCTGAATGTTTTCAAACGCAATTTGCCGCCGAATGGTTCATTGAGGAATTTCGCGATAGTGACATGAGATACCACTTACGGCTAGTAAGGCCCAGGAATATCAGCGAGGCACTAGTTCGGGCCCTGGAATTCGAGGCGTCACGAGTGTCATCTAGTTCTTCTCCTCGTGTAAGAATGGCAACTTGCGATAACGGGAAGGATACCTCTATGGCTGAATCCAAGGCAAGTTTGCATAAAGCGATGAAGAATATGGCAGTCAATATGCAAGCCCTGTTGGGAAGAATTCCTCGATCAACAGACAATTGGGGCATAAAATGTTTTACTTGCGGCAGACTGGGTCACATCAAGAGTAACTGCCTTAATAGGACAAGTCCATCGGCGTCGTTTAGAAAACCGAGCGGCCACCAAGACTGCCCTAGATTCCAGGGGAAACCAATACCGGTCAATGTAAGGGGGCAATTGACCGGGCCCGTTAAAACCCCCAGGATCTCTAAAGTCAATAATTTGGGTGGCAAAAGTCTTACTGTGGCCGGACGCATTAAGGGACAAGACTTCCAAATTGAACATCGACCAGGAAGATCTCACGGAAATGCCGATGCAGTGTCTAGACGGCCGTGTAGATTGTCGGCATTGTCAATGAACTGAGCAGCGTGAGGGACTTCCTTCTATAAGGAGAACGTCGGTTGAAATAAATGATGGCTTGACCACACAGACGCTTTGAGATGAACAAATAAATGATCCAGATATTGGACCCATACTCTTGGCAAAGACTGATGGCAAGAGACCAGAGTGGCAAGACATTTCTGGTATAAGTCCAAACCTGAAGGCGCTATGGGCCCAGTGGCACTCTCTTAGAATAGAAAATGAATTACTGAAGAGAGCGTGGGAGAGTGCGGATTTCTAGACCGTAGTCAGTCAGTTGTTTGTTCCTGGTAGCAGAAAATCGGATGTACTACAGGAAATGCACAACGGAACAAGTGGAGGTCATTGTGGGGTCAATAAAACCTTGGCAAAAATTAAAAAGCGGTTCTACTGGGTGAATTATCATGAAGACGTCGAATCTTGGTGTCGCAAGTGCGAAGTTTGTTGTGCCACAAAAGGACCTCGAACAAGATCACGGGGCCACGTAGGTGCTCCATTCGAGAGGGTAGCAATTGATGTCGAGGGACTATTTCCTCAGACTGAGTTAGGCAACAAATACATTTGGGTCGCCATGAATTAATTCACTAAATGGCCTGAAGTGTACGCCCTGCCTAATCAGGAAGCATCGACTGTGGCAACGGTGCTAGTAAATGAAATGTTCTGCAGATTTGGAGTCCCTCTCGAACTTCATTCTGATCAGGGCCGAAATTTTGAATCGGCTGTTTTCGAGAAGGTCATAGAACTTCTCGGAATTCGCAAAACCAGGACAACTCCATTGCATCCACAGTCGGATGTGATCGAGTGGAGAGATTTAATTGGACCATGAAGCATCACCATCTATTTGGATTGGGACCAACATCTACCTCTCATGTTGATGGCATATCGAGGCTGTACGCATGAAGCCACTGGTTATACTCCGGCGAAAGTGACGTTCGGAAGGGAAATGAGACTTCCTGCGGATTTAATGTATGGAACACCAGAAAAAGATTCGCTCAACCTAGAGAATTTTATGGAAGAGTTCAAGGAGAGGCTTAACAATGTTCATGAACAAGTCAGGAATAAACTGCGGACCTACAGTGATCGAGCCAAAGTAAGATATGACTTACTGGCTAACTCCCGCGGCTTCTAGAATGGTGATTTGGTGTGGCTGTACAATCCTCGGCGAAAGGTGGGGAAGTGGCCCAAATTTAGCCAAAATTGGGAAGGGCCTTATACAATCATTAAAAAGATTAATGACGTGGTGTTTAGGATAAAGCGGACCCTCAAGTCAAAGATGAAGGTTGTTCATCTGGATCGTTTAGCACGATACCATAGAACTCTATCTGTTCGGGACAAACAGCCTTAGGAGGAGGGCAATGTTACGGTGAGCGGTGGCTGGGAGGCGGAGCGAAGTGGAGGTTGGACCTTCGCGGCATATCCGGATGCGGCATGGGAACTGACACGAGTGATTTATTGCTCTGTTTATTTAGAACGCAGTTATTTACTACCTTTTTTATGTGTCTCTTAGCAATTATTTTTCTTCTAAGAATATTCTAGGCTTTTGTGTATTTTTAGGATTTTGTATAAAAGGCGAATAGCGCCGCCGTTAGCAGTAGTCTTATTTAATCGAGTTATAGGTAAGCTAAAGTACCAAACGATCATGCAGGCTATAAAGTGTTAAGTAGTGAGATATTTAGTAGTCGAATTGTACTTGTGTATATCTGTGGGATAAGTAAAAAGTGTTTTCGTGTTAAATCGCTACACTGGAATTATTGAACACTGAGTTCGCAATAATAGGAATACTTTCTGGTCACTTGAGGTCTTGAGGAGCAGACTTGCAAAGTGCATTTTGTCCATTTTTACAATTTTTCAGGAGAAGCAAAAAACTGCTATAGAAGAACAGATTGTTTTAATAAAAAAGTTATAGTCTATTACAAAACCATCAGGTGCGATAACCTCTCACGTATATTTTTATAAAAGAAAAAAAAAATGCAAAAGATAAAACAAAAAGTTGTTAGACATAATACATTTTGTTTGTCTTTAATGGACAAAACGCAATTTGATTGTCTAGACAATAATAAACAAAATACAATTTAAGGAATTAAACAGCACTTAAACAAAAAAGAAAAGTACTTTTTAAATGAAGTCATTATCATCATCCTCACATTCACATAGTTCTTGTTCTTTTTCTTCGTCTTCGTGATGATTGCGCTGTTTTGCTTCAGCATCTTTAAAAATTTCTGTTATATATCTCAACTCTCAATCTCAGAACTCGAACTGTTGCATTTGTTTAAGTGGCGGGCTTGTTGATGATCTGTTGCTAGGAGACGCTTGAATTGCGTTTGCGTCACACCCGACTGAGGGCCTTGCAGCGTACGTTTGGTTCACCGTGCGTAAGAAGCTCTTTACTAGCGAAGTAGAGCGTGTGTTATTTGCTATTTACTTACTAGTCGTAGATAAACGCATGTGAATCTTTTTTTTTTTGACAAAATTTGTTTTGATTGTACAGCAGTGCTCGGCTAAATTCACTTTATTTGTCTATGTAACTTTTCGCGTTTAACAGGAGAAGGAATGAATGCTGTTTGATCGTCCAAATGGAATGATAGCGCTTGATTTTAAGAACATTGCACCATCTTTGTCTCATATATTGAAAAGGACAAAATGCATTTTGGATGTCTACTCCTCACATATTGTCTGAGCATACAGGCCCAGGTTAAATACATTGATGGGATTGGGCATTCTTAGAGTTATAGTGTCCTTGGTAGCAGGAGCGATCTATACATTTTTAGACGCCCATATGCAAATCGATTTCGGCTGCCCCCAAAATATCAGCAATAGCTACAATTCTTACAAAAAAAAAACGCCGAATTGCGAAAAAAACAGATGTAAGAAGAGGAAATTTAAAATAGTGAAAATAGTAACAAACCAAGCAACACTTAATTATGCACTTGCCATTCTAGCTTTGGCAGAAGGCAAAAAAAACTTTTTAAGAAGCGGGTTATTATTACAGTACAAAAGAGTGACCTTTGAAAACGTACAGAAATTACTATTACCGAAGAGGAAGAAAAAGCGCCAGACACCACGGTAACTATAGCAGAAAATGAAGCTTTAAAAACTCACTCCTGTGTACGAGGTGGAAGAACTTCCTTAGCAAATTCAAGAGACAGTGGTGATTGGAAAAGGGTTCCTAAAAAGATAGTTATCAAAACTCGCAAAATATTCAGAAAAGATGGAGACAAGCAGGAGACAACTAGTACCCATTCACTTATTTTTGTCATCTAGTTACACTTGAAACTTTCATTTATATCCATCTCCTTTTAGCACATGTTGTCAACGTCATACCGACAAAAGTCAAGTGTTTTCCGGGCTTTGAAGCCGTGGTCCAATGGAATTTCTTCCTGACGTTTCGTTTACTGCTGCGGCAGACATTATTAAAGGCGATGAGGCAATGGGCGTAATCTGCTCCGTAATCCTCGTGTTGACACTGCGTTTTGCGGTGCCAATGCGATGTGTCAACACGAGGATTACGGAACACAAGAGTAGTTGGATGCTGGGACAAACACTACAGTCAGCAGTATAGCAGAGCACGCTCTCTCTAAAGGTCACGACATCATTTTCAACGAGCTGGATATCTTATATCAATCGCAGCGTTTTTATCCGAGACTAGCGAGAGTGGCCATTGAGATCTTTAAACGCGACAATTTCAACATGAAGGAGGAAATTGCGTTTCTAAATGCAGACTGGAAGCGAGTTCTACGACAATATTCAAGTGCGCCGAAACCCCGCGCCATCACTACCCCTACCCCAGTCCTTCCACTGCAGGGGGAGTCGGGGGAATAAATACCACGGAGCTCACCACAGTCGAATCAGTCAATGTCAGGAAAAACGGGAGATCACTCGCCCATTGCCTCATCGCCTTTGATAATGTCTGCCGCAGCTGTAGACGAAACGTCAGGATGAAATTCCATTGGACCACGGCTTCAAAGCCCGGAAAACTCTTTAGATTGTATTTTGACCGGCCGTGAAAGTCTTCACAGTCTTATAAAGAAGAAACTATTGAGGAAGATGGTTAACAACTCGAGATTATTGTGTCTGTTAATGTCGAAACAGTTAATGAAGTTGAAGATACAAGTATCTTGAAGGTGATAAAACCTTGAAACCTTGAAAACTTGAAACCGAAAAAACGTAAGATTAAGAAAATTGTTATTGACCAAGAAGGAATGAAGCCTGAAAAAAAATTAACGTCTGCCCAACTTTCAGAGAAACCACATTACAAAATTTTAAAAAATTAAAGAATTTGCATTGCCAGAATTAACTATCTACTCACACCGGTTTCTAGAGTAGAAAAACCGTAAGAAGCTGAAGGCCTAGGGAATGTACTGCTCAAGACGGTGGACTTTAAAGGAAAACGCGACGCTTGAAAATAAAAACAAATGGAAGAATAGGAGGAATGAAGAAGTAGATCTACTGGAAATCCCTAATGCTAAAAAATACATTCCTAAAAATACGATTTTGAAAAAAAGCCTAAAGAAAAAGAAAATGTAAGTACCTACCGCACCGAGGGCCCGTCAACCCAAACCAAAAGTAGAATAACGAGCTCAAGAGATGTCAAATGTGCTTCCAATACTAGGCAGCTAAATTTAAAGAAAACGAATTGAGCCTTTCACCCTAAGTTTCTCGTATGTGGTCATATAATTAAAATTTTTGGCCACCCGTGTCTCGCACCCCTTTGCCTATAGGTAGCCCCTACTACCATAAAAATGTCTAGCGTTAACTCCAGTGCAGCAATTGCTCAGCGCAATTTAATTCAGATATCAAAATGTAACGATTACAAATACTTTTTCTACGACCATGTAAAAATAAACAACTTTTGTCATACCTTGCCCTAGCCGAAAACGTAACTTTCGTCTCTAGTGAGAGAAAATCCCATAACGTTAACTTTCGTCTCTAGTGACGAAAGTAAGTTGTTCTAATTTCGCCTGTATATCGCCAATTAAATGCGATTTAACTGGTCTAATCTTATAAAACACCATGGAAAATGGTGATATCATACAAAAACATGTATAATTTGCCTGCCCGGGCCTCAGAAAAGTGAATCAAAGTGTTGAAATTTGACCAAACTGAACTCATTGACAGTCGAGGTGTCATGTTGACAATGACGCGCCTTAATTTTTGAAAGAAATACTCTATAGAGATTGTTTTTAAAGTTAATGAAGACTTAATGTTAGCATGGTCGAAGAAAAAGTATAGTGTTTTACTCGTCAAAAAAGCATTTTCTATCGCTCGAGAACATTAGCAAACTCGGCTTCGTTTCGGTTGGCCAAACTGTTCTCTTGCGAGAGAAAATGCTATTTTCGTCACTCGTTAAACAATATACTATTCTGTTATTTTTTTCTTCTCAGTTTATTTCCGTATAAGATCACTGTAATATAATTAATCAATCAGTATACCCAAGTTGCGAGATCAACTATCAGATAGTCCCATTATTCTGAGTCCAAGTACTGTCGTTACTCCTTAGCTCCACGTACACAATAAAGTACGTGGCGGTGCTCCCAACGATGGAAAACGTGGTGGACCTCTTAATCTCAAAAAAATCTGCAGCAGTAAACTTTACCGGCCGGTTCTTGATGTGACTGCACAACACCTTCAATTCTTTGTGCAATTCGGTGGCATTTTCCATGAGGTCATAACACACGCCGAGTAGCTTTTGGGACTCGTCTTTGGCCAGGTCGCACCTGGACTGCGTCACCGAGAACCACACCTAAAGACAAATTTTATTTCAATTTTATTGTTAAAAGTTTAAATATAATCTTACAAGATCCAGGACAATGAAGATGACGTAGACAAAAAAGGCGTCGTACTCGAACTTCAAATTGGGTAAAACTTTTTCCACCAAAAATACCCCGAAGTCTAAGATCTGCAGAGAACACTGGATAGCCATAAGGAGGAAAATGTGACCGAATAACTTGTTGAACGTATCCAGTACTTTGTGCATCTCAATGTAGAGAAGTCTGGTCTCCAATAAGATCTTTCTACGATTTTCTGGATTTGTGTATTCCGAGGCAGCCAAGGCGTTTTTCATGTATTTGTACTGAGAGGCAATTTCTAAAGCTACGTGGCCAATCACGTTCGAGAGTAGGAAGTTGTAGTAAAAATACACATAGGAGAGGATGAAGTTTATGGAGCGATTCTCGATTTGCCAAAAAAATATGTCCATGCAATACAAAACCAAGATCAGGAAGGTGATAATTACAAAGTAGACGTTGGCATTTCGCAACACGGTTCTTTTCTTTTCTTGCGTCTCTCTGACGATCTGTCTCTTGTACACCAAAGTAATTTCTTGGATAAGCTTCTCCCAAAGCTTTCTCTTGGTATAAGACCATGTAACCACGCAAATGAACATAGTGAACCCGGACAACTCACACGTCACTCGCACTATCACCGGCAAATAGCTTTCGTTCGAATATTCGATATAAAACTTGTGAAGCCAAATGTAGACCTCCATAAGGACTATAACGGTCAGTAAGAGGATCACGTAGACCAGCCCCCACGTGGACTTTTGTAGACGATTTGTCTTGAAATCGATATTTGGAAGAATTCCGAAACATCGCAAAAATTTAACGTTGGGACCGAACAGGAACGTCGGATTCGTCTCCGCGATAGGAATCATTATTATTACTGGCTGAGTGCAAGGGCAATGGGATTAATGTCACCGTTCATGACGGGAGGTAATCTCGGCCTAATGACTAAATAGTGAATGAGTTTATGGCAAGCCATGTTGATAGGCGAATTAGGGCTTCATATAGATAATTTCCGCGTGTCAGTTTGTTTACTCATAACTCATGCACCATCTGGTCCATATGTATGTTGTTGAGAATTTTATTATTATTTGCTTATGGAGCGGTCACATATAAATGTATACGTAATAGTTATTTGCATTTACCTAAGCCGTGATTTAAGGGGCGTTTTTTTTTTAAAAAAAAACGTTATTTATTTGGCTGGGAAATTGGCAAAAGAAAAGGTTGAATGAATAAAACTTCATTTACTTTGATTATGTCATTCTTTTTTATCAAACATTCATAGCCTTCTAGATGACTTTTTCTAATGAACTCACCGTAGTAAGGTAATTAACCCTAAATTTGCCCATGACCCATATTCTGACACAATTTATCTTTTACCCGTATTTTCAAGATTATATTAAACACAACTGCAAATTAGCAGTTACTAGTGACATCTTTAGAGTTTCCGTCAAACATATTAGTTCAGATTTTTGCCGCCAGTTGTGAAATTAAATGCCATCAGTTCGACATTTTATGTCGCCGTGTAACCACCACATAGGTACTGGGAGATTCCATAACATACTGGACATTGCCAAACTTTTACCTTGGACTCCAAAAGCGCCCTTTAGTAGTAGCACCATCGAGCTAATCTGGAGATCCCCTCCTAATTTACAGTTTTGGCCCCCCTTTTTAGCAGTGGGAACCTTTAAACTGGTGACGATATCCGCCTGAAGAAGAAGTCTCGGTGGCGTCATGACGTCTTACGTCAAATTATTGTTGCATTGTTGTTAACAGTTGTCATTGTCACTATTTTTTCTGCTTCTTATTTCCAATCCGATCGATTATCAAACTTATAACCACTTCCCTGCTAGAGGGCTAGGGCTCGTAGTCCTTAGCTGACCTAACTCCAAGGTTTTATAAAACTTATCTTCCAACCTAACAAAAACCAAAAACAATGCCACAAACAATATCCGGTCCGGCTTTAAGCTGCTATGGCTATGACGCTTGTGTGACCGGCCAAAGAAGGCAGCCATTTTTAGGAAAATATCGGCATTTGTTGGTTCTGTCCATATCTACTAGGTCATTGAGTAGCACACTTCTAACCTTGGTTCGTGATATCCAATGTTGCCGATAACTTCACAAGTTACTCAGGTTACTCGACGCAAATATATGTGACGGCAATATATTCGTATGCGATTATAGCCAAGTACGTTTCCATATTTGGCAATAATCGGCACACGCACACGCGCATAGTGCATCGGATCCGTGCTCCCCAATCACCTAGAAGATAAGACAGAGCCGATATTTTCCTAAAAATTTTATCGTTTTTTGGCCGGAACTCCGCAATTTTTTAGGTTCCCATGACGTAACCTTGTTGCTAGCGAACGTCGCTAGGGCATTGCAGTTTAAAGCCGGACCGGATATTGATTGTCGATTGTTTTTGGTTTTTGTTAGGTTAGAAGTAAGGTTTTAGAAAATCCTTGGAGCTAGGACAGCTAAGGGCTAGAAGCCCTAGAGCTCTAGCTAGGAGACGGATAAAAGTTCGATATTTGATTGAATAGGAAATAACAAGTACTAAAAATAATGACAGTGACAATTGTTTTGCAATAATTTTACGTAACACGTCATGATGTCACCGAGACGTCACTTCCGACGGATATCACCGCTATGTTTAAGGTTCCCAGTGCTAAAAAAAATGGAAAAACAAAAAGAGGAGGGTCTCCAGATGTATGGGCATTTCAAATAGATATTCATCTAGCAGGCTGAGGAGTTGACAGATTTGTCCTGTTCCTTCCATGTAAATGTGTCATTTATATGTAAATTTCTCAGTTACTAGATGAATATATATTTGGAATGGATTCTAATATACTGTAGCTCGTAGGTGCCATCGAAGGTTGGTAATTTCAACTGTGACGGCCTCACTGCATTGGCATCTATACACTACTTGAGCTATTACCTGAGCTGTTTAACTGAGATACCACATTTGAGGGATTGCCGCTCTCAGCACTTAGAAACCGTTTTGAGTCTTGCTCCAAAATGTTCTCAGCTAACCCACATGCTGTATAAAAATCACTTTCAAATGCTTCCATCTCATTGTTAGAAGTGGTTTCGGCGTTTTCGTCATCTATATTGTTGCGAACTCGGGGTTCGATAATTCCAGTGTAACGATTTAACACGAAAACACTATTTATTTATTCCACAAATACACACGACTACTAAATAACTCACTACTTAACACTTTATAGCCTTCTATTATCGCTTCGTAACTTTAGCTTACTTATAGCTCGATTAAAATACGACTACTACTACTCGGGCGCTCTATGCGCCTTTTATATACAATCCTAAAATTACAGAAAAACCTAGAAAGTTCTTTATAAGAATTCTTGAATAATCTCATATAAAAAAAAACGGTTGTAAACAACTGCCTTCTAGATTAAGCCAGACGAGCAATAAATCACTCGTGTCAGCCATGACGCAGCGCGGATAGGTCGCGAAGCTCCACCAACCAACACGCTCCCATGCGTTGCCCCGCCTCCCATGCGGCGTTGCTGCGATCGTAACATTGCCCTCCTCCTAAGTCTGTTCGTCCCGAACAGATAGAGTTCCATGGTATCGTGCTAATCGATCCAAATGAACGACCTTCATCTTTGACCTAGGGGTCCGCTGGATCCTATACACCACATCATTAATCTTCTTTATAATTGTATAAGGTCCTTCCCAATTTTGGCTAAGTTTGGGCGACTTCCCCACCTTTCGCCTCGGATTGTATAGCCACACCAAATCACCATCCTGGAAGCCGCGGGAGTTAGCTAGTAAGTCATATCTTGGTTTGGCTCGATCACTGGATATCCGCAGTTTATTCCTGACTTGCTCATGAACATTGTTCAGCCTCTCCTTAAGCCCCTCCACAAAATTCTCAGAGCTGAGCGACTCTTTTTCTGGTGTTCCATACATCAAATCCGCAGGAAGCCTCATTTCCCTCCCGAACATCACTTTCGCCGGAGTATAACCAGTGGCTTCATGCGTAGAGCCTCGATATGCCATCAACATGAGAGGTAGATGTTGGTCCCAATCACGCTGATGATCTGCCACCATTTTAGACAGGTAATGTTCCATGGTCCGATTAAACCTCTCTACCATCCCATCCGACTGTGGATGCAAAGGAGTTGTCCTGGTCTTGCGAATTCCGAGAAGTTCCATGACCTTCTGGAAAACAGCCGATTCAAAATTTCGGCCCTGATCAGAATGAAGTTCGAGAGGGACCCCAAATCTGCAGAACATTTCATTTACTAGCACCGTTGCCACAGTCGTTGCTTCTTGATTAGGCAGGGCGTGCGCTTCAGGCCATTTAGTGAAGTAATCCATGGCGACCAAGATGTATTTGTTGCCCGACTCAGTCTGAGGAAATGGTCCCGCGACATCAATTGCTACCCTCTCGAATGGAGCACCTACAGTGTACTGCACCATTCGGCCCCGTGATCTTGTTCGAGGTCCCTTTGTGGCACAACAAACTTCGCACTTGCGGCACCAAGATTCGACGTCTTCATGATAGTTCACCCAATAATACCGCTCTTTAATTTTGGCAAAGGTTTTATTGACCCCAAAATGACCTCCACTTGTTCCGTTGTGCATTTCCTGTAGTACATCTGATTTTCTGCTATCAGGAACAACCAACTGACTGACTACGGACTTGCCGTCCGGACTCTCCCACGCTCTCTTCAGTAGTCCATTTTCTATTTTAAGAGAGTGCCACTGGGCCCATAGCGCCTTCAAGTTTGGACTTTTACCAGCGATTTCTTGCCATTCTGGTCTCTTGTCGTCAGTCTTTGCAGAGCGGATGGGTCCAATATCTGGATCGTTCATTTGTTCTTCTCTAAACGTCTGTGCAGTCCAGCCATCGTTTATTTCCACCGACGTTCTTCTTACAGAAGGAAGTCCCTCACGCTGCTCAGTTCTTCGACGATGCTGACTATCTTCTTTACATGGCCGTCTGGACAATGCATCGGCATTTTCGTGAGACCTTCCTGGTCGATGTTCAATTTGGATCTTCTGTTCCTTAATGCGTCCGGCCTATGTAACACTTTTGCCACCCAAATTATTGGCTTGACTTGATTGATTGACTTGACTGATCCTGGAGGTCTTAACGGGCTCGGTCAATTGCCCCCTTACATTGACAGGAATTGGTTTTTCCTGAGATCTAGGGCGGTCTTGATTGCCGCTCGATCTTCTAAACAACGGCGACGGACTTCTTGCCCTATTACGGCAGTTACTCTTGACGTGACCGAGTTTACCGCAGTTAAAACATTTTATGCCTCGTTTGCCTGTTGATCGAGGAGGTCTTTGCAACATAAGGCTTGGATATTGACTGCCAGATCCTTCAACGCTTTATGTAAAGTTGCCATAGATTCACCCCTAGACGTATCCCCCTCGTCATCGCAAGTTGCCATTCTTACACTTGGAGAAGAATCAGATGACACTCGTGACGCCTCGAATTCTAGGGCCCGAACTAGTGCCTCGCTGATATTCCTGGGTCTGACTAGACGTAAGTGGTACCTCAGGTCACTATCTCGAACTCCCTCAATGAACCTTTCGGCGGCATATTGCGTTTGAAAACATTCAGGGGCTCATGGGTATGCCAGGTGAATTAGTCTGTCTATGTCCGCCTCAAATTCTTGTAAGGACTCACCTGACTTCTGCTGTCTCATCCTCAGCTGGGCTTGGAACACGGTTTCTTTGTGCTCGTTTCCAAATCGTAGTTGCAGAGAGTGTACTAAAACGGCATAATTAGTTTGATCCGCTGCCGACAGAGATTGGAGTAGTTCAGCCGCTTTTCCACGAAGTGCTACCACTAATGATGTAGCTTTCTGGGGCTCGGACCAGCCATTAGCTTTTGCAGCTGCCTCAAATTGTGTTTTATAAATTTCCCACGCCGTAGTACCGTCATAATCGGCAGGCTTAATTTTAGCGTTGGCTGTGCTAAAACTCTCTGTAGACACGGTGTCGTCCTCAAGTTGTCCTCGGAATTTCTTTTCTAGCTCGAGAACCCTCTGGTTGACAGCTTCGAGTCCTTCGTTAACGGATTCATTAACGGATTGCATTATTCTTTCTTCCAACTGTTGCTCCCTGACTGCGAGATGGCTCATTAATTCTTCTTTGAATTGTTGATGACGTCGCTCTTGCACTTGATCACGTTTTTCCTGCTCTTCTTTTTGTTCTTTATAACGTTTGTCCTGCTCTTCTTTTTGTTCTTTATAACGGCGCTCCTGAATTTGATCACGTTTTTCCTGTTCTTCCCTCTGTTGTTGCATAAGGGACAGCAGGGCGGCAAGTTGATCTTCCATCGCTTGATGCTGGCTTCTGGTCACTGGCATAAACACGTAATGTCCGGCAATGAAGCACTCACTTACAGTTCAGTAATATTAGTCTTCAAATTCCCACTGGAATCGCACTTCTGACACCAATTGTTGCGAACTCGGGGTTCGATAATTCCAGTGTAACGATTTAACACGAAAACACTATTTATTTATTCCACAAATACACACGACTACTAACTCTGTACTAACTCGATACAGGAGCAGATGTGACCATTGTAAGGCCAGACAAACTTGTCGGATATACCATACAACCATTGCCCAATCCTATTATGTTAAAATCAGTCACTGGAGAGTCTTGCCCTATAGACGGAGAAGCCGATGTCACCATCATTATTGGAGAAAGACTCGAAGTTCGGCATAAAGTGTTGGTTGCCAGGATCAAAGACGAGTTTATTTTGGGAATGGATCTCATTAGGAAACATGGATTCTCCTATGATCACAAACGGAATATTCTCACATTTGGAGATGAGGAGTTCGCATTAACCAATGGAAATGTGGAAACTAGTGTCCGCCTACTGGTGGTAGAAGATGTGAAAATTCCTCCAAATTCAGAACAAATTATCACAGTGACCTCTGAAAATGATCCTGGGTGGTCCATAGGACTTATAGAACCTAACCTGGATTTGACGACTGAAATCATGGTAGCACGAACTTTGACCGACACGAAGAAGACTATGCCAGTACGAGTTGCAAATATTGGAGAAAAGACCATCAAGCTCAAAGAAGGAACAGTTCTTGCCAATTATGAGCCTGTGCAATGGGTATGCAATTGTGTCGAAGCAGAGACATCCAAAGTTAAATCTTCTAATCAAGCTTCCCCAGAGGTTATTGATGCTTTCAAACGACATTGGAGTCATCTGTCAAGGGAACAACTTCAATCTGCCATAAAATTTGCTATGGATGAATCTGATATGTTCAACTTCAAGAGCAACGACAGTCAAACTGATTTAGTTGTCCATAAGATCAACACAGGAGATGCCCAGCCAATACGACAACATCCACGAAGGGTCCCTCTGGCTAAACAACAGGAAGTTAACAGTTTGCTGAATGAAATGTTAAAGGAGGGCGTCATAGAAGAATCATCTAGTCCATGGTCGTCGCCTGTGGTTCTTGTTAAGAAGAAAGATGGTTCAACGCGGTTCTGTGTTGACTACAGGAAACTTAATGATGTGACCAAGAAAGACAGCTACCCATTGCCACGTATAGACGACACCTTAGCAACTTTATCGGGATCAAAGTGGTTTTCCACTCTAGATTTAAAAAGTGGGTATTGGCAAGTAAAGATTGCTCCCGAAGACAAAGAGAAGACTGCATTTTCTACTGGTTCTGGGCTATACCAGTTCGCTGTTATGCCTTTTGGATTGTGCAATGCCCCATCAACTTTCGAGCGACTAATGGAACTTGTTTTGAGGGGGCTGACTTGGAAAACTTGCCTGGTATACTTGGATGACATAATTGTCATGGGACGTAATTTTGACGAGCATTTGAAGAATTTAAGAGAAATCTTCAGCAAGTTACGGAATGCTCACCTGAAGTTAAACTACAAGAAATGCAGCCTATTCCAAAAGCAAGTCGACTACTTGGGGCATACTATCTCAGAACAAGGCATTCAAACTAGCCAAAGTAAAATATCTGCCATTAAAGATTGGCCAGTTCCCCGAGACAAACACGAAGTAAGGAGCTTTTTGGGACTATGTACTTACTACAGGAGATTTGTAGAGGGATTCGCCGACATCGCAAAACCGCTGCACAAATTAACAGAAAAGAAAACACCCTTCTTGTGGAACCATGATTGCAGTCAGGCGTTTGCAAGGCTTAAAGCTGCCCTATGTTCTAGTCCAATCTTGGCTTACCCTATAAAGGACGGACTGTTTATTCTGGACACGGATGCAAGTAACTGTGGTCTAGGTGCGGTACTCTCTCAAAGACAAAACGGGCAAGAGAAGGTCATTGAGTACTACAGTAAGACTTTAAGTAAGCCAGAAAGAAACTATTGCGTCACTAGAAAGGAGCTGTTGGCCATCGTTAAAGCAGTCGAACATTACCATCGCTACTTATATGGAAAAAGGTTCCTGATTAGAACTGACCATGGAGCCTTGAAATGGTTATTACAGATGAAAAACTCTGAAGGTCAAATAGCCAGATGGATAAAGCGCCTGCAGCAGTACGATTTCCAAATTGAACATCGACCAGGAAGGTCTCACGGAAATGCCGATGCATTGTCTAGACGGCCATGTAAAGAAGATTGTCGGCATTGTCAAAGAACTGAGCAGCGTGAGGGACTTCCTTCTGTACGGAGAACGTCGGTGGAAATAAACGATGGCTGGACCACACAGACCCTTCGAGAAGAACAAATGAATGATCCAGATATTGGACCCATCCTCTCTGCAAAGACTGACGACAAGAGACCAGAATGGCAAGAAATTGCTGGTAAAAGTCCAAACCTGAAGGCGCTATGGGCCCAGTGGCACTCTCTTAAAATAGAAAATGGATTACTGAAGAGAGCGTGGGAGAGTCCGGATGGCAAGACCGTAATCAGTCAGTTGGTTGTTCCTGGTAGCAGAAAATCGGACGTACTACAGGAAATGCACGACGGAACCAGTGGAGGGCATTTTGGGGTCAATAAAACCTTGGCCAAAATTAAAGAGCGGTTCTATTGGGTGAACTATCATGAAGACGTCGAATCTTGGTGCCGCAAGTGTGAAGTTTGTTGTGCCACAAAAGGACCTCGAACAAGATCACGGGGCCGAATGGTACAGTACACTGTAGGTGCTCCATTCGAGAGGGTAGCAATTGATGTCGCGGGGCCGTTTCCTCAGACTGAGTCGGGCAATAAATACATCTTGGTCGCCATGGATTACTTCACTAAATGGCCTGAAGCATACGCCCTGCCTAATCAAGAAGCAACGACTGTAGCGACGGTGCTAGTAAATGAAATGTTCTGCAGATTTGGAGTCCCTCTCGAACTTCATTCTGATCAGGGCCGAAATTTTGAATCGGCTGTTTTCCAGAAGGTCATGGAACTTCTCGGAATTCGCAAGACCAGGACAACTCATTTGCATCCACAGTCGGATGGGATGGTAGAGAGATTTAATCGGACCATGGAACATTACCTGTCTAAAATGGTGGCAGATCATCAGCGTGATTGGGACCAACATCTACCTCTCATGTTGATGGCATATCGAGGCTCTACGCGTGAAGCCACTGGTTATACTCCGGCGAAAGTGATGTTCGGGAGGGAAATGAGGCTTCCTGCGGATTTGATGTATGGAACACCAGAAAAAGAGTCGCTCAGCTCTGAGAATTTTGTGGAGGAGCTTAAGGAGAGGCTGAACAATGTTCATGAGCAAGTCAGGAATAAACTGAGGATATCCAGTGATCGAGCCAAAGCAAGATATGACTTACTAGCTAACTCCCGCGGCTTCCAGGATGGTGATTTGGTGTGGCTATACAATCCGAGGCGAAAGGTGGGAAAGTCGCCCAAACTTAGCCAAAATTGGGAAGGACCTTATACAATTGTAGGGATGATTAATGATGTGGTGTATAGGATCCAGCGGACCCCTAGGTCAAAGATGAAGGTCGTTCATTTGGATCGATTAGCACGATACCATGGAACTCTATCTGTTCGGGACGAACAGACTTAGGAGGAGGGCAATGTTACGATCGCAGCAACGCCGCATGGGAGGCGGGGCAACGCATGGGAGCGTGTTGGTTGGTGGAGCTTCGCGACCTATCCGCGCTGCGTCATGGCTGACACGAGTGATTTATTGCTCGTCTGGCTTAATCTAGAAGGCAGTTGTTTACAACCGTTTTTTTTTTTATATGAGATTATTCAAGAATTCTTATAAAGAACTTTCTAGGTTTTTCTGTAATTTTAGGATTGTATATAAAAGGCGCACAGACACTGCCACCTAGACCATAAGGCCGTGAAGCAGAAGCTGTGACGTCACAGTCGTGGTCCAAGGTCACTAGTGTGAGACCATTTGAATTGTATGCATTTCAAATATTTTTTCCGACTTTACGACTAATATTATTCATTTTGTACTCATAATTTTGTTTTTATAAATTGTGCCGAACTTTAGGACATTTCTTGCAGCTAGTGGTGCATTTAGACTTACAACAAGTGCTTTAAAAGTGTTGAAAATTTCTCAAACGTGGTTGGGTGTCATGGTGCGAAATCAATGTAAACAGGTCTAGCAAATCCGTTGTTTGGTTTCAAAAGAATGAGGGTGTGAAAAAAAAATGGATGTAAGCTAATCTATATCTGAAGAAAATAGTAGGGTAAGTTAAAATACAGAGTACCTACATAGTTTTATAAAAAAAGTTAGGTTAACCCTCAGTGACTAATCCTGATTCCTGGATTTGAAAAAGGCCAGACTGAAGTCTATAAAGTAGAACAGTAAACTCGCCAGTAGGCAAGTATAGAGGGTTTCATTTAACTTTTTAATATATACCTATTAAGAATGTAGCTTTTTTTCCCAAAAGTTATTTCACCCAGAGCAAAGAATGCAAAAAGAGTTTCTAATCATGTATATTCTTTTATACAAAACCCTAGCTCCTTTAAGTAACACCCTGTTACAAATTTCAAAATTTGTTACATAAACAGATTTATTTTCTCTCAACGTATTCCTATATAGACCATGTATTACATTTACTCGCAGTTTCCGAAAAGGACTAAAGCGTCCATTTATAACTAAAACAGCAGTTCTTTGACAAACTTTGATTCAAGTTGATTAGGTACTCAATTTGTTCCTTGGTCTAATTTGGTCCGTGTAGTGTAAATGTACTACATGACTAAGATCAAACTCAGTAAACTTCATATTTCTGTTAAAAATTTAGGAATTACTTTATCTTTTAACTTTTAATTTTCTTAAAGGAATGAGCACGAGATCATCATATACCTATCATTTATACCAAAAACTTGATGTCCTGCATAGAACTTCTTTAGTGAGGTCTTCACAGTCAAAATGGTAGAAACTCAATAGTAGTTGGAAAGTGCCAGTGTCCAGAAAGTACCTACTTCCACAGAGATGTATCGAGCCTACTTCCTCACCACTTCGAGAGGATTTGAGTGCTAGTGTGTGTAGTAACAGCAAGGACTCAAAGTAATAAAAACTGTATGCAGTGATATATGTTGAAAGTGCAGAATGTTGTAATCTGCAGGAAGTTGTTTTTTTTTCTATTTATAGGTAATTATGTAAGATTAAATTGCCAACAACTTTTCATTGTAGTAAATCCTGGGTTATTCAACTTATTATTAGTCATAGTTGTAATCATATTCCTAATTTTCATCCATTACAACCCATAAACAAGCCTTGTCATGGATATTTTATTTACATGGGTTGTAATGGGTGAAAATTGAGAATACAATTATTATGACTACAAGTAAGAAGTTGGATAAACCTACACAAATAAAACATGTTGTGATTATTACAACATTTGGCCCTTAGCAATCAAAAATAAAACAGTTAATTCAAGAAACATACGTTTTTTTATTTAGAAGGTATAGCTTATACAACAATGCATCCAAGCCACAGCAGCTTGAGACTGTAAAAGAGTGTAAAAAAGACTTAACAAAAATATGAATGAATGTTACAGGAGACAAAACTGTTGATATCATTATCTTATTATCCTCTGCTTTTCCTAGGAATATGACTGGTATGGTACAAGTTCATTTCTCAACTCAATAAATAAAAGTATCCCTTCAAGAGATCTGTTTCATACTCAGAGATTTAATAGTTAAATGGAGACTATATAATTTATAAGCATAAGTTAAGTGTGTAATAAGTTCTTACCACAGATCAATTTTGGAATGTCCAAAGGGGCTTGCAAAGTCTGATCTGTCTCTTCATTATAAAAAATAAACTTTTTCTGTACTTCATCCTTGCGAAAAGCACCTCACATACCTAAAACACCAGTTTTCTTTCTACAAAGTTCATGGAATTCATGCTTTGTTTATAAACGAAATCTGAGGGATAACCTAACTTTTTCTAAAATTCTTGTTACTTATTTATGTATAAATGTACCCTACTATGTTCTCCAGGCACGAAATCTTCTCTTTTAATGGCTCTAATCCATTTTTCTCTTAAATCTTCATCTCTGGGAAACCAAAAAACCGATTTTTTAGGTCCATTCTTTAAGTTTGTGTTGCACCTCGACACAGCACCGGTAAGGCATTTTCACAGTTTTTAAACACTAAAATGCATAGTTCCGAATTTAGCACAAACTTTAATACGTTTCCTAAAGTCCAGTGTAATGTTCATAAAAACAAAATTCGCATTAAAAAACAGAATAATCACAGTAAAATCACGGAAAATATACACGAAATCATTTGAAATCCATCCATTTCAAATGGTGACCTTGGACCACGACTGTGACGTCACAGACTCTGCTTCACGGCCTTATAGTCTAGGTGGCAGTGGCACAGAGCGCCCGAGTAGTAGTAGTCGTATTAAATCGTTACACTGGAATTATTGAACCCCGAGTTCGCAACAATATCTAACAAGGAGATTTGAAGTTGTATATCTTCAAATTTACTTAATAATTCTTTTGTTTGTTGAGTTCTAATCTTTAACTGTGAAATATCTCTGTTTTCTGACAAGATTTGTTTGTCCACAAATGACTTTAATTTGCCTCTTTTGCAATTTCAATGCCTTTAACTCGGCCATATTGAATGAATACAAGATATGAAAATGTTAATTAACCACAGTACTTTAAATAAGTGAAAATAGGATTAGTGGAAGTAGTGAAGATTAAGACAGAGTTCAAGAATTCAGAGAAGAAAGAAAGAGCGCACTCACCCGCACCTTCCTACTTTTTCAGCCGTAATACTATTCTGTTTTGACGTCAGGTAATTCCTCTTGTCAGCTAATTTTTCAAAGGATTTGCTTCTCTAATTTTCACTGGCTGCTAGAACGGATATCGGGCACGAAGGACCATGTTTTGCGTCAATAAAATGCTTCAGTTGAACGTTAACTTTAATGATGAATACAATTACAAAACTTGAATTAGTTGAGAGCAAAAAATTATATATTTTTTTTCTTATTGTCGTCGTGACGTTCACAAAACATCCCCATATAGAACGGAAAGTGAAATGTTACACCTTGGCAATATCTTTCAGCGCCATCTATTAATAGGAAGGCATAGTTTTAGGAATCCTGGCGCATTCACCATTTTTAATTCCGCTTTTTGGAAGGCACCACATTATACAGGGTGTTTCAGAAGAAGATGCATGTGATGCAAATATGTTATTCTACATTTCATTCTAAGCAAAAATGTTCCTTCCTGTATACACTTACATCGGCAGAGGGTTTGTGTAGGATATACTCTAATTATATGCCAAGTTTATAAAAACATTTTTGCTTAAAAAATATATAGAATAAGATATTAAAGCACATATCTTCTTCCTGAAACAACCTGCTGCTCTATCTAATAGATTATGGTATTGTATTTATAGAGACGTTTATGATGTGAATAATCTTAAACAATTTTTTCTAATTTTGACATACAAAGTGGCACTTTTCAATACTGATGACAGTGACGTAACGTCCTACTTTTCGTAACTAGTTACGAAAAGTAAAATCTTTCGTAACTGGTGATGAAAAGTTCGTTTCACCACCAGTTGCAGGTTTCGGTTATGGCACAATGTTACTACAGTTTTACTGTATAGAGTGAAGAAAGAAGTGGTTTCTAGTTAAAGTAAATATTGAAGTTTAATAATAATAACTCTCTCTCTCTCTCTAAAGATATTTGTAGTCAAAATTATAAAAAATCTTGTATGAAACACGTGACGAAAAGCGTTTTTTGTGTATCTCATTCAAATTGCGGGAACTCGAAGCAAACATTCATTCGTTACACAAAATCGGACTTTTCTTAACTGATTACATAAATAGCTATTATTTAACAGCCTACCTACTATTAATAGTATTAGTAGTTTACGGATTATTTAGTACTTATATATTGTGATTGAAGTTAGCAGGATTAAGATAAAAGTGACACAGATATTCTTTTATCTGCTGTGAGTTCGAGTCTCTACGAGATTAAGCAAATAAATACTATAACCTGAATCCAGTTAAGTTAAATTGCGATACAAATAAGTTCTAAATAAAGTCGTTCTTAGTATTTTAGTATGTGGTAATTAAATTTTATTTTCTAAAATATACTTGAAAATAACAAAATTATGTGGTATTCTATTTTTTACAAAAACTACAAAGTGTCTAACATATTATAAACTTATGTGGTCGAAACTTAAGGGTAGTAACTGAATATTCTATGTAGATAAAAAAAACCATTGGAAATTAAAGCGTACAACTGCAAAAGAAATAATGAAAAAGCACTATGCATCCCTGTTTAAACTTAAAAAATCAAAAATGTTTCCATATATTTTTAAACTTGCTGTCACGTATAAAGCAAAAATAAGTAATTGTTTAACTGGTTTTAGCTGGTAGAAATCATGTACCAGTTCCCATTTTCGGTTATAAGCTTATTTCAAGTTATACTTAAATAATTAAACGAGAAGCATAAAGATAAAAACATAGAAAAGTACTATTAGTAAAACGAATCTCAGAAAAATCAGTCATAAAGAAGAGGAAATATTCTTATTTTTTTTAATTATTTTTCCTTCATTTATGATTCATAACATAATGGCACCAAGGTTTCTTAACACCTAAAACTTAACCTTGTCCTACACCTGCGATCCAACACCTTTCTAATTATTGATAGGACGCAAAGCGCAATACGATAACACCTAAAGTTAAAAGGTTATAAGATTATAATTTTATGTGTTCTTAGAGGCCTTCTGTCAAACAGGGTTTGATTTTGAAATCAATAGTCCTGTACAGTTTAAATTCTATGAAAAAAAAATCATAAAAGTGCTGTGGCATTAACTAAAATATAGATAATTCTTACAATTTAAGTATCTAAATATATATAGGTATGTTTCTCTACAGTATGTCTTGAAAGTCGTTACTTTACCACAAATTTAGAAAGGTCGTATTTCAATACTATTTTTCTAAACTCATGTTTAGAAACGTTTGTGACGTTGTCTACCTCATCTCCGTCCTGGTTACAGACCATTGTTGTTGTCACACGGTGGTATCGGCTCCAACAACGTTCTTAGTAACTACCATCTCCGATTTGCTTTAACCAGACAAATTTACTAAAGGGTGTTCATAAAAAAAACCTCGTAGCAAGCCATGGAATTAAAACTTTTGTCTGAGATAAGTTCATAAAAAAATGAAAATCGGAACATCTTATGACATTTTCGACTTTCAATTTTTTTATGAAGTCATCTCAACCCTGCTTTTCTAATTCCATGGCGTGCTGGAAGTTTTTTTTTAAATGAACGCATCATGTAACAACAGATAATGCTATAATCTAATTGCGTTATCAATTATTTGAATATGTCACAGTTATCATGTTATTTTCAAAACTCAGTACTAAATGGTGTCAAATTTTAGTCCACTAGAACAAGGCATGGTGTCAAATTTCGGATCAAGAAAATTACAAGTTTAGGTTTCCGCTTACATTGTCAAATATAGGGTCACATTTACCTTATTTTAGCCAGAGGAGGGTAGATTGATGTTCAAGGTGCTAGGAAGAGGGTGAGATCAACACTTTTTATTAGATGTGGAAGTACTCTATTTGATACGCTAAATTGACATTTTTTGTTCTGAAACGCCATGGATTTATTTACAAATAACTAATTTAAATAAAATACTAATTTACTCAATTATTATTTTTAGTTTTCTTTAAATATTACCCCAAACAACGATTTGTCTGGGTATCGCAGATACTATAAACTATTTGGTTTGTGTTTCAATCTTTTTAAATCCTATCCAGCAGCCTCCACGAATGGCGACTTGAATTCCACTTTCGAGTACCAACGGTATGGGTGTCTTCTCCACTGGCATAATTTCAAAGTGATTGAGAAGATTAAAGAGAAGGGCCTTGATCTCGATTAAAGCGAATCTGTTTCCTATGCAAGCGCGGGGTCCTATTCCAAAAGGCATGTAACTAGATGCATTAATTGAACTCTTATTTACTGCCGAAAATCTCTCTGGATCGAACTTTTCTGGTTCTGGGTAGTATTTCGGGTCGCGATGGAGAGCATAGATCGGCAACCAGACCTCCATGTCTGCAGGAATTACTACTGTTTGTTCGCCTTCGTGCTTTGGCTCGATGGTGTAAGGCGTCTTGCAGACCCGGTCTAGGAAAGGTGTAGGTGGCCATTTTCTAAGAACTTCTACAGTAGGAAACAATGTTAAAACTGAACTTTGCAGTCAATACACGCAAAATTTTGTACCTGAAACGACCATATCCAAATAATGCATTTGCTGCAACTCATCGTACGTAGCTTTGCCATTTTGCGAACACGCCCTAAACTCCTCTCTGAGTTTGTCTTGCACCTCTTTGTTGATGGCCAGTTCGTATGCTGCGAAGCAAATAGCCGTTGAGACGGTGTCAAAGCCGGCGAAAAAGAATATTGCAGCCTGAGAAGTTATATCGTCAGTGGATATATTCAGTGGTCGTTTTCCTGTTTAGAGAAATGGAGATGGATGAGCAAGATACAAGACAACTCGTTTATCTGGTATACAGAATGTTACCAGATAGTACATGCAAAATGATCTGCTCAAAAACGCAGTTGTTAGTTTTGGTCTAGCTCTTATATAGGGCAAGACGCAGAAGTTGGGTGTACTTTTCTCACATTTCACCTTGTAGTATCTACATTTTTACCTTGAAAAATCTGAAATAATTCAGGGCGGTATCAAACATATGGGCCCTCGATGCAAGTAAAAATCAAGGTTTTATCTTTGAATTTGAAATTTTTAAACATTAAATTATAGATTGTCACTTTGCGTGCGATTTATTTTAAGACCGTGCATTCAATCGATTGGTTTTTCTATCTCAGAGGATACCTTGAAATGTTTCTTTTTCACCTAGTAACCACTTTTTCGCTGGACATCTAAGAGGGTATTCGGAAGGGGTCGGGATTTGGCTCTAGAGATGTGAGTCCCGAACTTTTCCGAGCGAAAAAATGAAATATTCGCATAAATTCGCGAAAGTTCGGCAGTGGTTTCGCCCGAACTTTCGCGAGTTTTGAAATTCGCGCCACTCTACCGCGTGCATTATTCCTTCCCTTCGATTCGGTGTCGTTCGGCGGTGATCGACGCTGCTTGGTTTCGTTTGCTGTTTTTTGTTTGTTTTGAGACGTCGAATACCTTGAGCTCTGGGAATCCCGACCGATACCAGAACAGACCACATTGGATTCTGGGAATCTCAAAAATGTTATCAAACGTAAATTGCTGCTGTTGTATAACCTCTGCAGCTTTCCAGACTTTCCCAATATTTGCCAATGCCAATATGCCCAACAATAAAGGTCTTATTTGGCGGTATTTTAAAGCTAATGGTAACGGAAAAAAGTATGAATGCAAGTTTTGCTCTTTGGTGTATTCACCAAATGCAACCCGCCTTGTCTGCTCCATGCTTAATTTTTGTGTATTGTTTCTGCGAGATTGAGAACCTCTAGCCCATGATGTGGACAATGGACACGTTTTTTAATGGATTATACAGGCATATCAAGAGGGTTGATAAAGACTACAAAATATGGTCGAAACGTTGGCAATTGAATAAAGCTGAATTATCGTTATTTGTCTCCATTCCGCTAATCCATCTACTAGTAACTGAAAATGATAAATTTAATTTAAATAATGAAAAAGGACAAAACAAGCCGTCAACATCAACAGAAGATACTACAGAACCAGAAATAAACAGTCGATGACTGTAACAGTGACTACAATGAGGCAAGCACTCACGTAAGTGAGAGTGAGGATGGCGAGTCTGTTGCTGGAGCAGCTATTTCTGTTGATAGTGGTATTGATGGTGCAACTTTTAAATAAGCAAATTAGCTGCAATAGTTGCCCAACTGTGAAAATTAAAATTTATTCATTACATACAGGGTGATTCAAAAGTACTTTGACAAACTTCAGGAGGTGATTGCTGGCATTATTTTAAGAAGAGAAGTTCTAATAAACGAGGGTCCTTAAGAGCATCATTACGAAGATACAGGGTGTTAAAGTTTATAAAAAAATAGTAATATCTCCTAAACCGGTTGAAAGGTTTTAATAAAATTTTACAGATGTCAATAGCTAGCGAGTAGCCATATTTCTGATAAACGAAATTTTTTTTTGTTCCACCAGTGGCGCGCGTACCGCAATGACGCATCATCTTTTTGAAGAAAATTATGGTACGCCACTGGTCTATCAAAAAATACACAAAAACTACAACCGTTTTGTTCTCTGTTCAATTATAAACAAACAAGCTCTCTTCAGTTTTCTTCGTTAGACGCGTCATTTGCAAGTAAAAAAATAAAAATCGTTTTAATGCACTTCTTAGAATCGTTACCTCAACAAAATGGAACGTGTTATTTCAGTTCAAACTTGAAAATAGAAAATTAAAAAAATAAATAAAAAAACATCTGGAAAATTTTATTAATACCTTTCAAGCGGTTTAGAAGATATTATAATTTTTTTTATTTTTAAATAAAACTTTAACAGCCTGTATCTTCGTAACGATGCTCTTAAAGACACTCGTTTATTAGAACTTTTCTTCTTAAAATAATGCCAGCTATCAATCACGGCGCAAGTCCCCCGTGGGAATAATGGCCATAAAAAGCGAGTATAATACTATACTTTGTCCACGGGCATTGTCTAATTAATTACAAATTATAAAATCTATAGGTAGTGTAAATAAAATTATTGAAATGTCAAAGTGACACTCGAGTTTGACGGCAAAAACGATGCCACCAGTGCATTTTTTACGCTGCGGCGTTTCATATTGCATTGTTGTCTACTCCTACTGGTTGCCAAGGCAACATATATAACTTAAATGGCGAGCGGGAATAATTATATTATTCCCGCGGAATAATGATATTATTCCCGCTGTTTCAACTCATATATCCCTCCGACGCTATATGAGCCCTATTTAACTTTTGTCAACACAACACAAAGCTGAATATCAGTATATTATTAAGTGGTCGTGGACAAACAAATATTTTATTAGTTTTCAATAATCAATAGGGATATGCAGGGTGTATGGTAAGTTTATGCACAAATTATCTATTCTCCAGGCGAACATTCGCCGAACTTTTCCGAACTTTCGCGAACATTAAAAATTTCAAAGAATTTAACATCTCTATTAGACTAAAAAAATTCGCCTAAAAGGTATCCTCTCAGGAAAATTGTGTGGCTGAAGAAAATTTGAATATTTTTAGGAAGACTAATCGAAAAATACCAGGTCCTCGAGGACGTTTTCGCAAATACTGACCAACTTAAAATTTTCGTGTAAGGATTCATGTCAAAAGTACGTTCCAAAATTCTGATTTACTTAAATCAAGGTCTTTTTCCTGACCTATGTAGAGTTGCAACTCGAATATAATGATTTAAGCTAAAAGTACCATCAACATGGCTGCCATGACCAATGTGATTAAACTGTGATATATTTTAAACGATTAAAACAGACCGACTACCCAAGAAACCCAACGTTTGCTCAACTAGGCGATCAAGTCTCTCAACAGTCTCTCCGTTAAACGATTAAAGATAGTGAGCTAAAATTTTGTATGTAGGTTACTTACAGGATTGGCTGCAAGCCCCGACTTTGCAACAATTTGTCCGCTATATGCTATCATCAGGATTTTACATATGTGCCTCCCGTAAGAAAACCGTTGGCGAATTAATTTTATATGGGAGAATATAATGGATAGCGCCCTATTTGGGGTTCAAATTTGGATGGTACGTACCCAAGGAAGTACTATGAATCATGAAATAACTGAAATAGCTACCATAGCAACCGTATAGCAATGGTCGAGTTGAAAATTGTATGGTAGGTTTCCTTATGTAAAATTTGATAAAAATTACGTTTTTGAAAATCTAAGATGTCCGACGTGGGAAAAACATGGTTAAATGGTGATATCTTGGGAACGGTTAGTGCTGGAAAGCTAACATTTGTTACGACGCTTCTTTGCGGGAAGATGTAGAAGTCTCAATGGGCCGCAGTCTTGCCATGGTTACAAAAGGTTCCATTTTTCGTTTATTTGATTCTTTTTTGCCACAACTTGCTTCTTTTAATAATTATGAACAATATGTGATAAACTCGTGGTACCATTTTATATATTTATATAAATTCTAATAATCTTTTTCTTATTATTCGAATGCTGTTAGACTTAAATAAAGCATTTTCGACATTTCAGCTACTTTTAGGCATCATCAGGACTTTTTTTCATAATTTTACGGTTGTTTGTGGTAAGTACAGGAATATCATTTTAAGTCGCTCACTCGATTAGCAGCTTTTCTCTTACACTTTTAAAAAATTTGATATATGGGGGTCGTATGGCATCTAAGGCCGACCTCGGATCCAGGGCTAGCGAATTTACCGGCTGCTCGGATTGACAGGTACGACGCCATCATGATTTTTCTTAAATGCAAACATACATATTTTTACCCAGAGCCTAATAGAGCTGAGCTATATCTATCTCTAGGCGTTTCGATTATACAGGGAGACAAAGTTGTTGAATTTCGAAAATTTTTTAAGTCGCTCACTCGATTAGCAGTTTTCCTGTTGCACTTCTTAAAAACTTGATACATGGGGGGAATTTACCCACATTAGGTAAATATAAGTATGTTTCCATTTAAGAAAAATCAAGATGGCGTCGTACCTGTCAAACCGAGCAGCCAATAAATTCGCTCGGCATTAGATGCCACATGACCCCTACGTATTCAATTTTTAAGAAGTGCAACAGGAAAACTGCTAATCGAGTGAGCGACTTAAAATGATTTTCGAAATTCAACAACTTTGCCGCCCTGTATAATCGAAATGCCTAGAGATAGATATACGAAGTTATATATTTCTGTAATCTGCTCCTTCAGCTCTATTAGACTCTGGGCAAAAATATGTGTGTTTCCATTTAAGAAAAATCAAGATGGCGTCGTACCTGTCAAACTGAGCAGCCAATAAATTAGCTGGCCCTGGATCCGAGGTCGGCCTTAGATGCCATACAACACCCATGCATCAAATTTTTAAAAAGTGTAACAGAAAAGTTGCTAATCGAGTGAGCGACTTAAAATAATATCTCTGTACATAAAAAGAACGTTTGGGTATGTTCTAAACTACAGGCGCTCCACGCGTGTGGTGTTGCACACAAAAAAAAATAAAGAGGTGTCGGAGCACACCATGAAACAAACCAACTCAAGATTTCTGCTAACCTTCTTGTTAATCGATCCCGTTTCGTTAATACACGGTGAAAACCAAAAAGTGCATTTTCGTCACACTCCAATACTTTACTTATTACAAGAGTTGCAGCCATAAAAATTTCAAGTTAGGCGTATGAAGATACGATAGTTATGAAATTACTGTCAAAAATCATCAAGGCATACTACGTTACGCGCGGCCGTTTCCACTTTTGTTTTTCTTATGAAAACTATATTTGCATTTTAAAAATCTTCATTAAAAATGCTCTTCAATCATGTATAACATGTTTATCTTTAGTTAGAAAGAAACTTGAAATAGTTCATTTTTATAGACTGATTTACCTTTATAACAACTTTTAAATGCTTACGATTAAGTTCTAAGAATTTTTAATTTTGGTGCACCTATCTAACGAGTGCCAGCCATGAAGCAAGATCAAAAATATTGATTCTTTCCGGTTATGAAAAGGAATTAAACAACTTTTATTTACTAGCTTAGAATTAAGTAACTTACAAAATGCATGTCATAGTAGTGAATCACCTGGAGAGGGACTGAGCAAACACAGATGACACTAAATTAAAGAACTGATGAAATATACTGTTGCGAACTCGGGGTTCATAAATTCCAGTGCAACGATTTAATACGAAAACACTATTTATTTATTCCACAAATACACTCGACTACTAAATAACTCAGTACTTAACACTTTATAGCCTTCTATTATCGCTTCGTAACTTTAGCTTACTTATAGCTCGATTAAAATACGACTATCCCACTCGGGCGCTCTATGCGCCTTTTATATACAATCCTAAAATTACAGAAAAACCTAGAAAGTTCTTTATAAGAATTCTTGAATAATCTCATATAAAAAAAACGGTTGTAAACAACTGCCTTCTAGATTAAGCCAGACGAGCAATAAATCACTCGTGTCAGCCATGACGCAGCGCGGATAGGTCGCGAAGCTCCACCAACCAACACGCTCCCATGCGTTGCCCCGCCTCCCATGCGGCGTTGCTGCGATCGTAACATTGCCCTCCTCCTAAGTCTGTTCGTCCCGAACAGATAGAGTTCCATGGTATCGTGCTAATCGATCCAAATGAACGACCTTCATCTTTGACCTAGGGGTCCGCTGGATCCTATACACCACATCATTAATCTTCTTTATAATTGTATAAGGTCCTTCCCAATTTTGGCTAAGTTTGGGCGACTTCCCCACCTTTCGCCTCGGATTGTATAGCCACACCAAATCACCATCCTGGAAGCCGCGGGAGTTAGCTAGTAAGTCATATCTTGCTTTGGCTCGATCACTGGATATCCGTAGTTTATTCCTGACTTGTTCATGAACATTGTTCAGCCTCTCCTTAAGCGCCTCCACAAAATTATCAGAGCTGAGCGACTCTTTTTCTGGTGTTCCATACATCAAATCCGCAGGAAGCCTCATTTCCCTCCCGAACATCACTTTCGCCGGAGTATAACCAGTGGCTTCATGCGTAGAGCCTCGATATGCCATCAACATGAGAGGTAGATGTTGGTCCCAATCACGCTGATGATCTGCCACCATTTTAGACAGGTAATGTTCCATGGTCCGATTAAATCTCTCTACCATCCCATCCGACTGTGGATGCAAAGGAGTTGTCCTGGTCTTGCGAATTCCGAGAAGTTCCATGACCTTCTGGAAAACAGCCGATTCAAAATTTCGGCCCTGATCAGAATGAAGTTCGAGAGGAACTCCAAACCTGCAGAACATTTCATTTACTAGCACCGTTGCCACAGTCGTTGCTTCTTGATTAGGCAGGGCGTATGCTTCAGGCCATTTAGTAAAGTAGTCCATGACGACCAAGATGTATTTATTTCCCGACTCAGTCTGAGGAAACGGTCCCGCGACATCAATTGCTACCCTCTCGAATGGAGCACCTACAGTGTACTGCACCATTCGGCCGCGTGATCTTGTTCGAGGTCCTTTTGTGGCACAACAAACTTCGCACTTGCGGCACCAAGACTCGACGTCTTCATGATAATTCACCCAGTAGAACCGCTCTTTAATTTTGGCCAAGGTTTTATTGACCCCAAAATGACCTCCACTGGTTCCGTCGTGCATTTCCTTTAGTACATCTGATTTTCTGCTATCAGGAACAACCAATTGACTGACTACGGACTTGCCATCCGGACTCTCCCACGCTCTCTTCAGTAGTCCATTTTCTATTTTAAGAGAGTGCCACTGAGCCCATAGCGCCTTCAGGTTTGGACTTTTACCAGCAACTTCTTGCCACTCTGGTCTCTTGTCGTCAGTCTTTGCCAAGAGTATGGGTCCAATATCTGGATCATTCATTTGTTCGTCTCGAAGCGCTTGTGCGGTCCAGCCATCGTTTATTTCTACCGACGTTCTTCTTACAGAAGCAAATCCCTCACGCTGCTCTGTTCTTTGACAATGCCGACAATCTTCTTTACACGGCCGTCTAGACAATGCATCGGCATTTCCGTGAGACCTCCCTGGTCGATGTTCAATTTGGAAATCGTACTGCTGCAGGCGCTCTATCCATCTGGCTATTTGGCCTTCAGAGTTTTTCATCTGTAATAACCATTTCAAGGCTCCGTGGTCAGTCCTAATCAGGAACCTTTTTCCATATAAGTAGCGATGGTAATGTTCGACTGCTTTAACGATGGCCAACAGCTCCTTTCTAGTGACGCAATAGTTTCTTTCTGGCTTACTTAAAGTCTTACTGTAGTACTCAATGACCTTCTCTTGCCCATTTTGTCTTTGAGAGAGTACTGCACCTAGACCACAGTTACTCGCATCCGTGTCCAAAATAAAGTGTCCGTCTTTTATAGGGTAAGCCAAGATTGGACTAGAACAGAGGGCAGCTTTAAGCCTTGCAAACGCCTGACTGCAATCGTGGTTCCACAAGAAAGGTGTTTTCTTTTCCGTTAATTTATGCAGCGGTTTTGCGATGTCGGCAAATCCCTCTACAAATCTCCTATAGTAAGTACATAGTCCCAAAAAGCTCCTTACTTCGTGTTTGTCTCGGGGAACTGGCCAATCTTTAATGGCAGATATTTTACTTTGGCTAGTTTTAATGCCTTGTTCTGAGATAGTATGCCCCAAGTACTCGACTTGCTTTTGGAACAGGCTGCATTTCTTGTAGTTTAACTTCAGGTGAGCATTCCGTAACTTGTTGAAGATTTCTCTTAAATTCTTCAAATGCTCGTCGAAATCACGTCCCATGACAATTATGTCATCTAAGTATACCAGGCAAGTTTTCCAAGTCAGCCCCCTCAAGACAAGTTCCATTAGTCGCTCGAAAGTTGATGGAGCATTGCACAATCCAAAAGGCATAACAGTGAACTGGTATAGTCCAGAACCAGTAGAAAATGCAGTCTTTTCTTTGTCTTCGGGAGCAATCTTTACTTGCCAGTACCCACTTTTTAAATCTAGAGTGGAAAACCACTTTGATCCCGATAAAGTTGCTAAGGTGTCATCTATACGTGGCAATGGGTAGCTGTCTTTCTTGGTCGCATCATTAAGTTTCCTGTAGTCAACACAGAACCGCGTTGAACCATCTTTCTTCTTAACAAGAACCACAGGCGACGACCATGGACTAGATGATTCTTCTATGACGCCCTCCTTTAACATTTCATTCAGCAAACTGTTAACTTCCTGTTGTTTAGCCAGAGGGACCCTTCGTGGATGTTGTCGTATTGGCTGGGCATCTCCTGTGTTGATCTTATGGACAACTAAATCAGTTTGACTGTCGTTGCTCTTGAAGTTGAACATATCAGATTCATCCATAGCAAATTTTATGGCAGACTGAAGTTGTTCCTTTGACAGGTGACTCCAATGTCGTTTGAAAGCATCAATAACTTCTGGCGAAGCTTGGTTACAAGATTCAATTTTGGATGTCTCCGCTTCGACACAATTGCATACCCATTGTACAGGCTCATAATTGGCAAGAACTGTTCCTTCTTTGAGCTTGATGGTCTTTTCTCCAATATTGGCAACTCGTACTAGCATAGTCTTCTTCGTGTCGGTCAAAGTTCGGGCTACCATGATTTCAGTCGTCAAATCCAGGTTAGGTTCTATAAGTCCTATGGACCACCCAGGATCATTTTCAGAAGTCACTGTGATAATTTGTTCTGAATTTGGAGGAATTTTCACATCTTCTACCACCAGTAGACGGACACTAGTTTCCACATTTCCATTGGTTAATGCAAACTCCTCATCTCCAAATGTGAGAATATTCCGTTTGTGATCATAGGAGAATCCATGTTTCCTGATGAGATCCATTCCCAAAATAAACTCGTCTTTGATCCTGGCAACCAACACTTTATGCCGAACTTCAAGTCTTTCTCCAATAATGATGGTGACATCGGCTTCTCCGTCTATAGGGCAAGATTCTCCAGTGACTGATTTTAACATAATAGGGTTGGGCAATGGTTGTATGGTATACCCGAAAAGTTTATCTGGCCTTACAATGGTCACATCTGCTCCTGTATCGATGGTAATGTGGATCTGCTGTCCTTTAATGCGTCCGGCCACTGTGAGACTTTTGCCACCCAAATTATTGACTTTAAAGATCCTGGGGGTCTTAGCGGCCCCGGTCAATTGCCCCCTTGCATTGACCGGAATTAGTTTTCCTGGGACCTAGGGCGGTCTTGGTCGCCGCTTGGTCTTCTAAACGACGGCGACGGACTTCTTGCCCTATTACGGCAGTTACTCTTGATGTGACCCAGTCTGCCGCAGTTAAAACATTTTATGCCCCGATTGTCTGTTGATCGAGGAGTTCTTTCTAACAGGGCTTGCATACTGACTGCCATATCTTTCATCGCTTTATGTAAACTGGCCATGGATTCAGCCATAGACGTATTCTCCTCTTCACCGCAAGTTGCCATTCGTACGCGTGGCGATGAATTAGATGACACTCGTGACGCCTCGAATTCCAGGGCCCGAACTAGTGCCTCGCTGATATCCTTGGGCCTTACAAGACGTAAGTGGTATCTCATGTCACTATCGCGAACTCCCTCAATGAACCTTTCGGCGGCAAATTGCATTTGAAAAGATTCAGGGGCCGATGGATATGCCAGGTGAATGAGTCTGTCTATGTCCGCCTCAAATTCTTGTAAGGATTCACCTGACTTTTGCTGTCTCATCCTCAGCTGGGCCTGGAACACGGTTTCTTTGTGCTCATTTCCAAATCGTAGTTGCAGAGTGTGTACTAAAGCCGCATAATTACTTTGATCCGCTGCCGACAGAGATTGGAGTAACTCAGCCGCTTTTCCACGAAGTGCTACGACTAATGATGTAGCTTTCTGGGGCTCAGACCAGCCATTAGCTTTTGCAGCTGCTTCAAATTGGGTTTTATAAATTTCCCACGCCGTAGTACCGTCATAATCGGGAGGCTTAATTTTAGCGTTGGCTGTGCTAAAACTCTCTGTAGACACGGTGTCGTCCTCAAGTTGTTCCCGGAATTTCTTTTCTAGTTCGAGAACCCTCTGGTTGACAGCTTCGAGTTCTTCGTTAACGCCGTTAATGGATTCGTTAACGCTGTTAACGGATTCGTTAACTGATTGCATTATTCTTTCTTCCAATTGTTGCTCCCTAGCTGCGAGATGGGTCACTATTTCTTCTTTGAACCGTGTCTGTTCTTCCTTTTGTTCTAGATAACGTCGCTCCTGCACTTGATCACGTTTTTCCTGCTCTTCCTTCTGTTCTAGATAACGTTTTTCCTATTCTTGATAACGCCGCTCCTGTACTTGATCACGTTTTTCCTGTTCTTCCCTCTGTTGTTGCATAAGGGACAGCAGGGCGGCAAGTTGATCCTCCATGGCTTGATGCTGGCTTCTGGTCACTGGCATAAACACGTAATGTCCGGCAATGAAGCACTCACTTACAGTTCAGCAATATTAGTCCTCAAATTCCCACTGGAATCGCACTTCTGACACCAATTGTTGCGAACTCGGGGTTCATAAATTCCAGTGCAACGATTTAATACGAAAACACTATTTATTTATTCCACAAATACACTCGACTACTAAATAACTCAGTACTTAACACTTTATAGCCTTCTATTATCGCTTCGTAACTTTAGCTTACTTATAGCTCGATTAAAATACGACTATCCCACTCGGGCGCTCTATGCGCCTTTTATATACAATCCTAAAATTACAGAAAAACCTAGAAAGTTCTTTATAAGAATTCTTGAATAATCTCATATAAAAAAAACGGTTGTAAACAACTGCCTTCTAGATTAAGCCAGACGAGCAATAAATCACTCGTGTCAGCCATGACGCAGCGCGGATAGGTCGCGAAGCTCCACCAACCAACACGCTCCCATGCGTTGCCCCGCCTCCCATGCGGCGTTGCTGCGATCGTAACAATACAGATAAGAATCAGGGAGTCGCAGCCTAAAGTGGTAAAGTAGGTACAGAACATACCCCTAATGAAGATGTAAGTATAGGCTTACTTGAAGAGTAAGGGTATCGAAAAAACGCTGAAAGGATTGGAGTTCAAAACCAACCGAGTAGACCAAGGTACTTAAATGATTTTTTTCTGATTACTAATGGTGCCCTTTTTTACACAATAATGATAAAATCAAATCCTGCCTAGAAGCAAATAATGGGCATCAAAACTGGCAAATTGCCGAATTGGAACAGAAGCCATCATCATGTAGTCATCGACAACAAGTAGTTGTAGTTAATTAGAGTACATTCTGGGTTCTGCAATAAATTATATCACCCATCATTTAAAAAACTGATTTGTTATAAATGGATTTATGCTTTTAATCAACATTTTGCCTGATGGCATCATTTTTTTTAGCGAAACGGCATTTTCTTTAAAACTCTTTCTTTCCTCTGTTTGGAAACATTTCCTCATTATTTTCGTCCATTGCTACCTTCTTCATACTGTTACGGGGAGCGGGCACTGGGGAGGCGGAGCGACATTGGAGGTTGGACCTTCGCGGCCTATCCAGGCGCTGCAGCGTGGGAGCTGTCACTAGTGATTTATTGCTCTGTTTATTTAGAACGCAGTTATTTTCGGCTGCGACTGCGACGACAAGAATGTTTTAGGCTAGACCAGAAGCCAGCATCAAGCGATGGAGGATCAACTTGCTGCTCAACCCTCCTCTCCCTTATGCAACAACAGAGGGAAGAGCAGGAAAAACGTGATGAAATACAGGAACGACGTTATCTAGAACAGAAGGAAGGGCAGGAAAAACGTTATAACGTACAAAAAGAAGAGCAGGAAAAACGTTATAACAAAAAAAAGAGGAGCAGAAAAAAGTTATCTAGAACAACAGGAAGAACAGAAACGGTTCAAAGAAAAATTAGTGAACCATCTCGCAGCTAGGAAGCAACAATTGGAAGCAAGAATAATGCAATCCGTCAACGACGTCAACCAGAAGGTTCTCGAGCTAGCAAGGAAATCTGGGAACAACTTGAGGACGACAGCGTGTCTTCAGAGAGTTTTAGCACAGCCAACGCTAAAATTAAGCCTCCCGATTATGACGGTACTACAGCCTGGGAAATTTATAAAACCCAATTTGAGGCAGCTGCAAAAGCTAATGGCTGGTCTGAGCCCCAGAAAGCAACAACATTAGCGGTAGCACTTCGTGGAAAAGCGCCTGAATTACTCCAATCTCTGTCGGCAGCTGATCAAAGTAATTATGCAGCTTTAGTACACTCTCTGCAACTACGATTTGGAAATGAGCATAATGAAACCGTGTTCCAGGCCCAGCTGAGGATGAGACAGCAAAAGTCCGGTGAATCCTTACAAGAATTTGGGCGGACATAGACAGACTAAATCACCTGGCATACCCATCAGCCCCTGAATGTTTTCAAACGCAATTTGCCATCGAAAGGTTCATTGAGGGAGTTCGCGATAGTGATATCAGATACCACTTACGTCTAGTAAATTCGAGGCGTCACGAGTGTCATCTAGTCCTTCTCCACGTGTAAGATTGGCAACTTGCGATGACGAGGAGGATACGGCTATGGCTGAATCCACGGCAATTTTACATAAACCTATGAAGAAACCTAAGAAGGCAGTCAATTTGCAAGCCCTGTTGGGAAGAATTCCTCGATCAACAGTCAATCGGGGCATAAAATGTTTTAACTGCGGTAGACTGGGTCACATCAAGAGTAACTGCCGTGATAGGGCAAGAAGTCCGTCTCCGTCATTTAGAAGACCGAGCAGAGACCAAGTCCGCCCTAGATTCCAGGAAAACTAATTCCGGTCAATGTAAGGGGGCAATTGACCGGGCCCGTTAAGACCCCCCGGACCTTTAAAGTCAATAATTTGGATGGCAAAAATCTTACAGTGGCCGAACGCATTAAGGGACAGAAGATCTAAATTGAACATCGATCAAGAAGGTCTCACGGAAATGCCGATGCATTGTCTAGACGGTCGCGTAAAGAAGATGTCGACATTGTCAAAGAACTGAGCAGCGTGAGGGACTTCCTTCTGTAAGGAGAACCTCGGTGAAAATAAACGTTGGCTGGACCACACAGACGCTTCGAGGCCAACAAATGAATGATCCAGATATTGGACCCATACTCTTGGCAAAGACTGACAACAAGAGACCAGAATGGCAAGAAATTGCTGGTAAAAGTCCAAACCTGAAGGCGCTATAGGCCCAGTGGCACTCTCTCAGAATAGAAAATGGATTACTGAAGAGAGCGTGGGATAGTCCGGATAGCAAGACCGTAGTCAGTCAGTTGGTTGTTCCTGGTAGCAGGAAATCGGATGTACTACAGGAAATGTACGACAGAACAAGTGGAGGTCATTTTGGGGTCAATAAAACCTTGGCCAAAATTAAAGAGCGGTACTACTGGGTGAATTATCATGAAGATGTCGAATCTTGGTGCCGCAAGTGTGAAGTTTGTTGTGCCACAAAAGGACCTCGAGCAAGATCATGGGGCCGAATGGTGCAGTACACTGTAGGTGCTCCATTCGAGGGTAGCAATTCATGTCGCGGGACCATTTCCTCAGACTGAGTCAGATAACAAATACATCTTGGCCGCCATGGATTATTTCACTAAATGGTCTGAAGTGTATGCCCTGCCTAATCAGGAAGCAGCGACTGTGGCAACGGTGCTAGTAAATGAAATGTTCGAACCTCTCGAACTTCATTCTGATCAGGGCCGAAATTTTGAATCCGCTGTTTTCCAGAAAGTCATGGAACTTCTCGGAATTTGCAAGACCAAGACAACTCCTTTGCATCCACAGTCGGATGAGATGGTTGAGAGATTTAATCGGACCATGGAACATTGCCTGTCTAAGATGGTGGCAGATCATCAGCGTGATTGGGACCAACATCTACCTCTCATGTTGATGGCATATCGAGGCTCTACGCATGAAGCCACTGGTTAGACTCCGGCGAAAGTGATGTTCGGAAGGGAAATGAGACTTCCTGCGGATTTGATGTATGGAACACCAGAAAAAGATTCGCTCAACTCTGAAAATTTTGTGGAGGAACTCAAGGAGAGGCTTAACAATGTTCATGAACAAGTCAGGAATAAACTGCGGATCTCCAGTGATCGAGCCAAAGCAAGATATGACTTACTGGCTAACACAACATCTGAATCGATTAGGACGATACCATGGAACTCTATCTGTTCGGGACGAACATTCTTAGGCGGAGGACAATGTTACGGGGAGCGGCGGCCGTGGAGGAGGAGCGACATTGGAGGTTGGAACTTCGCGGCCTATCTGGGCGCCGCGGCATGGAAGCTGTCACGAATGATTTATTGCTCTGTTTATTTAGGACGCAGTTATTTACTACTGCGACTGCTATGACAAGAATATTCTAGGCTTTTCTATATTTTTAGGATTTTGTATAAAAGGCGAATAGCGTCGCCGTTGGGAGTAGTCTTATTTTCATCGAGCTATAAGTAAGCTAAAGTACCAAAAAATATAGAAGGCTATACAGTGTTAGGTAGTGAGCTATTTAGTCGTCGAATTGTACTTGGTGTATTTGTGGGATAAACAAATAATGTCTTCGTGTTAAATCGTTACCCTGGAATTATTGAACCCTGAGTTCGCAACAATACCTAACTCCTTTTTAAGACAACCGAGCATGCAACGCAATGGTGTTCAAGCAGTAGATATCCTGCATATAAGTTTACCTTTCTCCGTAGTATCACCCTCTTTGCCTGACGCTTCCAATAGGATTTGAATAATATCAGGACGAACGATGTTTTTCTCTTTTCGAAGTTTAATGGCCTGGCCAATGGTCTCAGTTAGATAGCGTCTGGTGGCGTCATCGAAAAACTTCATCCCCAGTGCCTGTATATACAGTCAAAGTTTAACTAGAGCCAATATTGATGGTGGCGTTTCTTCTACCTTGCACAACTTTGGAGCTACCTGTAGAGCGAGGAATCTGACAGTGTTGAAGAAACCAGAGAAATTGGTGATGTGTTTTCCCACTCGGTAAAACGAGTTATCTTGGTTTCTGAAGGAGTCAACTTGTATTCCAAAGGCGGTCGATGCGATTACGTCGTTAGTGAATCTACGCAACAAGAGAGATATGATTGAAGAAAAAACTTTTGTGTTATTTAGATATCTTACCGGGAAAAAGTATCTTTAACATCCACTTCTAGAACTCCATCCCCGACTGTGCCTTCAAAATATTGCACGAAGCTGTCAGCTACTTCGGTGATCAATTTGTAGATGAGTTTGATCTTGCTGCTGGTGAATGTTGGACTCATTACGTGCCTCATTTCACGCCACCTTTCACCTGATAATAAATAACGCCTGTTTTATCCGCATGCAAGATAATTCAAGTTCAGTTTGCTTTCATCTATTAGTAGTTCAGACTTTTTCGTTACTTACCCTTAAGAGCAAATAGATTCCTGGACCAAAGAGGATCGGAATCGGGATCTACAAAATCAGCGTGATCAGGAAAATGCTCGAAGTCTTTTATTGATATTTGTTTAATCAACTCCGGGTCCCTCAACATTAAAACTGGCGCAGTGAAGTTGTAGCAGCCAATATATCTGAAAAAAAAATGCAATAATATTGGAGGTGTTCATTTAAAAACATCATCCATTGGCTGTAGAATGTCAAAAGAAAAGGATAAAGATCAAAAGACCAGTTACTTCGATTATGTTATTGTCAAAATTTCTAAACCTTCTAGATGACCGTTTCTAACGAACGCTCTTATGTTTACATTTTGAATTTTAGAGTTATTAATTCTACACTATATACTCACCTAGCATTTGGTTGTATATTATACAATTTCCTTAAGAATTCAGCGCTGCTGCACAGTGCCAGGGCGACCTCAAGACCGTCTCCAAAAAGTGGTTTTGGTTTTGACTGGTTGACTCCCATATTGGACCAATATTTCGTTTTGGATACCAGGTGGTGCCATAATGCTGCAGCGGCAGCAATAACCATCAGAGTCACCAAAAACCACATTTCTAGTCTGTTTAATTAATGTTGTTTCTAGTAATTAAAAAGAAATACATAATAATGTCCAAAGCGAAAACTAAATATTTTGTTGTTGGACAGTTTACTCGATTAAAAACATCGTTACATTTTTAAATAGGCAAGATCTCACAAATTTGAAAATGAATTAATATACAGGGTGTTCCATTTGAAAAACGCTAGCATTTGTTAAGTTTATACTTTGAATCACCTTGTATAAAATATAAAAGAGACACATATTTTTTTTTTTAATTTTATAAATTAAGTGTCTACCGCATCCTCCAGAATAAAAAGTTTTTTATTCATCTTTTTTTTTGGCACTTGTAGCTAAAACGAGTATTATGGCGTATCCTTCTCCGTTTTGATAAAAATGGTTTTAAAGGGTTTTTAAGGTTTTCCACCACGTTTTTAGTTTTCCTTTCCCACCAAGAAAAAACTATTATCGCGTATTTTCCTCCCTTTCGACACAAATAATTTTAAGAAGTTTTATGCTATTAAGCTCAATTTTTGCTTTTTTAACCTTGTGTCTAGTTTTTAGCCTACTCATTTTTTTCTATTAATAATTTCTCCATTAAGAAGTATCATGACTCTTTTTTTCTTTGTCCAAATAGATTGAAAGGGTTTTTAGACTCAACTTAATTTTTTTTAATTTTGGTCTAATTTCTACTTAATTTTTTTAGTTTTTCTCCTATAAGACTGCTGTTTTATCTTTTCACCGCTACGAAAAAGTATAATGGCCTATTTTTCTGTATTTCGACAAAAATGATTTTAAAGGGTTTTATACTACTAAGCTCAATTTTTGGTTTTTTAACCTCTCATCTAGTTTTTATCCTCTTTATTTTTTTTTATCGAGAGCTTCCCCATCAAAAATACGTATCATGACGCATTATTTCCACTTTTGACAAAAATGGATTTAAAGGGTTTTTATTCTGTTAGGCTCAATTTAATTTTTTTATAACTTAAAATGATTTTCTAAATTCAACAAATTTACGACCCTGTACAATCGAAACGCCTAGAAATAGATATGCAAAGTTATATATTTCTGTAATCTGCTCCTCCAGGTTTATTAGATTGTAGGTAAAAATGTGTGTGTTACCATTACAAAAAAAACAAGATGGGGTCGTATCTATCCAACCGGGCAGCCCATGACGTCGCTAGCCCAGGTTCCGAGGTTGGCCTTGAATGCCATATGACCCCCATGTATCAATTTTTTTTGAAGTATAACAGGAATCGAGTGAGCGACTTACAATGATTTTCGAAAATCAATAAATTTAGCACCCTGTATAATCAAAACGCCTACATATAAATATACGAAGTTATACGTATATTTCTGTAATCTGCCCGTTCAGCTCTATTAGACTGTAGGTAAATACATTCCATTAAAAAAAATGAATGAAAATGACATGGTATCTGTCAAACTGGGCAGTGAACTAACCTGAACTAGCCCAGGGTCCGAGGTCGGCCTTAGATACTATACGATTGGCCCCATGTATTCAAATTTTATTTTTAACAGGAATTTTATTTTTAACAGAATTAAGTTTAACAGAAAAGTTACTAATCGAGTGAGCGACTTAAAATGATGTCCCTGTACAGACACTAATCTTTAGAATCTCCACAAGCACAATTTTCAAATTGCAGTGAAAATCTTCCGGGTGATACCTGCTTTTACCTTTCCAGAGGTCAGTTCTCTTATAATTTCCCAAACTGTTTTGTGGTGCGCTACTGATCATTTATCTCTAAAAATCTGAACTCTTTCTTCAATTTGAAAACTTTTTGTCTATCGACATTTTTTGTATCTGTCACGGTGACATTTACAAATTCAATAAATTGTATGAAAAAATTGCAATTAGAAATAATTTGCATTTACAAAAATTATTTTTAAAAATAATTCAAAACCAGGGATAGGCGTGATAAAATGCAATAAATAAGAACAAGCAACAATGAAACAAATACAGCTGTAAAATAAAACCTACAAAAAAAAAGAAATTTTATCACCTTGTATCTTGGTAACAAAGCATTTTCGGATATAACTTTACTATAACTTTCTGCTTAAAAACCATTTTCCTATGGGTGGTTCACATATGACCGTCTAATCTTGTACAACTCATCCTGTATAATATCACTTTTTAAAAAACTGAACAATTAGATTAATCCAAGTGTCGCTATTTATTTCTGTAGTGCCTGCTTGCAATGGAAACAAAGAGTTTCACCAAAACTGGGGCCTATTAAAATCAATTTTAAAGTTTAATATGAAATTAATATTCTTGAAATTTTGATAATTATTAAAAAGCAATAGACAATTTTCAAATTTTAAAGGATATTAATTCAAAGCTTATATTTTTGTTACGATTAGACCAACAATCCTATAATTATTGTAAATCATTAATAACGGTCACACAATACCCCGTGTTCATTAGAAAACGTCATCTAGCGAGGCTATGAATTTTTGACAGAAACAGATGACATAATCAAAGTAAATAGACTTTTTTTCATTTTTTTTTGATATTTCACAGCCAACTAGACATTTTCAAATGAACACCCCCTACATTACTTTAATTAAAATATTTCTTCAAAATATTAACAGAACTTCTTTTACGTAATAATGCTTAAAAACTCCTTAAAGATATGTTAAATAAAAAAATAAATAAATAAATTTATACTACTTACCTACTATAAACTATATATATTTTCACTTTTTAAATAACGTTTACTAACACCGATGCTGCAATGTTTTCCAGAGACAAGATAATAAAGTTATATAGGTACTCTCTAATCAGTATTAAGTGGATTTACGAGTATACACGACAAACCCATTTTAAACCAGATTTAATATACTCATCATTGTACCGAATTTTAACGATCTTGATTTTACTTGCAGCAAAGTTGTGAAATAGGCGCATTGGATAAATGTATTTTAACCTTACGCAATCCAAAATAATAATATGTAAATAACATTTTAGTTAAATTTTGTACTTAATTAACTTAATAAAAAATACATAATTTGAGAAACGTTCTATACTTCAGGCTATAGATCTGAACAAGTTTAGTGAATATAACAACAATTTTTATGACTTTATGACGTCGTATTTTACACTGTTGGCTGTTATGACGTCAAAACAGTATCAAAATTTGTGAAAATCTCTCGTTTATTTAAAAAAAAAACGTGGCCATAGGGAGGTTTGTCATTCTTACCAATCTTGACCATTATTAGAAGTTAAAAAAGATACATATTGGAGTAAATTAAGTTTTTCTGTGACTTATTAAACTTAACTAGTTTTTTTTTCAAGCGGACTAAAAGTACGTCATTTGTTTTCTCCATACGCACACCTAAAGTGGGCTTTCAAATCCTGAGACCAAAAAAGTAGCAAAAAAGTCCTAGGCAGTAAAAGTAAAGTCAAAAGTCACCGCTAGTGTCATGGTGGCGCATATATAAACGATTTTCATTCACCAAAATTATTTTAATAATAGATGACACCAGATAAACCGATCTGAGTGTATTGCCATCTTTACATTCTTGTTGAAAAAACAAAGGAGAGAAATACTCTCAGAGCACTCAAGAGGACCATCCGAAACCGTTATTAGTCGAAATCGCATAGGTTCTCGAATTCTGAATTCGTCTGTTAAATGTCATGCGCGTCATCATATTTATCTGTCAATGTGACATTTATTAGATTAGTATTGAAAATAATGCTACAAATTCTTAGTTTACCATAATCATTGGTTATTATTTAATACATTAAAACCATTGAACATTGAAAACCACCATTCTAACATATTCTATGTATTTTACAAATAATATACACCCCTAATTGGGTACGTACCTAGACCCGCTTAAAGAGGATGAGAGAAAATTGCAAAACTGAACCACTTTTAAATAGATTTCTTATTTCTTGCATGATTGAAAAAAAAATAGTATATGTTACTCGGAGTAAAAGGTCTTTTTGTGCTTCGCCCAGTTGCAGGCCTCAGCTTCGCTTCGGCCGTCAATCTCTGGGCTCAGCACGAAAAGACCCACTTTTACTCCTAGTGACATAATCTACTATTTTTAATAGATAATAACACCTATTACCTATACCTGCGCTTAATATAACTCATGACTCACGGGGTCAACTTATCAAATGGCACATGCTTAGTTACATTACTATAACCAGTAAAATTTATATTACCAATTTACTAAAATTTATATTACGTACGCAAATTTTTTTCAAAAAATTAAAAAACGAAAATTCTTGAAATTTATTATTCTAAGACTGGATTCATCTAATTGCAAGTACCTCTACCTAGAGATTGGTAACAATGTTAACCATTATAGAAAACAATTTCTTCTATAGTAATTAGAGATATAGGAAACCGGCGAATCAAGATTCGGCTACTCTCTTTAGAGTACCTAGTACTCTCTATCAAAAGTTCTAGAATCTTGTAATATTTCACCTAAATTGGCCATAACGACTTATTAAATTAAACAAGTTTTTTTTCTGAACTTACTCTAAGAAGTTTTGAAAAATGCTTTTTATTTTTTTATTGCCACTTTTTTTCTACGTTTTGAATTTTAGTAACCAAAAAGTGATAATTTCTTAATAAGAACATTTTCTATTTATGTTTTTAGAACTTTTTACTTTTCTTGTCTGGTTGCACCATATTATAGAAAAGTAAAAGTGCGAACGAGAAAGTAAAATTTATTTATCAAAATCTCTTCAGATTAATTGAGAAAAAAAATAAGATTTTAGCAAAATTCATTTTTTTTTTTCAATATTTCCGTAAGTTTGTTCCATTGTTGTAAATTTAAATACACCATTTTGTTGAGTTAAAATGAGTATATCTGTTCCAGTATAAATCTAATTCGACGAATTGGAATAACCCGTATAACCTAAAACTATTTATTTACTTTTACGGAAACCGTAACGAAAGTATAAAGGTTTACTTATCATTGAATTTGTAATAGAGAAGGCATCAAATTTATTGTTGACATTCAAATTTACGAGAGATATTTGAAACACTAACGCTGATGATGCCTCAGAAAAGTAGAAACGTCGAATTACAAATTGAGTAATACCGTCTTGTAGAGCAGAAAAAATACCCTTAAGAATGTGCATTCATTATAAAATAACGCTTCAAATAAATTTAGGAAAAACCAAAGAAATTTCAGTTCTTTTTTCGAATATCTTCGGAAGCAGTCAAAATTTTGGAAATTTTAATATGTCATTACGATTAGCACCCAAATGTGCAACTTTGCTCCAATGTAACCGAATCAGTATCTCTTACAGTTTACGAGATCCCAATGACGAGTGGCGAATTCGAACAACCCCGTTATCTATTTTTTTTTGGCCGGGTAATAAAACCGGGTAGTACTGTACCCAGCCAAATTTTTACCATTTTGTCATATTTCCGTGAATTATTTTACTTTTTTTTGCATTATTTAAATATTTTAATGGTTTATTGTAATGTTTTACTTTTAGTTGATTTGTGTTTTTGGTCATTTTTCTATTACATTTCAGGATATTTTGAAATTTTTTACTTTTCCTGCTTATGGTTTTTTTCTATTTTTTTTTGTTTACATTTTTTTTGTAATATGAATAAGTAGTAATAAGAATTGATATTTTCGTGATATTTTACTACTTTACAACTTCAAATTGTTTTTCTTGATTTTTAATCATTCGTCGTTTTTTGTTTCATGTTTTCATGATTTCATGTTTCGTAATTTTTATGATATTTCAATGAAATTTTTTACCTTTACATTTTGTTTTACTTTTCCTGCTTTATCATACCTAATAACTTTAATGTTTTAGTTGTTTCATGTTTTTCGTCATTTATCTGTGACATTTTACAATATTTTATATTTCCTTGTTTTTAACAGGTAGAAGTTTTTGGCAGGCACCATGCCAAAACGGGTACCCTGCTCTTAGTACCCATTTTGGCATGATCCTAATAACCTAGTACCCTCTATCAAAGATACTAGAATCTTCAAATATTTTACCTAAATTGAGCATAACGACTTATTAAAATAAACAAGGTTTACAAACATTTTTTATAACGGCCACTTTTCCGTACAAATATAAAAGGCGTTCGTTGTGGGACACCCTCTGCATAGAAGTCAAGCTACTCTTATCGTTTCGGGTAATGTCTAGTCGTAATAAGATTGTTATGTTATTTTTAAATATTATTAGTGAATAGTGAATTGAAAGTTTTTAAGATAAGATTTATTGTAGTTTTAAGTATGTATGTCAAATGTTGTAATCATAACATTGAATGTATTTATTGGTTAATATAGGAGGTGTACGGTGTGGAGAAACGCGAACGCGGTCTTCATGCCAAAAGTTGGGAAAGGGTTCATAAGTTTGACATCCTTTCTAATAACAACATTAGAAAAGATATTCGAGAAGAAATTTTGGGAAGACATCCTATAAACAAAGATCAACATGCCTACAGCAAGGGGAAGTCGACCGTGTAGTGCATAAAATAGAGAAGGCATACTCGAATAAGGAAGTGCTATTGACACTCTTTTTCGACATCGACAAAGCCAGAACAAACAACATCTGCGAGACCCTTCGGGCTTGGGAAACCCCAACACAGTTGGTAAGCTGGGTCAGATCGAGGTCGATGGCGGCTGTCCACAAGGCAGCTGATTATCATCTCGACTATGGTGTCTCTTAATGGATGGCCTTTTAGAGAGGCTGCGGATGACGGATGCGGCTGACGGACTGGTCACGATACCAGGAAAATTCTTTGGCATCGTTTGTGATCGAATGCAAAGGGCATGTAGAATAATAGAACAATGGTGTACCAAGATGGGATTGTCAGTCAACCCTGGCAAGACAGAGCATGTGCTCTACACCAAAAGAAGGAAAACTACAGGATTCCGCTCACCCACGCCGTACGGTTAACCTCATCTGCTACTAAAGCCTGAGGCTAAGTACTTGGGGGCGACCATCGACAGCGGGCTGACCTGGAAAGGTCCCTTCGACAAGGCATGCAATAAGGCAACCGCACTGGCGGGGCAACTACGAGGGGGCAGTGGGCAGGAAGTGGGGTCTAAAGCCACACGTCCTATGGCTCTACACTACGGTAATCAGACCGAGGATAACATATAGGAGTGGCCAGCGGTGAATACAGGGCATGCTATGTGCAGAGGTTTGCCATACTGCAGAGAACAGTCTGCCCAGCCATAAAGGGGGGATTCAGAACCACACCGGGAGTAGCACTCAATGCCTTACTGGGTCTGCCGGAGCTTCCAATCTGGGTTAAGAGGGAGGCGAGGGCGTCCTGCAGGAGGATGGATTGCTGCGGCCAGTGGAAGGACACAGCTATGGGAAGTGCTTACTGCAACGAGAGACGAATTCAAGGAAGAACTGCTTCAGCAACCTTCTGAGAATAATCAGGTATGGTATACAGAGACGAATCAAGAATGGCTAATACAGTCGTCAGGACTTTCAGGAGCCGGAATATGCAAAGCAGGATATGTAGAAGGCGAGGGCTTCGCCTTGGGAAGCCACACGAGGGTTTTCCAGACGGAAGTGTTTGCAATACTCAAGAAGGCCACATGATCAGAAGTCAGACAGGGAGCAGAACAGGATATCTACATCTACTCCGACAGTCAGGCGGCTCTGCGAGCCATCCTGAGGAACGAGTTCAAATAAGCTCATGCAGGACTGCAGGGATGCTCTAGAGTCACTGGCAGAAACAAAAGGGGTAACTCTGGGATGGGTTCCTGGACATAAGGGCATCGAGGGGAACGAGCGTGCCGACGATTCGGCCAAGCGTGGTTCCCAGATATGCTTTATTGGACCAGAGCCATGTCTGGGAGTAAGTAAAAGGTAGGCCTCTCACACTCTCATTGAGTAGCCATGGGAGAGTACAAGGGCAAACTGGACACAGTCAAGAATATGTAGACAGACCAAGAAAATCTACCCTAAACCTGATAGATCCAAGGCCTCGTGGCTTCTTGGGAGAAGCCTGCTTTGCCTGGGAGACTTTATAGGAATCCTTACTGGACACTGCAGACTAAACAGGCAAGTGTAGGATAGGGGAAGAGTCGTCATACCACTTTCTGGGAGTGTGCCATAGGTGAGTGCGACTGCGCCTTAGGACCCTTGGAGCCGCTTTTCTTCATCGAGGGCACCTTCCGAATCTGAAATGGGACGGGATACTCTCCTTCATTAGAGGGAAGGGTCGACTCGTGGAGGGAATGAGGGCCCTGGTGGAGTAGGGATGGGTGGACCGGGGGACTGTGAAAAGGGCCTCTAAGGCCTAGTCGCAAGGCTTCGCCCCCCCCCCCCATTATTTACTATTACTATAGGTATAGGGGGGGTCATTTGAAAACGTCTCTAATTGGCTGTGAAATGTCAAAAGAAAAGGATATGAAAGAACAAAAATCCATTTATTTTGACTGTCATCCTTTTCTGTCAAAAATTAACAGCTTTCTAGATGACTTTTCTAATGAACAAGGGGTATTTACTTTAATTGTCAAAATATAATAAAAAAAAATCCAAAATGCACACGACAATTTTTCCCCTAATGCTTTATTTATTCTTAAATGTAACACTTTGTAGGTATATACATGCCTATATTATTCTAGTTTTTTTTGGCCGGGTAATAAAACTTACTGTACCCGGCAAAATCGGGTTAGACGACAGCACTTGGTCCAAAAGACGTTATTAAGGAGGCCAATCTGGACGTTTATTGGCTTAATTCTGCTGTCATAACGACGTCAGTTTTACCAAAAAAAGTGTCCTAAAGCAGGTTAAAATAAATTTTTCTGCATCTATAAGCCATCCACTTATTATTGCCCTCAAAGTAAGGCGTCGGAAATTTGACATTTTTATCGTATCTTCTCAACATGTGCTAAAAGCAGATGGGTATAAGAAAAATAAAGTTTCAAAGGTAACTAGATGACAAAATAAGTGAATGGGTAATACCTGCACATAAAATAGACTGGCTACTGGAAAACACAAAAAATGTATATCTGTGCAAATAATTTTTTGTTGAATGTTGATGCATTTCTGACTTAAAATTTTCAATTCTTCAATATCAATTTTTGCCATCCTATAGGTAACACATGTCGTCTTTAACACAACATCACTTTGTCCAAAAGACGTCATTTAGGTGGCCACTTGGACTTCTTAACGACGAAAGGAAGACACATCTAAAAGATGTCATATTTAAGACATCGCACTCGACATGACCCTATATAAAGACGAAATCTAGACACTTATTGACTCAATTGTGCCGTCATATGGATGTCAGTTTTACCAAAAAAGGTATGCCAACATAGGTTCAAAAATGCCTGATTTTTTTTTTATATTTTTATCTAACTGTTGCTGCATCTATTATATACTTATATTATGTATTTCTCAGTTTTTACTTATTTCCTAAATGATTTTTTTTTTTCACGAAAATAACAATTCACAATCATTTCTCTACCGCGTGACTTTAGTCGTCATTTCTCTCTCGGGAACAAACCTGAACTTTAGATACATAACCTAAAGTAACCTGAACTCACCTGAATATAATCCAAAACAACACCACATTTGTGGAAAAAAGATTACGTCGATAGGACGTAGGAACAAGGGTAGGACCTGTAAAAAAATGTGTTTTTTATAATATAAAGAGAACGGTAGATACAATGGATTTTAATAAAATTTACTGAGGACTTGTTTCTAAGTAAGACTCCTATTTGGATGGGGCAACGATCTGTATCTGTCTTGGTCAAATGGTAAGTTCTTCAGTGTCTTATTAAAAAAAAAAACTTAAAAACAGAATTTAGTTGTCTGAATCAATTAATTTTTTAAAATTTGATAATATTTCTTCAATACCAAACGTAGGTACTTGTCAACTAAACTTTCCTCACAATTTCTTGATCATTCTTTTCAATTAACATGGATAGATCAAAAATAAGAAACCTTCTTCAACAATGAAATACTTATTTTATTCTTTGTCACTTAACTAAAACACTTATCATATCACCCAATGCGGGATAATTGTTGAAACTGCTGGCATGAATATTTCTCCTCCTTGTAATATTCTTGCAACTCAGTGTAATACAAAGGAATTCCTGAAATGGTTCTATTGAAGCCAAATTAAAAGATTGCAATTTACGTACCTTTCAAGCTTTGGGAATTTGCCGAGTTTATGTATACAGCTACATAATCTCCTGGTTGCAAAACTTTTAAATTCTGCCCATCTTTTGAAGGAATCTTTTCATTTCCTGGTAAAATCACTTTTATGTTATTATCATTACGACCCTGCAAAAAGTCCTCAGACCTTTTGCTGGGGCCTTCTATAAGAACCAAATGCTTTTTACCTAAAACTCAAGTCATTTCACACGGTGTTCGATAAAACTTTAAAAGTTATATTTTACCAATTTGTGCAGAGTTTAACACTTGGGAGTTTTTTCTAAAGACTTCTATCATTCTGTGTAAGCGATTGTTTTTGACCTCTGGAGGTACATCATCTTTGAGCCGTCTATGGGCAGTTGTTTTCTCTCTTAAGCTGTATGGGAACAAATATGCATAGTTGTATTTAACTTCCTCCATTAAGGAAAGGGTCTCTTCAAATTCTAAAAACAATTATAGGTTATTTCAGAACTCAGATAAATAGTCTACTTTTCAAATTAGTCAGAAAAAAAGTTGGATATTTACTATAACTGTAAGTAGTGAGGTTGGATTTCATAAAAAAAGATGAAATAACTGTTGCCATTTATTCAACAAAACTTAAAATGTTGCAATATCCATATAGGTACCTCATTTTTATGATGGAATAAAAATAGTTCTTTTTAATTTCCTAACTTTGTTAAATATGTTTTTTATTTATTGAAACAAGAGCTGACATTTCGAAGATTACATAATTTAAATATGATTGTGATTAGCGTCCTTGAGTTGTATGGACTGGTGAAGGTAGCAAGATTAGGACAAATAATACAGCTCTTGTTTATCGGAAAATGGCCTACGTTTCGACTATTTATTTAGTCTTCCTCAAGGCTGAGACCCAAGAAAATGCCGGTGTAACAAATTCCAAGGCTCAACATTTAACCACAAACAATGCTTGTTGGAAAAATAGGAAAGTAATAGTCATTTCCATCAACATTATAGTAAACTCATAATTCAAATAATATTTATTTAATATTATTTTATATATACCGGATGACACAGGAATTACTAGCCAAGCGATAACTCTAGTTAAAAGAATTTTGAAATTGTACTGTACAAATTACATTTTGAAAATTTGGGGATGAATATAGTTGCTTAGTACCTACAAATTGCGCATAAGTGTGCCCCATTTGCGTTTCCGGTGTTACCGGACGTGACGTCACATTTATTATTTCAAATGGAACATTATGTATATATTTGCGTATATATATATTACGTCGAATTCTAAGTTATTAATATGTAACATAGTGTATGCCTAGCTCTTACCGTTCTCGAGAAAATCGCGCCCGAAAGTTCCATATCATCATTGTAGCATCAAATGTTGATTTTAATGGAAACAAATGAATATCAATCAGCCTCGATTTCACAGATGACTATTTTTTAGGTTCTCTACCAACCAACATTAAGAAAAAAGTTTTTCCAAGTCGTCACGGAAAAAATGGAAAGATGATTTTTTGAAGACATTTATCTCCCTAACTTCCAATGGAAACACCTATTTTATTCCTAACATTTGGATTCCTTATTCAATTTCAAGTATTATTTCTTTAAAGTGTTTGAGTAAAACCAGTCGTTTTCGAGAAATTGTACCACAAATAAAAGGTCCAAATGTTAAGGATAAAATTAGGTGTATCCATTGGAAGTTATGGAGATAAATGCCTTTAAAAAATCAACTCTCCTTTTTTTTCAATGACTACTTGAAAATACTTTCTTTTAATGTTGGTTGGTAGAGAACCTAAATAAATAGTCATCTGTGAAATCAAGGCTTATTGATATTGATTTGTATCCATAAAAACGAACATTAATTATTGCTGATATAGAAAGTGCGGGCGCAATTTGCTTGAAAACCGTAAGAGCTAGACCTACACTGTTACATGTTAACCACTTAGAATTCCACGTAGAAACAGAAAATAGACAAATATACAGCGTGTTCTATTTGAAATAATAAAAGTGATGTTACTGTGCTAGTGACGGTAATTAGTAATACTTAGGTGCAATTTGTAGATACTAAGCTACTATATCCATCCCCAAAATTTCAAAATATTAGCATTGTTTTAATCAGAGTTATCGCTTGGCAAGTAATTCTTGTGTCACCTGGTATATAATATCTAATATTATTTTATTTATGAGTTGACTATAATATTTATGAAAATTACTATTACTTTCCATCATTTTTCTAACAAGCATTGTTTATGGATGAATGTTGTGCCTTGGGTTTTGTTACACCGACATTTTCTTGGCTTTCAGCCCTGAGGAAGACTAAATAAATAGTCGAAACGTTGACAATTTTCCGATAAAGAAGAGGTGTATTATTTGTCCCAATCCTGCTACTTTTACCAGTACATAATTTAAATACCGGGTGTTACATCGTCGGGCGGGACATAGGAAATCCCATGTAAATTTTGATAGGGTCAATTATTGGCCTCCCTAATTATTTTGGTGAAAATATGTATTTAGTTTTTTTATAGAGTGCTAAAATTCGCAACCAATAGGATAACTTCAAGTATTTTTGATCAACCCCTTTACGAATTATTTGCCACTAACATTTTTAATATTTTGTCTTTTTTATCGCCCCGTATTCACCGACACCAGGGGCATTATTCTATAGGAAAGAGTGAAAGTGAGAATTTTGACAACTTTGATTGGTCAAAAAATTCTGTTGGCGAATTCCATTGGCCAGCAAATCTCACTTTCACTCTTTCCTATAGAATAAGCGTCCAGCCAAGGTAAGATTTGGCTGTCAAATAAAGCTGTCATTCATGAATTTTCAGTGTTTGACAGCCAAGTCTTACTGGTTTCCGTAAATACAGGGCGATAAAAAAGACAAAATACTTAAAAAGTTATTGGAAATAACTCGTAAACGGGTTAATCAAAAATGTCTAAGTTGTCCATTTAGTTGTAGTTTTTAATGTTCCTCAAAAAATCTCAATAGATTTTTTCTCTAAAATAATTAGGGAAGCCCTTTTAAAATTTACGTGGGACTTCCTATGTTCCGCACGACGATGCAACACCCGGTATACCTATAGGTATGGGGTATGGGGCACTTAAGCCATCTAAAAAAAATGACATATCTGGGTAAACAAAACGAGTTAAACCTACCCTCTTCAGTCTCTCCACAAAATCCACATATAAAATCGGAGGTTAAAGCGACATCAGGTATTTTTTTCCTTATATGTGCAACCAAGTTTAGATAAGCCTCCCTGGTATAGCCCCTTCGCATGCGCTCAAGTACGGCAGAGTTTCCTGACTGGGCAGGCATATGAAGGGAATTACATATATTTACTCGTGTTTGTATAATCTTTAAAAATAAGTTTTTTGTTATCTTTTTTAAATGTGATTACAAAATAACATACATCTATTACATCATCTGGAAAATCTTTTGGATGTGGAGATGTAAAGCGAATTCTCAATTCAGGATTAATGTCTGATACTTTTTGGAGTAAGTCGGCAAACCTCAAACCCCCTTGTTTTGCTTTATATACTGTCTTAAAGCCTTTTGCCACGGATGTAATATTGCTTGTCACAGACTTCTCAGAAATATCCCTATAGCTGTTAACATTTTGCCCTAAATTGCATTAGAAAATTACTTTTTGAAACTGCAGATTGTAAGTTCAAGCAGACCTAATAAAGTTATCTCTTTTACACCTTGATTGGATAAATGCTCTACCTCCCTCAAAATCGAACTTATTGGCCTTGACCTTTCTCTTCCTCTTGTGAATGGCACTATACAGTAGGTACACATATTATCACAACCTCTCATTATGGACACAAAAGCGCTGACAGAATTCTCATTTAGTCTTACAGGAGTTATGTCAGCGTAAGTCTCATCAAGAGACAGAAGAACATTTACAGACTTTTGGTCATTTTTGGTAAGTGCTAGCAGCCTAAACACAATATTAGAACAGTCAATTAATAGGTATACCTTCTTTGCTTTCAAAGACTGTTGATTTGTTTAACAAATACAATAGGTACCTAATTATTATGTATTAAAACTTACCTGGGCAAGTCCCTATAAGCATCAGGACCAACTACAATATCAACTGCTTGTTCAGTCTCTAGCACCTTTTCCTTTAAACGTTCAGCCATGCAACCTAAAATGCCTACTTTCAAACTTGGCTTTTTTTTAGATCTCTTCTTCTTGAGGCTACGGATATTTTCCAATTTGTTCCATATTTTTTCTTCTGCACTATCTCTAATGGCACAGGTAACTGTAAGAAGTGTCTTAGATCAATAACTATATAAAAAAATTGCTAATTTAGCCAACCAATTAATATTATATCTGCATCTTGGAGATTTGCTGTTTTCTGATAATTTTTCTCTTTCAAAATGGACCACACCACTTCAGTGTCATTTACATTCATTTGGCATCCATGAACATCGAAATAAACCTTACGCCCAAACCCATCTAATATTGGTTGGTCTAAATAAGGTACCAACTAAAATCCAAAAAATGTTTTTTTGTTTGTGGCGGTTATGTATATAGAATATACATAAGTCTTATTTAGGTGTACCCACTATGGTTTTTTAGGATATCCAGTAAACACAAATGTAACAACTCATGTTTAGAAATATAACTCAGCTTTTATTAATCAGTATGCTCTTTTTGAGATGTAGGTCTCATTCAATCTAATAACAAATTATGAAACAGCTGTTTTCTTTTAGGTAGGTATGTAAGTTAAAATTAGTCTTGTTGAGAAAGGCTTTAGAGTTAACAGTTTGTAGGTAATTCTTCTCTCTCCTATGCTATTTAATATTTACTTCGAGTTTGTTTTTCAGGAGGCATTGGAAGAGGAGGTATAGCAATCAATGGCAGAACTGTCAACAACATCAGGTATGCTGACGATACCGCTGTAATAGCAAGCTGCCTCAGAGATCTGCAGAGACTGGTAGACAAAGTAACAGTAGTTAGCGAAGATTATGGGCTAAATATTAATATCAATAAAACAAAAAATGCTAATAATATCCAAAAGGAACATCAGTGGTCAGCTGACTATAGGCAATAAGAGGGTTGAGCAGGTCCATCACTTCAAATACCTAGGAACTATCATAAATGAAAATGTTGCATACAAACAATCAATCGATCAATCTTGGTCTTGAAGGATGGACACTGAACAAGGAAATATCGAAGAGACTGGAATCATTTGAGTGGTGGGTGTACCGCCAAATGTTAAACATCTCCTGGATGGACTGCATTATGAATGAACACGTTCTGGAAAGAATGGATAAGGAAATATGAAAAAATTCAAAATATGAAATTTTGCAGCTCATCATGCAGGGGAAGATCGTGGGATGCAGAAGCAGCAGTTGACATAGAATTTCCTGGCTATGTAACCTGTGAGACTGGTTTGGCCTCTCATCTATCAAACTATTTTGGACAGATGCCTCTAAAGTTAGAATAGCCATGATGATCAGCAACCTCCGAAGGAGAAGCTGAGATCAAGAAGAAGGTAATTCGCTTGTTAAAAAGATGATATTAGAGCTGTGTATAAAAGTAGGTACTCTTGCTTGACACATTTTAAACACACTCCATATGGCCCTCGATATGGGCTTAGTGAAATTACGCAAATTTCAAAACTCACCACTGAGCTATCTGGGCTCTTTAACATCTCAATGTCCGCAACTTTAACTAGTGGAGGCACTGGTGAGTTTTGTAATTCACCCAATCTTGATAATCTATAAGATCATTTCTCCGTTTTCGTAAAATCTTGCACATCAAAAACTGTCATAAACATACTGCTTGAAAATCTGCAAAAATAGCAACTTTTTCCCTTTTTAACTCATTTCCTCCTTCTAGTACAGAGATAACCAAAGGGAGCACACCTAAATAATGCACCCTATGTAATGTAGGCATACAAACTTCGTCTTCCTGCCAATCATTGTGCACTTTCAAGTTTTCGTCTTGGAAAAAATCTTGTAGATTTGGACCTTTTAATAATTTCTTTTTAAATACTAAACGGAGATTTTCTTGCTTATTATTAGCACTATTTGATGGTAAATTATAGCCGACTGAAGAAGCATTTCTGGGTAAATGGGCTTCTGAGCGCACATAGGCGCACTTTCCTCTGATTATGGTTTGGTAAAGTGTTGAGGACAATCTATTAGGGAAATTCATTTTAATTATTAACTGAAGTTATTTTTTCAACTTAAGTAAGTGAAATATATTAACTAAAAGGACATTTAAAACAATTTCATTTCAAATTTGTCTAAAAAAAATCAACTTTTTCAATTTATTAGAGTAAATGTAAATAAATATTAAATAATAAATAATATAATTCAGTTTTGGCATTAACAATGGGGATGCACAATTTTGTCCAAATGAAAATCATCCAAAAAAAAAACGTCCAAAGTAAATCGGTCCACCGATGATTTTCTCCAAAATAAAAACATCCACCGAAGTTCAATCCAAACGAGAAAATGTCCAAAATAAAATCATCCAAAGCATTTTCATCCAAAATCTCCTTGAAATGACCTCTAATCTTTTTATGGTGGTTGCTATTAGTTCGCTACGCGGATTGATATCTGGAGATTATTGATCCGAGTCGGCCGAAACGTAAACAAATCTGAATTAAGTTTAAACCAAAACGTAAAAAAATCGGTTTAAAAACTATAATGTATTGTTTGCATGAATTATTAATTATTAAAATGTTAATCTGTTAGCTCGTTAATTAAAAAAAAATACATTAAAATGTATTTACTGAAGTTTATTGATAGGTTTTTTTGATAAAACAACTTTTTTGTTTTATCTATCGTCAACTATTCGACACATTTATTTAGTATGTAGTGTTAGTAAAAAGAAATAAAACGAAGGGATTGTACTAATTGAATGACGGAGATGTCTCGGGCCCCTCTTTAGGCGGGAGATGGGCCACAGGAGAAATGCTGAATGGGTAAGTAAGAGCCTTTAGATAATGGAACAAATTCCAGTGCATTGTTTACTGATGATGACTTCCTGATGAAAGTCAATGGTAAACTCTGTTACTTTTAGGAAAATCTACAGAAAGTATACCTCTGAAAACTCTGAATAACAAGACAGAGACAGGGTGTTATTGAGGAAATCGGAGGAGAGATTGGATATTAATGATACCTATAGAATGAGGCCCTACCATTAAACAGTTAAGATGGAAATATAATAACGAATAAGATAAAATTAGAAATAAGAGTTGGTTTCGTATACCCCTATTAGCGTTCATGCACCAAATAACATAAGTCTTATTTGGTGCATGAATGCTAATAGGAGTATACATGAAACCAACTCTTATTTCTAATTTTATTTTAATTGTTATTTTGTTTTATTTGGTGTATAAACCCACCTTTAAATTACTAATTTCAGATACTCAAGTAACATCAAAAGTGTATCACAGAGTGATTGTGTTGGTTGTGGAGGATCTACAACTGGCAGAGCCAGTATAGAAAATGTTAAAGGGAGCAATGCCATACTATTGCCAGATACCAGAGTGCTTAATGTTTATGGAGCCACAATAGACCACAGGTTGCAGCGGAGGACTGAATAAGTCCACTCACATAGAATACAATAATCTTTGTGGAGCCCTACTACTACCACTACTCCTACCCTACGACTGTGTGGTGAATGAGAGGATAAATGTTATAGAAACCCCACTATTGGTAGACACCAGACTAGTGTATTTAATGTTTGTGGCCCCTCTATTGCTAGGTTCGGTGTAATGTTAGTTCAGGTAGTATACCTACATGAAGTATTGGTAATTAAGTTTTTACCAAGTATGGGGTGTTCAATATAAAATTTCATCTAGTTGACAGTGAAATGTCAAAAGAAAAGGATGGAGAAACAAAAGTCCATTTATTTTGATTATGTCATCCTTTTCTGTCAAAATTTCATAGCCTGCTAGATGAATTTTTATAATGAACACCCCATATATATATATATCCTGAACATACTTGCAAAATTTTAGAGGGTTTATTTTCAGTTCAACTGCTAGCAATATTATTATTAAATTTAAACAAGAAAACATTTTTTGGATTTTTTTTCATATCTAAAGATTTGCAATAAAAAAAAATAAAAAAACAAATATCCATGTATTCCTATAACCTAGATATATATACAACTAAAAGCAGATGTTTAATGCCATTGATTTAGTAGATTGTGTGTTCAAAATGTTAATTAACTGTTTCATTTTTTGTTACTTATTTTTTTGTAAACAGATCTATGTTCATAGGAACTCCTTTTCTCAAAATCATCCACATAATTTTTTTCACTTTCCTAAAAATGAACAAATTATCCTCTAGCATCCTATAGAATACAGATAATAGTATCTACTTAAGCAGCACTGATTTAATTAACTTGGAGGTACATTATACTGACTTTGTATAATATAGTAGAAATTATTTAAATTTCATGATCTGCGCGTTGCGTCCGATAGCAACGTTGTCATGATATAATATATCAAATGATATATGTCTGATATATATCATGATATTTATTTTTTCTTTTGATTGATCAAATTACCAAATTTGCTGGTTTCCAATTAATAAGCTAAATAATTTTTTTCACTTTGTATAAATTTTATATTAATATAGTGATAATAATAATTAGTATTACTATTATTGCTTATAATATAATGTTATGGAACATATAATACCGATTTCTTCTTATTTAGTATCGTTAGTTGAATCAAACCATTTTTTATTTATGGTTGTTCTTACATTCTTTGTTTTTTTGTAGGTGTTAACAAAATAAAATTTAGTACTGTGAATATACTTGTAATTCCCAATATGAACAGCGGTTATACAAATGAGAATAAAGGTGACTTTCAGATAAATATCATCATTTGATATATATCTGATGTATATCCGATATATTGCTATTTATATATCATGATATTTCCCAACTTTGTCGGATGGATCTATTAGGGTTCTGAACAGAGAATTAATCCAATAAACGTAAGTGATTTTTTATTATGCATAAACATAAAAGTAACATCATAAAACAAAACAAAAACAGTATCTTTCTACAGTGTGACCCATTGAAAAGCGGGACATCCCCAAACTTTTGTATTTATGGTCCGATTTTGACAATTTTTTTTCTGAATTTAGATCGTGAAAAACTGTACTTTAGGACAAAGTGTTACTTTTTTATTACAAAAACCAAGGCCCACTAGGTAATTTTTATGGTCGAAAATTCAAGAAACCTTTATTAGCAATTTTTTTACAATCTGAGTACACCAATGGATTAAGCGCCCTTTCAAATGGACAGGTACCAAATTTCATTAAAACATTTTGGTTGGTAAGATTTCTACAGCAAAATAAAAAATTATATCTTCTTTTTATGAAATTTATTTCATTTTATAAAGCAAGCCATGAAATGAAATGACAAAAATAACTTTTACTAATAAATATTCGACAACTCGCCAATACAATGCTATGAAGAATCAAATTCTGGTTGCTTCCACCAAACCCCCGTGTATTGCAATACATTTATCATTATCTTTTTCGTATCTTCGAGGTGACATTTCCCAGTTGTTCTGGAGTAACATTTCCACATGCTTCTGTTATCCTGCTAGCACGTAGTTCTTATACCGACTGTGGCCTTGATTTATAAACTTCTTGCTTAATGATACCCAAACAAAAGTCCAGTAGTTTCAAGTCCGGTGACCTTGGCGGCCATTCAATAAAAGGACTATTTCGTTCTATCCACCAATTCTCAAAATTTTCGTTCAACCATTGCCTCACCACTACTGCGTTGTGTACGGGAGATCCATCTAATTGAAATATCACCTTCGGGCGAATAAGAAATGGTAACTCATGCACTGCGTCCCAAAATTCATTCCTTAGAAAGGTCAAAAACCGATGTCAATTTAAATTACCCTCAAAGAAAAAAGGGCCAATAATTCTATTATCAAGTATCCCGCACCATACATTTACTTTATGTGAATACTGTCTCTTTGCGTTTATGACCCACTCAGAATTTTCAGACGACCAACAGAGTGAATTTTGAGACGACACCACCCTATTTGTTGTAAATGTGGTTTTATCACTGTGCAAAATTTGTTTTAAAAAGTTCCTATTTTCCAGATATTCTCCTTGCGCCCACAAACAGAATTCCATTCTTCTTTCCTCATCTCGCAGTTCAAGAGTATGCAAAAATTTAGGCTTAAATGGCTTTATCTTACTTCTTACAAGGCACCTTCTAATAGATTCTTTAGGGACATTTAAGTCTAGACTTGCCGTTCTCAAGCTTGAATTAAGACTATTTGTGAAAGTATTCCAATATTCGCTGGGTATCTCATATCTCGAAGTGGATTATTTTCATTTTTGAGAATATGCCTTGTTACACTGCCCTGTTTCGTTGAAAACTTTATTTATGCGGTGTACAGTACTACTGCTCACTGCAGATCTATCGGGATGTCTGTCTGAAATTCTCTGGCCGCATCTCTTCCCGAAAGAATATTGCCGCCCACAAGACGCACAACTTCAATTTTGTCTATTACACTCAGTTGTTCCATTATAAACTACCTACTATAAGTAGCACACTTCTTGCAATATTTTTGAAAAACTCTGACATGTGAGAACTAATGATTAGTACATTTTTGATCTTGTCAATTATTTTTGACATTTCATTACATGGCTTGTTTCATAAAATGAAATAAATATTTAAAAAGATCATAATTTTTAATTTTGCCATAGAAATCTTACCAAGCAAAATGTTTTAATGAAATTTGGTACCTGTTCATTTGAAAGGGCGCTTAATCCAGTGGTGTACTTAGATTGTTTGTAAAAAAATTGATAATAAGTTTCCTTGAATTTTCGACCATAAAAATTACCTAGTAGGCCTTGGTTTTTGTAATAAAAATGTGATACTTTGCCCTAAAGTACAGTTTTTCACGCCTTAAAATACAAAAAAAAGTTTGTCAAAATCGAACACTAAATAAAAAAGTTCTGGGGGTGTCCCGCTTTTGAATGGGCCACACTGTATAAGAAGTATACGCCTCTAATAACTGCACATTTCTTATTGCCAGAGGTTATAACAATCAAAAATTAATTTCTAAGACAGATCAAAACTTTTGGATTGCCAGATTCGAGCATTTAAAAATAAGGGCGTAACTTCGCCTTCGCCATTTTATCCACGAATTGTTCTCATGGGAAAAACATCGCCCGAATAAGATCTTGTCCCTATCATTAATATAATTTGTGGGGATCCTACATAGAAAGTACCAAAATTTGAAACTAAATTTGGGTGTTTTTATTCACAAAACAAAAAGAAAGCATTGTAGGTACATATGTAGATGATTTTAGTTACAAGACACCCATGTCGAAATAAGCATTATACGCAGGGTGTCTCATTTATCAAACCTACTATAGAAATAGCACGCACAATGACCACACAACAAATGACCACAATTTAATGAATACGCCTTCTTGTTTACTTTACAAGATCCACATGAATGTGAGCCTAGGTGTGGGTCGTCTTCGGTCAAAGGCTCTGTCTCTCCCTCCAATAGAGGAACTCGTAGTGATGGGCCATCTACATTTTCTGAAAACGGGGTTGATCTAATAGGTTTGTTCCAACCAACCAAGAAACCGTTCCGGAACGGTTCAAAAATCATTTTGGTCGATCCACTAATATAAATTTTAAATTGAGAGAACCAATGTGGTTGTCCATAGTGGTTCTGCAAGGATCTTGCGACGGTTCCTTGTTGGGTTAGAACAAACCTTATACCTAAGGTTCTGGAATTTCTCTGAGTACGTAAATTGCTAATTTCGATTTGGAATTTTTACTAGAATGTTGGCCAGAATGATTTTCTAACGATTCTGGAACGGTTTTCTGGCGTGTTTGAATAAACCTAATATAATTAGATAGGTATATGTGAATAAAACAGCCATCCTGTTTGCAGTAATTAAACCTTTGCCTTCGAACTACTTATGGTAAGATTGTGAATTCGCATCGACTATATCAAGATTTAAAGATGACAGTACCTGCTCTCAGAGTGGTACTCCAAAATTAACGCTTTACTATAAAAGTAACACGTTGTTTTATAGTACCTAACGAATTACTTCAAAGTAACCCTTGCTTTAAGATAAAGTGTTACTTTTTAAGTAACGATTTTTCTGTAACGCTTTACTTTAATAGAGTAACCAAGAACGTTTTAAGATGTTTTGCGTTGCGGACCAAAGTAACGTTAATGTCCGACCGGTCTATATAATTGACTTCTATCAAAGTCATTTCTATTAAAAATAATGCTCTAGGGTGTATAAACAAAAAAAAACGCCCTGGGCATTATGAATTTAAATTGACAGTAATTTGATAAGTAAATCATTTATAAATCAAAATAATCATTGTTGTGTGTTGCCACGATAAATCAAATCATAATATATAAAATCTAACTTTTTTTAAGTACAAGAAGTCAGACATTAAACGTTGAAGACACACCATGAGCATTATAAGACATAACGCCTTCGGTCGAAGTACGGGGTGTTCATTATAAAATTTCATCTAGTTGGCTGTGAAATGTCAAAAGAAAGGGATGGAAAAACAACAGTCCATTTATTTTGATTATGTCATCCTTTTCTGTCAAAATTTCATAGCCTGCTAGATGAAATTTTATAATGAACACCCCGTATACTGTTGCGAACTCAGGGTTCAATAATTCCAGTGTAACGATTTAGGTAATACGAAAACACAATTTATTTATCCCCCAATTACACACAGGTACAATTCGACTACTAAATAACTCACTACTTAACACTTTATAGCCTTCTAATATCGTTTGGTGCTTTAGCTTACTTATAGCTCGATTAAAATACAGAGAAGCCTAGAATATCTTAGACGAAAAGTAATATAGAAGAAAAGTAATAAATACGAGACACATAAAATAAAAGTCGCAAACAACTACTTTCTAAATAAAGAGAGCAACGGAGCAATACATCACTCGTGACAGTCCCATGCTGAAGCGCCCGGACAGCCGCGAGACGCGAAGGTTCTAGATCATTTGCTCGCCTTAACAATACTAATAAATTTTAAGGCTTATAAGTGATATTTGTGGCTTCAGCGGACAGAAGAATAATAATTTAAATTAAAAAAAAGTAGGCTGAAGCCCTTCAGCCTACTTTTTCCACTTTTAAAATATCTTTGTTGTCTGTATAAGTGTGGTATAAGTATGTTATTTAGACATCGACTGTTTCAACAGTGATTCCTGTAAATATTTCGTAGTGTTTCTTGAAAGCAGTTGGAACGTTTTGTTGATTTTTTTGACCTTTTGTGATTGTAAAGCCGAAAAAATAGAGCTACATAAAAAAAATTAATTGTATTATTGCATGACAATTATTTTCACAGTACCTATATCGTATGTTCTTCGTTCTTTTATACCACAGTCTATCAACGAGCTACTATATTACATCTGGAGTCCCCCTCCTATTTTACAGTTTTGGCACACTTTTTTAGCTGCGGTACTCTGAAAAATGGCTGCCATTTCCGCCGGAAATGACGTCAGTCAACGTCTTACGTCAAATGATTCGGAATGGTGATTTGCCAATTGCTGTGCTTTGACGACAATATTACACGTCAGCGTACTCTTAAACAGCGCATTTCCGGCCAAAAACGGTGCCACTTTTAAGGACATACCTTCGCCATTTGTTGGGTCCTTCCAGACACCTCCATGCAGTCTATCATGGACGTTTAAGAAGGCCCTTTTGTATAATCATAGCTTCACTTAAACCCTAAACCCGACCTTCGTACCTATATTTGACGTCCATAAGAAACACATTGGTATCAAAATTAATGTCAACATTACATCAACGAATTTCTTACCCCTATTTCCGCCAAGCAAATTTAGGTAAATCTAAAGTTAAGGACCCCTAGACAATATCCAGTCGACCAGAAAATCACCTATGACGTGAATATAACGTGATTATATGACCATATTAAAAGTCATAAATATCAATGAAAATGAAAAAATATCACGTTTATATTACGTGAAATTTTGGTGATAAAAATTCACCTACGTGACCCACCAAGATACTGATCTTTAATGAACGTACAAAAAACTTTTCCAATTATTCACAAAACATCTGCGCCCTTTTATGTAAAATAACGCTAAAGTCTTAATATAATTATAATTACGAATAAATCGGGTTTGGTATTATGAAAAGTTTATTGAATAATATAATTTAATATTACAACTTTACAACTATTCAACAAGCAATCATAAAATAAATTTGCGATTCAAATTAAAAGTGGGCGCGCTTTATTCCTCCACTTTTAAAAAATAGGACAGATAAAAATATAACATCACTTTTAATTTCACAGCTTAGCTTCTTCAATCCACAATTGAATTAAAAACTGAAGTCATGTAAATACGAAAATTTAAAAAAGTATCCCTGTTTGTGTATGCTTTAGCCTGAACATCTTCATTGTCCTTGTCTTCACAACTATATGAAACTGTCCCTAGAAGAATATTTCACATTTCTTGAAATAAATGTCTGTCAATGTATGTCTAAAATTTAACTATTTAACTTTGAATCTGGATTATTTAAATTGCAAAGTTTTTTAATCTTTGGGGTATTTACTTGCACTGCTACGTCTCTAGAAGACCTCTCACCCAACTTCACAATGGCCCTCATGCGTCTTAGAAAATTCCCCTTTTTTTTCATCACCAATTGGGTGACTGATATTGAGGTCTGATGGAGGTTGTGTTTCAGGCTGCATACTAATGAATTGAATATCCTATAAATTGATGATAATTTTTATAATCAATAACCCTGTTATTAATGCTTATTAGGAGTTTTTTGATAAAACTTATAGGTACATAATTGCACTCACTGACAGCTTCAATTTTTTTAGGTTTCTTTTCTTTGCTTGAAGTTCTCGAGTGGCTTGTGAATTCACCATTTTGCATTTGGAACAGTTTGAGGTAAATTGCATAATGGTACAGCATCATGTTTTAGATGATGCCATCTAATACTCCTTTTCATATCATATTGGGGCCTTAAAAAGTAACCAAACTAGTAATAAAATGTGTGTTAATAAACACTATGTATATATTTATATGTTTTACCTTCTTTATAATTAGCTGGCCTCGCATCTGGCTTATAGTGGAAAAAGCATATCTGCATATGCAGATGCCTGTTTACAAGTAACAGCCACAGGAGCCTTGTTGACTTTTCCGGGAAAGATTTGAAATTTATGATTTATGAACTGCTTTTAACGCTTTTGTATACATGGAAAGGATCATCAATTTTTGGAATTATTGTAACACAGCACTTCATAAAACTAAGGAATATTGTTACTGACGCGTGTTAAATCTTGTAATATTGGAAAATATAGCAACTAATGCTAAAATTGTAAGAAAAACTGAAATATTAAAAATTAAAGATGAACAATGTCTACTTAAATCGAAAATCCCTTTATTTTAAAATTAGGTTATGTTTTTTTTATAACAATAAACATAGTCGCCCGACAACACTCAAAATATTAAAATACCGGAAAGTAGTCTGTAAGCACTCCCTGTTTGAAGGTCATTTAAGGACACTTTGGATGATTTTTCGTTGGATAAAAATACGGTGGATCGAAAAATTTTGGATGTTAATACTTTGGATGTAAATTGGTTTGGATGGAATTTCGGTGGATGTTTTTATTTTGGACAAAATCATCAGTGGACTGAATTAATTTGGACGTTTTTATTTTGGATGTTTTTACTTTGGATGATTTTGTGTGGACCCTTAACAATAGTTCCGGGAAACAATACCTATCTCTTTCGCTATAGGAAGAAGTTACGAAGAACTAAGAGAATAGAGAGAGATAACACCACCATATAGTCGCATACGACCGTCATTATGACAAATTGACCATTCCAGAACAGCTGTTTTTGACAATCTTTTTGAGGGGCATTTAAACAGTGTAGTCAGACGTACCGAATTTTCAGTGCATATATGGAAATGATGTGTTAAGAAGAATCGACAAATCAAAAATAGTAAACACAAGTGAAAGTCAAAGTCAAACTTTGACCAACTTGAATCAATGTCGCTTGTTCCTTTAAGATGATATATCCTCATTGAAACAATATTTTTCTGTTATTAATCGTATTTTATTTATGAAAATTTTCTAACAGAGAGTTTTCAGGACAAACATAACGGTGTTACACGCAACATTATTATTTGACAACTTTGACAAACTCAATGACAGTTCGCGTTTATTGTCGCCAGTGACTTTGTACTACTAGACCCAAGTATGGCTATATGTCGCCGAAATACACGCTGTTTCCAAGACCTCCAACATTCTTTTTTCTGATCATCTGTTCTACATTTTGGTATCTGCGTTAAGCTTATCTCTCTTGTGGCACCCTTTATTGTCAAAACAACGATCCAAGCACCGACGTATGCATGGCGTTTCCTAATTTTCTGACTTCTTTATTAATTATTATAATAAATAGCGTTTTCGGGAGACCGCTCTGAGAGTATTGCTATCCTTACATTCTTATTAAGAAACCAAAAGATGGGAATATTCAATTTTTAACTTCGTACGTCACCGTGGTGTCACTAATTGTGCCGGTTCCACGACAATGACAAAATATTTGGAGTTTTGTTACGACGAAAGAGGCAGGCTTATATAAATACGTCGATGCTATATTTACAACAAGTGGTGTCGCTATGCCTGGGTCTATTAGTACAAAGTCACTGATTGTCGCGCAGTGTCTCCCCCCCTCGCTAATAATCGGTCGTTGCGTGGGTGCGGCTGCTGTGTTGCCGTCGCCGCCGTGTCTGCGGAGATTTTACTACGCGGGTGTTCTAAGTCCAACGTGTAGGCGTGTGCCAAATCTTTTTTACCACGCTGCAAGGCGGACCCAATTCTTGGAAAGGACCTATCTATTTCGTTGTCCCTTAGGTCGCTAATTATGGGGGCAAAAAGCCGATAATTAATCCGTGGCGTTTCATCTTTGTAGCGAAAAAACCCTTCCATGGTATTGCTAAACGGATATAATTAATAAATGCTAATATAAATGTAGGAAAATTTAATATTTTTGGGATGCCCCAGCAAGGTGTTATTGTTTAAGACAAAACCTGCAAAACGCCTTAAAAAAAGAATAGTCGAATAGCAATTAATTAAAAAAAAATTAAAAGAGACAATTTTCAATTTTTTCAGGAATCTGAAATAAAATAGCGTAGGACGTGAATGTTTCGCAATAAGCTCAGTGGTCCCCACAAACGTGCTTGACGGGTACACAATTTCTTAGTAAAATTGAAAAAAATTACAACGAAGAAAACTAAACTAACGACGCAGTGTTGAAGAGAAAAGAATTCGGCCAGGTTGTTGGGATCCTCGATATTATGGTGAGCAAAACATTGCTATAATGTACTAAATGTTTCAACTTCTACAACTACTCTACAAATACGGGGTGTTCGTTATAAAACTTTATCCAGCAGGCTATCAAATTTTGACAGAACAGGATGACATAATCAAAATAAATGGACTTTTGTTTCTTCATCCATTTCTTTTGACATTTCACAGCCAACTAGATGAAGTTTTATAATGAACGCCCCGTACTTAATTGCTGGTAGTCTCCTGCGTCTGCAAAGTATCTATCTGCAAGAAAACGGCCTATTCAGGAAAATGGCAGAAGTGGGTTGACACTATATCTCACAATCGAAATAACACTCCACGAAACTTTTCGTAGGCGGGCAATAAGAGGTTTAATTGTTTTGGCACTAATTAAAAATAAAAATAATTAGCGCGGCGGACTTAAAACGGGATTCAAAAAGGGGAAAAAATTAAGAATTGGCGATAATCAGAACGGCGGAGCCAAGGACTGACTTTTTTCTGGCGGTAAAATTCAAACTTTGCCGTCTTCCCGGTTTAGTAATCACTCTCTCGAGTTTAAAGCGCGTGTTTCTAGATTATAACTCTAGCGAGTTTAAAAATCGTCTCTCTCTTTACGAAGATCCTCGGAACCGCGCTCTCCATACTTCTCATCCCCGAAAAGGTACTGCAAGAAAAAAATCGATACCACCCTGACCAGTGGCGACTATATGGCGCTCCGCACAGCGCGGGCATAAATTTAGAAAATAAGCTTTTCTATAAAATCTGATGGAAGAAGGAAATTGAGAATGTGATCATTAGACAGAATAAATGATTCTCTTTAAAATGACCCCTCACATGACATTGTTTAATTGACAATTAAAGCTTTTTATTTAAATTGACCGTTAATTTCCTGGACCAGTCAATTAAGACATAAATTGCACGAATTTAGTTTCAAAGGATGAAAAATTAGAAGCTCTACCTAATGAGAGAATAAGATTTTAAATTCAATTAACGATATTCGCAAAATCGCTTTAATTACTAAACTATTGTTTGGGTCACGCACACGACACGGTCACGTCTGAAATTCTTTCAAGGGCCATGAACCATTAAAAGGGCGCCTTTCCCGGTTAAAGAAGAAGGGCAATTGTAGGATTTCATGTTTTATGGCCGGAATTCCCAAGAAATTGTGAAAGTGCCTGTCCAAATACTAGCAAGAGAAATGCTCTTTAACGAAAATGAAAAATATTTCATCCATATGTGCCTTTAGAGCCTCATGCTCTAAACAGAAAACGTGGCGGGTAAACAGAAAACCGCAAACAGAAAAAAACTTCCTTAATTAAAGCTAAGTTAAAGTTGACATCATATACGTTTTGCGTCCTTTAATCAGGTCGATAGAAGAGAAAATAGCGGGTGTAGAACAGAAATAACTACTTCACATTTGTGAAAAAGCCAACGTTTCGACTTTAATTGAGGTCTTTCTCAGGGCTTTTTCAATAAGCGATGTTTGTCAACTAGGAACAACATTCCACTGAATATAAAACATCTCCAGTTTCACGAAAAAACGAGCAAACGAGCACCGTATAGGACAATACACACATTAGCGATGGCTGAGCTACAGCTAGGTTGAAATTTGGTCTTTCAAGGGTCTTTTTTGAAAGACCAAAAAACCTATACGGTGCTCGTTTGCTCGTTTTTTCGTGAAACTGGAGATGTTTTTTATTCAGGGGAATGTTGTTCCTAGTTGACAAACTTCGCTTATTGAAAAAGCCCTGAGGAAGACCTCAATAGAAGTCGAAACGTTGGCTCTTTCACAAATGTGATGTAGTTATTTCTGTCCTACACCCGCTATTTTCACTTCTATCGCTAAGTTAAAGCTTAAAAGCTTCGAAAAATGGTTTCCAGAGTTGTCATGCTACTACACATGAACTCATATGCAAATTAAGAGTTCAGTTTGCACAACATTATCGCTATCGTTAACATTGTCAACATGCGATAGCCAACGGGCGGTACATGTTGCGATGGAGGTAACGTACGCATGAGCATTTAACCTTGTTTAAATCACGTGATTCAAGTTTTTTATTAGTTATGTTTTTATTAGTACAGTCGTGCATTAGGAAATGCATTAGGAACGCATGATCGTGCGTTAGGAAAAACAAATGAAGAACATAGACACAGGGTAGTGAATTTTTTTGTCTGAGCTAAAAATATAGTACAAACCTAGCCTGCATTACTCAGCAAGTCAAAATATATTCTTGGTCGTAACTGGGCATATCTTATTTGGCTATAAAGGGTGATAAAAGCAGCAAAACGAGTTATTTAATTCCGACGATGACATTTAGCAAATTGTGACAATCACTCAATTTCATATAATGAAATAATGAAAATAAACGACATTAGTTCTTTGACGTATGCGTGAGAGCCTAGCCTATCTGCGACATTTTGCAACTTGCACACACTCACGAAGTCTTGTCTTGGGTTCAATTTCCAAACCGGCAAACTTTTTTTAATTTTTTTTTTTGTTTTATAAATACTTACTCTGATCAAAATTAAGATCAAAAATTAAAAAATGTCAGAAGGATATAAAATACTAGGGACATCGTTTTACAATAAACGGGCTTTGCATGTGCCGATCCTCGAACATATTTAAGTAAATCATTAAAATATATCGAAGTGTGCCATGACAGAGATGACGCCTGAAAAATTTCGTTGATTGGTTGGCGCATTCTTTTGTTTCCCGTTTATACTTGTCAAATATCGAGTGTTTTGATTTAATGAGAAAAAAACGATACCTTTGTAATAATTATTGTATTGCATTGTCTAGTAGATAATTTAAAGGTAAACATTGATAAAGTAATGGATAGCGATAGAGATGATGACGTAAATAATTGCACTCTACCAGAGGTAATACAAGCAGCTACAAAAACTTTATGAAATGGAGAGAAAACAATAAGATAAGTTCTTCATTTTCTGAAAAAGTATTATTAGCGTACCAGGGCTAAAAGTTGTCCTTCCAAATTTCGATAACGTCTTTCTTTCTAGTAGAACTGGCCACGCTGGATCACAAAATATTTTTAAAGCGTTTTTCTTAGTCAACTTCCTAATTAGATTTTGCTGTTAAGCACCTATGGTTTATAGTTTTTGAAGTACAGCCGGCGTGCTACTTTAGTTGCTCACCCTGTATATGACACCTGTTCGTGGGAAAAATACTGTACAGAACTCGCAAGAAAGTCCCTTAACACACTCGCGTGATTGCCACCCTCGCCTGCGGCTCTGGCACATGTCACGCTTGTGTGTTAAGGGTTACTTTCTTAGCTTGTTACGTAAATAACTATTTCGTAACCGTAAGCACAGCGGAAGCGACGGTCGACGGTCAACGAAAACTGTTTTCTGATCTGTCATCAACTGGCGGCTGCGCTAGCGTAAAAGTTAATCGCAATCGGAGAAAAACACGAGTTATCGAAAACTCTAAAACTATTTTTGTATCTTCACCCAGAGCCGCTTTCCATCTTGCAATGGGAGTAGCTCGGAGCAATTCCGAAGCGTGAAGTTCGTTTTTCTAGTTTTCCAGCACCTTGGTACTTCATGCACTTGAAGCGCTCCAATCTTCCGCCCCCCTTGCCCTTCGAGTCCCTACCGATATTTTGGTGTTTGAAGTACTTTTGACAACTACGAAAAGCTGTTCCAGCTAGAGTCTTTAAAATCCGTATGGACTTAACGCTCCGGGAGCTTCACGCTCAAATCCTTATTACAGCTGGAAAGCGGCTCTTATATAACTTATAACGACACCAGTGGCGGCTCGTGGTATAAAAAGTAGGGGTTGCACGTAGAAGGAAAGGCGCCGCTCGCAAAAAACTTTAAGGTGTCACGCCCAGTTTTGGTAATATTAATAGCGTACGACAAGCGGCAACATTATTTCATAGTTAAATATCTATATAAATACAAATAACACATAATGAAATTTGAAAAAATGGGAAGCTTCCTTTTGGGTCGATGAACACGAGTATGACCCTTAAATGCTGGTGGTTTCTTGTTTCTACATTTACAAATAAATTTATTTTAATGAAATTCTGGTTATTAAATAGTAATAAATACACGTAGCTTTTATTTGGACAGAAAGTCCATTGCAATTAAACTTTCCATCGAATTCATGGTTAAATTTAAATTGGTAGAACTCCGCGTCCTGCGCGTACAAACGTCGCCCGCACATGATTTATGATTTGATTGCTCTCAAATTGCAACATCACAGGGCTTACGGGAGCGTGCTGGGTGAGCGAGCATATTGTCACGGCGGACCGTAGCCGCTACGGATCTGCGGCGGCGCAGCGGATCGCAGTAAAACAGTGGAAAGAAAAGATCACAGCCGGAGTGCAAATTGCAGTCTGGTTGCCGCTTTTCCTGTGCTATACAGGGTCGCGGGCCTGATTTTATTGAAATCGACGTGGACTCCGCGCCGTACATCATGATTATTGTTTCGCGGGCTAATTCTACTGACATATACAATATATTATAATGAAGTTGTATATTGTCAATATAAATATTCATTATTCTGTATAGTTAATGTAAAAAATAAAATAAAAAATTAGGATGAAAAAAAATCATCGGCAGCTTAAAATTTTGGATGTTGCGGTGTTGCGCAAACCTGTAAACCCTAGGACGAGCCGCCACTGAACGACACATAAATAAATTAAACTAAAATAGTCAGAACGGCAACACCGCCGCCAGTTTATTAATTATGAAGAACATATTTGTTTTGACGTTTTAGAATCTTCTTCAGTACTTCAGCTACAAAACTGTACATACTGCGTTTGTTTAAATGTGGTAGACAATGGTGTACTATTAAGCGAAACATCTTGGACTTCTATTGTCTTTATTTAGTTTTTTTACACGACGTTTGGAGCACTGGAATCTTTGCTCGTTTTCACGATTTCAAGTGAAACTGTTTCACTTGAAAACGAGCAGAGACGCTTATTTATACATTCTGCCTTGGAGCTTTTGCCTAAAAGAGACAATTTAGGAATATATTGTGAATATATCTCAAATCAAATATGAAACATGATGATCAAGGTGAAGTTTTAAGTTCCTTCTGATACTTAAATAGGTTGGTCCGCCACATTGCCTTGAGGGGCAATCATGTTAAATACGTAATTTTGGAATGATCAATAAACATTGTGGCCATTTGACATTGACACTTGATGCCTGCAAGCCAAGTCCACACGCGGGCATAAAAGCGAAACTTATTCGCGTGTCTTATTGGCTGAAATATTATTTGAACTACGGTCAGCTGATTTTCAACCAATGATATGCGATCATTGCCAATCGAAAACGCTATATGAAAAGACAAGTGGTATTTTAAACTGACATTGAAAGGTAGGAGACGGTTCCGTCCGTTGCGTTAAATTCAATATTCAATTTTAAACTTTGGAAAAGGAAAAAGGAACTTTGTAAACTTTGTTACTTTGAAATACTTTGAATTGAAGTCAAGGAAGAGTCAAGTGTAGCGTGTACAGGGAATTTAAAAAGACGTGATACATTGACGGTTTTGGTTTTATTACAAATTCTGCTATAGTTTCATTACAATTATGGATGAAAGTGCAAGTTTTTACGATGATTCAGGTATGATTACAGGATTGTTCTTTTGTTCATTCAAATAATGTCCTATGGTATGTTCCCTTGCCACATTCGCTCCCATATATTATATTCCTTATCCACAGTTGAAAGATAATATATATTCCACGCACTGATAGTTTTTTTCCCTGTCTATGCACTGATAATACTGAATAGAGTGGCTTTTTCGGAAACTTACCTTACTTAGGGCACTCTTACCAAGTAGCATCAGTAACCCTGAGGGGTTAACCACCGACTGTTTATGTGTACACTCACATAGGATATTGGAAACTATTGTGAAAGTTTTCTCAAAGCAAACAACCCCTCAGGACAACCCCATAGCACATTATAAGTAATAATACATTATATCAGTAACGTCAGTTGGTTGTAAAATTGAAACTCCCCACCCCTTGCCTGGCCATCGGCCGGTGCACCACCAAACCGGTTTTGGCAATGCTTTGGCAGTGCATTGCATGTGTTTGTCCCCTCGTAACTACTCGAGAAAAATGCGGGGCGCGGCACGCTTTAGTTTTGGAAAAATCAAAAGTGCCGACACAAACTGATGATACTGATATAATGTATTATTCCTTGTACTGTGCCCATAGCTAGAACGTTCTATTTGATGAAATGTAATGATTTTTAAGATTTGTATGTCAAGTGTGCAAAATGAGACAAATCTAATATATTTGCCAAACATTTGTCATATTTAGCAGACATTTGAAACATTTGCTCATTGTTTGTCTAACATTTTGTCCCCAAATGTGCAACAGTTTGACACATTTGCTTAACATTTGATCCATGTGCCTAATGGTTGACAGATGGTCTTTTTTTCCCACTTTTGTCTGACATATATCACATTTATTAGACATTTGGATCACTTAATGTAAATTTGCTGTATATTTGATAGATTTGAATAACATTTACTGGTGACTGTACACCACATTTGCGAGTCTTGACCTTGACACACTCTTCTAGTACTTTTCTAACTTGAAGTAAAAGAACATCCTAGAGGCAGGTTAGTGATAAAATTAACATGGCTAAGTTCCTGAGAATGATTATTGCTCAGCATTGATCCCAGGTATTTATTGTCAATGGTTTTGGCCTTATTAATAACATGTGTTCAATATAAAACATCAACGTTCAATATAAAACTTTTGAAAGCAGAAATAGAAGGAGTAATAAAAGTCTCAGTAAAGAGCAAACTTGCCTCTTATTTGACAGACTCATTGAGAGATAAATCCGGGATCATACATTATAGGAAGGACTTTTTTTTAATGATTGATTGATTGATTATGGGACTTTTTTTTAAGATAGGTTTTAATTAGATTTAAGTAAATGTACCTAAAAGTCCTTAGGTATTTATAGGGCCATGTTTATTAGTAATTGGAATAAGACATAACAGACAAGATACTTAAAGATTGGCAAATGCCAATAAAAATGGTCAGTACTAAGCAGAAGTTCACAAGTGGGTCTCTGCATCCTGCATGGTTATCACCTGCAAGTTGGGACTTAAGAGATATTGAAGAAAACAAAGCCACCCCTCAGTAGTTTACTTCAGCAAAGTTCAATCTATGTTCTTGATACAGAAACAATTACTTGCTTTTGTTAGTCTATTCTAAATTCAACATTAAGCATTAAGGAATAAACAAGTATAAGAGTATTCAGCTGTCAATCATCTTTTATCAATCCATCAATCACAGTGACATTTATTTTCTTGCTTGGTACCATGACAATGCAAGATCATCCCACTATAATCCATTCACTTATTTTTGGCATCAACCCATGCCATGGAATTTCACCAGTATAACTGCGACAGCGATTGTTTGTTGTCAAGATGCGTCATTAAAATTTCACTGTTGCCGACGTTTTGTACACTTAAGCGTGCATTTTGTAAGCTAATTTGTTATTAAAAAACTATTTCCTAAGAAAAAATATCCAAGTCAATTAATACGAAAATGCAAATTTGCATTAAAAAATGCTACCTCCAATTTAGAAGAGACCTCCCCCAGGAATCACTCTCTATGATCTTGGCTAAAGTTTCCATTGTTTTTGGAATAAGCATTAACTCTGCTTGGTTTCAATTGCTGCTTACAGGGACATATCATTTTTCCTGTTCTTTCCTAACTGTATTTGCCTTTATTTTAGTCCAAAGAGCAAACTTCTTATACTTATCATCACAACGACATTCACACTATAAACTTATTAACCTCAACTATTATCGTTGTAAAAGATTTATTTTTAAAAGCATTAATAAAATATAATATTTTTTCTAATTTTGACATATAAACTGGCACTTTTCAATACTGATGACAGTGACGTAACATCCTACTTTTATAACTAGTTACGAAAAGTAAAATCTTTCGTAACTGGTGATGAAAAGTTTGTTTCATCCATCGGTTGTAGCACGCGGTTGCTACAGTTTTACGATATTAAGTAAATACAAAGTGGTTTAAAAGTAAATATTGAAGTTTAGTAATAATGACTCTCTCTCTAAGTAGGTATCTGTAGTCGAAATTAGAAAAAATCTTGTATGAAACACTTGACTTGACGAAAAGCCTTTTTTGTGTATCTCATTCAAACATTCATTCGTTACACAATATCGGACTTTTCCAAACTCATTACATAAATAGCTATTTGCTAACGTAGAGCCCCTGTCTATTTTTTACTAGATTCTAGGTTAGTGATCATTATTATTCAACACATCAATATTATTAAAAATTTGGACTAATGAAGCCATCTGGCAACTATGTGAGCAAAACAGTAAACAATAACCTTAATCTCAAACTGATTATTAATCACTGTCAGTGTCAGTCATGTTATACCGGTTGAAATATGTCAGATTTCCAAATCCTACTTGACGACCGAAATAACTGAATGGATTATACATAATTTTTTTAAAAATTATCGAGTTACCAATTACTTTTATAGTAATATCTTTTTTCCACTACTAGCTTTAATATGGACCATTAAAGGCCAGGAGAATGACTGTAAAGTGGGTTTTCTCGTTTTGCTTATAAAACAATTGAACATAAGCCGTCTTTAATGACAACGTTATGGCCGATTGTTCCCCTGATAAATAAAGCTGTCAGTTGTCAGGTGCATTAGGTGCCGTGATATCGTCATACGGCGATTTTGTTTATCGGTTGCCACGGTAACGAAGCCTCCATATGGATTGAAGACGCGCCTGTTCTTAGTAATAAAATATGCATGCGCTATCTTACTAATTTAGGCAATTTTCTGTTGTAGATTTATCGAGTCTAGTAGTGGAAAAAATCGTATATACACCACGGTTGTGAACTACTTATGACCCTCACGTCTTAGATCCCTCAGCGCTACGCGCATCGGGATTTAAACTTGACGTTCGGGTCATGATAATGTACTTCACAACCTTGGTTTATAATATACTATTATTTTCATCCACATATGTGATAATAACATTACTGTCTTTTTAAAATCTTGAAAGTGTCACATTACTGGTCTAAGACAAGAAGTAATGGTTAGACCTGTAATGCCGATTGTGGTGATTGTTGTTTTTGCTCTATACCAAGGCAACCATTAAAATTTCGTCTAGTGAATGAAGATTGCATATAATAAAATACATTACATGAATAAATAATATTCAAGAACATTTTTTAATATTATTCAGAAAGTACTTAGTAGTTGAAAATAAAATGTATGCATATACTCGATGGGTAGTTTGATTACTGTCTCGTCATTTTATTTATCTCGACGCTACATGTCTCGACAAATAATATAATCTCAGCACAGTAATGAAGCACTTCCCATTTCATATTGTAATATGCTGTTATTTAAAGCATTGTATGAATGGTTACAAATAAGACTTCTATTTTCTGCTGCTTGTTTGGGAAGTAAAATTATAAATATTAGATGTACAATCAAATCAAATCAAATATTGCTCCTAGAGAACACTGTTCTGTTGACAAAGCTTTTAGAAGTACAATATTACAAACTCAACACAAAGGTAATGTATAGATACTAGAATTAAACTAACATTGAAGTCAATAGATGAAACAAAAATAACCGACATTATGACTAGCGCCTTCCAATGGCACTGCAAAATGTAATCTCTAAGTAAAAAAAAAAACAAAACATCGAATAAAGTCAAAATACATAAATATTCAGAATTTATCATGTAGGTACTCAGAGACTTCATAGTAAGCCTTCCCAAGCAATACCCTTCCAACCTCTCTTCTAAATTCCCTGATTCTCTCCAAGCATCTAATGTGCTGAGGGGGTTGATTGTATAACTTTTTGCCCCGGTAAATGATGGAGCTCCATACAAGGGCAGATCCAGGAATGAGCAAACAGAGCGCATTAGTTCTCGCCTAGTGTAATTATGTACCTCTTCCTGCTGGTGTTTATATTTTTTAAAAATTAAAGCTACTGTTTGCAGAATGTGAAGAGATGACACTGTCAATATTCCATGCTCAAAAAATAATGGCTTACATGAGTCACAAACCCTGGCCTCAAATAGCTCTCTTCTGCAAAATGAAAACGCTCTGGAACAGATAATGGGAGCACGAGCCCCAGAAACTGATACCGTACCGGAGATTACTCTCAATGAGGAAAAATATGATGATTTAATCGTGTGAATGTCATCTAGTTCATTTGAAATCACTCTAAGAGCATACTAATTTGAAGCCAGCTTATTCTTGAGGTTTTTTATGTGCACGTCAAATTTAAGACGCCTGTCAAAGTACAGACCCAAAAAATTATTTTTAACCCGATTATGCAATAATCGGGTTAATTCCATGCCATGCTGTTGTCAATGGCAATCTCACCTAGTTGACAACCAAAAGACATTACATTAGTTTTTGAAATGTTCAAGCTTAATTTGTTTGAGTCACCACAATTTAAGAGTACCCAGATCAGCATTAATCACGTCTGCCAACCTGTCAGCGTCCCTGCATCGCCACAATACGGTGGAATCGTCAGCGAAAAGCGTAAACCTGCCCGAGATGTCAAGGTCCACTATGTCGTTGCTATATAACAAAAATAGAATGGGACCCAAAACTGACCCTTGAGGGACACCACACGACAACTCCTGCTGACCCGACAAGGCTCCCCCAAACGAAACACTCTGCATACGATTCTCCAGATAGGTCCTGAACCCCGCTAATGTTCCACCCCTGAAGCCATACATCCGCAACTTGGCCAACAATATTGCGTGATCAACGCAGACGAACGCCTTGGACAAATCACAGAACACCTCCTCAGCGTTTTCTCCATCATTCAGCATCACATACAGCAGTTTCAGAAGGAAAAACAGGGCATCCGGAGTGCTCCCCCCTGCTCCACTCCCACAACCAAATTGCTCCAACCTTAGTATGTCGTTTCAAAAACGCACACATTCTCGTCTTTACACACCTCTCAACCACTTTCGATAGGCATAACGCAATCGGTCTGTAGCTCGTCGCCTGATCATGGTTTCCTCCCTTAAATAAGGGAACAACCACCCCTCTACTCAAGCAAGTGGGAAAACTTCCACTCTCGAATGAGAACTTAATGCACTCCATTGTCTCTAAGGTGGTAACCGGAAGCCTCTTCCGGATATCCGAACAGATATCTGATCCCATCCTGCTGCGCCATTCTTAATGGCAGAGATTACGTCTCCGATTTCCACCGCATCAACAGGTGAAAAAAAAAAAATTTCGAATCGAAATTCTGCCCATCAACTGGGATGAAAGGGAGGAAGCAACCGAACAAAAGAAATCGTGAATGCGGTCCACCGAAAGTTCGGGTTCAATCACGGCAGCCTTGCCCCTCCCCTCATTGACTATTGTCCATGTTCATTGACTATTCTCCATGCCGATTACTTGCAGACGACATTCTGTCTTCATAAAGTATTTGCTTAGCCAATTTGATAAGCTGTCGATAAGTCTTTTTATATCTGGTATATTAGGCATTGAAGAATTCATTCTATATAAAGTATTTTCTAAGGTAGGTAGTGCAAAGAGCGCATATTCGTTGCCGATACTCACAATCCCTTAGTCAGCCATGTCTTTCCGTTCCTCTGTTTCAAATACCTAACTGGAAAAGCCCCATTGAACATGCTACACAGCAATTCATAAAATGAGCCCAATGGGTCTTGCTGCATTAAAACAGCTTGCCAGTCCTTATCAGCACACAGCTGGTCGATTACATGGATTGCACCCCCTTACAGGATTGCATCCCAAAAAATTTAGTAAATATGTTATTACCATATTATAAATGTTGTTTTGTCTGAACTAAAACACACTTTTTAGTCGAACTTGTATGACACTAAGCAATTTTAATGAATTTTTTAGATGACAGTGAATCAGGAGAGGAAGATTCATTACAGCAACAGGAGGACTCAGAAGTTGTATCGGAGACAGAATCAGAAAGCGAGTCTCCAAATACTACAAGAGAAGTTCAGAAGAAGCATTCTCCTCGTGACAGCGATGTATTTTTTTGTAAAAGGGGGCCAAAGAAGGTAGGTACCATCTAAAGTCCAAAGAATGTTATTGCTGGTGGGGGTTATGTGCCTATATAGAATAGAAAGATATACAGGGTGTCTTATTTATATGTAAACATTCTGGTTTTTTTTGGGGACCTATGGCAAAAAATGCGACAACTCAAGTTTATGAATATAACTGTCAACTCAGCATTTAGTAATCAGTATGTTTACAGTCTTAATCCAAAAACAAATAATGAAACAGCTAATGTTTTCTTTTAGGTATGTAAGTTAAAATTATTCTTATTTCATCATCTGTGCTTAGCGTCCTTTATTTGTGTGTTATGTGAACGTTTGGATAGCAGGTGTAGGACAAGAAGCTACTTCACTTTTTAGAAATCGCCAACGTTTCGACCTTTAATTAAGGTCTTCCTCAGGGCTAAAATATAATAAATTGTATGTACATTGGCAGTAAAAAACACTAATTACAAAGAAGAAAAACGACGAACAAAAAGTATACAAATTAAGACACATGAGAAAAAATAAATTCTCCTATTCTATTATATATGGGATCCATGCATAGTTTGCAGATTTTTGTGGTTTTCTTTATGCGTTGGGTGTATGCCCTAAAGCTGCCGTGGCCAGTTAAAAATTGGGTCAAGTAATAGTTCGAGGTTCTGTGTTTACATTCTACACACTTTTCAATATTCGGTATCAGTTTCTTCGTCCACTGTCCTTTGTCGGTAGTGGCGTCCCATTTTGTTTGCCATTTTTCTAAAGTGCGTTTTCTAGCTTCTGCTTTTATGGCCTTTGTGATAACTTGTCTCCCATACAACTCAGTTCTTTCCTTTATCAATAGATCTATGGGCGGAGTTCCCGCTATCACCTGAGTCGCTACTGTAGATACTGTGCGATAGGCACCAATCACTCTCACCAGGGCCTTCCTTTGGGCGCTGATGAACATACTGTTTTTTTTATCAATAATGTCTCCCCAAATTGGGCCTGCGTACAGTAGAGATGACTGGATCACCCCGTACAACATTAGTCTTTTCTGCAACGATGGCCCGTTTAGACTGGACATTCGTCTTTGCAAATATCCTAGTTTCCTTAGGCTGCTTCGTGTCGTGGTCGCAGCGTGTTCTGAAAAGTACAGATTGGTTCCAAAAAGCACCCCTAAGTACTTAATATTCGTTTTAGGTGTTATCTCTATGTTTCCCGCTCTAAAAGATATCTGTATTTTGTCTCTTTTGCCATTTAGAATTACCGCCTCTGTTTTCTCTGGTGCAAGGCTTAGTGAATGCTCACGAAGCCAGTTTTCACATCTAGAGATTGCTGTATTTCCCACCTCCATCAGCTGGTGTCTAGTTTTAGCGCTTATTACCAACGCAATGTCGTCGGCATAGCCTACAAGTAGAACCCTCTCTGATGACGCTTCTCTTAGTATTGGATCGTACATGATATTCCACAATAGTGGGCCTAGTACGGAACCCTGGGGGATTCCGGCAGACATAAAGAACTCTTGGTCCTTCTCGATTTGGATTTTCCTGTTCTGAAAATAGTCGTTTATCATGTTGTAGAGGTATTCAGATACTCTACGGTTTTCCAGTTCTCGCAGAATATCCGGCCATGCTGCACTATTAAAAGCACTCCTAACGTCTAAGGTAATTAGAGCGCACCATCTTTCTCCTTGTCCTCTAAGTTTAGTGTGGATTGCCTTATCCATTACCAGTTTTAAAGCGTCTATTCTTGACCTTTTTGCTCTGAAGCCGAACTAAGAATCCGATAGAGGAGCCCTCTCGGCTATCTCTGCTTCTAGCCTCACTTTTATGAGACGCTCATATAACTTTGCTATGGATTCTGCTATGCAGAGAGGCCTGTATGAGCTAGGTAAGTCAGGATCCTTTCCTGGCTTATTTATTAGCATAAGCTTAGCTAGCTTCCATGTATTTGGAAATTCTTGGTTTTCCAGTAATTGGTTCATGGTTCTAAGAGTTACATCCGGATCGGTTTGGATGAAAGCTCGTATTGCCTCCGCAGGGAGACCGTCTGGGCCTGATGCCTTTCCTAATTTTAATTTGTCAACTGCTGCATTTAGTTCTGACATTGTAAATGCATCAAAGCGCGCCGGATATTTTTTATCGGGCATTGGTTCGTAGTTTTCAGGGAACAGGTGCCTGGCCGTTTCCCATTTTTTACTCGTTTTAAGTTCAAGCGATCCATGCATACTGTGGAGATATAAGTCGCAAAAGCCCACTTAAGAAAAAAAGAAACAAGTCCCAATAGCAATGGTATGACGGTGGATTAGCAGGTTGGGGACAAAATAACAACTTCATTCAATTATCAAATCGCCTACGTTTCGACCGTATATTGCGGTCTTTATCAAGGCTACAAATGTAAGCATAAAACAATCACAGTTACCAATGGGCGATAAAAGAAACAAGATGTGCCTAGCTTATCTTTTTCAATCAGAAAAGCTGGTCATGAAAATTAAAATACAGTGAGAGGCGTTCCTGCCTCTCACTGCTCTGAACTAATTTATAATTTACCATGTATACTTTGTGACAAGTGTTACATAGGCATTGCACGACAATATTTGAAGAGCAGGCTATACCAACATGAGTATGACTTCAGGGAACTTAACAGACAAAAGAGAGAAAAAACCGCACTTGCCCAACATCATTTCGTGTTTAATCATGATTTCGACTTCCCAAATACCTCTATCCTAGATCGGGAAGTCAATTACCGAAAGAGAGCAATCGGCGCAATGGTCCACATCTACATTAACAGCACGGTCAACGACAGAACTGACACCGAGAATTTGAGTGTCTTCTATTGTAACCTGTTGCATCATTTGAGGGCTCAAAATGCGTGAAAATAATTAATTTTGTTTTCCATCATTTCGAATAACACTAATTAGTAAATAATATAAATAGCTATAGATCCTATACATCTCTTTTGATAGCACACAGATACAATATACTCGTTGAAATCGGCCAAACATTACATATATTCCTGGTCCACTGATATCTGTCTGGTTCTGTTCCGTTTAGTTGTTGGGTTCTTCTCAAGCCGTTTTGTGATCCTGTGGTATTTCGTCTAAAGTGTACTATAAGTCCGTAGATGTGTAAGTACCGATATAGTACTTTATTTTAATTTTCATGACCAGCTTCTCTGATTGAAAAAGGCAAGCTCTTTGATTGAAAAAGGTAAATATCTTTTTCTTTTTTTTAAGTGAGCTTTTGAAACTCATATCTACACAGTATGCACGGATCCCATATAGGTAATAGAATAGGAGAATTTATTCTTTACTCATGTATTGTGTTTTAATTTGTATACTTTTGTTCGTCGTTTTTTTTCTTTGTAATTAGTGTTTTTTACTGCCCATGTACATACAATTTATTGTATTTTAACCCTGAGGAAGACCTCAATTACAGGTCGAAACGTTGGAGATTTCTAAAAAGTGAAGTAGCTTCTTGTCCTACACCTGCTATCCAAACGTTCACACTATATTCTTGTTGAGACAGGCTTAGGTTTAACAGATGGTAGGTAGTTCTCTATTTTTGTCATCTTATTCACTTGTTTTATACTTTTTTATACATATCTTCTTTCACCATATGTTGAGAAAATACAATAAAAATGTCAGTCAGATTTCCAATGCCTACTTGATGTCAATAATAAGTGAATGGTTTATACTTAAAAAGGTGATATTAAAGTTGTGTATAAAGGTATTCTTGACACATTTACACACACTGCATATCGCCTTAGTGAAATTTTAATATGACCACCTCTAATATCGATATAGGCGAATTTCAAAACTCACCATCGAGCCATCTGGGCTATTTAGCATTTCAATTAACCATTGGAGGCACCGGTGAGTTTAGTAATTCACCCAATCTTGATCATCTATAAGGTCATTTGTCCGTTTTCGTAAAAACTGGCATATTAATAACAATTAGCAGTTATGCAAAATATTTAGTTTTCATAACTCAAATTTGTTGGCATGTAGGTATATGAATGTTGAACTTTAGTTGTTCTGATTAAGCCCGTTATTTGGCATATAAGCAGGTGTTGTGTTATAGTTCACCTGGAGAGCAAATTTTACAAAAGTAGTATTCTTATGTTGATGTGCTATGGCAAAATCTTTGTTTTCCTAATGAAAGTTAAAGCTGTTGTGTTTAATTATCATTAACTGTATGTAATTTTTCCAGGTTCGAGTTTTTGACAGCGATACATCTGATGATGAAACAGGACAGCAGGAACAGGTAAAATATTTCCATAAAATGGAAATTAAATATTGTTTAACTTTTACCAACTAATTTTTATATATGCAATGTTGCTGCATCAGTCGCCACAACGCTGCACATTTTAGTATTTGAAGTTTTCAAAATGAGTAAACAGTAACAGCGTGTTTGTTTTGAATATGTTTGTAATGATGTCTGCTGTCATTACAAACGTCATAGGAGGGTGAGAAATTAAATGGGAAATTAAAAATAATGGGTATTCATTACCACCCAAGGGCGGTAATGGCTTATTATCTACCTCTCTTTCAACCCTCATTTTCCATGCTTCTTTCTTGGCCCCTAAAATTTAATGTCTTTATAGAATTAAAATGTGTCCCTAGTAGCATCGAACTAGATAAGATAGTTAACTGGCAATTTTTAAAAAAGATTGTTAAAAATATTATAAATATACGAAAAATATAAACTCATATTATGTAGGTTGTAAATAAAATAGTATACGATACACACCTCGGTAGGAAGTTTCCTTACCGTCTCGAGATTTTATAGTTCAACTATCAAATCTCTCGACAGTAATGAACGACTTTCCACCCCGGTATGTAATATACTATTGTACTATAGTTTAGATAAGAAACTAGAGAATTATTTTTCGATATATATAATTCATGGTTAACTTATGTTACTTACTTCCACTCTGTATAATAGACTATTTTTAGGTACCTCAACCTCAACATAAACAACTTTTTAACACTGATACAGATTCAGATGATGTTCCAGACTCGGGTGAAAATCCAGGTGTAGATGACCAAACTGAACAACAGGTAAATAAGGTATTACATCTATATCAGTATTCAAGAATAAACCGGAAATTCTATTGAATTATTATATTTCATTCTTAGTTTTACCTCCCACTCAGGTATTCTATACATTTGACATCAATTTATATGTAATTTATGATAACATAATATGGTTGTTTACTTTTTCGAACACTTTATAAACTGTACAAAATGCAACACTTAAATTTATATTTAAAAATCGCTATTCGATCCGTTATGTAGCCGGTGTGTTAGGGAGAAACCACTCCAGTATAATTCGCATGCTGGGGCGATTTAACGAACAGGACATTACTTTCGAAGGCAAGAACAAGGGCGAAAACTATGTATCAATAAAAGAGATGACCGTTTTCTGGGACAAGCCGCTCTAAGACACCGGAGAGTCACGGGTAATGTCTTAAAACATGAATTATTAGGGGTTCGTAATGTTGTAGGCTCGTCGCGTACTATCAGGAGACGTTTAATTGAGACCAGATTAAGGAGCAATTAGGAGATTAAAGAGCAAAAAGACCATTACTGACCAGAAAGCACAGAATGCGAAGATTGCGTTTCGACAGAGATCATCAACATGGTCTGTTAATGATTTGGAAGATTTTGTTCAGTGATAAAACGAGAGCCAGCTTAAAATCTCCCGATGGACGTGAGTGCGTTTGGCGAAGAGAAAGAGAGAGGTCTGCAAGTTGTAACATTTCTACACAGTCAATCAACTTTTGGTGGAGGCTCTTTTGGAGGGGGGCATTTGCTTTGACCCTCGTACAGAATTACTTTATACGTGTGAGGTCCATGAATGGTCTCAGTATTACTAGGAAAACATTGTAGTGGAACACGTAATGCCATTTTCTCTTTGTGGGCCCCAATTTTGTTTTCATGCAAGGCAATGCGCGTATTCACGTGACTCGACAGGTTATTGACTATCTGAATGGTGTTGATATTTCGTTAATAGAATGGTCACCTAATAGTTCGGACCTCAAGCTAATAGAGCATTTATGGGACTATTTTAAAAAAAGGTACGGAGTCGCAGACACCCACCTGCTAATCACAATCAACTGATGGATGCGGTAATTGAGGAATGGGATTATCCCACAGGAAACCATTAAAAATCTAATCATTAGCATGCCAGAGCGCAAGAATATAGTCATTAGGAGCCGAGGAGGGTCTACAAAGTACTAACGTCACATTGAAACGTATTCATTCTATTTTCGATTTTTCGTTTTGACGTTCGTTTTCATGTTTTATTCATTTTCACCAAAAGAGGTGTTTAACAATTTAAAATAGAGCGATGTTGCGCTGATTTCACTTTCAAATTATTGTAAAATCTCAATTCATAAGTTTTCATCATATTTTTAGGATAATTTTCATTAATGTAATTAATTAAGTTTTGAAAAGTGGTGCGTTAGTTTTGTCTAGGAGTTTATAATAAACTATTTTTAGGCTCCTCAACCTCAGTATAAACGACTTTTGACCACCGATAGAGATCCAGACGATGTTCCAGATTCAGATGATATTCAAGATTCGGACGCTGATCCAGATTCAGATGATTGTTCTGAACACCAGGTAAATAAAGAAATAATACTAACGGTTATTAAGCCGAATATTCATCGGGAAACTTGGCTTATAATTGGTCACTTTGAACCCAAGTTTTATTTTGCTATTGTCATGTACAGATTGAACACTCAACATCGGCTTCTATAAGTGGTGGATCAACGAAAGTGATTGGACAGGAAAATACTCGACAGAGCATTTCGTCAGAAGTAAGTGGTTAATCTCTTAGCATTGTCTATATATATAAAGCTTTTCATTATATTTTCGGAATAGTAGGCAATGGAAATTTGACAGATAGCCCCCCGTATAATATTTGAACTGTGTCACTTTTATTGGTTATATTGACATAATTTAAAGGTTATAAAATGCTGCCATTACAAAAGTGTGTTTGCCAGAACTTACCAAAAATAATAGTTGTAAGAAATAATAATAAATCCATGTACAGGGTCATTGATTATAAGTTAACCACCCACCTAGAGGCTTTAATTTAACTCGGAGAAAAAAATGTTAAATGCAAAAGTTGATGATCAAAAATCCAGTAGTTACCATCGGATATTTATCATGGTTTGACATCATAATAACACCACAATGAATGAATCTTGTATCACACAATGGTCAAATGATTCTTGGACCTCAAAATTTTGAAAACTATTTTTAGTGTTCCATAAATATTTTTGGTGGTAATTTTGGTGGCGGGTAGTTGGTACCCAATTGATAGAGACCTAAAGTGTGCCTTTACGAGAAAGCGAAAACACGTAATGGCACCGGTAGGGGGTGATGGTATGGCTTAACACATGTTCTATTTTTCTGACACAGTATGACTCTTCTAAATCTAAGACACCAGGCCACCCAACAAGACCCAAACTATTGAAAACAATAATTTAATTATAGTCGAATCATACTAATCAAATCAGAAGGTGTCCTGCGTTCTAAAACTTTTGGAGAACATATAAACTGCTGACCGATTGCCTTGTAACACTCGATTAACTCGAACAACTAATATGATTTGAATGTAATTTAATTATTCTTGAACACAAGAGCGAATCATTTCTCTAAATTCCGAAGAAATGTTTTAGGAAGGAATGCTTCGAACTGGTTGTGTTTATCACATCTAAGATTCTCTTATATATCCCGTGTTTTGCTTTGAATTTTTGTCGGCGTTTGTTTCATGTTTTCATTCATTGAGCTCAATTTTTTTTCTTCTATAAAGCTTTTCATTACATTTTTTGGAAAAGTAGGTAATGGAAATTTGACAGATAGCCCCCCCCCCCCCCCCGTATAATATTTGAACTGTGTCACTTTTATTGGTTATATTGACATAAGGTTATAAAATGCTGCCATTACAAAAGTGTGGTTGCCAGAACTTACCAAAAATAATAGTTGTAAGTGCAGTTTGCATCGCTTCTCTATAAAGTTAAGCCTAATGTGGAGCTTAAAGTTTTCCATATAGAACACATTGCTGTCAAACAATCTGTCACTTAAAATTTGTTTGACAGCAATGCATTTTATATGGCAAACTTTAAGGTTCACCTTTCGCTTAACTTTAAGGGAAAGTGTTGCAAACCCCACTAAGAAATAATAATAAATCCATGTAAAGGGTCATTGATTATAAGTTAACCACCCACCTAGAGGCTTTAATTTAACTCGGAGAAAAAAATGTTAAATGCAAAAATTGTTGATAATTAGGTGTAGTTTTTTCCAATACAAAATCCTTTTTATTTGTTTATTAGAAGAGAAGAGCACTCTTAAGAAATCTTTTATTTAAGTTTTTACTAAGAAATCTTAAATTTAAGTTTTGCGCTTCCAAACTATATGCAACTTTCATAAAGACACTTTTGAAGTGAAGTGGTGTATAAATCAATAATTCTTTATTTTTTACCACTAGGGAAAAAATGCCAAAGGCGTGGACATTTTTCCTTTATTGCTTTTAAGGTTTTCTTGTTATCCTCTTAACGTAACATATTAAATATAACTCTAATATTGTAAATAATTTATTAAGGATCACAGATTCCAGTCTGGCCTGTCACTTTTGTAATGGTTTTAGCACTTTATAATTTGGTTTTTAGTTTTGTCCGAAACTTTTTTAGGCATTCGAATGAAAATAATTTATAAGCTGATACAAACTTTTTTTAATATAATGCGAGCAACGTCGAGGAAATTAATTTGATTTACTCAAAGTCAAACTGATGGCAGATATTAAAGTAAAACTACATTAAACCATCATAACAACTTGTAGGGAAGTTGTTACTGGCATTCATCTTCACCTGCTTTTAATTTACTGGTTAAAATCTTGTCAATCACATTTTTGGCAAATCAGTTTATGGAGAACTAGTATGTCGCGTTTTTGGCGGAATCTTTCCTTTACGGTTTTTGTAACATAACCATTAACATTGAGACCGTTCAAAAATTATATAGGGGTTATTCAAATAATAGCCTTTGGAAAAACTTTATGAAACGCTTTATAGCTAGTTATACAATCTAACGCTCCCAAACTCTTTACTCTCAAACGTGGCAGAATACATATGCGACATCTGATGTCTGCGACGGTACTAAAATCAGAAATATGTCATATTTAGGTTTGAAGATTTTGCCAAGGGCTCTGTTAAATCGCACCATATGGATTTTTCCGTGGTTGGTTAAAACATCCCGAATGCCATTTTTAGCCCGGTTAGAAGACTTGGAGTTAGATAAATTTGGTACCCAAATACCATTCGTACAATGGTTGCACTGGGGATGTACCCGATGTTCATTAGAAAACGTCATCTAGAAAGCTATGAATTTTTGACAGAAAAAGGATGACATAATCAAAGTAAATGTTCATTTGTTCTTTCATCCTTTTCTTCCGACATTTTGTAGCCAACTAGATGACATTTTCAAATGATCACCCTTTCTGTGAACACCTCCTCCTGTTCTTCTCCAAAAAAAGAGTTATTTGTATTGAAGAATCTTCAAATACAGGGTGACCGTTTTTTGAGTTTAACCATGAAGATTTCGGTTATTGAAGAAATATGTAACAATTATAACCTTGGCACGGGTATGTCGTGTCCTGTTATGCACTGCACCTCTGTGAGCCATCATCAGAAGAGGCAGAAATTTGTCCCAATCTTTCTGGTGGTCCGCTACCATTTTGCAGAAGTATTGTTCCATGGTTCGATTGAAACGCTCGACCATGCCATCTGATTGTGGATGGAGCGAGTTGTCCTTGTTTTGCAGATTCCCAGAAGTTCTAAGATTTTCTTGAAAAGATGCGATTCAAAATTTCGTCCTTGGTCCGAATGAAGCTCTAATGGTACGCCGATTCTTCTGAAGAATTCGTCAACCAAGACCCTTGCCACGGTGTTAATTTCCTGATTTGGTAGTGCATAAGCTTCAGGCCATTTACTGAAATAATCTATGGAAACTGAGATGTATTTGTTGCCACCGTCCGTTTCTGGAAAAGGACATGCCACGTCGATCGCAATTCTTTCAAATGGGGCGCCAACATTGTATTGCTTCATTTTCCCCCTAGTCTTTCTTTGGGGTCCTTTTATGGTGCAGCAGGTATCACAATTTCTGCACCACTTTTCGACGTCATCTCGACAATTCACCCAGTAGTATCTTTACCGAATTCTATCCAGGGCCTTATTCACTCCAAAATCGCCTCCAGACCATTGTGCATTTCTCGTAAGACATCTTTCCGTCTATTTTCTGGTACGAGAAGCTGGAGCGTGGCACTTTTCCCGTCGGGGTTTTCCCAAGTCCTCTGCAGTAAACCATTCTGAATCGCCAAGGATTTCCATTGAGCCCACATAACTTATACTTCCGGGCTCTCATCTGCTATGTCCTTCCAATCAGGTCTTTGATTTTCCAACTTCTATTGACGTATTGACTCCACAGCATTATCGGTTGTTTGTTCGACCTTCATTTGTTCAGTGGTCCAATATTCGTCGACGTCAATCCTGGTTCTCCTAAGAATGCTTGGTCCTTCTCGTTGTTACACGGGTTGGCAATGTCGATATTCCCCTTTACAAGGCCTGCGTGATAATGCATCTGCGTTACCATAAGATCTGCCTGGACGGTGTTCAATTTTCCCATGGATAGTCAGGCTTCTTCCAAGCTGTTCAATACTAATGATCCTGGGGGCTTCCGTGGGACCAGTCAGGGTTCGCCTCTTCGCACTGATTTGTCTTAGTTTTCTTGCTGATGTGTCAGTCCGCCAGATTGTCATCGTGGAGGAGTCAGACTCCTTTCCCGTCAAACGCGACAGTCCCTTTTAAAATTACCCATTCTGCCGCAATTGAAACAAGATTCGGGTTTCTGTAGGTCGGCATTTCTGTCCATATTTCTTCTGTAACGAATGTCTTGTGCCCTGCTCCTTGATTGGTCGAAATATGAAGTCATTTGCTTCCTGAATTCACGCTGCTCGTCCGACAATTGCTTTAAGATTGAGTTTGGCTGCGGCTCTTCCTGTACGTCAACTATTCTATTCTGTGGCCCGTGTTTATTCTCGACGCCTCATACTCCAATGCCCGAATTAATGCCTCATTTGCACTGGAAGGACGAGTCAACCTCAAATGGCATTTCATTTCACTCATGCGAATTCCTTCGATAAACTGCTGGACTGATAGCTGATTAAGGAAATTAGAGGGAGCCGCAGGATACGCCAATCTTGTCAAACGCTCAATGTCCGCTCCAAATTCCTGTAGGTTTTCGCCTGACTTCTGCTGCCTCATCCACAGTTCTGACTGGTAGATTATTTCGCGATGAGAATTACCAAACCTCCGCTCTAACGCCGCGGAAAATGCTTTGTAATTACACTTTTCAGTGGTGACAATGTAGGCATGATGTCTGCCGCCCTTCCTCTCTAAGCTACTAAAAGTTCGGTAGCCTTGTCCGAATCTGTCCATCCATTTTTAACTGCTGCCGAATCAAATTGGCCTTTATAAATGCTCCAAGAAGTAGTGCTGTCGAAAACTGGAGGCCTAATGTTTAGACACTCAGCGGTTGAAGTTGGCCCACTGCGACGTGTTTCCCAGATCCGCCACCGTTCTTTTAACTCCGCCATTTTCATCTCCACCTCATGTTTGACTTGATCCACGTCTTGTTTGACTTGATCTACGTCTTGTTTGACTGCAGTCATTTTGGTTGAGACAAGTTCTTGCAACTCGCGACGACCATCCGTTAATGGTTGAAACAGAGCAACTTGATTTTTTCTTTGTTTCTTTATTTCAAGTTTTTGTTTTTCATGTTCTTCCAGAAAATGCCTGGTTCCTCTTTGCAATTCTTGGGCATTTCCATAAGTGCTGCCAGTTGTTCATCCATGATTTTTCTCATAGATCGAGTATATGGCATGTAGAAAATACCAAAGTTCTTGCACTGATGTCCTTAACATGCAAAATTCCACGCGCGCGACGCCTCCTTTGTCCGTACAGTCACAAATTTAACGCAAGTTTTTTCACTCCTGTCACTAGTTGTTACGGGATACAGGCTCCAATAATGTATCGTCAATTATCTACACCCTTTTATTTACATACTTTTAACTATTACAACGCGATTAGAACACAATTAGTCTCTATTAACAATTCGCACTGTTCGCTTGTCCGCTTATTTCGCTTATTTACTACACTGCACTATAAAGCTTTTCATTATATTTTTCGGAAAAGTAGGTCATGGAAATTTGACAGATTGCCCCCCGCATAATATTTGAACTGTGTCAGTTTTATTGGCATAATTTAAAGGTTATAAAATGCTGCCATTACAAAAAATGTTGTTGCCAGAACTTACCAAAAATAATAGTTCTAAGTGAAAATAATAAATCCATGTACTAGAGCTCCTACTACGTTTTTCAGGCAGGTCAAATACTTGGCAGAAGTAATTCTTAGGACAACAAATTTTCTTATACTAGAGCTGGGACATCGACTTTTGCTCACCCTGTGCAACATAAGATCATCATATATTAAAAGAAGGTTTGTTAAAACTGAACCACTAAAAGCTCTTACGTAAATGGCTCTTATTCCTAGAACCATAAAATTTTTCTATTAAAAGTATCTTCGCAGTTATCTACTCACTGTATATTAGCTCTTTTACAAAATGTTAACACTTAACACTCTTCACTGTAGAAATCTACAAAAAGGGAGGAACATACTAATGCTATTCATACTGCCCTCAAAATTTGACCAGAAACAGTGTTTATCTGCACTTCGGATATGTTCGGTACAATGCTCTGCCTCAGAACACTAGGCTTCTTTCCAAGGGATAGTTCGGCACAGAAATTAAAACTGTTCTTCTTAAATGTGCTAGCTACTGAGTGATTTTGAGAAAATGTATAAGCTGATAAAAACTTTTTGCGAGCAACGTCGAGGAAATTTATTTGATTTACTCAAAGTCAAACTCATGGCAGATATTAAAGTGAAACTACATTAACCATCATAACAACTTGTAGGGAAGTTTTTATTGGCATTTACCTTCACATGCTTTTAATTTAGTGATTAAAATCTTGTCAATCACATTTTTGGCAAATTTATGGATAACTAGTATGTCGCGTTTTTGGCGGAATCTTTCCTTTACGGTTTTTATAACATAACCATTAACATTGACACAGTTCAAAAATTATATAGGGGTCATTCAAACAATAGCCTTTGGAAAATCTTTATGGAATGCTTTATATCTATTCCTTCCCATCTCGCGCGGCTCGCTGGTTTATATACCCTGCCTGAAGACACTCTCGTACTTTCGAGAACGGAGGCGACTGTTCCCGGTTCTCGTTTAGTCTAGATGGGTTCAAGAGGTCGCGGTCGACGCTTGGCGTTGTCGCTTCGGCCCGAATCTCTGTGGACCGACGGTCGGGCGTAAATAGTTTTAGCTAAATGGTCTCGGATAAATTGAGCCATTTGGAATGTCTTACTAGATGTATATGGACAATACTAGATGTATATAGACAATGTATACTAGTAATACTTATAATTATCCAGTTTACATATTTATTTCTTTTTTGTTTGTTCACATTAGATTAAGAATACTTGTTCTACACTTTTTCAGTCAGATGATGGGGCGCCATTTGAAAACGAAGCTAGTAAAGATGATAACACAAACAGTAAGGCAGTTAATGATCTAAGAAATGCAGATAACTCTTTCCGGTTTAGTAATATAGGTACGTACTTGTTAACGAGGTGTCTAATTATGATCTTTTTGTGCATTAATTGCATTCTTAATTTTGATTATTTTGGTATTTGCCGTCATAATTTTATTAGTCGCCTTAGAAAAAAAAATAACGTAAGGCTTTTTTGTTTCATTCAATTTTCGGGGCACCACAAAAATACATTTCTTTCTTTGTTAAAATAGTACAACTAGAAGCGACAACCATGTTACATTACATCTCAAAAATATATCATTTTTTGGTCTGTGCTGTTGGCACGTTGAGCACTTTAAGTACTGTTATGTAAATTTTTTTCCTAATCATAAATATACCATGCGTTCATGTAAAAAAAAGCTCAAGTACTCCATCAAATTAGAACAGTAAGTCTGAGATAGCTTCATAAAAAAAAACTGAAAATCGAAAATGTTATAAATTGTTCCGATTTTCATTTTTTTGTATGAATTTATATCAGACAAGAGTTTTAATTCCATGGGTTCCTACCAGTTTTTTTTTATGAACACCTTTTACTTGATGACCCAGGTATACTGCACAGTACAGGTGTGCCAGAAGCGACCAGCGATAGCGTGGAAATTGTCAGCAGTAGTAGCAGCAGCGATATTGTTGAGGTAAGAAGTAATTATTATATATTTATTACTAAAATTTGTTAAAGTATGGTCTTGTTTTTAAAAGGCTATACACATTTCAAAGTTTTGCTTGTTATTTGGTCTATTGGTTTTGAACTTTCTTATCCACCTGTATCATGAGTTTGAAACTTTAAAATTAACCTTGATGCATTTGAGTTGTCTTGAGTCTCAGGTCTAAAGAAAAGGAGATCTTCTAGGGCTTATTGAGGATTATTGGAATGTGATTTCAGGATAAATGGTGCTTAGAATCTCCAAAAACACTTTAATTAAAAGAGGAAAGAACGACGATGGGTCCCCAAAATAACATCCTTCAATTCACCCTCCCATCAATGTCCATCTTTCTACCAGTATTAAACCTTTTCAACCTCATGTTTTAGCAGTTTAATTATATGTACAATTTGGTAATTTTTTTGTAATATTTTTATAAATTAGCATATATACTTTTATAAAAAGGGAGCTGCTAAAAAAAATCTTCAGGTGGAGGGCCCGTAAAGGACCATGGAAATCACCCACCACAGTTTTGAGTTTGTTATTATCCATTCCTCTCTGTAGCCTAAACATTTGTATGGAAATTCTGATTACAAAGTAAACCCTTCTACTGTATTGAAATAAAATTAAATTAAATGAAATATATTCTCAAATAGTAGTGGTAAAACCATAATAGATGAAATCTGTTTACACATTCTCGACTCCGATTTACTCCCATTATTTTCCGTTCGGAAACTGCACTTTTCACATGGCGCTATATCTCGATTTTAACAGGAAATAGAACAAAAAGCGAAATAGAAATATTTTACAGTTTTTTTATACGTTATTTAGAGATGCAGTTATTGATTTTTTATTGATAGCGATTTTCAAGTTATAATAAAAAATTCGTTTTTTTTTTAATGGGACACCCGACACCTTATATAGGATGTTTCCTAATAACATGCTTGTGGCTTTCGTACAGGTTACTGGGCATCGATATTTTTGAAGATGCAAATGTTATAAAAATAATAACAACTGCTTTTTTTGAAAATAAAAATCATTTTTGGAATTATCATTTTTTGTTAAACAAATGTCTTGTTTTTTTTGCCGTTTGACTTTGATGTTGTTTGCCAATCTTCTTGACATGAGCAAAAGGGTGATGGGTAGAGAAGAAAATGAATATTTTATGGCTATTAAGTTGCCAAAATATCCAAAATCTAGTAGGTAAGAAGCGGTATTTGTTTTAGAAACGTAAACAGTTTTGACAGTTATCTACCTAGTCTAATTGCCATCCATTTATCTCATTAAAACTATTATTAAAAAAAAAACGTGGTGCAAATTCTGAGTTTGCACTTGACTCTCTGACTTTCTGACGGTAACGCACTGAAAGCCGAACGATTTCCAAATATTCGGGATGCTCGAATATTTTTAAAGATTTATAGAAAGTTATGCGAAAAGGGGAATTTTGAACAAGACAATCACCAGAAAGGAGTACAACGCACTTACAAACCTAGAAATTGAAGAAGAGGTTTTGAATCCAATTGAGGAAGATTCCGAAGTAAGTACTCGAAAAATTTCAAATAATTTGAATATCTTACATATTCTTGTTTGGCGACTTTTCCATTACTTTATTGTATCCTTACCATACCACGGGTTCAGGCTCTATTCCTTCGAGATTTCCATTATGGACGAGCTTTTGCCAATGGGTTCTTCAAAAAGTAGATGAAATACTAGTATTTGACAATGAAATTTTATTCACCGATGAAGCCAATTTTTCCATGAACGCAATCCAAAACTTTCATAATAATCATTTTTGGGCTCTTCCAATCTTGGATTCTCGTCACTAGGAGCAGTTTTTCGTTAATGTGTGGGCTTGACTATGCGGTGATTATTTATCGGACCTTATTTTCTTCATCAGAGGTTGAATGGGCATAATTATTACCGACAGTTTCTTGAAGAAGAATTGCCAGCTTTGATGGAGGATGTTTCTACTTTAGTAAGAAATCGTTTATGGCAGCGCATTTCAGTGACAGAATTACAACAATCGCTGGATAGGTGGCGGAGGATACAGGGATAGCCACCTAGATTCCCAGACCTCAACACTTTAGATTTTTTTGTGTGGGGTCATCTTAAGACGTTGGTTTACAACACACCAAACGTTGGTTTACAACACACCATTTATAGTGTAGAAAAATCGCATTCATAGTTCCTTGCGAAACTATTAGAAATACATCTCATTCAGTTGATTTCTCTTTCCGTTTAAGAACATTTTGTGTTATTAGTTAGTTCTAAAATGTGTTTAATTTACTTTATTTTTCATAAGTGTATTGTTTAAAAATCATCAACAAATTAGTTTTTCCCGTAAGGAATCTAGAGAAGATGTCTAGATGCGGTTGAATAAATAAATTTTTTTTAAACGACCCAAAACAAGAGTTGAATTAACTGATCTAACCTGAACCAGCCTAAACAAAGCTGCACTCACTGCGCTTGTTTTCAAACTAACATAGTCAAAGAAAAAACTCTAAGGGGAAATCACTGGTGAATTTTTATGTACTACTATAAATTCGAAATTTCTTTGATTTTTCCGAGAGTAACACTACTGGTATATATTCCCTATACTATGATTGTAGGTCAAACGGCAAAAAAAACAATATTCGACATTTGCTTAGCAAGAAATGATAATTCCAAAAATAATTTTAACCAAAAAAGTAATGGGGTACACTTTTATCTTCAAAAATATCGATGGCAATCTCTACACGAACGCCACTGTTTGAAATAAGAAAACACGTTCAGAGAATGGCTGGCACACATCAGAGAATGGCACTTCTCTCTGACTCAGATAAACAGAAAGTGTGTAGGTACCAAATTTCACAAAAATATCTAGAGCAATATCACAGATATTAATAAAAAAGGAAATTTTTTGAAAATTTTTAGCATCCTGTATCTCAAAAATTAAGACGTTTAGGATATCTATATGTTGAAGTTTTTTCTTCAAAATGGGTCCAAGAATTACCTCTTTAAATATTATCATGTTATTAAGAAACACCCTGTATATTATCAGTTCGTTAGATCGTTCTGTTTCAGCTGATTCAAAAGATTTAAAGTTTAGACCTTCATCACCAGTGGTTTTCGAAGAATGATTTAAAAAATAATTTTTTCTACAAGGAGTAATGTGTTAGAAAAAGGCAGCACATCCCAAATTTAAGAAAACAAAATAAGATCAGCTGTCTCTTTCTAAAATATTAATCCTTATGGAAAAAATTGTTTTTTTTATTAATTCTTCGAAAACTACTGGAGATAAAAGTACGAATTATATGTCAATCGATTCAGCTAAAAAAAGAGCTATCAAACGATTCAATAATATATGGGGTGTTCCATTCAAAAAACCTAACTATATCTTAACTTGAAATTGGCTAGCAATAAAAAAATTTACAACTGCATTCTTAAATTTATAAAAAAACTATAAAACATTTCTATTTCACTTTTTGTTCTATTTCCTATATAATAGCTGAGGTGCTATGGAAAAACTGCAGTTTTTCAAAAACGTCTTGTATGCAGAAAACAAATCAAGGTGGCCGGGAATTAATGATACTGTTACGGTAAGCAGACGCCGCGCTGAAGGCGGGGCAACGCGTGTGGTTGGTGGACCTTCGCGACCAATCCGCGCTGCGTCATGGGTGACACGAGAGATTTATTGCTCTGTGTGACACGAGTGATTTATTGCTCTGTTTATCTAGAAGGCAGTTGTTTACAACCTTTTTTTTATGTGAGAATATTCAAGAATTCTTATCAAGAATGTTCTAGGTTTTTCTGTATTTTTAGGAGTTTGTATAAAACGCGGATAGCGCCGCGGTTAGTAGTAGTCTTAGTTTAATCGAGCTGTAAGTAAGCTAAAGTACCAAACGATAATAGAAGGGTATGAAGTGTGAAGTAGTGAGTTATTTAGTAGGCGAATTGTACCTGTGTGTATTAGTGGGGCAAATAAATAGTGTTTTCGTGTTAAATCGTTACACTGGAACTATTGAACCCTGAGTTCGCAACAACACTATTAAGTTTATTATGAGAATGTATAATCAGATTTCATCTATCTATTACGGTTAACCCATAAATCTATCGAAAAGGCACCATCCTGTATACATATGGAACGCTTATATGTACTGACATTGTATTAGTTCAACATTCAATACCACGCTGATTAAATATCCCAAGAAATGAATCTAAATTTCTTATTATTTTACATTTTTTAAATCGTTTCTAACAAATAAAGCTTCTTAATAAGTACACTTTTAATTTCCAGAGGTAGTCCATTAAAAAATCTCACGTCATCAACATTTTTTTTTGTATATGGATTGTTTTAGCAAATTCAATATCATAATTTTCTTTTGAGGTTACGTCATATGAGCGCTTTATCTTGGAATTCCTGTAAATAGTTAGGCAATAATCTATGTTTTATTTAAAAAATTATTAAAATATTGGAGATATAATTCTCATGGCTTAATTTTGTAACAACTGGAGCCTTTGAATATCGCTGTTCCTACACGACATTAACGGCGTTAAAGCGGCGATTAAGGCGACTCCACTGAGCTATTCTCCTAAAAATTCGGCCTTTTACCAATTTTGTTACAGATATAATCCACTTGTAGTTGAAAAGGTTGAGTTGAGTATCCAAAATTGATGATGCTCTTTATAAATCCCAACAATTTTTGTTTTTTTTTTGAGTTCAGAAATCTTAATACTGTACTGGTCCCATAACTGCCTGTTGTAATTTTTGCACGGACTCCCCGTATTCGCACTCTATTTGAATGCCGACCTGACCTGCATTTCTGGCCCTGGTTATTTCGTTCTGTGAAAGGTCTACTTTATTAGTCACAACGATCTTCGTTCTTTCACTGTTTTGTGACGAATTTTTTGGCTTAATTATTAATGGAGGTTTTTTGGTTCTTATATAACTAATTTTTTTATCCCTAAAAAAAATCCCAGTTGTCCTAATTATTCAAAAATTCTTCGCACTAGGTTAGCAGCGGCGAAGAACTCGACTCACCGAATCGCGACGCTGTGAAACCGATCAGGAGACCGTTATCCGTAAAAAAACAACAGACTTTACACAGGTTTATTACTGTCCAGTCCAACTCCGAAGCACCTCCTCCTGTGAAAGTGGAACCAAAAGAGGAATCAGGAGCTACTGCGCAGCAGACACGCGAAAGTCCCATTTTAGAGAAAATTGTATCGCGTAATGAATACTGGGCGCAGCAGGCGCGTGCAGAAAGCGCGGAGCAGGACTTCGCAAAGCTACAGGCAATGGCAGCTAAGTTGGACTTTGCGGCTCTGCCGGATGGAGGACAACTGATTAAGGACAGACTTAAGTAAGTGTGGTTAGTTATTATATTATTGTATTACAAACCTCGAACGACTCTAAAAAGATTAGGATGGCCATAGATAGAAAAAATGTGAATTTCTAACCAGAAAGTTTCGATGATTCAGGGGCTAAGCGTTAATAATTTTAGTAGATGCGTAACGGGAGAATAGTGGGGAACTTATTCTCTATAATGAAATGAAAACTCCATTAGATAAATGTGAAGTAGTTTATTTAATTCCCTGTCTTAATTGTCGCGCAAGATACGTCAGAGACACAAAAAAAATAAATTATTGCAGATAATAAAACATCACAAATATGAATATGTAAAGTCACGAAGCTGAACAAATGGGAAACGATTGCTTGGACAAAGTTCTTCAAGCAAAGTCCATCGATTGTCATATTGCTGCGGTTGCCAATTCACACTTTGTTCCAACTTAAAATAAGGAGGTTGACGATTTCTTCCGGTAAACCTCTTTGCTATAAACCGTAAATTGAGTCTTATGGGAGGTGTTGGGGTGTATTACCCCAAAGATCATATTAAATGGCTATTATAAGACTATAAAAGATTATTCTTTATTTCGGTGTTACCGCCTGTTACCCTGAAGAATGATTATTTAGTGGGGAACAGCGGCAGAGTCTTCCGGATTTTGGAAAGGGGTCGACATGCAATTCTTTTATCTTACGTTCGTGTATGCTGAAAGACTTATGTTTTTCTTAACTTTAAAAAACAAATTATGAGAAAAAAATGTAATTATAACAAAATTAACTTTGACTTTTAAAAATTTTACTGTGATTAAAATAAATAATTTAAAAATAAGTAGTGTTTTTCGTGCTTTGCTTAAAGCTCTCTTGACTTAAAATTATATACCGCACACGGACATAAAACAAAAATAATTTAAAAAAATATCCCATAATATGTATTAATAACTAAGTTCCTTAATTTTCAATTCATTCATTAATTCAAATATAGAAGGTATTTCTTTTAATGGTTTTTTTTGCTATCTCCGATACAGTAAAAGTTACAAGATCGCTTAAATGAAGAAAAAGTTGCCTCTCGTTGAGCTCCTTTAAAATTGTAGTTCGAGGTTGCCTCATTTCAGTGGTTTTCGAGTTACTTCGAAAAATGAGAAAATTTCTTAAAGTTTTATTTTTTGATATTTTGTGAACTATTAGTGATAAAAGAAAATTTTTGGGTCTATATTATGTATAACAACTTAATTAAGTGTCTTTTAGTAACTCAGTTATTGTTACCAAAACAATTTTTTTTTAATACGTACCCGGATTTTTTATTCCATATTGTATAATTTGAATAGATTCAAAACCGCCTTTACCCAGAAAATCTATCATCAATTTTTTTTTTTATTTATTAGACCACCGAATTATACCATAAGTGGGGTACTATGGTAACTATTATGAAAGCAAAGTATTCTTCATTCAATTATTTTTGGTATCTCGTTACCTTTGAGACTTTTATTTTTTTATACCTATCTCTTTTTGACACACGTTGAAAAGATACGATAAAAATGTCCAAGTCGGATTTCCAATGCCTACTTGACGGCAATAATAAGTGAAATGGTTTATAGCTTCTTCGTTAACCTTCTGTCAATTTGTCAAATAAAATGGTTCTTAGGTATTTGATTTTTGTCGTTTGAATTTTTTTTTTCGCGCATAATAACTACGTAATAATGGAATTCAATAACGGCGAAAAAGCGGATATGTTAATTCAGGTTAGAAGATATTTTCGTAACATTAGACCTTTGAACAATATCAGAACTTAAGGTGGATTTATAAACTCGAAGTTGGCGTTGCCCTTGGCACTGACGCTGGCGTCGATAGGTAAATACCGTCGTTTTGTATTCTCGCATTTATAAACTGTCGGCGGCAAAGGTTAGCGCTGAGGTTGCCGCAAAATATTAACAAACTTTATCTTTGAGAAGTTGGCGCTCGTTGCAAAACCGTAGCACCAATCTGACATCTAATAAAAATCTTTCTCAGAGATGAGGTGACATTAACGTGCGTGCGTAGTGGGTGACACAGATTTTTTTCTGAAGAAAATTGCAAGAGATACTGAGTAATGAGTTTTGAATAAACAAAACAAACCACAAACAACAAAAATGCATGTCATTCACAGGTAAACAAGAATTGAAAACAGCTTCTTATAGGTGCCAACTTTGACTTTATATAAATGCATTTTTGAAGACAACGTCGTAACCAGCGTCAGCGACAGCGCTAACCTCGAATTTCAGTTCACTTTTATAAACTCGACGTTGGAGTTGGCACTGGCGCTGACGCTGGCGCCAAAAGATAAATACCATTGTTTTGAATTGTCGCATTTATAAACTGTCGACGGCTAAGGTTGGCGCCGATCATAAATAAATTTTAACTTTGAGAAGTTGACTCTCGTAGCAAAACCGTAGCATCGATCTGACATCCAATAAAAATCTTTCTCAGATGTTATGTGACATTGGTAGTGGGCGACACCGATGATTTTTTTTCTCTTTTTTTCTGAAGAAAGTTGCAAGAGATATTGAATAATGATATTGTTGCGGACTACTATACGGAGGGCACAGGCCTTATAGAAGTGCTTGACGAAGCCGCATTTCTCGGTCTAGTGCTCTCCATAGTAAGGGTTGGCGCGCCACCTCGAAACAGCGTAACATCCGGAACACTCGATGCTTGAGTCGATGCGCGTCTAGGGATTTCGAAGGTTGACGAGTGGCGTTAGTTTTAAGTTTCAAGTACAACGCGTTGTAGTAAAAGAATATAGGAGTGTAAGCTTTAGTAAAGCAATTTAGTTAACGATTTGTTGGAGTTGTAAAGTGTGAATAAATTGTGTTTATTTACAAGTACAACCGGCGCCATCTTTGAGTTTATAAACTTTGATGCAAGGCAGGTTTTGACGACAATTTAGAGAGTTTATAAATCCACCTTTATACCCAGAGGGGCGACTTCCGAGTTGGAAGTGTTTTCCGAAATTAGAGAGGAACTTACGTGAATAAGGTATTTTAGATCTGGTAAACCTTATACCCCTCGATTTTTTTTTAAGTTTAAAGATTTAAACCTATTATTTTATTTTTTAATAGTTTGTTGTTTTAATAGTTGAAATGTTGTAATAATGTTGTAATAGTTGTTAAAAGTCTTGAATCAACAACTTTTCAACGAAGAAATGATCAGAATCATTAAAATTCACTTCAACTGCAATGCGAAAACTCTTAAAATATGTCTGTAATAAAAAATGATAATTGCAATGTTGCCTAACGTATTTTAACGTATCTTAACGTTGAAGCCTTGCCGCTCAAAGCAAAATGAAAGCGTAAGTGATGCATAATTCCATGATATCAAATAGTGTACAAGTTTTAAAAGAAAATGCAGAAATTACATAGCTTAAGTAACCTAACCAAAGAAAAAAATATTTCTGAATTAACCTGAACTAACCTAAGGAAACGAAAAATAACTGAACTAATCTAAACAATGGAAAAGCATAATTGAACTAATCTAACCAAAGCAAAAACATAACTAAACTGATTCGGGCCTTTGGGAGAAAACTGAACTCCTTTACGGGCCTTTTTGCTCCCCACAGAAAAACAAAGCGACCTTAACCTTGACCTTACATAACTATACGGTCCTAAACTAACAACCAAATGTAAAACATAACTGAACTAACCAGGACTACACAAACTTATACGAAGGAAAAACATAGATAAACTAACCCAAACAAAAGAAAGACAACTGAATTTACCTAACCAGGGGCTCTATCATCGTCTACCAACGGAAAATTCGAAAAGTTAAGATTGAACACGTAAAATGATGACCATTGGCGCAAGCTGTGGCTCTGAATCCGTATTTTTTGATAAGGCACGCTTGCACCAATGGTCAGTATTTTAATGCATCATTCTGCATATGAACAAATAAGCATTATATGTATGATTATATTTGTTCATAGTGCCAGTTTAGTTAATTTGTTTGAACAGTATTCGTTATCGACTAATAACGGGAAATCCGAAAATTGTCAATTCTGTACGTTAAATGCTGATAATGGCAGTTGGCGCAAACGATCTTTAATCGAAAGTTTATAGTATTTTCGGATAACGCACGTTTGTGCCAATGATCACTATTTTAATGCATGCTTATAAAATTGTACGCTCTCGTATGTGCTCCACCTGTTTATGGTGCCAATGTCAATGAATTGTGTGACGATTTGTCATCGTCTGGCAAAGAAAAATCCGAAAAGTTAAGATTCTATACGTAAAACAATGATCATTGACGCAAACGTTTCTTATCCGTAATTTGATAGTAAAAATGACAAAAAAACAAAAAAATTGCAATTATGACCATTGAATGGTGGCCAATGTCGCCAACGATCCTCATCCGAAAGTTTATAATATTTTTCGATTAGGCACGTTTGCGCCAATGGTCACTAGGATAAAGCATCATCTTGTATATTGTATGAGTATGTGTATGCTCTATCTGTTCATGATGCCCAGTTTAAATGAAATCATATGAACCATATTAGTCATTGTCAGCAATGAAAAATACGAACAGTCTCTCTGCACATAAAATGACCATTTCAACATTTGTTATCCGAAAGTTGGTAGTGCGGTCTTTTGTATTTTCAGATGGAACACGTTTGCTCCAATTGTCACTAGTTTAATGTATATTATATACTCCACCTATGTATGGTGCAACTTTCAATGATTCGTGTGACCATGAGTTTAAATGGATGATGAAATAATTTTTTTTTCTTTGTGTTTATAATTTTTTCAATTTCTACAAATGTGATTCAAGTGAGCAAGAATTTTTTTTTTATCTAAATGTGCTCAAAATTTTATAAGCGTTCGAAAAAAAACAAAAAAGAAGCAACCAAAACCACAACAAAATATTGAGGACTTAAAAAAGGAAAATTATTCTTGCATGACAATGTATTACATTCAGAACACTAAGTAATATTCACAAAAAATGTTTAATGATATATGGCTATGTTGAAGAGAGAACGGAGGGCATTTTGAACATTTAGAATGGTTAGTTTAATAAGAAAATTTAGTATGGCGCTCTTTTATACTAGTTAAATAAAAAGTTCTTAAATAATGATTTTTTTAGGTAAAGGCGACCTTAAATCTATTTATTAACATTGACCTTTCAGGGGTAACAAACGCTTTCTAAATATGGAATAAAAGTTCCAGGTCAGTATTTAAAAAAATCTAGTAGGCAACTCAGTTATTAAAAGACACATAATGACTTATGGCATGCCTTATTGTAGAGATTGAAAAGTAATTACATTTTTAAAATTAAAATTTTTCTTCTATCTCGAATAGTTACGAAGTACAGGAGATTAAAGTTTTGAGAAATGTTTGCATTTTTTCATATAATTCTGAAACCGCTGAACATGTGGCAACCTCGAAGTAGGATCTTAAAGGAGCTTGACAAACGGCAACTTTTTTCCACTTTAAGCAATGTTTTGGAGATACCAGTGGAGGGATCACATAAATGAAACACCCTGTATATATATATTATTTTAAGAACATTTTCATTAAGTTTCAAAGATTTTTTTTTATTAAGTTCTTATAAATCTCTAGAACTAATTTTTTTTTCAAATAAATTTCAAATAATGTTGTGACCACTTTCCGAGTCATCACAACAGATTTTATTTATGATACTTTATAGATAAAATGCATTGCGTAAATTTTCATTTTATTCTGTGTTATTCTACTACCAACGCGTTTTCTTCGTTCAACAATTTTGAATTTGCATTTTTAGATCCTTTAAGTCATTTTAAATCCATTTGGCAAAAATTTAAAAATAAATTTCTTTAAACTTTCCATGTTTATATTTTATTTATTATCAATCTACAACAATATTTTTATAGTTTTTGTAAACAATTTTGACATTAGTCCTAACCTGCCTTTCTCAAAACATTTTCGACTTTTTATTTTGAGTGTATTTTTACCAAAAGTGTATTTTACCGAAAACAATCAGAAGATTTGAATCAGTTTGTATTTTGTCCTAATAATGTGTTCATAAAAAACGTCAAAATTTGCATTTTCAGAATACGTGGGTTATTTTTAATAAATTTTAGTTTTAATTATAAATCTGCTTTCTCGGATAATTTTAAATTTGGGTTGTTAGACGATTTAAATAATTTTTAACCAATTTTTGCCATAATTACAATATGAATATTTCACCAAACCTCAAATTTGTATTTTTATGATTTTTTACCCTAATCCTATCACCACATATTCATTTTGAGCTATTTTTAGTCCAAATTTACATATTTTGATCTAAAAATTAATTTTGCTAAAAACAGGAAATTAGAAGATTTGAATCGATTTGACTGGTTGTACAATTATAAAAATCGACTTTCTTTAAAATTTTCAAAATAATTTTCACATTTGCATTTTCGGTTGTTTGCGAATTTTTTTAGCGATTTGGCCTTAAGAATTTCTCCACAAGTACCAAATTAGCGTGTCTAAACCTTACGAGTCATTTCATTTCGTAGAATTGCCAGAAATAAGTTGAAATCCGAGGTACAGAAACTTAATATGATGGTGGTGTCCGAGGAGGAGGCAAAAGAACATGTCGAGCAGGCGGCCGCTCCTACAGACGCAGATGCAGATGCAATTAACTGGGATGACATACAAGCTGGCGCCAATGCCGTTTTACCTAAAACCTTCGGCAAAAGAGGTTAGTACACATTCACATTATAGTCATTTTCGTTTCGCACTGGTTCTGGTTATGGTTGACATGAAGCGACAGGCCAGCTGATTTTCAACCAATCTTGGCGAAAAATCAGCTGGACTGTCATTTTTGTGCCAACCAGAACCAGAACCGTTGTGAAACGAAAATGACTAATAAAATATGGGGTTGATGCTGTCATGTGCATGGTGTCAAGTAGGTAAATGAGCAAAGAAAGGTGTACATTTTTACAGTGATCGTGCAAAATCGTAAATTTTTATGTATAAACAACAAAAACATTCATACAAAAACTTTATCGACCCATAATTTTAATTAACAAAATATGATCAATGCAAATAGCTTATGACACTTTAACATAATAAAACATTTTTGGGGATTTTCGATGTACCATTTTTGCACAACTCCTGGGCAAAATGAACGCACCACTTATATTAAAGAAACAAATGGTAAATGAAAACTTATTTGCTTATATCTTATAAGTAGGCTTTGGACTTCCTCTGATATTTGAAAAGCTAGATGTTTTGTTTCAAAATGTGTACATATTGTAAATGAAAATTCGTCACGTTTGACAATAATTGATTTAAAATTCAACAGAAACTGCTTATTAAAACAAGTTGAAATGAATTTTTGCTACCGGTTGCATCACATACGTGTTTTAAAGTTAATTTACGAGTGTTTTAAAGCAAATACATGAAACGCCAAAGAAGTTTGTCAGTGGAGTAGGCAGTACGGGCGTCAACTCTGTTAGACGAAGGATATTCGATGCGTTATGTTGCCGGGCTATTAGGAAATCATTCCAGTTTAAGTCGCATGGTACGATGATTTAACCATTTTTTTTTTATGGTGGAGCTTCTGGGGCTAAAACTCTTCTCGGGAAGGCGCCGGACAGCTCCGCACTGCTGTCCGGTAGTGTGGGATTCTTACCCACTAGAAACCCCGTTTTTTCTTGGGGATTTTGGACCTGGTTGCCTATAAATCCCCGGGATCTTCTCTGGAACTCGCCGTTTCCTGTTTTCAACATATCTCATAGCCTCGCCAGCTTGGCTGGTTTGGCATGACATCTTGCCAAGGGAGATGTGGCCCTTGCTTCTTGCGCGGTTTTTTGCCTCTTTGCTGTCACTCTACTCTGCAGCTTGATATTATAGCTGATGCCGTGGCCGCTTCCAGGGTTGCCCTGATACGGGATCCGGCTCATACTAAATCAAAGGCCGCAGGTCGTCTGGATGTGCTTCCGCGTGTCGAAAGGTCTTATCACCTTTGACTCTCATGAAGTCGCTCACTGTTCGCCATCGCAGATTAACACAAATTTCTTCGTTACTAATGTACCATGGAGCATTCAACCCCATATGGAGGTAAATGTTTTCAACAGATTCTACCCTTGAGAGGTGGGCTTTCGCCGCGCACCACCATGAGGCCGATCCATATGTTAGAATCGGCTGCATAATGGTTTTCAGCATCTGGAGCTTCCCCCTCCCGGCGGATGGCTTCTTTGGTTGAGCAGGGGGTAGAGTGATGCCGTAGCCCTCTACCTTTGGCAGCGGCAACCCTTACATGTGAGCCCCAAGTCAAGCTTTTATCCAAATTTATTCCCAGAAAAATGGCCGAGTCTTGCCACGGCACTTCGATGTCATGGATAACAAGTTGATCTGGGTTGGCATCGCGACGTCTAGGTATCAGGATTGCCTGGCACTTGGTTGGATTAATCTTAATCCTCCAACGTACCAGCCACTCCTGGAGGCCGTCTAAAGCTAGCTGTAGATTCTGCCGCACATCTTTTCTCCGGTGTTTGGATAAAAGAGCCCTACCGTCAGCATAGAGTGCGAGAAGTGAACTAACCTGTCCTTGGTGTTCTAGGAATATCGCTCGTGTACAGCGTGTATAAGTGCGGCGATAATACCGATCCTGGGGGACACCTGTCCCTAGCGCTCTGGGCGCCGACAGGGAGGATCCGACTACCTAAGTCACTCAAATTGTTGATCAAATTTTTGTGCCATACCCTATAGAACGCACGGTCTACGTTCAGCAGGATCCAGAGGTCACTCTGGAGTTCCTGCCTTCCGCGACGTTCTCCATGGTTTTCAGGACCTGCATTTGCTGCCGAATGCAGCCCTCGAAAGCCATATTGTTCGACGGGCACGACGTTTAGGCGTCGTCTCATAAGTCGTCACACTCGTCTTATAAGTCTTCTCAGAATCTCCACGCTCCACGATCTTCCCAGCCCTACACAGTAGTGTGATGGGCCGGTAGTTTTATGGAAATATCTTATTCTTGCCCCGCTTGTTCAGCATTATCACCACTCCCTTTTTCCACCTCGATGGAAAATGCCGTAGCCTCAGGGTTGCGTTCGCCACAGCGCAGAACCCTTCGTAGTCAGATTTTTCGGTACCTTGAGATGCCGTCCAGGTGTTTTTAGATCCACCAGGCTCCCCAGGATATCCTCAGGCTACCGGGGGTAACCGGGTCCATCGGGTCTTGCTGACCCCTGGGGTCCTCGCTTCTCAGGTGCCGGACGGCTCTCTCAACCGACAGGACTCGCTTTTGAGTGTTTGCTTTCATAGGTATTTTGGGCTAAAAAAAAAAGGTGTTAAAATTTTTGAATGACAAAAAGTATAAGTTTGAAGATTCAACTCAATCAATTTTCAGTTCAGAGGTTTATCATCAAAGCCTACACAAGGAAGTAGAAAGCCATAAAGAAGTGGAAAAAGAAAAAATAAAATAATCTAAAGAAATACCTAGACCAGAAATATTTTACTTAATTACATAGTAATACTTCATTATTTTCAACCTTGTAATGAAGATTAAAATTAATGACTTATAAAAATTCTATGAACATATCATTTTGTTGCCTTATAAAGCGAGAAAATTCACTGATGAAGTTTAAAATTTACAATCTAGAGAAAATTATTGTTTTCCAAATAGGAATCACCCTGTATAGCAGTGCATCCGTCTTACAAATATGTAATTATTGACCATCCTGTAGGGTCTCTCCCAAATGCTTCCGCTTTATCCTCGTCTCTGTACACCATACCGTTTACGCTGTGCAGCGGTGGTGCGATGTTTGTCTCGCACTTTAGACTTCTTTGCGGTCGCCAGAGGCCAAACGAGCGCGGCTCTAGCTCGCTCAACTTATCATCCCAACATCGACTGCGATGCTCATCTAGGGCTGTTTTCAATCGCTGACTGCTTTCGTTAAGCAGCCTGCGATTGTCCTCTGAGGGGTCTCTGCGGTACAATCTACGCAGTCGTCTCTATTCCTGAATGAGCGCCCGTATATGTTCGGGTGTCTCTCCATATTGACCGCGTGGTTTTTGCACCTTGCTCTCAATTGGACAGACTTAGAGCCTGCGGCACGTCCTCCTCGAACGTCTGCACGGCACCCTCCAGTTGGACCACATCAGAAATAACTGGGACAGTCGCCAGTCCGTTAAATGCTGTTAAAACCGTTTCCAGTTAATATGACTAGAGTGAGTCGTTTGGATTTCGGAATTCGCTCCAAGGGTCAGTCTAATCGGATTGTGATTGGAGGTACCTTCATTCACCGATTTAACGAAACAAAAAACTACATTCGAAGGCAAGGACAAGGGCGAAAACGACGTACCAATCAAAGAGATTACCGTTTTCTCAGACAAGCCGCTCCAAGAAACCGGAGGGTGCGCGAGTAATGTGTTAAAACATGAATTATCAGCAGTTCGTAATGTTGTACTTTCGTCTCGTACAATCAGAAGACGTTTAAATGAAGCCAGATTAAGGAGCAAGTGACCAGCAAAAAGACCATTATTGACCAGAGAGCACCGGGTGCAAAGATTGCTTTTTGCCAAAGATCATCAATATTGGTCTGTTAATGATTGGAAGAAGGTTTTAATCAGTGACGAAACGAGGTTTAGCTTAAAATCTCCCGATGGACGTGAGCGTGTTTGCCGAAAAGAAGGAGAGAGGTTTGCAAGTTGTAACATTTCTCCAAAGATCGTTTTTGATGGCGGCTCGGTAACGTTTTAGTTGCTTTGACGCTTGTACAGAGTTAGTCCCTATATAAGCCATTCACTTATTATGGTTGTCAAGTAGGCGTTGGAAATTTGACTTTGACATTTTTATCGTATCTTCTCAACATGTGCTAAAAGGAAATGGGTATAAAAAAATTAAGGTTTCAAAGGAAAAGAGATGACAAAAATCAGTTAATGGGTTATACGTGTGTGGTTCATGAATGCTGAGTATTACTTGGAAAACATCGTAGTGGAACACGTAATGCCATTTGGTCTTTTTGTGGGCCCTAATTTTGTTTTCAGGCAAGAGAATGCCTGTCCTCACGTGGCTCGACAGGTTATTGATTGATATCGGAGTAGTATTAACATTGCGTTGAGGCAATGGCCACATAATAGTCCGGACCTCAACCCAATAAAGTATTTATGGGACTATCTTTAAAAAAAAGGTACGGAGTCGTAGACACCCATTTACTAATCACAATCAACTGGTGGATGCAGTAATTGAGGAGTGGGAGGATATCCCTTAGGATACCAATAAAAATTTATTTACTAGCATGCCACGGCGAATGATTCCAGTCACTAGGAGCGGAGGAGGGTCTGGAAAGAACTAACGTCCCATTGGACGCATTCCATGCATTGTCATATTGTTTTTGATTTTTCCGTTGTCATATTTTATTCTAATTCACCAAAAGAAGTGTTTAACAATTTAAAATAGAGGGATGTCTCACTGATTTCATTTTGAACTTATCGTCTAATCCCAATTCGTAAGTTTTCCTAATTTTCAGTTTAAATTAATTTTGATTGATGTAATTATTTAACTTTAATAAAGTGGTGCGCTAATCTTGTCCAGGAGTTTATATATTTTCTTCTTTTATAGCCTTATCCACATATAATGCCCAAAAGGCTGTTACCATGGACCGCCTCCAGCAACTTCACGGAGCTCTTCTAACCTGTCCGAAAGAAGAAGACCAAGCCGAAGATCCAAAAGGTCTTAAAGTAGAGCTCATGCCTCACCAGAAACGAGCTCTACTGTGGCTCATGTTCAGGTAGGTTATCTGATCTAAGAATACTGTATTTGGGTGGAAAGACTCGATGCTTTGATTCTCTACTTAGAGAAAAGTCTAAGCCCTCTGGCGGCATTTTGGCCGATGATATGGGTCTTGGCAAGACCCTGACGATGATCTCGCTGATTTTGAGCGAAAAACAGTTTAAGGAGCACAATGATTCTGAAGAAGAGAACCGGGAACGTAACGCCGAGTGGCTACGCAAACAACATAAGGTTAAAGGAGGTCAGTAAATAGAAAGTTTTAACGTTAGATTTTGGTCTAAAGTTTCGATTACTAGGATCCCTAATAGTTTGCCCTGCCAGCTTGATCAATCAGTGGTCGGGGGAAATTGACAAAAGGTTGAGACGGGGTTTGTTATCCTACCGAGTTTATCATGGAAACAAGAGAGAATGCAGAACGAACGAGTTGGCCGAGTACGATGTGGTACGTTCTTTAGGTTTTAGCTTGTAGAAAACTAAATAAGAGACGTTATGAGATTGCGCTGTTGCATACAAGATTGCGTGATAAGATTTGCGATGTTGCATTTGTTTCGTTTTGTGAATATTAAGCTGCTAAGTGTCACTTTTACAAGTTCAGTTTATACTTTAGTTTGAAGTTTAAACTCCAGATTTGACGTACATTGCATTGTTTATCGGTCAGAATATATCGTTTATATTCAAACTAAAGTTTAAACTGAACTTGTAAAAGTGGCGCTAAACCGATAAGGCATAACTTTTTAATTCCATAGTCCTTTACGACTTTTACCAAAAAAATATGCCATGCTGACAGCTTCTAAGTGAGTAATTTAATTGATGTGGTGGTGAAGTAAATTGAAAATTATTTACTATGTTGTTTTTCGAGATTTAGTACTGGGTGTACTAAACACTCATCAAGTTGTCTCTGAGCTGTTCAGAGAAAAGGATTTTTTTTGTATCAGAAGCCGAAACACAACAATTTCTGAAACTCTCAATTCCAACTCACTCAAATTCGCGACTTGCATATTGACTGGTTAGTCGTTGAAAAAGACTTTGAATATTACGTATCAGAGTATATTAACAAAGATAGTAATAAGAAAGTCAAAATAGCTTGTACTGGATGTCCCAATAAGCGTGGTAAACGTTTGTACGAGACTATTCATCGTAGGACTTTGAAAGAAAAAAATTAATTATTAGTTTGTTGAATTAGCGGGTTGGGACAGAATCGAATTAAACTAGAAACTCTTCGCCGACGTTTCGTTTAATAAACTCAGACTTCTTCAGGGCTATAAAGACATTAATTAAATTAATTAAATTTTTGGCCTAATTATTGGGTTTTCGATTTGGAAAGCATGAAAGTTGATGGGAAAAAACTAAATTAAAATAATTAAATAATTATATTATATATATAAACAATTAAAAAATTAAATATTTTGTACCGACTAAGTTCAATTTAAAAGACCACGAAAAGCCGAAAGAAGTTCAGCTGAAACCTGTGAAAAAAGAAGGTTCCAGTAGAAGAAGAATTAGAAAAAAATAATGCATGAGTTTATTTTAATAGACATAGCTAAATTCACAACTAAGGTGGACAAGCTCCAGAAACCACGGTTACTATCGAAGAACAACCCATTGTATATATATGCTCTTTTTTTTTATTTTTAAACTATTTTAATTTTATTGCTTCGAGAGGAAAGTATTTTAATTTCAACCTCATATGTAAAGATGACATCACTGTCTTTTTAAAATCTTGGATGTGTCACATTACTGGTCTAGGACGGTAATGGGATCATTATCGTATTAGACCAGTAATTAAAATGGGTTGGACAGCAATAGTGTCTATACCAGAGCAACCATCAACATTTCGTCTAGTGAAGATTTCAGACAATAAAATACTTTACATAAATAAATAATTTTTAAGGACATTTTTAGTGTTCCTCAGAAAGTACCTAATGGTCCAGAAAAAACGTAAAATTTCTAAAGGTTCTTGGAGACCCTTTTCTGAACTGGGAGACTGATATTGGAATCTATGCTAAACAGCTACTGTGGGATAATGAGACGACTTAAAGATCAGTTCGCATTGGACACTATTTTGGGGATCTGGCCTCGTTTCAATGAATATCTTTAGATCTCAAAAAACAATTGTTTGGTGTATTTTTGGTCTGAGATCGACTTAGCCCTTATTTTGCTCACCATATTGGGGAATTGGGGATACTTACCGTTTCTTCATTATTTTTTATGTCATTGGTAATGTTTATTAGAAAAAAATAGTGCATTATTCAAATGGAACGTTGATAGGTACTCGTAAAGTAAGTCAATTCTTACTAGACATCGCGAAATGTTAAACATTCCAGGTCATCAAACCACTTTTTTTTTAGAGAGAGGGCTTTCGAAGAGAGCGGTTAAAGCGTACATTTTGTTACCTATTGCAGCGTCTTCAGAAGGACACGGTTTTCAAACACCGTATCAAGGTCCTTTTGCTTGAAAAAATCATTTACTCATTTCAATTTAAGATTTATTTTGTTTAATTTATTATAGAAATCTAATGAGATCTAACACTTCACTTGTTTGACGTTGCTGTGTCATATTTTTGGTCTTGTGTGCAATATAGAATTTATTATTATTACTAACACAGGATATTATATAATCCATTCAGTTATTTTTGGCATAACCCATGCCATGGAATTTTTCCGGTATAATATCGATTGCGATTGTTTGTTTACTTGTCAAAACAAATTTGTCAAGATGTGTCATTAAAATTTCGCGGTTGCCGATTTTTTTTTGCACATAATACGTGCATTTTGTATTTTGTTATTAAAATAACTGTGTTATCCTAACAAAAGGATGCCAAAAGTAATTAACACTAATCAGTAAACATAAAAGTGACTCCAATTCAGAAGAAACCTCCTCCCAGAATTGCCCCCTACGACCTTGCCTAAGTTTCCAATATTTTTGGGGAAAGCATTAACTCAGCTCTGCTCTATACCTAAATTCTTCAGTTATTGGATGTTTGAAGACTGGAAATAATACTTATGATTCCAATAATTCCATGCTAATAATGTTTGATATCAGACACGAAACCCGAAAACAATGCAATTCTAGAACTATGAATACGTCAGTAGATAGGTACCTAAGCTTACAGCCCATTGTCCCATTTTCGTGCTTTCAATTGCCGCTGACAGACACATCATTGGTCCTGTCCTTCCGTAACTGTATTCCACCTTTCTTTTCGTCAAAAAGCCAACTTCTTATACATATCATCACTTGCATTTTTCTAGGGTGCATATATTGCTGATATCACATTCACACTATAAACTTATTAGCCTCAACTATTATGCTGGTAAAAGATTCATTTTTAAAATACAATAATAAAATTTAATATTCTTGCTAGCGTTGAGCCCCGGCACATTTTTTTTACTAAATGTTAGGTTAGTTATCATTATTTTTAAAAGTTTGAAATAATGAAGTCATCTGGCAACTATGTGAGCAAAACAGTAAACAATAACCTTAACCTCAAACTAATTATTAATCACTGTCACTGTCAGTCATGTTATACCGGGTGAAAAATGTCAGATTTCCAACGCCTACTTGACGACAGAAATAACTGAATCGATTATACTTTCTAATTGCAATTTACATTATTTGCATGTGATGTCAGGTTATTACGACATATTCGATTGTCGCCATTGAAAGGGAGAAGAACAGCGCTTTGTTTCGAGTGCACTGGCGCCGCGTTATCTTAGACGAGGCGCATCAGATCCGCAACTATAAAACTCAAAGTTCGGAAGCGTGTTGCGGTCTATCCGCTCAATCCAGGTACGCAGTCTAAAATTTTATGATTTTGTTTTATATACGTATATATATTTTTGGTTTTGTTATTATTATAGATGGGCGCTGACTGGCACGCCGATGCACAATAAATTAGAAGACTTATATGCTCTCTTGAAGTTTCTGAGATGCACCCCATTCGATGAACTAGTGGTACGTCAAATTTATTTTTTGTTTGTTTTGTCTTGAGTTTAACTTCCGCGCCATTATGACGTCAAGACGGTGTCGAAATTAAGCATTTTTTAGCACTCATTTTAATGTTTTATTTAAAGAGTTAGTATATTACATCTGGAGAGACCCTTCGGTTTTAGGGTTTTGGTTCATCCTTTTAGCAGTTGATCACAAAAAAAAAAATGCGGCCTCACTTTCAGTGAATTGACTCACTTGACATCTTTCGTCAAATAATTCGAAATCGTGATTCACCAATTGACCATTCCAGGATTACGTTATGTGATATGTGACACGTGCACCTCAAGGAAGGCAATATGAGACGTTTTGGTTTCAGACCTGTTCTGGTACTGGTTGACATAAAAATGGCAGACCAGCTGATATTCAACCAATCAGATTTGTTGAAAATCAAATGATCCGCAAGTTTTATGTCAACCAGAACCAGAACCGATGTGAAACAAAAATGACTGTAGCTAACCAACCTATTAAATATCAGACGAAACTTTGAGATTATGTTTGATTTGAGATATTTATTTACAAGTTATCCCCTAAAGCCCCTAATCTTCATCCAAATTGTTGTTTATTAGAAATATGCCATTCTTGTAATGTCGTTAATGTTCAAATGTGTGCTGATGAGACAATACTTGATTCTTTCTATTTCCTCTTTCGCGCCTCAGTCTGTTTAGTAAACATGGAAATGCTTAAGTTTGATTTTTGTTTATTCTTCAGAGGTTTAGTTTATATATAGAGCTTAAGTATTTTCTTAATAAGTTGTCTCTTAAGCAGAGACTCCAAGGCTATATTTGTAGCTGAAGAAAGAAGAAAATCCTAAAACCTCAAAGCAAATATGATCCTTAACATTAATAAACTGGCAGCGCGGTGTTGCCATTCTTAGTATTTTTTTAATACTTTATACAGGGTGGCCCACCATATTCGACACGGTCTCTTAACGGAAAACGACTAAATATTTTTTCGCGATTTTTTACAGGCATATACAGGTTGATTAAAAGAACAATTTAAAAATGTTTGGTATTCTACAGGGTGCTCCAAAAAAGATATATATCAAACATATGATTTGTCTTATGGAACACCCTGTATTTTAGACCATTTTTAACTCTAGAGGTAAAATAAAGGCTACTTACTGCTATGTTTCCTATACCTAATATTGATGGTTTTTGAAATATTTAAATATTTCTAATATTGTAAGATAGATTTTACAAATTTTTTATGTCTAAAACACATAGGCTACTTTTACGAAATTCAATTTAATTAAGAGTAAAGGTCCAATAATTTAACATTAAACTCTTTTATTATTAAAATGTTACAGGATGATAATTAACTGTCAAAAATAATGGCAATATTTAAGGTTAGATTACTTGATTATTTTAAATAGTACACCCTGTATGTAATAATAAAATACGATACAACATTTTACCCTCTTTTGATCTGTATTAGGGTTTCCTATACCTATCGCTAATAATTTCTTAGTAATTTCACTTAATTATAATATGAAGACAATAAGGTAAAACATAAACAATATTAACAAGAAGACAAATACACAAACAGGATATGCCTACTATTGCCTACCAAAACAAAAGCTAAAGTAAGTGTTCAAAATGGTGACCATCATTTTCAATACACAACTGGACTCTTTTTTTGAAACGAATGTTGAACATTGATTAACATTTGTGGCGTTACAGTTGCAAAGGCTGCGCGGATTCTCTGTTTCATATTGTCGGGGGTTGTGGGTGGAACATCGTAAACTTTGCTTTGAATGTCGTCCACAAAAAAAAGTCGGGGGGTGTTAGATCAGGCGATCTTGCTGGCCAGTTTTGCGGCCCTCCTCTACCAATCCACTTGTTGGGAAAATATTTATGTAGACGATTTCTGACGTTGATATGAAAATGCGCTGGAGCACCATCTAATTGTAGCCACATTCTACGTATTACACCCAAAGGCACGTTCTCTAAAAGGTTAAACAAATTTTCCGCTAAAAATCTACTGAATCCTTGCCCGTTTAGATGACCTTCAAAGAAGTAAGGTCCGATCATACATTCAGGCCTACCCATACATTAACAGATCATCTGTGCTGATGATCAAGTGTTCGGAAAAAGTGGGGATTTTGGTCACTGTAATAGTGAAAATTATGCCTATTTACTAGGTCGTTATTATGAACTGTGGATTCGTCCGAGAATAAAACGTTATCAAAAAAGTCATCTTCCTCCCCAACCTTATCAAGACACCACAAACAAAACTCAAGCATCCGATGGAAGTCTATTTCAAACAGCTCCTGATGCATCTGAATGCGGTATGGATGGAATTTATGTTGTTTTAATATCCTTTGAGTACTGCTTCTACTTACATTAGCTGTTTGCGATGCAATCTTACGCTGACTCACATGCGGGTTTTCAACAATGGATGTAAGTACTCTAAATTCATTTTCCTCATTACCAGTCACATGTTTTACCCTTCTAACTTTTTCGTAGGAAACGTTTCCAGTTCGGCGAAAAAATTTGCAGTAATCTTTGAAATACAGCCTTGTTTGGACGCTTCGGTATTGGATATTTTTGAGCATAAACTCGAGAAGCTAAAAAAGCAATTCTCTTCACATTCGCCAATTACAAGAATCATGTCAATTCTTTCTTGTTTACTGTAGGTTTTCATTTTAAACAATTTCTCAAGTTTCAATAATAACCGAAAACGTGACGGATTAAAACTAGCTTTAAATAACACAATAACAATAACCATGGCAACGCCAATAAAAACATCGACCGATAAATCAACGCCACCTTAGTTTAAGAGAAATATTAACATTACTGGATAATCGTATCAGTTTAAGTGAAATTACTAAGAAAATATTAGAGATAGGTATAGGAACCCCTAATACAGATCAAAAGAGACTAAAATGTTGTATCGTATTCTATTATTACATACAGGGTGTGCTATTTAAAATAATCAAGTAATCTGACCTTAAATATGGCCATTTTGGCATATGGCATATTTTTGATAGTTAATTATCACCCTGTAATATTTTTTTTAAATAATAAAGGTGTTTAATCTTAAATTATTGAATCTCTACTCTCAATTGAAATGAATTTCGTAAAAGTAGCCTATGTGTTTTAGATATAAAAAAAAATTAAAATCTATCATACAATATTAGAAATATTCAAATATTTCCAAAACCATTAATATTAGGTATAGGAAATATAGCAGTTAGTTGCCTTTATTTTACCTCTAGTGTTCAAAAATGATTTAAAATACAGGGTGTTCCATAAGAAAAAACATATGTTTGATATGTATCTTTTTTTTTTTGGCACCCTGTATAATATCAAATATTTTTAAATGGTTCTTTTAATCAACCTGTGTATGTTTGTAAAAAATCGCCGAAAAATATTTAGCCGTTTTTCGTTAAGAGACCGTGTCGTATATAGTGGGCCACCCTGTATACATGTGATTATAAATTATATCATTTTATTGAAGATATATCATTCTAAAACTAGAAACAACAATTGAATTGTCATGACTCTTCACTATTTCCGTATAAACACAGAAAATTCTGTATGATCGACTACACCGTTTGTATGCCCCTCAAGCAGTTTGTCAAAATCAGCTGTTCTGGAATGGTCTATTGATGTGGTCTGAGTATGATATTACGTCATCGGTACCTTAAAAATATCGGACTTTCGGCCAAAATACGGGACCCTTTTTAGGGAAAAATCGGCATTTGCTTGCTATGTCCATATCTCCTAGGTCATTGGTTTTACTAAATGTGTTTGGTCAATCTGTACGAATTTAGGTATGGAAACGGTGGATCGGAGATAAGAGCAGCGGCGGCCAAGAGCGTTTACACACCGTCATCTCTTCATTGATGTTACGACGAACTAAATCCGAACTAATTGAAAAAAAGTTTCTTACGTCCATGCCCGAAAAACAGTGGCGACAAGTCGATGTAACGCTAGACGCCAGCGAGATGAAAGTATACCATAAGGTTCTGATTTTCTCGCAGTCACTGTTTGCTCAGTTTCTCCATCAAAGGGCCGTGAAAAATCAAGATTATTCGGACCAGAAATTAACCGCAATGCCAAGTATGTTTTGTTAGCTAAACCATTCTCCTGAGCTTTCTAATTTTGTTGTTATAAATTGGATACATTTTTTAATTGCCTAACTATTGTGACCATTGTTTCACTGGCAGTATTGTTAATTTAACGATATTGTCTTTTATCAATGCTATTAACAAGAAGTCTTACTTTTGCGACCAAAAATATTGTTCAAATTAACAGGATATTCGCAGGATTATTATTAAGATTTCACTTGTTTGCTTGTGAGATCGCTTCCCCATATATATTAAAATGACGGTCATTTTGGCCACGTGCTTTCTTCTCATTACTTTTAAGTATTTTCAAAAAAGAATAGTAGATCCCCATTTATTATTTCTGCTCAATAAAATGTCTGATGAAAAAGAAGGGTAATAAATAAAATGAACGTAGTATAACAACATAGGTAATTATTATAGATAAAATTTCTATCTGCAATAGTATCAATCATTTTGTACAAATGTGACTCATCCAAGAATTTTTTTGCCTAAATAGGCTCAAAATTATGTAAGTTTCCGAAAAAAAAAACAAAAACAAAAAAAAACAAAAACAAAAAAGATCGTAAAAATCGAGAAGTGAAAAAGTTCACATATCCATCCTACGCTCCACTATGATATCGTTAATTTCAGCCAAATAACTAAATATTTACAGGCTTTAACTTACACCAAAACACGCAGAAACATCTGAAGCACATTATTCCACTTTTTTCAATGCCAAAATCCCAATATTTCCGACTTTTTGACTCATTTGATCATTGACTCAACACATATGACGAAAATCGAAAAAAACAATCATTTTGGTAATGCCGAAGACAGTTGAATCTCGGCGCGCGTTGCTAGGGTGATATTTGCTTAGGGCGAATTCCAAAACTCACCGGTGGATCCACCGGTTAAACCGGTCAGCTACCATTTCGTTTCAATTTTCACCATATACCAGAAAGTGACCATTTCTAAATTAACCGGTGGAATTGTCGGTTCGGTACCGGTAGCTCACCGAATGTACCGGTCTAGAGAAGTGGAGTTTTGGTAGATTAAAGGAGAAAATGTCAGTATTGACAGTTTGTGCCCGTGGCCTTTCTATAAACAAACATAACGCGAAAATGTTTTTACAGTTTACAGTCTGAAATTTAATGAAAATTTCAAAATTTAAATTTTATAACTACCTAGTCGTGTTGTTTAATTTTGGAGTTGGTGAGAATTAATAGTAATTGTAAATTATTGTAATGGACGACTCGACATTGAAATCGTTGAAGCCGGTTTTTGCAGAGGATGGGTCCATTTTAAAAACTGGTTCTAGCCTAGTTCTTCAAAACATTTGTAGTAGGTATCTAGAAGGGCATAAGCAAGTTTATTTGGAACTGGTTTATACAATGCATACAATCTTATGCACATGTTATGTGTCCCACGTTAAAAATGTTCCTGATTTCCACAAAAAATAATTTTGTATAGGAACTGAGGTAGGTACCTAAAGACTTAGGACTAGGACAACTAACAAAACAACTTCTTACAAATAAAAATTATCTTAATAATGTAGATTTCGCTAGGAGACGAACAGTAATACAATAATAACAAACAAAACAAGATTACCGTTGAGATTGACAGCTACTAAAAAATGTCATTGGTGAATCAAACCGTTTCTTAATTGACCGTAAAATGGCTTAAATTCCGGTATAACCGGAATTACCAGCGATCTACCGGTAGATGTAACCGGTACATTTATTGATCGCTTTTAAAATTCGCCCTTATTTGGAGTACGTCGATGTACCACATACTTCCATAACATACAGGACATTGCCTATATTTTACATTGCTGGCCTTGGACTGCAAAGGGAGGGGATGGAAAACAATACTTCGTATATTATTGCAATTTCTGCACATGCCGAAAAATGAGCGCCCTTTTAAAAGTGGCACAGTTACACCCACGTGCAGTTAGATACTCTCCACGAATCACGAACCACGCCGAAAGCACTTAGTTCGCGATTCATGACATCTAATGTTGCCGATACTTTCACGAGTTATTCCGGTTACTCGACGTAAATGCGTGTGACGGAAAAATTCGATACGGAGGTATGTGATTTTAACCAAGTACGTTTCGAGATTTGGCAACAACCCACGCACACGTGCATAGTGAATCAGATCAGAGTCCCCATATTTTGGCCTCAAGGTCACTAAGGAATTTGCTGTACGTATTGACGTACTTGAGATTTACGATGAGCGCGACAGAGAGGTATAACTGGAATTCGTTCACCTGTCAGTTAACAGCCTATGTTGCGTAGTTGCCGGTGGCGTTTTTTTTGCCTACTTGAGGTCATAGAGCTTTACTATTACCCATTCGCTTATTTTTGTCATCTAGTTACCTTTAAAATCTTAATTTTTTTATACCCATCTGCTTTTAGCACATGTTGAGAACTTACGATTAAAATGTCAAAATTACAATGCCTACTTGACGACAATAATAAGTGAATGCCTTATAATAGCGTTTTTAACTGGTAACTCAATAGTGTGCACTGAGTGTATTTTTATCCTTTACTAATTTAACCAAAATGTGAAGAAGGAAGTACACTCAGTGCGCATCAATTAAGGTTGCCAGAAGACGATGCGAATAATCCAGAAGAATCTAGAAATAACAGAAGATATATTTCCAGTAGGATTAATCAAGCCAAGTAGCTTGACAATTTCAAGAAATAATTAACTTGAAAAACTAACTTGAACTTTACTTGATTTTTTGACAGTTAAGCTTCACTTGATGTAAAGTATTGTCAAACTACTTGACACTTGACCGAAAATAGTGATTGAACAAGATGAACTCAAATATGGTTACGTAATTTCGTATCAGTTGATTTGACAACATTTAATGATGACCATAGATCTACAGAATGTAGATATGATCTTTTAACTCATCCACTTGTACCCAAAGGTATTTTGCTTTTAAGTATGGAAACATTGGATTCCAATTACGATGGGATATAAAATTACCATCAGTACGTTTATCTTGGACAGGTTCGAAGGGCTTGTTCAATCAGATCGAGCAAATTACGGCGAAAATGACGAGATAAACGTTGTGGGTCAAGGATTCAAACATAAATAACTATTATGTATTAAGAGCGAAAACTACAACTTTTTTGCTCGGAGAGTGAAGTTTGCGTTCGACGCGAAGCGGAGAGCGGCAATCACTCGAGAGCAAAAAAGTTACTTTTTGCTCGTAATGCATACAACGTTTTTTCTGCAAACGATCAATTTCAAATAATGTGAATCACAACTGAGCATAACTGAAGACACAGTCTGAAAATTTAAATCAAACTGACAATGACGTTTTAAATATTTGGTTGAGTGGTGGTAGTTGCTATTGACAGCAAGCGAAAAAATCTTTTTCTCGCGCGGAAAAGCAAACTCACATTCTGATCCTCAAAAAAGTTAGGTTTTCGTTTGTCTAATAAAAGCGCAAAATGCTTTGTCTGTAGAAAATGTTTGTAGAAAAATGACTATTATGCAATATCCACATTTTTTAAGTCAATATGAAAAAAAAGTTGATGATGGTCTCTCGCTAGTAAAACCTTCGAATAAAAATTAATAAACCTCATGTTGTAGAGTTTAAAAAGATTTTTTTACATTATTTTCAATACCCATCTGAAAAAATAAATAACAAAAATTCAAAAAAGATGATGTCGTTTTTAAGTGCGTGCAGCATTGCTATCTCCGAAACGGCCGTAGTTACAAGGTCGGTTAAATTAGCAAAAAGTTGTCTTTTGTGGAGACTTTAGAAAACCCTTACAGTGTTACCACATTTTAAGTAGTTTTTGAAATAAACTGCTCAATTTAAAGTTTGGCACAAGCAATTTTTAGTGTCATTTTCAATCAGCTGTAACTTTTTAAGCAATGAATTGTTGTAAATACAAATTCCACGGTCTGAAACCTCATTTCCTCTAGATTAAGGAAGAGGATAACTTTGAAAAAAAAACGATATTATCTTTATTAGATAGGGTGTGAAACAAAGTGATGCAAAAATTGAAAAATTTTGATGTTCTGTTTTTAATTAAGGAGTAAGCCAACATCCATATCTCCGGACCTTTTCGCCAGATTTTTTATTAAAGCACTCTGAATTTTTATACAGAGCGAAACGTAAAATGTGTAAAATTCTTGTTGCTGATATTTTTAAATCGTCGTAGTTCGGAAAAGCGGTTAAGAATCTTACTGTGTTTTCCCTCGTTTGTGTCCTTGTCTGGGGATTCTCACCCATTCAAAAAATTTAAAAATAAGCACCGTTTTTTTAGCATACTAGCCTTTAAAAAATATGATACCATTATTGTTGATACTCGTGACTTATAATAGAAATATTGAATAAAATAACCTTTCTAGAGGTAAAGGGAAACTGGGTGATGCCGTCGCAGATAGCCAACATCAGTATCTCTAGACGTTTTTGTAATTTTTTGTTTTTAATGCATTAGAACCTACAGAGGGAACCAAAATATTCTTGAAAATTTCGTCAGTTGTTTTTTCAAATCGTCGTAATTCACGGACAAGTTGACGGATTATTATTATCAAGAGATTTCATTATATCACCAAGAGAGTTTTCCTTGGTTACTGAATTACAGGTACAATGTTCAATTACAAAGTTTCACTACACTCTAATCCCTCCCATATGACATTTCGATTAGCTTCGTGTGAAGCTTATCAACCGAGTCACCAGTATAAAGTTTAATCTTTTTAAATATAGACCTGGTCTTTGGTATTTTTTACATGTTTTTAAATATTTACCACTCAAAATATGGCAACATTGTTGAGGTTTTCTAAACAGGCTGTACAAAAAGTCAACTGTTTGCTAATTTAACCGTCTTCGTAACTACAGTCGTTTCGGAAATAATAATACTGCACGCACTTAAAAAAAGGCACTCTGTATAAAAAAGTGAAAATATTTAATAGTCTATTATTAAACGAGCGATTTATGATAGCCATTATTCCCTTAGGGGGACGTTTGCCTTACGAGCCGCAGGGCCCGCAGATGAGGGGCGCAAGCCTCCCCTGGGAATAATGGCCGTAAAAAGCGAGTATAATACTATACTTTGTCCACGACCATTGTCTAATAATTACAAATTATAAAATATACAGGTAGTGTAAATAAAATTATTGAAATATCAAAGTAACAATCGCGTTTGCCGGCAAAACCGATGGCACCAGTGCATTTTTTACGCTGCGGCATTTGATATTGCGTTGTTGTCTTCTCTTACTGGTTGCCAAGGCAACATATATAACTTGTATATTCCCGCAGTTTCAACTCATTTATCCCTCTGACGCTATATGAGCCCTATTGAACTTTTGTCAACAAACTGAATATCAATATATTATTAGGTGGTCGTGGACAAAAGTATATTACCTATCAAGTGCGGAAAGTGATACTTTACCGCACGCTGATTTCAGTCTGCAGTTCGATCAGCAATCGAGGGCCGTAAAGACACTTCCCGCACGTGTTAGGTACGTTATTTTATCTACAACCGTGGGCTAATTAGTTAAAAAATATGTATAGAAGTTATATCTGATTATATGTGACAGGTTTTCAAATATCACATTTAAGTTCCATTAATGTAAATACCAGCCATATATAGAATTTTTTTTAAACAAATCGTGTAGTTACTAGGGCACTACCTAGCGTAAATTGATCATTATAATTTTGTGGGACAACTGTGTCACAGTTGAGACTGTGACACTGTGGACAACTGTGTCACAACAAAGTTAGAAGTTGAAGGAACCCGAAATATGGAGTTAAGCGACTTAGAAGGTGATAGTGAACGCGATTAGAAAAAAGCTTATTGCCAAAAAGGCCACAAAAGTCTGGACGGAGATATGAAAAGGAATACCAGATTTTTATTAAATGGTGCCAGTCGAAGAATTGTACACAGCTGGGTGATTCTAAAGAAAATGTAATCTCGATTTTTTCCTTAATTTTGGTATCATTAGAAAGCTCATGTTAAAATTAGCCGATTTAAGAAAAAAATTCTTAGATTTTGATTTTTGTAAAGAAAATAGAAAATGTTGGTATAGAAAAATACATTACTCATACTTTGAAGCTGTCTCAATTTCTTCTTTTGTACTGCAAAATACTTGTTGACTACAAGTCCGAATTTGAGTAGGCTCGTCCATGTCCTAATTTATGTGGTATGATCAAAGAAGGTAAGTTACTCAGGTGAAAATATACAGGGTTGAAAATATGATGTAATTTTGCGTATATTTCACATGTGCACAACTTTCAGAAAAAAAATAAAAACTGATTTTTTGATATAGGATTATGAAGAATGATGTAACACTTCGGGACATGTTCGGATTTTTTTCGATATATTGCTTAGATAAATTTAGCATGAAATGGATTCAGCATGATGTTTTTATTCAATTCTCCTTATAATTGAATTCTCCTTATAAATTCAATGCTCTCAATGCCTTCTTATAAAGGTTGTTCTCGTTTTTGAAATTTGCGAATGGAAAGTTGTTAAACCAAGTCTTTTCTCGGGACCTTTTTTTGTTTTTACTGATATCTTGTTATACCTAAGAAGTGGAACCATTTTTTCTGAATAAGTCCATTTTAGATCAATAACATTTGAAATGCAAATCTGCCGTATGATGTAGTAAATGTTTTAAGGTCAAACTTCCAAATGTTCTTGTTTAGTAATAGATAATTATGAAATTGCTCAGAAATGTTATAAAATAATTTCAAAAGCAATAAAAACCTTCATGAATAATATCGATCATGGGTGTCGATTTTCACAGATTAAAAATTATGATAAAATTTCATCGTTTTTCTTTCTTTCGACTGGTATATCACCGGATGTATAAGTCATTTTTAGCTCATAAATAAATTTCCTGTGATCTTACTTCATCGACTCTGCATGATGCAGTGAATAAAAATGTCAACTTTGGGATTTACCAAACTAGGCAATATATGGAAAAAAATCCGAACATGTCGCGAGGTGTTACATCATTCTTTATAGTCCTGTATCAAAAAATAATATTTGATATATTTTCTGAAAGCTATGCAAACGAACAGTAAAAGCAAAATTACATCACCTTATTTTCCACCCTGCATAATTTCACCCGAATAACTTATCTTGTTTAAACATACCAAGTAAAATAGTGCAGGGGCAGGTCTACTCAAAATCGCTTTGTTCGAAGAAATCCGTTAGTCCATTTCAGAGTTAAGATCCCTCAAACTTGGTGCAAAAATCGAATGTTGCAAAGCAATTGGCCAGCAGTTTAGATTCTCTTGAGGGCACGCTTTTTTTAACTTTTAAATCAGGTAAACTTTGGTTAATTCAGGTTATGTTTGGTTAGTTCAGGTTACTCCAGTTCTAGTTTTCCTGGTTAGGTTAGTTCTTCTACTTGATTTTAATCCGGTAAATAACTTTTTACAGGATTGGATATCGTAAAGAAATTTTACAGTATTGAGTACCGGCACAACTTCTATAAATCCATTGTATCCATGGTAACCTATGGATACCGTGGATACCGTAATGCCCTAACCATGGATACCATAATGAAAATACTTGTGAAATTGGCGGATTTGTCAAAAATCTATTCGCCGCGCATTACATTATTTTTTTCCTGTTTTTAATAAGTATGAAGTAAAATGTTGTACATCATACGTCCGGTAACGTGTTACGGTAGTCGTTTCGAAATTCCAGACTCGGCTAGCGCCTCGTCTGGAAACATCTTACTCCTACTGTAAAACTATATTTACCGGACTTACAACGTAAATAACTATTACGTTTAGATTAGGTTAGCTTAGGTTAGTTCAGTTCTACTCTATAGTAGAGGTAGAGAGTTATATAAATAAGCCCTTACGGGCCCGCTCTTTTTAATTTTTGAATCAGGTTATATTCGGTTAGTTCAGATTAGTAGGTTTGGTTACTTAATTCACGTTAGTCCACTTCTAGTTTTCCTGTTTAGGTTAGTTCAGTTACACTTTTTACGTTTAGGTTGGGTTAGCTCAGGTTAATTAATCAACCACCCAAGGCCGTTAATCTCCGAATTTAATTCAACATTTTATCCACGCCCACGGCTAAAACCAATCAGTTAGGAACGGGGGAGCAGGTGAAAATTCCTCGTTTTGAGAAATATCCCGTTTGACAAATTTATTTTTACAAGAATGACATTAAGCTGAAAAGTAGAAAGTCTGGAAATCGTTTCTATAACAACTTAATATACTAGTATGTTAGAGGACTTTTAATCCACTAGTGTGTTACAAGGGTTTTAATCCACGCAGACGTATTAAACTTTCATAATATAGTGGTCTACTTCAGAAGAGTCTTTTAAAATGTCCCTTTCAGATCATCAGAAAATTTCAGATTTAATTTTTCAATTTCAATTTTAATAAGGCTAAGAGAACTTGCCTCTCTTGCATTGTTGTAAACTTGGGAAACACGAGTTTATCAATTGAGTTACTACACCATTTTCACATGTAGTTTAGAAAGTATCATTTGTATTTTGGAAAATGTCACTTGGATTTCAGATATATCACTTGTATTCCAGAAATCACCACTTGTATTTCAGAACAGTCAGTTGAATTTTAGAAAGTATCATTTGAAATTTAGAAGCGTCACATGTATTTTAGAAACCATCAGTTGGAATTTAGATTAGTCATTTGTATTTCAGAAAAGTTTAGATGTATTTCAGAATTCATCATTTAAATTTCAGAAAATGAATGAATTACATACTATCTTCAGAATCAGATTGAAAAAGCATGCGCTGCAGCTACAACAGAGTTTACTTTTTTCATATTGTCTAAATTATACTTAATATACACATAAAATTTAACAATGACAACAATTTACTCTTGGCAAATATAAAATTTACTCCAACTGGTATATCTTCCATGACTAAGACGACAGCATTAAGAGAAATACGAAATTGTGCGAATAAAGTACCATTTTTTACATAGAAAATATATTGTGTTGAAGTGGTTTTTGAGTCCTTCATTTTTGCACTGTACTTACCTTTTTGAAGAACTCCACACAAATCCAAATAACAAACTTTGTTTCCAAAACAATTTTCTGAAATTCAAGTGATATCTTCTAAACTACAAGTGACGCCTTCTGAAATACAAGTGATATATTTTAAAATTTAAATGATTGGTCTGAAATTCAAGTGCAGTTTTCTGAAATACAAGTGACTATTCTGAAATACAACTGACGATTTCTAAAATCAAAATCACTATTCTAAAATACAAGTGATATATTCTGAAATCCAAGTGACTGTTCTAAAATACAAATGATATTTTCTAAACTACATGTGAAAATGGTGTAGATGAGAAAAGGAATAAAATACTTGCTTTACTTAGAAGGAAATATTTCTAGCAATCTTGTTTCATGCGGATATTGTTAACTTTTACTTAGTGGTGGTGATGGTCACATGGTACGATTTACCCAATATCTTGTTAAAAATTTCTTTAAATAAAAAAAACTGTTTTACATTAACAATGGTCACAATAGTAAAGCCGCTAGTAGTAGTAAATAAATACTGCGATTGTTTAGATAATTCTCCTAACGAAGAGTACCTGAAAGTGCGCAAGGAACTACTAAAATTGAACAAAGTGCAAAACGTGAGCCAACACGAAATCCTTGTTCTATTGCTTCGATTACGACAGATTTGCTGCCATCCTTCACTAATAACCGCTGTAAGTAATACATCGTAATATAGAATAAACTGAACTGAAAATTCTGCTATACGTCACAGATGCTGGAAGAAGGTTTAGAGGAGATTGGGGAAGATCGCGAAGAGCTGAACATACTAGAGCAGCTTGAAAAGCTGGATATTAACGATGACGCCTCTAAGGACGACACCGAGAACGAATGTAGTCTAGGAAACGAGGGCGTTAATTTGAAGGAGGCGGTCAGGGGTCACTTGAGGCCCTCCGATCCAGTTTTTGCCAAAGATAGAGCCAGTAGCAAGGTAATAATATCATGAGTTCATTTAAACTAAAACCTCAAGTAGGCCATGAAATTAGAACAGTAGGTCTGAGATAACTTAAAAAAAAATGGTACTCGAAAATCTCAAAATGTTCCGACTTTGATTTTTTTTATGAACCTTATCTCAGATAGGTGTTTTTATTCCATTGCTTGCTACGGGTTTTTTTATGTGTGTTATTTTTTTAATTACTTAATAAAACGTTTATTGGCACGAATGCGCTGAAAGCGCTAATGAATTTTTTTTTTTTACTTTCTTTTTGTAGAAGCGCCAATTTCGTATTTTGTTTGAAAATACCATTTTGACAAATTAGTTTTTTGCTTATTAAGTATACTACAATTTTTTATTAAATTATTACAATTCCTTGACTTATTAACAACCTTGAAATTATCGCTAACGATTATTTGACAGCTTATATGATTCTTACAATTATTTATATGACGATGCTCTGCCTGAAAGTTTTGTTCCACCATTGACTTTTTTGAATTTCGCCCGGTCTAAAACCTAAAAAAAAATTTTATTTGTCCCACTAATGTTGGCTCTTGCAGCATATAATAAATCAGTTACTCTAAGTGACATCTTTGAATTATGTATCTAATTGAAATGCACATGATTTAATAAACATCAATCTTTGTTGTATCCGGTTTTAGATCAAGGAAATGCTGAAACTACTGAACGAAGTTATATCCAAAGGTGATAAAGCAATTATTGTGTCGCAGTGGTCTTCATATTTGGATTTGGTCGGCATACACTTGAAGGGACATGGCGTAAAATTCGATCAGTTAGATGGAAAAGTGCCGGTATTGAAGAGAATGGATATTATTAATAAAATTAACAATCCAAATGATCCAACCAAGGTACGATTATTCCTATGTGTTTAGTCATAAAGGGTTAGTCAGTAAGTCATATAAAGCGTTTCATTAAGTTTTTCGACAGAGGTGGCCATGGAAATCTGACATATTATCCTCTGTATAAAATTTGAACGGTGTCAGTATTTTTGATTATATTTCCAAAATTTAAATGTTAGAAAATACTGTCGTTGAGTGGTTGTGCTGAGCTCAGAGATTGACGGCCGAAGCGAAGCTGAGGCCTGCAACTGAGCGAAGCACAAAAAGACTTTACTCCGAGTAACATATACTTTTTTTTTTCAAGCAAGCAGGAATTAGGAAGTCTTATTCAGAGTGATTCAGTTTTATAATTTTCTTGCATCCGTTTCTTTAGGTCTAAGTACTTATCCATTTACTGGTGTTTTAGAACGGTGATTTTCAATGTTCAATGGTTTTAATGGTATTAAATGAAAACGATGATTAACGAAAATTCAAGAACATGTATTTCGGGTAGCGGGTATCCGCTCACCGGATACCCGAAATTGCACACAGCGGTTTCGACACGCAACAACAGCGGGTTTCGGGTATCCGCTCTAGAGTGTTCCGAGAGTATTCTCATCCTTGGTCGTATCAATAAGAATGTAAAGATGGCAATAGGTAACTGAGACCGATATATCTGGTGCCATCTAGTGTTCAAATAGTTTTGGTGAATGAAAATATCTTTTAAATACGCCACCATGGCAGCAGCGATGACTTTGGAAATTACTTTTATTGTCTAGGACCTTTTTGATACTTTTTGTCTTTAAGAATTAGAAAGCGCACTTCAAGCGTCTGTACCGGCATATCAAATAACGTACTTTTAAACCGCTTGAAAAAAAAACTGTTTTTTCCCGGTCCGGTTTTTTTTCCGAACTCTTGAATCTCTAGTCAGGATTAGGGCCAAAAGTCATTGAAAATGACTCAAGTGAAAATAATGACTGGAGTAAAAATACAAATTAGAAGTTAAAAAAAGTATAGTCCGTACACCATAACTTTACTTGCGCAGTAGGTCATGTAAATTTGACATTTTGCCCCCTGTATATTATGACAGGCATGAAAAGGCATTGTCATGTATTTTAGGTTATTTTTATGACTTTAGAGGTTATAATTTTGGGTCCATGGTTGCCAGGACTATTTAAATTATTGTAAACCGTCTGACTAATAATTTTTAATTTTATCTTATATCTATATATTTATATCTCTTATATTATAATCTTTATCTTTCATTTTATAAAATATGCATTTTAAAGAAAACTGATTTTTATTAATAAATAATATTTACAGTTTATAACAAATTTAGTATTGATTGACCTTATCATTCTACGAGAAGGTAGCCATAGTGTATTCTTGTTGTAATTTCCTAACATTTACTCTTTCCGGTTTCTCATATTATTATCGTGTTATTCCCATCGACTGCTCTAGGTGTTTCAATACGTTATTATGTAGAAATTGTAGCTGGATTAGGTTTGATTCTGTTTCTGCAGTGAATAAATTTAGAGTATTTTCCTCTTTCGTTTCAGTCTCCAAACCCATGCTACTCTAGATACTAGCTAAAACTGCAAAATTAATAATTTTCTCGAAAATTGCACCTACTTCTTGCCTAGCTACAAGTTTGAGCCGGAGGAATCAGTTTTGTCGTTTACCTAGAATATTAGAAGCTGATTTTCTTGCCAGTTGGATAATATTTACTTCTCATGCCACACATTAACGATTTGCTCAGTATAAATATTACACTACTTGATGGTACATAATTCTGAAGTGATCGGGCTTAGGTCTTCCCTCAAGGTCTTCGTTCCGGGTATATAAATGTTCCGAAATGAATACTTTACCGTAGATCTTCAAATTAGCAGGATTTATATAGAAACACGCGGACTTGAAACCATCAAAAAATTAGACAACGTCCAATTTTTAAAAAGTGATTGCTGGTGGCCCATTTGACACTGACATTAAGCTAATTTCATAGGTAAACAGATTCCTTTGAGACGATTGGTTGAATTTTGTCAAACATTTATTTTATTGGAAGATTTTGATTTCGCACCTCTTTATGGACGTGGCTTTGGACTCGGCCTAAAGAAGCAGGGTGGCAAACAAGAGCTAACAATTCAGGAGTGCCAATATAACGGAAAAATATCATGGCCTCCTGCACAAGTAAAGTTATAATGCACGACCTATATATATTATTAACGCCAAAATTTAAATTATTGTTTTTATATACGTTTTGTGTTTTTTTACCAAGTTGTTGGATAGCGGATGTAGGACGTAAACAAAACTTCACGTTTGTGAAATTGTCAACGTTTCAACCTTTATTGGAAACCTTAAGTATCTTTAAGAAAAAAAAAACATTAGTTATTAGTCATGACACTTTACATGACAGACTTCGCTGACTGAAAATGTAAGAGAATAATAACTAGTTTCTTTTCTTAAGGATATTGATTTTTTTTTGAGATGCACGATTTCGCAATTTTTATTATATTGTGTTAATATAGCGGTCATTTAAAGAGCAAAAAATGTGGAGGAAAAAAAAAGATAATTTCTGTAAAAACATTGTGGTTTTTAAGTACTTGCGATTGTTATTTGTATTTTTCATATTTTCTATATTTTTGCCATATCTTTGTATTTACATTTATACTATACTAGCCCTGAGGAAGACCTCAATAAAGGTGGAAACGTTGGCAATTTTACAAAAGTGAAGTGTTATTTATGTGCTACACGCGCTTATTCCACCTCTTTCAATTTTATTGTTTTTAGTGAATTTACACCTTTGGACTAAAATAAATAAAACTAGACTCAATACGCCTAGAAATGCAAATTTGGTATTTCTCGAAAAAGTCCATTTAGCATTAAGGCAAAAATCGGTTAAAAACGACAACCTTGGTTAAAAGTGGCTCAGAGCATATAAAAATGCAAATTTAATGTCTGTCGCAAAATTCTGGTTACGATAAAGATTAAAATCATCATTAAAAAATAGCTTACAGATTAGGGCAAAAAACCTGTTGAAAATGACTCAAAGCGCTTAAAAGTTTAAAAAAAAAATAGGCCAAAATCCGTTAAAATGCTTCAAAGCGTCTAAAAGTGTTTAGCTTAGAATTAAGACTAAAATTGATCTGAATTGACCCCCTTTGTCTAAAAATGCAAATTTAATTTTTTTTTGAGATTTCATTTTTTTGGACCAAAATAAGAAAAACTTTACACAAAATTCCTGCAAAATACAAATGTTTTTTGAAAAAGTCAGATTAGAAATACGGCCAATATCGGTGAAAAATCACTCAAAAGTATAAAAACACAAATTTGGAGCGTTTGGAGAAATTTAAATGAAGTATATGGCCAAAATCAGTTAAAAATTACTGAAAGCGTCTAAAAATGCAAATTTTTAGTTTGTGAGAAAATTCAGGTTAGGTTTAGGGCCAAAATTGTTTAAAAATGTTTCGAAGGACGAAAAATGCAAAAATGTAGCATTTGGAGAAGTTGAGGTTAGAATCAGGGCTAAAACTTTGTCACAACACATGGTTTAAAAATGTGAATTTTGTCAAATCTTCTAATTTGTTGTTTTTGGTAAAATTAATTTGTGGAACAGAATTTGACTAAAAATACGTCAAAAATAAAAATCTGGTGTTTTTTGAGAAAGTTGTGTCAGGATTAAGTCCACAAAGAATTAAAAATGACTCAAAGCGTGTAAAAATACAAATCTGTAGTTTAAAAAAAAATATTGATTATGATTGAAGCTAAAATTGGTTAAAAATTACTTAAAATGTCTAAAAATGTAATTTTAAAATTTTTGAAAAAAAGCACACTTATTTTGGACTAAAATAAATAAAATTCCACTCTATTGGACCTCACAATGCTAATTTGGTATTTTTCGATAAAGTCAGATTATAAATACGGCCAATATCGGTGAAAAATTACTCGAAAGTGTAAAAACACAAATTTGGAGCATTTGGAGAAGTTTAAATTAAGTATATGGCCAAAATCAGTACATTACTCAAAGTGTCTAAAAATGCAAAGTTTAAGTTTGCGGGAAAATTCAGCTTAGGGTTAGGGCCATAATTGTTTAAAAAGGCAGTTTCGAAAATATATAAAATTTGATTAAAATTACCTCAAAAACTTTACGGAAGTCGTGTCAGGATTAAGTCCAAAAAGCATTAAAAATTACTCAAAGCGTGTAAAAATACAAATTTGATGTTTAAAAAAAAATATTGATTATGATTAAAACTAAAATCGGTTAAAAAATTACTTAAAATGTCTAAAAATGCAAATTAAAATTTTTTTAAAAAAAACACGTTAAACTTATTATATTGTTTTTGGTAAATTTACAGTTTTGGACTAAAATAAATAAAATCACACTATTGGGCCTCAAAATGCTAATTTGGTATTTTTCGAGAGAGTCAGTTTAGCAATATGGCCAAAATTGACTCTATATAATGAAAAAATAAAAATTTAAACGACTCCAACAATATAAAAATAATAATTTGGCGGGTTTGGAGAAATTTATTTTATTACTATTGTTAAAATTGGTTAAACATGGCTCAAAGCATATAAGAAGTAGGACAAAAATTTAGGACAAAAAATATAAGATTAGGTAATAAAAATATAGGGTTAGGACAAAAAAAAACGCTAAAAATGACTCAAAGCGTTTAAAAATGCAAATTACAAGGTTTTGGAAAAAATAGGCCAAAAATCGGTTAAAAATATTTCAGAGCTTCTAAAAGTCTTTAGCTTAGAATTAAGACCAAAATTGATTTGAAGTGACCCACCTTGTCTAAAAATGTAAATTTTTAGATTTATTTTTTTTTTAATTTGATTTTAGAATGAATACAGGCAAAACTAATTAGTTTTACCTGTATTCAAACCAATTAATAACAAAATCACATTTTTTGGACCAAAATAAGAGAACTTGACTCAAAGTTTCTGCAAAATACAAATTTGGTGTTTTTCGAGAAAACCAGGTTAGGATTACGGCCAATATCAGTGAAAAGTTACTCAATTAATGTAAAAATATAAATTTGGATTGTTTGGAGAAATTTAGATTAAGTGTGTGGCCAAAATCGGTTAAAAATTACTCAAAGCGTCTAAAAATACAAATTTTGAGTTTGCGGAAAAATTCAGGTTTGGATTAGGGCCAAACAAGTCATTTAAAAATATCTCGAAGGACGGAAAATGCAAAAGCCGTTGGAGAAATTCAGATAAGAATTAAAGCTAAAAACTTTGTCGCAACACATGGTCTAAAAAATACAAATTTTGAGGTTTTTGGAGAAATTCAAATCTTCTATGAAAGTTAAAAGAAAGTTATTTTCGGCGAAATATGTTAGTGAACGAATAATTTAATAAAAACATCAAATCTTCTAATTTGATGTTTTTATTAAAATTAAGTTTTGAACCAGAATATGTAAAGTTTGACTAAAAATACCTCATAAATAAAAATCTAGTGATTTTTGAGAAAGTCGTGTCAGGATTAAGTCAAAAAATCATTAAAAATGATTTGAAGAGTGTAAAAATACAAACTTGTGTTGATTGGTTAAAAAAATTAATTAAAATTAAAATGCACATTTTTAATTTTTGAAAAAAGCACGTTAAATTTATTGTTTTTGGTAAATTTACAGTTTTATATATATGTTTGGACTAAAATAAATAAAATTAAACTTAATACGTCTCAAAATGCAAATTTGGTATTTTTCGAAAAAGTTGTTTAGAATTAAGGCCAAAATCGGTTAAAAATGACTACAAAAATATAAAAATAAAAATTCGGAGAGTTTGGAGAAAATCATTTTATGATTATTGCCAAAATTGGTTAAATATGGTTCAAAGCATACCAGAATTATGCCAAACATCAGAAAACGGCTAAAAATGACTGAAAGCATTTGAGGATGTCAAATCAAAGTTTTTGGGAAAAAATAGACTAAATTGGTTAAAAATGTTTCAAAGCGTCTAAAAGTCTTTAGCTTAGAATTAAAACTAAATGCGATTTGAAGTGACCCATCTTGTTTAAAAAATGCAAATTTTGAGAAATTTGATTTTATAATATAGGCAGGCATAATTTATTCACATAGGCTATGATAAAATCACATTTTTTGGCCAAAATAATGAAAACTTGATTCAAAATACAACTTTGGCGTTTTTGAGAAAGTCAGGTTATAATTACGGCCAAATCGGTGAAAAAGTACTCCAATAGTGTAAAAACATATTTGGAGCATTCGGAGAAATTTAAATTAAGTATATGCCCAAAATGGGTTAAACATTTCTTAAAGCCTCTAAAAATGCAAGTTTTGAGCTGCGGAAAAATTCAGATTAGGATTAGCCAAAATCGTTTAAAAATTTCTCGTTTCTCGATTTTTCTTCTCTTCGAAGAAATTGAGGTTAGAATTACAGCTAAAACTTTGTCACAACATATGGTTTAAAAATGTAAATTTTGACGTTTTTGTAGAAATAAAAATCTGGTGTTTTTTTGAGAAAGCCGCCAGGATTAAGTCTAAAAATCATTAAAAATGACTCGAAGCGTGTAAAAATTCAAACGTAAGGTTGTTGGAAGAATTTAGACCATGATAAGGGCTGAAATAGCTTACAAAATTACGTGTCTACAATTTTAAAATAACTAAGAATCAATTGAAACGATACACCCACAAATTTTGAATGAACTTTAAAACTGTCTATCTCTAAAGCCACTCAACCGATTTTCGTTGGCGATGCCATTTTGGTAAGATCTATGTATAGAGTGCTTTAATTGGTTGTGTACTTGGTTATATGTTTTGCAGGTTTCCTAATACAGACTTCAACAAAACTTGATGCATTTTTGTAAATACTTTTTGAGCAGATAACTTTGCGGAAAAAATATTCAGAACATTTTTTGCTACGGAAGTATATGGAGACGCGTCATACCTCATGACATATTTGAGGTTTTTTTGATATTTTGCCTAGTTCCATAGATATTTAGTATTTTCTATAAAAGAGGTGTCATTTAACACTGGGGCTCCAATTTGCCCCATAATACAAATGTTAATAAAAATTTCATATGGAATATAAACACTATACATAGGGCAAGCTAGACGTACAGGCGTAATGGCTATAAAGTTTGACACATCTACAGTAGCGAACAGAAAGTAAAATTTTTTCAAATATCCAAGTGATAATTGAATTTCCACAATTACGTGATGTGGATGTATGGATGAATTTGGAATTCCGCTTCCTGTTTATTGCAGATATAATGATACCTCGGGACCTTTTTCTGTCCTTCTTTATATCTTCTTTAGTTTAAACAAAAATGGGTTTTTTCTAAAAGTGTAACATTTCAAGACCATAAAAAAGAACAAATCTCCTATTCAATGAGCATTACAACAATTTGGAATTGGACGTAGTCATCTGAGAAAGAGAGCGATGTCTAATTGTTTAGATGTACAGGGTGACCCACGAGACTGACACTAATCCTCATTTTTTTAAGTTTTACATTCTGAATTCTGACTGAATAAAACTGAACTACGAAAATTGTTTGTATTAATAGAATCACAAAGAATTAACCGATAGTCGCAATTTTTAATTTGAATATGTTCAGGAGGTACGGTTAAACTGAAGAATGGCGAATAACAAGATGTCACACATAAAGATGAATTACATGAGGGCCTTAAAAACACTAAAAGATACTATTATAGAAAGTAAAATAAATATGAAAAGCTTAGAACAATCTAAAATTATTTTTAGGAATTAAAAACTTTCAATTGCGTTCGAGAATCTTTTAATAATTACCGGAGGTATACCGGGTGACACAAGATGTATGTAACAGCCCAGCGTTTCCACAATTTCTATTTTAAAAATTTGAAATTTGGAGGTGATAAATAAATCGTAAATGTGTCTCAGATCCCGTTTCACGCTCTTAGGCACCACTTCCGGTTTAACCGGAAGTACCGCCATTTTTTAAATGGATTTAAATTTAAATTAATTTTTTAAATAAAAGTATATTTGTTCATTTTCGGTTTGCCCTTCGAATTCTAAGTTATTAACGTGTAACATAATGTATGCTTATCTCTTAACGTTTTCAAGAAAATCGCGCCCGAACTTTCCATATCAATAATAAATGCGGATTTTTATGGAAACAAATGAACATCGATCAGCCCTGATTTCATAGGCTACCATTTTTTTAGGCTCTCTATCAATAGACACTAAAAAAGTCTCTCCAACTTGCCATGGAGAAAATGGAAAATTGATTTTTTGTTTGGTTTTTGTTTAGTTTTGGTTGGTTTTACTGAAACATTTTAAATTTGAAATAATGTTTGATATAAAATAAGGAATCCAATTGTTAGGAATAAAATAGGAGCTTCCATTAGAAATTATGGAGATAAATGTCTTCAAAATATCAATTCTCCATCTTCTTAATTATTTTTTAAATTTTTTAACATAATTTACTCAGTGTCAAACTGATGGAAGAAATTAAAGTGAAACCACATGAAACCATCATAACAACTTGTGGGAAATAAATTATTATTGACATTTACAATCACCTGCTTTTAATTTACTGGTTGCAATCGTATCAATCACATTTTTTTTTCAGTTTATGGATAACTCGTATGTCGCGTTTTTGACGGAATACTTCCTTTACGGTTTTCATAACAAGCAATAACATTGGCACTGTTCAAGAATTATACCGGGAGCAATCTGTGACATGTTCATGGCCACGTGTGTCGAAAAACTTAATGAAATTGAAAATTTGAAAATTGAAATCAATGAAAATGACAAGGTTTATATATATGAAGAAACAGTATTCTATGGCATTTAACTGTTATGAACATTATATTTAAAGTTTGAGGTAACTGTCAAAGCGATCTGTATTTATCTTAAGACGTTCATTCAGTTGCTTAAATGAATCTCGATACTGGCGGTAGATAATTTCGCCTATTTTCTACAGCTTGTGATAATATTCAATGGAGATACGAAAGAGAAAAGTTTGTTAAGCGGTATGTCATAAAATGGCGGTTTTAGGTTTTACTTTTGTCCTTAACGGCTGGAGGCGTGGGATTAAATTTAGTAGGCGCTAATCACTTGTTTTTGTTGGACTTGCACTGGAATCCACAGTTAGAGCGACAAGCTCAGGACAGGATTTACCGCGTCGGACAGACAAAACCCGTCTTTATGTACAAGTAAGTGACATGTATGAAGCATAACACTAACAAATACGGGGTGTTGAAGACAAGGATTACATAATCAAAGTATATAGACTTTTGTTCTTTCCTCCTTTTCTTTTGACATTTCACACCCTAGATGACGTTTTCAAATAAAGACCCCCTATTGCTTGTGTCTGTTTTAGACTTCTTGCAATAGATACGATCGAAGAACGGATCAAATTGATACAAGACTCAAAAACATCCATGGCCGAAGCCGTTCTTACCGGAACGAAACAAGTGGGCCAAAACAAACTCTCGATCGATGATCTCAAGCTGATCTTCGGATTTGCCAATCCACCCTAGTCCCTCTATATTTTATGTTGTTTTTATGTTTAATTTTATTATTTTGTTTTACCTATGTTTTGATTTTATTAAGTATTATTTAAATAAAGATACATAATATTAAGGCTGCAGTCAAAGTAAGAATGAGAGCAATGTTTAAGTTCTTTTCAGTTTTAGTAATATACATACTTTATTTTGATATGCTCATTTCAGAATAAAGACATTACATTTTTGGGAGTGCCTTTTAGTTATTTTTGGATTGTTTTTTAAGTGAATTACCATATATCATTATACTATTTGTCCAATATCTCAATCTCTAAAAAATCCCTGAAATTCTGAGACTTATGAGACAATAATGTTACGATTCGCAGCGACGCCGCATCGGAGGCGAGGCAACGCGTGTGGTTGGTGGAGCTTTGCGACCTATCCGCGCTGCGTCATGGCTGACACGATTGATTTATTGCTCTGTTTATCTAGAAGGCAGTTGTTTACAACCTTTTTTTTATGTGAGATTATTCAAGAACTTTCTAGGTTTTTCTGTAATTTTAGGATTGTGTATAAAAGGCGCATAGCGCGCGCGGTTAAGGAGTAGTCTTATTTTAATCGAGCTATAAGTAAGCTAAAGTACGAAACGATAACAGAAGGCTATAAGTGTTAAGTAGTGAGTTATTTAGTAGGCGAATTGTACCTGTGTGTATTTGTGGGACAAATAAATAGTGTTTTCGTGTTAAATCGTTACACTGGAATTATTGAACCCTGAGTTCGCAACAATAATTTGTTTTATGGTTAATTTAAGAGGTCTTACCTTAACCGACTGGTGTTAAATGGGCCGCCCATTATCTTCCAAAAAGGCTATAATCTGGCTTAATAATTATATTCTGATATGTAATTGTATATTAATAATATACACTTGTAATAAATTTTAAAACAACATTTAAAAGTTCATCTTAGTTAATAATTAAGATTGCATGAAATCCGTCCCCCTTTTTTACTCTCTTTTGTAGTTTTAATTTGAACTGTCTTACATCTGTAATAAATTATATCAGTTGGGGTCATTAAGTCAAGTAGCTTGACATTTTGAGTAACTGATTTTTTTGAGATCTGTCAAGGCAATATGGCTGACCAACCTTATTAAAAACAGACGTAACTTAAAACTTGATCTTAATCATCATGGTTCATGTTAGATTTAAAAATGTTGAGGTAAATTTAACTACAAGTTATAACTAAAGCCCCTAATTGGTGTAATGTTTAGCCAAAGTGTTGTAACGTTTTTATTTTAACCAAGCGTTGATTTGCATATTTGTGCCTACATTCCTGCTTTCCACTATATCTTTCAATCCATTTGCAATGTTTCTAAGTTGTTTCAATCGCTTAGCGTATTCCATTCGTAAAATTAGTGCCGCACCAGAGCAAATATTGTACACCATTGATGAAGTTAGTGCAAGTTTAGGTGTTCCATTGGGAAACGAGTGCCGCACTTTTTGCACTTAGTGCAGCCAGTTCCGCATCAGGTCGGGTAGGTGGTGCGGCACCGATTTTACGGGTATTGGTGGGTGGGGGTTCAAAATCACCCATTTTTCTTTAATTGTGGAATGCTTTAGAACGTTAATACCCAACTAAAGAAAACGAGCACGACTTTTAACTTTTGCACAATTAGCATTAGGAAATTTCCCGCCAAAGATATTTCAAGGTCATAAAATCGGTCTCCATTAACTTTGCACTTTTCCTGCACTGACAACCGGCGCGTGCATCCCTCGTGCGATTCTAGTACAGCACTAATTTTACCAATGGAATACGCTGTTAGTGTTATGCCATGGTTGCCATGTCTTCAATTTTATTATATGGTTCCTATGTATGCTGTTTCGCTCCTTGCTGGTAACGCGATTGCTCCTCTAAACATAACCGCTTGCATTTGGCAATATCCCCTTCCAACTTTGGTACTCGAAGGTGCTTGTACAAGTACCCACGCCATCTTCTCTTCCATTGAGCCGACACTTTTCGGTTTTGCCCTTCCGCAGAAAAAGGTAAGCACTCGCTCCACTTCTGATTCATTATTTTATTTCAACATATACCTTTATCAAAAGGGTTTTCATCTAAAACCTGGATGCTTTTCCTGGCTAACAGAGCCTGTGCATGATGTTCATCATAGCCTGATACGCAACCTGAGCCGTTCCGGTCCCAGAAACTTATCTCTAGGCCTATGTGAACTTCCGAGTTTCATCCATACTCTAGGATGAATAAGTTCTGAGACATAATTGGAGAAAGACCTTCACTACCGTCCAGTGATTATCAGGTCAACAGCCAGCATACTACACATCTCTTGTGGTCGTCATAGGAGTACGGAAGAAAAAAAGTCCGTAAGGTTACCTTTTTTTCTATATTAAACTTGCTCATCATACGGTCAATGACATAACTGTCTTTCTATTGCTAACTGATATACGGGGTGTTCATTATAAAACTTCATCGAGTTGCCTGTGAAATGTAAAAAAAAAGGATGGAGAAACAAAAGTCCATTTATTTTGATTATGTCATCCTTTTCTGTTAAAATTTCATAGCCTGCTAGATGAAGTTTTATAATGAACACCCCGTATTATTGAACTACCTATATCTGATTTTCTGTTGTCTAATAACATAATAATAAGCAACTGGCGTACCTTACCTCGCGAACCATATTAAAGGTAAAAACTATAATCTTTGAACTAACTTTGATTTGAAATAACTCTGTGGTATCACTGAGTATCATTACATTCTTAGTTTCATTTTGTAACAGTCATTTCTGGTCCTCTTAGGTATTAAAAGTGATAGTTACTACACTGTGGTTATATTTTGAATTCTTTGGCCAAAGACTCTACATATACGTCTCCAAATAATGATTATTTGTATATAACCCGGTTAGACCTAGTGATGTCTGGAATAGGCTAATTTGGTATACGTGTTGTGATAAAAGTGCTTAAGGAGCCTAAATTTAGCCTAAATTTCATTTGAAGCCTACGTTACTGAGATATTGGCTTCATAAAAGTTCTTAAAAAAAAACTGGTATTTTAGCAATGCCTTAATACCGAAATATTTTTTCTCGACATTATTCGAATAATTAAATGTATTCAATTTTATACTAAGGAATTAAATTTGGTGGAATTTTTGAATAATTTTAGCTCGCATTATACGACTGTATTCTTAACGAAAATTTTTATCGACGCCGACCAAGAAATGTTTTTATTTTCCAATGATTATATCCAACTTCTGAGACCTGACTCGATTTTATCCAATTTTTAGAAGAAATTAATTTTTGAAATGAAAACCAAGTGAACAAAATAATCGATGTCTTTTTTATTTTTATAGATTTCGCTGGTACTTGAAAAATTAATTTTTTTTACAGGACTTTGGTCAATTTTATTTGAAAATTTAAATTACATTAATTTTTCATTAACAAAAATTACATATTTGAAGATTTTTTTATTGATCTTAATTCAATTACATACTTTAATTTTGTCTTAGAGAAGATTTTAACCAGTTGTCATCAAGAAATATTTTAATTTTTAAATAAATATTTTCATTTGCGGGACTATTGAAATTTCACTGTTTAATAGTTTTTTTTTGTTTGGCTTTTATTGTTTAAAACAAAGCAAGAAAACCTATCTTAACATTTAGATAATCTAAAATAATTTAAATAATATCATTCATATTGAGGCTAATAGCAGATTTTTTTTTTCAAACAGATATGTAATGATGACATTTCTGTCTTTTTAAAATCTTGGAAGTGTCTCATTACTGGTCTAGGACGGGAAGTAATTCTATTACTAGTCTAGGACGGGAAGTACATATACTCGATGGGAAGCTCTCGGTAAATAACATAATCTCTGGACAGTAAAGAAAGACTTCCCATCTCGTATTGTAACATACGGGGTGTTCATTATAAAACTTCATCTAGTTGGCTGTGAAATGTCAAAAGAAAAGGATGGAGAAACAAAAGTCCATTTATTTTGATTATGTCATCCTTTTCTGTCAAAATTTCATAGCCTGGTAGATGAAGATTTATAATGAACACCCCGTATATATTATTATAGGGTCTTTTGAGGCATTATCAGACAGATGTTCTTTTCTAATTTAGATCAAATAGAGTTGTGACACCTCCTTGGGACACTTTGCATGTTCATATACTTAATACTACGTTAACAAAAAGTCAAAATACGGTCCTGTACCGCGGAAAGAAAAACAATACACGTACTAATTCAGTGAAGAAAATTGCCACGGCAGCTTCGAGATCCGCAACAGTATATTGTGCAACTAGTGTCGAAAATTGCACTTTTCACACGAGTGTGACGGTTTGGACACGAGATGTAGACGAAATTTTCATACGTGTTGCACACTATACTTTTTCTACGACTGCGATTTTGCTTCATATGATCATTCATATTATAAAATACAGTGCGAGTTTGTAAAACGGAACAAATTCAGTAAAAAAAAAACGTTTTATTTTTTGGAAAAACGCTTGGACCCTTCGATTTATATTTTAGATTGCCTTCTTTTTTGTAAAATAAACCATTATAGAGGTTGTCCCAAATTGGAGATATGACGTCATCAATTGTTTTTTTAAATGACAACTGCTATTTTTTGTCAGCTATTTTCATAGTGTACATCATGTTATAACATAGTAGCCCAATTTTCAAATTTTTATAAAGTGCCAGTCGCAAGATAATTAACCAAATTTATTTTATTTCAATCATCAATTCATATTAGTCATTTACCTACTGAATTTACCCCAAGCTACCTTTCATAGATTACCTTTGACTTTCTCGTAACGATAATTTCTACCAGCATTAATGTCAATATCAAATGTACAATTGACAGCGTTTTACTTTTCTTAAATATCCTTGCTAAATACTTGATAATAATAACTTAATAACTCGTTCAACGTAACGTCTTACTTAACTGAAAGTCACAAGATTGAAATTTTAATGATAATTGGATACGGAGATAGAACACGAACACAAAATTAAGAGTTAAATTATTCAGAGACAAGCATCGTGATTTGCCACTCTTATCTCGAAGTACTGTAAGTAAGATAGAAAAACGGTTTCGGGAAAACGGACATGTAAGGAAAATATTAATTCATCAAAAGAGTGCACTAAGGGAGGATGTCAAAGTTAATGTACTATTATCTGTTCAACAAAACCCTAATATTTCCACCAGGCAGCTAGCTAATGAACAGGAAATTAGCCAAACTTCAGCAGTAAAAATTCTCAACGCCCAAAAGTTGCATCCTTACAAACTAAAAATTCTCCATGAATTGACCGAAGATGATCCTGATAGAAGACTTCAGTTTTGCGAGCAAATGATGGATCTCCTGAACAGAAACGTTGTGAACACAAACAACATTGTGTTCTCTGACGAATCGACGTTTACGCTAAATGGTGAGGTAAACCGACAAAATGTTCGTTATTGGGCAGACGAGAATCCCCACTGGATGAGAGAAGGTCACAGTCAACGCCCAGAAAAAGTGAATGTTTGGGCAGGAATTGTCGATAATCGAGTTATAGGACCAATCTTTTTTGAAGAAAATCTCAACGGAACGAGATATTTAGAATTTTTGGAAGAGAAACTAATTCCAAATTTGGTTACTCTATTTCCTTGTCCTATAGAAGATGTCCTCAACAGAAATATCTGATTTCAACAAGATGGTGCTCCTCCCAATTTTGCCAGACCTTTTCGCCAATATCTGGATGAAGTATTTCCGGACCGATAGATTGCTACAAGAGGCCCCATTGAATGGCCACCCAGGTCCCCAGACCTGACTCCATTGGATTTTTTTTGTGGGGTTACTTAAAAAGCAAAATTTATCAAACGAAACCTGAAAATGTTCAGGAGTTGAAAGCACGAATAAGGCATGAGTGCAGACTAATTTCCCCCGAAGTAATTGCAAACGTGCAAAACTAGTTTCAGTTACGTTTAGGATATTGCCAACTAGTTAATGGACATCATTTTGAGCATTTATTTTAGAATATTTATTAATATGAATTGATGTTTGCAATAAAATAAATTTTGTTAATTATCTTGCGACTGGCAGTTTATAAAAATTTGACAATTTATCAACTATGTATAACTTGATGTACACTATGAAAAAAGCTAACCCAAAACTGCAGTTGTCATTTAAAAAACAATCGATGACGTCATATCTTGAATTTGGGACAACCTGTATAATAGTTTATTTTACAAAAAAGACGGCAATCTAAAATATAAATCGACGGGTCCGAGCGTTTTTCCAAAAAAAAAACGTTTTTTTTTACAGAATTTGTTCCATTTTAGAAACTCACACTGTATATGCAAGGCGTGTTCAAAACAACCAGTACAAGTACAACTCTTTTGATATTTTCAACAAAATTCCGATACATTTTTTTGCTGTTTTTGATCGGAATGGCACGTTTGCAATCCCCTAAGAACGTAACAAATTCAATTCGAATGAAATTGACCTCTAAAAAGGTTTTTTTTTAAATATTAAAAATGGGTTTTTACACGACTGAAAACTGAAAGGGTCTATCTCCGAAAATATTGCACATACGGAACTTCCGATAGTGGGAGGTAAAAGAGGACATCAAGAAGAGGAACAGCATACTTGGATTCACTCCAATCCTGTCCAGGCGTTCTCAAGTTACAAGCGATCAAAGTTGAGAAGTGAGAAAAAACTCGTAATAATTGCCCCTTTGGACATTTTCATAAAAAAATCGGGACAATTTTTTTGCCGTTTTTAAAAACGCTATTTAAAACGTGCCTAAAAATCGACCACCGACGAGGTCTATCTCCGAAAATATTGCACCTAAGGAACTTCCGATAGTGGGAGGTGAAATAGAACATCAAGAAGAACAAAAGCATACTTGTACTCCCTTTGGACATTTTGAAAAAAAATGTGGGAATATTTTTTTTTCTGTTTTTGATCGGAATGGCACACTTGCAATCTGATAAGAATGTAACAAACTCAATTCGAATAAAATTCACCTCTAAAAAGATTTGTTTTTTTTTTAAATGGTTCAAAAACGCGACTCTAAAAGTGCTTAAAAATCGACCACCGAAGGGGTCTATCGCCGAAAATATTGCACCTAAGTAAGGAACTTCCGCTGGTGGTAGGTGAAGGAGGAATCAAGAAGAGGAAAAAACAGTTGGATTTTTCACTCCAATCGTTCGACGCGTTCTCAAGTTACAGGGGGTCAAAATTGAAAATTGAGAAAAAATTCGTATTAATCCCCCCTTTGGACATTTTTAAGAATCTTTCAGGACAATTTCTTTGCTGTTTTTGATCGAAAAGTACCTAAAAATCGACCACCGAAGAGATCGACTTCGCAGAGGCGCAAAACAGTAGTGCAATAAAATGTCACTTTTTACATGAAAAATCAGTCCACTTTCGTAAATAAGTATTATTTAGTTGCGGTGACTGTTAGCTTGACTGATTACTAAACTTATTATATTTCGAAAGTTAAAAGCAAGTTATTTTCTGCGAAATATGTTAGTGAACGAAATTTTTAGCTTTTTCGCAGGAAACTCTAGTTTAAAATATGCAAAAAGGCAATATTTACTAATTGGAAATTGAAAACTTATCTGCTTTCAATATTTCCAAAATATTGCAGCGTTTAAGAAGGAAACAAACAGAAACAACTACTCCGAGGACTAATACCCCTACCGGCATTGAATTACACTGTTTGTTTCAAAGCTCATTTTATAAAGCAAAAAAATATATTAAAATGAATTAATAAAAAAATCAATGCAAAAAAGCCAAAAAATATTAAGCTTTTTGCAAAGAATATAGAACCAGAGTTTAATTAAGATATGCGAGAAATGCATTGAAAACTTGGTAGTTGTTTCTGTTTGTTTCCTTCTTAAACGCTGCAATATTTTTGGAAATATTGAAAGCAGGTAACTTTTCAATTTCCAATTAGTAAATATTGCCTTTTTGCATATTTTAAACTAGAGTTTCCTGCGAAAAAGCTAAAAATTTCGTTCACTATTATTATATTTCATTTGGTTTTTTTTCCGGAAATTTTTAGAGATCTTTGATTTATTTTCCGTGATGTAGCCAAATTTATGCCAAACCAAAGTGGTGACTCTGTTTTTTCCTCTGTAGTCACTTGTCTTTTGTCCTAACGGTTCTGCTGTTCTTTCCATATCTTGTTTCAATGTGCTTGTGAAATAATATACATGTCGGACAGTAAATTTATTATTGCCGTGCGCAAGATTTTAGTAGCAGAGATAATAGAACAGTATAATACCCCGAATTGCAGAGTTTCCTTTTTTTAGTTTTAAACTAAAAATTGTGCTCACACACACACACTCTCTGTTCTTTGTCTCTCCCACACTTTGAACTTGTAAACAACATTATTTGTTAAGGCATAAAATTTTGCTTTTTCTCCTCTTGCCAACTCAAACCACGGTCCAGAACCTCACTTCATTAAATATTAAACTTTATAGCGATCCAATTTTAGAATATAAAACAGTATGCTCGATAGCCGATGGTCATTTGTTCAATTTTCAGACAGTATGCACCGCCACTTTTAACTACAAAATTAAGACAAACTGATGATCTCTAGTGCTATTTTTACCACCTAAGTGCGGCGAAGATTGCATCAATCAATGTTTGCTGCAATTGGCCTCTAGCCTTTTAGATTTCCGCCACATCTCACAAAAAATTGTTCCCATTAATAATCGTAATAATATGAAAATGTGTTCGTTTATTAATGCAGGCAGTGCTGCTTACGCTGTCTACCTACTAACTAGCTTCAGTTTTATTATATCTGCCAGTGAGGAGTGAAATTAAAAAATGAGCCCTAGAAGGTCGCGTTTTATGCGAGAAGTGAGATCGTACTTCAAGGAATATTGTGACCATACGAGTATTCACGGGTTTCAGTATTTCAGTGGAAAGAGGAGCTATATTGAATTGTGAGTGAGCCTTGTTCACTTAAAAATTTTAAATTGCTCTGCATTAACTATTTGTTTATGCAGACATGTTCTAATTTATTAAGACTTTTAGTATCAGACAAACCATAAATCAGATCAGACATTACAAACAGTATTAGTATTTATAGAATTTCTTTGGAAATTTTATATTAATTATAGTGTTTACTACCGTGTGCATCTGCCAAAAAATGGCTGGTTATTAAAGAATAGTCGTAAATTTCTACTTTCCTCCCCTTCTTCAACTTTTCTCCTTTTTCAAAACAAATCAAGTAACAATAACTGTGAGATTTAAGCCATCCTTTGCTCGTCCTTATAGCCCTGACTTGACGAGTTCAGTGATGAGGATGGCCCGAAGGCCGAAACCAGTCCATCTTCAATAAATTATTCAATGTTCTTCACATCCCCCCCCCCCCTTCTTATTAATAAACTGAACATATTTTTGAATTTTTAAGTTTCAAGTATCTTGCAAAATGTCTTTGCAATAAAATACACTACATCAAAGGGTAAAAATTAATAAACAATAGTCAATCTCTATTAACTCTTTTGAATATTTTCGAAAATCGAATATTTTTTCCAACAGTTGTCCCCACTTCCCCATCAAAACTTTTGTTCCAATCGCAATATTAAATAATATTACATAATTATTTGTGCCTATATTTTTTTGTCCTTTATAAACTGTTTTTTGACGTTTACTTTATAGTTTTTTACAAATTTGATATCGAGCCAGTTCTTGTTCTTTTCTGAAAGTTTTCTAATGGACTTGTTTTGTCACTTTTCACTTCGTTTATGAATTACAAAATACGAACATTTTGTAACTTTTGGTTTATCTTTTTTTTGTTTTCGTTTTGACTGTTTGTAATTCTATATTTTTTTATTTCTTATTATTTTTTTAGTTCAACTTTTTTCTTACCCCTATATTTTATCTTGTTTGTTTGTCTGTAAAGTCTGTGTTCTGTGCTTGCATTTTCTGAAATTCCAAGTTTATTTTATTTTCTTTCAAGCCTGTTATTGTGTCTTTCATTATTTGTTTCTCTAAATCATATTTACTTTTTCTTTCTTGTCTCTCCATTTTTTTTCTTTATCTTTTCATTTTCTGTGTTTGTTGGATTTATAAATGTACAGTTGATTATTTTTGATTATTGGATTTCTTCTAGTGTCTATATACAGGGTGAGCGTTTTCCAAGTTTAACCATATTTGGATCTCGGTTATTTGAAGTTACGAAAAAGGTCATATTAAGGCAATGTTGCGCAATTAGAAGTCTGTAAAAATGGCGTTTTCACCTTTCGAAAATTATGAGTGATTTTTGATATATTCGCAATATATCGAAATTTTGAAAAAACCTTTTTATTTTTTCTAGCCTTAATTTAGAGAGACAATTAAAACTAATTGATACTTCTTTATAGCCACTTTTGTTGTCTTCAACAATGTATTTTTTACAACTTAAAAATCCGACGTTTCGTTTTCACGTAACCATCATCAATTTAATTTTTTTTTAAATTAACTAACTGGATTTTTTATATCTTCTGAATCTCCTTGTAAGCGACAATTAATAATTCTATTAACTTTTAAGTTAGATTGTGCTGATTTTGTGATCTAGGTAATTGTTAAAATGTGTTGATAAATATGACGATGAAATAGTTTGTAGTCTGCGAAGGCCAAAAAATCGTAACCCGACTTTATCAACCAATTTTAACAATCACATCACAAAATCAGCATAATCTAACATAAAAGTTAAAAGAAATATTAATTGTTGCATATCCAGGACCGTATGAAAAAAAATTAAGATGATGATGGTGGCACAAAAACGAAACGTCAGATTTTATATTTAAAAAGTTGAAAATTGTTGAGGACAGCAAAAAGTGGCTATGAGGAAGTGTTAATTATTTTCAAATACCTCTGTAAATTAAGTTTGGAAAAAATAAAAAAGTTTTTTCAAAATTTCGATTTTTTGCGAATAATTCCGAAACCAGAAGGAAATTTCGAATTTTGAAAATCTCATTTTTATAGACTAATTGCGTAACTTTGCCATAATTTAACCTTCTTCGTATATCCTCAAAAAACCGAGTTATCTGATCTGTAATGTATGCAACAAAAACGGTTAATCTGTATACAGTTGGATCGCGGAAAGAATGCCGATCCGATGAAATTATGTGACAAATATGTTAGATTTGCTTGCCCATTTTACGCCCAATAATAAAAAAAGAAACAACAGATAAAATGTTGTCTGGTGGTTACGCAATACGTCCTCGACAAATAGCTATAGTCAACTTTACTGTAATAAAAATATTTATGATTAAATATGCGACAAACTTTTAAAATGTTCTACTCTCATCAGTGTGAATAGAATGTATCAAAGCAATAGCTTGGGTATGTTAAAAGAAGATGGGTTTATCACTTTAATGCAACTTGAAGAGAGAAACCACGTTACTTTCCAGTGGCCAACAGAAGTTCAATTTCAAAAATTAATGCAATTGAGGTGTCAATTGCTGGAACGAAGATTGCATTCTATCCTTCTTTTATGCAAACTTTATAAAAAAGAAAGGAAGGTTTCTGTAGCTGCCGGTGAATTCATCATTGGAAATAATTACAAATGTCTTTCAAACTGATCAATAAAGCTCTGTCAATCCGTCACCGTCAAAATTATTTTACTTCTTTCAAAATCATGGAAAGCAAAAAGCGTTTTTCCGGGTTTTTACACCCTCAAGCCAAAAAAATGATATTGAATCTAGTAAGTTATTTCAAAATTCATCCAGAAAATAGTAACTTTACAACAAATAAAGCTTTAGGAGTCAGTGTGAGTTCGGTCCGGAAAGTAATTAGAGAAAAAAAATTCCAATATACAAGCAAGCAAGGAAAGTCGAAAAGCGCAAAAGAAAGAAACCTAAAACTAGAGATTTTCCCGAAAGTCAAAAGATAGAGATACGTGAGGTAATATATGATTTATATAGGTACCCACAAAATTCGTATAACTTTGGACACGTTGAAAGCTGGTTTAAAACAACGGGGTATTTTGGATAATGGGGTAAATTCATTATCGAAGGTTGTGAAAAGTTTGGGGTTTCGATACAGAAAAGATTGTAATAGAATACAATTTTTAAAAAAATATATTGGAAACAAACATTCGCAATTAAGAGATGTTGTTTTTTGGACGAAACATGGGTTTGTGCAAATGGAAGTGGGACAAAATCATGACAGAATGATTCTCCAAAAAGTGCTAAATGGAAAAAGCATAGCGTGTCTGGCACAGGATGCAGGCTCTACTAAAAGCTGCGAACCAGGAGCGAGCTTAATTTTTCCATCAACTTCCAAGAATTTGGACTATCATCAGAGTATGAACTGTGATTTGTTTAAAAAATAGATTACATAGCAACTAATACCAAATTTAGAACAACCATCTTTAATAGGTATGTTATTTTTTAAAACTGATGTGTAAACTAACATGACGATTTTTTGTAGTTATGGATAATGCTTCATACACTTCCGTCTCCTGAATAAGCAACCAACTTCTACCTCGAAGAAAAACGAAGTTTTTTATTTGCTTCAAAAAGAAAATTTAAGTCCATCGACGAATGTGTTGAAGTGTGTCCTCGCAATGGCAAAAAGAAACCAGCAACCAAAAGAATATGCGGTTTACCAGATCTTAAGGAATTGTGGCCACGCGCCTGCCGCCTTATCACTGTCAATTTAATGCAACTGAATTAATATGGGCATGTGTAAAATCTGAATATGAAAAAAGGGTTGGAGATCGGGCTGAAAGGAGGTGAAGTAGAAACGGTGTGGAAACATGCGCTTGACCTAATAAATCAAGAACAGTGGCTACACTCGGTGGCTCATACAGAAGAACTTATTGGAAAGTGGTATTGCCGAGCCCCTAGTTATCAATCTAGATGAAAGTGATGATGATTTATCTGATGAGGATGAAAATGATCAAGAATAACTTAGGCAGAGTCAAAAGTGATCGCTCATTAAAGGATATTTTGACCACATCAGAGCTGCATTCACTGCAGATGTAGGCTTATCATAAATATTACAGATTACAACGCGTATCTGTTGTCGCCACCATTTTGTTGCGAACTCGGGGTTCAATAATTCCAGTGTAACGATTTAACACGAAAACACTATTTATTTATTCCACAAATACACACGACTACTAAATAACTCGATACTTTAACACTTTATAGCCTTCTAATATCGTTTCGTAACTTTAGCTTACTTATAGCTCGCTTAAAATAAGACTATTATTTAACCGCCGCTCTATGCGCCTTTTATATACAATCCTAAAATTACAGAAAAACCTAGAAAGTTCTTTATAAGAATTCTTGAATAATCTCACATAAAAAAACGGTTGTAAACAACTGCCTTCTAGATTAAGCCAGCCGAGCAATAAATCACTCGTGTCAGCCATGACGCAGCGCGGATAGGTCGCGAAGCTCCGCCAACGAACACGCTCCCATGCGGCGTTGCTGCGAATCGTAACATTGCCCTCCTCCTAAGGCTGTTCGTCCCGAACAGATAGAGTTCCATGGTATCGTGCTAATCGATCCAAATGAACGACCTTCATCTTTGACCTAGGGGTCCGCTGGACCTTATACACCACATCATTAATCTTCTTTATAATTGTATAAGGTCCTTCCCAATTTTGGCTAAGTTTGGGCGACTTCCCCACCTTTCGCCTCGGATTGTATAGCCACACCAAATCACCATCCTGGAAGCCGCGGGAGTTAGCTAGTAAGTCATATCTTGCTTTGTCTCGATCACTGGATATCCGCAGTTTATTCCTGACTTGTTCATGAACATTGTCCAGCCTCTCCTTGAGCTCCTCCACAAAGTTCTCAGAGTTGAGCGAGTCTTTTTCTGGTGTTCCATACATCAAATCTGCAGGAAGCCTCATTTCCCTTCCGAACATCACTTTCGCCGGAGTATAACCAGTGGCTTCATGCGTAGAGCCTCGATATGCCATCAACATGAGAGGTAGATGTTATTCCAAATCACGCTGATGATCTGCCACCATTTTAGACAGGTAATGTTCCATGGTCCGATTAAATCTCTCTACCATCCCATCCGACTGTGGATGCAAAGGAGTTGTCCTGGTCTTGCGAATTCCGAGAAGTTCTATGACCTTCTGGAAAACAGCCGATTCAAAATTTCGGCCCTGATCAGAATGAAGTTCGAGAGGGACTCCAAATCTGCAGAACATTTCATTTACTAGGACCGTTGCCACAGTGGTTGCTTCTTGATTAGGCAGGGCGTATGCTTCAGGCCATTTAGTGAAGTAATCCATGGCGACCAAGATGCATTTATTGCCCGACTCAGTCTGAGGAAACGGTCCCGCGACATCAATTGCTAACTCTCAAATGGAGCACCTACAGTGTACTGCACCATTCGGCCCCGTGATCTTGTTCGAGGTCCTTTTGTGGCACAACAAACTTCACACTTGCGGCACCAAGATTCGACGTCTTCATGATAATTCACCCAGTAATACCGCTCTTTAATTTTTGCCAATGTTTTATTGACCCCAAAATGGCCTCCGCTTGTTCCATTGGGCATTTCCTGTAGTACATCTGATTTTCTGCTACCAGGAACAACCAACTGACTGACTATGGACTTGCCATCCGGACTCTCCCACGCTCTCTTCAGTAGTCGATTTTCTATTCTAAGAGAATGCCACTGGGCCCATAGTGCCTTCAGGTATGGACTTTTACCAGCAATTTCTTGCCACTCTGGTCTCTTGTCATCAGTCTTTGCCATTAGTATCGGGCCAATATCTGGATCATTCAGTTGTTCATCTCGAAGTGTCTGTGTTGTCCAGCCATCGTTTCTTTCTATCGACGTTCTCCTTACAGAAGGATGTCCCTCACGTTGCTGAGTTCTCCGACAATGCTGACTATCTTCTTTACATGGCCGTCTAGACAATGCATCGACATTTCCGTGAGACCTTCCTGGTCGATGTTAAGTGAACCGTTACCTTTTAATGTCCGCCTTTTACCTAATCCGCCTATCATAAAGGAAGTTTGATTTGGAAAAGAAAATCCATTTCATAAAAAAAACTATTCTTGAATGGTCCCTTCTTTTTTGGAACCGAAGATCACGCTCTTAATTTCGAAACACATATCAATTATGCCCTAACCTTGGAGCGGAAATTAGCACCTACACATCTATGAATCAGCTGTATGTTGGCCGCCATATTGAACTTGCTAAAACATTTTGGACATCACTGTTTTCGCTGATTAGTTCATAAGACACGACAATTTTTATTAGAGTAAAGTCGACTATAGTCAGATTCATATAGTCAGATTAACGTGTGTTAGTGTGACGTGTTTTTCCTTAATTTTGAAAACGAGATTTTTCTGCCTTTTTTCACTGATAAAATGCATCGAATAGTCAAATCAGAGTTTTTTGGGACGACGGGTTTCATAGGCTTCTTATTGGTGAGAATATTCCACCTAATTGATGGAATAGATAGTGCTTTGATCAATGTAAACATGCGGGTTTCTGGGCATGTTTCCAGTCACGGCAACGAACCAATTTCGATTTTGAACTCCCAAGAGAGGAGAGAAGTACGAAGACACATCTGTAATTTTTCATGCTGCTTTCCATTAATTATTGTTACTGGAATTATTGATGGAAATATTAATATTTTTGATGTTATTAAGTACCCCATGAACCTTATTTAAAGCCAGAAAGATATTAGAACTGGACTCTCTAAATCAATACTAGAAGAAAATCATGTGTAAGGGTAGTAAGTCATACATAAGAGCATATACGTATACTTTGCATAAGTTCAATCGAGCTCATACAATAAGAGAAGAAATGCGAGAAAAAAACTCTCAAGTCACAAGCACGGCAACTTGTTTTCAATCTATGAGTACTTTGAAAGGGAGAATGACAATGGAGGCCCTTTAGAGTCAGTGGCGTCTGTTCAAGAGGTACATATCTAAATAATTTTCTGCAGTTTACTGCAGCTTTCAATTAATTACTAATGATCAGTACTCCTTATTTTAGAGGGTAGCTGCTGCTCTCAAAATTTCTAAAAGGACAGTGTACGCCATCAAGAAGGCTATAGAAAATCATGCAATTCCAAACTTACCTGAAAGTTGCAAAATGGAGATTTTTTAATACTTTGTACTATATGTATAAGAAAGCGAGTTATTGTTAGTTTGAAGAAAAATAATTGCAACTGATTATTTTATATTTTATTTTTAGGAAAGGATGTGACTATTAAAACTCTTAATGCCGAACTGAAAACTAAAGAAATCGTCTCCATAGGTCAAACATTCCTTAATTTCTTGTTGAAAGAAATGAGTTGTAAGCATAAAAAGCATGATAATAGAGCACTTATAGAAAGAACAAATTTTGCTTCATTAAGAGCTTGTTTCCTTCGAAAACATCTAGAAAACATTAAAAGCGCGAATTCAAGGCAAGTCGTATTTTTAGATGAAACTTGGGTTTACTCGAAAGGCAATAAGACCAAATACTGGCAAGACACCAATATAAAAAGTGTTCGTAAACCGAAAGGGTATAGGGAAAACGATTTATTATCGTGCACGCTGGAACTTCCCAAGGATTTGTTCAAAGCGCAGATTTGGTATTTTGCTCGAAATCTACTACTTCAGACTATCACGGTGAAATGAACAACACGATATTTACTAAATGGATCAGAAATCAATTACTTCCAAACTTAGAAGAACCATCACTTATAATGGATACTAAACCTTATCATAGCATTCTTGCTGAAAAGCAGCCATGAACGTCTTCTACCAGATCAGAAATTGTTACATGGTTAACCGAAAATGGTATAAAATATGACAATAAATTAATGAAATCTGAACTGTTGCAACTTGCAAAACAACCACGAAAAGAAAATATATATGTGATAGATGAACTATATATTTGAATGCAATCGAATTAATTTGGGCAAAAGCTAAGTCATATTATAACAAACAGATTGGTAGAAATGGTTAGGGCGATGAAGAAGTAAAACAAATGTGGGGAGAGGTACTGGATCAATGTAGTAGTAACATATGGGAAAATAGTGCACGACATACAAAAGATATTATTAAAACATGGTACAACCGAGAACATGCCTTAGTAATTATTGAGGTTGAACCAATAATTATATACTTTAATGAAGATCAGATTCAGCATCTGAATCTGACTAGTTCTAGCTTAGTACAATTTTGTACCAGTGTTTTTATATATATATATATATATATGCATTTTGACATATACACCTCCAATTCGCATAGTTCAATATTCGCACACGCCTCAAAAACGGAGCCGAATTGGAAAATCCGGAGGCGAATTCGAATCGCCCTTAATATTTTGGCAAACAGTCCAAGTGACCTCTATAAGCCTCTCTGCCAATTTTCGTCCGGAGGCCATTTTGACAATACACATGTACAGTTACACAATCGAGTTCACGAAAATTCCACCACGTGGCGTGGCGATCTCATACGTTTATATAATCGCCAGGTGGCCCACGCAGCTCTGCCTCCAGTGTGAGTAGGTCAACGTGCCTCAGAAATGCGACAACACCGCAAAAACGCTGGTGGAGGTCAATTAATCGACATCCTATATCAACAAAACAAGTGTATATAAAGGCTTGGGGGGAGGGGATGATTGGAGGCCAATAAAGCCAACACACATATGTGTGTTAAAGTTGTACATTTTTGTGGCTGGATGCTAATTGGCCGAACTCATACAACAATAAAAAAATTGTGTGTATAAGAGTAGCCGGAAACGAATTGGTGGATCCCGTATATAATCCGGATAATTGTATATCGGAAAGGAGATTCCGGAGGCAAATTAAACGATTGGTACATTGAATAAGAAGTTGTGTGTGTCTCGCTGATTCATACTAAATATTCAGCATTTTTCACTTTTCCACTATTTCAATTAGTTTCAAATTTGGCAGAATATTGAAAGTTGTCATGTGTATACAGGGGGTGGGGCAGGTTTTTATGTAACAAATTTTAAGGAAATATTTTACGTCCAAAAATAACCCTAGTTTGTTACAGAAACTGTAGTCGAAAAATGCTTTGTTACGGATATACCGGGTGTTTAAGTTTTCTTTTCAAATTTTTCTTTGTAGTTTTTAGAGTTTTTGATATATTTAACTCAAATTTGAAATATAGTTAAGTATAGTAATAGCTAATTATTTATAATCTACATCGTTGGAGATATCAACCGATAGCGAAAGTCTTATTTTTCTGGAGTTGTGTCCCCTTTTACCCTCCCAAACTATTTTGTAGCACCCCACTGATCATTTTTTGTTAAACATCTGAATTTTCCATTTACTTTAGAAACATTTTTGCCTTTTGCATCCTTGCCTTATCTCTTACCGTGCTCCATAAATTTGCAAGAGTATATAGAAATGCACCTACTTCTTCCATAAGAAATGACTCTTTTTCATCAATTTTTCAAAGGTATCTGGGAATTTAAATGGGAATGCAGAAAACAGGTATTTCTTATGGCAAAATTATGTGCATTCCTAGACACTTTCGCAAATTTCTCGTAAATGATGGTTTATAAGGAGATGGGATGCAGGGATGCAAAAGGCATGAACGTTTCTAAATTGAACAGAGAACTAAGATTTTTAAGAAGAAACAATCAGTGGCGTGCTACATAAAAGTTTGGGATGGTGAAAGCAGATACAACCCCAGAAAAAATAAGATTCGGTAGATTTTCGCAATCGGTTACTATATTCAACGTTGTAGAGAATTTCATTCACCACCTGTTATTCAATATTTCTCCAATATTCTATTGTTATAGAATAATTGTAACCATAGTAATATTCAACCACAGAAAAATTATCGCACGCAATACCATAAGAGTCTTGTCTTGGAATACTTTCTTTCTGGAATAATTTAACGAGATCTGTTTATGTCAAAATCACGAGAGCGTAGCTCGAGTGATTTTGTTAAATAGATCGAGTGAAATTATACCAGAAAGAAAGTTGGAGAACACAAGCAAAAAATATCAGGCTCAAAATCTGAGCTCGAATGGTATTTGATAAGACAATTTTATAATTAAAATAGTCATAGTAATACCAAATATGAAACTACGAAGCTTTGTTTAATAGTTCAACATAAAACCTGAAATTAACGATAATAACGCCAGAATAATAGATTTTAAAATAAACAATTATTAAAAACACAATTATTAAAAACACAGTTCTTATGTTCAATTTGTTCTTTAGAATCTGCGTCTAGAACGGAGATTGATATGAAGATTGTTTTGTAAATGACGTTGTATTCGGTTGTATATGTTGAAGATTGGTTAGCGATTTTAATTAAGTTTTGTTCACTAACTCCTGCCTTAGCTAAATTTCACACTGTAACTGGATCGATGGGAATGATTAGTTATTTTTTTCTTCTTAATATCCGGCCAATTTTTTCGGCGAATACGTCGTTCTTTGCAGAATGCGTTAAACTGACTCCATATTGATGATTGACTTTTCTTGGTATTAATCGGAGTCATATTATCTATTTCGTTTTGAATTTCTGCTTCGCAGCTTACTCCAAAACAGGCCATATCGCATAAAATAAATTTGAATGTATCAAATTTAACTTAGCTTTCAAACTGACAGATGATGAATCGAAAATTCAACTTTAACAATGGGTCTCCAAATTATATGTATCTATGGCGACGTAAGTTATCCGATTTTTTTATCCACTTGCATTTTCTCTTCCTTCCTTCTTTTTCTTCCTTGTCGCGACAATTTTATTCATGTACAATTAATGCCATTTGAAGTTAATAAAATGCTAGTTTGCTATCGGATAAATAGGAAGGAAGAGAAAATGCAAGTGGATAAAAAAATTGGATAAATTACGTCGCCATAGATACATGTAACTTGGGGACCCATTGTTAAAACTGAATTTTCGATTCATCATCTGTCAGTTTGAAAGCTAATTTAAATTTGATACATCCATTTTTTGCGATATGGCTCGTGTTGGAGTAAGCTGCGAAGCAGAAATTCAAAAAGAAATAGATAATATGACTCCGATTAATACCAAGAAAAGTCAATCATCAAAATGGAGTCAGTTTAACGCATCTGCAAAGAACGAAGTTTTGATTTGGACACACAACAATCGGTACAAGATATAGCAGACATACTAATGGATTGGGGGTTTAATATGAAGAAAAAGAAAGGGGACGATTACAAGGAATACGTTGTCAAAACTATGTGGAATACAACGGCTAAAATGCTGCAAAAAAGGTAATTCGAACAATTCCATGTCTCCTCCAATCGTTTTAGTGATCCGGCTTTTAAAACATCTCGTGATGCACGGAATTCTAAACGAAAGAAGTTGAAACGTAACTTAATCAAACGAAAAGAAAGTTCTGTTGCATTAACAAAAAGCGAAATTGATAAAATGGCGTTAATATGGAATGAAAATACGCCAATAGGCCTTTTAAAAAAAAAATTCCATATCGTTTCATACGAACTAGCTTGGCGAGGAGGTGAGGCAGCAACCTGTAAGGGTCCTACTTCAAGGAAGAAAAGTTTAATAATGGGGACTTAACCGGCCGTGTTGAATACAATGCGGTGTTTTCAAAAACGTGTCAAGGTGGTTCAAAACAGTGTTGTGATAGTAAATGTATAATAAGGAACAAAGAAAATCCCGACATTTGTCCAGTAAGATTATTTTATAAAATTTTGTTTCATAGAACAAGTCATATTTCTACTGATAGATTTTTCTTAACTCCAAATCCGTTCTGGCAAAATAATATATCAAAAGGATGATACAAAAATGTTCCAATAGGAGTAAATGAAGTACTTAGAGTGAGATAGAAGAAGAAATTAGAAGATATTAAGAAGAAAAAAATAACTAATCATTCCTATCGATCCAGTGCAGTGTCAAATTTAGCTAAGTCAGGAGTTAGTGAACAAAACTTAATTAAAATGACTTGACATGTTTCAGCCGGTTCTATAAAACCTTATTTGCAACTAAATAAAGATCACCACGAAAAACTTTTAATAAATCTTCGAGAGTCTTCGAGATCAGCCAGCCGAGAGAGGAGCCCATCGTCAACCATCTTCCACATATACAACCGAATACAACGTCATTTACAGAACAATCTTCATCAATCTCCGTTGTAGAGGCAGATACTAAAGAACAATAAACATAAGATCTGTGTTTTTAATAATTGTTTATTTTTAAATCTATTATTCTGGCGTTATTATCGTTAATATCAGTTTTTATGTTGAACTATTAAACAAAGCTTCGTAGTTTCATATTTGGTATTACTATGACTATTTTAATCATAAAATTGTCTTATCAAATACCATTCGAGCTCAGATTTTGAGCCTGATATTTTTTGCTTGTCCTCTCATACTTTCTTTCTGGTATAATTTCACTCGATCTATAAACAGATTGCGTTAAATTATTCCAGAAAGAAAGTATTCTAAGACAAGTTAAAAAATATCCGGCTAAATCTGAGCTCTTATGGTATTGCGTGCGACAATTTTTCGGTCAAAAAACATTATCGCGATAATTTGTCTGTCAAAGTCAAATGAAAAGTAACTGGCTCAATGTTATAGCATAAACCATGCAAATTAATTTATATTCAATCCATAATCATACCATCTAGCCCGGCAATAAGTTTTCTGACATTGGTTCGAATCAAAATAGCTATACCTACAGGGGGGGTCAAATGTCGCAAGGGTTTTTAATTATTTTGTTCATGAAATTCTTCTTCGAATATAACTCGTGCATTGAAAATTATAGGTAATTTTAGACCGATATGTAATTCATGCAATTTGGATCAGAAAAAAAGCACTCGTGCACTGCGTGCACTCGTGCATTTTTCGTTCCAAATTGCATTCGTGCAATCGTCCAAAAATTACCGATAATTTTCAATGCACTTGTTATATTACATATGATTATAAATAGTTATCTATATTCCAAATTTGAGTTAATTATCTTAAAAACTCTAAAAGCTATAAAGAAAAAATTGAAAACAAAAATTAAACTTATTTAAATAATAGTAGATTATGTCACTAGGAGTAAAAGTGGGTCTTTTCGTGCTGAGTCCAGAGATTGAGGGCCGAAGCGAAGCTGAGGCCTGCAACTGGACCAAGCACAAAAAGCAGACAGTATTCTTGACCGATTAGTGTGAACAGGTGAGAGTGTTCTTGGGTATTCGGTCTGGGCAGCATAATATAATTTATTATAGCAATATTAAATAAAATAACCTTTTTATAGGCAAAGGGAAATTGAGTGTTGCCGTCGCAGATGGCCAACATCATTATTTCTAGATGTTTATGTCATTTTTCGTTTTTAAGGCATTAGAACTTATATAGAGGGAATCAAAACTTTCTTGAAAATTTCGATAGTACTTTTTTTAAATCGTCGTAATTCGCGGACAAGTTGACGGATCATTATTTTTATTGCTTGGATCGACAGAATTATCTACAAATTGTTTCTCATCTTGACTTGACTTGACAAAATAAGTAGAAGGGGTGAGTCATAATTGTTGGTCGAAAATGAAATCGCATATTCTTTGGTCGATTTTAAGGGCGGTCTCTCATACAATTGTGTTACCTATGAAGCTTGGTTAAAAAGTAACAGGGAGTTGAAATTAGAATTTCAAAACACATATGTATTGATTAATTGATTATTTCGAAAGCATAAGAGATAGTTTATTGAAATTTTGACTGCTACGGAAAGCGCAAATTTTGCAATTAAAAATTATTTTTATTACCGTCAGTGGTGCGCTTACCAGCACGTCGACTTAATTATTTGAAAAAAGGTAGCACGTCACTGAATTTTTGAAAAATGAAACTTGTTTTTTTAATAACCATTCTACTCTAAAGAAAAGAGCTCTCTTCGAGTTTTTTAGTACCATGCACCGTTTTCGAGTAAATAAATAAAAACCATTGTAGTGCATGTAAGTACAGCCGCGAAAAATTACATTTTGATAAAAAATCAAAAATATTCGATTAATATTGGCTTGAATTATGATACAAACAAATAGAATTTTAATGGGCATTTAAAAACTAGATTTAAATTTTTGAAAAAGCAATGACGTTCCATTTTTTTTTAAATAAGGTAGGTCGACGTTCTGTGAAGCGCGCCACTGGCGGAAATAAACAAAATTTTTTATTGCGAAATGTGCGCCTTCCATAGCAGTCAAAACCTGCAGAATTTCAATAAGGTCTCTCTTATCCTCTTCGGAATAATCAATACATATGCTGCATTTTGAAATTCTAATTTCAACACCCTGTATTTTTTTAACGAAGCTCGATAGGTAACCCAATTGTATGACAGTCCCCCCCCCCCCCCCCCTTAAAATCGACCAAAGAGTATAAGATTTCATTTTCGACCATCCATTATGACCCGCCCCGTATACTTATTTGTCAAGTCCGTACCTGAAATTCAGAAACTACTTTTCGAAAATTCTCTTGGTGAGAAATAATTTGCAGATAATGCTGTCGATCCAAAGAATAATAACAATAATCCATCAATTTGTCCGCGAATTAGGACGATTTGTACAAATTGCTAACGAAATTTTCAAGAATATTTTAATTCCCTCTCTATAAGTTTTAATACCTCAACAAAAAAATTACAAAACTGTCTAGAGTTATTGATGTGGGCTATCTGCAGCGGCATCGCTCAACTTCCCTTTTCCTCTAAAAAGGTTATTTTATTTAATATTGCTATTATAAGTCACGAGGATTAACAATAATGGTAGGTATCATATTTTTTGAATGCTAGTGTACTAGAAAAAACGTCACGTATTTTTTAATTTTTTGAATTGGTAGCAATCCACAGACAATATGTCAACAAATGAGGGAAAACACCACAAGATTCTGTACCAGGTTTTCAAACTACGACGATTTACAAATATCAGCAACAAAAATTTCACACATTTTACGTTTCACTCTGTATAAAAATTCAGAATGCTTTAATAAAAAATCTAGCGAAAAGGTTACGAGATATGAATGTTGGCTTACCGCTTACCTCAAAACGATAAAGAAAAAAAAGTTGATCGTGAAATAGCAGAACATCAAAATTTTGCAAATTTTGCACCACTTTGTTTCACACCCTATATAATAAAGATGATGTCGGTTTCTTTTTCAAGAGTATCCGCTTCTAATCTAATCTAGAAGAAATGAAGTTTCAGGCCGCGCAAATTGTATTTATAACAATTCATTGTTTAAAAAGTTCCAGCTGATTGAAAATGACACAAAAAATTGCTTTTGCCAAACTTTAAGTTGAGCAGTTTATATGCGCCACCATGACACTAGCGGTGACTTTTGACTTTACTTTTACTGCCTAAGACTTTCTTGCTACTTTTTTGGTCTCAGGATTAGAAAGCCCACTTTAGGTGTGCGTATGGAGAAAACAAATGACGTACTTTTAGTCCCCTTGAAAAAAAAACTTATTTAAGTTAATTTTTGTGACCAATTAGTTTTGAAAAACTGGCTTTATAACGAGATTTCTATGATGCAGTTGGGTGCCTGCATTTCTGTGATGCATGGACAATTCTAAAGCTACTGAAGCCTAATTCATACTAGAATGACGCCAACCGTGAACGTGACTAAATTGTGAATTCAGATTATACAAGAATAAAAAACATATTGTGTTATTTTCAAAACATTGGAATACGGATTTGATCGAATGAGATTTTGAAAATTATTCGCGTTTTGAAATTGAGAAATTTATTCCTTTTGAAAACTAAACATCATTTCCGTAGTAAATGCAGTTGTTATATGGCAGGCATCATATGACAGGCATCATATAACTTGTTGATTTAATAATCAATAGTTTTGCTGGTAAAATTTTTGAACAACCTCATTTTCATTCGAAAATTCTAGCTTTGTTATTCAATGATGTCCAAGATTATGTTCAAGATGAATAATGTTCAAGATGAGTACATAGGCTTGGGTATTGTTAACAAACTAATGGATGGCAGTTTGTGCACTTATTTAACATTGTTAGTTTTAATTTTAATTAGTTTATGAATTTAGGAGGTAATTTACGATTTCCTCTTACGATTTCTATATGTCATTTTTTCGAACATCGTTAAAGATAAGGTTAGGGTATGCTACATAGAATAGAATGTTATTAGAATTTGGGGATGGGTTTCTATTTAAAAAAGTTGGCCATGATATCATAATTTATTTTTGGGTCACCCTGTATAATTAAAAACTAACGCACAAAATGCGCAATTAAAAATAAAAATCGACGGGTCCGAACGATTTCTCGAAAAATGAACAACACATTTTTAAATCATTATATGCCATACATTTGGCGCTCGCTGTATATTAAAAGTGTGTTCAGAGGTCACAAGTTATTACTTTCCTCCTTAAAAATTGAAACACAATTATCAAGACTTTTCTTAAACCATTGTTCAATTTTTAAATGGCATTATTGAACTACTTTTAACACTGGTGCTAAAAATAAAAGCTGTTAAAATTTTAATAAAAAGAATACATTTTGTGCATTTGTAGAAGAAATTTTTTATGAAATTAGTATTAAAAGTATTTTTAAAGTGTGAAATAGTGCTTTAATTAAAAATGCAATTTTAACACTTGCATAAATAGCCATTACATCACATAAACTATTCGGGTTCATACATCAAATTGCCCAGTGCCGAAAGCGCTTCCGCCCTATATTTTACGCATAAGCATCCGACGACACAAAATACAAAAACTACCGGCAAATAATAATATAATATAGTTTCAGTAATCTATTTTTAGACACCAAGACCAAATTGGCGCATTCCTCAGACTTTAAAACTGGCAACATTGCTAGAGGCGCATGCATCGACAGCATACTTCGTTGTATATAAGAGGGAGCCACATCGGACTAGACGTCGTTGAGGCCTATTACATTTACATGTGTACCGCTTATACAGCTTTTTTATTTGCACATTTTCCCTACCCCTCTTCGGGGGTAGGGAAAGAACTTGAATTATCGAGGCGAAATGAGCAAAATACACTCGCCTACATACAGCGGTTATGGTGGAGGCTTGGGTGCCTGCCTCTCATGTGGAGCCGAAAAAGATATAAATGCACGTATATATATATATATATATATATAAGGAATATAATAATTATTCATTGCACCTTTCTGGAAAAACTCAAATGTCGCCAAAATCGGTGTTGAAACAAAATACTTAAAAACGGCATGAGGAATAATAAATGAAAATAAACTGGAACTACACGACGAATCCATCGGAGCAGAGAAATTGGACTTCGAACCACTCCCTATTCAAGCGATCAACCTTCGTTAATCGATGCTCCGACCACTAACCACCAATGCAGCGAAGCAAGAAGCAGAAGGAGAAGTACCAAGTAAATTGCAAAGTTCAAGAGACACCTAAAAGAAAGGACTAAAAAGAAACAGTTGAATCCACACACAAGTCCTACCAACATAATATGTACTTACTCAAACAGACCTCTCCCGGACCCAGAAGATATCAAGTAGACAAGCACAAGAGTAGACCACCAAATACAATCAACCCCACAATGACAGAAAATGAAAAAATGAGCACGAACTGAGCACACAGTCCGATAATTATCCTATGAAGGCAGATTAATTTTTAGGACGAAATTATCCTATGGAGGCAGTTCACGGATCAAGCCCTGAACAACAGAATCTGAACAAGTCTTTGGGACTCTTACAAAAAAGTAATCAAAGAAAAATAATAGCCATAGTAGATAACAGCAGCCTTTATTAAAAGGAAGGTTGCCCCTGCAGCAAAATTTCATCTAGAAAAAGCAGTGCTAATGCACGATATGCTTAAAACAATCTTTGTAGACAGAGGAGTGTTCCAAAGCGAGCTAGTACAAGAGTTAAAACCGACTATTGGAGTCAAAAGCTGTTTTAAGACGGCTTTTTACAAAAGTATCTTCAAAAGATTGAATAAAACTATAGCGGACATGCGGAATATATTATATGAACCTTGCTAGTATGCGTTACCAGTGGGGGAGGGCAGTTATCTTTTACGTTTACGTTACAACCCTCCTTTACCACTGGAGGCCTCCCGAATCGTCGCTACACATAGGACTTTGTACTATCCAGTGTACATCTCCAGTTTTCTGTCCAAGAAACTGAAGCATAGAAATGGCGTTTTTCTAGCCGCTCCTGCAGTTCTACTCATCAGTATCCCTTGGCAAGGACAGTTCCCATCTCTTGTATATTTAGATAGAAAATAAAAGTAAAAATTAAGGGTTAAAGCCCCTTTGAGTTTTACTAGAATAGCTTAATTATATTTCTTTTTGTATTATTTATTTAATTCACGAGCATTATTCATAATACCATTTTCCGTTTATTTAAACTGAGTCCAGAGTACAGATAATGCGGAATTGTAATCACATCCGTTTATAGGTTAACGTAACTCGCAACTCAACCCAGAAAACTTTGATTTGATTCATATAAAATTTATAACCTTGCATTGACGTCACACCGGCATTCTTTTAGCGATCCAACAGTATATTTCTTGAAACTGTTTTTAAATACATTTTTAATTTATTATTATTATTATCATTATTAACATTTTTTTGTTCAGTTATTTATTTTACTTTTATTAAATTAAATATTTCTATTAAATTAAATTAATTAAACTGCGTTTTTTTAAATTTCTTTCTAAATCTTATTTTAATGAAAGTTATGTTGAAACGAAAGCTTGGTTGACAAAAAACTTCATTTTAATTAACTTACGCTTTTTAGATTTTATTTTCAAATCCTTGTTTTATTGAAAACCAATGTAGACAAGCTTTGTTGACAAAAATATTAAAGTTACCAATGTGTTAGTCTTCTCGGTAAAACACAAGAGGAATTAATATTATACATTAGTAATTTAAAAATACTTTTTAGAGTTTTAAAATGTTTTAATTCAGTTATTTATTTTAGTTTCATAAAATTAAATATTTGTTTTAAATTAAATAAATTAAACTGCGTTTTTTTAAATTATTTTCTAAATCTTGTTTTACTGAAAGTTATGTTGAAACGAAAGCTTTGTTGACAAAAAACCTTATTTACTAACGTATTAGAAAAATTACAGTTGTCTTGCTGAAACACAAGGGGAAGTAATACTTTACATTAGAAATTTAAAAAGAACCTTCAGAACTTTGTTAGTAACATTTCAAAATATGTCAACATTTAAAAGTATTTAAGTTAAATATTTCTGTTAAATAAATTAACTTAAATTAGTACAATTTAAATAAATTAAATTACGTTTTTTCAGATTTTATTTTCAGAACCTTGTTTTAATGAAAAGCAATGTAGTCAATCTTTGTTGGCAAAATATTAAATTTACCAATGTGTTACTCTTCTAGCAAAAACATAAAAGGAATTGATACTTTACATTAGAAATTTTAGAGTTTTAAAATATTTTAATTCAGTTAATTATTTTAATTTTACTAAAGTCAATATTATGATTAAATTAAATTAAGTTTTTTAGATTTTTTTTCTAAATTTTGTTTAAATGACGGCAACCTTTATTTGCAAGGAATGATATTTATCAACGTGCTAGACAAACCTTTTATGTGTTGATGAAACAGAACAAGTATAACATTTTACGTTATAAATTTAAGAAGAACGCAAATTGATACTTTTAAAGTTCTGTTACTTTAAAATAATTTTAAATGAAATTAATTAAGTAACATTTAAGAAATATTTTAAATATATCAAAACAAAAAAATTTAGAAACCGTAGTTATTATAGAAATGAAATTTACTAATCTCTATTGTGAATAAACTTTGTCCTTGAATGGAATATCGATCTGTAAAAGGCATTTTAAATAGGGTGTAAGTGCATTTTCGTGCAGAAAGAGAGTCTAGCAAAATGTTGTATGGTTCTCCGGATGTGTAACGCACAATTCGTGACAAAATACCTTTGAAAAACAACTCCTAGCTAAAACAAAATTGAAAAATAATTGGAATGCTTTATAAAAAAAGTGTGGTTTGTACCAATTTAGATTCAGTCATTTTAATACAAAACCTTTTACTAGTTGAACAAACTAAATAAAATTGGTTTAGTTCATCCTATAAGGCACTCCCCTCCGCAAATGCAGTAGTATAATGTGATGAATGCTTCATAACTGGGTTGAAATATGGGCATACATTTTATTTTATTTTATTAAGCATTGAGCGACTTGAAATAACTGTTTATTCCATTTCATCGCTGAACAAAATGTTTTATAAGAGTGTACGTGAATATTTTAGAGAATATTGTAGTTCGAGTAGCATCCATGGCATCAAGTATATTGGAGAAAAGAGATCATTAATGTTCCATTTTTTTATAGGATTTGGTGGCTAATAGTCTTTATCCTTTGCTTGTCGTGTTGCGGTTACTTCATAGTGATAGTCTACAAAAAGTGGGAGGACAGCCCTGTGATTGTAAGCTTTGCCACACGTGAAACCCCAATTTACGAAATACCGTTTCCTGCTGTCACTATATGCCCAGAAACGAAAGCGATTTTGCAGGAGTATAACCATTCAAAGTTGACTTCAAAATGGTTTCATGGCGAGGAGTTTTCAGAAGAGGAGTAAGTAATAATTAAACCCCGCATAAGCCATCAGGATTAATTAAAGTTTTTAGCAGCTAAAAAGAAATGGAGAAACTCTCACAATACACTCTCACAGTACAATCGCTCTATCTTGGCGATAATCAAACAGAATTGTTTTTTTGCTTATCACTAACATAATTTAATAAATATTTTTAGACACAAGCATTTCTCTTATATGAATCTTATATGCGATTCCTTCGACGAAGAGCCTGATATAAAACCCGAAAACACGACCCTTGAAGACTATTTCGTTACCCACGAGGAGTTGTTCGGCTTTTTATTAAACGTATAGGAATTTCTTAAATCACAATATTTATGATTTTTTTTTTAAGATTCAACTTTTAGGTGACTCCCAACATATACGACAATCTCTACGACTGCCGTTGGATGGGTAAACAGTACGAGTGCGACGAGCTTTTTGATCTAATTTGGACCGATGAGGGAATGTGTGCTACCTTCAACGCTCTAGATCATTCCCAAATATACAAAAGCAATGTGTAAGAAGCAAATATTCTAAAAAATATTTATTTGAACTAACTATTCCGCAGACTCGTTGCTAACATACCCAACTCCAAAATGAACACCCCCAAAGACGTTACTTGGAGCTTGGATGTAGGGTATACTGAAGAAGACGATATACAAACTTATCCTCGGCGAGCCCTATTTGCTGGAGCCTCCAACGCTCTAAATATCGTTTTGACGCAACCACCAGAAAATATCGACCACTCGTGCAAATCGGCCATGCAGGGATTTAAAATTACTCTACACACTCCCTCAAGGGTCCCCAGTCCTGCTCAGCAATACTTAAGAGTACCTTTGAACGAAGAGGTGGTTGCAGCCATCAAACCAGTAATGGTGACCACTTCCGAAACTGTCAAAGTGTTTAAACCGGAAATAAGAGAGTGCTACTTTGCCAACGAGAAACCACTGAAATATTTCAGGACTTATACACAGAAGAACTGTCAGTTGGCGTGCCTGACCCAGTTCACTCTTAAATGGTGTGGGTGTGTAACTTTCTATATGCCTCGTAAGTATAGTTTATATAAAGCGTTCCATAAACTTTTTCCAAAGGCTGTTATTTGAATGACCCCTATATAATTTTTGAACTGTGTCAATGTTAATGGTTATGTTATAAAAACCGTAAATGAAACATTCCGCCAACAACGTGACATCTTAATTATCCATAAACTGATTTGCCAAAAATGTGATGTGATAATGTGACAAGATTTTAACCAATAAATTAAAAGCAGGTGAAGGTAAATGCCAATAGCAACTTCCCTACAAGTTCAATCAAATTAATTTCCTCGACGTTGCTCGCATTATATTAAAATAGTTATTTACGTTATAAGTCCGGTAAATATAGTTTTACAGAAGGAGTAAGATGTTTCCGGACGAGGTGTAAGCTGAGTCTGGAACTTCGAAACGAGTACTGTAACACGTTACCGGACGTATGATTACAACATTTTACTTCATACTTATTAAAAATAGCAAAAAAAAATAATTTTACTCGCGGCGAATATACTTTTGACAAATCCGCCAATTTGACAAATAGTTTCATTACGGTATCCTGTATCGGTACCGGTACAGGTTACCATGGATACAATGGATTTATTGAAGATGTGCCGGTACTCAATACTGTAAATGTTCTTTTCATTACACTACTCAGAAAATGACCATTTTCCAGGCTAGTTAACTGTACAGAAAATACACCTTGGCTGTAAGGGAACGGAAAAACCATTTTTCGTGCGCTGTTTATTTGCCGCTCCCAGTTGTATATCACTACTTATATTAAAATAAGACGGCCACCAGTTGCGAACTTCAGCTTTAGCAAGTATCCTTGACAACTTCTATTGACTTATGTCAGACTTATGTCACGCTATTGTCACATACAACTTTTCATGTTGAAAATTAAGTAATTTTAGTAATATAAATTATATAATTTAATTAGTGTAATGAAAAGTATCGTTCATTACACGTCCGAAATGCCTTTTTCCGTGCTTACATGACTTTCCGTGCTCGGCTTCGCCTCACACGGGAATTTGTCACGCGCGCACCGTAAAAGGCTATTTTCGGTACTCCTAATGAAATATACTATTACGATATACAATCGTGTAAAAAGCTATTTACCGGATTAAAATCAAGCATGTAAAAGTGTTCTAAATGATACAGTATGAAGTAAAAAGTTTTTATCAGCTTATAAATTTTCTCAAAATCACACAGTAGCTAGCACATTCAAGAAGAACGGTTTTAATTTCTCTGCCGAACTACCCCTTGGAAAGAAGCCTAGTGTTCTGAAGCAGAGCGTTGTACCTATCATATCCGAAGTGCAGATAAACACTCTTCCTGGTCAAATTTTGACGGCGGTATGAATGCATTTTATGTGAACCTTGTTTCATAGCATGAGTATGTCCTTCCTTTTTGTAGATTTCTACAGGGAAGAAATGTTGACGTTTTGTAACAGAGCTCATATACAGTGAGTAGATAACTGAAAAGATACTTTTAATATAAATATTTTATGGTTCCATGAATAAGAGCCATTTACGTAAGACTTCTTAATATATATTATGTTGCACAGGGTGAGTAAAACTTGATGTCCCAGCTCTAGTATAAAAAAATTTGTTGTCCTAAGAATTACTTCTGCCAAGTATTTGACCTGAAAAACGTAGTATGAGGTCTAGTACATGGATTTATTATTTTCACTTAGAACTATTATTTTTGGGAAGTTCTGGCAACAACATTTTTTGTAATAGCAGCATTTTATAACCTTTAAATTATGTCAATATAACCAATAAAATTGACACAGTTCAAATAATATACCGGGGCAACCTGTCAAATTTCCATGACCTACTTTTCCGAAAAATATAATGAAGTGGTTGTATATACTTTATATACTTTCTTCTTCGCTCTATAACTGATCTTGATCTGTAAGGCGAGGGGTTTTCTACTCTCACTTTAAGCGCTAACCTAAAGTTAATCGTACACTTTGACAAGCAGTAGGGCCATATAAGCATAAATTTTATGAGAAAAAGTGTAACATCAAATTCTTGACCCTGTCATATATACAGGGTGTTTCTTAATAACATGCTAATATTTCAGGAGATGATTCTTGGACCCATTTTGGAGAAAAAACTTCATATAAACATACGTTCTAAATGTCTTAACTTTTGAAATACAGGGTGCTAAAGAATTTCAAAAAAATTAATTTTTTATTAACATCTGTGCATTGCCCTAGATACTTGTGAAATTTGGTACACACTTTCTATTCATTATATGAGCGACATTTTTTTCCATTATTGAAGAAAAACATTGTACGCCAATGCCTTTATTTTTTTGAATCCTCATTTGTTTCTAAGCACATTTGGTCTATTGATTTTTTTCAACCAACGCATATTTTTCACTGATAAAAATAAAAAAAATTTTTTCTTTAAGCTCAGATATCGCAAAATTTATCTTTTTTTTTTTAATAATCTAATATCGGTAACAGTGCTGTAGATATTTTTGTGAAATTTGGTACACACTTTCTGTTCATCAAGGGGTATTTTCTGATGTACAACATGTTGTCTTATTTCATTTCAAACAGTGGCGTTCACGCAGAGATTGCCATCGATATTTTTGAAGTAAAAATGTACGACACTTTTTTTTTTTTTTAATTATTTTTTGGATTATAATTTCATGCTATCTACAGCAGTGTCACCGATCTTAATTAAGAAAAAGATAAATTTAGCGAGATTTAAGCTTGCAGAAAAACAATTTTCATTTTTTTTAAGCGAAATCATGCGTCGGTGGAAAAAAAGTGAAGAGACCAAACGTGCTTAGAAATGAATGAGGATTGAAAAAATAATAATATTGCGAACTCAGGGTTCAATAATTCCAGTGTAACGATTTAACACGATAACACTATTTATTTATCCCACAAATACACACAAGTGTTCAAGGAGTTCCCCTAGTTATCTTTAAGCGGAGTATGATAGCATGTGTTGGACTTTTAACACACCTAATCAACCTATCTTTCGAGAAAGGGATATTCCCTTCCTGTCTTAAATTAGCAGGATAGTTCCCCTATTTAAAAAAGGAGAACCCTTGTCATCTCAGAACTATCGGCCTATCGCGTTGAGTTCTTGTTTTTCGAAGATTTTTGAGTATGCCATGCTGGACAGGTTATTATTGTATTTTGATACGAACGCCATATTGTAGCCTCAGCAACACGGTTACGTCTTCGGTAGATCTATCATGTCGGCTGCAATGGGCTTTTTGAGCCAGATTATAGAGGCTCTAGAGGCGGGCGAGCGCCCAATTGGAATTTTTTGCGACCTGAGCAGAGCGTTTGACTCTATCGATCATTCTGCCCTTCTAGAGAAACTGGAGTGGTATGGAATTAAGGGTGTTGTTTTGAACTGGTTTTCCACATTTCTTCGAGAACATAGACAGTATGTGGAGGTGAAGAGTCGGGAGGTAGGGTCGGTGTGATTCGTTCGCTCTGGGGAACTCGGCGTGGACTTGGGAGTGCCACAAGGTTCTGTGCTTGGGCCTGTACTGTTTCTGATTTTTATAAATTCGCTTCCCTCTGAAGTCATGCATAGTAGTATCACCATGTACGCTAATGATACGTCTGCCATTGTTAGAAATGAGACAAGAGGACCATTGGACTTGGCTGCTCTAAGATGGCATTAAACGAATTAAACAACTGGTTAACATCCAACAAGTTTTTTCTAAATGGTAGTAAAACAAACTTTATGGTATTCCATACAAACCGGATACGCCAAGATCATGATTTTGGGTTGGATTCCTGTAATGGTAAAGTGCATCGCGCTGATTCTGTGAGGTTTCTTGGTCTGCATCTGGACAGTTCTCTATCTTGGAGAGTACATTGTGGGGAGCTGTCCTCAAAGTTAAATAGTCTCTGCTACGCGATAAGTAATTTAAAACAAATTTTGGAGTTGCCCCAGCTGCTCTCTGTTTATTATGCCCTTATTCACTCGCGAATCCGGTACGGAATCCAGTTCTGAGGTACTTCATCGCATTCTCAGAAGGTTTTTATAAGTCAAAAACGTATTATCGTTGTATTGTTGGAATTAATCGAATGACATCGTGTAAGTCTTATTTTAGAAAATTACAGATTTTGACTGTGCCCTGTGCTGCTATTATTGAGATATGTTTGTTTGTTTTTCAAAATAGACCTTTGTTTTTTACAAACGACCGGTATCATAATTATTGGACGCGTCATGCCACTGACTTATTATTGGTGTATAGTAGGCTAAATACATCTAAAAACTTTATTATGAGGCTAGGCCCTAAAATGTTCACTAAACTGCCGGACGATGTAAAGTATAGTAAGTTCATTGTGCCATTTGTATTTATTGGATGGATGCTATTACATTAATGACGAGTTTTTGAGTGATAATATTGTCACCGAGTAATGTGTATTTTACTGTTTATTGTTTGACATATTCACATATTTAATAATGTCTTGTATCATATTTGTTTGATGAATTCCATACACCTTGTGTCTGTTGGATAATAAAAGTGTTTTTCTACTCGCGTGCGCGAAAGTTTACTTTTCCGCACTAGTGCGGAAAAGTAAAAAAACCTGTTTGTTTACTATTCTTGGTATGATAGAACGTAATAAGAACCAGTAAAACTACCATGATTTATAGTTGTCAGGAATGGTGGCATTAGGGGCTTGGTATACAATCTTACTTATACCTGTACTGCATCTTTAATTTTAGTTTTGCAAAAAAGGCAGGATATCGATCTCGCATTTTTTAAATAAAAAGGTTGATTTGTTTAATTATTGCTATGTGCGATAAAAGTAAGCAATATATTGACAGAGTTTTAGGATGACTTTTACAGCTATCAGTAAAACTTCACTTCAAGTTAAAATACCGAATTGAAGATATGACGTGCATTGCATTGTTTCAGTTTGTCAGGTAAACAATGCAATGTAGGTCATGTCTGGTGTTTTAACTTCAAACTGAAGTTTTACTGATAATTTTAAAAGTCGTCCTTACTAGTAGAAAAAATATTGTTCCTAACACTTGCGGAAAGTATCTTTTCCGCACGCGACTGCAGTTGAAACGCGATGCATTGGTCATGAAGAATCACTTTCCGCACTTGTTAGGAAAATAACAATTTTCTACGAGCGTTCTTAATATATCACTTTCCCGCACGCATTTTGTTTTCGAAAGTTTTACTTTCCCGCAGGGCGTGCTTGAAAGTAAATTTGGCGTGCGGGAAAGTAAATACTTAAAGAATGACTGATTTATAGTATAATTTAGACTTTATAGTCTGTCTATCTAGATAGGTGCCTCTGCCTTACAGCCGTGCCAAACATTTTTATCTGTTTTAAGGAACTATTATGCTTGCCTTTATTGATTTTTGATACAAAATATACCTATAATATACGTATTTTTATTCCAATGTCACCACTTCATGTCTAAAACATTACGCCACTCCAACAATCACACCAAGTTTTTGTCATAACAACCAATTGATTGTTAATTAATTCAGCTGTCATACTGTTGACAAAGATGAAGTTGTTTATATAAAAAATATTGTTCCCAACTCGTGCGGAAAGTGTCTTTCCCGCACTTGTCAGCTGTCCGAACTCCGCTTCGCGTCGTTCGTGCATCGGCAGACAGCGTGCGGGAAAGTACCACTTTCCGCACTAGTTAGGAAAATAACTATATTATTATTATTATTATGTAGAAAGTATTGTGGGTGTAGGACCCGCAATACTTTCTACACCTATATCTATAAGGACGCGCAGTATCATGATTATTATTAGTACAATTCGACCACTAAATAACTCACTACTTAACACTTTATAGCCTTCTATTATCGTTTGTTACTTTAGCTTACTTATACCTCGATTAAGAATGCTCTAACGGCGGCGCTATTCGCCTTTTATACAAAATCCCTAAAATACAGAAAAAACTAGTACATTCTTAGAAGAAAAATAATTGATAAGAGACACAAAAAAAAGGTCGTAAATAACTGCGTTCTAAATAAATAGAGCAATAAATCACTCGTGACAGTCCTCACGGTCACAACGCCGCAGCAACCGAATAGGCCACGAGCCGCGAAGGTCCAACCTCCAATGTCACTCCGCCTCCACAGCCGCCGCTCACCGTAACATTGCCCTCCTCCTAAGGCGGTTCGTCCCTAACAGATAGAGTTCCATGGTATCGTGCTAATCGATCCGATGAACAACCTTCATCTTTGACCTGGGGGTCCGCTGGATCCTACATACCACGTCATTAATCTTCTTTATAATTGTATAATTCCCAATAACTACGAAGTATAACTTCCCAATTTTAGCTAAGTTTGGGCCACCTTTCGCTGCGGATTGTACAGCCTGTCACCATCCTGGAAGCCGTGGGAGTTAGCCAGTAAGTCATATCTTGCTTTGGCTTGACCACTGGAGATCCGCAGTTTATTCCTGACTTATTCATGAAAGATTGTTAAGCCTCTCCTTGAGCTCCTCCACAAAATTCTGTTGAGTTCAGCGAATCTTTCTGATGTTCCATACATCAAATCCGCAGGAAACCTCATTTCCCTTCCGAACATCACTTTCGCCGGAGTATAACCAGTGGCTTCGTGTATAGAGCCTCGATATGCCATCAACATGAGAGACAAATGTTGGTCCCAATCAGGCTGATGATCTGCCACCATTTTAGACAGGTAATGTTCCATGGTCCGATTAAATCTCTTCACCATCCCATTCGACTGTGGATGCAAAGGAGTTGTCCTGGTCTTGCGAATTCCGAGAAGTTCCATGATCTTCTGGAAAACAGCAGATTCAAAGTTTGAGGCCTGATCAGAATGAAGTTCGAGAGGGACTCCAAATCTGCAGAACATTTCATTTACTAGCACCGTTGTCATAGTCGCTGTTTCCTGATTAAGCAGGAACAGTACGCGTCAGGCCATTTAGTAAAATAATCCTGGCGACCAAGATGTATTTGTTGCCTGACTCAGTCTGAGGAAATGGTCCCGCGACATCAATTGCCACCCTCTCGAATGGAATACTTACAGTGTACTGTAACTACTACTGTCCTTTTGTGGTACAACAAACGTCGCACTTGCGGCACCAAGATTCGACGCCTTCATGATAATTTACCCAGTTTACCAGGTTATATTGACCCCAAAATGATCTCCACTTGTTCCGTCGTGCATTTCCTGTAGTACCTCCGATTTTCTGCAACCAGGAACAACTGACTGACTACGTCTTGCCATCCGGACTCTCCTACGCTCTCTTCAGTAATCCATTTTCTATTCTAAGAGAGTGGTTTAGGTGTGGACTGTTACCAGCAATTTCTTGCCACTCTGGTCTCTTGTCGTCAGTATTTGCCAAGAGAATAGGTCCAATATCTGGATCAGTCATTTGTTCGTCTCCAAGCGTTTGTGTGGTCCAATCATCGTCATCATTTCCACCGACGTTCTCCTTACAGAGGAAAATACTTCACGCTGCTCAGTTCTTTGGCAATGCCGACAATTTTCTTTACACGGCCGTCTAGACAATGCATCATCATTTCCGTGAGACCTTCCTGGTCGATGTTCAATTTGGAAATCGTACTGCTGCAGGGGCTCTATCCATCTGGCTATCTGGCCTTCAGTGTTTTTCATCTGTAATAACCATTTCAAGGCTCCATGGTCAGTTCTAATCAGGAACCTTTTTCCATATAAGTAGCAATGGTAATGTTCGGCTGCTTTATCGATGGCAAACAGCTCCTTTCTAATGACGCAATAGTTTCTTTCTGGCTTACTTAAAGTCTTACATAGGCCCAAAAAGCTCCTTACTTCGTGTTTGTCTCGGAAAACTGCCCATCTTTAATGGCAAATATTTTACTTTGGCTAGCTTTAATGACTTGTTCTGAGGTAGTACGCCCCAAGTACTCGACTTGCTTTTGGAATAGGCTGCATTTCCTGTAGTTTAACTTCAGGTAACCATTCCGTAACTTGTTGAAGATTTCCCTTAAATTCTTCAAATGCTCGTCAAAATTGCGTCCCATGACAATTACGTCATCTAAGTATACCAGGCAACTTTTCCAAGTCAGCCCCCTCAAGACAAGTTCCATTAGTCGCTCGAAAGTTGATGGAGCATTGTACAATCCAAAAGGCATAACTGTGAACTGATATAGCCCAGAATCAGTAGAAAATGCAGTCTTTTCTTTGGGAGCAATCTTTACTTGCCATTATCCACTTTTTAAATCTAGAGTGGAAAACCACTTTGATCCCGATAAAGTTGGTTAGGTGTCGTCTATACGTGGCAATGGGTAGCTGGCTTTCTTGGTCACATCATTAAGTCTCCTTTAGTCAACACAGAACCGCGTTGAACCATCTTTAACATTTCATTTAGCAGACTGTTAACTTCTTGTTGTTTAGCCAGAGGGACTCTTCGTGGGTGTTGTTGTATTGGCTGGGCCTCTCCTGTGTTGATCTTATGGACAACTAAATCAGTTTAACAGTCGTTGCTCTTGAAGTTAAACATGTCAGATTCATCCATAGCAAATTTTATGGCAGACTGAAGTTGTTCCTTTGACAGGTGACTCCAATGTCGTTTGAAAGCATCAATAACTCATGGGGAAGCTTGGTTAGAAGATTTAATTTTGGATGTCTCTGCTTGGGCACAATTGCATAACCATTGCACAGGCTCATAATTGGCAAGAACTGTTCCTTGCTTGAGCTTGATGGTCCTTTCTCCAATATTTGCAACTCGTACTGGCATAGTCTTCTTCGTGCCCCTTCTTCTATCCAGGATCATTTTCAGAAGTCACTGTGATAATTTGTTCTGAATTTTGAGGAATTTTCACATCTTTCACCACCAGTAGACGTTCACTAGTTTCCACATTTCCATTGGTTAATGCAAACTTCTTATCTCCAAAACTTTTGTCACCCACATTATTGACTTTAAAGATCCTGGGGATCTTAACGGGCCCGGTGAATTGCCCCCTTGCATTGACCGGAATTAGTTTTCCTGGAATCTAGGGCGGTCTTGGTCGCTGCTCGGTCTTCTAAACGACGGCGACGGACTTCTTGCCCTATTAGGGCAGTTACTCTTGATGTGACCCAGTCTGATGCCGCAGTTAAAACATTTCATGCCCCGATTGTCTGTCGAAAGAGGAATTCTTTCCAACAGGGCTTGCATATTGACTGCCATATCCTTCACCGCTTTATGTAAACTTGCCATGGATTCAGCCATAGACGTATACTCCTCGTCATCGCAAGTTGACATTCTTACACGTGGAGAAGAACTAGATGACACTCGTGACGCCTCGATTTCCAGGGCCCGAACTAATGCCTTGCTGATATTCCTGGGCCTTACTAGACGTAAGTGGTGTCTCATGTCACTATCGTGAACTCCCTCAATGAACCTTTTGGCAAATTGCATTTGAACACATTCTAGGGGCTGATGGGTATGCCAGGTGAATTAGTCTGTCTATGTACGTCTCAAATTCCTGTAAAGATGCACCTAACTTCTGCTGTCTCATCCTCAGCGGGGCTTCTTTGTGCTCATTTCCAAATCGTAGTTGCAGAGAGTGTACTAATAAAGCTGCATAATTACTTTGATCAGCTGCCGACAGAGATTGGATTAATTCAGCCGCTTTTCCACGGAGTGCTACCAGCTTAGCTTAGCTGCGAGATGGTTCACTAATTTTTCTTTGAACCGTTTATGTTCTTCCTTTTGTCCTAGATAACGTCGCTCCTGTAATTGATCACGTTTTTTCTACTCTTCCCTCTGTCGCTGCATAAGAGAGAGCAGGGTGGCAAGTTGAGCCTCCATCGCTTGATGCTGGCTTCTAATCACTGGCATAAACACGTAATTAATGTCCGGCAATGAAGCACTCACTAACAATTCAGCAATATTAGTCCTCAAATTCCCACTGGAATCGCACTTCTGACACCAATTATTGCAAACTTCGGGTTCAATAATTCCAGTGTAACGATTTAACACGAAAATACTATTTATTTATCCCATAAATACACACATACTGTTGACAAAGATGAAGTTGTTTATATAAAAAATATTGTTCCCAACTCGTGCGGAAAGTGTCTTTCCCGCACTTGTCAGCTGTCCGAACTCCGCTTCGCGTCGTTCGTGCATCGGCACACAGCGTGCGGGAAAGTACCACTTTCCGCACTAGTTAGGAAAATAACTATATTATTATTATTATTATGTAGAAAGTATTGTGGGTGTAGGACCCGCAATACTTTCTACACCTATATCTATAAGGACGCGCAGTATCATGATTATTATTAGTACAATTCGACTACTAAATAACTCACTACTTAACACTTTATAGCCTTCTATTATCGTTTGGTACTTTAGCTTACTTATAGTTCGATTAAATAAGACTGCCCCAACGGCGGCGCTATTCGCTTTTTATACAAAATCCTAAAAATACGGAAAAGCCTAGAAATATTCTTAGAAGAAAAATAATTGATAAGAGAGACAAAAAAAGGTCGTAAATAACTGCGTTCTAAATAAATAGAGCAATAAATCACTCGTGATAGTGTCCACTGCCACAACGCCGCAGCGCTCGGATAAGCCGCGTGCCGCGAAGGTCCAACCTCCAATGTCGCTCCGCCTCCACAGCCGCGGCTCACCGTAACAATAATATTATTACAACAAAAAGCATTAGCGTACTCTCATGTATCTCAAAAGTTAAGACGTTTAGGGCATAAGTATGTTCATAAGAAGTTTTTTCTCCAAAATGAGCCCAAGGATAACGCCCTGTAGAGCAACAAAGAGCTTTGAAAGCTTTTAGTTTTATGATAGTAAGGGCGACGAGTTTGAAAGTGAATAGTCAAACCGACATGCTCCTTCCATACATTAATTTTTCTGTTATTTAGGAATTGCATTTGTTTTGCCAAAATCTTTTTGCAAATGGAACCTTGCTTTTACTAAAAGCGCTATTGCGCAAAAAGTGCATTCGCCATTATATTCAAAAACATTTTTTTCTAGTCTCTTGGTCCTGTGTCATATAGTAAAAAAGAGCTTTGGACTGGGTTTTAGTTTTATGATAGTAATTGGGGACTAGTTTGACAATAAAAAGTCGAATCAATAACATGTTCTTTTCATATTGTTCAGGAGCTGCATACCCAGTAGACACAAGTTTTGCAAACATTCTTTAGGTGAAAATGAAACTTTGTTCTTTAAATCTTACTATGTGCATTCGCATTCGCCATTGTGACAAAAGACAACCAACATGTACCCCATAGATTAATTTTCCGGTTGTTCGGGAGTCGCATATCTCGTAGACGCTAGTTTTTCAATAAATTTTTTAGGTGAAAATTAAACTTTGATCTTTAGATCTTCCTACCCCATGTTCATTAGAAAACTTCATCTAGGAGACATTGCGTACGTTCCGCCGACGGCAGCTGAGAAGTTTTGTCGGCGAACCATGAAATTGGCCAATCAAGTACCTTTCAGCGTTCGCTGACTAAACTTCTAAGCTGCTGCCGTCGGCGGAACGTACGCATTGTTGACGAATTTTTGACAGAAAAGCATGAGAATCAAAAGTTGGGTCGTTTTCGTTTTGCACCGGTTCTGGTTCTGGTTGACATAAAAATGAAAAAATGACAAACCCTGCAGATTTTCAACCAATCCAGCTTTGATGAAAATCAGTTTGTCTGTCATTTTTATGTCAACCGGAACCAGAACCGCTACGAAACGAAAATGACTTAAATGGAAAATTGTTCTTTCATCCTCTTTTGACATTTCAAAGCCGTCTTTCACTTTATCCAAAGATGAAGCCTCTGAATATGTAAACTAATGGAATCCACTTGCGCAATTCTCCGCTATATTGACAGCTGTTACCAAAAATGATGAGACGCCATGTCTAAGGCGAAAACCAAACATTTCGTTGGTTATGTGTTTTTCTGCAATAAATTGCATTTTGCAAGACTTTAATATTATAAATATTTGTGTTGTTTGGGTGGGGTGTGCAGATTACGGTTGTAACAGCAGCGCCTATAGAAAGGAACCTGGAGTTACGTTTCACAGGTAAACAGATAATGGCGTTTTTCAGCAACGATTAAATTATTTCAAAAAACTCTAAAACTAGTTATTTTACGTCCAAATCTTCAGTGAAGTCAATAATGCTATTTTGGGAAATATTTTTCTAATCCTGTAACTTCTAGACAGTTTTTCTATTTAAATTTTTGAGCAGTTTTTCCAGTGGCGCAGGAGATGTAATCCCAGGGTTATCAACGACTATTAATTCACAATTATTTTTATTTATTTAATAGTAAGTTGATGTTTGCTAATAATATTACGTATAATATTACTGATGTTACAAATAGTAATTTAGTTCCATTATTATTTTTTATAAAATATTTTTTTATGAGCTACAATACCAATGCTACGTCACTGGCATTTTCACACTTGAGAGATTGGAGCAAACTGGTAACAGACGCCGGCGTCGTATCCTACTTCGTCTGGTTCACCTTTTCTAAGGATGAAGCTTTCAAATGAACATCCCCTATAAGCCATTCACTTATTATTGTCGTCAAGTAGGCGTTGGAAAATTGACTTTGACATTTTTTTCGTGATTTCTCAACAGGTGCTAAAACGAGATAGGTATAAAAAAGATGAAGGTTTCTAAGACTACTATATGTCAAAAATAAGTGAATTGGTGGGAGATGCGCTGTTGCGCAAATATCCCAGACGACCAGGAAGTCACCTGTGATGTGAATATAACATGATCAAATGGGCTTAAATTGTTGAGCGTAAACAGATGCCTAACATATGACCTTATTAAACTTCACTAACGTGACTGAAATATGATCTTAAAAAAATATAACGTTTGTTTTACATTTCGGTGATAAAAATTCACCTTTCAGATACAACCAAGCCAATGACGTTTAATAAACATGCATAAATATATTGTGCAACCAATGTCGAAAATTGCACTTGTCACACGAGTGTGACGGTTTGGACACGATCGAGCCGTAGACGCATTGCAGAGAACAAAAAAGCCAAATTTCAGGAAAATCAGCAGACCGATTTTTGAGATATTATTACCAAAAAAAAAACATTTTTTTTTTAAATTTGACACTCTGTATCTTGAAAAGCAGACTCTCTAGGACACAATAATTTTATAAAAACTTTTCTGTTAGAATTTAGATCAGAAATGCGTCTTGAGGGGTATGTCGTAAATAAGACATACCATAAAGTAACATCCTACATAATTTGTGTCTATTTGTATTTTTCAAAATTTTTAAACTGTATTGAAAATGTTTATTTGTTTTATTTCTTTCCCATATCATTTTTAAGTATTTTTATAAAAAAAAAACTTGAATGGCGTCCCGCTCAGACCAGAGACGTGCGGGTCACCGGACATTTATTTAACACGAAAAGCGGGAAATCCCGCCAAGAGCGGGACAAATGGCAACATAGTGTCGAACATTGCACTTTTCATACGAATGTGACTGTTTGGACACGACTGAGATTTTGCTTCATAAATTATCATTCTTATTATAAAATATCAGCAAGCCGTGTCCAAAACAATAAGAAGCGTGTGCAAAGTCCACTTTGCACGTCACGCACATCCCTAATGTAGACGCTAGTTTTGTAAACATTTTTTAGGTGAAAATGGAACTTTGATCTGTGGATCTTACTATGAGCCCTGTGTAGAAGAAGCTGAAAAAATTGTCCAAAAAGGATATTTAAATAAAATCAAAGGTATAAAACACAACAAAACGCGATCACATGACCATATCTACGAAAAAAGTAAAGGCTTGGATAATGTGAAAAATGATACTTATAACTCGGACTTATTTGGCTACTCCTTTATGGATAATATTGATTCCAGTAATATAGAAGACTATGAGGTGAGCCTCTCTATAATGCACTCACGTACTTATTATTTATTTTTTGCTTCCTACAGATTCCTCAATGCGATTGCTTACCACTCTGCACAGATTTAACTTACGGAGTCGAAACTTCATCGTCGTTTTTTGACCCCCAAGATCTAAGCAAAGCGGTGTTGTATAAGAACGAGTCCAAGATAATTCCAAAGTATGTCTCAGTTTTGGTCATCTATTTCCAGAATAACCAATTTGTCACCTCCAAGAGGCATGAGCTGTATGGCCCCAGTGACTTCCTCGCAAATTTCGGTGGATTGCTTGGTCTGTTTACTGGGTTTTCCATTTTGTCTTTTATGGAAATCATATATTTTTTAACTGTTAGAATTATTTGTAATATTAAGCTATATGGAAGTTGGTCGGGAAGAGAAAATAAGGAAAAGGATGTTGAAAAAAATTTGTAAATAGCACAGTAGGCACAACATTTCTTTTTTATTACTTATATATGTTATGATCTATTATTAAAATAGAGTGTAAAACACGGGTTGACTGTCCATATCCCACTGGTGCTGGAAGCTCCCTCCTCGTTCATCACATATAACATATCTACCCTATCTACCCTTGTTGTGAAATGTACTAATGACTTACTTAGTACAACAGACTCACAGTGCTTTCGGGTGGCGGCCTAAAGTTGTGAATAATCCCGTCTTTTGTTTACTTATCAAAATGTATAAAGACCAGTGTTGCCTATCGTAGCGACTTTTTCAACATTAGGATGCATAGCGACTTCTTAAAGAATAATGTCCGAGACGAGCTACATTCTGAATGTTCTAATATCCTACGATAAATATATCAAAATAGAGAGATTATCCATTTAGAAAAAACAGAAAATAAAGTAAACTGGAACTCTCTGGCTCCATCTGACGACGCACTATTTAATTAAATGTCTTCTTCTGTGTTCCGAAGGACGCCGCCGATAATGAACACTGAAGTTTCCTCTGTTGTGCATCGTTTTCTAGTTTCCACGAACATTTGAATATTTAATTATAGAGGGCTCCCAGATAAAATCATAGGTCATCAACTATCCCAAAACCTAACCTAACTAGTGTTGTGCAAACTCAAGGACGGTAAACAGTACAGGATGGTCCACTGCCATTTAAACAACATGAGCCCAACATCCTGACGTCAGCTTAGTGCGGACTTGGGAGCGACAAGGACGTCATTATTTCCCGAGCCCCGTGCGCTGTGAGACTATTCCCGTCATTTGTTTTCTTAATAAGAATGTAAGGACGGAAATAGTATCAGGGCGCTCTAGAGCGGTTACCCGAAAACGCTGTGAATATTTGATTTGACATCTCGATGATTATTTGCGGACGCGGGTTATTCGTTTTTTTATGATCGTATGCTAATTTTTTAATATTTCCCTTGTTGTTGTGATTGTGCCGATTGGGTTGTGATTTAGTAAACATACGAGTACACAATATCTGGTCAGATTTGTGCTGTTCCTAAATGTAAAAGCAACAAACTAAAGTAGAAGAAAGAAGGCAGACAAAGATCCATTAATTTTTTCACAAAAAGAAAAGATGCTCTTTAACTTAAAATAAGAAACAAGTGGATTCACCTTTACCAGCGAACTGATACATTCAATCCAGGTACCTCGGCAATATGCCATGCCCTTTGCATTTTACTGCAAATGATTATGAAAGAGACTTTCGTAATTACCTTTTGGATAAGTAAGTATTACATTCAGTATTAAGTACTTAGGCGGCTGGCTCTTGCTCTAAAGCAACCAGCAATTAGCAACGGACTACGAGCAATATTTATTGCACGCCGCTTTTACATTGAATTATGAGGACTGGAGAGATGCAAGATACCAAAATTTAAATAAATTGTTAATTAAATAGATTCTGTTATCAAGTGTTTTCTGGGCTGGGTTCATGAGGTTTGCAGGCTGGTATAAACAAAGAAGTCAGCAGTAGCAGACCACTCTTCCTGAAAGTCGCGATATCCTTTTCAACGAAGTGGATTATCCGACACTAACTAATGAAGCCACTGAGATCCTCAAGCACGAGAACAATATTATTCAAAATATTCAGAAAATCTTTTCTAGTGGCATTATGTATTTGTAGCAGTATTATCAATCCTAATCTATACTAACTTATCTAGACATCAAGACAATGTGACGGTACATTAATATGCTAAGTATAAGTGTAAGTATTCCAAACTCGTAGTTGATTTTGGAGTATTGAATATTGTTGCTTGCAACCTGGTCTGCATCAAAATAATAAACCTACCTTTGAAATCATAACTATTTGTATTATTACTAGTTTATAGACCATTTCATACTTATCAACACTTCTAAAATAATATTTAAACCAATACAGGATAAACAGAAACACAGCATATGTCAAAAAACTACGCGTCCGCCGAATAAACTCTTAATGATATATCTCACCAGAGCACTAATGTGACGTCACGTCGCGGGTACAGAAAAAGAGGGAATTGGGCCGTCCTGTCGGTCTAGCGTCCTTGGTGCAAACTGAGCTCTCTGTTTGCATATGAGTTGATGTGTGACCATTTGGCAACTCTGTAAGCCACTTTTCGACGCTTTTAAGCTTTACACTTATGGAAGTTTTTTCTGTTTTCAGTTTTCTGTTTACCAGCCCCATGAGGCCCTAAATGCACTTATGGTTGCAATATTTTTAATTTTCGTTGAAGAGCATTCCTTTTGTTAGTTTTTGGACAGGCACTTTCACAATTTCTTGAGAATTCCGGCCATAAAACATGAAACCCTACAATTGTCCTTCTTCTTTTACCGGCAAAGGCGCCCTTTTAATGGTTTATGGCCCTTGAAAGAATTTCAGACCTGTGCGTGACCCGAACGATACTTTAGTAATTAAAGCGATTTTGCGAATATCGTCAATTGAAATTAAAATCTTATTCTCTCATCAGATAGAGCTTTTAATTTCCCATCCTTTGAATGTAAATTCGACCAATTAATTTATGTCTTAATTGACTGGGCCAGGAAATTAACGGTCAATTTAAATAAAATGCTTTAAATTAATTGTCAATTAAACTATGTCTTGTCAGGTGTCATTTTAAAGAGCATCGTTTATACTGTCTAAATTTTAGTCCGCCGTGCTAATTAATTGTATTTTTAATTAATGCCAAAACAATTAAACCGCTTATTGCCCGTCTACGAAAAGTTTTGTGGAGTGTTTTTTCGGTTGTGCCATATAGTGTCAACTCACCTCTGCCCTTCTCCTGAATAGGCCATTTTCTTACAGATAGCGGATACTTTGCAGACGCAGGACACTACCGGCAAAAGTTGTAACCTCTAGTTTATTATAGTAGTTTTTTGTTCACCATAATATCGAGGATCCCAGCTACCTGGCAGAATTTTTTTCTCTTCTACACTGCATCGTTAGTATAGCTTTTTTTTGTTTTGTTGTTTTTTTCCATTTTAGTAAGAAATCGTGTACCCATCAAGCACGTTTCTGGGGACTACTGAACTTATCGCGAAAATTTCACGTCCGCCGCTATTTTATTTCAGATTCCTTAGAAAACCGAAAATTGCCTTTTTTAATTAATTACTATTCGATTGATCTTTTTTTTAGGCGTTTTGCAGGTTTCGTCTTAAACAATAAAACCTTGCTGGCATCCCCAAATTATTAAATTTTATCTCATTTAAATTAGCATTTATTAATTATATCCGTTTGGCAATACCATGGAAGTGTTTTTTCGCTACAAAGATGAAACGCTATGGATTAATTATCGGCCTTCTGCCCCCATAATTAGCGACCTAAAGGACAACAAAATAGATGGATCCTTTCCGAGAGTTGGGTCCCCCTTGCAGCGTGGTAAAAGAGATTTGACACACGGAGATACGTTGGACTTAGAACATCCACGTAGTCGAATCTCCGCAGACACGACGGCGACGGCAACTCAGCAGCAGCTTCAACCACAGCCGCCCCCACGCAATGACCGACGATTATAGCGGCGCGGGGAACACTGCGCGACACTAGTTTATAACATTTTTAGATTTTACGCCTAAAATAAAAACATAAAAATCCAAAATTTCAAAATTCAAAACCAGAAATTTTAAACGTAAATATTAATCCTCAAAATTTTTAAAAATCGAGCAATTAATTTACACTGTTTCTGGTAGATGTCAGCACCATGAATATAATAGCGACAATATAGCGACTTTTTAAGAGCATCTATAGCGACAATTCTAGCAATGCCGCCGGCAACACTGATAAAGACGAGAAACAGAGATACCTAGTCTCGGTGCGATCTAGAGCGTCCACTCGAAAACGCCTTAAGCTTTAGCTAACTCAAACTGCGTTCGTTTTTTACCTCACAGAGCGGAGCGTGCAGAGCTTGAACAGTGACCACGTGATCATCGAGCGCTCGGAGGATATTTCCATTAAACGAACGGTTTCGAGCAACCTGGGATTTGTCACTGTCACTGTCAATTTAATATTAAGTTGCTTCTTGCGCGAAATTTGATTCAAAAAATTTTAATTGAAATTGTTGAAAATAAATACGCTATAATGGAGCATTTATTTGCAGTTAAAGAACTGATAATCGACATTTTGAAGTTCGGAAAAGAGCTTTTCTTCGACAGTAGTGACGAAGAAGCAGAAGAAGTTGAAAAATTTTGAACTTTGCAGAATATACGGTCGCATGTTTTAGTGACCAACAATTTAAATTTCATTTTAGAATGTCTGCAAGTGCTGCTGAGAATCTTTTAATAAAGTTGCACAGCGTTGCGGATAATTCTGTAACCAAAGGTCATCCCAAATTGACTCTCGAAAAGCAACTTTTAATCACTTTGTGGTACCTTTCAAATATAGAATCTTTTAGGTAGGTAAAATGTTTAAAATTTAGTCAAGGATACCGAATTGTGTCAGCTCTTGTATGCCTTGCTTATACCTCTAAATCTACATTGAACTTTCATTTACATTAAATTATAGGTAAGGGTTTTTCAAAATTCAAAAAAATTGATAGGATTTTTCAACTTTATTGATGGTTTTTAATGTTCTGGTTTATTCTTCCAATTTACCGATTTGTATAAAGGAGTACTCCCATCATCACATTGAACTCTGGTAAATTAAGTTTAGTTTAAATGCAAGTTGAATTTAATGTAGAGATGTTTAAACCAGTCATTTATGATAATAATGTAGATATGTTTGAACCCATGAGGCATATTATACCTCCTGGCGCTTGGCGGTGACAAAAGTGTAATTGTTAGGTACCCCAAATTGATATGCTTTACTTAATGGGTTTCGTGCACATGACGTCATTTTGCCAGAATTTTAGTAAAAATAACCTCACTTTAATAATTAATTATATCATGTTTGCAATAAAATTGGTATTTTTGCATTAATTTTAAATCCTACTAAGGCCTTTTTGGGGGATACAAACTTTAAATTTAGTTATGTTGATGCAGAAGCACACAAATACAATATATTTTTTTTTGTTTTCAACCAATGTAGTAACCTGCCGCACGAAACCCATGACCATGATACTAAAGAACAGTTGATTCAATATACAGTATACAGTGTCGCTGTTATGCATGGAAACGGTGTATTTATTCTCTAAAGTAAGCTAGCTAGAAAAATATGTTAAATATAAAAGTTGTAGGGTTCTGTCCAATCTATTTTTCTACAAATAAATTCTGTAAATAGCTTTAGCCAACATAAAGTGGCATTAAAACAAAGTTGCTTTTTTTATTAGAAAACCTATATATTTTTAGGGTTTTGAATCCCGCCTTCGATTTTAAGTAAATTTCGTCATATGAATAATCAGCCTCCAATGAAACACTCTCAAGCAAATGGCGACTGAAAACTGGAACTCTCAACATTTAAAGCTCCATAAAAGTTAGATTGTTGAACTTATGAATTGCATCTTTCTATTATAGTTTTTCATAAGCTATTTAATAATAATAATAATTTTGATTAATTGAATTAAGATAACTTTTATTTTAGTTAAAAAAACATTTGCCATACCTACTCAGAAATGTTGATTTTTATGAAAAACTAATTTAGCAACATTAAACAGCTTATTTTAAATCTGTTAATTCTAGTTTTTATTCATATTACATATGCAACATTTACTTAGAATGGAAAGCGGAATCCAAATAAAGCTTAACAAATACGGGGTGTTCAATTTAAAAATACCTATTAACTTCGTCTTACTGTTACTTTTTGGCTCAACCCTCAACCTGTATGCAGAACTTGTTCGTAGATAAATAGATTACACGGAACCTACAACTTTTCTATTTAACACATTTTTTCTAGCTAAACTTAGTTTAGGAAATAATCAACCGTTAACATACATAACGCGGTGACCCTGTATAGGTATGCCTAGGTGACCTACGACCCATAAAATTCTACTTACCTTTTAGACAAGTGGCTTTAAAATTTGGCATCACAAAATCTACATGCTGGTATGTTTTGTACCGGATCTGCAAGAAGTTGTTGTTTGTAAACCAAAAGTTTGGAATTATTCAATGGCCTTCAGTTCAAAGAGGAAGGGAAATTATTCGAAATTTTCAAGAGATAAGCTCATTTCCAGGTCATTTCTTTTTTATATCAAATATAATCCAATAATAATAAGACTAGTGTTATATAGGTGAGGCGCGCATAGACAATAAAAAAATCGACTGTGTGGAAGACTCTACACATTTATTAAACAAATCAGGTTTATAATTCGGCTGCTTTTTCATAAAAATGTTTTTTCATGTAATAGTTATTTACCTAATAAGTGTGGAAAGCAGTTCTTTACCGCACGCGATTGCAGTTGAAGGAACGTCGCGGAGAGTTAGGTTAGCAATCAAAGTGCGGTATATAGACACGTTCGCACTTACAAGATTTTTTTTTATGCCCATGTGTTTATTCACTTTGTGCTCTTTTGTAAGATGAACTAAATATTGACGAGAGATAAAAATCTTTTTCTACGACTGACTCGAAAATTAACAAATGCGCACTTCTAACTACCGTTGAAAGCCGCATATTATAAACAGCGGGCGCATAGTGCACATTGCGCATGCTCCCAAACTGATGGCAAACATGTGCAAAATCCACTTTGCACACGCTTCTGATTGTTTTGCACACGCCTTGCAATTATTTTATAATACGAATGATCATTTATGAAGCAAAATCAGAGTCGTAGAAAAAGTATAGGCAACACGTAGGAAAATCATTCTTCACACTCTTGTGACGTATCACTCGTGTACGGCTCGTGTGTCCAAACCGTCACACTCGTGTGAAAAGTGCAATTTTCGACACTATTTGCACAATATACTACTTTACGCACTAGTGCGGTAAAGAGCTACTTTCAGATCGCGAATGCGTGCGTTAGAGTCTTTAAGGCAAGAGAATAGGAAAAATACTTTTTTCAACTCGCGTGCGCGAAACTATTGTTCCTCTCACTTGCGGAAAGCATCTTTTGCGCACTCGACTTCATGGCCGAACTGCAGTCACGTGCAGAAAAATATCACTTTCCGCACTTGTTAGGAAAATAACTATTATTGTTGCTACTATTGTCATTAAAAACGTATGTATAATTTTTTACAATAATAGCTGGTAAGATTTTTTACATATCGTGTTGAATGAACAAAAAAAACTATCAAAGCCGGCTGTGGATTGATTGCTAACGGAACTCCACTTGGCGCCGCAAAAAAACCACTTTTCACACTTGTTAGGAAAATAACTAATTTACATTTAAACTTGTTGATGTAATTGGCCTGTACTTATGTATATTCTAACTATACTTAATGTCATACACAAACCTATACATGACTTACTACATAAATAGACCTGTGAATTGATAGTGTGAAAATTTTATTTCAGGCGTTATAGGAGCTATTGATGGTTGCCATATCGAAATCACTATGCCGCAGGATCATCGAAACTCTTACATTAATAGAAAAGGATATGCATCAGTCATTTTACAGGCAGTCTGCGACCATCGAAAATTATTTACAGATGTATTTGTTGGTATTCCTGGATCTGTCCACGACGCACGAGTTTTCCAAATGTCTGATCTTAATGAAAGAATTCTAGCTGAGCAAGTTTTATTTCCAGATAATAGTTACATGATCGGAGATTTGGCTTGTTTTGTCTGAAACATTAATTGTAGGATTTAAAGCTAATAGGGAACTGAATAATTTACAGAAAAATTTTAATACTAAATTAAGTAAAGCTAGAATAACGATTGAACATGCATTTGCTTGGTTAAAGGGTAAATTCAGACGACTAAAACTTTTAGAGACTGTAAGAGTAGATCTTATACCTTTGGTGATTTTTTCGGCTTGCGTTTTACATAATGTGTGCATTTTAGAAGGCGATGCATTTGACGAAGTCATTGATATTGTACATGCTATTGATGGCAATCAATATGTAGAACAAGAAGTGAACGGACAAAACATAAATGCCAGAGCAAAAAGATTAGATATTATGTATAATTTACCACAAGACGATTGAACAATTTCAATCAATCAAATCAAATGATACAAAGTGTTTCTTTTAATAGCAGTAGATGCGACTTACGGCGTCATAAAATTGAATATGTCCATCCATTGCTGCTTTTTCATTAATAGAAATGCGCTAGGGTTTTTTATGATAATTAGATGTTCTGTTTGCCATACTGGTAGTTATAAACGTGGGTACAGGGTGTCCTGTTATCAAAGGCTACGTCTTTGAACTTGTTTCACCAATGTGCTATTGTGGCAAATTTTAGAAAACCCCGTTCTATTTTTTTGCAATTTCAACCTATTTTTTTGCTTTGTAAATTGAGCTTGGAAAAAAGCAGCATACAGGGTGTTTTTTTTAAGATGGGCCATAGGAATTTCCATGCAATGAAGTTCGATGTTTGATTTTTTTAAATGATCCATAGCGAATACTACAGCAAAATAACCTGGAAGGTAGACCATTATTGAGAATGGTGGGTGGTGTTTCTAAATTGACGCTGCTCTCTGACATGAATATTGCAGAATGAAGAGCCTTGGTATTCTTTTATTATCTCTTTTCAGGCCTGCTACTGGACCCAGAGGAGTCATAATCGAAAACATAAATTTCATTTCTTCTAACGTGCACAATTTTGCTGAAGTTCAATAACAACTCATCATGTCAAACAATAAATGTCAATAGAAAAATACCAGCATACTTAATAATGGTCTACCTTTCAGGTTATTTTACTATAAAATTTGCTATGGCTCATTTAAAAAAAAACATCGAACTTTCATTGCATGGAAATTCCTATGGCCCATTTTAAAAAAAAAACACCCTGTATATAATTCAATGCCGGTAGGGGTATTAGCCCCCGGAGTAGTTGTTTCTGTTTGTTTGCTTCTTAATAGCTGTAATATTTTTGGAAATAGATAAGTTTTTAATTTCCAAATTGTAAATACTGCTATTTTGGATATTTTAATAAGATTTTCTGCAAAAAAGCTGAAAAATTTCAATTACCAAAAAATAACATATGCAGAAATTTAAGACAAAAATAGGTTGCTTTCGAACCAACATCAACACTACACTATTTTAATGTAATTCAAAGTAAAAAATTAAAATTAGTAACAAGTGACAAACCCTTAAATATACATACAAATTTGATATTTAGACCAGAAAAAAACAACGCCACTAGTAGCACCATCATAATTTTTTTTCACAGATAGTTTATTCTTTAGACGCCTTGTCAAACATGCCCCATATAACCACCAAAGTTCCCAAAGTTCCGAATAGAAAAGTAATGAGACGTCTTTCTGAGATTACCCTAAAAGACCCCGCATTTCGATAGGCATGACCTCAGAAAGACGACTAGTTATTCTCCTTGTTTAAAGCTTTCTAATCTGGTAACTAATTTGGTTCCATTTACAGAGAAATTCTTTACTGCAAAACCAACAAAATCGGGATGGTGCTAAAGTCCCCTTCCACACACCAGACAACTCATAATCAATTGTCAACTTTTTTTTCTACCGCTAGGACAAACCTTTCGAATAAATCTAAATACCTGTCCGTCCTCGCCATCTTGTCATTATGTCTTTTTTCTTGCGTTGCAAGATTTTTTCTTTTCTTAGTGAAAGCAGGAGTGTATTCAAAGCCACTATTTTTAAGTCCAGCACTTGTACTTGGTTGAGCCTCTTGATCGTGATCATATTCACTGTTTGTTGCCTCAGCATCTCGCAAAACGAGTCCTTTGTAATTACTACACGTGGCTGGTGGATTAATCTCAGGTTTTTTGAACAAGTAATTATGCATTGCCTCGTAAAAGATCCATTTTTTAATGTTATTTCCAGAGGTATTATTATGTTTTTTCACTTCATGGTATGTTCGCTTCAAGCCTTTCCATTTTGAATCCACCTGAGTCATAGAGAAATTGCAGTTAAAAGTTTCATTAAGAATTCCAGCAATTTTTTTCCAAACTACACTTTTAAGAGTAGTTTGGAATTCAAGATCATTCTTCTCAACTAATCTGATCAAGCTCATTGTTTGGTCATTTGTCCATTTAATAGTGGAACCAGCTGAATCTACAATATATGGATACGATTAAAATTGATATGTAGTCATTCAGTAAAGTCAACATGATTATTAAAATGTTCAATAATACCATTGCACTCCGCCAATTTGCCATCAGCGTGCTCAGGGTCTGGAACCTTGGAGCAATTGGAAAAATATATAGTCTTCTCCCTGCCAAATTAAAAGTATATAGAGATAAATATGGGGTGTTCATTAGAAAAATTCATCTAGGTAGCTATGAATTTTTGATAGAAAAGGATGACATAATTAAAGTAAATGGACTTTTCTTACTACATGCTTTTCTTTTAACATTTCAGTCAACTAGGATTCAAGAATGAAGTTTTTAAATGAACACCACTTATAGAGTTAAATAAATGATCAGTGGTGCACCACAAAACAGTTTGGGTAGATAAAAACGAGACTGACTCTTTAAAAGTATCACACTGTAAACTTTCATTACAATCAGTAAATTATGCTTGTGGAGATCCTAAAGAGTAGTGTAGGTATGTACAAAATTTAATCTTCCTATGTCAAGAACTGAAGCAGCTATGAAATCAAACCAAAAAAAAAATAAAACTATCACCCTGCATCTTGGTAACAAAGCATTTTTTCAGTAAGGGTGATATGCGAAGAGTCTGGATGATCTGGATTAGGGGGTTGATCCTGATTAGATTGACAGTTCATGGTAAACTGTTAAATTAATTGGGGTTAGATTTTTAATCCAGATTTGTGAAGATGATGCATATGACCATTAGAAACAGAGAGTCTCCCCTCAATAATAAATAGTTATGGATGTTATTGTAATTTATTAAGTGTCATAATAATCAACTAAGTTAAGATACCATGTGCATATGATTTATATTATTAGTACATACTCTTAAAAAAAACGTGATAAATTTGCAAAGTATAAACAAGTGTAAGTAAATAGATATATGTTGTAACATTGTCTAGATATAAAATATATTGATAATCTTACCTTCCTGAATAATTTAGACAGTTTTTTCTGACTATTGTGTGTAGAGAGCCCTCTAGGCTGACAAAGCCGTTATCAATCAACTGAATAATATATCTCACAGCATATTCATCGTCCTCTAAAAAGAAAAAATGGTTAGATCTGGAGGAGATTAGATCTACAATCTGGGCCCTAAGTTTGGCTCACTCAGAATTATAAGGTCTCCTAAATATGTACATCCCAGGTGTTGGTATTTTAGCTCTACATTCAAAGACACAAAAAAATGAGTTAGTTTAACTTAATAAAACTAACATGCATTTTTACATTTAAACTATGGAAGATTTAAAAAGAAATCAAAAATAGAAATGTAAAACTTTATTAATGCAACACTTTAATTTTTCAGCAGCCATTTCCTCAAGAATGGTTTATTAAAGAGTTATAATCCATATGACAAATAAGCAGAATCCAAAAACATTAAAAAATGCAGGGTGTTCTATTGAAAAGAATTAACTTTAAGTAAAAAAGTACATTTTTGCTCCACCCTGTACACATAACTAAATTGACATTGAAAGCACCTTTCCAAACCATGAACTTTTTATGGGAAACTTTTTTCTCTGAAATGTACAGGGGCCGAGATATTTATCATCTAAATAGAATTGGGACACCCTGTATATATAGACTAGACCACACTACTCACGTTGGTCATTTATGGTTAAACCATTAAATGTACAAGATTTTTCACACACTTAGGTCGTTTCTATAAGCTATCTTTTTTTTAGATCTTCCAAATAATTTTAGGTTTATTCGTTTATTCTTGAATTTATGGCTTTCTATAGGTAAGACACTCCATTTTTATGACAGTTTCTGTTTGTGGAGGATAGAGTCCAAAGGTACAACAAATGACATTGATTAATATAAGATTAAGAGATCAGTAATGTTAAGGCTAGTGCATTATTAATAACAACTCCAAAGGCAATAAATAACATGTGAGAAGGCAAATGTTAATGTAATTAGCTGAGGTTTCAGGTTTTGTTTTTATTAATATGAATCTTAAAACAAGACAATCTTCACTATTTATTTTCCAGGTTTTTCCTCACTGTGATAGGTCATGAAGTATAGCAGGTTTAGGACAGGATAGGGTAAAGCGAGGGGTAAAATGAAACACCTTTAATTTATTCTTTCAAAATCACCAAAATTTTGACCATATATTATGACTTTTTTCTCAAGGCTGTAAAAAACACTTTTGGAAGGAGTCAGCAAACCTATCATGAAGGTTCATTTTTACAAGTGTTTTTTGTTGTTGTTTTACACCCTTAAGAAAAACCAAATACAGGGGCAAATTTTATTTGAAAAAATAAATATCTCAATAAAGATGATTTGATTTCATTTTTCACTCAACCCTTTCCAAAACCCATTGAACTAAATGACCACTTTACAATTATCACAATATTCAGTAGTTCAAGTTCAATTATTTACAATTTAACTTTAGCAAAGCAAATACCTAAATAGTTTGTTTTCGGATGAAGGATTCAGTCAGATCAAGTGCCTGCTCTACTATTCCCTCCTTGTTTCTTTGATAAAAATTTAAGGATAGGAGTGTAAATGTGAAAGTAACATGAAGACTGTGTTCTTAATAAAAAGGCATGGGGACCCTTAACATGTTCAGCACCACATGTCCACCAGTGAGCAATTTTTTTCTGGAACAGGACACCGCAAGCACAAGTGGTCACAATCAATACGGCTTTTTAAGATGGCATGGACACTGGTGGTCACTAGGTCATGTAGATTTCAGGACAATGTGCTCACCACTGGGAATGTTTCACATGCTTTTAGCATAGGAGAAATTAATGTTTAGTTCCAGAATGTGTACTTAATTTGCATGGGCTTATCAATTTGGGTTGGATAGGTAAGTGAAACAAAAATAAACACTAATGTTTTAGTTAAAAAAGTTTTAAAGTATACATTTTTCTTAATGAAACATTTGCTTAACTATTTACTAAACCTTTTTTTTCAACTTAAAAAAATATGTGATAAAAAAAAATTGGACTAAATGGATCTTTTTACTTAACAAATTTTAGTGGGTTATTAGTACTTTTGAAAACATACTAAACACATTGGTATGTCACACTGTCTGAAACCTGTATTTACTTGTCTGCATTCTTGCAAGCAAAAGGCAGAATCTCAAGCAGAATCATGCTGCATGGATATGGACATCGACTGCATGACCACCAGTCAGTTATGTGCAAATTCGACAATAAATTATCACACAAATTATGTATCAGGCCATTAACTCAAAAAAAAATCTTGGTCCCAACCAGTAAAAATAGGAATGATCACCCCTGAGCACAGGGCCCTCTAAGCTAGAAAAAAAATACTCACTGGTGGACATGTAGCACTCAAAGTGTTCAGATTTTAAAGTATCTTGAGCAAGAACTTTTAAGCACATCAAATACAAACTTATATAATATATAAAAATGAAATCATCATTGCATAGTAATTTCTGGAGGCAACTTTTTTCTCTGGGAACTAATAACCATGTTCTTTATAGGGATAGATTAAATTTAGGTACTTACCAATAATTCTGCTAGATTGTTATCTTCAGGGGGAAAAGTCAAGGTCAGAAGTTGATTATTATCCGAACGCAAGTGAGGATTATTGGACGAACGCAAGTGAGTACTATAAAGCCGTGACGTTTTTTCATTTTTGGTTGTAGATATTTGGTATTTTTTCCATTTCGACGCCTATAACTTTGAAGCTGCTCATTTGACGCGATTTTCGTTCGAGGGGCCTAGATACAGAAATGAACGGGCATTCCAAATGTGTGGTCCGTTTTTTGGTAGGTGCGGGGGGGGCTGACCAGTGGCGTACCAAAGTCAAAAATGCGTTTTTTTAGATACCCAAATTTACGGCGTCTTTGTCGAAACTCCGGGACTATATGGGGTATAGGGCTCCCCACGGGTAAAATTCCTCATATATGTAGATGATAAATTTTGAAGTCTAATTCCGATAAGTTAAATAGAAAAATTTACAAAAAATCGCAAAGTTGGGACGGTTTTTTCAATTTTTCTTTGTAATGGTCAACTTCTGGGCCTCCTGGACCCCTTTAGATAGAAGACTGGCCCAACAAGGATGGTACCAGGGGAAAGGGCATATCCTTGGCTACTTTTAATCCTATCCCGCCAAAGCTGCCATTTTAATACAGAGTGGTCAAAAAAATGTCCAAAGACAATTAAGGAAAACTATCCAAAATAGTAAGGTAGTTTTTTGAGATTTTTACGAAAACTATGAAGCTGCCCAGCTTCGGTTGTATATGCGCAACTAGAAGACGTGGAGAGAAAAAAAAATCAGTTGTTAGTTTTGGCCTAGCTCTTATACCGGGTGAGCTACAAAAGTTTTTTTGTGCCGCATTTTTTACTAACTTTGGTGTACTTTTTTCACGTTTCACCCTGTAGATTCCACATTTTTGCATGAAAAAATCTGAAATAATTCAGGGGTGTAGCGCACATATGGGCCCTCCATCTGGCCAAAAATCAAAGTCCTAGCTTTCAATTTCAAATTTTGACGATTTTTTAAACTTTACATTTGAAATTGCCACTTTGAGGCCGATTTGTGCCGAGACCGTGCATCCTATCGACTGGATTGCTATCCCAGGGGATACCTTGGAATGTTTTCTTTTCGGCACCAAGGAGCCACTTTTTCGCTGGGACGTCGCGAAATGGTCTTAATTCAATTTCGAAACGAAAGATGCAGATTTTTGAAATTTCGGCAAAATTTCCGTTAGTTCCGGCAATTGACGCAACCGTCTTCGGGTAAACCGTGCGCTGCGATCGCATTTTTCGACGACGGAAATTTCTCGTTTGACAGATCGAACTTTAAACACCTAGACCAAGAAAAATAGGCGGAAAATCGAGGAAAACTGTATGGCAGGTGAAAATTTGAACATTTTTAGGAAGATTACATGTAAAGCCCCCAGTCCTCGAGGTCGTTTTCACAAAGACTGGTCGATTTGAAAATTTCGTGTCGGGATTCATGATTTCCGACCACGTGGCGCCCTGTGACGTCGACGCTCGGCTGGCTACGTGTTCCAGCACTTCCCATAAGAAATACATTGCGCAATGCTTTTTAAATGGGAGGAATATAGAAAGGGTTATATTTTGGGTACCATCGATGGTACATGGTTCAAATTTGGATGGTAGATACCTACGGGGGTATTATAAATTGTAATATAGTTGCCGTAGCTATCATAGCTACAGTAGCTGAGTACCGTTGATATTTAGAGAACTGTTAATGATACATGGTTCAACTTTGGATGCTGGTTGCCCATGGAGGTACCATGAATGGTAATATAGCTCACATAGCTATATGTAGCTGACTGTAGCTGGGTTATAGCTGCTTTATGAACCGATGGTGATATCGACTTGAAAATCGAATAGTAGGTTTCTCTTATGTAAAATTCGCTAAAAATGACATTTTTAAAAATCCAAGATGGCCGCCTGAAAACGCTTGGTTTTAAGCCGATATCTCTGAAACGGTTTGAGCTAGGAAGCTGAAATTTGGTATGTGGCTACCTTATGGGACGGGCTAGAGGTCTCTAATGTCCAGAACCTTGCCGCGGGTACTGAAGGTTCCATTTTGGAAACTTTTTTATTAAAATGACAGTTTTTTGCTACAACTTACTGACTGTTGCTAAAGGGCGCCGAAACCAAATATATCCGACGTTTCGACTTTACGCTTACCATAAGCCATCATCAGGGTATTCTCTTTTATTACAAATATTGCTTTATAAATGTGCCACGCCCAAACAACCAGTTTTTTGTATATGACTGACAAAATAGCTTTAACGATGCCCATTCGAGTGGTACTAACTGTTCGATATTACCATTTCTAGGTTCCGAGATTTAACTGATTAGATTTCTCATTGATAGGGGTAGAGTGATTTCTGCCATTTTATAGCAAAGCCATTTGCGGTAATAGAACAGCGGTGACTCAATTAAGTGTGAGTCGGCTCAAATACTGCTCAAAACGTTAATTACCATTTTGCCAAGTTTAATAACAGTCTCATGGGAAGTGAAAAACTATTAAAATTTTGTAAAAATTACCTAATATTTTTATTTGATCGAACATTACATCAACTAAATTAAAAACCTTGAACGACAAATTAAGCAGGTATTTTGTGGTCGAGAATGCTCTATTCATGGGTGTCAATAGCATCGTTACACCATGTTTAGTTTTCGAATTATTTAGATATAAGTATTAAAATGTCGATAAAAAGTGGAGAAATTACGCTTTTAGCGCCATTTTGAAAAGGAAGGAAATTACTGAAAATTCCAGAATTGCAATTTTTTTACATATTTTTGTCCCCTCTTTCATTTGAGACTATTTTTGACAAAATCTATGACAATCGATTTCGGTCGAAAATTTTCACGACCTACCCCCTTTGAAAATTTTGAAATTTTTACATTTTTCTGTTTATCTTGGAAACGGTACGGATTTTCGATATGCCGGTTAATATGACGTATGAAGAGGTCATCAAGGGCTATCAGATGCATGTATCAGAAAGAAGCTAGCTTTCACAGTTTTTGAGAAAATTTAAAAAAAGTGCAAAATTTGTACCTTATTTTTGGGCCACCCGTGCTCGGTTACTGTTCTAGTCAGAGCTTCGAAAATGGGCTCTACGTGTAGCTCTATTCTTCTACTTCCTTAGCTGTTCTTATACATTTTTTGATAAATCTTTATCGAAACGAGATATTAGCAGTTAAAGGCAGCAATGCACGATTTTTATCTCAAAATTTAGTTTTTTGGGCCGGTTTGGGAGCCCCATATGTTTAACATAGAATTTTCTATATGTGTCATTTAAATCTATAGTAGTCGATTTTATTTGTTACTTCGAGTCGGTTTTTAATGAATAGGACGTTGATTTCAGTTTTAGATAGTATAGGGTGTCTCAAAAAATGATGTATGAAGCTAATATATGCTAATAATGCAGATAAGGTCCATAAGCAGTGTGTATTTTACATAGAAAGGATCGATTATTAAGTACGTAGACCAGCCAGAATAAAATGTTAGATATAGGCGATGAAAGCGTTATTAAAACTTAGTAATGAAAGCAATTTTAATTAGTCAAAGAGTCTGGTGTTTTCAGATATTAGTAATATTTACTGCAGAACATTTCCTTCGCCATTTTATCCACAAATTGTTAAAAAACACTAAAATTATTCTACTTTTTGGGCTCCTCTTATAGCTTTTGGGATAAATCCTCGTTAAAACGCGATGTAAGCTATTGAAGGCTGAAATTCACGATTTTTATCTAAAACTTTAGAGTTTTGAGCCAGTTGGGGAGAGTCTCATAATATAGAAATATCGACTTTACCCATATAAATCAATAGTAATCGATTTTATTCGTAGGTTCTAGTAGTCGTATGATAAATAGGGCATTAATTTACGTTTTGGATAGTATAGAGTGTCCCAAAAAAGTGTTGTAACCTAGAATTTTAGGATTTTGTCATGTAAATTGATATCTGTGAATTTATTGCGTAAGCTCCAGTAGTTTTATGATAAATAGAGCGTTGATTTCGGTTTTAAATAGTATACGGTGTCCCAAATAATGCTGCAACATTTAACTTTAGTTTTTTTTTTTTTTAACAATACTTTTTTGTAGGTTTTATTCCTTTATTATAAATAGTGCCTTTGGTTTCTGATTTAGATACTATAGGGTGACCCAAAAATTGACAAATATTACATTTTTAGGAACATCTAAAGCTAGAAAACTGAAATTTCAATTGTAGATTCTGTTCACAATCACAAACAATATGTCATAAATGGCAACTTTGATATGGGTACTCGTGGTGCCATTTTATATCTTTTTATGAATTTTAGCACGTTTTTTACCTGTTTACATATTACTTAATATGAAATAAGGTATTTGAGACGTTTCGACATTTCAGTTACTTTTAGGTATCTTCAGGTTCTTTGTTAATAATTTTACGGCAATTTGGGCTACTTTGCCCACAGCGTTCGTACTTCCTAAACTATGGGCGCCCCGCGCGCATGGTCAAAAACGACGAAAAAAAAAAAAAAAAAAAAAAAAAAAAAAAAAAAAAAAAATGACGCGCGTGTGTGACAAAAGCACACCATAAACAAACCGACTCAAGAGTTTTGCTGACCAACTAGTTATATCCGAACGAACAGTGAGGATATATAAAGCCGAGCCAACGCACACATTTTGGTCGTAGATATTTGGTATTTTTTTCGTTCTACCGCTTATAACTTTTAAACTGCTCATTTGACGCGATTTTCGTTCGAGGGGCGTAAGTACAGAAATGAACGGGCATTCCAAATATGTGGTCGGATTTTTGGTACGTGCGGGGGGGGCTGACCAGTGGCGTCCCAAAGTCAAAAATGCGTTTTTTTCGATACCCAAAACATTAACGGTTTTACCGTCACTCCGGGACTATATGGTGTATAGGGCTCCCCATGGATAAAATTCCTCATATACGTAGATGATAAATTTTGAACTCTAATTTCGATAAATTACATAGGAAAATGTACAAAAAATCGGAAACTTGGCACGGTTTTTTGATTTTTTTTTTGTAATGGTCAACTTCTCGGCCTTCTGGACCCCTTTAGGTAGAAGACTGGCCCAACAAGGATGGTACCAGGAGAAAGGGCATATCCTTGGCTACTTTTAATTCTATCCCCCCAAAGGTGCCACTTTAATACAGAGTGGTCAAAAAAATGTCCAAAGAGAATTAAGGAAAAGTGTCCAAAATAGGAAGGTAGTTTTTTGCGATTTTTACGAAAACTATGAAGCTGCCTAGCTTCGGTTGTATATGCGCAACTAGAAGACGTGGAGAGAAAAAAAAATCAGTTGTTAGTTTTGGCCTAGCTCTTATACCGGGTGAGCTACAAAAGTTTTTTGGTGCCGCATTTTTTACTAACTTTGGTGTACTTTTTTCACGTTTCACCCTGTAGATTCCACATTTTTGCATGAAAAAATCTGAAATAATTCAGGGGTGTAGCACACATATGGGCCCTCGATCTGGCCGAAAATCAAGGTCCTAGCTTTCAATTTCAAATTTTGACGATTTTTTAAACTTCACATTTGAAATTACCACTTTGAGGCCTATTTGTGCCGAGACCGTGCATCCGATCGACTGGATTTCTATCCCAGGGGATACCTTGGAATGTTTTCTTTTCGGCACCAAGGAACCATTTTTTCGCTGGGACGTCGGGAAATGGTCTTAATTGAATTTCGAAACGAAAGATGCAGATTTTTGAAATTTCGGCAAAATTTCCGTTAGTTCCGGCAATTGCCTCACGAGTAAACTAGTAAACCGTGCGCTGCGATCGCTCCGGAAAATTCTCATTTGACAGATCGAACTTTAAACACCTAGACCAAGAAAAATAGGCGGAAAATCGAGGAAAACTGTATGGCAGGTGAAAATTTGAACATTTCTAGGAAGATTACATGCAAAGCCCCCAGTCCTCGAGGTCGTTTTCACAAAGACTGGTCGATTTGAAAATTTCGTGTCGGGATTCATGATTTCCGACCACGTGGCGCCCTGTGACGTCGACGCTCGGCTGGCTAGGTTTGTTCCGTACATAGTTAAAAATACTTCCCATAAGAAATACATTGTGCAATGCTTTTTAAATGGCAGGAATATAGAAAGGGTTATATTTTGGGTACCATCGATGGTACATGGTTCAAATTTGGATGGTAGGTACCTACGGGGGTATTATAAATTGTAATATAGTTGCCGTAGCTATCATAGCTACAGTAGCTGAGTACCGTTGATATTTAGAGAATTGTTAATGATACATGGTTCAACTTTGGATGCTGGGTGCCCATGGAGGTACCATGAATGGTACTATAGCTCACATAGCTATATGTAGCTGACTGTAGCTGGGTTAAAGCTGCTTTATGAACCGATGGTGATATCGACTTGAAAATCGAATGGTAGGTTTCACTTATGTAAAATTCGCTAAAAATGACATTTTTAAAAATCCAAGATGGCCGCCTGAAAACGTTTGGTTTAAAGCCGATATCTCTGAAACGGTTTGAGCTAGAAAGCTGAAATTTGGTATGTGGCTATCTTATGGGACGTGCTAGAGGTCTCTGAGGTCCAGAACCTTACCGCGGATACCAAAGGTTCTATTTTGAAAACTTTTTTATTAAAATGACACTTTTTTGCTACAACTTACTCACTGTTGCTAAAGGGCGCCGAAACCAAATATATCCGACGTTTCGACTTTACGTTTACCATAAGCCATCATCAGGGTATTCCCTTTTATTACAAATATTGCTTTATAAATGTGCCACGCCCAAACAATCAGTTTTTCGTATATGACTGACAAAATAGCTTTGACGAAGCCCATTCGACTGGCGCTAACTGTTCGATTTTACCGTTTCTGGGTTTCGAGATTTAACTGATTAAATTTTTCATTGATAGGGGTAGAGTGACATTTGGCATTTTATAGCAAAGCTATTTATGAAACTAGAACAACAGTGACTCAATTAAGTGTGAGTCGGCTCAAATACTGCTCAAAACGTTAATTACTATTTCGTTAAGTTTAATAACAGTCTCATGGGAAGTGAAAAACTATTAAAATTTTGTAAAAATTACCTAATATTTTTATTTGATCGAATATTACGTCAACTAATTTAAAAACCTTGAACGACAAATTAAGCAGGTATTTTGTGGTCGCGAATGCTCTATTCATGGGTGTCAATAGCATCGTTATACCATGTTTAGTTTTTGAATTATATAGATAGAAGTATTAAAATGTCGATAAAAAGTGGAAAAAATACGTTTTTGGCGCCATTTTGAAGGGGAAGGAAATAACTGAAAATTTCAAAATTGTACATTTTTTACATATTTTTGTCCCCTCTTTCATTTGAGACTACTTTTGATAAAATCTATGACAATCGATTTTGGCTGAAAATTTTCACGACCTACCCCCTTTGAAAATTTTGAAATTTTTACATTTTTCTGTTTATCTTGGAAACGGTAAGGTTTTTCGATATGCCGGTTAATATGATGTATGAAGAGGTCATCAAGGGCTATCAGATGCATGCATCAGACAGAAGCTAGCTTTCACGGTTTTTGAGAAAATTAAAAAAAAATACAAAATGTGTACCTTATTTTTGGGCCACCCGTGCTCAGTTATTGTTCTAGGCAGAGCTTCGAAAATGGGCTCTACGTGTAGCTCTATTCTTCTACTTCCTTAGCTGTTCTTATACATATTTTGATAAATCGTCATCGAAACGAGATATTAGCTGTTAAATGCGGCAATGCACGATTTTTATCTCAAAATTAGTTTCTTGGGCCGGTTTGAGAGTCCCATATGTTTAACATAGAATTTTCGATATGTGCCATATAAATCTGTAGTAATCGATTTTATTTGTTACTTCGAGTCGTTTTATAATGAACAGGACGTTGATTTCTGTTTTAGATAGTATAGGGTGGCCCAAAAATTGATGTGGCTAATAATGCAGAAAATCCATAAGCAGTGTGGATTTTACATAGAAAGGGTGGATTATTTAGGATATAGACAAAGCAGAATACAATATTGGATATAGGCGATGAAAGTGTTATTTAAACTGAGCAACGAAAGCAATTTTAATTATGCAAGGAGTCTGCTCTGGTCAGATATGAGTACACACTGCGAAAAAATTTCTTCGCCATTTTATCCACAAATTGTTAAAAAGCACTAAAACTATTCTAGTTTTTTGGCTCCTCGTATAGTTTTTCGGATAAATCTTTATTAAAATGCAATATAGGCTGTTGAAGGCTGAAATGCACGATTGTGATCCTCAAAATTAGGTTTTCGAGTCGGTTTCATAAAAGCCACACTGCATCATTGACCTATCTGTATTTTTGACCTACAGCACTTTTTGAGTCATATTATACTATCTAAAATGGAAATAAACGCCTCATTCATCATGAGACTACTAGAACTGACGGGTAAAATCGATTACTGTAGATTTACATAACCCAATCCGAAATCTTAAATTTGAAGACAAAAATGGTGAATCGCGACTTTAATAGTTAGTATCATTTTTAAATAAAGGTCTATCCGAATGTATAAGAAGAGCTAAGAAATTAGAATAATGGAGCTACATTTTGAGTAACTTTTTAAATGTTCATCTATAACAGTATTGAACACGGGTGACCCAGAAATAAAGTACAAATTTTGCACTCTTTTAATATTTTTTGGCAACCGTTGATGCTATCTTCGATCCAGGGGTTGAAGCTTATACTCCTCAATGGTCCCCTCATAATATCTCTTAACACGTATATCAAAAAGTCTTACCGTTTTCAAGCTATAAACAAGAAACTAAAATTTAAAAAAATAATCAAATTGGAGGTCGTTGAAATTTTTGGCTGAACTAGAATGAAACACATTTTTGCTATAAAGCTATATAAAAAAAATGCAAAATTTGGATTTTTAGCAGTTTTCTTCCGTTCTGAAATGACGCTTATAAATTAAAATTTCTTCTTATTATCAATATTATAAGACTTGTATATTTCAAAACTAAACATGATATAAAGATGTTATAGACAGTAATCAATAGAACATTGATGACCAATAATTAGCAGCTTATTTTGTTATTCCAAGTTTTTTATTTTGTTTTCCTAATTTTTAATCAAAATAAATTATTAGGCATTTTTCATACAATTTTATCAGTTTTTCTTCCCATTACACTGTTATAACACTAACCAATATGGTAATAAATGTTTCGAGCACTATTAGAGATTAGATTAGACACCTATATTTAATTAAGATACCGTTGTTTTATTGTCAAAAACGGCTTTGCTATAAAATGGCAAATTCGACTTTACCCCTATCAATGAGAAACTTAATTCATAGCTTTTCGGAAACTAAAAGCGATAAAATTAAACGTTTAGCATCAGTCGAAAGGCCTTCGTTAAAACTATTTTGTCAGTAGGATACGAAAAACTAATTGCCCTACTCGTGGTACATTTATGAAACAATATAATTGCATGATAAAAGAATAATCTGATGATGGCGTATAGTAGATAAAAAGTCGAAACGTTGGATATATTTGGTTTTTGGCATCCTATTACAAGAGTATTTTAGTTGGTACAAAAAAGTAAATAAAAATAAAAAAGTTTCGAAAATTGTACCATCGGTACCATCGCATGGGATGTAGTATATCTGTACTCATAGCCCATCTCGTAAACAAGCCATATACCAAATTTCAGCCGCCTAGCTGTAACCGTTTCCTAAATATCGCGGTTTAACTACTTTTTAAAATTAATTACGTCAATTGCGGCCGCGACTGCGAAACGAAACTTTAAATAATTGCTTGCTACCTCCGGTCGTACTATGTCCATAAACGCCTGCCAACAGATGGCGCTCCGGTCGTATTTTGACAATTATCGCCGCCAACAGATGGCGCGCCGAACGGAACTCCCCGTTCCCCGCTTCGACCGCGCGACCGGCGGCACCGCGACCCCGCCAGTCAGTTGATCTCCGAGTGTTATGTGAGAAGGTAGGTGTTCATTTTTGCTGTGACTCTTTTTCGAGATTTTTTACGTATTTATTTGCTTTTTCTCAAAAATTTTTGTATTGACCTATTCTACAAGGTGTAAGCTTCAATTTGATCATATATTCATTTGTGTATCAGTTGAAAAAGCAAATAAATTCTATGTGATCAACCTGAGTTGTCTCTACACCCAAGCGTCTTTCTTATTGGTTAGCGTTTGGCGTTGTCAAGCGTTTTTTTTAGCTATTTCAGTGTCAGTCAATATACCTAGTGTGTTTGTATTAGTTTTATGTGAGTGAAAAGAAGTTGTAAGTTATCTCGTTTCATTTATCCATTTATACTTTTTTCCATCAATGGGTTTCGATACTACTATTTGTCTTGCTTTGGCTTGGCTTGAATATGACAGATAATATATCTATGTATATACTAGGTACTAGGTAAAGTCAGCATCAGATGGCAGCATCATTGGCTACTTCTAAACAATAACCAAAACCCCATTACTCACAATAAATCAATCTACTTTCTATATCTACTCCTATTGCTGGAAAAAAGTACTTGATGCTTTTATTTTTGTAATATTTTGCTCGACTTATTTAAAATTCAGAACTTAAAATTACACTATTTTTTTCTTACATTATAACTGCCGTTTATACAGGGTGTTTCTTAATAACATGCTAATATTTAAGGAGGTGATTCTTGGTCCCAATTTGGAGAAATTACTTTATATGAACATATACCCTAAACGTCTTAACTTTTAGATACATGGACCTAAAGATTCGTTTAAAAAAAACCTTTTTTTCTAGTTTTTTTTTTATGTAATATCTGATATTCCTTTAGATAATTTTTTGAAATTTGGTAGACATTTTCTATTCATTAAGGGGCATTTTTGTTGATCAAACAATTTTATTAATTTTATCAGTGGCGTCCGTATGGGATTTTGCCTTGAATATATTTGACGAAAAACGTGGTACACCAATGCTTTTTCCAAGCACATTTCGTATCTTCATTTTTTCAAGTGACCCATGGTTTTTTGCTTAAAAAGATACAAATTGTTTTTCTGCACTCTCAGATCTATTTTTTTTAAATTAATATCGATGTTATTGCTGTAGATATTTTTGTGAAATTTGGTACACATTTTTTATTCATTAAGGGGCATTTTTTGATGTTCAAACAATTTTATTAATTTTATCAGTGCCGTCCGTATGGGTTTTTGCCTTGAATATAATTGAAGGAAAACATGGTACGCCAATGCTTTTTGTTCTCATAAAAATTGTTTTTTAACTCCTCGTTCATTTCTCATCACATTTGGTATCTTGCTCTTTTCAAGTGAACCATGGTTTTTGCTTAAAAAGTTAAAAATTGTTTTTCTGCACTATCAGATCTATTTTTTTAAATTAATATCGATGTTATTGCTGTAGATATTTTTGTGAAATTTGGTACACATTTTTTATTCATTAAGGGGCATTTTTTTATGTTCAAACAATTTTATTGATTTTATTAGTGGCGTCCGTATGGGTTTTTGCCTTGAATATAATTGAAGAAAAACATGGTACGCCAATGCTTTTTGTTCTCATAAAAATTGTTTTTTAACTCCTCGTTCATTTCTCATCACATTTAGTATCTTGCTTTTTTCAAGTGACCCATGGTTTTTTGCTTAAAAAGATAAAAATTGTTTTTCTGCACTCTCAGATCTATTTTTTTAAATTAATATCGATGTTATTGCTGTAGAAATTTTTGTGAAATTTGGTAGACATTTTCTATTCATTAAGGGGCATTTTTTGATGTTCAAACAATTTTATTAATTTTATCAGTGGCGTCCGTATGGGTTTTTGCCTTGAATATAATTGAAGGAAAACATGGTACGCCAATGCTTTTTGTTCTCATAAAAATTGTTTTTTAACTCCTCGTTCATTTCTCATCACATTTAGTATCTTGCTTTTTTCAAGTGACCCATGGTTTTTTGCTTAAAAAGATAAAAATTGTTTTTCTGCACTCTCAGATCTATTTTTTTAAATTAATATCGATGTTATTGCTGTAGAAATTTTTGTGAAATTTGGTAGACATTTTCTATTCATTAAGGGGCATTTTTTGATGTTCAAACAATTTTATTAATTTTATCAGTGGCGTCCGTATGGGTTTTTGCCTTGAATATAATTGAAGGAAAACATGGTACGCCAATGCTTTTTGTTCTCATAAAAATTGTTTTTTAACTCCTCGTTCATTTCGCATCACATTTAGTATCTTGCTTTTTTCAAGTGACCCATGGTTTTTTGCTTAAAAAGATAAAAATTGTTTTTCTGCACTCTCAGATCTATTTTTTTAAATTAATATCGATGTTATTGCTGTAGAAATTTTTGTGAAATTTGGTAGACATTTTCTATTCATTAAGGGGCATTTTTTGATGTTCAAACAATTTTATTAATTTTATCAGTGGCGTCCGTATGGGTTTTTGCCTTGAATATAATTGAAGGAAAACATGGTACGCCAATGCTTTTTGTTCTCATAAAAATTGTTTTTTAACTCCTCGTTCATTTCTCATCACATTTAGTATCTTGCTTTTTTCAAGTGACCCATGGTTTTTTGCTTAAAAAGATAAAAATTGTTTTTCTGCACTCTCAGATCTATTTTTTTAAATTAATATCGATGTTATTGCTGTAGAAATTTTTGTGAAATTTGGTAGACATTTTCTATTCATTAAGGGGCATTTTTTGATGTTCAAACAATTTTATTAATTTTATCAGTGGCGTCCGTATGGGTTTTTGCCTTGAATATAATTGAAGGAAAACATGGTACGCCAATGCTTTTTGTTCTCATAAAAATTGTTTTTTAACTCCTCGTTCATTTCGCATCACATTTAGTATCTTGCTTTTTTCAAGTGACCCATGGTTTTTTGCTTAAAAAGATAAAAATTGTTTTTCTGCACTCTCAGATCTATTTTTTTAAATTAATATCGATGTTATTGCTGTAGAAATTTTTGTGAAATTTGGTAGACATTTTCTATTCATTAAGGGGCATTTTTTGATGTTCAAACAATTTTATTAATTTTATCAGTGGCGTCCGTATGGGTTTTTGCCTTGAATATAATTGAAGGAAAACATGGTACGCCAATGCTTTTTGTTCTCATAAAAATTGTTTTTTAACTCCTCGTTCATTTCTCATCACATTTAGTATCTTGCTTTTTTCAAGTGACCCATGGTTTTTTGCTTAAAAAGATAAAAATTGTTTTTCTGCACTCTCAGATCTATTTTTTTAAATTAATATCGATGTTATTGCTGTAGAAATTTTTGTGAAATTTGGTAGACATTTTCTATTCATTAAGGGGCATTTTTTGATGTTCAAACAATTTTATTAATTTTATCAGTGGCGTCCGTATGGGTTTTTGCCTTGAATATAATTGAAGGAAAACATGGTACGCCAATGCTTTTTGTTCTCATAAAAATTGTTTTTTAACTCCTCGTTCCTTCCTTCGGTAGACCATTATTGAGAATGTTGGGTGGTCTTTTTAAATTGACGCTGCTGTCTGACATGAATTTTGCAGAATGAAGAGCCTTGGTATTCTTTTATTATCTCTTTTTAGCCCTGCTACTCGACCCAGAGGAGTATAGCGAAAACTTAAATTTCTTTTCTTCTAATGTGTACATTTTTGCTGAAGTTCAATAACAACTCATCATGTCAAACAATAAATGTCAATAGAAAAGTACCGGCACACTCAATAATGGTGGTCTACCTTTCAGGTGATTTTACTATAAAATTTGCTATGGCTCATTTAAAAAAAAAACATCGAACTTCATTGCATGGAAATTCCTATGGCCCATCTTAAAAAAAACACCCTGTATAATAAGTCGGAGAGTCTCGGTTATCTCCCAGTATACAGGTCAGCAAGAATTTGTAACGGGCCAGCAAAAAATTTCACTTTTAATGTTTTCCAAGGCCCTAACTATGTGATTTTCTACCCTATTTTTACAAAATTCATAAATAATATGTAGGATAGTCTCAGCTATCACCTTGCTTAGCGGTAAGCAAGAAATTTTGACGGGTCAGCAAAATTTTCCAAAATAAATGGATTTCTTGTGGGTCAACAAATTAGGGATACCTAGAAAAGGATGACATAATCAAAGGAAATAGACTTTTGTTTTTTTTTATCACAACATTTTCAAATGAACACACCTTATATTATACGACATGTTTGCAATCCTGTTTGCTCAAAAACCAATTTCAGAAAAAAAATATTAAAATCAAAAATAGGTACTAATGTCTTAAAAATTATTAATATTACACAATTTTAAATTATAAGTGCCGTTTATATAATAAATAGTTAATATGTAACGCACAATGTAATGACAAAGCAGATACCACCGCATTTTCGTCTTGATTTTGTAATGTGCACAATCCTCGGCCTTTGTAACTTGTGAAAACAACAATAAACAGCTTTCTTTCGGTACAAAATGCATAAGGACTAATTTCGCTTAGAACGGTTTGCTAGTCTATTTTTAAATTCAACGAATTCCGTCTGCGTCTCTACAAGCGCTTAATAAAATACCTAATACACTCCCCGTTAGGCGCGTATGCGTAAACCAACTGGTCCGTTGTCTGTCTTCCCTCAGCCGATTTAAATAGGCGAAATAATTTTTACAGTCGTTCTATTTATAACTTTGCGACTGTTTACGTGTCGACGGCTCGACTTTTTCTCTCTCTCTCTCTCTCTCTTTTTCTCTCTCTCTCTCTCTCTCTCTCTCTCTCTCTCTCTCTCTCTCTTGCTCCTTATAACTCGCTAATGGAACCCTTTTTTTTGTATTTACTATAGATACATATAAAATATCTTAATAAATAATGAACTTTGATTTGCATCAATGCAAAATTGTGCATACCTTTCTGTAAAGAGAATCAATATAACTCTTTGTTGAATGTAAATTAGGCGAGACCTCTTTTATTTAAGCACCGCCTGCACGCAGACGCTTATTTTCAAAGAGATTTTGTTTCTTTATAAATCTATAAGATTCCTTTTGATGTGCAATTCAGTGATCAGTTCATTTTAATATTCATTAAATACAGTCCGCTAAAAATTATATCTTTCAAGTTCAAGTCACTGGGCAAACTTTATTAACTTTTACCCACATTTAACAATGATAGTGGCTTTTCACTTTTCTTCGATGGACTATAGGTTTTCTTTAAGGGCCAATTCTTCAAAACTAAAAACTCCCGGGAACGCTATTTTCTTTCGATCCGTTTTATCGATCTCCGCTTAGCAACAGCAACACTGGAGAGTCTACGCGTGCCACATTCCACGCTCGCTTGTGATTGGCTCTCCGTGCGGCGCGACTAACGTCCCCCTGTCTCGTTAGCCGCGACTATTTTTAACTGTTCTTTCGCCGTGACCTTCATTTGTTTGTCTGCTAAACGTAGAAGTTTTCGCGCAAGATAATTTATTCGTTTTTAAATCTAGAAATAATATTTGTCAAAACTACAATTTTCTGCGAAAGTTGTTTAGACGATAAGGGTCGGTAGTTTGAATTTCGATTCAATTTCCTATTTGAACACTGATTATCCTTTTAATCACATGAATGGATATTTTATGTGCCGATTAACCTGAAACAGGAATCAAATACCAACACACTTTGATTAGTTTTCATTGACAGTCGCTAAATATTTAACCATCGGTTGTTAACGTCATTTTTTTAGCATTTTGCCTTTTTGTTTTTGTTTGGACAGAAACAGAAAGTTTTCAATACCGGCGACGCAAAAAAAGGGGAACTCAAGGGCTCGGCATTCGGCAATAAACAACCAACAACTACTTATTCACTTTTTTTAATAGCTGTAAAATAGCAGGTGTTTATTATTATTCAACGGTTTTAAATTTTGAAAATGTAATTAATTTAATGTGTGATTTCAAACCCTCTTACTTCGTTTATGTCATCCTTTTCTATCAAACTTTCAAAGCCTTCTAAATGACGCTTTCTAATGAACATGCCATATTAATACCTATGCCAACACGAATATTTGTTTATATTAAAATTGCAGTTGAAAAATACAACAAAATACCTAGGCTTGAGCATTTTGAGAAATAAACAATTTAAAAATGTATATTTTTGTTAAAAGTTAGATGCTTGGGTACTTGTAAACTGTAACTGAAATCACATTGGTGTTATTTTTATAAAAAATTAACTTTTTATGATACCTAATGCTAGTGCTGGAAAAAAGTACTTTATGCTTTTATTTTTGTATTGCTACTGATAATTGATTTTCTAGTCATGATTTCTTTTATTAATTTTGCCACAAAAAGATATTTAAAATAGGATACTAAACCAAGAATGTAATCTTTTGCCACTTACCACATTAAAAACCATTAAAAACGTAGGCCTAAACCTTAGTAGAGATACAGAGTACAAGACTCAACAATTCCTTCAATAGTTATCAATACACAGGATAATGCAATTTTTTTACTATTTGGCTCAACTCTCTCAATTGTTTCAATATTATATTGCTGTTCAAATTAATATGTTTATTTTCGTACTGTTTTTAACATGCCACAAAAGATCATTTCTGATCTACTTTTCTCGGCTATTTGGGCAAGTAAAAACAAGCACTGCGTATCCATTATTCGGTGAACACAGATTAGTAATTTTTGCCATTTGCCTCTTTATTTTTGATCAGTTGAACTATTTTCAAATAAATATCATCTCACTTCATATAGGGCCACTTAACTGATTTAAATCAATGAAAATGTGTGTATAAAATTTTTATGACAAAGTTTATACCTCATAAATTTGCATTTCAAATTGTCAAACCATGCAATTTATTATTAGAGTCGATTTCAAATAGATATTCATCTAGTGAGCTGAGAAATTGACATATAAATGACACATTTACATGGACGGAATAGGACGAATCTGTCAATTCCTCAGCCTGCTAGATGAATATCTATTTGAAATGGACCATACTGACTTTATTTTAACACATTTTATTGCATGTTTTATGTCCTAATAAGCTTTACTTTGTGTCTATATACTTACAGCCTTATAATTCATAAGACATTTCTCAGTATTTTGCTTTCATATTATAAAATAATATTTTAATCAATTCTAAAAATCTTAATTTTTTTCTTATTCACTTTAAGAAAATATGACAAGAGGAAGGTTTTTTGCGTAACTGGTTTGACAATTCAGTAACAGACCTATTACTTAAGAAAACAGTTTCTTTTTTTTATTTTCCAGTCGAGACACTCACTATATTATAAATATAAAGAAAAATATCACTCATGCACTATATATATAAAAACAAATATCTTTTGTTGAGTATCATATGTTAGGATTTTCATTTTTGGTTTCACAAAATTGCTAAAAACAACAAACATGATCTTATATGCCTGTATTTTATATTAATATTATAATTTTTGCAATCCTGTATGGTCAAAAGCCAACTTCAAATAAAAATTTAAAACTATACTTAGGTATTTATGTTTGAAAATTATTAAAATTACACAATTTTTCTTAAATTATAACTGCAGTTTATATAACATACCATTATCTACATAAATTATTTACATACTAAGTATAATAATTCAAAGATTTATAGTTTACCTACTTATTCACTTTTTTTAATAACTGCAAAATAAGAGGTGTATATTATTATTTTTTCTTTATACTTAGAGCCTTACACATTTTATTTTATAATATTTTCACAAAATCTAAAAAAAAAAAATTTTCCTTATTAACTTGTAGGTATATATAAAAAGAGGGGGGTTTCTTGGGTAACTGGTTTGACAATTCGTTAACAAACTGATTAGTTGAGAAACCAATTTCTTCGTAATTTCTCCAGTCGAGAATGTTATAAATATAAATAAAAACATTACTCACTACATTAAACATATAAAAATAATATCTTTTTTTTTCAAGTTTTCATTTTTGTGTTGTTTCAAATTGATAAAACAGCAAATAGGTGTGGTAGATATTATTTGAGTTACAAAAATAAAAAATGAAACGAAAAACTACAACTGAGTGCTAAGACTTAACTTTATTAATTTGTTCTTTTTTTTTCGTTATAGGGTGTCTTTTTAAAGATACCATTTTAAACAATTGGAGATCTTTGGCCTTCCAATCCTGTGTGCCTCTGCCCCTGATTGCCGTTTTGGTGAGTACTTATATTATATTAGAGAATTATGTAGTGAATATTAATATGCTAAAACTTCAATTTTATAGCCTTCCACATAAATTAAAATCTCCGTTCACACTTTTATTTTAATTTGTACAGTTTTTTAGTTTACTATATTTTTAGTACTTCTGCTATTACCTTATAATCTTTTATTATTTTTTCTTAAAAAAGTTTAATACTAAAACATGTTTTAAATTAACAATCACATTTTCATTGTTTGTAATAATAAGCAACAATTTACTTTGAAATATTAGTTTCTTCATTTTAGCAATTTTGCTTACAGCCTTTCTTAAATATAACTTAAACATTTTAAGTCATTTGTAATAGTATTTCTTATGTAAAAAAAGGTTAATAATAAAAAAAAATCAATATTTTGTTCTATTAAAAAAATAGATAATTTCTTATTTTTATTATAATTTAGTTAGTTTCTGTGACAAACTTAGGTTTTCTGTATTGTTTTAATATTGTCAAGCGTTAATTGCTAATTTAATGACTATAACTATTTCTTTTTTCAGTGCATACTGGGTTGAGGCTATTGTGAAGGCTTTATTTAGCTGCTACTATCAGCGCTAGCGGTTCTTGCGGGTAAGTACATCACTATATATATTCTAATTTATTAAAGTTATTTGTTCCCTGTATCTAAGTCTGTTCAAATTCAATCTCATTTGTCGAAAGCTTTCAAAAGAACAAAGTTTCGTAACCATTTACTCTTCAATTATTAATACTTTTAATGGTGGCCAATTCGATATGGCGGTATTAAACATTTCTTTTTCATTCTTTGATGGCTCTCCAGAGCTTTGTTTTGTTACGGCTATTTTTCGTCCACCTTGGATTTTAACAGACTATAATTGATTTTTAACAATAAATTCAGCATATACTGAAAACACAACATTATTTTGTGGTTACTTCTATTTTGAAATATTTAAAGTAGAAAAATTATCTAGCATTTTCAAACAAAATGGTTTGTTGGGGTTGTTCATTTGAAAACGTCATCTAATGAGCTTCAAATCAAAAGTGAAAGATCAAGGAATGTAAATCCATTATCTAGATAACGTTTTCTAATAAACACTTTGTATTTTTTTTCTGCTCAGCTTTTATTTCATATTTAAGGTGTTCTGAAAGCTTATGTCATAAATATCTGGGTACAATAGGAAGGGTAATATGATATTGGTGCTTCATATAAAAAAATCTAAAAGCATCTTTTGGTAAGGACTAAATTTTAAATTATAACTCTAACTAACACGGTGACATTTTGGAATGACTAAATTTTGATTGCATTATTTTTATTATATGGCCACAACCAAAAGAATCTTTTTAGATCAAAATAAGATTAGAATCGTTTCAGGGTTTCTTAGTTTAATTATGATTTCCAAACCTGATACTAAAGTTAGGTATTGGGCTTTGAAAAATTTTTGTGTCTGATAATAATTGGGTAATATCTGAGATATGTTATGAAAGAAACATGGTTTATATACTGTAAATTTCTGATATAGATAATTTCTATTATTGTAATGATTAATTATTCATCTTGAAACTATAGATAATAAGACATCCCCAGGGTATAAATATTATGATTAAATTAAAAAAATTTAACTCATCATACATTTATTTCATTATATATAAAAAAATACAACTTTTTCAAAACACATTTCTTAAATTCTATTTTTTTAATCATTTGTATCCGTAAAAAATCGACAGAGTACTTTTTTTTTCTACACTTCTGGCATATTTTGGCCAGTATACCCTGTTATTTATGGCATAACGTTTCAAAATACCAGGTGTCAAATTTAAGGTTTTAATTAAACAGTCTGATACTTGTAAAAGATACCTATAATTGTACTTTCATGGTATGTCTTTCAATTTTGTTTTTTTTTTTATATATTGGAAACATTATTTTACAGTCTTTTATATTTTCACCTTCCACATTTTTTATACATTTTTTTATTTAAAATGCACAACAGTATTTATTCGATTATATATACCTATATATTTACATATTATAGATTTCAAATTATATACATTTTTAAAAGTTATGGGTTCGACAATGGTTTTGTTTTCCTTCAGCTTGCAACATGCCGAAAAAAAAGAAGTCTGCTGCTACTCTCGCTCGATTAGCCAAAGAAAAATATCTAAAAAACAAAAAGGAAAATGAAAAGAAGATTGAAGAATCCTCAGAAAAAGCGGAAAGTGCCAGCGAAAAAGAAGAACCTCAGATTGATGAGGCTGTGGCGTCCTCTCGAGAGAGTAGTGTGGCACTTTTGGATACATCTGCTTCGAGCGAAAGTTCCTCCATTTCAGCCATCGAGAAAAAAAGACTGAACGTCTTAATAGCAAAGAAAAAATACATTGCCAAAAAAAGAGAAGATCCAGAATACAAAGAAAAAGAGCGACAAAAAAAACTGGCGAAAAAACAAAATCTGGATCAAGCAAAGATGACTGAAAATGAACAAGCTTCGATTGAAGAGAAGCGTCAAAAGAATGAAAAAAAGAGGCGCGGCAAAGCTTCTGAAAACGACGGTCTAAAGCAAGAAGTTAAGAAGCCACGCCTTACATCAAAAGATCGTCAGGACAATGCTGAACAAGAAAAAGATAACACTGACAAAAAAGCAATATTGCAAACAGTCAGCTCAAAAGAAAAAAAGGAGATAAAAAAGCCTCTTGTCAATTCGAAAAAACGCCAAGACATTGCTCAAAAGACAAAAGTGGACTCTATCAGTCCACTTTTGTCTTTTGAGTCAAAAAGGCTTGATGTCACTGACGATCATGACCATCTTAAGAGTACGGAACAAACGAAAGATTCCGCTAACAAAAATCAAACGGTCCAACAGAAAAAGAAAATTAAAAAACCTCGAATTTGTTCAAAAGACCGACAGAGTGACGTTCAAAAAACAGGAAAGGACACTGACAAAATAGATAGCGCACACACGGTCAACATCAATGATGTTTTAGAATGTCCACAGACAGGGAGTCTGAAAAGAAAAGATCCGGATGAACCCAAAGAGGTGCCGGCCAAGAGACAAAAAATTGACTGGGGAAAAACAACTTTTGAAGTTGACAATGAGGAAGTTGCGCCCATCCCTGAAACATCTTTCAGTATTGCAGCCAAACATGGACCAACAATTGTCTGCACCTGCTGTCTTCGATTATGGTTTCCAACCTCTTGCCACGAACGTAACCGAAACATTTTATTTCAGAAGCTTGGACAAGAGAATTTCGAAAAAATAGCCAACAATTCCAAATCAGTTTTTTGTCAATCTTGCATTAAGATTATAGATAGAAGGGAAGTTCCCAAATACTGCTTCAAAAATTACAACATTCTTCATCCGATCCCTGAAGAACTAAAAGGACTTTCGATTCTAGAAGAAAGAATGATTTCCGCCAGATTACCTTTTATGCAGATACGAGAGATTGGTTACGCACGTCAATGTGCCATTCGTGGTCAAGTGATTAATGTGCCCTTGACTATAGATACCACAGTAAGGGTTCTCCCCAGAAACCTCGATGACACTCAAACCATTTTGGTGCAACTTAAGCGGAAAATGGATTACAAACACGCCTACTTATACGAAACCGTCCGACCAGCAAGAATTTTAGAGGCGTTGAAATGTTTATGTCAAAGACCCCTGTACCTTCAAGAAAAGATTACAATATCTGAAAACTGGGAAAAAGAGATACAGGAAGAAATTCGAGCTTCTCAAGTGGTCGCAACATCACCTGTCAAAGATGACGACTTGATGTCATCATTTGATGACATCATGTCGCAGTTTGACAGACTTTTTAAAATCGAAGAAGCGCAGGAACAACAACCACAACCCACAGTGGAAATCGATAAAACCTCTCAACGAGAAAAAATAGTTGCACCCACTCGTTCTCAACCTTCAACAACGTTTGAATCGACTGAATTGCTTCAACTCATCAAGGCTGTCGAAGAGGAAATGACCATTGTGGCAAAACCAGATGAACCGCAACAAGAAGTAACAATAACTACTGCTGTAAAAAATCCGAATGAACAGCAGCCGAAGGAAACCGTTGTTGCAAAACCAAGTGCACCGCAGTCGAAAAAGACCATTGCTGCAAGGCCAAGTGCACCGCCACCGAATAGTGAATTTGAAAGAACCGATGAACAACCGGTCAACCCAGGAGGTGACCAGACTTTGCTCGACAACAACGCCTTGGAAAACATTTGTTTCGCTCCTGGAGAAGGACGTCAACCGTTACATTTAATGTTAGATCCCCTCAGCGATGAATTGTCATTCCCAACATTGTTTTGTGGCCACATAAAACAATTTTTCCAAAAGTACAGTTACTTTGATCAGTGCAAAGTGCAGTTGCAACTGTACGACCGAAGATTCGCACGTACGGACTACCTGCTCTACATGTTCAAAAAATGCCAATTAATTTTCGTTTTGCGCGCGGTAGATATTTGTCTGCGCAAAAAAGTAGATGAAACTGGTAAGTACACTGCAGGTCAAATTCTAGATCCGCAATTCATGGACAGGTTACTCAAAAACGATGCGGGTTTCATGTTTTTGAAACAAATAAAGAACTCGCCGGCGTACTGGAAAAAGGAAAGAGGAAAACTGGTTTGCATGCTGCGACAGTACGGTACACCCACATTATTTTTCACCATTTCTGCCGCCGAGATAGCTTGGACGGAATTGATTGTTATGTTGGTGAAAATTGTTGACGACAAGGAAATTAGTTGGAGCGAAGCAGAAGCCCTTCCCTACAACGAAAAAACTAGATTGATTCGTTTAGATCCCGTTACTTGTGCCCGGTACTTTGATTACAGATTCAAATTGCTTTTTAAGCATATGAGAAGCAGTACGGGACCATTCAAAGAGCATCCCATCGACCATTTCTATTACAGGGTCGAATTTCAGCATCGCGGTTCGCCACATATTCATGGACTTCTGTGGCTAACGAATGCACCAAAAATGTTGACCGACGATGGTAAATACCATTTTAAGGATTGTTGCAATTTCATTGACAAGTACATCACTTGCAACAGCGAAATCGAAAGTGTCAAGGACATTATCAAGTTCAACATTCATCGTCATACTAGGTCATGTAAAAAGGAAGTGGAAAAAGGAAAAATTGCATGTCGCTACGGTTTTCCAATGTTACCAATGGACGAAACTACAATCTTGCTGCCGATTACAACACAGAATCTTGTCGAAAAAGGCAAATGCATCACAATGGTCCATCTAATCAAATCCGTTCTTACTAAGGATGTGAATCTTTCGTTTCAGGAATTTTTAGCTCAATACGAATTAACCAAGGAACAATACTTGAACATTCTCCGCCATTACATCAAGAAACCGACCATATTTTACAAACGCAGTTTAAAAGATTGTTGGACCAATAACTTCAATGAAGAAATTTTTGGACTGATGCGGAGTAACATGGATATCCAATTCATTTTAGAGCCTTACGGCTGTCTCATGTACATTGTCAATTACATCAACAAATCGGATAGGGGCATGTCCGAAACGATGAAAAAGACTTTAGAGGAAATTAGAAAAGGAAACCTAGATTTGAAAGATCAATTAAAGGCTATAGCTCATAGTTTCTTGAACGCTTCGGAAGTTAGCGCTCAAGAAGCAGTGTACAATTTGCTTAGGTTACACTTCCACGAGACATGTACGGGATTCGTTCACATCAACACCAAGCCCAAAGAGCAACGTACTCGTATGTTAAAATCCAGAGCAGAATTGCGAACAATGACTAATACGGCAACTGATATTTATGCAGATGGTCTCATTGATCATTACGTGCAACGACCCGATGAACTCAGCGATATATGTTTAGCTGAATTTGCCGCTCACTTCACATTCAAAAGAACGGCTAATCCTCCAAAAGGCGGCTTCCGCTTAAAGGACGGATCCGGTTCTGTAGTGAGGAAAGATCATGCAAATATCATTTCTTACAGAAATTACGGTCTAGAGCAAGACCCCGTGCACCATTACAGGGAACAATTGATGTTGTACTTTCCTTGGAGGGACGAGGACAAGGAGCTGATCAACCAAAATCAGCAATTGCTCTTCGCCATGCACGCGGAGACTATTACCTCCAACAGGAAAAAATTTGACGTTTTAGATACCCGCATAATCGATGATGCCTTAAACAACGCCGAACGAGCCGAAAACGAAATTGCCGACATAGTATTCGGAGATCAAATTGATAAAGAATACGCGGTGTACGATCTTGACCATCCAGAGCACAACGCTATGGACATTTTGGGTGCAGGTTCAGAAGCCGCACCCGGCGTAGAGAAGCGAGTATTTCCCACTCCGCTTCTTATTAGCGATCAAGAGTATGATGCTTTGATTAGCAAATTGAACGAAAAGCAGTACTTGCTGCTAAATCACGTTTTGACTTCAATAGCAGAAAAACGACCGGTCCATAATGTAATAGGTGGTGCGGCCGGTACCGGAAAAAGCCACCTCATCCTAGCCATTACACAGAGCTTGCTGCGACACTTCCATTCGCAAGTGGGAAATAAACCTGAAACCATTAAAGTGCTGTTGGCTGCGCCCACTGGAAAAGCAGCTTTCAATATTGGAGGCACCACACTACACTCTGCCTTTTCTTTGCCTGTAAATCAAATTGATACTGACTTGATTCCTTTAGGTCACGATATATTAAACACCATTTACATCACTTTGCTAGATTTAAAATTAATAATCATCGACGAGTACTCGATGGTAGGAGCAAAAATGTTGGACTACGTTAATTGTCGCTTACAACAAATCTTCAAAGACAACAGGCCATTCGGAGGAATCTCCATCCTTCTTTTCGGAGACCTTCGACAACTACCCCCCGTAGGAGACAGGTGGATATTTTCCGCCTCAAGTAAAAACGCCTACAAAGAGATATGCGGGACGTTCCTTTGGGATTTGTTTACTTACTTCGAGTTGACGGAAATCATGCGACAACGCGAAGATAAAGATTTTGCCATCGCCTTAAACAATTTGGGAGATGGTCAAATGACTCAGCAAGACGTCGACTTGATTAAGACTCGTGAGGTACCTTCAGACACCGTACTTCCGGAATCAATTATACATTTATTTCAAAGCAATAAAGAAGTCGACGCTTTCAACGAACAGAAGCTCGCTCAGTACAAAACCGAGCAAGCAAAAAGCTCAGCTGTAGATACAGTAAAAGGAAGCTGTAGTGACAAGTTTAAAGCTATGATGTTAAAACAGGCTCAAGGCCTGAAGAAAAACGAAAACTTTGGGCTCATGTTTCAGTTGACTTTGCAAATTGATGCGAAATATATGATCTCCAACAACATCGATACCCTCGACGGTATAGTTAACGGAGCTACTGGCATTTTGAGAAAAATTGACTATGACAAAGATAAAAACCCGACACGTGTGTGGATCGAATTTATCGATTCTAAGTGTGGAAAACTTGCAAGAACTAAACACGCAGGTTACATGAAACAAAACAATATTCCAGACACCTGGACACCTATAAAGAAAGTTGCTCGCGCTATTAAAGCTAGAAAAGACACTAGTTGTTCTGTAGAACGACTACAATTTCCGCTGCTGGTCAGCGAAGGCATTACCGTGCACAAAAGCCAAGGAGCTACTTACCATGAGGTCGCAGTTCATTTGGCACCAAAAATGTCGCGTGCGAGCCTGTATGTGGCTTGCAGTCGAGCGACCAAACTGACCGGACTTTACATCTTTGGCAGTTTTAAACCACCGAAAATGCCCGTACAGACAGAGTCAGCATTTTCCGAAATTAAAAAACTAAAAACCACCAAATTTTTGGCAAGTTCGTACGACAGACAGTACGTCAAAGACACCGAGGACAAGGTCATTTTTGCCTATCACAATGTGCAAAGCCTCTTAAAACACATCGATTTCATTGAGAATAATCCCATTTTCGCAAACGCCGATTTTCTCTTCTTCGTCGAAACTTGGCTAAAATCGACCGATGATGTGAAAATTAAAGGCTTCGATTGTTTTGTCAACGTTAGTCACAATACAATGCTTGACCAGCGTTATGCGCATGGTATAGCCTGTTACAAGCGAAATACCATTGCCGATCAAGATATAATAGTAGATCAAAGAGCCGCAATGTGTGCAGGAGGAAAAGTACTTGAATACATAACGTTCCAGTACAGGGATCTGTACGTCGTAGTTCTTAGAGCTGCGCCCGGCAAGCAAATCGAATACTTCGTCAGAGAATTGCGAAAACTGGTAAGCTTGGATCATCCAAAAGTTCTATTTATTGGCGATTTCAATAGGAACATAAATATTGACCGATATGACCCAGTGAAACAGGTACTCTTAGACAATGGTTTCACTCCAAAACTTAGCACGGACACATACACCACAAATTCCGGTACTCACATTGATTGGGTGTTTGGAAACATAAACAACGTCAGGTGCAACGTCTTCAACACTGTCTATAGTCATCACAAAGCGATTTCAATCAGTGTGTATTCTTCAGACGAAGATAAGTCACCATTTACTTTCGAGGGGCAACCTCCCTCAATCTTTCAGCCACGTCGTAACAAAAATTTACATCGAAGTGAAACTCCTCCTCTATTCGACGATCACGAATCTGATGACAACGACGACGACGACGACGACATTGATTTGCCCAGTGTCACGTCCATGCTGCGCAAAACACTCCCAGCCAAGCCTGATACTGCTAAATCACCCGAAGTCGTGGATCTGACTTCCACTCTAGACAGCAGTTTGACAGTTTCAGAGGCGCCCAAACCGCTGCAGAATCGCGATGTGGTGTCTTGCTACGCCAACAGCGTTCTGCAATTACTGTTCACATTGCCCGACTTCAGAGAAGCCGTTGAATTCAACGATACCGATATCACTCGGGCAATCTACCAAGTGATGACGAGACAATCAGATGATTGCATGGAAATACGGCGAGCTGTTGATCAGCGTTACGCCCTTCGAGAAGAACAGGATACCGCCGAATTCATAGTGGACCTGATAGGTCGAATGAATTATGACGACTTTGGTATTCGCATGCGATTTTTCATTTGCGATTTTAAAGTATGCTCACGCCCTGAATGTGCACATCAGTTCACTTCTGAAGAAGAACCAGCGTATGTGTACAATTTGTACTTTTCGGACACGCAATCCACAGTTCGTGACTTTGCCTCATTATTTGAGCCGAAACCTTCAGATCAGGTGTGCCCCAGGTGCACCTCAAATTTGAACATAGCCACTCGCGTCAACAGCGTGAACCAATACTTGACTGTTAATTTACAAAGACAAATGTTTGAAAACGGCCAATCTGTTAAAAATAACAGTACATTCGTGAATTTCGATCCTGAAAATTGTGTGATCAATAACGTTCCTTATCAGCTTAAAGGTGTTATTAAACACTTGGGACATGGCCGAAGCGATCTTGATAATCGCGGTGCAGGACACTACACTGCCACAGTCAGATATGGGAATACTTGGTTCAATTGCAACGACCTAAACATTGAACGACAGTCAACATTTGATAACACATTAAAAGATGTGGTTTTGTTACTTTTGGCACCGCAAGAGTGAATCAAAATAATAAACACAAACATTACTAAGAAGAATATCTTGGACGCCTAAGTGGCCTAAGGAGCAGCCTTAAAAAAAATGAACTATCATTTTTTTGATATAATTTGTTACATGCATATAATTAAACAAAAAACACTTGTAACATAAGGAGTGGCGCTAGCGAGGGTTTTTGGTTTCGTAGTCGGCTAGAAGAGTCTCGTGAGCGGCCGCATAGTCCTCTATAGCGGTCAGACCGTGTTGGCCCTAGATGCATTTGCAATTTTTCTCTCCAAAAACTTGGTCACTCCTTTAAATGTGCCTCTCTTGCACATCAGAGAGAAAAACCGCTGCGCAGACATACAGTTATAATATGTTTTTTTCTTTCATTTTTCATATAATAAGTGATATAATTGTTATCACAATTTTTTTTTAATAATTCAATAAGCAATAATTTGTATGTCTGTTTACCCCTTAATCAATTACAATGTGATAATTGATTGACGGTAAACCCTTGCCCCTCTTTGAAAGAGCAGCGCAAAAACCATTAAAACTTGAAATTAACACTACAATACGGATGTTTTATTTTTTTATTTTCAATGTCACAATTAATTCACAATTAATTATACCTGTATTGTGGTGTCCCCTTTTTTTTACCTTTTCCTCTTTTTCGTATTTTTTTTTTCAGCGTTCTTTTTGTTATTTTTTAACACTAATCTTTGCATTCTTTTTCTCTTCGTCTCATCTCGAGTCACACAACACAATTTGAAGCAAAATTGGACAGAAGCAACCACCACAGACCCGACGCGACACCAAAACAGGACAAAGAATAGGGGACCAATTGGAGCAAGGAAATCTAGAGCCATTCGAGGATTCAGTTGATAGAAGCCGCATGTCCGGGACCACCCATTTTACGGACTTTCAGTGTATTATTTATATTTAAATCAAGTAAGTTTTTCAGTAAAACTCTAATTTGCATTCTGTTTTAACATTTTTTTCTTCTATAGTATAGTTATAGGACAAGACGGGAGCTACGGAGGCTACAACCATTCCAGGATTTAATAAATAGAGAGTGCATGTCCGGGACCACCTATTTTACGGACTTTCAATATATTATTTATATTCAAATCAAGTAAGTTTTTCAATAAAACTCTAATTTGCATTATGTTTTAACATTTTTCTTCTGTGGTATAGGACAAGACGGGACAAAACAAAAAGAGGACCAATCGGAGGAACGGAGGCTACAACCATTCCAGGATTTAATAAATAGAGAGTGCATGTCCGGGACCATCTCTAATACGGACTTCTAGTTTTATTAATTATGTCCCAGTCAAGTAAGTTTTTCAATAAAACTCATTACTTTTGCATTATGTTTTAACATTCTTCTTCTTCTGTAGTACAAGACAGGACCGGACAAAACATAGGGGACCCATCGAAGAAACGGAAACTACAACCATTTGATGAATAGAAAGTAGATATCCGGGACCAACTTTAACACGGACTTTTTATTATTTATGTCCCAACCAAGTAAGTTTTTCCATAAAACGCTAATCATTTTGCATTCTATTATAATTTTCATTTGCAGTACCAAAAAACAACCATGACACAATTTCCGTTATAACAAAAGACTGGACTTGCAGCCGACTCGACACCAGGACAGGACGAAACATAGAACATGTGGACGCGATGTCACACAGATTTTAGGTGCCAACTTCGGACTTTTGTGCAGCTGGATGGACGTAACTGCCATAAAAAATCAAAGTGAACATGAAAACTGGTGTGAACAGACCGCGTTTTAAGTTTTGTAAGTACTGTACTCTTTGTTTCTTTTTGTATTTCAATTTTTCTTTCATGTAAATACCTCAAAACGCTAGAATAAGGTGAAATATTTAGAGAAAACGCGATTTAATTAGGTTTTTCCTGGGTTTTCCCTAATTCTAAGCAGTGAATGCTGGGTCGCGTGTTTGTATTCGTCCCAGACATTACTAGGAAGGTGTTTTATTTCCAATTTTTTTATATTCGCGAACATTAGATAAGGGTTTTTATTGTATTCTTTTGTTGTTTGTTAGAAATACTTTGTAGCTGTCAGTATTTTTACCCTTCCTAGTAATATACTTGAAACACAGCTTTGACTTTTATTAAAAAAATTACACATTTTCTCGTTAAAAAGGTGGGTGGCTCAAAAAATGGTACAGAATACTAATATATGCTAATAATGCAGAAAAAGTCCATAAGCAATGTATGTCTTTTACATAGAAAGGGGGGATTATTCAGTACGTACACTAAGCAGAAAAAAGAATGTTAGATATAGGCGATGAAAGCGTTATTAAAACTGAACAATGAAAGCAATTTTAATTACGCAAGAAATCTGGTATTATCATATATGAGTTTTTACTGCGAAATAGTTCCTTCGCCATTATATCCACAAATTGTTAAAAAACTCTATTTATTCTACCTTTTTGGCTCCTCCTATAGATTTTCGTAGAAATCTTCATTAAATCGCGATATAAGCTGCTGAAGGCTCAAATTCACTATTTTGATCTCAAAATTTAGGTTTGTGGGCCAGTTGGAGGCAGCCTCATATGCTTAATATAGAAATATCGACATTTCCCATATAAATCAATAGTAATCGATTTTATTCATAAGTTCTAAGTATGATAAATAGGGCATATACGAAGTGTTCATTATAAAACTTCATCTAGCAGGCTATGAAATTTTGACAGAAAAGGATAACATAATCAAAGTATATGGACTTTTGTTTTTCCATCCTTTTCTTTTGACATTTCACAGCCAACTAGATGATGTTTTATAACAAACGTTTCGACATTTCAGGTATCATAAGGTTCTTTGTTCATAATTTCACGGCATTTTGGGGTACATCAGAGGACCGTTCGGATATTTCCTAAACTATGGGCGCTTTGCGCGCGTGGTCTAAACCTACAAAACTTCTACCATAGTTTGCCCACTGCGTTCGGATATGTCCTAAACCATGGGCGCCCCGCGCGCATGGTCAAAAAAAAAAACAAAAAAAAAAAAAAATGTCGCGTCTCAAGTAAAAGCACACCATAAACCAACCGACTCAAGAGTTTTGCTGACCAACTAGTTATCCGAACGCAAGTGAGGATTATAACGAGCAGCTTACTCTCCCTTTTTGGTCGTAGATATTTTGTATTTTTTTCGTTCTAACGGTTTTAACTCTGAAACTACTCATTTGACGGGATTTTCGTTCGAGGGGCGTAGATACAGAAATGAACGGGCATTTCAAATGTGTGGTCGATTTGGCGGTACGTGCGGGGGGGGCTGACCAGTGGCGTACCAAAGTCAAAAATTCGGTTTTTTAGGTACCCAAATTTACGGAGGTTTTGTCGAAACTCCGGGACTATGTGGGGTATAGGGCTCCCCACGGGTAAAATTCCTCATATATGTAGATGATAAATTTTGAAGTCTAATTTCGATAAGTTAAATAGGAAGATCTACAAAAAATCGCAAAGTTGGGACGGTTTTTTCAATTTTTCTTTGTAATGGTCAACTTCTGGCCCTTCTGGACCCCTTTAGGTAGAAGACTGGCCCAATAACGATGATACCAGGGGAAAGGACATATCCTTGGCTACTTTTAATCCTATCCCGCCAAAGGTGCCACTTTAATACAGAGTGGCCAAAAAAATGTCCAAAGACAATTAAGGAAAAGTGTCCAAAATTTGAAGGTAGTTTTTTGCGATTTTTACGAAAACTATGGAACGGTTCGGCTTCGGTGGCATATGGGCAACTAGAGAACGTGGAGAGAAAAAAAAATCAGTTGTTAGTTTTGGCCTAGCTCTTATACCGGGTAAGCTACAAAAGTTTTTTGGTGCCGCATTTTTTACCAACTTTGGTGTACTTTTATCACGTTTCACCCTGTAGATTCCACACTTTTGCATGAAAAAATCTGAAATAATTCAGAGGTGTAGCGCACATATGGGCCCTCGATCTGGCCGAAAATCAAGGTCCTAGCTTTCAATTTCAAATTTTGATGATTTTTTAAACTTTACATTTGAAATTGCCACTTTGACGCCTATTTGTGCCGAGACCGTGCATCCGATCGACTGGATTTCCATCCCAGGGGATACCTTGGAATGTTTTCTTTTCGGCACCAAGGAATCATTTTTTCGCTGGGACGTCGCGAAATGGTCTTAATTCAATTTCGAAACGAAAGATGCAGATTTTTGAAATTTCGCCAAAATTTCCGTTAGTTCCGGCAATTGCCTCTCGAGTAAACTACTAAACCGTGCGCTGCGATCGCATTTTTCGACGACGGAAAATTCTCGTTTGACAGATCGAACTTTAAACACCTAGACCAAGAAAAATAGGCGGAAAATCGAGGAAAACTGTATGGCAGGTGAAAATTTGAACATTTCTAGGAAGATTACATGTAAAGCCCCCAGTCCTCGAGGTCGTTTTCACAAAGACTGGTCGATTTGAAAATTTCGTGTCGGGATTCATGATTTCCGACCACGTGGCGCCCTGTGACGTCGACGCTCGGCTGGCTAGGTTTGTTCCGTACATAGTTAAAAACACTTCCCATAAGAAATACATTGTGCAATGCTTTTTAAATGGGAGGAATATAGAAAGGGTTATATTTTGGGTACCATCGATGGTACATGGTTCAAATTTGGATGGTAGCTACCTACGGGGGTATTATAAATCGTAATATAGTTGCCGTCGCTATCATAGCTACAGTAGCTGAGTACCGTTGATATTTAGAGAACTGTTAATGATACGTGGTTCAACTTTGGATGCTCGGTGCCCATGGAGGTACCATGAATGGTAATATAGCTCACATAGCTATATGTAGCTGACTGTAGCTAGGTTATAGCTGTTTTACGAACCGATGGTGATATCGACTTGAAAATCGAATGGTAGGTTTTCCTTATATAGAAAGGGGAATTCGTTATATAGAAGGAAAAGGAATATAGAAAAGGTTATATTTAGGGTACCATTGACGGTAAATGGTTCAAATGTGGATGGTAGGTACCTACGGGGGTATTATAAATTGGAATATAGCTGACTCAGCTATCATAGCTACAGAAGCTGAGTAAAGTAAATAATTAGAGAAATGTTAATGATACATGGTTCAACTTTGGATGCTGGGTGTCCATGGAGGTACCATGAATGGTAATATAGCTCACATAGCTATATGTAGCTGACTGTAGCTGGGTTATAGCTGCTTAATGAACCGATGGTGATATCGACTTGAAAATCGAATGGTAGGTTTCCCTTATGTAAAATTCGCTAAAAATGACATTTTTAAAAATCCAAGATGGCCGCCTGAAAACGCTTGGTTTAAAGCCGATATCTCTGAAACGGTTTGAGCTAGGAAGCTGAAATTTGGTATGTGGCTACCTTATGGGACGGGCTAGAGATCTCTAATATCCAGAACCTTGCCGCGGGTACCCAAGGTTCTATTTTGGAAATTTTTTTATTAAAATGATACTTTTTTGCTCCAACTTACTCACTGTTGCTAAAGGGCGCCGAAACCAAATATATCCGACGTTTCGACTTTACGCCTACTATAGGCCATCATCAGGGTATTCACTTTTATTACAAATATTGCTTCATAAATGTGCCACGCCCAAACAATCAGTTTTTCGTATATGACTGACAAAATAGCTTTAACGAAGCCCATTCGACTGGTACTAACTGTTCGACTTTATCGTTTTTAGGTTCCGAGATTTGACTGATTAAATTTCTCATTGACAGGGGTAGAGTGACATTTGCCATTTTATAGCAAAGCCATTTACGGCAATAGAACAACGGTGACTCAATTAAGTGTGAGTCGGCTCAAATATTGCTCAAAACGTTCATTACTATTCTGCTAAGTTTAATAACAGTCTCATGGGAAGTGAAAAACTATTAAAATTTTGTAAAAATTACCTAATATTTTTATTTGATCGAACATTACGCCAACAAAATTAAAAACCTTGAACTACAAATTAAGCAGGTATTTTGTGGTCGAGAATGCTCTATTCATGGGTGTCAATAGCATCGTTATACCATGTTTAGTTTTCGAATTATATAGATATAAGTATTAAAATGTCGATAAAAAGTGGAAAAGTTACGTTCTTGGCGCCATTTTGAAGGGGAAGGAAACTACTGAAAATTCCGAAATTGCAATTTTTTACATATTTTTGTCCCCTCTTTCATTTGAGACTTCTTTTGATCAAATCTATGACAAACGATTTCGGTCGAAAATTTTCACGACCTACCCCCTTTGAAAATTTTGAAATTTTTACATTTTTCTGTTTATCTTGGAAACGGTACGGATTTTCGATATGCCGGTTAATATGACGTATGAAGAGGTCATCAAGGGCTATCAGATGCATGTATCAGAAAGAAGCTAGCTTTCACGGTTTTTGAGAAAATTAAAAAAAAGTGCAAAATTTGTACCCTATTTTTGGGCGACCCGTGCTCAGTTACTGTTCTAGGCAGAGCTTCGAAAATGGGCTCTACGTGTAGCTCTATTCTTCTGCTTCCTTAGCTGTTCTTATACATTTTTTGATAAATCTTCATCGAATCGAGATATTAGCTGTTAAAAGCAGCAATGCACGATTTTTATCTCAAAATTTAGTTTTTTGGGCCGGTTTGAGAGCCCCATATGTTTAACATAGAATTTTCGATATGTGTCATTTAAATCTATAGTAATCGATTTTATTTGTTACTTCGAGTCGTTTTATAATGAATAGGACGTTGATTTCTGTTTTAGATAGTATAGGGTGGCTCAAAAAATGATGCAGGAAGCTAATATATGCTAATAACGCAGAAAAGGTCCATAAGCAGTGATGTGTATTTTACATAGAAAGGGTGGATTATTAAGTACGTAGACCAGCCAGAATAAAATGTTAGATATAGGCGATGAAAGCGTTATTAAAACTTAGTAATGAAAGCAATTTTAATTATTTAAAGAGTCTGGTGTTATCAGATATTAGTAATATTTACTGCAGAACATTTCCTTCGCCATTTTATCCACAAATTGTTAAAAAACACTAAAATTATTCTACTTTTTGGGCTCCTCTTATAGCTTTTGGGATAAATCCTCGTTAAAACGCGATATAAGCTATTGAAGGCTGAAATTCACGATTTTTATCTAAAACTTTAGGGTTTTGAGCCAGTTGGGGAGAGTCTCATATACTTAATATAGAAATATCGACTTTACCCATATAAATCAATAGTAATCGATTTTATTCGTAGGTTCTAGTAGTCGTATGATAAATAGGGCATATATTTACGTTTTGGATAGTATAGAGTGTCCCAAAAAAGTGTTGTAACCTAGAATTTTAGGATTTTGTCATGTAAATTGATATCTGTTAATTTATTGCGTAAGCTCCAGTAGTTTTATGATAAATAGAGCGTTGATTTCTGTTTTAAATAGTATACGGTGTCCCAAATAATGCTGCAACATTTAACTTTAGTTTTTTTTTGTTTAACAATACTTTTTTGTAGGTTTTATTATAAATAGTGCCTTTGGTTTCTGATTTAGATACTATAGGGTGACCCAAAAATTGACAAATATTACATTTTTAGGAACATCTAAAGCTAGAAAACTGAAATTTCAATTGTAGATTCTGTTCACAATCACAAACAATATGTCATAAATGGCAACTTTGATATGGGTACTCGTGGTGCCATTTTATATCTTTTTATGAATTTTAGCACGTTTTTTACCTGTTTACATATTACTTAATACGAAAAAAGGTATTTGAGACGTTTCGACATTTCAGTTACTTTTAGGTATCTTCAGGTTCTTTGTTAATAATTTTACGGCAATTTGGGCTACTTTGCCCACAGCGTTCGGATTTCCTAAACTATGGGCGCCCCGCGCGCATGGTCTTACCCTACAAAACTTCAAAAGTACTTTACCCACAGCGTTCGGACTTCCTAAACTATGGGCGCCCCGCGCGCATGGTCAAAAACGACGCAAAAAAAAAAAAAAAAAAAAAAAAAAAAAAACAAAAAAAAAAAAAAAAAAAATGACGCGCGTGTGTGACAAAAGCACACCATAAACAAACCGACTCAAGAGTTTTGCTGACCAACTAGTTATCCGAACGCAAGTGAGGATTATAACGAGCAGCTTACTCTCCCTTTTTGGTCGTAGATATTTTGTATTTTTTTCGTTCTAACGGTTTTAACTCTGAAACTACTCATTTGACGGGATTTTCGTTCGAGGGGCGTAGATACAGAAATGAACGGGCATTTCAAATATGTGGTCGATTTGGCGGTACGTGCGGGGGGGGCTGACCAGTGGCGTACCAAAGTCAAAAATTCGGTTTTTTAGGTACCCAAATTTACGGAGGTTTTGTCGAAACTCCGGGACTATGTGGGGTATAGGGCTCCCCACGGGTAAAATTCCTCATATATGTAGATGATAAATTTTGAAGTCTAATTTCGATAAGTTAAATAGGAAGATCTACAAAAAATCGCAAAGTTGGGACGGTTTTTTCAATTTTTCTTTGTAATGGTCAACTTCTGGCCCTTCTGGACCCCTTTAGGTAGAAGACTGGCCCAATAACGATGATACCAGGGGAAAGGACATATCCTTGGCTACTTTTAATCCTATCCCGCCAAAGGTGCCACTTTAATACAGAGTGGTCAAAAAAATGTCCAAAGACAATTAAGGAAAAGTGTCCAAAATTTGAAGGTAGTTTTTTGCGATTTTTACGAAAACTATGGAACGGTTCGGCTTCGGTGGTATATGGGCAACTAGAGAACGTGGAGAGAAAAAAAAATCAGTTGTTAGTTTTGGCCTAGCTATTATACCGGGTGAGCTACAAAAGTTTTTTGGTGCCGCATTTTTTACCAACTTTGGTGTACTTTTATCACGTTTCACCATGTAGATTCCACACTTTTGCATGAAAAAATCTGAAATAATTCAGAGGTGTAGCGCACATATGGGCCCTCGATCTGGCCGAAAATCAAGATCCTAGCTTTCAATTTCAAATTTTGATGATTTTTTAAACTTTACATTTGAAATTGCCACTTTGACGCCTATTTGTGCCGAGACCGTGCATCCGATCGACTGGATTTCCATCCCAGGGGATACCTTGGAATGTTTTCTTTTCGGCACCAAGGAATCATTTTTTCGCTGGGACGTCGCGAAATGGTCTTAATTCAATTTCGAAACGAAAGATGCAGATTTTTGAAATTTCGCCAAAATTTCCGTTAGTTCCGGCAATTGCCTCTCGAGTAAACTACTAAACCGTGCGCTGCGATCGCATTTTTCGACGACGGAAAATTCTCGTTTGACAGATCGAACTTTAAACACCTAGACCAAGAAAAATAGGCGGAAAATCGAGGAAAACTGTATGGCAGGTGAAAATTTGAACATTTCTAGGAAGATTACATGTAAAGCCCCCAGTCCTCGAGGTCGTTTTCACAAAGACTGGTCGATTTGAAAATTTCGTGTCGGGATTCATGATTTCCGACCACGTGGCGCCCTGTGACGTCGACGCTCGGCTGGCTAGGTTTGTTCCGTACATAGTTAAAAACACTTCCCATAAGAAATACATTGTGCAATGCTTTTTAAATGGGAGGAATATAGAAAGGGTTATATTTTGGGTACCATCGATGGTACATGGTTCAAATTTGGATGGTAGCTACCTACGGGGGTATTATAAATCGTAATATAGTTGCCGTCGCTATCATAGCTACAGTAGCTGAGTACCGTTGATATTTAGAGAACTGTTAATGATACGTGGTTCAACTTTGGATGCTCGGTGCCCATGGAGGTACCATGAATGGTAATATAGCTCACATAGCTATATGTAGCTGACTGTAGCTAGGTTATAGCTGTTTTACGAACCGATGGTGATATCGACTTGAAAATCGAATGGTAGGTTTTCCTTATATAGAAAGGGGAATTCGTTATATAGAAGGAAAAGGAATATAGAAAAGGTTATATTTAGGGTACCATTGACGGTAAATGGTTCAAATGTGGATGGTAGGTACCTACGGGGGTATTATAAATTGGAATATAGCTGACTCAGCTATCATAGCTACAGAAGCTGAGTAAAGTAAATAATTAGAGAAATGTTAATGATACATGGTTCAACTTTGGATGCTGGGTGTCCATGGAGGTACCATGAATGGTAATATAGCTCACATAGCTATATGTAGCTGACTGTAGCTGGGTTATAGCTGCTTAATGAACCGATGGTGATATCGACTTGAAAATCGAATGGTAGGTTTCCCTTATGTAAAATTCGCTAAAAATGACGTTTTTAAAAATCCAAGATGGCCGCCTGAAAACGCTTGGTTTAAAGCCGATATCTCTGAAACGGTTTGAGCTAGGAAGCTGAAATTTGGTATGTGGCTACCTTATGGGACGGGCTAGGGATCTCTAATATCCAGAACCTTGCCGCGGGTACCCAAGGTTCTATTTTGGAATTTTTTTTATTAAAATGATACTTTTTTGCTCCAACTTACTCACTGTTGCTAAAGGGCGCCGAAACCAAATATATCCGACGTTTCGACTTTACGCCTACTATAGGCCATCATCAGGGTATTCACTTTTATTACAAATATTGCTTCATAAATGTGCCACGCCCAAACAATCAGTTTTTCGTATATGACTGACAAAATAGCTTTAACGAAGCCCATTCGACTGGTACTAACTGTTCGACTTTATCGTTTTTAGGTTCCGAGATTTGACTGATTAAATTTCTCATTGACAGGGGTAGAGTGACATTTGCCATTTTATAGCAAAGCCATTTACGGCAATAGAACAACGGTGACTCAATTAAGTGTGAGTCGGCTCAAATATTGCTCAAAACGTTCATTACTATTCTGCTAAGTTTAATAACAGTCTCATGGGAAGTGAAAAACTATTAAAATTTTGTAAAAATTACCTAATATTTTTATTTGATCGAACATTACGCCAACAAAATTAAAAACCTTGAACTACAAATTAAGCAGGTATTTTGTGGTCGAGAATGCTCTATTCATGGGTGTCAATAGCATCGTTATACCATGTTTAGTTTTCGAATTATATAGATATAAGTATTAAAATGTCGATAAAAAGTGGAAAAGTTACGTTCTTGGCGCCATTTTGAAGGGGAAGGAAACTACTGAAAATTCCGAAATTGCAATTTTTTTACATATTTTTGTCCCCTCTTTCATTTGAGACTTCTCTTGATCAAATCTATGACAAACGATTTCGGTCAAAAATTTTCACGACCTACCCCCTTTGAAAATTGTGAAATTTTTACATTTTTCTGTTTATCTTGGAAACGGTACGGATTTTCGATATGCCGGTTAATATGACGTATGAAGAGGTCATCAAGGGCTATCAGATGCATGTATCAGAAAGAAGCTAGCTTTCACGGTTTTTGAGAAAATTAAAAAAAAGTGCAAAATTTGTACCCTATTTTTGGGCCACCCGTGCTCAGTTACTGTTCTAGGCAGAGCTTCGAAAATGGGCTCTGCGTGTAGCTCTATTCTTCTGCTTCCTTAGCTGTTCTTATACATTTTTTGATAAATCTTCATCGAATCGAGATATTAGCTGTTAAAAGCAGCAATGCACGATTTTTATCTCAAAATTTAGTTTTTTGGGCCGGTTTGAGAGCCCCATATGTTTAACATAGAATTTTCGATATGTGTCATTTAAATCTATAGTAATCGATTTTATTTGTTACTTCGAGTCGTTTTATAATGAATAGGACGTTGATTTCTGTTTTAGATAGTATAGGGTGGCTCAAAAAATGATGCAGGAAGCTAATATATGCTAATAACGCAGAAAAGGTCCATAAGCAGTGATGTGTATTTTACATAGAAAGGGTGGATTATTAAGTACGTAGACCAGCCAGAATAAAATGTTAGATATAGGCGATGAAAGCGTTATTAAAACTTAGTAATGAAAGCAATTTTAATTATTTAAAGAGTCTGGTGTTATCAGATATTAGTAATATTTACTGCAGAACATTTCCTTCGCCATTTTATCCACAAATTGTTAAAAAACACTAAAATTATTCTACTTTTTGGGCTCCTCTTATAGCTTTTGGGATAAATCCTCGTTAAAACGCGATATAAGCTATTGAAGGCTGAAATTCACGATTTTTATCTAAAACTTTAGGGTTTTGAGCCAGTTGGGGAGAGTCTCATATACTTAATATAGAAATATCGACTTTACCCATATAAATCAATAGTAATCGATTTTATTCGTAGGTTCTAGTAGTCGTATGATAAATAGGGCATATATTTACGTTTTGGATAGTATAGAGTGTCCCAAAAAAGTGTTGTAACCTAGAATTTTAGGATTTTGTCATGTAAATTGATATCTGTTAATTTATTGCGTAAGCTCCAGTAGTTTTATGATAAATAGAGCGTTGATTTCTGTTTTAAATAGTATACGATGTCCCAAATAATGCTGCAACATTTAACTTTAGTTTTTTTTTGTTTAACAATACTTTTTTGTAGGTTTTATTATAAATAGTGCCTTTGGTTTCTGATTTAGATACTATAGGGTGACCCAAAAATTGACAAATATTACATTTTTAGGAACATCTAAAGCTAGAAAACTGAAATTTCAATTGTAGATTCTGTTCACAATCACAAACAATATGTCATAAATGGCAACTTTGATATGGGTACTCGTGGTGCCATTTTATATCTTTTTATGAATTTTAGCACGTCTTTTACCTGTTTACATATTACTTAATACGAAAAAAGGTATTTGAGACGTTTCGACATTTCAGTTACTTTTAGGTATCTTCAGGTTCTTTGTTAATAATTTTACGGCAATTTGGGCTACTTTGCCCACAGCGTTCGGATTTCCTAAACTATGGGCGCCCCGCGCGCATGGTCTTACCCTACAAAACTTCAAAAGTACTTTACCCACAGCGTTCGGACTTCCTAAACTATGGGCGCCCCGCGCGCATGGTCAAAAACGACGCAAAAAAAAAAAAAAAAAAAAAAAAAAAAAAAAAAAAAAAAAAAAAAAAAATGACGCGCGTGTGTGACAAAAGCACACCATAAACAAACCGACTCAAGAGTTTTGCTGACCAACTAGTTGGACGAACGCAAGTGAGTACTATAAAGCCGAGCCAACGCACACATTTTGGTTGTAGATATTTGGTATTTTTTTCGTTCTAACGGTTTTAACTCTGAAACTGCTTATTTGACGGGATTTTCGTTCAAGGGGCGTAGATACAGAAATGAACGGGCATTTCAAATATGGGGTCCGTTTTTTGGTACGTGCGGGGGGGGCTGACCAGTGGCGTACCAAAGTCAAAAATTCGGTTTTTTAGGTACCCAAATTTACGGCGTCTTTGTCGAAACTCCGGGACTATGTGAGGTATAGGACTGCCCACGGGTAAAATTCCTCATGTATGTAGATGATAAATTTTGAAGTCTAATTTCGATAAGTTAAATAGGAAGATCTACAAAAAATCGCAAAGTTGGGACGGTTTTTTCAATTTTTCTTTGTAATGGTCAACTTCTGGCCCTTCTGGACCCCTTTAGGTAGAAGACTGGCCCAATAACGATGATACCAGGGGAAAGGGCATATCCTTGGCTACTTTTAATCCTATCCCGTCAAAGGTGCCACTTTAATACAGAGTGGTCAAAAAAATGTCCAAAGACAATTAAGGAAAAGTGTCCAAAATTTGAAGGTAGTTTTTTGCGATTTTTACGAAAACTATGGAACGGTTCGGCTTCGGTGGTATATGGGCAACTAGAAGACGTGGAGAGAAAAAAAAATCAGTTATTAGTTTTGGCCTAGCTCTTATACCGGGTGAGCTACAAAAGTTTTTTGGCGCCGCATTTTTTACCAACTTTGGTGTACTTTTATCACGTTTCACCCTGTAGATTCCACATTTTTGCATGAAAAAATCTGAAATAATTCAGGGGTGTAGCGCACATATGGGCCCTCCATCTGGCCGAAAATGAAGGTCCTAGCTTTCAATTTCAAATTTTGATGATTTTTTAAACTTTACATTTGAAATTGCCACTTTGAGGCCTATTTGTGCCGAGACCGTGCATCCGATCGACTGGATTTCCATCCCAGGGGATACCTTGGAATGTTTTCTTTTCGGCACCAAGGAATCATTTTTTCGCTGGGACGTCGCGAAATGGTCTTAATTCAATTTCGAAACGAAAGATGCAGATTTTTGAAATTTCGGCAAAATTTCCGTTAGTTCCGGCAATTGACGCAACCGTCTTCGGGTAAACCGTGCGCTGCGATCGCATTTTTCGACGACGGAAATTTCTCGTTTGACAGATCGAACTTTAAACACCTAGACCAAGAAAAATAGGCGGAAAATCGAGGAAAACTGTATGGCAGATGAAAATTTGAACATTTCTAGGAAGATTACATGTAAAGCCCCCAGTCCTCGAGGTCGTTTTCACAAAGACTGGTCGATTTGAAAATTTCGTGTCGGGATTCATGATTTCCGACCACGTGGCGCCCTGTGACGTCGACGCTCAGCTGGCTGGTTTGTTCCAGCACTTCCCATAAGAAATACATTGCGCAATGCTTTTTAAATGGGAGCAATATAGAAAGGGTTATATTTTGGGTACCATCGATGGTACATGGTTCAAATTTGGATGGTAGGTACCTACGGGGGTATTATAAATCGTAATATAGTTGCCGTAGCTATCATAGCTACAGTAGCTGAGTACCGTTGATATTTAGAGAACTGTTAATGATACGTGGTTCAACTTTGGATGCTGGGTGCCCATGGAGGTACCATGAATGGTAATATAGCTCACATAGCTATATGTAGCTGATTGTAGCTGGGTTATAGCTGCTTTATGAACCGATGGTGATATCGACTTGAAAATCGAATAGTAGGTTTCCCTTATGTAAAATTCGCTAAAAATGACATTTTTAAAAATCCAAGATGGCCGCCTGAAAACGCTTGGTTTTAAGCCGATATCTCTGAAACGGTTTGAGCTAGGAAGCTGAAATTGGGTATGTGGCTACCTTATGGGACGGGCTAGAGGTCTCTAATGTCCAGAACCTTGCCGCGGGTACTGAAGGTTCCATTTTGGAAACTTTTTTATTAAAATGACAGTTTTTTGCTACAACTTACTGACTGTTGCTAAAGGGCGCCGAAACCAAATATATCCGACGTTTCGACTTTACGCTTACCATAAGCCATCATCAGGGTATTCTCTTTTATTACAAATATTGCTTTATAAATGTGCCACGCCCAAACAATCAGTTTTTTGTATATGACTGACAAAATAGCTTTAACGATGCCCATTCGAGTGGTACTAACTGTTCGATATTACCATTTCTAGGTTCCGAGATTTAACTGATTAGATTTCTCATTGATAGGGGTAGAGTGATTTCTGCCATTTTATAGCAAAGCCATTTGTGGTAATAGAACAGCGGTGACTCAATTAAGTGTGAGTCGGCTCAAATACAGCTCAAAACGTTAATTACCATTTTGCCAAGTTTAATAACAGTCTCATGGGAAGTGAAAAACTATTAAAATTTTGTAAAAATTACCTAATATTTTTATTTGATCGAACATTACGTCAACTAAATTAAAAACCTTGAACGACAAATTAAGCAGGTATTTTGTGGTCGAGAATGCTCTATTCATGGGTGTCAATAGCATCGTTACACCATGTTTAGTTTTCGAATTATTTAGATATAAGTATTAAAATGTCGATAAAAAGTGGAGAAATTACGCTTTTAGCGCCATTTTGAAAAGGAAGGAAATTACTGAAAATTCCAGAATTGCAATTTTTTTACATATTTTTGTCCCCTCTTTCATTTGAGACTATTTTTGACAAAATCTATGACAATCGATTTCGGTCGAAAATTTTCACGACCTACCCCCTTTGAAAATTTTGAAATTTTTACATTTTTCTGTTTATCTTGGAAACGGTACGGATTTTCGATATGCCGGTTAATATGACGTTTGAAGAGGTCATCAAGGGCTATCAGATGCATGTATCAGAAAGAAGCTAGCTTTCACGGTTTTTGAGAAAATTTAAAAAAAGTGCAAAATTTGTACCCTATTTTTGGGCCACCCGTGCTCAGTTACTGTTCTAGTCAGAGCTTCGAAAATGGACTGTACGTGTAGCTCTATTCTTCTACTTCCTTAGCTGTTCTTATACATTTTTTGATAAATCTTCATCGAAACGAGATATTAGCTGTTAAAGGCAGCAATGCACGATTTTTATCTCAAAATTTAGTTTTTTGGGCCGGTTTGAGAGCCCCATATGTTTAACATAGAATTTTCTATATGTTTCATTTAAATCTATAGTAATCGATTTTATTTGTTACTTCGAGTCGGTTTTTAATGAATAGGACGTTGATTTCTGTTTTAGATAGTATAGGGTGTCTCAAAAAATGATGCATGAAGCTAATATATGCTAATAATGCAGAAAAGGTCCATAAGCAGTGTGTATTTTACATAGAAAGGACGGATTATTAAGTACGTAGACCAGCCAGAATAAAATGTTAGATATAGGCGATGAAAGCGTTATTAAAACTTAGTAATGAAAGCAATTTTAATTATTCAAAGAGTCTGGTGTTATCAGATATTAGTAATATTTACTGCAGAACATTTCCTTCGCCATTTTATCCACAAATTGTTAAAAAACACTAAAATTATTCTACTTTTTGGGCTCCTCTTATAGCTTTTGGGATAAATCCTCGTTAAAACGCGATATAAGCTATTGAAGGCTGAAATTCACGATTTTTATCTAAAACTTTAGGGTTTTGAGCCAGTTGGGGAGAGTCTCATATACTTAATATAGAAATATCGACTTTACCCATATAAATCAATAGTAATCGATTTTATTCGTAGGTTCTAGTAGTCGTATGATAAATAGGGCATTAATTTACGTTTTGGATAGTATAGAGTGTCCCAAAAAAGTGTTGTAACCTAGAATTTTAGGATTTTGTCATGTAAATTGATATCTGTGAATTTATTGCGTAAGCTCCAGTAGTTTTATGATAAATAGAGCGTTGATTTCTGTTTTAAATAGTATTAGGTTTCTGATTTAGATACTATAGGGTGACCCAAAAATTGACAAATATTAGATTTTTAGGAACATCTAAAGCTAGAAAACTGAAATTTCAATTGTAGATTCTGTTCACAATCACAAACAATATGTCATAAATGGCAACTTTGATATGGGTACTCGTGGTGCCATTTTATATCTTTTTATGAATTTTAGCACGTTTTTTACCTGTTTACATATTACTTAATATGAAATAAGGTATTTGAGACGTTTCGACATTTCAGTTACTTTTAGGTATCTTCAGGTTCTTTGTTAATAATTTTACGGCAATTTGGACTACTTTGCCCACAGCGTTCGGACTTCCTAAACTCTGGGCGCCCGGCGCGCATGGTCTTACCCTACAAAACTTCAAAAGTACTTTACCCACAGCGTTCGGACTTCCTAAACTATGGGCGCCCCGCGCGCATGGTCAAAAACGACGCAAAAAAAAAAAAAAAAAAAAAAAAAAAAAAAAAAAAAAAAAAAAAAAAAAAAAAAAAAAAATGACGCGCGTATGTGACAAAAGCACACCATAAACAAACCGACTCAAGAGTTTTGCTGACCAACTAGTTGTACGAACGCCAGTGAGTACTATAACGCGCAGCCAAAGTTGACTTTTGGTTGTAGATATTTGGTAGTTTTTTCGTTCTAACGGTTTTAACTCTGAAACTGCTCATTTGACGGGATTTTCGTTCAAGGGGCGTAGATACAGAAATGAACGGGCATTTCAAATATGGGGTCCGTTTTTTGGTACGTGCGGGGGGGGCTGACCAGTGGCGTACCAAAGTCAAAAATTCGGTTTTTTAGGTACCCAAATTTACGGCGTCTTTGTCGAAACTCCGGGACTATGTGGCGTATAGGACTGCCCACGGGTAGATTTCCGCATATGTGTAGACGAACAATTTTGACGTCTAATTCCGATAAGTGAAATAGAAAAATCTACAAAAAATCGCAAAGTTGGGACGGTTTTTTGAAAAATTTTTTGTAATGGTCCACTTCTGGCCCTTCTGGACCCCTTTAGTTAGACGACTGGCCCAATAACGATGGTACCGGGGGAAAGGGCATATCCTTGGCTACTTTTGATCCTATCCCGCCAAAGGTGCCACTTTAATACAGAGTGGTCAAAAAAATGTCCAAAGAGAATTAAGGAAAAGTGTCCAAAATAGGAAGGTAGTTTTTTGCGATTTTTACGAAAACTATGGAGCGGTCCAGCTTCGGTGGTACATGGGCAACTAGAACACGTGGAGAGAAAAAAAAATCAGTTGTTAGTTTTGGTCTAGCTCTTATACCGGGTGAGCTACAAAAGTTTTTTGGTGCCGCATTTTTTACCAACTTTGGTGTACTTTTTTCACGTTTCACCCTGTAGATTCCACATTTTTGCATGAAAAAATCTGAAATAATTCAGGGGTGTAGCGCACATACGGGCCCTCCATCTGGCCGAAAATGAAGGTCCTAGCTTTCAATTTCAAATTTTGACGATTTTTTAAACTTTACATTTGAAATTGCCACTTTGAGGCCTATTTGTGCCGAGACCGTGCATTCGATCGACTGGATTTCTATCCCAGGGGATACCTTGGAATGTTTTCTTTTCGGCACCAAGGAATCACTTTTTCGCTGGGACGTCGCGAAATGGTCTTAATTCAATTTCGAAACGAAAGATGCAGATTTTTGAAATTTCGGCAAAATTTCCGTTAGTTCCGGCAATTGCCTCTCGAGTAAACTACTAAACCGTGCGCTGCGATCGCATTTTTCGACGACGGAAATTTCTCGTTTGACAGATCGAACTTTAAACACCTAGACCAAGAAAAATAGGCGGAAAATCGAGGAAAACTGTATGGCAGGTGAAAATTTGAACATTTCTAGGAAGATTACATGTAAAGCCCCCAGTCCTCGAGGTCGTTTTCACAAAGACTGGTCGATTTGAAAATTTCGTGTCGGGATTCATGATTTCCGACCACGTGGCGCCCTGTGACGTCGACGCTCGGCTGGCTAGGTTTGTTCCGTACATAGTTAAAAACACTTCCCATAAGAAATACATTGTGCAATGCTTTTTAAATGGGAGGGATATAGAAAGGGTTATATTTTGGGTACCATCGATGGTACATGGTTCAAATTTGGATGGTAGCTACCTACGGGGGTATTATAAATCGTAATATAGTTGCCGTCGCTATCATAGCCACAGTAGCTGAGTACCGTTGATATTTAGAGAACTGTTAATGATACATGGTTCAACTTTGGATGCTCGGTGCCCATGGAGGTACCATGAATGGTAATATAGCTCACATAGCTATATGTAGCTGACTGTAGCTGGGTTATAGCTGCTTTATGAACCGATGGTGTTATCGACTTGAAAATCGAATGGTAGGTTTTCCTTATATAGAAAGGGGAATTCCTTATATAGAAGGAAAAGGAATATATAGAAAAGGTTATATTTAGGGTACCATTGACGGTAAATGGGTCAAATTTGGATGGTAGGTACCTACGGGGGTATTATAAATTGTAATATAGTTGCCGTAGCTATCATAGCTACAGTAGCTGAGTACCGTTGATATTTAGAGAACTGTTAATGATACATGGTTCAACTTTGGATACTGGGTGCCCATGGAGGTACCATGAATGGTACTATAGCTCACATAGCTATATGTAGCTGACTGTAGCTGGGTTATAGCTGTTTTATGAACCGATGGTGATATCGACTTGAAAATCGAATAGAAGGTTTCCCTTATGTAAAATTCGCTAAAAATGACATTTTTAAAAATCCAAGATGGCCGCCAGAAAACGCTTGGTTTAAAGCCGATATCTCTGAAACGGTTTGAGCTAGGAAGCTGAAATTTGGTATGTGGCTATCTTATGGGACGGGCTAGAGGTCTCTGAGGTCCAGAACCTTGCCGCGGGTACCAAAGGTTCTATTTTGAAAACTTTTTTATTAAAATGACACTTTTTTGCTACAACTTACTCACTGTTGCTAAAGGGCGCTGAAACCGAATATATCCGACGTTTCGACTTTACGCCTACTATAGGCCATCATCAGGGTATTCCCTTTTATTACAAATATTGCTTTATAAATGTGCCACGCCCAAACAATCAGTTCTTCGTATATGACTGACAAAATAGCTTTAACGAAGCCCATTCGACTGGCACTAACTGTTCGATTTTATCGTTTTTGGGTTCCGAGATATAACTGATTAAATTTCTCATATATAGGGGTAGAGTGACTTTTGCCATTTTATAGCAAAGCCATTTACGGCAATAGAACAACGGTGACTCAATTAAGTGTGAGTCGGCTCAAATACTGCTCGAAACGTTAATTACTATTTTGCTAAGTTTAATAACAGTCTCATGGGAAGTGAAAAACTATTAAAATTTTGTAAAAATTACCTAATATTTTTATTTGATCGAACATTACGTCAACTAAATTAAAAACCTTGAACGACAAATTAAGCAGGTATTTTGTGGTCGAGAATGCTCTATTCATGGGTGTCAATAGCATCGTTACACCATGTTTAGTTTTCGAATTATTTAGATATAGGTATTAAAATGTCGATAAAAAGTGGAAAAATTACGTTTTTGGCGCCATTTTGAAGTGGAAGGAAATTACTGAAAATTCCAGAATTGCAATTTTTTTACATATTTTTGTCCCCTCTTTCATTTGAGACTATTTATGATAAAATCTATGACAATCGATTTTGGCTGAAAATTTTCACGACCTACCCCCTTTGAAAATTTTGAAATTTTTACATTTTTCTGTTTATCTTGGAAACGGTAAGGTTTTTCGATATGCAGGTTAATATGATGTATGAAGAGGTTATTAAGGGCTATCAGATGCATGTATCAGAAAGAAGCTAGCTTTCACGGTTTTCTAGAAAATTAAAAAAAAGTGCAAAATTTGTACCTTATTTTTGGGCCACCCGTGCTCAGTTACTGTTCTAATCAGAGCTTCGAAAAATCGCTCTACGTGTAGCCCTATTCTTCTACTTCCTTAGCTGTTCTTATACATTTTTTGATAAATCTTCATCGAAACGAGATATTAGCTGTTAAAGGCAGCAATGCACGATTTTTATCTCAAAATTTGGTTTTTTGGGCCGGTTTGAGAGCCCCATATGTTTAACATAGAATTTTCTATATATTTCATTTAAATCTATAGTAATCGATTTTATTTGTTACTTCGAGTCGGTTTTTAATGAATAGGACGTTGATTTCTGTTTTAGATAGTATAGGGTGTCTCAAAAAATGATGCATGAAGCTAATATATGCTATAATGCAGAAAAGGTCCATAAGCAGTGTGTATTTTACATAGAAAGGATGGATTATTAAGTACGTAGACCAGCCAGAATAAAATGTTAGATATAGGCGATGAAAGCGTTATTAAAATTTAGTAATGAAAGCAATTTTAATTATTCAAAGAGTCTGGTGTTATCAGATATTACTAATATTTACTGCAGAACATTTCCTTCGCCATTTTATCCACAAATTGTTAAAAAACACTAAAATTATTCTACTTTTTGGGCTCCTCTTATAGCTTTTGGGATAAATCCTCGTTAAAACGCGATATAAGCTATTGAAGGCTGACATTCACGATTTTTATCTAAAACTTTAGGGTTTTGAGCCAATTGGGGAGAGTCTCATATACTTAATATAGAAATATCGACTTTACCCATATAAATCAATAGTAATCGATTTTATTCGTAGGTTCTAGTAGTCGTATGATAAATAGGGCATTAATTTACGTTTTGGATAGTATAGAGTGTCCCAAAAAAGTGTTGTAACCTAGAATTTTAGGATTTTGTCATGTAAATTGATATCTGTGAATTTATTGCGTAAGCTCCAGTAGTTTTATGATAAATAGAGCGTTGATTTCTGTTTTAAATAGTATACGGTGTCCCAAATAATGCTGCAACATTTAACTTTAGTTTTTTTTTGTTTAACAATACTTTTTTGTAGGTTTTATTCCTTTATTATAAATAGTGCCTTTGGTTTCTGATTTAGATACTATAGGGTGACCCAAAAATTGACAAGTATTACATTTTTAGGAACATCTAAAGCTAGAAAAATGAAATTTCAATCGTAGATTCTGTTCACAATCACAAACAATATGTCATAAATGGCAACTTTGATATGGGTACTCGTGGTGCCATTTTATATCTTTTTATGAATTTTAGCACGTTTTTTACCTGTTTACATATTACTTAATATGAAATAAGGTTTTTGAGACGTTTCGACATTTCAGTTACTTCAGGTTCTTTGTTAATAATTTTACGGCAATTTGGGCTACTTTGCCCACAGCGTTCGGATTTCCTAAACTATGGGCGCCCCGCGCGCATGGTCTTACCCTACAAAACTTCAAAAGTACTTTACCCACAGCGTTCGGACTTCCTAAACTATGGGCGCCCCGCGCGCATGGTCAAAAACGACGCAAAAAAAAAAAAAAAAAAAAAAAAAAAAAAAAAAAAAAAAAAAAAAAAAAAAAAAAAAAAAAAAAATGACGCGCGTGTGTGACAAAAGCACACCATAAACAAACCGACTCAAGAGTTTTGCTGACCAACTAGTTATCCGAACGCAAGTGAGGATTATAACGAGCAGGTCACTCTGACTTTTTGGTTGTAGATATTTGGTAGTTTTTCCATTTCGACGCTTATAACTCTTAAACTGCTCATTTGACGCGATTTTCGTTCAAGGGCCGTAGGTACAGAAATGAACGGGCTTTTCAAAAATGTAGACGATTTTGCGGTATGTGTGGGGGGGACTGACCAGTGGCGTACCAAAGTCAAAAATTCGGTTTTTTAGGTACCCAAATTTACGGAGGTTTTGTCGAAACTCCGGGACTATGTGGGGTATAGGGCTCCCCACGGGTAAAATTTCTCATATACGTAGATGATAAATTTTGAAGTCTAATTCCGATAAGTGAAATAGAAAAATCTACAAAAAATCGCAAAGTTGGGACGGTTTTTTCAATTTTTCTTTGTAATGGTCAACTTTTGGGCCTCCTGGACCCCTTTAGGTAGAAGACTGGCCCAACAAGGATGGTACCAGGGGAAAGGGCATATCCTTGGCTACTTTTAATCCTATCCCGCCAAAGGTGCCACTTTAATACAGAGTGGTCAAAAAAATGTCCAAAGAGAATTAAGGAAAAGTGTCCAAAATAGGAAGGTAGTTTTTTGCGGTTTTTACGAAAACTATGAAGCTGCCCAGCTTCGGTTGTATATGGGCAACTAGAAGACGTGGAGAGAAAAAAAAATCAGTTGTTAGTTTTGGTCTAGCTCTTATACCGGGTGAGCTACAAAAGTTTTTCTGTGCCGCATTTTTTGCCAATTTTGGTGTACTTTTCTCACATTTCACCCTGTAGATTCCACATTTTTGCAGCAAAAAATCTGAAATAATTCAGGGAGGTAGTACATACATGGGCCCTTAACCACGACAAAAATCAAGGGCCTAGCTTTCAATTTGAAATTTTGACGAATTTTTAAACTTTAAACTTCAAATTGCCACTTTGAGGTATATTTGTGCCGAGACCGTGCATCTAATCGAATGGCTTTCTATCCCAGGGGATACCTTGGAATGTTTTCTTTTTGGGACTTAGGAACCATTTTTAGCTGGGACGTCACGAAATGGGCTTAATTGAATTTAGAAGCGAAAGATGCAGATTTTTGAAATTTTGGCCGAAAATCCCGAATGGTTCCGAAGCGACGTCCACCACGGGGGTGTCGGAAGCATTCGGCGGCCGCGGCCATTTGCAACTGACAGCTGAGATTTCCGAAATGTAAACATTAACTTTAGAGCCTCAGACTAAGGAAAATCGGCCGAAAAGCGGGGAAAACTGTCTGGCCGGGGAAAATTTGAACATTTCTAGGAAGATTATTGGCAAAATGCCCGGTCCTCGAGGTCGTTTTCACAAAGACTGGTCGATTTGAAAATTTCATGTCGGGTTTCATTTTTCGCTGATGACGTCGAAGCCAGACCACGCGGTTCTCGCCCAGACAGTGGCAGCTACAAATTCGGGCAAAAATGTATTTTTTCGATTTTTCGGCAGACATGGGCGTAGTTATATTTCTTTTTTGCCATTTTTTCCGTTTTCCCATAAGAAATACATTGTGCAATGCTTTTTAAATGGGACAAAATTGATTTCGTCATAAATAAAAGATGGAGGAGAAAAAAAATGGCCGCCGTAGACAGGGTAATTTAAAAATGGGGATATCTCAGAAACGAATAAAGTTAGGGAGCTGAAATTTGGTACCATGGTTCATTAGGGAATGGACTGCAAGTTGCCATGGGTGGAAACCTTCGTCATGGTACCAAACCCATGGGTACCGTTAACGAAATTTTGCATACAAGTTTTCACGCTTTTGCACGTGTATTTCCCATAAGAAATACATTGTGCAACGCTTTTTAAATGGGACAATATTGACTTCGTCAGAAATAAAAGATGGACGCGAAAAAAAAATGGCCGCCGTAGACAGGGTAATTAAAAAATGGGGATATCTCTGAAACGAATAAAGTTAGGGAGCTGAAATTTGGTACCATGGTTCACTAGGGAATGGACTGCAAGTTGCCATGGGTGGAAACCTTCATCATGGTACCAAACCCATGGGTACCGTTAACGAAATTTTGCATATAAGTTTTCAGGCTTTTGCACATGTATTTCCCATAAGAAAAACGTTGGGCAATGCGTATTATATGGATGGAATGTAGATTACGTCATATTTAGGGTACCATTAATGGTACATGGTTCAAATTTGGATGGTAGGTACCTATGGGGGTATCATAAATTGTGATATAGCTGACTCAGCTATCATAGCTACAGTAAGCTGAGTACCGTTGATAATTAGAGAACTGCTAATGATACATGGTTCAAACTTGGATGCTGGGTGCCCATGGAGGTACCATGAATGGTAATATAGCTCACATAGCTATATGTAGCTGACTGTAGCTAGGTTATAGCTGTTTTATGAACCGATGATGATATCAAGTTGAAAATCGAATGGTAGGTTACCCTTATGTAAAATTCGCTAAAAATGACATTTCTAAAAATCCAAGATGGCCGCCTGAAAAGTTTTGGTTTTAAAGCGATATCTCTGGAACGGTTTGAGCTAGAAAGCTGAAAATTGGTATGTGGCCATTTTATGGGACGGGCTAGAGGTCTCTGAGGTCCAGAACCTTGCCGCGGGTACCGAAGGTTCCATTTTGAAAACTTTTTTATTAAAATGACAGTTTTTTGCTACCACTTACTGACTGTTGCTAAAGGGCGCCGAAACCAAATATATCCGACGTTTCGACTTTACGCCTACTGTACGCCATCATCAGGGTATTCCCTTTAATTACAAATATTGCTTTATAAATGTGCCACGCCTAAACAATCAGTTTTTCGTATATGACTGACAAAATAGCTTTAACGAAGCCCATTCGACTGGTACTAACTGTTCGATTTTACCGTTTCTGGGTTCGGAGATTTGACTGATTAAATTTCTCATTGATAGGGGTAGAGTGACTTTTGCCATTTTATAGCAAAGCCATTTACGGTAATACAACAACGGTGACTCAATTAAGTGTGAGTCGGCTCAAATATTGCTCAAAACGTTAATTACTATTTTGCCAAGTTTAATAACAGTCTCATGGGAAGTGAAAAACTCTTAAAACTTTGTAAAAATTACCTAATATTTTTATTTGATGGAACATTACGTCAACTAAATTAAAAACCTTGAACGACAAATTAAGCAGGTATTTTGTGGTCGAGAATGCTCTATTCATGGGTGTTAATAGCATCGTTATACTATGTTTAGTTTTCGAATTATATAGATATAAGTATTAAAATGTCGGTAAAAAGTGGAGAAATTACGCTTTTGGCGCCATTTTGAAAAGGAAGGAAATTACTGAAAATTCCAGAATTGCATTTTTTTTTACATATTTTTGTCCCCTCTTTCATTTGAGACTATTTTTGACAAAATCTATGACAATCGATTTCGGTCGAAAATTTTCACGACCTACCCCCTTTGAAAATTTTGAAATTTTTACATTTTTCTGTTTATCTTGGAAACGGTACGGATTTTCGATATGCCGGTTAATATGACGTATGAAGAGGTCATCAAGGGCTATCAGATGCATGTATCAGAAAGAAGCTAGCTTTCACGGTTTTCGAGAAAATTAAAAAAAAGTGCAAAATTTGTACCTTATTTTTGGGCCACCCATGCTCAGCTACTGTTCTAGGCAGAGCTTCGAAAATGGGCTCTACGTGTAGCTCTATTCTTCTACTTCCTTAGCTGTTCTTATACATTTTTTGATAGATCTTCATCGAAACGAGATATTAGCTGTTAAAGGCAGCAATGCACGATTTTTATCTCAAAATTTAGTTTTTTGGGCCGGTTTGAGAGCCCCATATGTTTAACATAGAATTTTCTATATGTGTCATTTAAATCTATAGTAATCGATTTTATTTGATACTTCGAGTCGGTTTTTAATGAATAGGACGTTGATTTCTGTTTTAGATAGTATAGGGTGTCTCAAAAAATGATGCATGAAGCTAATATATGCTAATAATGCAGAAAAGGTCCATAAGCAGTGTGTATTTTACATAGAAAGGATGGATTATTAAGTACGTAGACCAGCCAGAATAAAATGTTAGATATAGGCGATGAAAGCGTTATTAAAACTTAGTAATGAAAGCAATTTTAATTATTCAAAGAGTCTGGTGTTATCAGATATTAGTAATATTTACTGCAGAACATTTCCTTCGCCATTTTATCCACAAATTGTTAAAAAACACTATAATTATTCTACTTTTTGGGCTCCTCTTATAGCTTTTGGGATAAATCCTCGTTAAAACGCGATATAAGCTATTGAAGGCTGAAATTCACGATTTTTATCTAAAACTTTAGGGTTTTGAGCCAGTTGGGGAGAGTCTCATATACTTAATATAGAAATATCGGCTTTACCCATATAAATCAATAGTAATCGATTTTATTCGTAGGTTCTAGTAGTCGTATGATAAATAGGGCATTAATTTACGTTTTGGATAGTATAGAGTGTCCCAAAAAAGTGTTGTAACCTAGAATTTTAGGATTTTGTCATGTAAATTGATATCTGTGAATTTATTGCGTAAGCTCCAGTAGTTTTATGATAAATAGAGCGTTGATTTCTGTTTTAAATAGTATACGGTGTCCCCAAATAATGCTGCAACATTTAACTTTAGTTTTTTTTTTGTTTAACAATACTTTTTTGTAGGTTTTATTCCCTTATTATAAATAGTGCCTTTGGTTTCTGATGTAGATACTATAGGGTGACCCAAAAATTGACAAATATTACATTTTTAGGAACATCTAAAGCTAGAAAACTGAAATTTCAATTGTAGATTCTGTTCACAATCACAAACAATATGTCATAAATGGCAACTTTGATATGGGTACTCGTGGTGCCATTTTATATCTTTTTATGAATTTTAGCACGTTTTTTACCTGTTTACATATTACTTAATACGAAAAAAGGCATTTGAGACGTTTCGACATTTCAGTTACTTTTAGGTATCTTCAGGTTCTTTGTTAATAATTTTACGGCAATTTGGGCTACTTTGCCCACAGCGTTCGGATTTCCTAAACTATGGGCGCCCCGCGCGCATGGTCTTACCCTACAAAACTTCAAAAGTACTTTACCCACAGCGTTCGGACTTCCTAAACTATGGGCGCCCCGCGCGCATGGTCAAAAACGACGCAAAAAAAAAAAAAAAAAAAAAAAAAAAAAAAAAAAAAAAAAAAAAAAAAAAAAATGACGCGCGTGTGTGACAAAAGCACACCATAAACAAACCGACTCAAGAGTTTTGCTGACCAACTAGTTATCCGAACGCAAGTGAGGATTATAACGAGCAGGTCACTCTGACTTTTTGGTTGTAGATATTTTGTATTTTTTCCATTTCGACGCTTATAACTCTGAAACTGCTCATTTGACGGGATTTCGAAGTGTTGCGCGTATATACAGAAATGAACGGGCTTTTCAAATATGTGGTCGATTTGGCGGTACGTGCGGGGGGGGCTGACCAGTGGCGTACCAAAGTCAAAAATTCGGTTTTTTAGGTACCCAAATTTACGGAGGTTTTGTCGAAACTCCGGGACTATGTAGGGTATAGGGCTCCCCGCGGGTAAAATTTCTCATATACGTAGATGATAAATTTTGAAGTCTAATTCCGATAAGTGAAATAGAAAAATCTACAAAAAATCGCAAAGTTGGGACGGTTTTTTCAATTTTTCTTTGTAATGGTCAACTTCTGGCCCTTCTGGACCCCTTTAGGTAGAAGACTGGCCCAACAACGATGGTACCAGGAGAAAGGGCATATCCTTGACTACTTTTAATTCTATCCCCCCAAAGGTGCCACTTTAATACAGAGTGGTCAAAAAAAGGTCCAAAGACAATTAAGGAAAAGTGTCCAAAATAGGAAGGTACCTTTTTGCGGTTTTTACGAAAACTATGAAGCTGCCCAGCTTCGGTTGTATATGGACAACTAGAAGACGTAGAGAGAAAAAAAAATCAGTTGTTAGTTTTGGTCTAGCTCTTTTACCGGGTGAGCTATAAAAGTTTTTCTGTGCCGCATTTTTTGCCAATTTTGGTGTACTTTTCTCACATTTCACCCTGTAGATTCCACATTTTTGCAGCAAAAAATCTGAAATAATTCAGGGACGTAGTACACACATGCGCCCTTAACCTTGCCAAAAATCAAGGGCCTAGCTTTCAATTTGAAATTTTGACGATTTTTTAAACTTTAAACTTCAAATTGCCACTTTGAGGCATATTTGTCCGGAGACCGTGCATTTAATCGAATGGTTTTCTATCCCAGGGGATACCTTGGAATGTTTTCTTTTTGGGACTTGGGAACCACTTTTAGCTGGGACGTCGCGAAATGCTCTTAATTGAATTTCGAAACGAAAGATGCAGATTTTTGAAATTTTGGGCGAAAATCCCGAATGGTTCCGAAGCGACGTCCACCACGGGGGTGTCGGAAGCATTCGGCGGCCGCGCCCATCCGCAACTGACAGCTGAGATTTCCGAAATGTAAACATTAACTTTAGAGCCTCAGACTAAGGAAAATCGGCCGAAAAGCGGGAAAAACTGTCTGGCCGGGGAAAATTTGAACATTTCTAGGAAGATTATGGGCAAAATGCCCGGTCCTCGAGGTCGTTTTCACAAAGACTGGTCGATTTGAAAATTTCATGTCAGGATTCATTTTTCGCTGATGACGTCGAAGCCAGACCACGCGGTTCTCGCCCAGACAGTGGCAGCTACAAATTCGGGCAAAAATGTATTTTTTCGATTTTTCGGCAGACATGGGCGTAGTTATATTTCTTTTTTGCCATTTTTTCCGTTTTCCCATAAGAAATACATTGTGCAATGCTTTTTAAATGGGACAAAATTGATTTCGTCATAAATAAAAGATGGAGGCGAAAAAAAAATGGCCGCCGTAGACAGGGTAATTTAAAAATGGGGATATCTCAGAAACGAATAAAGTTAGGCAGGTGAAATTTGGTACCATGGTTCATTAGGGAATGGACTGCAAGTTGCCATGGGTGGAAACCTTCGTCATGGTACCAAACCCATGGGTACCGTTAACGAAATTTTGCATACAAGTTTTCACGCTTTTGCACGTGTATTTCCCATAAGAAATACATTGTGCAACGCTTTTTAAATGGGACAATATTGATTTCGTCAGAAATAAAAGATGGACGCGAAAAAAAAATGGCCGCCGTAGACAGGGTAATTAAAAAATGGGGATATCTCTAAGACGAATAAAGTTAGAGAGCTGAAATTTGGTACCATGGTTCATTAGGGAATGGACTGCAAGTTGCCATGGGTGGAAACCTTCTTCATGGTACCAAACCCATGGGTACCATTAACGAAATTTTGCATATAAGTTTTCAGGCTTTTGCTCGTGTATTTCCCATAAGAAAAACGTTGCGCAATGCGTATTATATGGGTGGAATGTAGATTACGTCATATTTGGGGTACCATTAATGGTACATGGTTCAAATTTGGATGGTAGGTACTTATGGGGGTATCATAAATTGTGATATAGCTGACTCAGCTATCATAGCTACAGTAGCTGAGTAACGTTGATAATTAGAGAACTGCTAATGATACATGGTTCAAACTTGGATGCTGGGTGCCCATGGAGGAACCATGAATGGTAATATAGCTCACATAGCTATATGTAGCTGACTGTAGCTAGGTTATAGCTGTTTTATGAACCGATGGTGATATCGACTTGAAAATCGAACGGTAGGTTACCCTTATGTAAAATTCGCTAAAAATGACATTTCCAAAAATCCAAGATGGCCGCCTGAAAAGTTTTGGTTTTAAAGTGATATCTCTGGAACGGTTTGAGCTAGAAAGCTGAAATTTGATATGTGGCCATTTTATGGGACGAGCTAAAGGTCTCTGAGGTCCACAACCCTGCCGCGGGTACCGAAGGTTCCATTTTGGAAACTTTTTTATTAAAATGACAGTTTTTTGCTACAACTTACTGACTGTTGCTAAAGGGCGCCGAAACCAAATATATCCGACGTTTCGACTTTACGCCTACTATACGCCATCATCAGGGTATTCCCTTTTATTACAAATATTGCTTTATAAATGTGCCACGCCCAAACAATCAGTTTTTCGTATATGACTGACAAAATAGCTTTAACGAAGCCCATTCGACTGGTACTAACTGTTCGATTTTACCGTTTCTGGGTTCTGAGATTTGACTGATTAAATTTCTCATTGATAGGGGTAGAGTGACTTTTGCCATTTTATAGCAAAGCCATTTACGGCAATAGAACAACGGTGACTCAATTAAGTGTGAGTCGGCTCAAATACTGCTCAAAACGTTAATTACTATTTTGCCAAGTTTAATAACAGTCTCACGGGAAGTAAAAAACTGTTAAAATTTTGTAAAAAATACCTAATATTTTTATTTGATCGAACATTACGTCAACTAAATTAAAAACCTTCAACGACAAATTAAGCAGGTATTTTGTGGTCGAGAATGCTCTATTCATGGGTGTCAATAGCATCGTTATAACATGTTTAGTTTTCGAATTATATAGATATAAGTATTAAAATGTCGATAAAAAGTGGAAAAGTTACGTTCTTGGCGCCATTTTGAAGGGGAAGGAAACTACTGAAAATTCCGAAATTGCAATTTTTTTACATATTTTTGTCCCCTCTTTCATTTGAGACTTCTTTTGATCAAATCTATGACAATCGATTTCGGTCGAAAATTTTCACGACCTACCCCCTTTGAAAATTTTGAAATTTTTACATTTTTCTGTTTATCTTGGAAACGGTACGGATTTTCGATATGCCGGTTAATATGACGTATGAAGAGGTCATCAAGGGCTATCAGATGCATGTATCAGAAAGAAGCTAGCTTTCACGGTTTTTGAGAAAATTAAAAAAAAGTGCAAAATTTGTACCCTATTTTTGGGCCACCCGTGCTCAGTTACTGTTCTAGGCAGAGCTTCGAAAATGGGCTCTACGTGTAGCTCTATTCTTCTGCTTCCTTAGCTGTTCTTATACATTGTTTGATAAATCTTCATCGAATCGAGATATTAGCTGTTAAAAGCAGCAATGCACGATTTTTATCTCAAAATTTAGTTTTTTGGGCCGGTTTGAGAGCCCCATATGTTTAACATAGAATTTTCGATATGTGTCATTTAAATCTATAGTAATCGATTTTATTTGTTACTTCGAGTCGTTTTATAATGAATAGGACGTTGATTTCTGTTTTAGATAGTATAGGGTGGCTCAAAAAATGATGCAGGAAGCTAATATATGCTAATAACGCAGAAAAGGTCCATAAGCAGTGATGTGTATTTTACATAGAAAGGGTGGATTATTAAGTACGTAGACCAGCCAGAATAAAATGTTAGATATAGGCGATGAAAGCGTTATTAAAACTTAGTAATGAAAGCAATTTTAATTATTCAAAGAGTCTGGTGTTATCAGATATTAGTAATATTTACTGCAGAACATTTCCTTCGCCATTTTATCCACAAATTGTTAAAAAACACTAAAATTATTCTACTTTTTGGGCTCCTCTTATAGCTTTTGGGATAAATCCTCGTTAAAACGCGATATAAGCTATTGAAGGCTGAAATTCACGATTTTTATCTAAAACTTTAGGGTTTTGAGCCAGTTGGGGAGAGTCTCATATACTTAATATAGAAATATCGACTTTACCCATATAAATCAATAGTAATCGATTTTATTCGTAGGTTCTAGTAGTCGTATGATAAATAGGGCATATATTTACGTTTTGGATAGTATAGAGTGTCCCAAAAAAGTGTTGTAACCTAGAATTTTAGGATTTTGTCATGTAAATTGATATCTGTTAATTTATTGCGTAAGCTCCAGTAGTTTTATGATAAATAGAGCGTTGATTTCTGTTTTAAATAGTATACGATGTCCCAAATAATGCTGCAACATTTAACTTTAGTTTTTTTTTGTTTAACAATACTTTTTTGTAGGTTTTATTATAAATAGTGCCTTTGGTTTCTGATTTAGATACTATAGGGTGACCCAAAAATTGACAAATATTACATTTTTAGGAACATCTAAAGCTAGAAAACTGAAATTTCAATTGTAGATTCTGTTCACAATCACAAACAATATGTCATAAATGGCAACTTTGATATGGGTACTCGTGGTGCCATTTTATATCTTTTTATGAATTTTAGCACGTCTTTTACCTGTTTACATATTACTTAATACGAAAAAAGGTATTTGAGACGTTTCGACATTTCAGTTACTTTTAGGTATCTTCAGGTTCTTTGTTAATAATTTTACGGCAATTTGGGCTACTTTGCCCACAGCGTTCGGATTTCCTAAACTATGGGCGCCCCGCGCGCATGGTCTTACCCTACAAAACTTCAAAAGTACTTTACCCACAGCGTTCGGACTTCCTAAACTATGGGCGCCCCGCGCGCATGGTCAAAAACGACGCAAAAAAAAAAAAAAAAAAAAAAAAAAAAAAAAAAAAAAAAAAAAAAAAAAATGACGCGCGTGTGTGACAAAAGCACACCATAAACAAACCGACTCAAGAGTTTTGCTGACCAACTAGTTATATCCGAACGCATAGTGAGGATATATAAAGGCCAGTGACAAACTCGATTTTGGTTGTAGATATTTGGTAGTTTTTTGATTCTAACGGTTTTAACTCTGAAACTGCTCATTTGACGGGATTTCGAAGTATTGCGCTTAGGTACAGAAATGAACGGGCTTTTCAAATTTGTGGTCCGTTTTTTGGTAAGTGCGGGGGGGGCTGACCAGTGGCGTCCCAAAGTCAAAAATGCGTTTTTTTAGGTACCCAAATTTACGACGGTTTTGTCGAAACTCCGGGGCTATGTGGGGTATAGGACGCACCACGGGTAAAATTCCTCATATATGTAGATGATAAATTTTGAAGTCTAATTCCGATAAGTTAAATAGGAAAATGTACAAAAAATCACAAAGTTGGGACGGTTTTTTGAAAAATTTTTTGTAATGGTCCACTTCTGGCCCTTCTGGACCCCTTTAGTTAGACGACTGGCCCAACAACGATGGTACCAGGGGAAAGGGCATATCCTTGGCTACTTTTAATCCTATCCCGCCACAGGTGTCACTTTAATACAGAGTGGTCAAAAAAATGTCCAAAGACAATTAAGGAAAAGTGTCCAAAATTTGAAGGTAGTTTTTTGCGATTTTTACGAAAATTATGGAGCGGTCCAGCTTCGGTGGTATATGGGCAACTAGAAGACGTGGAGAGAAAAAAAAAACAGTTATTAGTTTTGGACTAGCTCTTATACCGGGTGAGCTGCGAAAGTTTTTCTGTGCCGCATTTTGTGTCAACTTTGGTGTACTTTTCTCACATTTCACCCTGTAGATTCGACATTTTTTTAGAGAAAAATCTGAAATAATTCAGGGAGATAGTACACACATGGGCCCTTAACCGTGCCAAAAATCAAGGGCCTAGCTTTGAATTTGAAATTTTGACGAATTTTTAAACTTTACATTTCAAATTGCCACTTTGAGGTATATTTCTGTCCAGACCGTGCATCTAATGCGATGGTTTTCTATCCCAGGGGATACGTTGGAATGTTTTCTTTTGAGGACTTGGGAACCACTTTTAGCTGGGACGTCGCGAAATGCTCTTAATTGAATTTCGAAACGAAAGATGCAGATTTTTGAAATTTTGGCCGAAAATCCCGAATGGTTCCGAAGCGACGTCCACCACGGGGGTGTCGGAAGCATTCGGCGGCCGCACCCAACCGCAACTGACAGCTGAGATTTCCGAAATGTAAACATTAACTTTAAAGCCTCAGACTAAGGAAAATCGGCCGAAAAGCGGGGAAAACTGTCTGGCCGGGGAAAATTTGAACATTTCTAGGAAGATTATTGGCAAAATGCCCGGTCCTCGAGGTCGTTTTCACAAAGACTGGTCGATTTGAAAATTTCATGTCAGGATTCATTTTTCGCTGATGACGTCACGGGGTTCTCGCCCAGACAGTGGCAGCTACAAATTCGGGCAAAAATGTATTTTTTCGATTTTTCGGCAGACATGGGCGTAGTTATATTTCTTTTTTGCCATTTTTTCCGTTTTCCCATAAGAAATACATTGTGCAATGCTTTTTAAATGGGACAAAATTGATTTCGTCATAAATAAAAGATGGAGGCGAAAAAAAAATGGCCGCCGTAGACAGGGTAATTTAAAAATGGGGATATCTCTGAAACGAATAAAGTTAGGGAGCTGAAATTTGGTACCATGGTTCATTAGGGAATGAACTGCAAGTTGCCATGGGTGGAAACCTTCGTCATGGTACCAAACCCATGGGTACCATTAACGAAATTTTGCATATAAGTTTTCACGCTTTTGCACGTGTATTTCCCATAAGGAATACATTGTGCAACGCTTTTTAAATGGGACAATATTGATTTCGTCAGAAAAAAAGATGGACGCGAAAAAAAAATGGCCGCCGTAGACAGGGTAATTAAAAAATGGGGATATCTCTGAAACGAATCAAGTTAGGGAGCTGAAATTTGGTACCATGGTTCATTAGGGAATGGACTGCAAGCTGCCATGGGTGGAAACCTTCTTCATGGTACCAAACCCATGGGTACCGTTAACGAAATTTTGCATATAAGTTTTCAGGCTTTTGCACGTGTATTTCCCATAAGAAAAACGTTGGGCAATGCGTATTATATGGGTGGAATGTAGATTACGTCATATTTGGGGTACCCTTAATGGTACATGGTTCAAATTTGGATGGTAGGTACCTATGGGGGTATCATAAATTGTGATATAGCTGACTCAGCTATCATAGCTACGGTAGCTGAGTAACGTTCATAATTAGAGAACTGCTAATGATACATGGTTCAAACTTGGATGCTGGGTGCCCATGGAGGTACCATGAATGGTACTATAGCTCACATAGCTATATGTAGCTGACTGTAGCTGGGTTATAGCTGTTTTATGAACCGATGGTGATATCGACTTGAAAATCGAATGGTAGGTTACCCTTATGTAAAATTCGCTAAAAATGACATTTCCAAAAATCCAAGATGGCCGCCTGAAAAGTTTTGGTTTTAAAGCGATATCTCTGGAACGGTTTGAGCTAGAAAGCTGAAATTTGGTATGTGGCCATTTTATGGGACGGGCTAGAGGTCTCTGAAGTCCAGAACCTTGCCGCGGGTACCGAAGGTTCTATTTTGCAAACTTTTTTATTAAAATGACAGTTTTTTGCTACAACTTACTGACTGTTGCTAAAGGGCGCCGAAACCAAATATATCCGACGTTTCGACTTTACGCCTACTATACGCCATCATCAGGGTATTCTCTTTTATTACGAATATTGCTTTGTAAATGTGCCACGCCCAATCAATCAGTTTTTCGTATATGACTGACAAAATAGCTTTAACGAAGCCCATTCGACTGGTACTAACTGTTCGATTTTATCGTTTCTGGATTCCGAGATTTAACTGATTAAATTTTTCATTGATAGGGGTAGAGTGACTTTTGCCATTTTATAGCAAAGCCATTTACGGCAATAGAACAACGGTGACTCAATTAAGTGTGAGTCGGCTCAAATACTGCTCAAAACGTTAATTAGAATTTTGCTTAGTTTCACAACAATCTTATAGGAAGTGAAAAACTGTTAAAATTTTGCAAAACTTACCTAATGTTTTTATTTGATCAAACATTACGTCAACTAAATTAAAAACCTTGAACGATAAATTAAGCAGGTATTTTGTGGTCGAGAATGCTCTATTCATGGGTGTCAATAGCAGCGTTACACCATGTTTAGTTTTCGAATTATTTAGATATAAGTATTAAAATGTCGATAAAAAGTGGAAAAGTTACGTTTCTGGCGCCATTTTGAAGGGGAAGGAAACTACTGAAAATTCCGAAATTGCAATTTTTTTACATACTTTTGTCCCCTCTTTCATATGAGACTATTTTTGATAAAATCTATGACAATCGATTTCGGTCGAAAATTTTCACGACCTACCCCCTTTGAAAATTTTGAAATTTTTACATTTTTCTGTTTATCTTGGAAACGGTAAGGTTTTTCGATATGCCGGCTAATATGATGTATGAAGAGGTCATCAAGGGCTATCAGATGCATGTATCAGAAAGAAGCTAGCTTTCACGGTTTTTGAGAAAATTTAAAAAAAGTGCAAAATTTGTACCCTATTTTTGGGCCACCCGTGCTCAGTTACTGTTCTAGGCAGAGCTTCGAAAATGGGCTCTACGTGTAGCTCTATTCTTCTACTTCCTTAGCTGTTCTTATACATTTTTTGATAAATCTTCACCGAAACGAGATATTAACTGTTAAAGGCAGCAATGCACGATTTTTATCTCAAAATTTAGTTTTTTGGGCCGGTTTGAGAGCCCCATATGTTTAACATAGAATTTTCTATATGTGTCATTTAAATCTATAGTAATCGATTTTATTTGTTACTTCGAGTCGTTTTATGATGAACAGGACGTTGATTTCTGTTTTAGATAGTATAGGGTGGCTCAAAAAATGATGCAGGAAGCTAATATATGCTAATAATGCAGAAAAGGTCCATAAGCAGTGTGTATTTTACATAGAAAGGATGGATTATTAAGTACGTAGACTAAGCAGAATAAAATGTTAGATATAGGCGATGAAAGCGTTATTAAAACTTAGTAATGAAAGCTATTTTAATTATTCAAGGAGTCTGGTGTTGTCAGATATTAGTAATATTTACTGCAGAATGTTTCCTTCGCCATTTTATCCACAAATTGTTAAAAAACACTAAAGTTATTGTACTTTTTTGGCTCCTCATATAGCTTTTCAGATAAATCTTCATTAAACCGCAATGTAAACTGTTGAAGGCTGAAATGCACGATTTTGATCTCCATAATTCGGTTTTCGGGTCGATTTGAGAGCTCCATATGCTTAACAAAGAAATAACTACTTTTCCCACATAAATCAATAGTAATCGATTTTATTCGTTGGTTACAGTAGTTTTGTGCCATATAAGGCATATGTTTACGTTTTAGAGAGTATAAAGTGTCCCAAAAAAATGTTGTAACCTGGAATTTTATGATTTTTGCATGTAGATCGATATCAATTAATTTATTGCGTTAATTCGAGTAGTTTTATGAGAAATAGAGCGTTGATTTCTGTTTTCAATAGTATACGGTGTCCCAAAAAATGCCAAGTGCTAATGCTAAGTTTTATTACCTTATTATAAACACTGCCTTGATTTCTGATTTAGATACTATAGGGTGAGCCAAAAATTGGCAAATATTACATTTTTACGAACAATCAAAGCTAGAAAACTGAAATTTGAATTGTAGATTCGTTTCATAATCACAAACAATATCTCATAAATGGGAACCTTGATATGGGTACTCGTGGTACCATTTTATATCTTTTTATGAATTTTAGCACGTTTTTTACCCTTCTTCAAAAGATGTTAAGTTTGCAAATATGAAATCAAGTATTTCAGACGTTTCGAAATTTCAGTTACTTTTGGGTATCATCAGGTTCTTTGTTGATAATTTGACGTCAGTTTGTGCTATATCAGAGGACCGTTCGGATATTTCCTAAACTATGGGCGCTCCGCGCGCATGGTCTGAACCCACAAAACTTCTACAACAGTTTGCCCACTGCGTTCGGATATTTCCTAAACTATGGGCGCCCCGCGCGCATGGTCAAAAAAAAAAGCAAAAAAGAAAAAACAAAAAAAAAAAAAAAAAAAAAAAAAAAAAAAAAAAACAAAAAATCTAAGAAACAACGCGTCTCAAGTAAAAGCACACCATAAACAAACCGACTCAAGAGTTTTGCTGACCAACTAGTTGTACGAACGCCAGTGAGTACTATAACGCGCAGCCAAAGTTGACTTTTGGTTGTAGATATTTGGTAGTTTTTTCGTTCTAACGGTTTTAACTCTGAAACTGCTCATTTGACGGGATTTTCGTTCAAGGGGCGTAGATACAGAAATGAACGGGCATTTCAAATATGGGGTCCGTTTTTTGGTACGTGCGGGGGGGGCTGACCAGTGGCGTACCAAAGTCAAAAATTCGGTTTTTTAGGTACCCAAATTTACGGCGTCTTTGTCGAAACTCCGGGACTATGTGGCGTATAGGACTGCCCACGGGTAGATTTCCGCATATGTGTAGACGAACAATTTTGACGTCTAATTCCGATAAGTGAAATAGAAAAATCTACAAAAAATCGCAAAGTTGGGACGGTTTTTTGAAAAATTTTTTGTAATGGTCCACTTCTGGCCCTTCTGGACCCCTTTAGTTAGACGACTGGCCCAATAACGATGGTACCGGGGGAAAGGGCATATCCTTGGCTACTTTTGATCCTATCCCGCCAAAGGTGCCACTTTAATACAGAGTGGTCAAAAAAATGTCCAAAGAGAATTAAGGAAAAGTGTCCAAAATAGGAAGGTAGTTTTTTGCGATTTTTACGAAAACTATGGAGCGGTCCACCTTCGGTGGTATATGGACAACTAGAACACGCGGAGAGAAAAAAAAATCAGTTGTTAGTTTTGGGCTAGCTCTTATACCGGGTGAGCTACAAAAGTTTTTCTGTGCCGCATTTTTTACTAACTTTGGTGTACTTTTTTCACGTTTCACCCTGTAGATTCCACATTTTTGCAGCAAAAAATCTGAAATAATTCAGGGGTGTAGCGCACATATGGGCCCTCCATCTGGCCAAAAATCAAGGTCCTAGCTTTCAATTTCAAATTTTGACGATTTTTTAAACTTTACATTTGAAATTGCCACTTTGAGGCCCATTTGTGCCGAGACCGTGCATCCGATCGACTGGATTTCCATCCCAGGGGATACCGTGGAATGTTTTCTTTTCGGCACCAAAGAATCACTTTTTCGCTGGGTCGTCGCGAAATGGTCTTAATTCAATTTCGAAACGAAAGATGCAGATTTTTGAAATTTCGGCAAAATTTCCGTTAGTTCCGGCAATTGCCTCTCGAGTAAACTACTAAACCGTGCGCTGCGATCGCTTTTTTCGACTGCGGAAATTTCTCGTTTGACAGATCGAACTTTAAACACCTAGACCAAGAAAAATAGGCGGAAAATCGAGGAAAACTGTATGGCAGGTGAAAATTTGAACATTTCTAGGAAGATTACATGCAAAGCCCCCAGTCCTCGAGGTCGTTTTCACAAAGACTGGTCGATTTGAAAATTTCGTGTCGGGATTCATGATTTCCGACCACGTGGCGCCCTGTGACGTCGACGCTCGGCTGGCTAGGTTTGTTCCAGCACTTCCCATAAGAAATACATTGCGCAATGCTTTTTAAATGGGAGCAATATAGAAAGGGTTATATTTTGGGTACCATCGATGGTACATGGTTCAAATTTGGATGGTAGGTACCTACGGGGGTATTATAAATTGTAATATAGTTGCCGTAGCTATCGTAGCTACAGTAGCTGAGTACCGTTGATATTTAGAGAACTGTTAATGATATGTGGTTTAACTTTGGATGCTGGGTGCCCATGGAAGTACCATGAATGGTAATATAGCTCACATAGCTATATGTAGCTGACTGTAGCTAGGTTATAGCTGTTTTATGAACCGATGGTGATATCGACTTGAAAATCGAATGGTAGGTTTTCCTTATATAGAAAGGGGAATTCCTTATATAGAAGGAAAAGGAATATAGAAAAGGTTATATTTAGGGTACCATTGACGGCAAATGGTTCAAATTTGGATGGTAGGTACCTACGGGGGTATTATAAATTGTAATATAGTTGCCGTAGCTATCATAGCTACAGTAGCTGAGTACCGTTGATATTTAGAGAACTGTTAATGATACATGGTTCAACTTTGGATGCTGGGTGCCCATGGAGGTACAATGACTGGTACTATAGCTCACATAGCTATCTGTAGCTGACTGTAGCTGGGTTATAGCTGCTTAATGAACCGATGGTGATATCGACTTGAAAATCGAATGATAGGTGTTCCTTATGTAAAATTCGCTAAAAATGACATTTTTAAAAATCCAAGATGGCCGCCTGAAAAGTTTTGGTTTTTTGCCGATATCTCTGGAACGGTTCGAGCTAGAGAGCTGAAATTTGGTATGTGACTACCTTATGGGACGGGCTAGAGGTCTCTAATGTCCAGAAACTTGCCGCGGGTACCCAAGGTTCTATTTTGAAAACTTTTTTAATAAAATGACACTTTTTTGCTCCAACTTACTCACTGTTGCTAAAGGGCGCTGAAACCAAATATATCCGACGTTTCGACTTTACGCCTACTATACGCCATCATCAGGGTACTCCCTTTAATTACAAATATTGCTTTATAAATGTGCCACGCCCAAACAATCAGTTTTTCGTATATGACTGACAAAATAGCTTTCACGAAGCCTATTCGACTGGTACCAACTGTTCGATTTTACCGTTTCTAGGTTCCGAGATTTAACTGATTAAATTTTTCATTGATAGGGGTAGAGTGACTTCTGCCATTTTATAGCAAAGCCATTTACGGCAATAGAACAGCGGTGACTCAATTAAGTGTGAGTCGGCTCAAATACTGCTCAAAACATTAATTACCATTTTGCCAAGTTTAATAACAGTCTCATGGGAAGTGAAAAACTATTAAAATTTTGTAAAAATTACCTTATATTTTCATTTGATCGAACATTACGTCAATTAAATTAAAAACCTCGAACGACAAATTAAGCAAGTATTTTGTGGTCGAGAATGCTCTATTCATCGGTGTCAATAGCATCGTTATACCATGTTTAGTTTTCGAATTATTTAGATATACCTATTAAAATTTCGATAAAAAATTGAAAAAATACGTTTTTTGCGCCATTTTCAAGGTGAAGGAAATTACTGAAAATTCCAGAATTGCAATTTTTTTACATATTTTTGTCCCCTCTTTCATTCGAGACTATTTTTGACAAAATCTATGACAATCGATTTTGGCTGAAAATTTTCACGGCCTACCCCCTTTGAAAATTTTGAAATTTTTACATTTTTTTGTTTATCTTGGAAACGGTAAGGTTTTTCGATATGCAGGTTAATATGATGTATGAAGAGGTCATTAAGGGCTATCAGATGCATGTATCAGAAAGAAGCTAGCTATCACGGTTTTCGAGAAAATTAAAAAAAAGTGCAAATTTTGTACCTTATTTTTGGGCCACCCGTGCTCAGTTACTGTTCTAGGCAGAGCTTCGAAAATGGACTCTACGTGTAGCTCTATTCTTCTACTTCCTTAGCTGTTCTTATACATTTTTTGATAAATCTTCATCGAAACGAGATATTAGCTGTTAAAGGCAGCAATGCACGATTTTTATCTCAAAATTTAGTTTTTTGGGCCGGTTTGAGAGCCCCATATGTTTAACATAGAATTTTCTATATGTGTCATTTAAATCTATAGTAATCGATTTTATTTCTTACTTCGAGTCGTTTTATAATGAACATGACGTTGATTTCTGTTTTTGATAGTATAGGGTGGCTCAAAAAATGATGCAGGAAGCTAATATATGCTAATAATGCAGAAAAGGTCCATAAGCAGTGTGTATTTTACATAGAAAGGATGGATTATTAAGTACGTAGACTAGCCAGAATAAAATGTTAGATATAGGCGATGAAAGCGTTATTAAAACTTAGTAATGAAATCAATTTTAATTACTCAAGGAGTCTGGTGTTGTCAGATATTAGTAATATTTACTGCAGAACATTTCCTTCGCCATTTTATCCACAAATTGTTAAAAAACACTAAAATTATTCTACTTTTTGGGCTCCTCTTATAGCTTTTGGGATAAATCCTCGTTAAAACGCGATATAAGCTATTGAAGGCTGAAATTCACGATTTTTATCTAAAACTTTAGGGTTTTGAGCCAGTTGGGGAGAGTCTCATATACTTAATATAGAAATATCGACTTTACCCATATAAATCAATAGTAATCGATTTTATTCGTAGGTTCTAGTAGTCGTATGATAAATAGGGCATTAATTTACGTTTTGGATAGTATAGAGTGTCCCAAAAAAGTGTTGTAACCTAGAATTTTAGGATTTTGTCATGTAAATTGATATCTGTGAATTTATTGCGTAAGCTCCAGTAGTTTTATGATAAATAGAGCGTTGATTTCTGTTTTAAATAGTATACGGTGTCCCAAATAATGCTGCAACATTTAACTTTAGTTTTTTTTTGTTTAACAATACTTTTTTGTAGGTTTTATTCCTTTATTATAAATAGTGCCTTTGGTTTTTCTGATTTAGATACTATAGGGTGACCCAAAAATTCACAAGTATTACATTTTTAGGAACATCTAAAGCTAGAAAAATGAAATTTCAATTGTAGATTCTGTTCACAATCACAAACAATATGTCATAAATGGCAACTTTGATATGGGTACTCGTGGTGCCATTTTATATCTTTTTATGAATTTTAGCACGTTTTTTACCTGTTTACATATTACTTAATATGAAATAAGGTATTTGAGACGTTTCGACATTTCAGTTACTTTTAGGTATCTTCAGGTTCTTTGTTAATAATTTTACGGCAATTTGGACTACTTTGCCCACAGCGTTCGGACTTCCTAAACTATGGGCGCCCCGCGCGCATGGTCTTACCCTACAAAACTTCAAAAGTACTTTACCCACAGCGTTCGTACTTCCTAAACTATGGGCGCCCCGCGCGCATGGTCAAAAACGACGCAAAAAAAAAAAAAAAAAAAAAAAAAAAAAAAAAAAAAAAAAAAAAAAAAAAAAAAAAAAAAATGACGCGCGTGTGTGACAAAAGCACACCATAAACAAACCGACTCAAGAGTTTTGCTGACCAACTAGTTATATCCGAACGCATAGTGAGGATATATAAAGGCCAGTGACAAACTCGATTTTGGTTGTAGATATTTGGTAGTTTTTTGATTCTAACGGTTTTAACTCTGAAACTGCTCATTTGACGGGATTTCGAAGTATTGCGCTTAGGTACAGAAATGAACGGGCTTTTCAAATTTGTGGTCCGTTTTTTGGTAAGTGCGGGGGGGGCTGACCAGTGGCGTCCCAAAGTCAAAAATGCGTTTTTTTAGGTACCCAAATTTACGACGGTTTTGTCGAAACTCCGGGGCTATGTGGGGTATAGGACGCACCACGGGTAAAATTCCTCATATATGTAGATGATAAATTTTGAAGTCTAATTCCGATAAGTTAAATAGGAAAATGTACAAAAAATCACAAAGTTGGGACGGTTTTTTGAAAAATTTTTTGTAATGGTCCACTTCTGGCCCTTCTGGACCCCTTTAGTTAGACGACTGGCCCAACAACGATGGTACCAGGGGAAAGGGCATATCCTTGGCTACTTTTAATCCTATCCCGCCACAGGTGTCACTTTAATACAGAGTGGTCAAAAAAATGTCCAAAGACAATTAAGGAAAAGTGTCCAAAATTTGAAGGTAGTTTTTTGCGATTTTTACGAAAATTATGGAGCGGTCCAGCTTCGGTGGTATATGGGCAACTAGAAGACGTGGAGAGAAAAAAAAAACAGTTATTAGTTTTGGACTAGCTCTTATACCGGGTGAGCTGCGAAAGTTTTTCTGTGCCGCATTTTGTGTCAACTTTGGTGTACTTTTCTCACATTTCACCCTGTAGATTCGACATTTTTTTAGAGAAAAATCTGAAATAATTCAGGGAGATAGTACACACATGGGCCCTTAACCGTGCCAAAAATCAAGGGCCTAGCTTTGAATTTGAAATTTTGACGAATTTTTAAACTTTACATTTCAAATTGCCACTTTGAGGTATATTTCTGTCCAGACCGTGCATCTAATGCGATGGTTTTCTATCCCAGGGGATACGTTGGAATGTTTTCTTTTGAGGACTTGGGAACCACTTTTAGCTGGGACGTCGCGAAATGCTCTTAATTGAATTTCGAAACGAAAGATGCAGATTTTTGAAATTTTGGCCGAAAATCCCGAATGGTTCCGAAGCGACGTCCACCACGGGGGTGTCGGAAGCATTCGGCGGCCGCACCCAACCGCAACTGACAGCTGAGATTTCCGAAATGTAAACATTAACTTTAAAGCCTCAGACTAAGGAAAATCGGCCGAAAAGCGGGGAAAACTGTCTGGCCGGGGAAAATTTGAACATTTCTAGGAAGATTATTGGCAAAATGCCCGGTCCTCGAGGTCGTTTTCACAAAGACTGGTCGATTTGAAAATTTCATGTCAGGATTCATTTTTCGCTGATGACGTCACGGGGTTCTCGCCCAGACAGTGGCAGCTACAAATTCGGGCAAAAATGTATTTTTTCGATTTTTCGGCAGACATGGGCGTAGTTATATTTCTTTTTTGCCATTTTTTCCGTTTTCCCATAAGAAATACATTGTGCAATGCTTTTTAAATGGGACAAAATTGATTTCGTCATAAATAAAAGATGGAGGCGAAAAAAAAATGGCCGCCGTAGACAGGGTAATTTAAAAATGGGGATATCTCTGAAACGAATAAAGTTAGGGAGCTGAAATTTGGTACCATGGTTCATTAGGGAATGGACTGCAAGTTGCCATGGGTGGAAACCTTCGTCATGGTACCAAACCCATGGGTACCATTAACGAAATTTTGCATATAAGTTTTCACGCTTTTGCACGTGTATTTCCCATAAGGAATACATTGTGCAACGCTTTTTAAATGGGACAATATTGATTTCGTCAGAAAAAAAGATGGACGCGAAAAAAAAATGGCCGCCGTAGACAGGGTAATTAAAAAATGGGGATATCTCTGAAACGAATCAAGTTAGGGAGCTGAAATTTGGTACCATGGTTCATTAGGGAATGGACTGCAAGTTGCCATGGGTGGAAACCTTCGTCATGGTACCAAACCCATGGGTACCGTTAACGAAATTTTGCATACAAGTTTTCACGCTTTTGCACGTGTATTTCCCATAAGAAAAACGTTGGGCCATGCGTATTATATGGGTGGAATGTAGATTACGTCATATCTGGAGTACCATTAATGGTACATGGTTCAAATTTGGATGGTAGGTACCTATGGGGGTATCATAAATTGTGATATAGCTGACTCAGCTATCATAGCTACAGTAGCTGAGTACCGTTGATAATTAGAGAACTGCTAATGATACATGGTTCAAACTTGGATGCTGGGTGCCCATGGAGGTACCATGAATGGTAATATAGCTCACATAGCTATATGTAGCTGACTGTAGCTAGGTTATAGCTGTTTTATGAACCGATGGTGATATCGACTTGAAAATCGAATGGTAGGTTACCCTTATGTAAAATTCGCTAAAAATGACATTTCCAAAAATCCAAGATGGCCGCCTGAAAAGTTTTGGTTTTAAAGCGATATCTCTGGAACGGTTTGACCTAGAAAGCTGAAAATTGGTATGTGGCCATTTTATGGGACGGACTAGAGGTCTCTGAGGTCCAGAACCTTGCCGCGGGTACCGAAGGTTCCATTTTGGAAACTTTTTTATTAAAATGACAGTTTTTTGCTACAACTTACTGACTGTTGCTAAAGGGCGCCGAAACCAAATATATCCGACGTTTCGACTTTACGCCTACTGTACGCCATCATCAGGGTATTCCCTTTTATTACGAATATTGCTTTATAAATGTGCCACGCCCAAACAATCAGTTTTTCGTATATGACTGACAAAATAGCTTTAACGAAGCCCATTCGACTGGTACTAACTGTTCGATTTTACCGTTTCTGGGTTCTGAGATTTGACTGATTAAATTTCTCATTGATAGGAGTAGAGTGACTTTTGCCATTTTATAGCAAAGCCATTTACGGCAATAGAACAACGGTGACTCAATTAAGTGTGAGTCGGCTCAAATACTGCTCAAAACGTTAATTAGAATTTTGCTTAGTTTCACAACAATCTTATAGGAAGTGAAAAACTGTTAAAATTTTGCAAAACTTACCTAATGTTTTTATTTGATCAAACATTACGTCAACTAAATTACAAACCTTGAACGACAAATTAAGCAGGTATTTTGTGGTCGAGAATGCTCTATTCATGGGTGTCAATAGCATCGTTATACCATGTTTAGTTTTCGAATTATATAGATATAAGTATTAAAATGTCGATAAAAAGTGGAAAAATTACGTTTTTGGCGCCATTTTGAAGGGGAAGGAAACTACTGAAAATTCCGAAATTGCAATTTTCTTACATACTTTTGTCCCCTCTTTCATTTGAGACTATTTTTGATAAAATCTATGACAATCGATTTCGGTCGAAAATTTTCACGACCTACCCCCTTTGAAAATTTTGAAATTTTTACATTTTTCTGTTTATCTTGGAAACGGTAAGGTTTTTCGATATGCCGGTTAATATGATGTATGAAGAGGTCATCAAGGGCTATCAGATGCATGTATCAGAAAGAAGCTAGCTTTCACGGTTTTTGAGAAAATTAAAAAAAAGTGCAAAATTTGTACCCTATTTTTGGGCCACCCGTGCTCAGTTACTGTTCTAGTCAGAGCTTCGAAAATGGGCTCCGCGTGTAGCTCTATTCTTCTACTTCCTTAGCTGTTCTTATACATTTTTTGATAAATCTTCATCCAAACGAGATATTAGCTGTTAAAGGCAGCAATGCACGATTTTTATCTCAAAATTTAGTTTTTTGGGCCGGTTTGAGAGCCCCATATGTTTAACATAGAATTTTCTATATGTGTCATTTAAATCTATAGTAATCGATTTTATTTGTTACTTCGAGTCGTTTTATGATGAACAGGACGTTGATTTCTGTTTTAGATAGTATAGGGTGGCTCAAAAAATGATGCAGGAAGCTAATATATGCTAATAATGCAGAAAAGGTCCATAAGCAGTGTGTATTTTACATAGAAAGGATGGATTATTAAGTACGTAGACTAAGCAGAATAAGATGTTAGATATAGGCGATGAAAGCGTTATTAAAACTTAGTAATGAAAGCTATTTTAATTATTCAAGGAGTCTGGTGTTGTCAGATATTAGTAATATTTACTGCAGAATGTTTCCTTCGCCATTTTATCCACAAATTGTTAAAAAACACTAAAGTTATTGTACTTTTTTGGCTCCTCATATAGCTTTTCAGATAAATCTTCATTAAACCGCAATGTAAACTGTTGAAGGCTGAAATGCACGATTTTGATCCCCATAATTCGGTTTTCGGGTCGATTTGAGAGCTCCATATGCTTAACAAAGAAATAACTACTTTTCCCACATAAATCAATAGTAATCGATTTTATTCGTTGGTTACAGTAGTTTTGTGGCATATAAGGCATATGTTTACGTTTTAGAGAGTATAAAGTGTCCCAAAAAAATGTTGTAACCTGGAATTTTAGGATTTTTGCATGTAGATCGATATCAATTAATTTATTGCGTTAATTCGAGTAGTTTTATAATAAATAGAGCGTTGATTTCTGTTTTCAATAGTATACGGTGTCCCAAAAAATGCCAAGTGCTAATGCTAAGTTTTATTACCTTATTATAAACACTGCCTTGATTTCTGATTTAGATACTATAGGGTGAGCCAAAAATTGGCAAATATTACATTTTTACGAACAATCAAAGCTAGAAAACTGAAATTTGAATTGTAGATTCGTTTCATAATCACAAACAATATATCATAAATGGAAACCTTGATATGGGTACTCGTGGTACCATTTTATATCTTTTTATGAATTTTAGCACGTTTTTTACCCTTCTTCAAAAGATGTTAAGTTTGCAAATATGAAATCAAGTATTTCAGACGTTTCGAAATTTCAGTTACTTTTGGGTATCATCAGGTTCTTTGTTGATAATTTGACGTCAGTTTGTGCTATATCAGAGGACCGTTCGGATATTTCCTAAACTATGGGCGCTCCGCGCGCATGGTCTGAACCCACAAAACTTCTACAACAGTTTGCCCACTGCGTTCGGATATTTCCTAAACTATGGGCGCCCCGCGCGCATGGTCAAAAAAAAAAGCGAAAAAGAAAAAACAAAAAAAAAACCGAAAAATTTAAGAAACAACGCGTCTCAAGTAAAAGCACACCATAAACAAACCGACTCAAGAGTTTTGCTGACCAACTTGTTATCCGAACGCAAGTGAGGATTATAACGAGCAGCTTACTCTCCCTTTTTGGTCGTAGATATTTTGTATTTTTTTCGTTCTAACGGTTTTAACTCTGAAACTACTCATTTGACGGGATTTTCGTTCGAGGGGCGTAGATACAGAAATGAACGGGCATTTCAAATATGTGGTCGATTTGGCGGTACGTGCGGGGGGGGCTGACCAGTGGCGTACCAAAGTCAAAAATTCGGTTTTTTAGGTACCCAAATTTACGGAGGTTTTGTCGAAACTCCGGGACTATGTGGGGTATAGGGCTCCCCACGGGTAAAATTCCTCATATATGTAGATGATAAATTTTGAAGTCTAATTTCGATAAGTTAAATAGGAAGATCTACAAAAAATCGCAAAGTTGGGACGGTTTTTTCAATTTTTCTTTGTAATGGTCAACTTCTGGCCCTTCTGGACCCCTTTAGGTAGAAGACTGGCCCAATAACGATGATACCAGGGGAAAGGACATATCCTTGGCTACTTTTAATCCTATCCCGCCAAAGGTGCCACTTTAATACAGAGTGGTCAAAAAAATGTCCAAAGACAATTAAGGAAAAGTGTCCAAAATTTGAAGGTAGTTTTTTGCGATTTTTACGAAAACTATGGAACGGTTCGGCTTCGGTGGTATATGGGCAACTAGAGAACGTGGAGAGAAAAAAAAATCAGTTGTTAGTTTTGGCCTAGCTCTTATACCGGGTGAGCTACAAAAGTTTTTTGGTGCCGCATTTTTTACCAACTTTGGTGTACTTTTATCACGTTTCACCCTGTAGATTCCACACTTTTGCATGAAAAAATCTGAAATAATTCAGAGGTGTAGCGCACATATGGGCCCTCGATCTGGCCGAAAATCAAGGTCCTAGCTTTCAATTTCAAATTTTGATGATTTTTTAAACTTTACATTTGAAATTGCCACTTTGACGCCTATTTGTGCCGAGACCGTGCATCCGATCGACTGGATTTCCATCCCAGGGGATACCTTGGAATGTTTTCTTTTCGGCACCAAGGAATCATTTTTTCGCTGGGACGTCGCGAAATGGTCTTAATTCAATTTCGAAACGAAAGATGCAGATTTTTGAAATTTCGCCAAAATTTCCGTTAGTTCCGGCAATTGCCTCTCGAGTAAACTACTAAACCGTGCGCTGCGATCGCATTTTTCGACGACGGAAAATTCTCGTTTGACAGATCGAACTTTAAACACCTAGACCAAGAAAAATAGGCGGAAAATCGAGGAAAACTGTATGGCAGGTGAAAATTTGAACATTTCTAGGAAGATTACATGTAAAGCCCCCAGTCCTCGAGGTCGTTTTCACAAAGACTGGTCGATTTGAAAATTTCGTGTCGGGATTCATGATTTCCGACCACGTGGCGCCCTGTGACGTCGACGCTCGGCTGGCTAGGTTTGTTCCGTACATAGTTAAAAACACTTCCCATAAGAAATACATTGTGCAATGCTTTTTAAATGGGAGGAATATAGAAAGGGTTATATTTTGGGTACCATCGATGGTACATGGTTCAAATTTGGATGGTAGCTACCTACGGGGGTATTATAAATCGTAATATAGTTGCCGTCGCTATCATAGCTACAGTAGCTGAGTACCGTTGATATTTAGAGAACTGTTAATGATACGTGGTTCAACTTTGGATGCTCGGTGCCCATGGAGGTACCATGAATGGTAATATAGCTCACATAGCTATATGTAGCTGACTGTAGCTAGGTTATAGCTGTTTTATGAACCGATGGTGATATCGACTTGAAAATCGAATGGTAGGTTTTCCTTATATAGAAAGGGGAATTCGTTATATAGAAGGAAAAGGAATATAGAAAAGGTTATATTTAGGGTACCATTGACGGTAAATGGTTCAAATGTGGATGGTAGGTACCTACGGGGGTATTATAAATTGGAATATAGCTGACTCAGCTATCATAGCTACAGAAGCTGAGTAAAGTAAATAATTAGAGAAATGTTAATGATACATGGTTCAACTTTGGATGCTGGGTGTCCATGGAGGTACCATGAATGGTAATATAGCTCACATAGCTATATGTAGCTGACTGTAGCTGGGTTATAGCTGCTTAATGAACCGATGGTGATATCGACTTGAAAATCGAATGGTAGGTTTCCCTTATGTAAAATTCGCTAAAAATGACATTTTTAAAAATCCAAGATGGCCGCCTGAAAACGCTTGGTTTAAAGCCGATATCTCTGAAACGGTTTGAGCTAGGAAGCTGAAATTTGGTATGTGGCTACCTTATGGGACGGGCTAGAGATCTCTAATATCCAGAACCTTGCCGCGGGTACCCAAGGTTCTATTTTGGAAATTTTTTTATTAAAATGATACTTTTTTGCTCCAACTTACTCACTGTTGCTAAAGGGCGCCGAAACCAAATATATCCGACGTTTCGACTTTACGCCTACTATAGGCCATCATCAGGGTATTCACTTTTATTACAAATATTGCTTCATAAATGTGCCACGCCCAAACAATCAGTTTTTCGTATATGACTGACAAAATAGCTTTAACGAAGCCCATTCGACTGGTACTAACTGTTCGACTTTATCGTTTTTAGGTTCCGAGATTTGACTGATTAAATTTCTCATTGACAGGGGTAGAGTGACATTTGCCATTTTATAGCAAAGCCATTTACGGCAATAGAACAACGGTGACTCAATTAAGTGTGAGTCGGCTCAAATATTGCTCAAAACGTTCATTACTATTCTGCTAAGTTTAATAACAGTCTCATGGGAAGTGAAAAACTATTAAAATTTTGTAAAAATTACCTAATATTTTTATTTGATCGAACATTACGCCAACAAAATTAAAAACCTTGAACTACAAATTAAGCAGGTATTTTGTGGTCGAGAATGCTCTATTCATGGGTGTCAATAGCATCGTTATACCATGTTTAGTTTTCGAATTATATAGATATAAGTATTAAAATGTCGATAAAAAGTGGAAAAGTTACGTTCTTGGCGCCATTTTGAAGGGGAAGGAAACTACTGAAAATTCCGAAATTGCAATTTTTTTACATATTTTTGTCCCCTCTTTCATTTGAGACTTCTTTTGATCAAATCTATGACAAACGATTTCGGTCGAAAATTTTCACGACCTAACCCCTTTGAAAATTTTGAAATTTTTACATTTTTCTGTTTATCTTGGAAACGGTACGGATTTTCGATATGCCGGTTAATATGACGTATGAAGAGGTCATCAAGGGCTATCAGATGCATGTATCAGAAAGAAGCTAGCTTTCACGGTTTTTGAGAAAATTAAAAAAAAGTGCAAAATTTGTACCCTATTTTTGGGCCACCCGTGCTCAGTTACTGTTCTAGGCAGAGCTTCGAAAATGGGCTCTACGTGTAGCTCTATTCTTCTGCTTCCTTAGCTGTTCTTATACATTTTTTGATAAATCTTCATCGAATCGAGATATTAGCTGTTAAAAGCAGCAATGCACGATTTTTATCTCAAAATTTAGTTTTTTGGGCCGGTTTGAGAGCCCCATATGTTTAACATAGAATTTTCGATATGTGTCATTTAAATCTATAGTAATCGATTTTATTTGTTACTTCGAGTCGTTTTATAATGAATAGGACGTTGATTTCTGTTTTAGATAGTATAGGGTGGCTCAAAAAATGATGCAGGAAGCTAATATATGCTAATAACGCAGAAAAGGTCCATAAGCAGTGATGTGTATTTTACATAGAAAGGGTGGATTATTAAGTACGTAGACCAGCCAGAATAAAATGTTAGATATAGGCGATGAAAGCGTTATTAAAACTTAGTAATGAAAGCAATTTTAATTATTCAAAGAGTCTGGTGTTATCAGATATTAGTAATATTTACTGCAGAACATTTCCTTCGCCATTTTATCCACAAATTGTTAAAAAACACTAAAATTATTCTACTTTTTGGGCTCCTCTTATAGCTTTTGGGATAAATCCTCGTTAAAACGCGATATAAGCTATTGAAGGCTGAAATTCACGATTTTTATCTAAAACTTTAGGGTTTTGAGCCAGTTGGGGAGAGTCTCATATACTTAATATAGAAATATCGACTTTACCCATATAAATCAATAGTAATCGATTTTATTCGTAGGTTCTAGTAGTCGTATGATAAATAGGGCATATATTTACATTTTGGATAGTATAGAGTGTCCCAAAAAAGTGTTGTAACCTAGAATTTTAGGATTTTGTCATGTAAATTGATATCTGTTAATTTATTGCGTAAGCTCCAGTAGTTTTATGATAAATAGAGCGTTGATTTCTGTTTTAAATAGTATACGGTGTCCCAAATAATGCTGCAACATTTAACTTTAGTTTTTTTTTGTTTAACAATACTTTTTTGTAGGTTTTATTATAAATAGTGCCTTTGGTTTCTGATTTAGATACTATAGGGTGACCCAAAAATTGACAAATATTACATTTTTAGGAACATCTAAAGCTAGAAAACTGAAATTTCAATTGTAGATTCTGTTCACAATCACAAACAATATGTCATAAATGGCAACTTTGATATGGGTACTCGTGGTGCCATTTTATATCTTTTTATGAATTTTAGCACGTTTTTTACCTGTTTACATATTACTTAATACGAAAAAAGGTATTTGAGACGTTTCGACATTTCAGTTACTTTTAGGTATCTTCAGGTTCTTTGTTAATAATTTTACGGCAATTTGGGCTACTTTGCCCACAGCGTTCGGATTTCCTAAACTATGGGCGCCCCGCGCGCATGGTCTTACCCTACAAAACTTCAAAAGTACTTTACCCACAGCGTTCGGACTTCCTAAACTATGGGCGCCCCGCGCGCATGGTCAAAAACGACGCAAAAAAAAAAAAAAAAAAAAAAAAAAAAAAAAAAAAAAAAAAAAAAAAAAAAAAAAAAAAAAAAAAAATGACGCGCGTGTGTGACAAAAGCACACCATAAACAAACCGACTCAAGAGTTTTGCTGACCAACTAGTTATATCCGAACGCATAGTGAGGATATATAAAGGCCAGTGACAAACTCGATTTTGGTTGTAGATATTTGGTAGTTTTTTGATTCTAACGGTTTTAACTCTGAAACTGCTCATTTGACGGGATTTCGAAGTATTGCGCTTAGGTACAGAAATGAACGGGCTTTTCAAATTTGTGGTCCGTTTTTTGGTAAGTGCGGGGGGGGCTGACCAGTGGCGTCCCAAAGTCAAAAATGCGTTTTTTTAGGTACCCAAATTTACGACGGTTTTGTCGAAACTCCGGGGCTATGTGGGGTATAGGACGCACCACGGGTAAAATTCCTCATATATGTAGATGATAAATTTTGAAGTCTAATTCCGATAAGTTAAATAGGAAAATGTACAAAAAATCACAAAGTTGGGACGGTTTTTTGAAAAATTTTTTGTAATGGTCCACTTCTGGCCCTTCTGGACCCCTTTAGTTAGACGACTGGCCCAACAACGATGGTACCAGGGGAAAGGGCATATCCTTGGCTACTTTTAATCCTATCCCGCCACAGGTGTCACTTTAATACAGAGTGGTCAAAAAAATGTCCAAAGACAATTAAGGAAAAGTGTCCAAAATTTGAAGGTAGTTTTTTGCGATTTTTACGAAAATTATGGAGCGGTCCAGCTTCGGTGGTATATGGGCAACTAGAAGACGTGGAGAGAAAAAAAAAACAGTTATTAGTTTTGGACTAGCTCTTATACCGGGTGAGCTGCGAAAGTTTTTCTGTGCCGCATTTTGTGTCAACTTTGGTGTACTTTTCTCACATTTCACCCTGTAGATTCGACATTTTTTTAGAGAAAAATCTGAAATAATTCAGGGAGATAGTACACACATGGGCCCTTAACCGTGCCAAAAATCAAGGGCCTAGCTTTGAATTTGAAATTTTGACGAATTTTTAAACTTTACATTTCAAATTGCCACTTTGAGGTATATTTCTGTCCAGACCGTGCATCTAATGCGATGGTTTTCTATCCCAGGGGATACGTTGGAATGTTTTCTTTTGAGGACTTGGGAACCACTTTTAGCTGGGACGTCGCGAAATGCTCTTAATTGAATTTCGAAACGAAAGATGCAGATTTTTGAAATTTTGGCCGAAAATCCCGAATGGTTCCGAAGCGACGTCCACCACGGGGGTGTCGGAAGCATTCGGCGGCCGCACCCAACCGCAACTGACAGCTGAGATTTCCGAAATGTAAACATTAACTTTAAAGCCTCAGACTAAGGAAAATCGGCCGAAAAGCGGGGAAAACTGTCTGGCCGGGGAAAATTTGAACATTTCTAGGAAGATTATTGGCAAAATGCCCGGTCCTCGAGGTCGTTTTCACAAAGACTGGTCGATTTGAAAATTTCATGTCAGGATTCATTTTTCGCTGATGACGTCACGGGGTTCTCGCCCAGACAGTGGCAGCTACAAATTCGGGCAAAAATGTATTTTTTCGATTTTTCGGCAGACATGGGCGTAGTTATATTTCTTTTTTGCCATTTTTTCCGTTTTCCCATAAGAAATACATTGTGCAATGCTTTTTAAATGGGACAAAATTGATTTCGTCATAAATAAAAGATGGAGGCGAAAAAAAAATGGCCGCCGTAGACAGGGTAATTTAAAAATGGGGATATCTCTGAAACGAATAAAGTTAGGGAGCTGAAATTTGGTACCATGGTTCATTAGGGAATGGACTGCAAGTTGCCATGGGTGGAAACCTTCGTCATGGTACCAAACCCATGGGTACCATTAACGAAATTTTGCATATAAGTTTTCACGCTTTTGCACGTGTATTTCCCATAAGGAATACATTGTGCAACGCTTTTTAAATGAGACAATATTGATTTCGTCAGAAAAAAAGATGGACGCGAAAAAAAAATGGCCGCCGTAGACAGGGTAATTAAAAAATGGGGATATCTCTGAAACGAATCAAGTTAGGGAGCTGAAATTTGGTACCATGGTTCATTAGGGAATGGACTGCAAGTTGCCATGGGTGGAAACCTTCGTCATGGTACCAAACCCATGGGTACCGTTAACGAAATTTTGCATACAAGTTTTCACGCTTTTGCACGTGTATTTCCCATAAGAAAAACGTTGGGCCATGCGTATTATATGGGTGGAATGTAGATTACGTCATATCTGGAGTACCATTAATGGTACATGGTTCAAATTTGGATGGTAGGTACCTATGGGGGTATCATAAATTGTGATATAGCTGACTCAGCTATCATAGCTACAGTAGCTGAGTACCGTTGATAATTAGAGAACTGCTAATGATACATGGTTCAAACTTGGATGCTGGGTGCCCATGGAGGTACCATGAATGGTAATATAGCTCACATAGCTATATGTAGCTGACTGTAGCTAGGTTATAGCTGTTTTATGAACCGATGGTGATATCGACTTGAAAATCGAATGGTAGGTTACCCTTATGTAAAATTCGCTAAAAATGACATTTCCAAAAATCCAAGATGGCCGCCTGAAAAGTTTTGGTTTTAAAGCGATATCTCTGGAACGGTTTGACCTAGAAAGCTGAAAATTGGTATGTGGCCATTTTATGGGACGGACTAGAGGTCTCTGAGGTCCAGAACCTTGCCGCGGGTACCGAAGGTTCCATTTTGGAAACTTTTTTATTAAAATGACAGTTTTTTGCTACAACTTACTGACTGTTGCTAAAGGGCGCCGAAACCAAATATATCCGACGTTTCGACTTTACGCCTACTGTACGCCATCATCAGGGTATTCCCTTTTATTACGAATATTGCTTTATAAATGTGCCACGCCCAAACAATCAGTTTTTCGTATATGACTGACAAAATAGCTTTAACGAAGCCCATTCGACTGGTACTAACTGTTCGATTTTACCGTTTCTGGGTTCTGAGATTTGACTGATTAAATTTCTCATTGATAGGAGTAGAGTGACTTTTGCCATTTTATAGCAAAGCCATTTACGGCAATAGAACAACGGTGACTCAATTAAGTGTGAGTCGGCTCAAATACTGCTCAAAACGTTAATTAGAATTTTGCTTAGTTTCACAACAATCTTATAGGAAGTGAAAAACTGTTAAAATTTTGCAAAACTTACCTAATGTTTTTATTTGATCAAACATTACGTCAACTAAATTACAAACCTTGAACGACAAATTAAGCAGGTATTTTGTGGTCGAGAATGCTCTATTCATGGGTGTCAATAGCATCGTTATACCATGTTTAGTTTTCGAATTATATAGATATAAGTATTAAAATGTCGATAAAAAGTGGAAAAATTACGTTTTTGGCGCCATTTTGAAGGGGAAGGAAACTACTGAAAATTCCGAAATTGCAATTTTCTTACATACTTTTGTCCCCTCTTTCATTTGAGACTATTTTTGATAAAATCTATGACAATCGATTTCGGTCGAAAATTTTCACGACCTACCCCCTTTGAAAATTTTGAAATTTTTACATTTTTCTGTTTATCTTGGAAACGGTAAGGTTTTTCGATATGCCGGTTAATATGATGTATGAAGAGGTCATCAAGGGCTATCAGATGCATGTATCAGAAAGAAGCTAGCTTTCACGGTTTTTGAGAAAATTAAAAAAAAGTGCAAAATTTGTACCCTATTTTTGGGCCACCCGTGCTCAGTTACTGTTCTAGTCAGAGCTTCGAAAATGGGCTCCGCGTGTAGCTCTATTCTTCTACTTCCTTAGCTGTTCTTATACATTTTTTGATAAATCTTCATCCAAACGAGATATTAGCTGTTAAAGGCAGCAATGCACGATTTTTATCTCAAAATTTAGTTTTTTGGGCCGGTTTGAGAGCCCCATATGTTTAACATAGAATTTTCTATATGTGTCATTTAAATCTATAGTAATCGATTTTATTTGTTACTTCGAGTCGTTTTATGATGAACAGGACGTTGATTTCTGTTTTAGATAGTATAGGGTGGCTCAAAAAATGATGCAGGAAGCTAATATATGCTAATAATGCAGAAAAGGTCCATAAGCAGTGTGTATTTTACATAGAAAGGATGGATTATTAAGTACGTAGACTAAGCAGAATAAGATGTTAGATATAGGCGATGAAAGCGTTATTAAAACTTAGTAATGAAAGCTATTTTAATTATTCAAGGAGTCTGGTGTTGTCAGATATTAGTAATATTTACTGCAGAATGTTTCCTTCGCCATTTTATCCACAAATTGTTAAAAAACACTAAAGTTATTGTACTTTTTTGGCTCCTCATATAGCTTTTCAGATAAATCTTCATTAAACCGCAATGTAAACTGTTGAAGGCTGAAATGCACGATTTTGATCCCCATAATTCGGTTTTCGGGTCGATTTGAGAGCTCCATATGCTTAACAAAGAAATAACTACTTTTCCCACATAAATCAATAGTAATCGATTTTATTCGTTGGTTACAGTAGTTTTGTGGCATATAAGGCATATGTTTACGTTTTAGAGAGTATAAAGTGTCCCAAAAAAATGTTGTAACCTGGAATTTTAGGATTTTTGCATGTAGATCGATATCAATTAATTTATTGCGTTAATTCGAGTAGTTTTATAATAAATAGAGCGTTGATTTCTGTTTTCAATAGTATACGGTGTCCCAAAAAATGCCAAGTGCTAATGCTAAGTTTTATTACCTTATTATAAACACTGCCTTGATTTCTGATTTAGATACTATAGGGTGAGCCAAAAATTGGCAAATATTACATTTTTACGAACAATCAAAGCTAGAAAACTGAAATTTGAATTGTAGATTCGTTTCATAATCACAAACAATATATCATAAATGGAAACCTTGATATGGGTACTCGTGGTACCATTTTATATCTTTTTATGAATTTTAGCACGTTTTTTACCCTTCTTCAAAAGATGTTAAGTTTGCAAATATGAAATCAAGTATTTCAGACGTTTCGAAATTTCAGTTACTTTTGGGTATCATCAGGTTCTTTGTTGATAATTTGACGTCAGTTTGTGCTATATCAGAGGACCGTTCGGATATTTCCTAAACTATGGGCGCTCCGCGCGCATGGTCTGAACCCACAAAACTTCTACAACAGTTTGCCCACTGCGTTCGGATATTTCCTAAACTATGGGCGCCCCGCGCGCATGGTCAAAAAAAAAAGCGAAAAAGAAAAAACAAAAAAAAAACCGAAAAATTTAAGAAACAACGCGTCTCAAGTAAAAGCACACCATAAACAAACCGACTCAAGAGTTTTGCTGACCAACTTGTTGGACGAACGCAAGTGAGTACTATAAAGCCGTGACGTTTTTTCATTTTTGGTTGTAGATATTTGGTATTTTTTCCATTTCGACGCCTATAACTTTGAAGCTGCTCATTTGACGCGATTTTCGTTCGAGGGGCCTAGATACAGAAATGAACGGGCATTCCAAATGTGTGGTCCGTTTTTTGGTAGGTGCGGGGGGGGCTGACCAGTGGCGTACCAAAGTCAAAAATGCGTTTTTTTAGATACCCAAATTTACGGCGTCTTTGTCGAAACTCCGGGACTATATGGGGTATAGGGCTCCCCACGGGTAAAATTCCTCATATATGTAGATGATAAATTTTGAAGTCTAATTCCGATAAGTTAAATAGAAAAATTTACAAAAAATCGCAAAGTTGGGACGGTTTTTTCAATTTTTCTTTGTAATGGTCAACTTCTGGGCCTCCTGGACCCCTTTAGATAGAAGACTGGCCCAACAAGGATGGTACCAGGGGAAAGGGCATATCCTTGGCTACTTTTAATCCTATCCCGCCAAAGCTGCCATTTTAATACAGAGTGGTCAAAAAAATGTCCAAAGACAATTAAGGAAAACTATCCAAAATAGTAAGGTAGTTTTTTGAGATTTTTACGAAAACTATGAAGCTGCCCAGCTTCGGTTGTATATGCGCAACTAGAAGACGTGGAGAGAAAAAAAAATCAGTTGTTAGTTTTGGCCTAGCTCTTATACCGGGTGAGCTACAAAAGTTTTTTTGTGCCGCATTTTTTACTAACTTTGGTGTACTTTTTTCACGTTTCACCCTGTAGATTCCACATTTTTGCATGAAAAAATCTGAAATAATTCAGGGGTGTAGCGCACATATGGGCCCTCCATCTGGCCAAAAATCAAAGTCCTAGCTTTCAATTTCAAATTTTGACGATTTTTTAAACTTTACATTTGAAATTGCCACTTTGAGGCCGATTTGTGCCGAGACCGTGCATCCTATCGACTGGATTGCTATCCCAGGGGATACCTTGGAATGTTTTCTTTTCGGCACCAAGGAACCACTTTTTCGCTGGGACGTCGCGAAATGGTCTTAATTCAATTTCGAAACGAAAGATGCAGATTTTTGAAATTTCGGCAAAATTTCCGTTAGTTCCGGCAATTGACGCAACCGTCTTCGGGTAAACCGTGCGCTGCGATCGCATTTTTCGACGACGGAAATTTCTCGTTTGACAGATCGAACTTTAAACACCTAGACCAAGAAAAATAGGCGGAAAATCGAGGAAAACTGTATGGCAGGTGAAAATTTGAACATTTTTAGGAAGATTACATGTAAAGCCCCCAGTCCTCGAGGTCGTTTTCACAAAGACTGGTCGATTTGAAAATTTCGTGTCGGGATTCATGATTTCCGACCACGTGGCGCCCTGTGACGTCGACGCTCGGCTGGCTACGTGTTCCAGCACTTCCCATAAGAAATACATTGCGCAATGCTTTTTAAATGGGAGGAATATAGAAAGGGTTATATTTTGGGTACCATCGATGGTACATGGTTCAAATTTGGATGGTAGATACCTACGGGGGTATTATAAATTGTAATATAGTTGCCGTAGCTATCATAGCTACAGTAGCTGAGTACCGTTGATATTTAGAGAACTGTTAATGATACATGGTTCAACTTTGGATGCTGGTTGCCCATGGAGGTACCATGAATGGTAATATAGCTCACATAGCTATATGTAGCTGACTGTAGCTGGGTTATAGCTGCTTTATGAACCGATGGTGATATCGACTTGAAAATCGAATAGTAGGTTTCTCTTATGTAAAATTCGCTAAAAATGACATTTTTAAAAATCCAAGATGGCCGCCTGAAAACGCTTGGTTTTAAGCCGATATCTCTGAAACGGTTTGAGCTAGGAAGCTGAAATTTGGTATGTGGCTACCTTATGGGACGGGCTAGAGGTCTCTAATGTCCAGAACCTTGCCGCGGGTACTGAAGGTTCCATTTTGGAAACTTTTTTATTAAAATGACAGTTTTTTGCTACAACTTACTGACTGTTGCTAAAGGGCGCCGAAACCAAATATATCCGACGTTTCGACTTTACGCTTACCATAAGCCATCATCAGGGTATTCTCTTTTATTACAAATATTGCTTTATAAATGTGCCACGCCCAAACAATCAGTTTTTTGTATATGACTGACAAAATAGCTTTAACGATGCCCATTCGAGTGGTACTAACTGTTCGATATTACCATTTCTAGGTTCCGAGATTTAACTGATTAGATTTCTCATTGATAGGGGTAGAGTGATTTCTGCCATTTTATAGCAAAGCCATTTGCGGTAATAGAACAGCGGTGACTCAATTAAGTGTGAGTCGGCTCAAATACTGCTCAAAACGTTAATTACCATTTTGCCAAGTTTAATAACAGTCTCATGGGAAGTGACAAACTATTAAAATTTTGTAAAAATTACCTAATATTTTTATTTGATCGAACATTACATCAACTAAATTAAAAACCTTGAACGACAAATTAAGCAGGTATTTTGTGGTCGAGAATGCTCTATTCATGGGTGTCAATAGCATCGTTACACCATGTTTAGTTTTCGAATTATTTAGATATAAGTATTAAAATGTCGATAAAAAGTGGAGAAATTACGCTTTTAGCGCCATTTTGAAAAGGAAGGAAATTACTGAAAATTCCAGAATTGCAATTTTTTTACATATTTTTGTCCCCTCTTTCATTTGAGACTATTTTTGACAAAATCTATGACAATCGATTTCGGTCGAAAATTTTCACGACCTACCCCCTTTGAAAATTTTGAAATTTTTACATTTTTCTGTTTATCTTGGAAACGGTACGGATTTTCGATATGCCGGTTAATATGACGTATGAAGAGGTCATCAAGGGCTATCAGATGCATGTATCAGAAAGAAGCTAGCTTTCACGGTTTTTGAGAAAATTTAAAAAAAGTGCAAAATTTGTACCTTATTTTTGGGCCACCCGTGCTCGGTTACTGTTCTAGTCAGAGCTTCGAAAATGGGCTCTACGTGTAGCTCTATTCTTCTACTTCCTTAGCTGTTCTTATACATTTTTTGATAAATCTTCATCGAAACGAGATATTAGCTGTTAAAGGCAGCAATGCACGATTTTTATCTCAAAATTTAGTTTTTTGGGCCGGTTTGAGAGCCCCATATGTTTAACATAGAATTTTCTATATGTTTCATTTAAATCTATAGTAATCGATTTTATTTGTTACTTCGAGTCGGTTTTTAATGAATAGGACGTTGATTTCTGTTTTAGATAGTATAGGGTGTCTCAAAAAATGATGCATGAAGCTAATATATGCTAATAATGCAGAAAAGGTCCATAAGCAGTGTGTATTTTACATAGAAAGGACGGATTATTAAGTACGTAGACCAGCCAGAATAAAATGTTAGATATAGGCGATGAAAGCGTTATTAAAACTTAGTAATGAAAGCAATTTTAATTATTCAAAGAGTCTGGTGTTATCAGATATTAGTAATATTTACTGCAGAACATTTCCTTCGCCATTTTATCCACAAATTGTTAAAAAACACTAAAATTATTCTACTTTTTGGGCTCCTCTTATAGCTTTTGGGATAAATCCTCGTTAAAACGCGATATAAGCTATTGAAGGCTGAAATTCACGATTTTTATCTAAAACTTTAGGGTTTTGAGCCAGTTGGGGAGAGTCTCATATACTTAATATAGAAATATCGACTTTACCCATATAAATCAATAGTAATCGATTTTATTCGTAGGTTCTAGTAGTCGTATGATAAATAGGGCATTAATTTACGTTTTGGATAGTATAGAGTGTCCCAAAAAAGTGTTGTAACCTAGAATTTTAGGATTTTGTCATGTAAATTGATATCTGTGAAATAATTCAGGGGTGTAGCGCACATATGGGCCCTCCATCTGGCCAAAAATCAAAGTCCTAGCTTTCAATTTCAAATTTTGACGATTTTTTAAACTTTACATTTGAAATTGCCACTTTGAGGCCGATTTGTGCCGAGACCGTGCATCCTATCGACTGGATTGCTATCCCAGGGGATACCTTGGAATGTTTTCTTTTCGGCACCAAGGAACCACTTTTTCGCTGGGACGTCGCGAAATGGTCTTAATTCAATTTCGAAACGAAAGATGCAGATTTTTGAAATTTCGGCAAAATTTCCGTTAGTTCCGGCAATTGACGCAACCGTCTTCGGGTAAACCGTGCGCTGCGATCGCATTTTTCGACGACGGAAATTTCTCGTTTGACAGATCGAACTTTAAACACCTAGACCAAGAAAAATAGGCGGAAAATCGAGGAAAACTGTATGGCAGGTGAAAATTTGAACATTTTTAGGAAGATTACATGTAAAGCCCCCAGTCCTCGAGGTCGTTTTCACAAAGACTGGTCGATTTGAAAATTTCGTGTCGGGATTCATGATTTCCGACCACGTGGCGCCCTGTGACGTCGACGCTCGGCTGGCTACGTGTTCCAGCACTTCCCATAAGAAATACATTGCGCAATGCTTTTTAAATGGGAGGAATATAGAAAGGGTTATATTTTGGGTACCATCGATGGTACATGGTTCAAATTTGGATGGTAGATACCTACGGGGGTATTATAAATTGTAATATAGTTGCCGTAGCTATCATAGCTACAGTAGCTGAGTACCGTTGATATTTAGAGAACTGTTAATGATACATGGTTCAACTTTGGATGCTGGTTGCCCATGGAGGTACCATGAATGGTAATATAGCTCACATAGCTATATGTAGCTGACTGTAGCTGGGTTATAGCTGCTTTATGAACCGATGGTGATATCGACTTGAAAATCGAATAGTAGGTTTCTCTTATGTAAAATTCGCTAAAAATGACATTTTTAAAAATCCAAGATGGCCGCCTGAAAACGCTTGGTTTTAAGCCGATATCTCTGAAACGGTTTGAGCTAGGAAGCTGAAATTTGGTATGTGGCTACCTTATGGGACGGGCTAGAGGTCTCTAATGTCCAGAACCTTGCCGCGGGTACTGAAGGTTCCATTTTGGAAACTTTTTTATTAAAATGACAGTTTTTTGCTACAACTTACTGACTGTTGCTAAAGGGCGCCGAAACCAAATATATCCGACGTTTCGACTTTACGCTTACCATAAGCCATCATCAGGGTATTCTCTTTTATTACAAATATTGCTTTATAAATGTGCCACGCCCAAACAATCAGTTTTTTGTATATGACTGACAAAATAGCTTTAACGATGCCCATTCGAGTGGTACTAACTGTTCGATATTACCATTTCTAGGTTCCGAGATTTAACTGATTAGATTTCTCATTGATAGGGGTAGAGTGATTTCTGCCATTTTATAGCAAAGCCATTTGCGGTAATAGAACAGCGGTGACTCAATTAAGTGTGAGTCGGCTCAAATACTGCTCAAAACGTTAATTACCATTTTGCCAAGTTTAATAACAGTCTCATGGGAAGTGACAAACTATTAAAATTTTGTAAAAATTACCTAATATTTTTATTTGATCGAACATTACATCAACTAAATTAAAAACCTTGAACGACAAATTAAGCAGGTATTTTGTGGTCGAGAATGCTCTATTCATGGGTGTCAATAGCATCGTTACACCATGTTTAGTTTTCGAATTATTTAGATATAAGTATTAAAATGTCGATAAAAAGTGGAGAAATTACGCTTTTAGCGCCATTTTGAAAAGGAAGGAAATTACTGAAAATTCCAGAATTGCAATTTTTTTACATATTTTTGTCCCCTCTTTCATTTGAGACTATTTTTGACAAAATCTATGACAATCGATTTCGGTCGAAAATTTTCACGACCTACCCCCTTTGAAAATTTTGAAATTTTTACATTTTTCTGTTTATCTTGGAAACGGTACGGATTTTCGATATGCCGGTTAATATGACGTATGAAGAGGTCATCAAGGGCTATCAGATGCATGTATCAGAAAGAAGCTAGCTTTCACGGTTTTTGAGAAAATTTAAAAAAAGTGCAAAATTTGTACCTTATTTTTGGGCCACCCGTGCTCGGTTACTGTTCTAGTCAGAGCTTCGAAAATGGGCTCTACGTGTAGCTCTATTCTTCTACTTCCTTAGCTGTTCTTATACATTTTTTGATAAATCTTCATCGAAACGAGATATTAGCTGTTAAAGGCAGCAATGCACGATTTTTATCTCAAAATTTAGTTTTTTGGGCCGGTTTGAGAGCCCCATATGTTTAACATAGAATTTTCTATATGTTTCATTTAAATCTATAGTAATCGATTTTATTTGTTACTTCGAGTCGGTTTTTAATGAATAGGACGTTGATTTCTGTTTTAGATAGTATAGGGTGTCTCAAAAAATGATGCATGAAGCTAATATATGCTAATAATGCAGAAAAGGTCCATAAGCAGTGTGTATTTTACATAGAAAGGACGGATTATTAAGTACGTAGACCAGCCAGAATAAAATGTTAGATATAGGCGATGAAAGCGTTATTAAAACTTAGTAATGAAAGCAATTTTAATTATTCAAAGAGTCTGGTGTTATCAGATATTAGTAATATTTACTGCAGAACATTTCCTTCGCCATTTTATCCACAAATTGTTAAAAAACACTAAAATTATTCTACTTTTTGGGCTCCTCTTATAGCTTTTGGGATAAATCCTCGTTAAAACGCGATATAAGCTATTGAAGGCTGAAATTCACGATTTTTATCTAAAACTTTAGGGTTTTGAGCCAGTTGGGGAGAGTCTCATATACTTAATATAGAAATATCGACTTTACCCATATAAATCAATAGTAATCGATTTTATTCGTAGGTTCTAGTAGTCGTATGATAAATAGGGCATTAATTTACGTTTTGGATAGTATAGAGTGTCCCAAAAAAGTGTTGTAACCTAGAATTTTAGGATTTTGTCATGTAAATTGATATCTGTGAATTTATTGCGTAAGCTCCAGTAGTTTTATGATAAATAGAGCGTTGATTTCTGTTTTAAATAGTATTAGGTTTCTGATTTAGATACTATAGGGTGACCCAAAAATTGACAAGTATTACATTTTTAGGAACATCTAAAGCTAGAAAACTGAAATTTCAATTGTAGATTCTGTTCACAATCACAAACAATATGTCATAAATGGCAACTTTGATATGGGTACTCGTGGTGCCATTTTATATCTTTTTATGAATTTTAGCACGTTTTTTACCTGTTTACATATTACTTAATATGAAATAAGGTATTTGAGACGTTTCGACATTTCAGTTACTTTTAGGTATCTTCAGGTTCTTTGTTAATAATTTTACGGCAATTTGGACTACTTTGCCCACAGCGTTCGGACTTCCTAAACTCTGGGCGCCCCGCGCGCATGGTCTTACCCTACAAAACTTCAAAAGTACTTTACCCACAGCGTTCGGACTTCCTAAACTATGGGCGCCGCGCGCGCATGGTCAAAAACGACGCAAAAAAAAAAAAATGACGCGCGTATGTGACAAAAGCACACCATAAACAAACCGACTCAAGAGTTTTGCTGACCAACTAGTTATCCGAACGCAAGTGAGGATTATAACGCGCAGCCAAAGTTGACTTTTTGGTTGTATATATTTGGTATTTTTTCCATTTCGACGCTTATAACTCTTAAACTGCTCATTTGACGCGGTTTTCGTTCAAGGGCCGTAGATACAGAAATGAACGGGCATTCCAAATATGGGGTCCGTTTTTTGGTACGTGCGGGGGGGACTGACCAGTGGCGTACCAAAGTCAAAAATTCGGTTTTTTTAGTACCCAAATTTACGGAGGTTTTGTCATAACTCCGGGACTATGTGGCGTATAGGGCTTCCCACGGGTAAAATTCCTCATATACGTAGATGATAAATTTTGAAGTCTAATTCCGATAAGTGAAATAGAAAAATCTACAAAAAATCGCAAAGTTGGGACGGTTTTTTCAATTTTTCCTTGTAATGGTCAACTTCTGGCCCTTCTGGACCCCTTTAGGTAGAAGACTGGCCCAACAAGGATGGTACCAGGAGAAAGGGCATATCCTTGGCTACTTTTAATTCTATCCCCCCAAAGGTGCCACTTTAATACAGAGTGGTCAAAAAAAGGTCCAAAGACAATTAAGGAAAAGTGTCCAAAATAGGAAGGTAGTTTTTTGCGATTTTTACGAAAACTATGGAACGGTCCGGCTTCGGTGGTATATGGGCAACTAGAAGACGTGGAGAGAAAAAAAAATCAGTTATTAGTTTTGGTCTAGCTCTTATACCGGGTGAGCTACAAAAGTTTTTTGGTGCCGCATTTTTTACCAACTTTGGTGTACTTTTTTCACGTTTCACCCTGTAGATTCCACATTTTTGCATGAAAAAATCTGAAATAATTCAGGGGTGTAGCGCACATACGGGCCCTCCATCTGGCCGAAAATGAAGGTCCTAGCTTTCAATTTCAAATTTTGACGATTTTTTAAACTTTACATTTGAAATTGCCATTTTGAGGCCTATTTGTGCCGAGACCGTGCATTCGATCGACTGGATTTCTATCCCAGGGGATACCTTGGAATGTTTTCTTTTCGGCACCAAGGAATCACTTTTTCGCTGGGACGTCGCGAAATGGTCTTAATTCAATTTCGAAACGGAAGATGCAGATTTTTGAAATTTCGGCAAAATTTCCGTTAGTTCCGGCAATTGCCTCTCGAGTAAACTACTAAACCGTGCGCTGCGATCGCATTTTTCGACGACGGAAATTTCTCGTTTGACAGATCGAACTTTAAACACCTAGACCAAGAAAAATAGGCGGAAAATCGAGGAAAACTGTATGGCAGGTGAAAATTTGAACATTTCTAGGAAGATTACATGTAAAGCCCCCAGTCCTCGAGGTCGTTTTCACAAAGACTGGTCGATTTGAAAATTTCGTGTCGGGATTCATGATTTCCGACCACGTGGCGCCCTGTGACGTCGACGCTCGGCTGGCTAGGTTTGTTCCGTACATAGTTAAAAACACTTCCCATAAGAAATACATTGTGCAATGCTTTTTAAATGGGAGGGATATAGAAAGGGTTATATTTTGGGTACCATCGATGGTACATGGTTCAAATTTGGATGGTAGCTACCTACGGGGGTATTATAAATCGTAATATAGTTGCCGTCGCTATCATAGCTACAGTAGCTGAGTACCGTTGATATTTAGAGAACTGTTAATGATACATGGTTCAACTTTGGATGCTCGGTGCCCATGGAGGTACCATGAATGGTAATATAGCTCACATAGCTATATGTAGCTGACTGTAGCTAGGTTATAGCTGTTTTATGAACCGATGGTGATATCGACTTGAAAATCGAATGGTAGGTTTTCCTTATATAGAAAAGGGAATTCCTTATATAGAAGGAAAAGGGATATAGAAAAGGTTATATTTAGGGTACCATTGACGGTAAATGGTTCAAATTTGGATTGTAGGTACCTACGGGGGTATTATAAATTGTAATATAGTTGCCGTAGCTATCATAGCTACAGTAGCTGAGTACCGTTGATATTTAGAGAACTGTTAATGATACATGGTTCAACTTTGGATACTGGGTGCCCATGGAGGTACCATGAATGGTACTATAGCTCACATAGCTATATGTAGCTGACTGTAGCTGGGTTATAGCTGTTTTATGAACCGATGGTGATATCGACTTGAAAATCGAATAGAAGGTTTCCCTTATGTAAAATTCGCTAAAAATGACATTTTTAAAAATCCAAGATGGCCGCCTGAAAACGTTTGGTTTAAAGCCGATATCTCTGAAACGGTTTGAGGTAGAAAGCTGAAATTTGGTATGTGGCCATTTTATGGGACGGGCTAGAGGTCTCTGAGGTCCAGAACCTTGCCGCGGGTACCGAAGGTTCCATTTTGGAAACTTTTTTATTAAAATGACACTTTTTTGCTCCAACTTACTCACTGTTGCTAAAGGGCGCCGAAACTAAATATATCCGACGTTTCGACTTTACGCCTACTATACGCCATCATCAGGGTATTCTCTTTTATTACGAATATTGCTTTATAAATGTGCCACGCCCAAACAATCAGTTCTTCGTATATGACTGACAAAATAGCTTTAACGAAGCCCATTCGACTGGCACTAACTGTTCGATTTTATCGTTTTTGGGTTCCGAGATATAACTGATTAAATTTCTCATTGATAGGGGTAGAGTGACTTTTGCCATTTTATAGCAAAGCCATTTACGGCAATAGAACAACGGTGACTCAATTAAGTGTGAGTCGGCTCAAATACTGCTCAAAACGTTAATTACTATTTTGCTAAGTTTAATAACAGTCTCATGGGAAGTGAAAAACTATTAAAATTTTGTAAAAAATACCTAATATTTTTATTTGATCGAACATTACGTCAACTAAATTAAAAACCTTGAACGACAAATTAAGCAGGTATTTTGTGGTCGAGAATGCTCTATTCATGGGTGTCAATAGCATCGTTACACCATGTTTAATTTTCGAATTATTTAGATATAAGTATTAAAATGTCGATAAAAAGTGGAAAAATTACGTTTTTGGCGCCATTTTGAAGGGGAAGGAAATTACTGAAAATTCCAGAATTGCAATTTTTTTACATATTTTTGTCCCCTCTTTCATTTGAGACTATTTTTGACAAAATCTATGACAATCGATTTCGGTCGAAAATTTTCACGACCTACCCCCCCTTTGAAAATTTTGAAATTTTTACATTTTTCTGTTTATCTTGGAAACGGTACGGATTTTCGATATGCCGGTTAATATGACGTATGAAGAGGTCATCAAGGGCTATCAGATGCATGTATCAGAAAGAAGCTAGCTTTCCCGGTTTTTGAGAAAATTTAAAAAAAGTGCAAAATTTGTACCCTATTTTTGGGCCACCCGTGCTCAGTTACTGTTCTAGTCAGAGCTTCGAAAGTGGGCTCTGCGTGTAGCCCTATGCTTCTACTTCCTTAGCTGTTCTTATACATTTTTGATAAATCTTCATCGAAACGAGATATTAGCTGTTAAAGGCAGCAATGCACGATTTTTATCTCAAAATTTAGTTTTTTGGGCCGGTTTGAGAGCCCCATATGTTTAACATAGAATTTTCTATAAGTGTCATTTAAATCTATAGTAATCGATTTTATTTGTTACTTCGAGTCGGTTTTTAATGAATAGGACGTTGATTTCTGTTTTAGATAGTATAGGGTGTCCTCAAAAAATGATGCATGAAGCTAATATATGGCTAATAATGCAGAAAAGGTCCATAAGCAGTGTGTATTTTACATAGAAAGGATGGATTATTAAGTACGTAGACCAGCCAGAATAAAATGTTAGATATAGGCGATGAAAGCGTTATTAAAACTTAGTAATGAAAGCAATTTTAATTATTCAAAGAGTCTGGTGTTATCAGATATTAGTAATATTTACTGCAGAACATTTCCTTCGCCATTTTATCCACAAATTGTTAAAAAACACTAAAATTATTCTACTTTTTGGGCTCCTCTTATAGCTTTTGGGATAAATCCTCGTTAAAACGCGATATAAGCTATTGAAGGCTGAAATTCACGATTTTTATCTAAAACTTTAAGGTTTTGAGCCAGTTGGGGAGAGTCTCATATACTTAATATAGAAATATCGACTTTACCCATATAAATCAATAGTAATCGATTTTATTCGTAGGTTCTAGTAGTCGTATGATAAATAGGGCATTAATTTACGTTTTGGATAGTATAGAGTGTCCCAAGAAAGTGTTGTAAATTAGAATTTTAGGATTTTGTCATGTAAATTGATATATGTGAATTTATTGCGTAAGCTCCAGTAGTTTTATGATAAATAGAGCGTTGATTTCTGTTTTAAATAGTATACGGTGTCCCAAATAATGCTGCAACATTTAACTTTAGTTTTTTTTGTTTAACAATACTTTTTTGTAGGTTTTATTCCTTTATTATAAATAGTGCCTTTGGTTTGTGATTTAGATACTATAGGGTGACCCAAAAATTGACAAATATTACATTTTTAGGAACATCTAAAGCTAGAAAAATGAAATTTCAATTGTAGATTCTGTTCACAATCACAAACAATATGTCATAAATGGCAACTTTGATATGGGTACTCGTGGTGCCATTTTATATCTTTTTATGAATTTTAGCACGTTTTTTACCTGTTTACATATTACTTAATACGAAAAAAGGTATTTGAGACGTTTCGACATTTCAGTTACTTTTAGGTATCTTCAGGTTCTTTGTTAATAATTTTACGGCAATTTGGGCTACTTTGCCCACAGCGTTCGGATTTCCTAAACTATGGCGCCCCGCGCGCATGGTCTTACCCTACAAAACTTCAAAAGTACTTTACCCACAGCGTTCGGACTTCCTAAACTATGGGCGCCCCGCGCGCATGGTCAAAAACGACGCAAAAAAAAAAAAAAAAAAAAAAAAAAAAAAAAAAAAAAAAAAAAATGACGCGCGTGTGTGACAAAAGCACACCATAAACAAACCGACTCAAGAGTTTTGCTGACCAACTAGTTATCCGAACGCAAGTGAGGATTATAACGCGCAGCCAAAGTTGACTTTTTGGTTGTATATATTTGGTATTTTTTCCATTTCGACGCTTATAACTCTTAAACTGCTCATTTGACGCGGTTTTCGTTCAAGGGCCGTAGATACAGAAATGAACGGGCATTCCAAATATGGGGTCCGTTTTTTGGTACGTGCGGGGGGGACTGACCAGTGGCGTACCAAAGTCAAAAATTCGGTTTTTTTAGTACCCAAATTTACGGAGGTTTTGTCATAACTCCGGGACTATGTGGCGTATAGGGCTTCCCACGGGTAAAATTCCTCATATACGTAGATGATAAATTTTGAAGTCTAATTCCGATAAGTGAAATAGAAAAATCTACAAAAAATCGCAAAGTTGGGACGGTTTTTTCAATTTTTCCTTGTAATGGTCAACTTCTGGCCCTTCTGGACCCCTTTAGGTAGAAGACTGGCCCAACAAGGATGGTACCAGGAGAAAGGGCATATCCTTGGCTACTTTTAATTCTATCCCCCCAAAGGTGCCACTTTAATACAGAGTGGTCAAAAAAAGGTCCAAAGACAATTAAGGAAAAGTGTCCAAAATAGGAAGGTAGTTTTTTGCGATTTTTACGAAAACTATGGAACGGTCCGGCTTCGGTGGTATATGGGCAACTAGAAGACGTGGAGAGAAAAAAAAATCAGTTATTAGTTTTGGTCTAGCTCTTATACCGGGTGAGCTACAAAAGTTTTTTGGTGCCGCATTTTTTACCAACTTTGGTGTACTTTTTTCACGTTTCACCCTGTAGATTCCACATTTTTGCATGAAAAAATCTGAAATAATTCAGGGGTGTAGCGCACATACGGGCCCTCCATCTGGCCGAAAATGAAGGTCCTAGCTTTCAATTTCAAATTTTGACGATTTTTTAAACTTTACATTTGAAATTGCCATTTTGAGGCCTATTTGTGCCGAGACCGTGCATTCGATCGACTGGATTTCTATCCCAGGGGATACCTTGGAATGTTTTCTTTTCGGCACCAAGGAATCACTTTTTCGCTGGGACGTCGCGAAATGGTCTTAATTCAATTTCGAAACGGAAGATGCAGATTTTTGAAATTTCGGCAAAATTTCCGTTAGTTCCGGCAATTGCCTCTCGAGTAAACTACTAAACCGTGCGCTGCGATCGCATTTTTCGACGACGGAAATTTCTCGTTTGACAGATCGAACTTTAAACACCTAGACCAAGAAAAATAGGCGGAAAATCGAGGAAAACTGTATGGCAGGTGAAAATTTGAACATTTCTAGGAAGATTACATGTAAAGCCCCCAGTCCTCGAGGTCGTTTTCACAAAGACTGGTCGATTTGAAAATTTCGTGTCGGGATTCATGATTTCCGACCACGTGGCGCCCTGTGACGTCGACGCTCGGCTGGCTAGGTTTGTTCCGTACATAGTTAAAAACACTTCCCATAAGAAATACATTGTGCAATGCTTTTTAAATGGGAGGGATATAGAAAGGGTTATATTTTGGGTACCATCGATGGTACATGGTTCAAATTTGGATGGTAGCTACCTACGGGGGTATTATAAATCGTAATATAGTTGCCGTCGCTATCATAGCTACAGTAGCTGAGTACCGTTGATATTTAGAGAACTGTTAATGATACATGGTTCAACTTTGGATGCTCGGTGCCCATGGAGGTACCATGAATGGTAATATAGCTCACATAGCTATATGTAGCTGACTGTAGCTAGGTTATAGCTGTTTTATGAACCGATGGTGATATCGACTTGAAAATCGAATGGTAGGTTTTCCTTATATAGAAAAGGGAATTCCTTATATAGAAGGAAAAGGGATATAGAAAAGGTTATATTTAGGGTACCATTGACGGTAAATGGTTCAAATTTGGATTGTAGGTACCTACGGGGGTATTATAAATTGTAATATAGTTGCCGTAGCTATCATAGCTACAGTAGCTGAGTACCGTTGATATTTAGAGAACTGTTAATGATACATGGTTCAACTTTGGATACTGGGTGCCCATGGAGGTACCATGAATGGTACTATAGCTCACATAGCTATATGTAGCTGACTGTAGCTGGGTTATAGCTGTTTTATGAACCGATGGTGATATCGACTTGAAAATCGAATAGAAGGTTTCCCTTATGTAAAATTCGCTAAAAATGACATTTTTAAAAATCCAAGATGGCCGCCTGAAAACGTTTGGTTTAAAGCCGATATCTCTGAAACGGTTTGAGGTAGAAAGCTGAAATTTGGTATGTGGCCATTTTATGGGACGGGCTAGAGGTCTCTGAGGTCCAGAACCTTGCCGCGGGTACCGAAGGTTCCATTTTGGAAACTTTTTTATTAAAATGACACTTTTTTGCTCCAACTTACTCACTGTTGCTAAAGGGCGCCGAAACTAAATATATCCGACGTTTCGACTTTACGCCTACTATACGCCATCATCAGGGTATTCTCTTTTATTACGAATATTGCTTTATAAATGTGCCACGCCCAAACAATCAGTTCTTCGTATATGACTGACAAAATAGCTTTAACGAAGCCCATTCGACTGGCACTAACTGTTCGATTTTATCGTTTTTGGGTTCCGAGATATAACTGATTAAATTTCTCATTGATAGGGGTAGAGTGACTTTTGCCATTTTATAGCAAAGCCATTTACGGCAATAGAACAACGGTGACTCAATTAAGTATGAGTCGGCTCAAATACTGCTCAAAACGTTAATTACTATTTTGCTAAGTTTAATAACAGTCTCATGGGAAGTGAAAAACTATTAAAATTTTGTAAAAAATACCTAATATTTTTATTTGATCGAACATTACGTCAACTAAATTAAAAACCTTGAACGACAAATTAAGCAGGTATTTTGTGGTCGAGAATGCTCTATTCATGGGTGTCAATAGCATCGTTACACCATGTTTAGTTTTCGAATTATTTAGATATAAGTATTAAAATGTCGATAAAAAGTGGAAAAATTACGTTTTTGGCGCCATTTTGAAGGGGAAGGAAATTACTGAAAATTCCAGAATTGCAATTTTTTTACATATTTTTGTCCCCTCTTTCATTTGAGACTATTTTTGACAAAATCTATGACAATCGATTTCGGTCGAAAATTTTCACGACCTACCCCCTTTGAAAATTTTGAAATTTTTACATTTTTCTGTTTATCTTGGAAACGGTACGGATTTTCGATATGCCGGTTAATATGACGTATGAAGAGGTCATCAAGGGCTATCAGATGCATGTATCAGAAAGAAGCTAGCTTTCCCGGTTTTTGAGAAAATTTAAAAAAAGTGCAAAATTTGTACCCTATTTTTGGGCCACCCGTGCTCAGTTACTGTTCTAGTCAGAGCTTCGAAAATGGGCTCTGCGTGTAGCCCTATGCTTCTACTTCCTTAGCTGTTCTTATACATTTTTTGATAAATCTTCATCGAAACGAGATATTAGCTGTTAAAGGCAGCAATGCACGATTTTTATCTCAAAATTTAGTTTTTTGGGCCGGTTTGAGAGCCCCATATGTTTAACATAGAATTTTCTATAAGTGTCATTTAAATCTATAGTAATCGATTTTATTTGTTACTTCGAGTCGGTTTTTAATGAATAGGACGTTGATTTCTGTTTTAGATAGTATAGGGTGTCTCAAAAAATGATGCATGAAGCTAATATATGGCTAATAATGCAGAAAAGGTCCATAAGCAGTGTGTATTTTACATAGAAAGGATGGATTATTAAGTACGTAGACCAGCCAGAATAAAATGTTAGATATAGGCGATGAAAGCGTTATTAAAACTTAGTAATGAAAGCAATTTTAATTATTCAAAGAGTCTGGTGTTATCAGATATTAGTAATATTTACTGCAGAACATTTCCTTCGCCATTTTATCCACAAATTGTTAAAAAACACTAAAATTATTCTACTTTTTGGGCTCCTCTTATAGCTTTTGGGATAAATCCTCGTTAAAACGCGATATAAGCTATTGAAGGCTGAAATTCACGATTTTTATCTAAAACTTTAAGGTTTTGAGCCAGTTGGGGAGAGTCTCATATACTTAATATAGAAATATCGACTTTACCCATATAAATCAATAGTAATCGATTTTATTCGTAGGTTCTAGTAGTCGTATGATAAATAGGGCATTAATTTACGTTTTGGATAGTATAGAGTGTCCCAAGAAAGTGTTGTAAATTAGAATTTTAGGATTTTGTCATGTAAATTGATATATGTGAATTTATTGCGTAAGCTCCAGTAGTTTTATGATAAATAGAGCGTTGATTTCTGTTTTAAATAGTATACGGTGTCCCAAATAATGCTGCAACATTTAACTTTAGTTTTTTTTGTTTAACAATACTTTTTTGTAGGTTTTATTCCTTTATTATAAATAGTGCCTTTGGTTTGTGATTTAGATACTATAGGGTGACCCAAAAATTGACAAATATTACATTTTTAGGAACATCTAAAGCTAGAAAAATGAAATTTCAATTGTAGATTCTGTTCACAATCACAAACAATATGTCATAAATGGCAACTTTGATATGGGTACTCGTGGTGCCATTTTATATCTTTTTATGAATTTTAGCACGTTTTTTACCTGTTTACATATTACTTAATACGAAAAAAGGTATTTGAGACGTTTCGACATTTCAGTTACTTTTAGGTATCTTCAGGTTCTTTGTTAATAATTTTACGGCAATTTGGGCTACTTTGCCCACAGCGTTCGGATTTCCTAAACTATGGGCGCCCCGCGCGCATGGTCTTACCCTACAAAACTTCAAAAGTACTTTACCCACAGCGTTCGGACTTCCTAAACTATGGGCGCCCCGCGCGCATGGTCAAAAACGACGCAAAAAAAAAAAAAAAAAAAAAAAAAAAAAAAAAAAAAAAAAAAAAAAAAAAAAATGACGCGCGTGTGTGACAAAAGCACACCATAAACAAACCGACTCAAGAGTTTTGCTGACCAACTAGTTATCCGAACGCAAGTGAGGATTATAACGCGCAGCCAAAGTTGACTTTTTGGTTGTATATATTTGGAATTTTTTCCATTTCGACGCTTATAACTCTTAAACTGCTCATTTGACGCGATTTTCGTTCAAGGGCCGTAGATACAGAAATGAACGGGCATTCCAAATATGGGGTCCGTTTTTTGGTACGTGCGGGGGGGACTGACCAGTGGCGTACCAAAGTCAAAAATTCGGTTTTTTAGGTACCCAAATTTACGGAGGTTTTGTCGAAACTCCGGGACTATGTGGCGTATAGGGCTCCCCACGGGTAAAATTCCTCATATACGTAGATGATAAATTTTGAAGTCTAATTCCGATAAGTGAAATAGAAAAATCTACAAAAAATCGCAAAGTTGGGACGGTTTTTTCAATTTTTCTTTGTAATGGTCAACTTCTGGCCCTTCTGGACCCCTTTAGGTAGAAGACTGGCCCAACAAGGATGGTACCAGGAGAAAGGGCATATCCTTGGCTACTTTTAATTCTATCCCCCCAAAGGTGCCACTTTAATACAGAGTGGTCAAAAAAATGTCCAAAGAGAATTAAGGAAAAGTGTCCAAAATAGGAAGGTAGTTTTTTGCGATTTTTACGAAAACTATGGAGCGGTCCAGCTTCGGTGGTACATGGGCAACTAGAACACGTGGAGAGAAAAAAAAATCAGTTGTTAGTTTTGGTCTAGCTCTTATACCGGGTGAGCTACAAAAGTTTTTTGGTGCCGCATTTTTTACCAACTTTGGTGTACTTTTTTCACGTTTCACCCTGTAGATTCCACATTTTTGCATGAAAAAATCTGAAATAATTCAGGGGTGTAGCGCACATACGGGCCCTCCATCTGGCCGAAAATGAAGGTCCTAGCTTTCAATTTCAAATTTTGACGATTTTTTAAACTTTACATTTGAAATTGCCATTTTGAGGCCTATTTGTGCCGAGACCGTGCATTCGATCGACTGGATTTCTATCCCAGGGGATACCTTGGAATGTTTTCTTTTCGGCACCAAGGAATCACTTTTTCGCTGGGACGTCGCGAAATGGTCTTAATTCAATTTCGAAACGGAAGATGCAGATTTTTGAAATTTCGGCAAAATTTCCGTTAGTTCCGGCAATTGCCTCTCGAGTAAACTACTAAACCGTGCGCTGCGATCGCATTTTTCGACGACGGAAATTTCTCGTTTGACAGATCGAACTTTAAACACCTAGACCAAGAAAAATAGGCGGAAAATCGAGGAAAACTGTATGGCAGGTGAAAATTTGAACATTTCTAGGAAGATTACATGTAAAGCCCCCAGTCCTCGAGGTCGTTTTCACAAAGACTGGTCGATTTGAAAATTTCGTGTCGGGATTCATGATTTCCGACCACGTGGCGCCCTGTGACGTCGACGCTCGGCTGGCTAGGTTTGTTCCGTACATAGTTAAAAACACTTCCCATAAGAAATACATTGTGCAATGCTTTTTAAATGGGAGGGATATAGAAAGGGTTATATTTTGGGTACCATCGATGGTACATGGTTCAAATTTGGATGGTAGCTACCTACGGGGGTATTATAAATCGTAATATAGTTGCCGTCGCTATCATAGCTACAGTAGCTGAGTACCGTTGATATTTAGAGAACTGTTAATGATACATGGTTCAACTTTGGATGCTCGGTGCCCATGGAGGTACCATGAATGGTAATATAGCTCACATAGCTATATGTAGCTGACTGTAGCTAGGTTATAGCTGTTTTATGAACCGGTGGTGATATCGACTTGAAAATCGAATGGTAGGTTTTCCTTATATAGAAAAGGGAATTCCTTATATAGAAGGAAAAGGGATATAGAAAAGGTTATATTTAGGGTACCATTGACGGTAAATGGTTCAAATTTGGATTGTAGGTACCTACGGGGGTATTATAAATTGTAATATAGTTGCCGTAGCTATCATAGCTACAGTAGCTGAGTACCGTTGATATTTAGAGAACTGTTAATGATACATGGTTCAACTTTGGATACTGGGTGCCCATGGAGGTACCATGAATGGTACTATAGCTCACATAGCTATATTTAGCTGACTGTAGCTGGGTTATAGCTGTTTTATGAACCGATGGTGATATCGACTTGAAAATCGAATAGAAGGTTTCCCTTATGTAAAATTCGCTAAAAATGACATTTTTAAAAATCCAAGATGGCCGCCTGAAAACGTTTGGTTTAAAGCCGATATCTCTGAAACGGTTTGAGGTAGAAAGCTGAAATTTGGTATGTGGCCATTTTATGGGACGGGCTAGAGGTCTCTGAGGTCCAGAACCTTGCCGCGGGTACCGAAGGTTCCATTTTGGAAACTTTTTTATTAAAATGACACTTTTTTGCTCCAACTTACTCACTGTTGCTAAAGGGCGCCGAAACTAAATATATCCGACGTTTCGACTTTACGCCTACTATACGCCATCATCAGGGTATTCTCTTTTATTACGAATATTGCTTTATAAATGTGCCACGCCCAAACAATCAGTTCTTCGTATATGACTGACAAAATAGCTTTAACGAAGCCCATTCGACTGGCACTAACTGTTCGATTTTATCGTTTTTGGGTTCCGAGATATAACTGATTAAATTTCTCATTGATAGGGGTAGAGTGACTTTTGCCATTTTATAGCAAAGCCATTTACGGCAATAGAACAACGGTGACTCAATTAAGTATGAGTCGGCTCAAATACTGCTCAAAACGTTAATTACTATTTTGCTAAGTTTAATAACAGTCTCATGGGAAGTGAAAAACTATTAAAATTTTGTAAAAAATACCTAATATTTTTATTTGATCGAACATTACGTCAACTAAATTAAAAACCTTGAACGACAAATTAAGCAGGTATTTTGTGGTCGAGAATGCTCTATTCATGGGTGTCAATAGCATCGTTACACCATGTTTAGTTTTCGAATTATTTAGATATAAGTATTAAAATGTCGATAAAAAGTGGAAAAATTACGTTTTTGGCGCCATTTTGAAGGGGAAGGAAATTACTGAAAATTCCAGAATTGCAATTTTTTTACATATTTTTGTCCCCTCTTTCATTTGAGACTATTTTTGACAAAATCTATGACAATCGATTTCGGTCGAAAATTTTCACGACCTACCCCCTTTGAAAATTTTGAAATTTTTACATTTTTCTGTTTATCTTGGAAACGGTACGGATTTTCGATATGCCGGTTAATATGACGTATGAAGAGGTCATCAAGGGCTATCAGATGCATGTATCAGAAAGAAGCTAGCTTTCCCGGTTTTTGAGAAAATTTAAAAAAAGTGCAAAATTTGTACCCTATTTTTGGGCCACCCGTGCTCAGTTACTGTTCTAGTCAGAGCTTCGAAAATGGGCTCTGCGTGTAGCCCTCTGCTTCTACTTCCTTAGCTGTTCTTATACATTTTTTGATAAATCTTCATCGAAACGAGATATTAGCTGTTAAAGGCAGCAATGCACGATTTTTATCTCAAAATTTAGTTTTTTGGGCCGGTTTGAGAGCCCCATATGTTTAACATAGAATTTTCTATAAGTGTCATTTAAATCTATAGTAATCGATTTTATTTGTTACTTCGAGTCGGTTTTTAATGAATAGGACGTTGATTTCTGTTTTAGATAGTATAGGGTGTCTCAAAAAATGATGCATGAAGCTAATATATGGCTAATAATGCAGAAAAGGTCCATAAGCAGTGTGTATTTTACATAGAAAGGATGGATTATTAAGTACGTAGACCAGCCAGAATAAAATGTTAGATATAGGCGATGAAAGCGTTATTAAAACTTAGTAATGAAAGCAATTTTAATTATTCAAAGAGTCTGGTGTTATCAGATATTAGTAATATTTACTGCAGAACATTTCCTTCGCCATTTTTATCCACAAATTGTTAAAAAACACTAAAATTATTCTACTTTTTGGGCTCCTCTTATAGCTTTTGGGATAAATCCTCGTTAAAACGCGATATAAGCTATTGAAGGCTGAAATTCACGATTTTTATCTAAAACTTTAAGGTTTTGAGCCAGTTGGGGAGAGTCTCATATACTTAATATAGAAATATCGACTTTACCCATATAAATCAATAGTAATCGATTTTATTCGTAGGTTCTAGTAGTCGTATGATAAATAGGGCATTAATTTACGTTTTGGATAGTATAGAGTGTCCCAAGAAAGTGTTGTAAATTAGAATTTTAGGATTTTGTCATGTAAATTGATATATGTGAATTTATTGCGTAAGCTCCAGTAGTTTTATGATAAATAGAGCGTTGATTTCTGTTTTAAATAGTATACGGTGTCCCAAATAATGCTGCAACATTTAACTTTAGTTTTTTTTGTTTAACAATACTTTTTTGTAGGTTTTATTCCTTTATTATAAATAGTGCCTTTGGTTTGTGATTTAGATACTATAGGGTGACCCAAAAATTGACAAATATTACATTTTTAGGAACATCTAAAGCTAGAAAAATGAAATTTCAATTGTAGATTCTGTTCACAATCACAAACAATATGTCATAAATGGCAACTTTGATATGGGTACTCGTGGTGCCATTTTATATCTTTTTATGAATTTTAGCACGTTTTTTACCTGTTTACATATTACTTAATACGAAAAAAGGTATTTGAGACGTTTCGACATTTCAGTTACTTTTAGGTATCTTCAGGTTCTTTGTTAATAATTTTACGGCAATTTGGGCTACTTTGCCCACAGCGTTCGGATTTCCTAAACTATGGGCGCCCCGCGCGCATGGTCTTACCCTACAAAACTTCAAAAGTACTTTACCCACAGCGTTCGGACTTCCTAAACTATGGGCGCCCCGCGCGCATGGTCAAAAACGACGCAAAAAAAAAAAAAAAAAAAAAAAAAAAAAAAAAAAAAAAAAAAAAAAAAAAAAAAATGACGCGCGTGTGTGACAAAAGCACACCATAAACAAACCGACTCAAGAGTTTTGCTGACCAACTAGTTATCCGAACGCAAGTGAGGATTATAACGCGCAGCCAAAGTTGACTTTTTGGTTGTATATATTTGGTATTTTTTTCATTCTAACGGTTTTAACTCGGAAACTGCTCGTTTGACGCGATTTTCGTTCAAGAGCCGTAAGTACAGAAATGAACGGGCATTTCAAATATGAGGTCCGTTTTTTGGTACGTGCGGGGGGGGCTGACCAGTGGCGTACCAAAGTCAAAAATTCGGTTTTTTAGGTACCCAAATTTACGGAGGTTTTGTCGAAACTCCGGGACTATGTGGGGTATAGGGCTCCCCACGGGTAAAATTCCTCATATATGTAGATGATAAATTTTGAAGTCTAATTCCGATAAGTGAAATAGAAAAATCTACAAAAAATCGCAAAGTTGGGACGGTTTTTTCAATTTTTCTTTGTAATGGTCAACTTCTGGCCCTTCTGGACCCCTTTAGGTAGCAGACTGGCCCAACAAGGATGGTACCAGGAGAAAGGGCATATCCTTGGCTACTTTTAATTCTATCCCCCCAAAGGTGCCACTTTAATACAGAGTGGTCAAAAAAAGGTCCAAAGACAATTAAGGAAAAGTGTCCAAAATAGGAAGGTACCTTTTTGCGGTTTTTACGAAAACTATGAAGCTGCCCAGCTTCGGTTGTATTTCGACAACTAGAAGACGTAGAGAGAAAAAAAAATCAGTGGTTAGTTTTGATCTAGCTCTTATACCGGGTGAGCTACAAAAGTTTTTTGGTGCCGCATTTTTTACCAACTTTGGTGTACTTTTATCACGTTTCACCCTGTAGATTCCACATTTTTGCATGAAAAAATCTGAAAAAATTCAGAGGTGTAGCGCACATATGGGCCCTCCATCTGGCCGAAAATGAAGGTCCTAGCTTTCAATTTCAAATTTTGACGATTTTTTAAACTTTACATTTGAAATTGCCAGTTTGAGGCCTATTTGTGCCGAGACCGTGCATCCGATCGACTGGATTTCTATCCCAGGGGATACATTGGAATGTTTTCTTTTCGGCACCAAGGAATCACTTTTTCGCTGGGACGTCGCGAAATGGTCTTAATTCAATTTCGAAACGAAAGATGCAGATTTTTGAAATTTCGGCAAAATTTCCGTTAGTTCCGGCAATTGCCTCTCGAGTAAACTACTAAACCGTGCGCTGCGATCGCTCCGGAAATTTCTCGTTTGACAGATCGAACTTTAAACACCTAGACCAAGAAAAATAGGCGGAAAATCGAGGAAAACTGTATGGCAGGTGAAAATTTGAACATTTCTAGGAAGATTACATGTAAAGCCCCCAGTCCTCGAGGTCGTTTTCACAAAGACTGGTCGATTTGAAAATTTCGTGTCGGGATTCATGATTTCCGACCACGTGGCGCCCTGTGACGTCGACGCTCGGCTGGCTAGGTTTGTTCCGTACATAGTTGAAAACACTTCCCATAAGAAATACATTGTGCAATGCTTTTTAAATGGGAGGAATATAGAAAGGGTTATATTTTGGGTACCATCGATGGTACATGGTTCAAATTTGGATGGTAGCTACCTACGGGGGTATTATAAATCGTAATATAGTTGCCGTAGCTATCATAGCTACAGTAGCTGAGTACCGTTGATATTTAGAGAACTGTTAATGATACTTGGTTCAACTTTGGATGCTCGGTGCCCATGGAGGTACCATGAATGGTACTATAGCTCACATAGCTATATGTAGCTGACTGTAGCTGGGTTATAGCTGTTTTATGAACCGATGGTGATAGCGACTTGAAAATCGAATGGTAGGTTTTCCTTATATAGAAAGAGGAATTCCTTATATACAAGGAAAAGGAATATATAGAAAAGGTTATATTTAGGGTACCATTGACGGTAAATGGTTCAAATTTGGATGGTAGGTACCTACGGGGGTATTATAAATTATAATATAATTGCCGTAGCTATCATAGCTACAGTAGCTGAGTACCGTTGATATTTAGAGAACTGTTAATGATACATGGTTCCACTTTGAATGCTGGGTGCCCATGGAGGTACCATGAATGGTACTACAGCTCACATAGCTATATGTAGCTGACTGTAGCTAGGTTATAGCTGTTTTATGAGCCGATGGTGATATCGACTTGAAAATCGAACGGTAGGTTTCCCTTATGTAAAATTCGCTAAAAATGACATTTTTAAAAATCCAAGATGGCCGCCTGAAAACGTTTGGTTTAAAGCCGATATCTCTGAAACGGTTTGAGGTAGGAAGCTGAAATTTGGTATGCGGCTATCTTATGGGACGGGCTAGAGGTCTCTAATGTCCAGAATCTTGCCGCGGGTACCCAAGGTTCTATTTTGGAAATTTTTTTGTTAAAATGACACTTTTTTGCTCCAACTTACTCACTGTTGCTAAAGGACGTCGAAACCAAATATATCCGACGTTTCGACTTTACGCTTACCATAAGCCATCATCAGGGTATTCTCTTTTATTACAAATATTGCTTCATAAATGTGCCACGCCCAAACAATCAGTTTTTCGTATATGACTGACAAAATAGCTTTAACGAAGACCATTCGACTGGCACTAACTGTTCGATTTTATCGTTTCTGGGTTTCGAGATTTAACTGATTAAATTTCTCATTGATAGGGGTAGGGTGACTTTTGCCATTTTATAGCAAAGCCATTTACGGCAATAGAACAACGGTGACACAATAAAGTGTCAGTCGGCTCAAATACTGCTCAAAACGTTAATTACTATTTTGCTAAGTTTAATAACAGTCTCACGGGAAGTGAAAAACTGTTAAAATTTTGTAAAAATTAGCTAATCTTTTTATTTCATCGAATATTACGTCAACTAAATTAAAAACCTTGAACGACAAATTAAGCAGGTATTTTGTGGTCGCGAATGCTCTATTCATGGGTGTCAATAGCATCGTTATACCATGTTTAGTTTTTGAATTATATAGATAGAACTATTAAAATGTCGATAAAAAGTGGAAAAAATACGTTTTTGGCGCCATTTTGAAGGGGAAGGAATTTACTGAAAATTCCAAAATTGCAAATTTTTTACATATTTTTTTCTCCTCTTTCATTTGAGACTATTTTTGATAAAATCTATGACAATCGATTTCGGTCAAAAATTTTCACGACCTACCCCCTTTGAAAATTTTGAAATTTTTACATTTTTCTGTTTATCTTGGAAACGGTACGGATTTTCGATATGCCGGTTAATATGATGTATGAAGAGGTCATCAAGGGCTATCAGATGCATGTATCAGAAAGAAGCTAGCTTTCACGGTTTTTGAGAAAATTTAAAAAAAGTGCAAAATTTTTACCTTATTTTTGGGCCACCCGTGCTCAGTTACTGTTCTAGGCAGAGCTTCGAAAATGGGCTCTACGTGTAGCTCTATTCTTCTACTTCCTTAGCTGTTCTTATACATTTTTTGATAAATCCTCATCGAAACGAGATATTAGCTGTTAAAGGCAGCAATGCACGATTTTTATCTCAAAATTTAGTTTTTTGGTCCGGTTTGAGAACCCCATATGTTTAACATAGAATTTTCTATATGTGTCATTTAAATCTATAGTAATCGATTTGATTTGTTACTTCGAGTCGTTTTATAATGAATATGACGTTGATTTCTGTTTTAGATAGTATAGGGTGTCTCAAAAAATGATGCATGAAGCTAATATATGCTAATAATGCAGAAAAGGTCCATAAGCAGTGTGTATTTTACATAGAAAGGATGGATTATTATTAAGTACGTAGACCAGCCAGAATAAAATGTTAGATATAGGCGATGAAAGCGTTATTAAAACTTAGTAATGAAAGCAATTTTAATTATTCAAAGAGTCTGGTGTTATCAGATATTAGTAATATTTACTGCAGAACATTTCCTTCGCCATTTTATCCACAAATTGTTAAAAAACACTTAAATTATTCTACTTTTTGGGCTCCTCTTATAGCTTTTGGGATAAATCCTCGTTAAAACGCGATATAAGCTATTCAAGGCTGAAATTCACGATTTTTATCTAAAACTTTAGGGTTTTGAGCCAGTTGGGGAGAGTCTCATATACTTAATATAGAAATATCGACTTTACCCATATAAATCAATAGTAATCGATTTTATTCGTAGGTTCTAGTAGTCGTATGATAAATAGGGCATTAATTTACGTTTTGGATAGTATAGAGTGTCCCAAAAAAGTGTTGTAACCTAGAATTTTAGGATTTTGTCATGTAAATTGATATCTGTGAATTTATTGCGTAAGCTCCAGTAGTTTTATGATAAATAGAGCGTTGATTTCTGTTTTAAATAGTATACGGTGTCCCAAATAATGCTGCAACATTTAACTTTAGTTTTTTTTTGTTTAACAATACTTTTTTGTAGGTTTTATTCCCTTATTATAAATAGTGCCTTTGGTTTCTGATGTAGATACTATAGGGTGACCCAAAAATTGACAAATATTACATTTTTAGGAACATCTAAAGCTAGAAAAGTGAAATTTCAATCGTAGATTCTGTTCACAATCACAAACAATATGTCATAAATGGCAACTTTGATATGGGTACTCGTGGTGCTATTTTATATCTTTTTATGAATTTTAGCACGTTTTTTACCTGTTTACATATTACTTAATATGAAATAAGGTATTTGAGACGTTTCGACATTTCAGTTACTTTTAGGTATCTTCAGGTTCTTTGTTAATAATTTTAGGGCAGTTTGGGCTACTTTGCCCACAGCGTTCGGATTTCCTAAACTATGGGCGCCCCGCGCGCATGGTCTTACCCTACAAAACTTGAAAAGTACTTTGCCCACAGCGTTCGGATTTCCTAAACTATGGGCGCCCCGCGCGCATGGTCAAAAAAAAAAGCAAAAAAGAAAAAACAAAAAAAAAAAAACAAAAACTGTAAGAAACAACGCGTCTCAAGTAAAAGCACACCATAAACAAACCGACTCAAGAGTTTTGCTGACCAACTAGTTGTACGAACGCAAGTGAGTACTATAAAGCCGAGTTGTTTTTTCATTTTTGGTTGTATATATTTGGTATTTTTTTCGTTCTAACGGTTTTAACTCGGAAACTGCTCATTTGACGGGATTTTCGTTCAAGGGGTGTAGATACAGAAATGAACGGGCATTTCAAATATGGGGTCCGTTTTTTGGTAGGTGCGGGGGGGGCTGACCAGTGGCGTACCAAAGTCAAAAATTCGGTTTTTTAGGTACCCAAATTTACGACGTCTTTGTCGAAACTCCGGGACTATGTGGGGTATAGGGCTCCCCACGGGTAAAATTCCTCATATATGTAGATGATAAATTTTGAAGTCTAATTTCGATAAGTTAAATAGGAAGATCTACAAAAAATCGCAAAGTTGGGACGGTTTTTTCAATTTTTCTTTGTAATGGTCAACTTCTGGCCCTTCTGGACCCCTTTAGCTAGAAGACTGGCCCAATAACGATGATACCAGGGGAAAGGGCATATCCTTGGCTACTTTTAATCCTATCCCGCCAAAGGTGCCACTTTAATACAGAGTGGTCAAAAAAAGGTCCAAAAAGAATTAAGGAAAAGTGTACAAAATAGTAAGGTAGGTTTTTGCGGTTTTTACGAAAACTATGAAGCGGTCCAGCTTCGGTTGTATATGGGCAACTAGAACACGTGGAGAGAAAAAAAAAACAGTTGTTAGTTTTGATCTAGCTCTTATACCGGGTGAGCTACAAAAGTTTTTTGGTGTCGCATTTTTTACTAGTTTTGGTGTACTTTTTTCACGTTTCACCCTGTAGATTCCACATTTTTGCATGAAAAAATCTGAAATAATTCAGAGGTGTAGCGCACATATGGGCCCTCCATCTGGCCAAAAATCAAGGTCCTAGCTTTCAATTTGAAATTTTGACGATTTTTTAAACTTTGCATTTGAAATTGCCATTTTGAGGCCCATTTGTGCCGAGACCGTGCATCCGATCGACTGGATTTCTATCCCAGGGGATACGTTGGAATGTTTTCTTTTCGGCACCAAGGAATCACTTTTTCGCTGGGACGTCGCGAAATGGTCTTAATTCAATTTCGAAACGAAAGATGCACATTTTTGAAATTTCGCCAAAATTTCCGTTAGTTCCGGCAATTGCCTCTCGAGTAAACTACTAAACCGTGCGCTGCGATCGCATTTTTCGACGACGGAAAATTCTCGTTTGACAGATCGAACTTTAAACACCTAGACCAAGAAAAATAGGCGGAAAATCGAGGAAAACTGTATGGCAGGTGAAAATTTGAACATTTCTAGGAAGATTACCAGTAAAGCCCCCAGTCCTCGAGGTCGTTTTCACAAAGACTGGTCGATTTGAAAATTTCGTGTCGGGATTCATGATTTCCGACCACGTGGCGCCCTGTGACGTCGACGCTCGGCTGGCTAGGTTTGTTCCAGCACTTCCCATAAGAAATACATTGCGCAATGCTTTTTAAATGGGAGCAATATAGAAAGGGTTATATTTTGGGTACCATCGATGGTACATGGTTCAAATTTGGATGGTAGGTACCTACGGGGGTATTATAAATCGTAATATAGTTGCCGTAGCTATCATAGCTACAGTAGCTGAGTACCGTTGATATTTAGAGAACTGTTAATGATACGTGGTTCAACTTTGGATGCTGGGTGCCCATGGAGGTACCATGAATGGTAATATAGCTGACATAGCTATATGTAGCTGACTGTAGCTGGGTTATAGCTGTTTAATGAACCGATGGTGATATCGACTTAAAAATCGAATGGTAGGTTTTCCTTATATAGAAAGGGGAATTCCTTATATAGAAGGAAAAGGAATATAGAAAAGGCTATATTTAGGGTACCATTGACGGCAAATGGTGCAAATTTGGATGGTAGGTACCTACGGGGGTATTATAAATTGTAATATAGTTGCCGTAGCTATCATAGCTACAGTACCTGAGTACCGTTGATATTTAGAGAACTGTTAATGATACATGGTTCAACTTTGGATGCTGGGTGCCCATGGAGGTACCATGAATGGTACTATAGCTCACATAGCTATCTGTAGCTGACTGTAGCTGGGTTATAGCTGCTTAATGAACCGATGGTGATATCGACTTGAAAATCGAATGATAGGTGTTCCTTATGTAAAATTCGCTAAAAATGACATTTTTAAAAATCCAAGATGGCTGCCTGAAAAGTTTTGGTTTTTTGCCGATATCTCTGGAACGGTTCGAGCTAGAGAGCTGAAATTTGGTATGTGACTACCTTATGGGACGGGCTAGAGGTCTCTAATGTCCAGAAACTTGCCGCGGGTACCCAAGGTTCTATTTTGAAAACTTTTTTAATAAAATGACACTTTTTTGCTCCAACTTACTCACTGTTGCTAAAGGGCGCTGAAACCAAATATATCCGACGTTTCGACTTTACGCCTACTATACGCCATCATCAGGGTATTCTCTTTTATTACAAATATTGCTTTATAAATGTGCCACGCCCAAACAATCAGTTTTTCGTATATGACTGACAAAATAGCTTTCACGAAGCCTATTCGATTGGTACCAACTGTTCGATTTTACCGTTTCTAGGTTCCGAGATTTAGCTGATTAAATTTTTCATTGATAGGGGTAGAGTGACTTCTGCCATTTTATAGCAAAGCCATTTACGGCAATAGAACAGCGGTGACTCAATTAAGTGTGAGTCGGCTCAAATACTGCTCAAAACGTTAATTACCATTTTGCCAAGTTTAATAACAGTCTCATGGGAAGTGAAAAACTATTAAAATTTTGTAAAAATTACCTAATATTTTTTTTTTGATCAAACATTACGTCAAGTAAATTAAAAACTTTGAACGATAAATTAAGCAGGTATTTTGTGGTCGAGAATGCTCTATTCATAGGTGTCAATAGCATCGTTACACCATGTTTAGTTTTCGAATTATATAGATATAAGTATTAAAATGTCGGTAAAAAGTGGAGAAATTACGCTTTTGGCGCCATTTTGAAAAGGAAGGAAATTACTGAAAATTCCAGAATTGCATTTTTTTTACATATTTTTGTCCCCTCTTTCATTTGAGACTATTTTTGACAAAATCTATGACAATCGATTTCGGTCGAAAATTTTCACGACCTACCCCCTTTGAAAATTTTGAAATTTTTACATTTTTCTGTTTATCTTGGAAACGGTACGGATTTTCGATATGCCGGTTAATATGACGTATGAAGAGGTCATCAAGGGCTATCAGATGCATGTATCAGAAAGAAGCTAGCTTTCACGGTTTTCGAGAAAATTAAAAAAAAGTGCAAAATTTGTACCTTATTTTTGGGCCACCCATGCTCAGCTACTGTTCTAGGCAGAGCTTCGAAAATGGGCTCTACGTGTAGCTCTATTCTTCTACTTCCTTAGCTGTTCTTATACATTTTTTGATAGATCTTCATCGAAACGAGATATTAGCTGTTAAAGGCAGCAATGCACGATTTTTATCTCAAAATTTAGTTTTTTGGGCCGGTTTGAGAGCCCCATATGTTTAACATAGAATTTTCTATATGTGTCATTTAAATCTATAGTAATCGATTTTATTTGATACTTCGAGTCGGTTTTTAATGAATAGGACGTTGATTTCTGTTTTAGATAGTATAGGGTGTCTCAAAAAATGATGCATGAAGCTAATATATGCTAATAATGCAGAAAAGGTCCATAAGCAGTGTGTATTTTACATAGAAAAGATGGATTATTAAGTACGTAGACCAGCCAGAATAAAATGTTAGATATAGGCGATGAAAGCGTTATTAAAACTTAGTAATGAAAGCAATTTTAATTATTCAAAGAGTCTGGTGTTATCAGATATTAGTAATATTTACTGCAGAACATTTCCTTCGCCATTTTATCCACAAATTGTTAAAAAACACTATAATTATTCTACTTTTTGGGCTCCTCTTATAGCTTTTGGGATAAATCCTCGTTAAAACGCGATATAAGCTATTGAAGGCTGAAATTCACGATTTTTATCTAAAACTTTAGGGTTTTGAGCCAGTTGGGGAGAGTCTCATATACTTAATATAGAAATATCGGCTTTACCCATATAAATCAATAGTAATCGATTTTATTCGTAGGTTCTAGTAGTCGTATGATAAATAGGGCATTAATTTACGTTTTGGATAGTATAGAGTGTCCCAAAAAAGTGTTGTAACCTAGAATTTTAGGATTTTGTCATGTAAATTGATATCTGTGAATTTATTGCGTAAGCTCCAGTAGTTTTATGATAAATAGAGCGTTGATTTCTGTTTTAAATAGTGTACGGTGTCCCAAATAATGCTGCAACATTTAACTTTAGTTTTTTTTTTGTTTAACAATACTTTTTTGTAGGTTTTATTCCCTTATTATAAATAGTGCCTTTGGTTTCTGATGTAGATACTATAGGGTGACCCAAAAATTGACAAAAATTACATTTTTAGGAACATCTAAAGCTAGAAAACTGAAATTTCAATTGTAGATTCTGTTCACAATCACAAACAATATGTCATAAATGGCAACTTTGATATGGGTACTCGTGGTGCCATTTTATATCTTTTTATGAATTTTAGCACGTTTTTTACCTGTTTACATATTACTTAATACGAAAAAAGGTATTTGAGACGTTTCGACATTTCAGTTACTTTTAGGTATCTTCAGGTTCTTTGTTAATAATTTTACGGCAATTTGGGCTACTTTGCCCACAGCGTTCGGATTTCCTAAACTATGGGCGCCCCGCGCGCATGGTCTTACCCTACAAAACTTCAAAAGTACTTTACCCACAGCGTTCGGACTTCCTAAACTATGGGCGCCCCGCGCGCATGGTCAAAAACGACGCAAAAAAAAAAAAAAAAAAAAAAAAAAAAAAAAAAAAAAAAAAAAAAAAAAAAAAAAAAAAAAAAAATGACGCGCGTGTGTGACAAAAGCACACCATAAACAAACCGACTCAAGAGTTTTGCTGACCAACTAGTTATCCGAACGCAAGTGAGGATTATAACGAGCAGCTTACTCTCCCTTTTTGGTCGTAGATATTTTGTATTTTTTTCGTTCTAACGGTTTTAACTCTGAAACTACTCATTTGACGGGATTTTCGTTCGAGGGGCGTAGATACAGAAATGAACGGGCATTTCAAATATGTGGTCGATTTGGCGGTACGTGCGGGGGGGGCTGACCAGTGGCGTACCAAAGTCAAAAATTCGGTTTTTTAGGTACCCAAATTTACGGAGGTTTTGTCGAAACTCCGGGACTATGTGGGGTATAGGGCTCCCCACGGGTAAAATTCCTCATATATGTAGATGATAAATTTTGAAGTCTAATTTCGATAAGTTAAATAGGAAGATCTACAAAAAATCGCAAAGTTGGGACGGTTTTTTCAATTTTTCTTTGTAATGGTCAACTTCTGGCCCTTCTGGACCCCTTTAGGTAGAAGACTGGCCCAATAACGATGATACCAGGGGAAAGGACATATCCTTGGCTACTTTTAATCCTATCCCGCCAAAGGTGCCACTTTAATACAGAGTGGTCAAAAAAATGTCCAAAGACAATTAAGGAAAAGTGTCCAAAATTTGAAGGTAGTTTTTTGCGATTTTTACGAAAACTATGGAACGGTTCGGCTTCGGTGGTATATGGGCAACTAGAGAACGTGGAGAGAAAAAAAAATCAGTTGTTAGTTTTGGCCTAGCTCTTATACCGGGTGAGCTACAAAAGTTTTTTGGTGCCGCATTTTTTACCAACTTTGGTGTACTTTTATCACGTTTCACCCTGTAGATTCCACACTTTTGCATGAAAAAATCTGAAATAATTCAGAGGTGTAGCGCACATATGGGCCCTCGATCTGGCCGAAAATCAAGGTCCTAGCTTTCAATTTCAAATTTTGATGATTTTTTAAACTTTACATTTGAAATTGCCACTTTGACGCCTATTTGTGCCGAGACCGTGCATCCGATCGACTGGATTTCCATCCCAGGGGATACCTTGGAATGTTTTCTTTTCGGCACCAAGGAATCATTTTTTCGCTGGGACGTCGCGAAATGGTCTTAATTCAATTTCGAAACGAAAGATGCAGATTTTTGAAATTTCGCCAAAATTTCCGTTAGTTCCGGCAATTGCCTCTCGAGTAAACTACTAAACCGTGCGCTGCGATCGCATTTTTCGACGACGGAAAATTCTCGTTTGACAGATCGAACTTTAAACACCTAGACCAAGAAAAATAGGCGGAAAATCGAGGAAAACTGTATGGCAGGTGAAAATTTGAACATTTCTAGGAAGATTACATGTAAAGCCCCCAGTCCTCGAGGTCGTTTTCACAAAGACTGGTCGATTTGAAAATTTCGTGTCGGGATTCATGATTTCCGACCACGTGGCGCCCTGTGACGTCGACGCTCGGCTGGCTAGGTTTGTTCCGTACATAGTTAAAAACACTTCCCATAAGAAATACATTGTGCAATGCTTTTTAAATGGGAGGAATATAGAAAGGGTTATATTTTGGGTACCATCGATGGTACATGGTTCAAATTTGGATGGTAGCTACCTACGGGGGTATTATAAATCGTAATATAGTTGCCGTCGCTATCATAGCTACAGTAGCTGAGTACCGTTGATATTTAGAGAACTGTTAATGATACGTGGTTCAACTTTGGATGCTCGGTGCCCATGGAGGTACCATGAATGGTAATATAGCTCACATAGCTATATGTAGCTGACTGTAGCTAGGTTATAGCTGTTTTATGAACCGATGGTGATATCGACTTGAAAATCGAATGGTAGGTTTTCCTTATATAGAAAGGGGAATTCGTTATATAGAAGGAAAAGGAATATAGAAAAGGTTATATTTAGGGTACCATTGACGGTAAATGGTTCAAATGTGGATGGTAGGTACCTACGGGGGTATTATAAATTGGAATATAGCTGACTCAGCTATCATAGCTACAGAAGCTGAGTAAAGTAAATAATTAGAGAAATGTTAATGATACATGGTTCAACTTTGGATGCTGGGTGTCCATGGAGGTACCATGAATGGTAATATAGCTCACATAGCTATATGTAGCTGACTGTAGCTGGGTTATAGCTGCTTAATGAACCGATGGTGATATCGACTTGAAAATCGAATGGTAGGTTTCCCTTATGTAAAATTCGCTAAAAATGACATTTTTAAAAATCCAAGATGGCCGCCTGAAAACGCTTGGTTTAAAGCCGATATCTCTGAAACGGTTTGAGCTAGGAAGCTGAAATTTGGTATGTGGCTACCTTATGGGACGGGCTAGAGATCTCTAATATCCAGAACCTTGCCGCGGGTACCCAAGGTTCTATTTTGGAAATTTTTTTATTAAAATGATACTTTTTTGCTCCAACTTACTCACTGTTGCTAAAGGGCGCCGAAACCAAATATATCCGACGTTTCGACTTTACGCCTACTATAGGCCATCATCAGGGTATTCACTTTTATTACAAATATTGCTTCATAAATGTGCCACGCCCAAACAATCAGTTTTTCGTATATGACTGACAAAATAGCTTTAACGAAGCCCATTCGACTGGTACTAACTGTTCGACTTTATCGTTTTTAGGTTCCGAGATTTGACTGATTAAATTTCTCATTGACAGGGGTAGAGTGACATTTGCCATTTTATAGCAAAGCCATTTACGGCAATAGAACAACGGTGACTCAATTAAGTGTGAGTCGGCTCAAATATTGCTCAAAACGTTCATTACTATTCTGCTAAGTTTAATAACAGTCTCATGGGAAGTGAAAAACTATTAAAATTTTGTAAAAATTACCTAATATTTTTATTTGATCGAACATTACGCCAACAAAATTAAAAACCTTGAACTACAAATTAAGCAGGTATTTTGTGGTCGAGAATGCTCTATTCATGGGTGTCAATAGCATCGTTATACCATGTTTAGTTTTCGAATTATATAGATATAAGTATTAAAATGTCGATAAAAAGTGGAAAAGTTACGTTCTTGGCGCCATTTTGAAGGGGAAGGAAACTACTGAAAATTCCGAAATTGCAATTTTTTTACATATTTTTGTCCCCTCTTTCATTTGAGACTTCTTTTGATCAAATCTATGACAAACGATTTCGGTCGAAAATTTTCACGACCTACCCCCTTTGAAAATTTTGAAATTTTTACATTTTTCTGTTTATCTTGGAAACGGTACGGATTTTCGATATGCCGGTTAATATGACGTATGAAGAGGTCATCAAGGGCTATCAGATGCATGTATCAGAAAGAAGCTAGCTTTCACGGTTTTTGAGAAAATTAAAAAAAAGTGCAAAATTTGTACCCTATTTTTGGGCCACCCGTGCTCAGTTACTGTTCTAGGCAGAGCTTCGAAAATGGGCTCTACGTGTAGCTCTATTCTTCTGCTTCCTTAGCTGTTCTTATACATTTTTTGATAAATCTTCATCGAATCGAGATATTAGCTGTTAAAAGCAGCAATGCACGATTTTTATCTCAAAATTTAGTTTTTTGGGCCGGTTTGAGAGCCCCATATGTTTAACATAGAATTTTCGATATGTGTCATTTAAATCTATAGTAATCGATTTTATTTGTTACTTCGAGTCGTTTTATAATGAATAGGACGTTGATTTCTGTTTTAGATAGTATAGGGTGGCTCAAAAAATGATGCAGGAAGCTAATATATGCTAATAACGCAGAAAAGGTCCATAAGCAGTGATGTGTATTTTACATAGAAAGGGTGGATTATTAAGTACGTAGACCAGCCAGAATAAAATGTTAGATATAGGCGATGAAAGCGTTATTAAAACTTAGTAATGAAAGCAATTTTAATTATTTAAAGAGTCTGGTGTTATCAGATATTAGTAATATTTACTGCAGAACATTTCCTTCGCCATTTTATCCACAAATTGTTAAAAAACACTAAAATTATTCTACTTTTTGGGCTCCTCTTATAGCTTTTGGGATAAATCCTCGTTAAAACGCGATATAAGCTATTGAAGGCTGAAATTCACGATTTTTATCTAAAACTTTAGGGTTTTGAGCCAGTTGGGGAGAGTCTCATATACTTAATATAGAAATATCGACTTTACCCATATAAATCAATAGTAATCGATTTTATTCGTAGGTTCTAGTAGTCGTATGATAAATAGGGCATATATTTACGTTTTGGATAGTATAGAGTGTCCCAAAAAAGTGTTGTAACCTAGAATTTTAGGATTTTGTCATGTAAATTGATATCTGTGAATTTATTGCGTAAGCTCCAGTAGTTTTATGATAAATAGAGCGTTGATTTCTGTTTTAAATAGTATACGGTGTCCCAAATAATGCTGCAACATTTAACTTTAGTTTTTTTTTGTTTAACAATACTTTTTTGTAGGTTTTATTCCCTTATTATAAATAGTGCCTTTGGTTTCTGATGTAGATACTATAGGGTGACCCAAAAATTGACAAATATTACATTTTTAGGAACATCTAAAGCTAGAAAAGTGAAATTTCAATCGTAGATTCTGTTCACAATCACAAACAATATGTCATAAATGGCAACTTTGATATGGGTACTCGTGGTGCTATTTTATATCTTTTTATGAATTTTAGCACGTTTTTTACCTGTTTACATATTACTTAATATGAAATAAGGTATTTGAGACGTTTCGACATTTCAGTTACTTTTAGGTATCTTCAGGTTCTTTGTTAATAATTTTAGGGCAGTTTGGGCTACTTTGCCCACAGCGTTCGGATTTCCTAAACTATGGGCGCCCCGCGCGCATGGTCTTACCCTACAAAACTTGAAAAGCACTTTGCCCACAGCGTTCGGATTTCCTAAACTATGGGCGCCCCGCGCGCATGGTCAAAAACGACGCAAAAAAAAAAAAAAAAAAAAAAAAAAAAAAAAAAAAAAAAAAAAAAAAAAAAAAAAAAAAAAAAAAAAAAAAAAAAAATGACGCGCGTGTGTGACAAAAGCACACCATAAACAAACCGACTCAAGAGTTTTGCTGACCAACTAGTATATCCGAACGCATAGTGAGGATATATAAAGGCCAGTGACAAACTCGATTTTGGTTGTAGATATTTGGTAGTTTTTTGATTCTAACGGTTTTAACTCTGAAACTGCTCATTTGACGGGATTTCGAAGTATTGCGCTTAGGTACAGAAATGAACGGGCTTTTCAAATTTGTGGTCCGTTTTTTGGTAAGTGCGGGGGGGGCTGACCAGTGGCGTCCCAAAGTCAAAAATGCGTTTTTTTAGGTACCCAAATTTACGACGGTTTTGTCGAAACTCCGGGGCTATGTGGGGTATAGGACGCACCACGGGTAAAATTCCTCATATATGTAGATGATAAATTTTGAAGTCTAATTCCGATAAGTTAAATAGGAAAATGTACAAAAAATCACAAAGTTGGGACGGTTTTTTGAAAAATTTTTTGTAATGGTCCACTTCTGGCCCTTCTGGACCCCTTTAGTTAGACGACTGGCCCAACAACGATGGTACCAGGGGAAAGGGCATATCCTTGGCTACTTTTAATCCTATCCCGCCACAGGTGTCACTTTAATACAGAGTGGTCAAAAAAATGTCCAAAGACAATTAAGGAAAAGTGTCCAAAATTTGAAGGTAGTTTTTTGCGATTTTTACGAAAATTATGGAGCGGTCCAGCTTCGGTGGTATATGGGCAACTAGAAGACGTGGAGAGAAAAAAAAAACAGTTATTAGTTTTGGACTAGCTCTTATACCGGGTGAGCTGCGAAAGTTTTTCTGTGCCGCATTTTGTGTCAACTTTGGTGTACTTTTCTCACATTTCACCCTGTAGATTCGACATTTTTTTAGAGAAAAATCTGAAATAATTCAGGGAGATAGTACACACATGGGCCCTTAACCGTGCCAAAAATCAAGGGCCTAGCTTTGAATTTGAAATTTTGACGAATTTTTAAACTTTACATTTCAAATTGCCACTTTGAGGTATATTTCTGTCCAGACCGTGCATCTAATGCGATGGTTTTCTATCCCAGGGGATACGTTGGAATGTTTTCTTTTGAGGACTTGGGAACCACTTTTAGCTGGGACGTCGCGAAATGCTCTTAATTGAATTTCGAAACGAAAGATGCAGATTTTTGAAATTTTGGCCGAAAATCCCGAATGGTTCCGAAGCGACGTCCACCACGGGGGTGTCGGAAGCATTCGGCGGCCGCACCCAACCGCAACTGACAGCTGAGATTTCCGAAATGTAAACATTAACTTTAAAGCCTCAGACTAAGGAAAATCGGCCGAAAAGCGGGGAAAACTGTCTGGCCGGGGAAAATTTGAACATTTCTAGGAAGATTATTGGCAAAATGCCCGGTCCTCGAGGTCGTTTTCACAAAGACTGGTCGATTTGAAAATTTCATGTCAGGATTCATTTTTCGCTGATGACGTCACGGGGTTCTCGCCCAGACAGTGGCAGCTACAAATTCGGGCAAAAATGTATTTTTTCGATTTTTCGGCAGACATGGGCGTAGTTATATTTCTTTTTTGCCATTTTTTCCGTTTTCCCATAAGAAATACATTGTGCAATGCTTTTTAAATGGGACAAAATTGATTTCGTCATAAATAAAAGATGGAGGCGAAAAAAAAATGGCCGCCGTAGACAGGGTAATTTAAAAATGGGGATATCTCTGAAACGAATAAAGTTAGGGAGCTGAAATTTGGTACCATGGTTCATTAGGGAATGGACTGCAAGCTGCCATGGGTGGAAACCTTCGTCATGGTACCAAACCCATGGGTACCGTTAACGAAATTTTGCATACAAGATTTCACGCTTTTGCACGTATATTTCCCATAAGAAATACATTGTGCAACGCTTTTTAAATGGGACAATATCGATTTCGTCATAAAAAAAAGATGGAGGCGAAAAAAAAATGGCCGCCGTAGACAGGGTAATTAAAAAATGGGGATATCTCTGAGACGAATAAAGTTAGAGAGCTGAAATTTGGTACCATGGTTCATTAGGGAATGGACTGCAAGCTGCCATGGGTGGAAACCTTCTTCATGGTACCAAACCCATGGGTACCGTTAACGAAATTTTGCATATAAGTTTTCAGGCTTTTGCACGTGTATTTCCCATAAGAAAAACGTTGGGCAATGCGTATTATATGGGTGGAATGTAGATTACGTCATATTTGGGGTACCCTTAATGGTACATGGTTCAAATTTGGATGGTAGGTACCTATGGGGGTATCATAAATTGTGATATAGCTGACTCAGCTATCATAGCTACGGTAGCTGAGTAACGTTCATAATTAGAGAACTGCTAATGATACATGGTTCAAACTTGGATGCTGGGTGCCCATGGAGGTACCATGAATGGTACTATAGCTCACATAGCTATATGTAGCTGACTGTAGCTGGGTTATAGCTGTTTTATGAACCGATGGTGATATCGACTTGAAAATCGAATGGTAGGTTACCCTTATGTAAAATTCGCTAAAAATGACATTTCCAAAAATCCAAGATGGCCGCCTGAAAAGTTTTGGTTTTAAAGCGATATCTCTGGAACGGTTTGAGCTAGAAAGCTGAAATTTGGTATGTGGCCATTTTATGGGACGGGCTAGAGGTCTCTGAAGTCCAGAACCTTGCCGCGGGTACCGAAGGTTCTATTTTGCAAACTTTTTTATTAAAATGACAGTTTTTTGCTACAACTTACTGACTGTTGCTAAAGGGCGCCGAAACCAAATATATCCGACGTTTCGACTTTACGCCTACTATACGCCATCATCAGGGTATTCTCTTTTATTACGAATATTGCTTTGTAAATGTGCCACGCCCAATCAATCAGTTTTTCGTATATGACTGACAAAATAGCTTTAACGAAGCCCATTCGACTGGTACTAACTGTTCGATTTTATCGTTTCTGGATTCCGAGATTTAACTGATTAAATTTTTCATTGATAGGGGTAGAGTGACTTTGCCATTTTATAGCAAAGCCATTTACGGCAATAGAACAACGGTGACTCAATTAAGTGTGAGTCGGCTCAAATACTGCTCAAAACGTTAATTAGAATTTTGCTTAGTTTCACAACAATCTTATAGGAAGTGAAAAACTGTTAAAATTTTGCAAAACTTACCTAATGTTTTTATTTGATCAAACATTACGTCAACTAAATTAAAAACCTTGAACGACAAATTAAGCAGGTATTTTGTGGTCGAGAATGCTCTATTCATGGGTGTCAATAGCAGCGTTACACCATGTTTAGTTTTCGAATTATTTAGATATAAGTATTAAAATGTCGATAAAAAGTGGAAAAGTTACGTTTTTGGCGCCATTTTGAAGGGGAAGGAAACTACTGAAAATTCCGAAATTGCAATTTTTTTACATACTTTTGTCCCCTCTTTCATTTGAGACTATTTTTGATAAAATCTATGACAATCGATTTCGGTCGAAAATTTTCACGACCTACCCCCTTTGAAAATTTTGAAATTTTTACATTTTTCTGTTTATCTTGGAAACGGTAAGGTTTTTCGATATGCCGGTTAATATGATGTATGAAGAGGTCATCAAGGGCTATCAGATGCATGTATCAGAAAGAAGCTAGCTTTCACGGTTTTTGAGAAAATTTAAAAAAAGTGCAAAATTTGTACCCTATTTTTGGGCCACCCGTGCTCAGTTACTGTTCTAGTCAGAGCTTCGAAAATAGGCTCTACGTGTAGCTCTATTCTTCTACTTCCTTAGCTGTTCTTATACATTTTTTGATAAATCTTCATCGAAACGAGATATTAACTGTTAAAGGCAGCAATGCACGATTTTTATCTCAAAATTTAGTTTTTTGGGCCGGTTTGAGAGCCCCATATGTTTAACATAGAATTTTCTATATGTGTCATTTAAATCTATAGTAATCGATTTTATTTGTTACTTCGAGTCGTTTTATGATGAACAGAACGTTGATTTCTGTTTTAGATAGTATAGGGTGGCTCAAAAAATGATGCAGGAAGCTAATATATGCTAATAATGCAGAAAAGGTCCATAAGCAGTGTGTATTTTACATAGAAAGGATGGATTATTAAGTACGTAGACTAAGCAGAATAAGATGTTAGATATAGGCAATGAAAGCGTTATTAAAACTTAGTAATGAAAGCTATTTTAATTATTCAAGGAGTCTGGTGTTGTCAGATATTAGTAATATTTACTGCAGAATGTTTCCTTCGCCATTTTATCCACAAATTGTTAAAAAACACTAAAGTTATTGTACTTTTTTGGCTCCTCATATAGCTTTTCAGATAAATCTTCATTAAACCGCAATGTAAACTGTTGAAGGCTGAAATGCACGATTTTGATCCCCAAAATTAGGTTTTCGGGTCGATTTAAGAGCTCCATATGCTTAACAAAGAAATAACTACTTTTCCCCCATAAATCAATAGTAATCGATTTTATTCGTTGGTTCCAGTAGTTTTGTGGCAAATAGGGCATACGTTTACGTTTTAAATAGTATAAAGTGTCCCAAAAAAAAATGTTGTAACCTGGAATTTTATGATTTTTGCATGTAGATCGATATCAATTAATTTATTGCGTTAATTCGAGTAGTTTTATGATAAATAGAGCGTTGATTTCTGTTTTCAGTAGTATACGGTGTCCCAAAAAATGCCAAGTGCTAATGCTAAGTTTTATTACCTTATTGTACGAACGCCAGTGAGTACTATAACGCGCAGCCAAAGTTGACTTTTTGGTTGTATATATTTGGTATTTTTTCATTCTAACGGTTTTAACTCGGAAACTGCTCCTTTGACGCGATTTTCGTTCAAGGGCCGTAAGTACAGAAATGAACGGGCATTTCAAATATGAGGTCCGTTTTTTGGTACGTGCGGGGGGGGCTGACCAGTGGCGTACCAAAATCAAAAATTCGGTTTTTTAGGTACCCAAATTTACGGAGGTTTTGTCGAAACTCCGGGACTATGTGGGGTATAGGGCTCCCCACGGGTAAAATTCCTCATATATGTAGATGATAAATTTTGAAGTCTAATTCCGATAAGTGAAATAGAAAAATCTACAAAAAATCGCAAAGTTGGGACGGTTTTTTCAATTTTTCGTTGTAATGGTCAACTTCTGGCCCTTCTGGACCCCTTTAGTTAGACGACTGGCCCAATAACGATGGTACCAGGGGAAAGGGCATATCCTTGGCTAGTTTTAATTCTATCCCCCCAAAGGTGCCACTTTAATACAGAGTGGTCAAAAAAAGGTCCAAAGACAATTAAGGAAAAGTGTCCAAAATAGTAAGGTAGTTTTTTGCGGTTTTTACGAAAACTATGGAACGGTCCAGCTTCGGTTGTATATGGGCAAGTAGAACACGTGGAGAGAAAAAAAAACAGTTGTTAGTTTTGGCCTAGCTCTTATACCGGGTGAGCTACAAAAGTTTTTTGGTACCGCATTTTTTACTAACTTTGGTGTACTTTTTTCACGTTTCACCCTGTAGATTCCACATTTTTGTATGAAAAAATCTGAAATAATTCAGTGGTGTAGCGCACATCTGGGCCCTCGATCTGGCCGAAAATCAAGGTCCTAGCTTTCAATTTCAAATTTTGACGATTTTTTAAACTTTACATTTGAAATTGCCAATTTGAGGCCTATTTGTGCCGAGACCGTACATCCTATCGACTGGTTTTCTATCCCAGGGCATACCTTGGAATGTTTTCTTTTCGGCACCAAGGAACCACTTTTTCGCTGGGACGTCGCGAAATGGTCTTAATTGAATTTCGAAACGAAAGATGCAGATTTTTGAAATTTTGGCAAAATTTCCGTTAGTTCCGGCAATTGCCTCTCGAGTAAACTACTAAACCGTGCGCTGCGATCGCTCCGGAAAATTCTCATTTGACAGATCGAACTTTAAACACCTAGACCAAGAAAAATAGGCGGAAAATCGAGGAAAACTGTATCGCAGGTGAAAATTTGAACATTTCTAGGAAGATTACATGTAAAGCCCCCAGTCCTCGAGGTCGTTTTCACAAAGACTGGTCGATTTGAAAATTTCGTGTCGGGATTCATGATTTCCGACCACGTGGAGCCCTGTGACGTCGACGCTCGGCTGGCTAGGTTTGTTCCGTACATAGTTAAAAACACTTCCATAAGAAATACATTGTGCAATGCTTTTTAAATGGGAGGAATATAGAAAGGGTTATATTTTGGGTACCATCGATGGTACATGGTTCAAATTTGGATGGTAGGTACCTACGGGGGTATTATAAATTGTAATATAGTTGCCGTAGCTATCATAGCTACAGTAGCTGAGTACCGTTGATATTTAGAGAACTGTTAATGCAACATGGTTCAACTTTGGATGCTGGTTGCCCATGGAGGCACCATGAATGGTACTATCGCTCACATAGCTATATGTAGCTGACTATAGCTGCTTTATGAACCGATGGTGATATCGACTTGAAAATCGAATGGTAGGTTTCCCTTATGTAAAATTCGCTTAAAAATGACATTTTTAAAAATCCAAGATGGCCGCCTGAAAACGCTTGGTTTAAAGCCGATATCTCTGAAACGGTTTGAGCTAGGAAGCTGAAATTTGGTATGTGGCTACCTTATGGGACGGGCTAGAGGTCTCTAGTGTCCAGAACCTTGCCGCGGGTACCAAAGGTTCTATTTTGGAAACTTTTTTAATAAAATTACACTTTTTTGCTCCAACTTACTCACTGTTGCTAAAAGGTGCCGAAACCAAATATATCCGACGTTTCGACTTTACGCCTACTATACGCCATCATCAGGGTATTCTCTTTTATTACAAATATTGCTTTATAAATGTGCCACGCCCAAACAATCAGTTTTTCGTATATGACTGACAAAATAGCTTTAACGAAGCCCATTCGACTGGTACTAGCTGTTCGATTCTATCGTTTCTGGGTTCCGAGATTTAACTGATTAAATTTTTCATTGATAGGGGTAGAGTGACTTTTGGCATTTTAGAGCAAAGCCATTTATGAAACTAGAACAACAGTGACTCAATTAAGTGTGAGTCGGCTCAAATACTGCTCAAAACGTTAATTACTATTTCGTTAAGTTTAATAACAGTCTCATGGGAAGTGAAAAACTATTAAAATTTTGTAAAAATTACCTAATATTTTTATTTGATCGAACATTACGTCAACTAAATTAAAAATCTTGAACGACAAATTAAGCAGGTATTTTGCGGTCAAGAATGCTCTATTCATGGGTGTTAATAGCATCGTTATACCATGTTTAGTTTTCGAATTATATTGATATAAGTATTAAAATGTCGATAAAAAATGGAAAAATTACGTTTTTGGCGCCATTTTGAAAAGGAAAGAAATTACTGAAAATTCCAGAATTGCAATTTTTTTACATATTTTTGTCCCCTCTTTCATTTGAGACTATTTTTGACAAAATCTATGACAATCGATTTCGGTCGAAAATTTTCACGACCTACCCCCTTTGAAAATTTTGAAATTTTTACATTTTTCTGTTTATCTTGGAAACGGTAAGGTTTTTCGATATGCAGGTTAATATGATGTATGAAGAGATCATTAAGGGCTATCAGATGCATGTATCAGAAAGAAGCTAGCTTTCACGGTTTTCGAGAAAATTAAAAAAAACTGCAAAATTTGTACCTTATTTTTGGGCCACCCGTGCTCAGTTACTGTTCTAGGCAGAGCTTCGAAAATGGGCTCTACGTGTAGCTCAATTCTTCTACTTCCTTAACTGTTCTTATACATTTTTTGATAAATCTTCATCGAAACGAGATATTAGCTGTTAAAGGCAGCAATGCACGATTTTTATCTCAAAATTTAGTTTTTTGGGCCGGTTTGAGAGCCCCATATGTTTAACATAGAATTTTCTATATGTGTCATTTAAATCTATAGTAATCGATTTTATTTGTTACTTCGAGTCGGTTTTTAATGAATAGGACCTTGATTTCTGTTTTAGATAGTATAGGGTGTCTCAAAAAAATGATGCATGAAGCTAATATATGGCTAATAATGCAGAAAAGGTCCATAAGCAGTGTGTATTTTACATAGAAAGGATGGATTATTAAGTACGTAGACCAGCCAGAATAAAATGTTAGATATAGGCGATGAAAGCGTTATTAAAACTTAGAAATGTAAGCAATTTTAATTATTCAAAGAGTCTGGTGTTATCAGATATTAGTAATATTTACTGCAGAACATTTCCTTCGCCATTTTATCCACAAATTGTTAAAACACACTAAAATTATTCTACTTTTTGGGCTCCTCTTATAACTTTTGGGATAAATCCTCGTTAAAACGCGATATAAGCTATTGAAGGCTGAAATTCACGATTTTTATCTAAAACTTTAGGGTTTTGAGCCAGTTGGGGAGAGTCTCATATACTTAATATAGAAATATCGACTTTACCCATATAAATCAATAGTCATCGATTTTATTCGTAGGTTCTAGTAGTCGTATGATAAATAGGGCATATATTTACGTTTTGGATAGTATAGAGTGTCCCAAAAAAGTGTTGTAACCTAGAATTTTAGGATTTTGTCATGTAAATTGATATCTGTGAATTTATTGCGTAAGCTCCAGTAGTTTTATGATAAATAGAGCGTTGATTTCTGTTTTAAATAGTATACGGTGTCCCAAATAATGCTGCAACATTTAACTTTAGTTTTTTTTTGTTTAACAATACTTTTTTGTAGGTTTTATTCCTTTATTATAAATAGTACCTTTGGTTTCTGATTTAGATACTATAGGGTGACCCAAAAATTGACAAATATTACATTTTTAGGAACATTTAAAGCTAGAAAACTGAAATTTCAATTGTAGATTCTGTTCACAATCACAAACAATATGTCATAAATGGCAACTTTAATATGGGTACTCGTGGTGCCATTTTATATCTTTTTATGAATTTTAGCACGTTTTTTACCTGTTTACATATTACTTAATATGAAATAAGGTATTTGAGACGTTTCGACATTTCAGTTACTTTTAGGTATCTTCAGGTTCTTTGTTAATAATTTTACGGCAATTTGGGCTACTTTGCCCACAGCGTTCGTATTTCCTAAACTATGGGCGCCCCGCGCGCATGGTCTTACCCTACAAAACTTCAAAAGTACTTTACCCACAGCGTTCGGACTTCCTAAACTATGGGCGCCCCGCGCGCATGGTCAAAAACGACGCAAAAAAAAAAAAAAAAAAAAAAAAAAAAAAAAAAAAAAAAAAAAAAAAAAAAAAAAAAAAAAAAAAAAAAAAAATGACGCGCGTGTGTGACAAAAGCACACCATAAACAAACCGACTCAAGAGTTTTGCTGACCAACTAGTTATCCGAACGCAAGTGAGGATTATAACGAGCAGCTTACTCTCCCTTTTTGGTCGTAGATATTTTGTATTTTTTTCGTTCTAACGGTTTTAACTCTGAAACTACTCATTTGACGGGATTTTCGTTCGAGGGGCGTAGATACAGAAATGAACGGGCATTTCAAATATGTGGTCGATTTGGCGGTACGTGCGGGGGGGGGCTGACCAGTGGCGTACCAAAGTCAAAAATTCGGTTTTTTAGGTACCCAAATTTACGGAGGTTTTGTCGAAACTCCGGGACTATGTGGGGTATAGGGCTCCCCACGGGTAAAATTCCTCATATATGTAGATGATAAATTTTGAAGTCTAATTTCGATAAGTTAAATAGGAAGATCTACAAAAAATCGCAAAGTTGGGACGGTTTTTTCAATTTTTCTTTGTAATGGTCAACTTCTGGCCCTTCTGGACCCCTTTAGGTAGAAGACTGGCCCAATAACGATGATACCAGGGGAAAGGACATATCCTTGGCTACTTTTAATCCTATCCCGCCAAAGGTGCCACTTTAATACAGAGTGGTCAAAAAAATGTCCAAAGACAATTAAGGAAAAGTGTCCAAAATTTGAAGGTAGTTTTTTGCGATTTTTACGAAAACTATGGAACGGTTCGGCTTCGGTGGTATATGGGCAACTAGAGAACGTGGAGAGAAAAAAAAATCAGTTGTTAGTTTTGGCCTAGCTCTTATACCGGGTGAGCTACAAAAGTTTTTTGGTGCCGCATTTTTTACCAACTTTGGTGTACTTTTATCACGTTTCACCCTGTAGATTCCACACTTTTGCATGAAAAAATCTGAAATAATTCAGAGGTGTAGCGCACATATGGGCCCTCGATCTGGCCGAAAATCAAGGTCCTAGCTTTCAATTTCAAATTTTGATGATTTTTTAAACTTTACATTTGAAATTGCCACTTTGACGCCTATTTGTGCCGAGACCGTGCATCCGATCGACTGGATTTCCATCCCAGGGGATACCTTGGAATGTTTTCTTTTCGGCACCAAGGAATCATTTTTTCGCTGGGACGTCGCAAAATGGTCTTAATTCAATTTCGAAACGAAAGATGCAGATTTTTGAAATTTCGCCAAAATTTCCGTTAGTTCCGGCAATTGCCTCTCGAGTAAACTACTAAACCGTGCGCTGCGATCGCATTTTTCGACGACGGAAAATTCTCGTTTGACAGATCGAACTTTAAACACCTAGACCAAGAAAAATAGGCGGAAAATCGAGGAAAACTGTATGGCAGGTGAAAATTTGAACATTTCTAGGAAGATTACATGTAAAGCCCCCAGTCCTCGAGGTCGTTTTCACAAAGACTGGTCGATTTGAAAATTTCGTGTCGGGATTCATGATTTCCGACCACGTGGCGCCCTGTGACGTCGACGCTCGGCTGGCTAGGTTTGTTCCGTACATAGTTAAAAACACTTCCCATAAGAAATACATTGTGCAATGCTTTTTAAATGGGAGGAATATAGAAAGGGTTATATTTTGGGTACCATCGATGGTACATGGTTCAAATTTGGATGGTAGCTACCTACGGGGGTATTATAAATCGTAATATAGTTGCCGTCGCTATCATAGCTACAGTAGCTGAGTACCGTTGATATTTAGAGAACTGTTAATGATACGTGGTTCAACTTTGGATGCTCGGTGCCCATGGAGGTACCATGAATGGTAATATAGCTCACATAGCTATATGTAGCTGACTGTAGCTAGGTTATAGCTGTTTTATGAACCGATGGTGATATCGACTTGAAAATCGAATGGTAGGTTTTCCTTATATAGAAAGGGGAATTCGTTATATAGAAGGAAAAGGAATATAGAAAAGGTTATATTTAGGGTACCATTGACGGTAAATGGTTCAAATGTGGATGGTAGGTACCTACGGGGGTATTATAAATTGGAATATAGCTGACTCAGCTATCATAGCTACAGAAGCTGAGTAAAGTAAATAATTAGAGAAATGTTAATGATACATGGTTCAACTTTGGATGCTGGGTGTCCATGGAGGTACCATGAATGGTAATATAGCTAACATAGCTATATGTAGCTGACTGTAGCTGGGTTATAGCTGCTTAATGAACCGATGGTGATATCGACTTGAAAATCGAATGGTAGGTTTCCCTTATGTAAAATTCGCTAAAAATGACATTTTTAAAAATCCAAGATGGCCGCCTGAAAACGCTTGGTTTAAAGCCGATATCTCTGAAACGGTTTGAGCTAGGAAGCTGAAATTTGGTATGTGGCTACCTTATGGGACGGGCTAGAGATCTCTAATATCCAGAACCTTGCCGCGGGTACCCAAGGTTCTATTTTGGAAATTTTTTTATTAAAATGATACTTTTTTGCTCCAACTTACTCACTGTTGCTAAAGGGCGCCGAAACCAAATATATCCGACGTTTCGACTTTACGCCTACTATAGGCCATCATCAGGGTATTCACTTTTATTACAAATATTGCTTCATAAATGTGCCACGCCCAAACAATCAGTTTTTCGTATATGACTGACAAAATAGCTTTAACGAAGCCCATTCGACTGGTACTAACTGTTCGACTTTATCGTTTTTAGGTTCCGAGATTTGACTGATTAAATTTCTCATTGACAGGGGTAGAGTGACATTTGCCATTTTATAGCAAAGCCATTTACGGCAATAGAACAACGGTGACTCAATTAAGTGTGAGTCGGCTCAAATATTGCTCAAAACGTTCATTACTATTCTGCTAAGTTTAATAACAGTCTCATGGGAAGTGAAAAACTATTAAAATTTTGTAAAAATTACCTAATATTTTTATTTGATCGAACATTACGCCAACAAAATTAAAAACCTTGAACTACAAATTAAGCAGGTATTTTGTGGTCGAGAATGCTCTATTCATGGGTGTCAATAGCATCGTTATACCATGTTTAGTTTTCGAATTATATAGATATAAGTATTAAAATGTCGATAAAAAGTGGAAAAGTTACGTTCTTGGCGCCATTTTGAAGGGGAAGGAAACTACTGAAAATTCCGAAATTGCAATTTTTTTACATATTTTTGTCCCCTCTTTCATTTGAGACTTCTTTTGATCAAATCTATGACAAACGATTTCGGTCGAAAATTTTCACGACCTACCCCCTTTGAAAATTTTGAAATTTTTACATTTTTCTGTTTATCTTGGAAACGGTACGGATTTTCGATATGCCGGTTAATATGACGTATGAAGAGGTCATCAAGGGCTATCAGATGCATGTATCAGAAAGAAGCTAGCTTTCACGGTTTTTGAGAAAATTAAAAAAAAGTGCAAAATTTGTACCCTATTTTTGGGCCACCCGTGCTCAGTTACTGTTCTAGGCAGAGCTTCGAAAATGGGCTCTACGTGTAGCTCTATTCTTCTGCTTCCTTAGCTGTTCTTATACATTTTTTGATAAATCTTCATCGAATCGAGATATTAGCTGTTAAAAGCAGCAATGCACGATTTTTATCTCAAAATTTAGTTTTTTGGGCCGGTTTGAGAGCCCCATATGTTTAACATAGAATTTTCGATATGTGTCATTTAAATCTATAGTAATCGATTTTATTTGTTACTTCGAGTCGTTTTATAATGAATAGGACGTTGATTTCTGTTTTAGATAGTATAGGGTGGCTCAAAAAATGATGCAGGAAGCTAATATATGCTAATAACGCAGAAAAGGTCCATAAGCAGTGATGTGTATTTTACATAGAAAGGGTGGATTATTAAGTACGTAGACCAGCCAGAATAAAATGTTAGATATAGGCGATGAAAGCGTTATTAAAACTTAGTAATGAAAGCAATTTTAATTATTTAAAGAGTCTGGTGTTATCAGATATTAGTAATATTTACTGCAGAACATTTCCTTCGCCATTTTATCCACAAATTGTTAAAAAACACTAAAATTATTCTACTTTTTGGGCTCCTCTTATAGCTTTTGGGATAAATCCTCGTTAAAACGCGATATAAGCTATTGAAGGCTGAAATTCACGATTTTTATCTAAAACTTTAGGGTTTTGAGCCAGTTGGGGAGAGTCTCATATACTTAATATAGAAATATCGACTTTACCCATATAAATCAATAGTAATCGATTTTATTCGTAGGTTCTAGTAGTCGTATGATAAATAGGGCATATATTTACGTTTTGGATAGTATAGAGTGTCCCAAAAAAGTGTTGTAACCTAGAATTTTAGGATTTTGTCATGTAAATTGATATCTGTGAATTTATTGCGTAAGCTCCAGTAGTTTTATGATAAATAGAGCGTTGATTTCTGTTTTAAATAGTATACGGTGTCCCAAATAATGCTGCAACATTTAACTTTAGTTTTTTTTTGTTTAACAATACTTTTTTGTAGGTTTTATTCCCTTATTATAAATAGTGCCTTTGGTTTCTGATGTAGATACTATAGGGTGACCCAAAAATTGACAAATATTACATTTTTAGGAACATCTAAAGCTAGAAAAGTGAAATTTCAATCGTAGATTCTGTTCACAATCACAAACAATATGTCATAAATGGCAACTTTGATATGGGTACTCGTGGTGCTATTTTATATCTTTTTATGAATTTTAGCACGTTTTTTACCTGTTTACATATTACTTAATATGAAATAAGGTATTTGAGACGTTTCGACATTTCAGTTACTTTTAGGTATCTTCAGGTTCTTTGTTAATAATTTTAGGGCAGTTTGGGCTACTTTGCCCACAGCGTTCGGATTTCCTAAACTATGGGCGCCCCGCGCGCATGGTCTTACCCTACAAAACTTGAAAAGCACTTTGCCCACAGCGTTCGGATTTCCTAAACTATGGGCGCCCCGCGCGCATGGTCAAAAACGACGCAAAAAAAAAAAAAAAAAAAAAAAAAAAAAAAAAAAAAAAAAAAAAAAAAAAAAAAAAAAAAAAAAAAAAAAAAATGACGCGCGTGTGTGACAAAAGCACACCATAAACAAACCGACTCAAGAGTTTTGCTGACCAACTAGTTATCCGAACGCAAGTGAGGATTATAACGCGCAGCCAAAGTTGACTTTTTGGTTGTATATATTTGGTATTTTTTCCATTTCGACGCTTATAACTCTTAAACTGCTCATTTGACGCGATTTTCGTTCAAGGGCCGTAGATACAGAAATGAACGGGCATTCCAAATATGGGGTCCGTTTTTTGGTACGTGCGGGGGGGACTGACCAGTGGCGTACCAAAGTCAAAAATTCGGTTTTTTTAGTACCCAAATTTACGGAGGTTTTGTCATAACTCCGGGACTATGTGGCGTATAGGGCTCCCCACGGGTAAAATTCCTCATATACGTAGATGATAAATTTTGAAGTCTAATTCCGATAAGTGAAATAGAAAAATCTACAAAAAATCGCAAAGTTGGGACGGTTTTTTCAATTTTTCCTTGTAATGGTCAACTTCTGGCCCTTCTGGACCCCTTTAGGTAGAAGACTGGCCCAACAAGGATGGTACCAGGAGAAAGGGCATATCCTTGGCTACTTTTAATTCTATCCCCCCAAAGGTGCCACTTTAATACAGAGTGGTCAAAAAAAGGTCCAAAGACAATTAAGGAAAAGTGTCCAAAATAGGAAGGTAGTTTTTTGCGATTTTTACGAAAACTATGGAACGGTCCGGCTTCGGTGGTATATGGGCAACTAGAAGACGTGGAGAGAAAAAAAAATCAGTTATTAGTTTTGGTCTAGCTCTTATACCGGGTGAGCTACAAAAGTTTTTTGGTGCCGCATTTTTTACCAACTTTGGTGTACTTTTTTCACGTTTCACCCTGTAGATTCCACATTTTTGCATGAAAAAATCTGAAATAATTCAGGGGTGTAGCGCACATACGGGCCCTCCATCTGGCCGAAAATGAAGGTCCTAGCTTTCAATTTCAAATTTTGACGATTTTTTAAACTTTACATTTGAAATTGCCATTTTGAGGCCTATTTGTGCCGAGACCGTGCATTCGATCGACTGGATTTCTATCCCAGGGGATACCTTGGAATGTTTTCTTTTCGGCACCAAGGAATCACTTTTTCGCTGGGACGTCGCGAAATGGTCTTAATTCAATTTCGAAACGGAAGATGCAGATTTTTGAAATTTCGGCAAAATTTCCGTTAGTTCCGGCAATTGCCTCTCGAGTAAACTACTAAACCGTGCGCTGCGATCGCATTTTTCGACGACGGAAATTTCTCGTTTGACAGATCGAACTTTAAACACCTAGACCAAGAAAAATAGGCGGAAAATCGAGGAAAACTGTATGGCAGGTGAAAATTTGAACATTTCTAGGAAGATTACATGTAAAGCCCCCAGTCCTCGAGGTCGTTTTCACAAAGACTGGTCGATTTGAAAATTTCGTGTCGGGATTCATGATTTCCGACCACGTGGCGCCCTGTGACGTCGACGCTCGGCTGGCTAGGTTTGTTCCGTACATAGTTAAAAACACTTCCCATAAGAAATACATTGTGCAATGCTTTTTAAATGGGAGGGATATAGAAAGGGTTATATTTTGGGTACCATCGATGGTACATGGTTCAAATTTGGATGGTAGCTACCTACGGGGGTATTATAAATCGTAATATAGTTGCCGTCGCTATCATAGCTACAGTAGCTGAGTACCGTTGATATTTAGAGAACTGTTAATGATACATGGTTCAACTTTGGATGCTCGGTGCCCATGGAGGTACCATGAATGGTAATATAGCTCACATAGCTATATGTAGCTGACTGTAGCTAGGTTATAGCTGTTTTATGAACCGATGGTGATATCGACTTGAAAATCGAATGGTAGGTTTTCCTTATATAGAAAAGGGAATTCCTTATATAGAAGGAAAAGGGATATAGAAAAGGTTATATTTAGGGTACCATTGACGGTAAATGGTTCAAATTTGGATTGTAGGTACCTACGGGGGTATTATAAATTGTAATATAGTTGCCGTAGCTATCATAGCTACAGTAGCTGAGTACCGTTGATATTTAGAGAACTGTTAATGATACATGGTTCAACTTTGGATACTGGGTGCCCATGGAGGTACCATGAATGGTACTATAGCTCACATAGCTATATGTAGCTGACTGTAGCTGGGTTATAGCTGTTTTATGAACCGATGGTGATATCGACTTGAAAATCGAATAGAAGGTTTCCCTTATGTAAAATTCGCTAAAAATGACATTTTTAAAAATCCAAGATGGCCGCCTGAAAACGTTTGGTTTAAAGCCGATATCTCTGAAACGGTTTGAGCTAGAAAGCTGAAATTTGGTATGTGGCTACCTTATGGGACGGGCTACAGGTCTCTAATGTCCAGAACCTTGCCGCGGGTACCCAAGGTTCTATTTTGGAAATTTTTTTATTAAAATGGCACTTTTTTGCTCCAACTTACTCACTGTTGCTAAAGGGCGCCGAAACCAAATATATCCGACGTTTCGACTTTACGCTTACCATAAGCCATCATCAGGGTATTCTCTTTTATTACAAATATTGCTTTATAAATGTGCCACGCCCAAACAATCAGTTTTTCGTATATGACTGACAAAATAGCTTTAACGAAGCCCATTCGACTGGTACTAACTGTTCAATTTTACCGTTTCTGGGTTCCGAGATTTAACTGATTAAATTTTTTATTGTTAGGGGTAGAGTGACTTTTGCCATTTTATAGCAAAGCCATTTACGGCAGTAGAACAACGGTGACTCAATCAAGTGTGAGTCGGCTGAAATACTGCTCGAAACGTTAATTACTATTTTGCTAAGTTTAATAACAGTCTCATGGGAAGTGAAAAACTATTAAAATTTTGTAAAAATTACCTAATATTTTTATTTGATCGAACATTACGTCAAGTAAATTAAAAACCTTGAACGACAAATTAAGCAGGTATTTTGTGGTCGAGAATGCTCTATTCATGGGTGTCAATAGCATGGTTACACCATGTTTAGTTTTCGAATTATTTAGATATAAGTATTAAAATGTCGATAAAAAGTGGAAAAAATACGTTTTTGGCACCATTTTCAAGGGGAAGGAAATTACTGAAAATTCCAGAATTGCAATTTTTTTACATATTTTTGTCCCCTCTTTCATTTGAGACTATTTATGATAAAATCTATGACAATCGATTTTGGCGGAAAATTTTCACGACCTACCCCCTTTGAAAATTTTGAAATTTTTACATTTTTCTGTTTATCTTGGAAACGGTAAGGTTTTTCGATATGACGGTTAATATGATGTATGAAGAGGTCATCAAGGGCTATCAGATGCATGTATCAGAAAGAAGCTAGCTTTCACGGTTTTTGAGAAAATTTAAAAAAAGTGCAAAATTTGTACCCTATTTTTGGGCCACCCGTGCTCAGTTACTGTTCTAGTCAGAGCTTCGAAAATGGGCTCTGCGTGTAGCCCTATTCTTCTACTTCCTTAGCTGTTCTTATACATTTTTTGATAAATCTTCATCGAAACGAGATATTAGCTGTTAAAGGCAGCAATGCACGATTTTTATCTCAAAATTTAGTTTTTTGGGCCGGTTTGAGAGCCCCATATGTTTAACATAGAATTTTCTATATGTGTCATTTAAATCTATAGTAATCGATTTTATTTGTTACTTGGAGTCGGTTTTTAATGAATAGGACCTTGATTTCTGTTTTAGATAGTATAGGGTGTCTCAAAAAATAATGCATGAAGCTAATATATGCTAATAATGCAGAAAAGGTCCATAAGTAGTGATGTGTATTTTGCATAGAAAGGGTAGATTATTTAGTACGTAGACAAGCCAGAATAAAATGTTAGATATAGGCGATGAAAGAGTTATTAAAACTTAGTAACGAAAGCAATTTTAATTATTCAAGGAGTCTGGTGTTGTCAGATATTAGTAATATTTCCTGCAGAACATTTCCTTCGCCATTTTATCCACAAATTGTTAAAAAACACTAAAATTATTGTACTTTTTTGGCTTCTCACATAGCTTTTCGGATAAATCTTAATTAAAACGCGATATAAGCTGTTGAAGGCTGAAATGCACGATTTTGATCCCCAAAATTCGGTTTTCGGGTCGGTTTGAGAGCTCCATATGCTTAACGAAGAAATAACTACTTTTCCCACATAAATCAATAGTAATCGATTTTATTCGTTGGTTCCAATAGTTTTGTGACAAATAGGGCATATGTTTACGTTTTAGATAGTATAAAGTGTCCCAAAAAAATGTTGTAACCTGGAATTTTAGGATTTTTGCATGTAGATTGATATCAATTAATTTACTGTGTTAATTCGAGTAGTTTTATGATAAATAGAGCGTTTATTTCTGTTTTAAATAGTATACGGTGTGCCAAATAATGCTAAGTGCTAATGCTTTTGTTAAAGTTTTGTTATCTTATTATAAACTCTGCCTTGATTTCTGATTTAGATACTATAGGGTGAGCCAAAATTTGGCAATTGCAATTGGCAAATATTACATTTTTATGAACAATCAAAACTAGAAAACTGAAATTTCGGTTGTAGATTCGTTTTATAATCTCAAACAATATGATATAAATGAGAACCTTGATATGGGTACTCGTGGTACCATTTTATATTATTTTATGAATTTTAGCACGATTTTTACCGTTACTTTTACCGTTTATTTTTCAAAAGCTGTTATGTTTGCGAATATCAAGTAAAGTATTTCAAACGTTTCGACATTTCAGTTACTTTTATACGTATATTATAGTAATCGCATTGTACGATTTTGATTTCCAATTTTAGGTTTTGGGGCCGATTGTACTTTTTTTTCTTTAAATGTTCTACCGTTTTTACATAAAAGCCACACTGCATCATTGACCTATCTGTATTTTTGACCACAGCAATTTTTGGTTCATGTTCATCATAAAACTACTAGAACTAACGGGTAAAATCGATTTCTGTAGATTTATATGATTCAATCCGAAATCTTAAATTTGAAGACAAAAATCGTGAATCGCGACTTTAATAATTAATATCATTTTTAAATGAAGGTTTATTCGAAAATCTATAAGAACAGTTAAGAAAGTAGAAAAGTAAAGCTACATTTTGAGTAACTTTTTAAATGTCCATCTATAACAGTAATTGGACAACGGGTGACCCAGAAATAAAGTAGAAATTTTTCACTTTTTTAATATTTTCTGACAACCGTTGTTGCTAGCTTCGATCCAGGGGTTGAAGGTTATACTCTTCAATGGTCCCCTCATAATATCTTTTAACACATATATCAAAAAGTCTTACCGTTTTCAAGCTATAAACAAGAAACAAAAACTAAAATTTAAACAAAAAATCAAAATAGAGGTCGGCGAAATTTTTGGCTGAACTAGATTGAAACACATTTTTGCTATAAAACTATTTAAAAAAATGCAAAATTTGGATTTTTAGCAGTTTCCTTCCGTTTTGAAATGACGCCTATAATTTAATATTTCTTCTTATTATCAGCATTATAATACTTGTATATTTCAAAAACTAAACATGATACAACGATGACAGTAATTAATAGAACATTAATGACCATTAATTAACAGTTTTCCTAATATTTAATCAAAATAAATTACTAGGTATTTTTCATAAAATTTTATCAGTTTTTTTTTCCATTACACTGCTATAAAACTTAATAACAATACGGTTATCAATGTTTCAAGCAGTATTTAAGATGGCCTATATTTAATTAAGATACCGTTGTTTTATTGTCAAAAATGACTTTGCCATAAAATGTCAAATTCAACTCTACCCCTATCAATGAGAAACTTAATCAATAGCTTCTCGGAAACTAAAAGCGATAAAATTAACATTTAGCATCAGTCGAAAGGCTTTCGGATACGAAAAACTAATTGCCCTACTCGTGGTACATTTATGAAACAATATAATTGCATGATAAAAGAATAATCTGATGACGGCGTATAGTAGATAAAAAGTAGAAACGTTGAACATATTTGGTTTTGGCATCCTATTACAAGAGTATTTGAGATGGTACAAAAAAGTACATAAAAGCAAAAAAAATTTCGAAAATTGTACCATCGGTACCATCGCATGGGATGTAGTATATCTGTACTCATAGCCCATCTCGTAAACAAGCCACATACCAAATTTCAGCCGCCTAGCTGTAACCGTTTCCTAGATATCGCCGTTTCATTACTTTTTAAAATTAATTACGTCAATTGCGGCCGCAACTGCGAAACGAAACTTTAAATAATTGCTTACTACCTCCGGTCGTACTATGTCCATAAACGCCTGCCAACAGATGGCGCCCCGGTCGTATTTTGTCTATTATCGCCGCCAACAGATGGCGCGCCGAACGGAACTCCCCGTTCCCCGCTTCGACCCCGCGACCGGCGGCACCGCGACAGCGCTAGTCAGTTGATCTCCGAGTGTTGTGTGAGAAGGTAGGTGTTCATTTTTGCTGTGACTCTTTTTTCGAGATTTTTTAAGTATTTATTTGCTTTTTCGCAAAAATTTTTGTATTGCTCTATTCTACAGGGTGTTAGCTTCAATTTGATCATATATCCATTTGTGTATCAGTTGAAAAAGCAATTAAATTCTATGTGATCAACCTGAGTTATCCCTACACCCAAGCGTCTTTCTTATTGGTTAGCGTATGGCGTTGTCAAGCGTTATTTTAGCTATTTCAGTTTCAGTCAATATACCTAGTGTGTTTGTATAAGTTTTATGTGAGTGAAAAGATGTTGTAAGTTATCTCGTTTCATTTATACATTTATACTTTTTTCCATCAATGGGTTTCGATACTACTATTTGTCTTGCTTTGGCTTGGCTTGAATATGAGAGATAATATATCTATGTATATACTAGGTACTAGGTAAAGTCAGCATCAGATGGCAGCATCATTGGCTACTTCTAAACAATAACCAAAACCCCATTAATCACAATAAATCAATCTACTTTCTATATCTACTGCTATTGCTGGAAAAAAGTACTTGATGCTTTTATTTTTGTAATATTTTGCTCGACTTATTTAAAATTCAGAACTTTAAATTACACTATTTTTTTCTTATATTATAACTGCCGTTTATACAGGGTGTTTCTTAATAACATGCTAATATTTAAGGAGGTGATTCTTGGTCCCAATTTGGAGAAATTACTTTATATCAACATATACCCTAACCGTCTTAACTTTTAGATGCAGGGACCTAAAGATTCGTTTTAAAAAAATCCTTTTTTTCTAGGTTTTTTTATGTAATATCTGATACTCCTTTAGATATTTTTGTGAAATTTGGTAGACATTTTCTATTCATTAAGGGGCATTTTTTGATGATCAAACAATTTTATTAATTTTATCAGTGGCGTCCGTATGGGTTTTTGCCTTGAATATAATTGAAAGAAAACATGATACGCCAATGCTTTTTGTTCTCATAAAAATTGTTTTTTAACTCCTCGTTGATTTCTCATTACATTTGCTATCTTGTTTTTTTCAAGTGACCCATGGTTTTTGCTTAAAAAGATAAAAATTGTTTTTCTGCACTCTTTGATCTATTTTTTTAAATCAATATCGATGTTATTGCTGTAGATATTTTTGTGAAATTTGGTACACATTTTCTATTCATTAAGGGGCATTTTTTGATGTTCAAACAATTTTATTAATTTTATCAGGGCGTCCGTATGGGTTTTTATCTTGAATATAATTGAAGAAAAACATGGTACGCCAATGCTTTTTGTTCTCATAAAAATTGTTTTTTAACTCCTCGTTTATTTCTAAGCACATTTGGTATCTTAATGTTTTTGAATGACCCATGGTTTTGGTTTAAAAAGATAAAAATTGTTTTTCTGCATTCTCAGATCTATTTCTTTAAATTAATATCGATATTATTGCTGTAGATATTTTTGTAAAATTTGGTACACATTTTCTATTCATTAAAGAGCATTTTTTGATGTTCAAACAATTTTATTAATTTGATCAATGGCGTCCGTATGGGTTTTTGCCTTGAATATAATTGAAAGAAAACATGATACGCCAATGCTTTTTGTTCTCATAAAAATTGTTTTTTAACTCCTCGTTGATTTCTCATTACATTTGGTATCTTGCTTTTTTCAAGTGACCCATGGTTTTTGCTTAAAAAGATAAAAATTGTTTTTCTGCACTCTTTGATCTATTTTTTTAAATTAATATCGATGTTATTGCTGTAGATATTTTTGTGAAATTTGGTACACATTTTCTATTCATTAAAGAGCATTTTTTGATGTTCAAACAATTTTATTAATTTTATCAGTGGCGTCCGTATGGGTTTTTGCCTTGAATATAATTGAAAGAAAACATGATACGCCAATGCTTTTTGTTCTCATAAAAATTGTTTTTTAACTCCTCGTTCATTTCTCATTACATTTGGTATCTTGCTTTTTTCAAGTGACCCATGGTTTTTGCTTAAAAAGATAAAAATTGTTTTTCTGCACTCTCAGATCTATTTTTTTTTAATTAATATCGATGTTATGCTGTAGATATTTTTGTGAAATTTAGTACACATTTTCTATTCATTAAGGGCCATTTTTTGATGTTTAAACAATTTTATTAGTTTTATCAGTGGCGTCCGTATGGGTTTTTGCCTTGAATATAATTTAAGAAAAACATGATACGCCAATGCTTTTTGTTCTCATAAAAATTGTTTTTTAACTCCTCGTTCATTTCTCATCACATTTGGTATCTTGCTTTTTTCAAGTGACCCATTGTTTTTGCTTAAAAAGATAAAAATTGTTTTTCTGCACTCTAAGATCTATTTTTTTAAATTAATATCGATGTTATTGCTGTAGATATTTTTGTGAAATTTGGTACACATTTTCTATTCATTAAGGGCCATTTTTTTATGTTTAAACAATTTTATTCATTTTATCAGTGGTCTCCGTATGGGTTTTTGCCTTTAATATAATTGAAGAAAAACATGGTGTCCCAATGCTTTTTGTTCTCATAAAAATTGGTTTTTGACTCCTCGTTCATTTCTAAGCACATTTAGTATCTTGACTTTTTCAAATAACCCATGGTTTTTGCTTAAAAAGATAAAAATTGTTTTTTTGAGCTCTCAGATCTATTTTTTTAATTAATATCGATGATATTCCTGTAGATATTTTTGTACAATTTGGTACACACTTTCAATTCATTAAGGGACATTTTCTGATGTTTCCGATATATTATATACGAATTACGTAAAATATGGGATAAAAATCGCTTAGTTACGGCCCTGAAAATCTTTAAAAGTGACATTTTTATGCTGACCCGTTACAAATTCTTGCTAGCCGGTATGCAGGGTGATAGTTAAGACTGCACCACACATTTTGTAAAAGTCGGGCTGAAAATCACTTAGTTACGACTCTGTACATTTTTCAAAGGTAATTCGCATATTATTTTGCACGCAAGTGCTACTGTATACTGAATTGTCAAATTCGTACATAATGTGTAATTCAGTGTCAGCAATCTCCCTGTATACCGGTCAGCAAGAATTTGTAAGCGTCAGCAAAAAAATCTCACTTTTAAAGTTTTTCAGGCCTGTAACTAAGCGATTTTCGGCCCGATTTTTACGAAATTTGTATACAGGGTGTTTTTTTTTTAAATGGGCCATAGGAATTTCCATGCAATGAAGTTCGATATATTTTTTTAAATGAGCCATAGTGAATACTACAGCAAAATAACCTGAAAGGTAGACCATTATTGAGAATGGTGGGTGGTGTTTTTAAATTGACGCTGCTGTCTGACATGAATTTTGCAGAATGAAGAGCCTTGGTATTCTTTTATTATCTCTTTTTAGCCCTGCTACTCGACCCAGAGGAGTATAGCGAAAACTTAAATTTCTTTTCTTCTAATGTGTACATTTTTGCTGAAGTTCAATAACAACTCATCATGTCAAACAATAAATGTCAATAGAAAAGTACCGGCACACTCAATAATGGTCTATCTTTCAGGTTATTTTACTATAAAATTTGCTATGGCTCATTTAAAAAAAAAAAAAACATCGAACTTCATTGCATGGAAATTCATATGGCCCATCTTAAAAAAAACACCCTGTATAATAAGTCGGAGAGTCTCAGTTATCTCCCAGTGTACAGGTCAGCAAGAAATTTTGACGGGTCAGCAAAATTTTCCAAAATAAATGGATTTCTTGTGGGTCTACAAATTAGGGATACCCAGAAAAGGATGACATAATCAAAGGAAATAGACTTTTGTTTTTTTTATCACAACATTTTCAAATGAACACACCATATATTATACGATATGTTTGCAATCCTGTTTGCTCAAAAACCAATTTCAGAAAAAAAATATTAAAATCAAAAATAGGTACTTATGTCTTAAAAATTATTAATATTACACAATTTTAAATTATAAGTGCCGTTTATATAATAAATAGTTAATATGTAACACACAATGTAATGACAAAGCAGTTACCACCGCATTTCCGTCTTGATTTTGTAATGTGCACAATCCTCGGCCTTTGTAACCTGTGAAAACAACAATAAACAGCTTTCTTTCGGTACAAAATGCATAAGGACTAATTTCGCTTAGAACCGTTTCCTAGTCTATTTTTAAATTCAACGAATTCCGTCTGCGTCTCTACAAGCGCTTAACAAAATACCTAATACACTCCCCGTTAGGCGCTTATGCGTAAACCAATTGGTCCGTTGTCTTGTCTTTCCTCAGCCGATTTAAATAGGCGAAATAATTTTTACAGTCGTTCTATTTATAACTTTTCGACTGTTTACGTGTCGACGGCTCGACTTCTCTCTCTCTCTCTCTCTCTCTCTCTCTCTCTCTCTCTCTCTCTCTCTCTCTTGCTCTTTATAACTCGCTAACGTAACCCCTTTTTTTTGTATTTACTATAGATAGATATAAAATATCTTAATAAATAATGAACTTTAATTTGCATGAATGCCAAATTGTGCATACCTTTCTGTAAAGAGAATCAATATAACTCTTTGTTGAATGTAAATTAGTCGAGACCTCTTTTATTTAAGCACTTTTATAAACCTATGAGATTCCTTTTGATGTACAATTCAGTGATCAGTTCATTTTAATATTCATTAAATATAGTCCGCTAAAAATTATATCTTTCAAGTTCAAGTCACTGGGCAAACTTTAAACTTAACAAAACTTAAAAACTCCCGGGAACGCTATTTTCTTTCGATCCGTTTTATCGATCTCCGCTTAGCAACAGCAACACTGGAGAGTCTACTCGTGCCCCATTCCACGCTCGCTTGTGATTGGCTCTCCGTGCGGCGCGACGCACGTCCCCCTGTCTCGTTAACCGCGACTATTTTTAACTGTTCTTTCGCCGTGACCTTCATTTGTTTGTCTGCTAAACTTAGAAGTTTTCGGGCAAGATAATTTATTCGTTTTTAAATCTAGAAATTATATTTGTCAAATTTACAATTTTCTGCGAAAGTTGTTTACAAGTACCCACGCAAACGGTCGGTAGTTTGAATTTCGATTCAATTACCTATTTGAACACTGATTATCCTTTTAATCACATGAATGGATATTTTATGTGCCGATTAACCTGAAACAGGAATCAAATACCAACACACTTTGATTAGTTTTAATTGACAGTCGCTAAATATTTAACCATCGGTTGTTAACGTAATTTTTTTTAGCATTTTGCCTTTTGATATTATTGCTTTTGTTTGGACAGAAACAGAAAGTTTTCAATACCGGCGACGCAAAAAAAAAGGGGAACTCGAGGGCGCGGCATTCGGCAATAAACAACCAACAACTACTTTTTCACTTTTTTTAATAGCTGTAAAATAGCAGGTGTTTATTATTATTCAACGGTTTTAAATTTTGAAAATGTAATTAATTTAATGTGTGATCTCAAACCCTCTTACTTTGATTATGTCATCCTTTTCTATCAAACTTTCAAAGCCTTCTAAATGACGTTTTCTAATGAACATGCCATATTAATAGCTATACCAACACGAATATTTGCTTATATTAAGATTGCAGTTGAAAAATACAACAAAATACCTAGGCTTGAGCATTTTGAGAAATAAACAATTTAAAAATGTATATTTTTGTTAAAAGTTAGATGCGTGGGTACTTGTAAACTGTAATTGAAATCACATTAGTGTTATTTTTATAAAAAATTAACTTTTTATGATACCTAATGCTAGTGCTGGAAAAAAGTACTTTATGCTTTTATTTTTGTACTGCTACTGATAATTGATTTTCTAGTCATGATTTCTTTTACTAATTTTGCCACAAAAAGATATTTAAAATAGGATACTAAACCAACAATGTAATCTCTTACCACTAACCAGATTAAAAACAATTAAAAAGTAGGCCTAAACCTTAGTAGAGATACAGAGTACAAGGCAGTATAAAAGTAGAATATATAAGAGTTTGTCAAAAAAAGGAATAGGGGTTTGTATCAATCCCTGTTTTTTAAATTATATCCGGCTTTCTCTGTTGGCCATCTCTCAACTGTTAATTTTATATTACTGTTCTAATTAATATGTTTATTTTCGTACTGTTTTTAACATGCCATAAAAGGTCATTTCTATACTACTTTGCTCAGTTATTTGGGCAAGTAAGAACAAGCACTAAGTATCCATTATTCGGTGAAAATTTTGGCCCACCCACAAACTTCTAGGCATTTGAAGCAGCTGTAAAAATGAATTGAACATATTTAGAGTCTTGGCATTGGAGTATTTAATTCTGAGTCAAATTTATCATTTTGAAATGCTAATTTAATTTTCCTTAAGAAATTAAACATAATACACACAAAATAAACCTAACTTTTTGTGAAAGGTAGCAAAGCATTTATTGACACTCATAGTATTTTTCATGGCTGTTTGGCTATTCCTTGATAACTTGAGGAAAATTTAAAGAATAGAAGATACTTCGAGTCAATAAGTCACGACGAGAAGTCAATAAAAAAAATTCAGTGGGTGATCAATGACTGTAAATGAGGTTAACTTGTACTCTTGATCACTTTTACACAGTTTAGTAATTTTTGGCAAATGGCTCTCTTTATTTTTGATCAGTTGAACTTTTTTCAAATAAATATAATCTCATTTCATATACAGCCACTTAATTGATTTAAATCAATGAAAATGTGTGTATAAAATTTTTATGATAAAGTCCATGCCTCATAAATTTTCGTTTGAAATTGTCAAACCATGGAGAGCCATACGAGACCATATGAGAAATTTTTCAGTATTTTGTTTTCATATTAGGTAAATGGTTTCACAATTCATTAACAGACTGATTACTTGAGAAACCAGTTTCTTTGTAATGTCTGCAGTCGAGACACTATGTTATAAATATAAATAAAAACAGTACTTAGTAGATTATACGGGCTGTTTATCATAAAACTTCATCTAGCGGGCTATGAAATTTTGACAGAAAAGGATGGCATAATCAAAATAAATGGATTTCTTCATCTTTTATTTTTGACATTTTACAGCCAACTAGATGAAGTTTTATAATGAACACCTCGTATATATAAAACCAAATATCTTTTATTGGATATACAATATAGATTAGAGTTTTCGTTTTTGGCTTCTCAAAATTGATAAAAACAGCAAAAAGGTGTTTTTGTCATTATTCGAGTTACAAAAATAAAAAATGAAACAAAAAACTACAATTGAGTGAATGTACTAAAAAATTTCTTATTAAAACATTAACTGCTTGTAAATTAACACTTAACTTTATTAATTTGTATTTTTTTTTTCGTTATAGGGTGTCTTTTTAAAGATACCATTCTAAAACATTCGAGATCTTCGGCCTTCCAATCCTGCGTGCCTCTGCCGCTGATTGCCGTTTTGGTGAGTACTTTTATTAGAGAATTATGTAATGACATGTTAAAACTTCAATTTTACAGCTTTCCGTATAGATTAAAATCTCTTCACACTTTTATGTTAATTTGTACTGTTTTTTAGTTTACTATAAAAAATTTTAATTGTTTTTAATTATTATCAATAATTTGCTTTGAAGTATTACTTCCTTAATTTTAGCAATTTTGCTTATAGCATTTTTTAAAGAAAAATTAAAAATTTTAAGTCATTTATAAATTAAAAAAATTTCTTCTGTAAAAAAAGGTTTATAATAAAAAAATTCAATATTGGTTCTATTTAAAAAAAAAATAATATTTATTATAATGTAGTTAGCTTCTCTGACAAACTTAGATTTTCTATATTGTTTTAATATTGTCAAGCGTTAATTGCTATTTTATTGACTGTAACTATTTCTTTTTTCAGTGCATATTGTGGTTGAGGCTAGTGTGAAGGTCCTATTTAGAGGTATCGGTTCTTGCTGGTAAGTACATCACTATATATATATTCTAATTTATTAAAGTTATCTCTTCCTTGTATCTAAGTCTGTTCAAATTCAATCTAATTTGTTGAGAACTTCAAAAAAGGTTTCATCATTATGGTAGTATCGTAGAAATTTACTCTTCAATTATTAATACTTTTAGTAGTAGCCAATTCGGTATGGCGGTATCAAATATCTCTTTTATCATTTTTTAATGGCTCTCCAGAGCTTTGTTTTGTTATAGCTTTTGTTTATTTTTTGTTCACTTTGGATTTTAACAGACTAATTGATTTTTAACAACAAATTCGACACATACTGAAAACAAAAAGGTATTTCGCGGTTACTTTTGTTTTGAAATATTTAAAGTGGAAAAATTATCTAGCATTTTCAAACAAAATTGTTTATAAAGATTGTTCATTTGAAAACTTTATCTAATCGGCTTCAAATTAAAAGTGAAAGATCAAGGAACATAAATCTATTATCTAGAAAACGTTTTCTAATAATCATCTTATATTTTTCTTGCCGAGTTTTTATTTCATACTCAGGGTGTCCTGAAGGCTTATGTCATAAATATCTAGGAACAAGAGGAAGGATAACATGATACTGGTGCATCATATAAAACGTCTTTATTTTGCTATTTAGAGCTAATGTACCGTTTACATTGAAAAGCATATTTTGGTAAGAACTAAATTTTAAATTATAACTGTAACTAACACACTGACATTTTTTCAATATACTCACTTATGATTAAATTATCTTTGTTGCATGGCTACAATTAAAAGAAAGTTTACATATTAATATAACATTATCAGGGTCGTTTCAGGGCTGCCTAGTTTAATTGTGATTTCCAAACTTGATACTTTAATTAGGTATTGGGTTTTGAAAAATGTAATATCTGTTAATAATTAATATATGAGATAGGTTATGAAAGAAACATGATTTAGGTATTGCATACAACTAGATCATGCAATATAAATTTTTTATACAGGTGATTCTGTTATTGTGATGACTAATCATTCATCTTTCAACTATAGACAGTTTAAAGACACCTCCATTAAGTTAAACGTTAATCCGGATTGAACAAGGTATAGGTATTACGAAAAAAAATAGTTTTTTTTTACTTTACATTTAATTCACTGTAAATTTAGTTCATTGTATGAAAAAAGGCAAAATGTAACTTTCTTATGTTACATTTCTTTTTTTTTTCTACTTATATATCCATAAAAAAACGAGAGAAGAAATTTGTTTTCTAGGCTACCAATATTTTAGCCAGTATATCCTGTCATTTATGGCATAACCTTTCAGAATACCATGTGTTAAATTAAATGTTTTACTTAAACAGTCTGGTACTTGTAAAAAATACTTACAATTGTAGATTAGTTTTTATATTGGTATCATTATTTTTTATAATCTTTTATATTTTTACCTTCCATATTTTTAATTATTGTTATTATTTAAAATGCACTACGGTATTTAAACGAATACATAAAAATATCTATATACATCTCGTAGATTTCAAACTATATGTCATTTTAAAAATAATGGGTTCGACAATGGTTTTGTTATCCTTCAGCTTGCAACATGCCGAAGAAGAAAAAATCCGCTGCTACGCTCGCAAGAATAGCGAAGGAAAGGCGTCTAAAAAAGAAGGAGGAAAATGAAAAAAAGATTGAGGAATCCTCAGAAAAAGCAGAAAGTGAAAATGAAGAATCTCAGATTGATGAGGTTACTGTTACTGAGACTGTGGCGTCCTCACGAGAGAGTAGTGTTTCACTTTTGGATACATCTGCTTCCAGTGAATGTTCCTCCATTTCAGCCATCGAAAAGAAAAGACTGAACGCCTTAACAGCAATGAAAAAGTACATTGCCAAAAAAAGAAAAAATCCAGAATACAAAGAAAAAGAGCGACAAAAAAGACTGGCAAAAAAACAAAATCTGGATCAAGCAAGGATGGCTGGAAATGAACAAACTCCGATTGAACAGAAGCCTCAAAAGGAAGAAAAAAAGAGACGCGGCAACGCTTCTAAAAATGACAGTCCAAAACAAGAGCCTCGCCTCACATCAAAAGATCGTCAAAACAATACTAAACTGAAAAATGAGACACACAAACGTAAAGACATTGCTGAAAAAACACAAGTGGAATCTGTCGGTCCACTTTTGTCTTTTGAATCAAAAACGGTTAATGCCACTGATAATCATGACCATCTTAAGAGTTTGGAAGAAACAAAAGATTCCGCGGACAAAAATCAAACGATCCAACGTAAAAAAAAAATTAAAAAACCTCAAGTCTCTTCGAAAAATCGACAAAGTGATGTCCAAAAAGAAGGAGAGGATACTGACAAAATCAATACCGTACAAACGGTTAACGTCATTGATGTTTCTGAACGTCACAAAAAAGGCAAAAAGCCAGAAAAAAAAGGTTTGAAAAGAAAAGATCCGGATGAACCCAAAGAGGTGCCGGCCAAGAGACAAAAAATTGACTGGGGAAAAACAACTTTTGAAGTTGAAAATGAGGAAGTTGCGCCTATCCCTGAGACACCTTTCAGTATTGCAGCCAAACATGGACCAACCATTGTCTGCACCTGCTGCCTTCGATTATGGTTTCCAAGCTCTTGCCACGAACGTAACCGAAACATTTTATTTCAGAAGCTTGGACAAGAGATGTTAGAAAAAATAACCAACAATTCCAATTCGATTTTTTGTCAATCATGCATGAGAAATATTGATAGAAAGGAAGTTCCCAAATACTGCTTCAAAAATTACAAAATTCTTCATCCGATCCCTGAAGAGCTAAAAGGACTTTCGATTCTAGAAGAAAGAATGATTTCCGCCAGATTACCTTTTATGCAGATACGAGAGATTGGTTACGGACGTCAATGTGCCATTCGTGGCCAAGTGATTAATGTGCCCTTGACTGTAGATACCACAGTAAGGGTTCTTCCCAGAAACCTCGATGACACTCAAACGATTTTGGTGCAACTTAAGCGGAAAATGGCTTACAAAAACGCATACTTATACGAAACCGTCCGACCAGCAAGAATTTTGGAGGCGTTAAAATGTTTATGTCAAAGACCCCTGTACATTCAAGAAAAGATTACAATATCGGAAAACTGGGAAAAAGATATACAGGAAGAAATTCGAGCTTCTCAAGTGGTAGAAAAATCACCTGTCAAAGATGACGACCTGATGTCATCATTTGATGACATCATGTCTCAGTTTGACAGACTTTTTAACATCACAGAAGCGCAAGAACTACAACAACCACAGCCTATAGTGAAAAACGATAAAACCTCTCAACGAGCAAAAATAATTGCACCCACTCGTTCTCAACTTTCAACAACGTTTGACTCGACTGAAATGCTTCAACTCATCAAGGCTGTCGAAGAGGAAATGACCATTGTTGCAAAACCAGATGATCCGCAACAAGAAGTAACAATACCTACTGCTGTAAAAAATCCGAACGAACAACAGCCGACGGAAACCGTTGTTGCAAAACCTAATGCACCGCAACCGGAAAAGACCCCTAATGCGAGGCCAAGTGCACCGCAACCGAATAACGAATTTGAAAGAACCGATGAACAACCGGTCAACCCAGGAGGCGACCACACTTTGCTCGACAACAACGCCTTGGAAAACATTTGTTTCGCTCCTGGAGAAGGACGTCGACCATTACATTTAATGTTAGATCCCCTCAGCGATGAGTTGTCATTCCCAACATTGTTTTGTGGTCATATAAAAGAATTTATCCAAAAGTACAGTTACTTTGATCAGTGCAAAGTACAGTTGCAACTCTACGACCGAAGATTTGCCCGTACGGATTACCTGCTCTACATGTTCAAAAAGTCTCAATTAATTTATGTTTTGCGTGCAGTAGATATTTGTCTGCGCAAAAAAGTAGATGAAACTGGTAAGTACACCGCAGGTCAAATTTTAAATCCACAATTCATGGACATGTTACTCAAAAACGATGCGGGTTTCATGTTTTTGAAACAAATAAGGAACTCGCCGGCATACTGGAAAAAGGAAAGAGGAAAACTGGTTTGTATGCTGCGACAGTACGGTACACCCACATTATTTTTCACCATTTCTGCCGCCGAGATAGCTTGGACGGAATTGATTGTGATGTTGGTGAAAATTGTTGACAACAAGGAAATTAGTTGGAGCGAAGCAGAAGCACTTCCCTACAACGAAAAAACTAGATTGATTCGTTTAGACCCCGTTACTTGTGCCCGATACTTTGATTACAGATTCAAATTGCTTTTTAAGCATATGAAAAGCAGTACCGGACCATTCAAGGAACATCCCATCGACCACTTCTATTACAGGGTCGAATTTCAGCATCGTGGTTCGCCACATATTCATGGACTTTTGTGGCTAACGAATGCACCAAAAATGTTGACCGACGACGGTAAATACCATTTTAAGGATTGTTGCAATTTCATTGACAAGTACATCACTTGCAACAGCGAAATCGAAAGTGTCAAGGACATCATTAAATTCAACATTCATCGTCATACTAGGTCATGTAAAAAGGAAGTGGAAAAAGGAAAAATTGCATGTCGCTACGGTTTTCCAATGTTACCAATGGACGAAACTACAATCTTGCTGCCGATTACAACACAGAATCTTGTCGAAAAAGGCAAATGCATCACAATGGTCCATCTAATCAAATCCGTTCTTACTAAGGATGTGAATCTTTCGTTTCAGGAATTTTTAGCTCAATACGAATTAACCAAGGAACAATACTTGAACATTCTCCGCCATTACATCAAGAAACCGACCATATTTTACAAACGCAGTTTAAAAGATTGTTGCACCAATAACTTCAATGAAGAAATTTTTGGACTGATGCGGAGCAACATGGATATTCAATTCATTTTGGAGCCTTACGGCTGTCTAATGTACATAGTGAATTACATCAACAAATCGGATAGGGGCATGTCCGAAACGATGAAGAAAACTTTAGAGGAAGTTAGAAAAGGAAACTTGGATTTGAAAGAACAATTAAAAGCTATAGCTCATAGTTTCCTGAACGCTTCGGAAGTTAGCGCTCAAGAAGCAGTGTACAATCTGCTTACTTTACACTTCCATGAGACATGTACGAAATTCATTCATATCAATACCAAGCCCAAAGAGCAACGTACTCGTATGTTGAAATCCAAGACAGAATTGAAAACAATGACTAATACGGCGACTGACATTTACGTAGAGGGTCTCATTGACCATTACGTGCAACGTCCCGATGAATTAGCCGATATGTGTTTAGCTGAATTCGCCGCCTATTACACATTTAAAAAAACGGCTAATCCTCCTGCAGGCGGCTTCCGCTTAAAAGATGGATCTGGTTGTATAGTAAGAAAAAATCATGCTAACATAATTTCTTACCGAAATTACGGTCTAGAACAGGACCCCATGAACTACTACAGGGAACAATTGATGTTGTACTTCCCTTGGAGGGACGAGGACAGAGAATTGATCGACCAAGATCAGCAATTACTCTTCGCCATGCACGCTGTCACTATTACCTCCAATAAAAAAAAATTTGACGTTTTAGATACCCGTATAATAGACGAGGCCTTGAACTACGCCGAGAAAGCAGAAAATCAAATTGCCGACTTAATTCTTGGCGATGAAATTAACGATAAAGAATACGCGGTCTATGATCTTGACCATCCAGAGCACAATGCTATGGACATTTTGGGTGTCCGTTCAGATGCCACACCCGGCGTTGAAAAACGAGTTTTTCCCACTCCGCTTCTCATTAACGATCAAGAGTACGACGCATTGATCAGCAAATTGAATGAAAAGCAGTATTTGCTGCTAAATCACGTTCTAACTTCGATAGCAGAGAAGCGGCCAGTATACAATATAATAGGTGGTGCAGCCGGTACCGGAAAAAGCCACCTGATTTTGGCCATTACCCAGAGCTTACTGCGACACTTTCATTCGCAAGTGGGAAATAATCCTGAAAGCATTAAAGTGTTGTTGGCTGCGCCCACTGGAAAAGCAGCTTTTAATATTGGAGGCACAACACTACACTCTGCCTTTTCTTTGCCTGTAAACCAAATTGATACTGATTTGATTCCTTTAGGTTACGATATATTGCATACCATTTACATCACTTTGCTAGATTTAAAATTAATAATCATCGACGAGTACTCGATGGTGGGAGCAAAAATGTTGGACTACGTCAGCTGTCGTTTACAACAAATTTTCAAAGACAACAGACCATTCGGAGGAATCTCCATTCTTCTTTTCGGAGACCTGCGACAACTACCCCCCGTAGGAGACAGATGGATATTTTCCGCGTCAAGTAAAAATGCCTACAAAGAAATATGCGGGACGTATCTTTGGGATCTGTTCAGTTATTTCGAATTGACTGAAATCATGCGACAACGCGAAGATAAAGATTTTGCCGTCGCTTTAAATAACTTAGGAGATGGTCAAATGACTCAACAAGACGTCGACTTGATTAAGACTCGTGAGGTGTCCTCAGACACCGTACTTCCGGAATCAGTTATACATCTTTTTCAAAGCAATAAAGAAGTCGACGCTTTCAACCAGGAAAAGCTCGCTCAATTCAAAACCGAGCAAGCAATAAGCTCAGCTGTAGATACAGTAAAAGGAAGCTGCAGTGAAAAGTTTAAAGCTATGATGTTAAAGCATGCTCAAGGCCTAAAGAAAAACGAAAACTTTGGGCTCATGTTTCAGTTAACTTTGCAAATTGATGCGAAATATATGGTGTCCAACAACATCGATACCCTCGACGGTATAGTTAACGGAGCTACTGGTATTTTGAAAAAAATTGAATACGATAAAGATAAAAAACCGACACGTGTATGGATAGAATTCATCGATTCCAAGTGTGGAAAAATTGCAAGAACTAAACACGCAGGTTACATGAAACAAAATAATATTCCAGACACCTGGACACCTATAAAGAAAGTTGCTCGTGCTATTAAAGCTAGAAAAGACACTAGCTGTTCTGTAGAACGACTACAGTTTCCGCTGCTGGTCAGCGAAGGCATTACCGTGCACAAAAGCCAAGGAGCTACTTATCATGAGGTCGCAGTTCATTTGGCACCAAAAATGTCACGTGCGAGCCTGTATGTGGCTTGCAGTCGAGCGACTAAACTAACCGGACTTTACATCTTCGGCAGTTTTAAACCGCCGAAAATGCCCATACAGACAGAGTCAGCATTTTCCGAAATTAAAAAACTAAAAACCACGAAAATTTTGGTGAGTTCGTACGACAGACAGTACGTTAAAGATACCGAGGATAAGGTAATTTTTGCCTATCACAATGTGCAAAGCCTCTTAAAACACATCGATTTCGTTGAGAATAATCCCATTTTCGCAAACGCCGATTTTCTCTTTTTCGTCGAAACTTGGCTAAAATCAACCGATGATGTGAAAATCAAAGGCTTCGATTGTTTTGTCAACGTTAGTCACAATACGATGCTTAATCAGCGTTATGCACATGGTATAGCCTGTTACAAGCGAAATTCCATAGCCGATCAAGATGTAAAAGTAGATCAAACAGCCGCAATGTGTGCGGGAGGAAAAGTACTTGAATACGTAACGTTCCATTACAGGGATCTGTACGTCGTAGTTCTTAGAGCTGCGCCTGGTAAGCAAATCGAACATTTCGTCAGAGAACTGCGAAAACTAGTAAGCTTGAATTATCCAAAAGTTCTGTTTATTGGCGATTTTAATAGGAACATAAATATTGACCGATATGACCCAGTGAAACAGGTACTCTTAGACAATGGTTTCACTCCAAAACTTAGTACGGACACATACACCACAAATTCCGCTACTCACATTGATTGGGTGTTTGGAAACATAAACAACGTTAGGTGCAACGTCTTCAACACTGTCTATAGTCATCACAAGGCGATTTCAATCAGTGTGTATTCTTCTGGTGATGACAAGTCACCATTTACTTTCGAGGGGCAAACTACCCCAGTCTATCAGCCACGTCGTAACAAAAATTTACATCGAGGTGAAACGCCCCCTCTATTCGACGATCACGGATCCGACGACGATGACGACGACAGCGACGACGACTTCGATTGTCCCAGCGTCACGTCCATGCTGCGCAAAACACTCCCAGCCAAGCCTGATACTGCTAAATCACCCGAAGTCGTGGATCTGAGTTCCACGCTAGACAGCAGTTTGACAGTCTCAGAGGTGCCTAAAGGGCTGCAGAATCGCGATGTGGTGTCTTGCTACGCCAACAGCGTTCTGCAATTACTGTTCACATTGCCCGATTTCAGAGAAGCCGTTGAATTCAACGATACTGATATCACTCGGGCAATCTACCAAGTGATGACGAGACAATCAGATGATTGCATGGAAATACGGCGAGCTGTTGATCAGCGTTACGCCCTTCGAGAAGAACAAGATACCTCCGAATTCATAGTGGACCTGATAGGTCGAATGAATTATGACGACTTTGGTATTCGCATGCGATTTTTCATTTGCGATTTTAAAGTATGCTCCCGCCCTGAATGTGAATACCAGTTCACTTCCGAAGAGGAACCAGCGTATGTGTACAATTTGTACTTTCCGGACACGCAATCCACAGTTCGTGACTTTGCCTCATTATTTGAGCCGAAACCTTCAGATCAGGTGTGCCCCAGGTGCACCTCAAATTTGAACATAGTTGTTCGTGTCAACAGCGTGAACCAATACTTGACTGTTAGTTTACAAAGACAAATGTTTGAAAATGGCCAATCTGTTAAAAATAACAGTACATTCTTGAATTTCGATCCTGAAAATTGTGTGATCAATAACGTTTCTTATCAACTTAAAGGTGTTATTAAACACTTGGGACATGGCCGAAGTGATCTAGATAATCGCGGTGCAGGACACTACACTGCCACAGTCAGATATGGGAATACTTGGTTCAATTGCAACGACCTAAACATTGAACGACAGTCGACATTTGATAACACATTAAAAGATGTGGTTTTGTTACTTTTGGCACCGCAAGAGTGAATCAAAATAATAAACACAAACATTACTAAGAAGAATATAGCCTAAGTGGCCTAAGGAGCAGCCTTAAAAAAAATGAACTATCATTTTTTTTATATAATTTGTTACATGCACATAATTAAACAAAAAACACTTGTAACATAAGGAGTGGCGCTAGCGAGGGTTTTTGGTTTCGTAGTCGGCTAGAAGAGTCTCGTGAGCGGCCGCATAGTCCTCTATAGCGGTCAGACCGTGTTGGCCCTAGATGCATTTGCAATTTTTCTCTCCAAAAACTTGGTCACTCCTTTAAATGTGCCTCTCTTGCACATCAGAGAGAAAAACCGCTGCGCAGACATACAGTTATAATATGTTTTTTTCTTTTATTTTTCATATAATAAGTGATATAATTGTTATCACAATTTTTTTTTAATAATTCAATAAGCAATAATTTGTATGTCTGTTTACCCCTTAATCAATTACAATGTGATAATTGATTGACGGTAAACCCTTGCCCCTCTTTGAAAGAGCAGCGCAAAAACCATTAAAACTTGAAATTAACACTACAATACGGATGTTTTATTTTTTGATTTTCAATGTCACAATTAATTCACAATTAATTATACCTGTATTGTGGTGTCCCCTTTTTTTTACCTTTTCCTCTTTTTCGTATTTTTTTTTTCAGCGTTCTTTTTGTTATTTTTTAACACTAATCTTTGCATTCTTTTTCTCTTCGTCTCATCTCGAGTCACACAACAAGATTTGAAGCAAAATTGGACAGAAGCAACCACCACAGACCCAACGCGACACCAAAACAGGACAAAAAATAGGGGACCAATTGGAGCAAGGAAATCTAGAGCCATTCGAGGATTCAGTTGATAGAAGCCGCATGTCCGGGACCACCCATTTTACGGACTTTCAGTGTATTATTTATATTTAAATCAAGTAAGTTTTTCAGTAAAACTCTAATTTGCATTCTGTTTTAAAATTTTTTTCTTCTATAGTATAGTTATAGGACAAGACAGGAGGATACAAAGGGGACCGATCGGAGGAACGGAGGCTACAACCATTCCAGGATTTAATAAATAGAGAGTGCATGTCCGGGACCACCTATTTTACGGACTTTCAATATATTATTTATATTCAAATCAAGTAAGTTTTTCAATAAAACTCTAATTTGCATTATGTTTTAACATTTTTCTTCTGTAGCATAGGACAAGACGGGACAAAACAAAAAGAGGACCGATCGGAAGAACGGAGGCTACAACCATTCCAGGATTTAATGAATAGAGAGTGCATGTCCGGGACCATCTCTAATACGGACTTCTAGTTTTATTAATTATGTCCCAGTCAAGTAAGTTTTTCAATAAAACTCATTACTTTTACATTATGTTTTAACATTCTTCTTCTTCTGTAGTACAAGATAGGACCGGACAAAACATAGGGGACCGATGGAAGAAACGGAGGCTACAGCTGTTCAAGGATTTGATGAATAAGACTGCTTCTCCGGGATCCCCATAATACGGACTTTTAGTTATAATATTTACATCCCAGTCAAGTAAGTTTTTCAATAAAACTCATTACTTTTGGCTTATGTTTTAACATTTTTCTACTTCTTCAGTACACGACGAGATTGGACAAAGCATAGGTGACATATCTGAAGAACGGAAACTACAACCATTTGATGAATAGCAACTAGATGTCCGGGACCACCTTTAACACGGACTTTCTTTAGAAGACTGGACTTGCAGCCGACTCGACATCAGGACAGGACGAAACTTAGGACATATTTGCAGCTGACTTGTGGACGCGATGACATTCAGATTTTAGGTTCCAACTTCAGACATTTGTGCAGCTGGTTGGACGTAACTGCCATAAAAAAGTGAACATGAAAGTGCAAGTGTAGACGGTGTTTAATAGAGTTATTCACTGGCTGCCCTAGTGCGCACTGAGTGTATTCCCTTCCCTATAATTTTGTTAAATTAACAAAGAATAGAAATACACTCAGTGCGCACTAGTGCTGTCAGTGAAAAACGATGTAAGTTTTATAAGTACTATATTTTTTGTTTCTTTTTGTATTTCAATTTTTGTTTCATGTAAATAGCTTAAAAACACTAGAATAAGGTGAAATATTTAGAGAAAACGCGATTTAATTAGGTTTTTCCTGGGTTTTCCCTAATTCTAAGCAGTGAATGCTGGGTCGCGTGTTTGTATTCGTCCCAGTCATTACTAGGAAGGTGTTTTATTTCCATTTTTTTTATATTTGCGAACGTTAGATAAGAGTTTTTATTGTATTCTTTTGTTGTTTGTTAGAAATACTTTGTTGCTGTCAGTATTTTTACCTTTCCTAGTAATATACTTGAAACACAGCTTTGACTTTTATTACAAAAATTACACATTTTCTCGTCAAGAGGTGGGTGGCTCAAAAAATGCTGCAGAATACTAATATATGCTAATAATGCAGAAAAGGTCCATAAGCAGTGCGTTTTTTACATAGAAAGGGTGGATTATTTAGTACGTAGACTAAGCAGAATAAGGAATGTTAGATATAGGCGATGAAAGCGTTATTAAAACTAAATAATGAAAACAATTTTAATTACGCAAGGAATCTGGTGTAAGAAGTAAGTATTTACTGCGAAATGATTTCTTCGCCATTTTATCCACAAATTGGTAAAAAAGACTAAAATTATTCTACTTTTTTGGTTCCTCGTATAGCTTTTCGTGGAAATCTTCATTAAAACGCGATATAAGCTGCTGAAGGCTGAAATTCACGATTTTGATTTCAAAATTTAGGTTTTTAGGTCAGTTGGAGAGATCCTCATATGCTTAATATACAAATATCGACTTTTCCCATATAAATCAATAGTAATCCATTTTATTCATAGATTCCAAAGTAAGATAAATAGGGCATATATTTACGCTTTAGATATAGTATAGAGTGTCCCAAAAAAATGTAACCTGGAATTTTAGGATTTTTGCATGTAAATCGATATCAATTAATTTATTGCGTACATTCCAGTAATTTTATGATAAATAAAGCGTTGATTTAGTTTCCTATTGGAAAAAAGATATAGAATATATCAAAGTCGATCGATAAACTTTTGTTGATATAGTCGTTTTCAGGAAGATATTCATCTAGCCACCCATGACATTGTAAACGCACCTTTTAAAAACAACTTTTCCAAAAGTTTCGAATATACTCACCCAGAAATTACCTTAGTGTCCAGATGCCCTGGGAATAGACCATACATTTAACTATGCTTATGCCTATGTCTTACATACTATTTATATAGTTTACCACTTTCCAAGTTTAAAATTAAATGCAGATTGCAGTCAAGTAAAAATTGTTCCAAACAGCAAAAGCATCTGAGAAAAGATATGGTATTGGTTTGTGATTATGTGTGACATATGATTTGGATTGTGTAATGATCGGTGATGAAAGTTCCAGTGGCCATCGAAAAGCCAAAGAAAAGAATATTTTGATGAATTTATTGTTATATCATTTCAGTTGTCATTTGGGTAAAGCTCCATTGTTGAATCAAAATTGACCCTTTCATTCATTTGTAGGTATTTACAGAAGTGTATTTTTGTTTTGTTAAATATATATCATTTAACATTATAAATTAATTATACTAAAATAAGTCTTTCCTAATTGAGCATTTACTTTCTTAAACTACCTAAAAATCAAGAAACTAAAATGTTTGTGTGGTGATTTATTAATTGTCTGATTTAATATTAGGTGTGTTCCAATATGCTAGAGAACCATTGCAGAACATTTAAAAAATCATTTTGGCCAACTCACCAGTACACATTTCAAATTGAAATGAGGAGCTATTTTGACATGGTTGCAGAACCACTGTGGACAAGCACATTGTTTATTTCAATTTTGATATCATATTAGTGAGTTGTCAAGAATGATAGACCCTTTTGGAATGGTTTCTTGGTCGAATGGAACTAACTTATTTTCAACTAAAAAGAGCTACAGTTCTTTTAAACTAAATAGCATAAGCAGGGGCCATTTCTTACAAACTCAGTTGAAACTGTTTCGACTTAAAATACTTACGTATAGGCATAGAATTTGAAGTAACTTTTAGAAACAAGTAAAGGTTATTTATTAGTTTGCAATTAAGAACCCTTTGCAAATAACTTACTACACCTGGAATCAAAATGCTATTGAAATTGCAAGAACTTTTTATTTTATATACAAAGCAAAACAAGTATAATGTGTTTAATGGAAAAACTTATTAAGTTGGCTGAGAATTGTCAGGAGACAAGAATGCTGGAGTAATAAAGTACCAGCTACTTTCATTGTTCTATCCTATTCTATGAAAACTTCACAACCAACCTGCTCACATATTGGAAGATATTTAAAAAATTATAACTCAGACATTGGTACTTTTCTTACATTAGGATACATTTACCTTCCACTATAGGATGTCTACCATAACATGATTTCAGAAGTGTGTAGGGCAGGTCAAGGTCATCTAGTGGCTTGTATAAATGTTTTTCTCAATGTGGGTTCTAGGACATATCTTGGGCTTTTTGTATACAATATATAACTCATATACTTTTTTGGAATTTTTAGTGAAATAATTTATGAGAAAGAACCATGACAGGACATAAAATAAAAGGTTTCTGCTTGGTTTCTGTTAAAATCTCAAGTATAATTAAAAATTATATTTGCAGAAGAAGATAATTACATACACATGCCACTAGCTTTCTTCTAAGAATGGAAGATCCACATCAAAGGCACACTAAAGGTCGTTGTGGTAATACATTATACAAGACACTTAAAATCTATGGTGGTTCAAATGTTAGAACCCAGGGTGTCAACTTCAAGAGGCTCCTTTTGAGGCCCCGTCCTTAGCAATCACATTAAAAAAAAAATATATACCTAATATGATATACAGGAGTATGATAACATATAAACACTTAGTGTTATTTTGACAAATGTTGCATGCTCCGGAGAGATTAACACTTACACAATTAGCACTCTGTATAACTGACAACACAACGGTCACCCTCAAATTGGATCCCACACGATCACTTAACAGAACATTCAAATTTATACACAGAAACACACACATGTTTTGTTCAGGTTGATCCATCCGTCCTTCTTTTGGCACATTCATGGATAATTGAGATAGTCAAAAGATCATTCTTCATTTATCTTGGATAATGCAAAATCATTCAGTACCACCTTGATGATGTGACTTGAACACTGGACACTGGGCAACTCTTTTTTCTTTGATTTTATTATTGTCTGCAAGTGGCATTTTCCAATTCGCAAGCATCAAGTACTTTGCTTGCAGTCTTCATACAAAGTCAAAAACAAACCATGCATGCAGCTGCAGCTCTGCTACTGGAGTTAAGGAAATTGCGAGGAAAATTGTTAACAATTAGCTTCATTCTTCAAGGGATCAAATCCCTGGTAGGTTCTAGGTTTATTTCACTTTCTGCTTTCACTATATGAGTTGTTGAGTAGAAAAGTAGTACTATAAACATAAAGGACTGTTTGATGACAATAAGCAGTGTAGTTATTTGATAATTACTCACGAAAATTGGAATAAGAAAAAACGAAATATGAGAAATACATTCACAATATTTACAAAGACAAAGATGCTTCCAAGGAATCGATACACGTAACGATGTAATAACACGTTTCTGCACGTAAAATACGTGTAGAAAACAAGGATAGAACATAAGCGTCATGACATTTCTTAAATTTTGGCGGAATGTCTTAGATACCAACAGAAAATAAGAATTTCCCTAGATATCAGTTGAAAAATTTTTGGAAGGAGGGCTGCCATTACAAAACCGATATTTCCATGGCTGCCTAGATGAATATCTTCCTGAAAACGACTATAGATATACAAAAAGGGATTTTTTTGATGGAACACCAGACGCTTATTCTATAGGAAAGAGTGAAAGTGAAAGTGAGAATTGCTGGCCAATGGAATTCGTCAACAGACTTATTTTTTGACCAATCCAGGTTGTCCAAAATTCTCACTTTCACTCTTTTCTATAGAATAAGCGACCAGGATCTTTTATTTTGAATTTTATTGCAAAATCGCCCATTTTTCTTTAATTATTTCAATAAGCTAATACCCAATTAAAGAAATCCGACACGACTCTTAATTTTTAATTTTTGCACAATTAACATTACGAAATTTTTCAAGGTCATAAAATCGAACTCCACTGACTTTGCACTTTTACAACAATACACGCCCTCCAAGGCAATATGGCGGACCAATCTATTTAATGACAAACGGAACGTGTTGTGTTGTAACACTTGTAACCGAACGTTTCGTGTTTGATTTGCGATATATTTATAATATATTCTGAAATTGTGTCTCTTTAAGCAAAAGCTCCAAGGCAGAATGTAGTATAGTTTTGTAGCTAAAATCCTGAAGAAAATTAAAACATTAAAACAAATATGTTTCTTATAATTAATAAACTAGCTGTGGTATTTCCGTTTTTACTATTTTTTTATAGTTTAATTTATTTGTGTGTTGTTATAAGTTATGTAGTGTTGTGCAAACTGAACCCTTTATTTACATATGAGTTCGTGTGTGGCAGCATGGCAACTCTGTAAACCATTTTTCGAAGCTTTTAAGCTTTAGCCTTATGGAAAGTTTTTCTATTTTTCGATTTTCTAAATAAACCAGACCAATGAGGCCCTAAATGCACATATGTTTGCAATAATTTTTATTTTCGTCAAGAGTATTCCTCAATGGGCCATTTTCTTGCAGCTTGCGGATACTTTATAGTCGCAGGAGACTACCGGCAATTAAGTATTTGTAGAGTAGTTGTAAAAGTTGAAGCATTTAGTATATTATACTAGTATTTTGCTCTCCATAATATAGAGATTCCCAGCGAGTTGGCAGAAGTATTTTCTTTTCTACATTGCATGGTTTGTTGTAATTTTCTTTGTTGTATTTATTTAATTTAGTAAGAAATCGTGTACCCGTCAAGCACGTTTCTGGGAACCACTGAGCTTATCGCGTAAAATTCACGGCCGCCGCTATTTTATTTCAGATTCTCGAGAAAACTAAGAATCTAAGTCTTTTTTATTTTTTTTTCTTCTTTAACTACTATTCAATTAGTTTTTTTTTTGGCATTTTGCAGGTTTTGTGTTAAACAATAAATCCTTGCTGTCACCTCAAAAATATTAAATTTTACATTATTTGAATTAGCGACCTAAGGGACAATAGATCCTTTCGAAGAGTTGGGTCTCCCTTGCAGCGTAGTAAAAAAGATTTGGCGCAAGAAGATACGCTGGATTTAGAACATCCACGTAGTCGAATCTCCGCAGACACGGCGGCAACACGGCAAGAGCCGCGAACACAGCCGCCCCCCACGCAACCACCGATTAAACGGCTTAATACGGATTATCATTAGCGGGGGGGACACTGCCCGACAGTAGTTAAAAGCTATATGTTATATATTATAAGCACAACACATAAAAACGTATAATAAGTTATATACATTCTTACTAAAAAAAAATAGTAAGAACGACAACACCGCAGCCAGTTTATTAATTACGAGAAACCAATTTGTTTTGACGTTTTAGAATTTTCTTTAGTACTTCAGCTACAAAAGTATACATTCCGCCTGGACCATTTGCTTAAAAGAGACAATTTAGGAACACATTATAAATATATCTCAAATAAAACACGAAACATTCGGTAACGACACGTTCCACCTGACATTTATATTTATATAGGTTAGTTCACCATTTTGCCTTGTGGGGCAGGCATGTCAAATGACGTAGTCCTGGAATGATCAATTAAAATATGGGTCAATTTTCAAATTGTTTTGAATTGAGTTGCGAAACGTAAACTATTGTTTTTAAAAGTTTTCCAACGATTACAATTTGATTTATATCTTCAATTCAATGTTATGTGAATGTAGTGTGTGGAATATTTGAAATACTCAATTCGTATACAAAAAGCCTTTGCACCTAATAGTATTATATTAACTATTCATTTGTGCCCCTGTTTTCAAACTACCTAGACGGTCTAAACGAAATTCAACTTCTTGTGAGTAAAATTGCTTTATTAATACTAAATTTCCATTAAGGAGCTGACTCGTTATTGAGATTTTATCGGTAAGTTGATAGAAATATATGGGCAAATTCCATAACTCAACACAGCATCTACCTGTTAGATTAGTCATCTTCTTAATCCACTAAATTGCTAGATGACCATCACAAGACTAACTTAACCGGTAGATGATCCAGTGAATTTTGCAATTTACCCTATGTATACTTAATTATAGTAATATTCAATTAATCAAATACATAGGCCGAATTTCAAAACTCGACCATGATAGTAATTAAGTCAATCGTGAGCTTAATTCATTGAATTGCTAGATGACCATTACATAACCGGTCTCACCAGTAGACTTACCAGTAACTTTTGAAATTTGGCCATATTATTATGTCTGGTTTATAAGTACTTCTAAGGTTATTAAACAAATATTTGTTGTTTAACCTTTATAAAAGTTAGAAACAGGAAAGTAGCTATTAATCTAAATGAGCTCCACCTATATAAGTTTACTCTTACTTGATACTGACAAATGCAATCTAATGTAATACAAAATATGTATTAAAATTGAAATTTTCAAAAGTTATGAGTTACCAAAAGTATGTGAATAAGTTATCTTAGACTGAATTTATTCAACTTCTTAATTGAGTTGTTATTGTATTCTTAATTTTCATTCATAACAACCCATGTAGCAAATTTTGCCTTGGATATTTGGTTTGCATGGATTGTTATGGACAAAATTATGACTATGCCTACAACTAAGAAGTTGAAGGGCTCCAGCCTTATTCAAAGTTGGAATTATATTTTTAATTTTTATCCATAACAACCCATAGAACAAAAGTAATTGTAGATATTTTGTTAACATGCCGTAATATGAATAGAAATTGTGAATATACCTTATAGGACCACAAAAAATTTGGATAGACCTGACCTTAGTTATAATCAAACTTGTATTCTTAATTTTTATCTACAACAATTCATCATATAACAAGAGTTGTCATGAATATTTTATTAACATGTTGTATTGTTATGAAGAAAAATTATGAAAATACCTATGACTACAAAGTTTTTATCTTTTGGTTTCCTTACTTGAGCTCTAACAGATAAACATTAAAAAAAAAAATTCTTTTGCTTTTAATTTCAGATTTGCTCAGAACAAAAGGAAATTTCTCTGTGTCATCATGTAAGTCATCACAGGTTTTTAAACCTTTGTATTGTATTCATAATTTATGGGTTTTTTTTAGGTCGTCCAATAATACACTATCGTTTGCAAACTTCCAAAGTCAGTTAGCATCCAAATCAATTACTGTCAAATTTTGGGAAATGACCAACAGTGATTGCTTTAAATATTTTAATCAAGGATATGTTTTAGTACACTGTGTATCATCTGATTTTCAAATGACAGCAGGAATTGCAAACTCTATTCGGTAATAAATAGTTTTTTCCTTTCTTAACAATTATCATCTTGATTATTACTAATTGCCAACCACCTAAGTACAGAATATTTTACCTTTTCAACGGTTATTGATTTTAATACAATTTCTATATACAGAATGTCTTTTTTAAGTGCGTACCTACAGTATTACTAATTTTGAAACGGCTATAATAGTTGGAAGAGCAAAAAGTTGACATTGTTGATATGAGAAAATGTAAAAAATGCCTACCAAAACATTAAATGTCTTCTTATAAAGCTAATTGAGATATTTGATATGGGAACCGTTAGGGAGTAGTGAAACTTTATAATTTTTTTTGTCACCAATAGTTTTTAGAATAGAATATTTTTTAAATTTTCATACTTTTTACATATTTTTAAATTTTTCAGAAACTACTTAAAATACGGCATCGCTGATGTAAAGGTTTTCTAATACTTCCACAGAAGACAACTTATCACTAATTTGACCAACCTTATTGTAACTGCAACCGTTTCGGAGAAGCAATACTACAAGTACTTAAAAAAGACACCCTGTATTTTTTAAATAGTGCTATTTACTATTTGATAGTTTCAGCCCTCTTGACGGCCACAATTTCAGACCGGTAATAATCAAATAAAACATTATTTGATAAATTCAATTACTGATATTCATTAAAAAACATCATCTAAACGGCTATGCATTTTTGCTAGGTAAAACGGTGACGTAATCAGAGTAAATGGATGTTTGTTCTTACATCTTTTTCTTTTGCCATTTCACAGCCAACCGAACGACGTTTTAAAATGATCACTTCCTGCTTAATTAAAATTAATAATAAAAAGCTCTTTATTTTTAGGAAAAAATTCGGACGACCCCCAAAGAATTTAAGAAAATCAATGGGAATAACTGGTTATGCCGTGTATCAACGTTTACAACCACAAAAGAGAAGCGTAATTCATATGGTAACAAAAATACGATACTACGACAAACCCAATTATTTAACAATTTTTAATGCATTAATGGATGTTAGAGCACTTTGCGTCTCTAAAAAATTAAAATATCTGGTAATGCCAAAAATTGCATGCGGTCTAGATCAACGGAACTATAGTAAAATAAGAGCCATGATACAATACGTGTTTGAAGGAATGGGTGTAAACATTGTGGTATGCATCTAAAAATTCCCTTATCATTCAAAAATGATAATTATAACATTGATATACTATTTGAAGATATCATTGAAATAAAACTCGAGTCCAAACGGGGTGTGACAAATTTACGAACTAAAATCGAAATTTTCTAAACGAAAAAAAAAACTAAAAAAAAATCTTAAATGATAAATAATAAATATCTAGTTTAATGTACAGCCACTAGAAATGATATTTTTACCTCGTTCAGATAATAAGGACAACTATCATCTTAATGATATAATTTCTTACATGCACATAATTAAACAAAAAACACTTGTAACATAAGGAGTGGCGCTAGCGAGGGTTTTTGGTTTCGTAGTCGGCTAGAAGAGTCTCGTGAGCGGCCGCATAGTCCTCTATAGCGGTCAGACCGTGTTGGCCCTAGATGCATTTGCAATTTTTCTCTCCAAAAACTTGGTCACTCCTTTAAATGTGCCTCTCTTGCACATCAGAGAGAAAAACCGCTGCGCAGACACACAATTATGATATTTTTTTTTCATACAGTACTTAATTGATGTTGTTGTTATCACAATGTTTTATTAATAATTCAATAAACAATAATTTGTATGTCTGTTTACCCCTTAATCAATTACAATGTGAGAATTGATTGACGGTAAGCCCTTGCCCCTCTTTTAAAGAGCAGCGCAAAAACCATTAAAACTTGAAATTAACACTACAATACGGATGTTTTATTTTTTTATTTTCAATATCACAATTAATTATACCTGTATTGTTGTGTTCCCTTTTTTTTACCTAGATACACAACTAAATGTGAAGCGATATTGGACAGAAACAATAATTATTTTTACCTGTATTGTTAATCCTTTGTTTTTTTTTTACCTTTTTTTTGTCTTAATTATTTTTTGTTAATTCTCTTTCTGCAATTTTATCGTTACTTTTTAATACTAATCTTGGCATTCTTTTTCACTTCTTCACCTCTTGTCGAGACATACAACAAGATTTTAAACAACATTGAATAGAGATAGTACCCATAAACCTGACTAAACAGACACCAAAACAAGATAAAACATAGACCATTCAGAGCAACTGAATCCACAGCCATTCGTGGATTTAATGAATAGGAACTACCTGTTCGCCACCAGTTTCAATACGAACTTTCTAATTGGGAGTTTTAATTTCACCATTCACATATTTTAATCAAGTAAGTTTTCCAATAAAATATCAATATTTTTATATTAAATTTTAAAGTGTTTCTTCTATAGTAGCGAAAAATGACCACTTTTCAGTGCCCCTTACAGCAGAACAAAATTATACCTATATAGGAGACCAATTAGAGGAATACAAGCTAAAGCTATTGGTTGATAAAGGAAAACTGTCTCTTTGAGATCATTTTTTTAAGGATTCTCATTTATATTATTTTCATCTAAATCAAGTAAGTTTTTCAATAAAACACTAATTGTGTTGCATTATGTATCAACATATTTCTAATTTTGTAGTACAGGATAAGGCCGACCAACACATATCGAGGACAAATCGAAAAAACGGAAGTTACAACCTTTCGAGGATTTGAGGAATAGAAAAGACCTTATGTCCGTCACCACCTTTAATACCAACTTTTAGTTTTATTATTTATATCCCAGTCAAGTAAGTTTTTCTATAAAATTTTAATTGGTATTTTGTTCTAATTATCGTAGCACAATGCAATATCTACTGCACAAGAGCTAGGGAACTGTTCGAAAGAACAACAAAAACTGCAATCATTCGAGGATTTAATGAATAGAAAGTACATATCTGGGACCACCTATAATACAAACTTTTGGTTTTATTATATATGTTCCAATTAAGTAAGTTTTTCATTAAAACGCTAATCTTTTTGCATTACATTAAAACACGTTTCTTTTTCTGTAGTACACAGACAAAACGAAGAGACATTCGAAAATTTACAAGGCAGCGCAGAATGAATTGGAGAAACGGAAACTACAGCCATTTAAAGATTTAATGAATAGAAACTGCACGTCCTAGACCACTTTTAATACGGACTTTTTAGTTGTATTTTTCACATTTTAAACAAGTAAGTTTCGCCATAAAATTTTTCTTCTACAATATCACAAAACGTCCACGACGCCTTTACAGCGGAAGACTGACACCCCACTTTAAAATAAAAACCAACATATAAAAACCCATCACATTGATACCGACGCATACATAGAGGAACGATTGGAGCAATCGAAGTTTCAGCCATTCGGGGATTTGAAGAAGAGAAACTGCGTGTGCGAAATCAGCATTATTACAGATTTTTGATATATCATTCAGATCATAATCAAGTAAGTTGTCTAATAAAACTCTTGATATTCACACAGTATGTTTGAACAGTTTTCTTTTCCTTTAGAACGAAGGATCGATCATGATGCAATTTCCTTTACAAGAGATGACAGATTCATAGCTCACTTATAGACATTATTCATTCTAATTTTTAACGTCAGGGATCTGGGCAACTGACAGTTAATTAATGAACATAATTAAACAAGAAAAAACAACGTGAACATGAAAGTGCGGACTATGTATATAGATTTCATATTATTTTTCATCTCGTTTACATATAGGTATACTCACTCAAGTGTTTTTGTTTATTTAATAAAAACAGGTTAAGAACAGTAAGTAAAATAAAATATTTAGGTTTCATTCTAAGTTTTCTCTAATTCTAGGTAGCAAATACTAGATAAGGATAAGGTTAAATAAGGATTTTTGTAATACTTTTTTTTTAAACATATTTTGTAGGGGTTATTCATTTGAAACGTCATTTAGTTGGCTGTGAAATGTCAAAAGGAGAGTTCTTTATTTATTATTAATTTTTCATTATTTTATTCATAGCCTGCTAAATAATGTATATAATAGTAACGCATGCCAGTAAAATACTAGATTCACAAGTTTGAATTTTATTTAATAAACCACAACTTTCAAGCATTGTTTAAAATATTTTCGATGTTTGTTTTATCTTAGTTGCAATTCAATTTGGTACTGAAAAAAAAGATATGAAAAAACAAAGCCGATTAATAAACATTTGATAATTCAAAATAAAATTAGTGTTTTATTGGTTGCCTACTTCGGTCTCAACCTAGATTCAATACTGTTTCAAGTAAGTACTTTAGCAATCTGACCATTATTTGCATTGAAATATGTTCAGATAGACAAATGATTGTAAATTTTACACAAAAATGGTTTTTCTTTCTATTAGGTATAGTCACCTATATGTATGATGGAACATTGTGAGTTGCCCAATGTAATAAAAAAGAAGCGATTTTTTACATAAACCACGATGTTTCTTTTGCTATATTAAGGGTTTTGCTAATATGCGTAGCTATAATATGTCAATATGCAAAGGGATTAAATGCGTCACAATTCTGTGGTACGCGGCCTGCTAGAAATTTTAGTTTAAGCATTTCTATTGCACTTTGACATATAACGTTAGGTAACTTGCCCCAATCATATATTTATTTATTGCTTTTATCAACTAACTAAAAAATGTTTTTAATTGTTTAGGTAATTTTCACACTTTCTTTGAATAATGTACCTACCTCGTCGTTTATGATTTTTACGTAAGATATCCATTTTTGAGTGAAAAATAACTGAGAATTTTATTGTAGGTGAAATGCGAGGAAATGTTAGTAAAACAAGTTTTTTATTTTTTATTTTTTTATTTAAAAATCTTATGTCTCGCCCTGCTCCTCTCCTTTCCCTATTCCACCTCCCTTCTCTTCTCTTCTTCCTCTTCCGCCCCTTCCTCTTCCTCCCCTGCCTCTCCCACCTCCTCTTCCCCCCCTCCCCAATACGTATTTCATTGTTTTAATGAACTCATATATGTTGCCCTCTGTAAAAACGTTTGTAATTATAATAACTATGATTCGCGTTTCTGTGCTATTATAAAGTATTAACTATAAGCCATTCACTTATTATTGTCGTCAACAAGTAAGCGTTGCAAATTTAACATTGACATTTTTATCGTATCTTCTCAACATGTGCTAAAAGGAGATGGATATAAAAAAAAAGAAGGTTTCAAAGGTAACTAGAAGACAAAAATAACTGAATGGGTAATACTTTCAGTACTACGTAAAATTAAATGATGGAAATTAAACTTACGGCGTGAAAATCGCCGGCGGTTGCCGTTTCGGCGCCGCCGCCGGCTTCCATCAGACATCTGCGATTCTGAAAAAAAAATAATTAGTAGTCAACACTTTAATTCCGTGCAAAGTTCCATAATTCTTATTATAAGGTATAGGTACGTATTACTATTAGAATACTAACATTTTACTAAAAAAGCAATATTTTCTTTACAATTTAATACACATTTTTATATTCTTTTTTCAAATTCAATATGTTAATAACATATAGAGGGTGGTTCAAAAAATCTACATATTTAAAATTTTCTATGTGACCTTTTCGAAATTTAATGTTAAACAAATATATATAAAAATATAGATTCCATTTCAAATAGATCTAATAAGCTGAGAAATCGACACATTTACATGAATAGAATAGGATTAATCCCCCAATTCCTCAGCTTACTAGATGACTATCTATTTGAAATGGACCATTTTTAGACAACTTCCTATTTGAAAATCCAAACTTAATCTAACTACAACTTTAAAAACATAAACGATATCAAACACTTGCAATTTTTTTTAACCCCCCCCCCCCCTCCCCATTGACTCATTTCTATTTGAAATTTGTTTCTATAAAATTCATTTTTTTTAACATAAGGCCGAAGGCTTTCTGAAGTCAAATGAACCACCCGGAGTGTATAACAAATAATTACCGTTTTCATGGCCGCTTATTGTCCCATCCTCGGATGGTGGCACTGGGGGATCCTCCTCCTCTTGCACCTCCTCCTCCTGCTCCTCCTCCATACAACGTTCATCAGGTTGTCTGAAAAAATTACAGTTTTAAAAAAAAATTCTAAAAAACGCATTTTGTGCTCAATTTTTATTAAATAAAGAAAAAAATCTACGTAAACACAACATTTTTTCAATGGCTTATTCTGCTCTCAAGGTATTTTCTAGCGGGTAAAAAAAACTTTGTTTCACAATCTTAAGGCAATGTTTTAAAATTTCGATCCAAATGACTAAAATTATTTTGATACGGTTTTCTGGCGGATTAATGAACCTAAACTATAAACGATTGCCTTACTATTGACATCGAGTAGACGTTAGAAATTTGTGTGTGACGTGTTTATCGTAGTTTCTTAACATGTGTTGAAAAAAAACAGGTATAAAAACATTTCAATAGTAACAATGAAATATCAAAAGTAAGTGAATGAATTATTGATTCAATACCCTAGCAACAAATATAATAGCTATACATACAGGGTTTTAAATGTTATGGAGTTTTGACAGAAACAAATGACTTATAATCAAAGTAAATGAACTGATTTTCCTTCATGCTTTTCTTTTGACATTTAACCCCCAATTAGATGACATTTTTACCTCAACACCCCCTACATATAGATAGATATCTGAATTAAAACTTGAACTTATTTACACACATGTATTTGCACAATTTTTTTATATACTTATGGATATGAAACCAATAGCTACCTAAGTGCCTAATAATACTGGCCTGGATTCTATGAAAAGGGTTCATATTTCCCGGGTTTACGCCACTAATGAGAACTTCTGGAGGCCATCATCATATTGATTATATATCTATATTGATTTTCATGAAATACGGTTTGCACGTTATTTTATATAATTAAGTAATCGTCCTGATTTATGCGTATGGATTATTATTTTTAATCACATTTTTACAATTATATGATAATGCAATAGTACAATTATACTGATTATCGTTAAACCAAAAACGAATAAACTACGGAAAACTCGAAGAATTTGATATTTTTATCTTACATGGGCCTTATATCATCCTGCTCCCGTCATCTCTAAAGCAAGCAAACAAAATAAAGTAATAAAAATGCTTCAAACATCCAACAAAACTACTTACTAGTCCTTAAAATCTATGCAAATCTAAGTTAAAAGCGTGAATAACATCGACGATGAGTTCTTACTACAATCAATACCAATCAATTTTGACTCGAATACAAATACACCAAATAAGTACCTTTTACCCGTCTCAAAACCTACAAAAGAGAGCCAGGAAAAAACATACTAATTTGCTGTTTAAAATGTAAATAGTTTAAGACCCAAAATCACCCCTAATCTTATAAAATAAAATTAAAATTACAGATAATAAAATTGTACTTACGCTTCCATCTCTTACACCAATACACAAATGAATTTCAAGTTAACGGAAATCGCCACAAAAGCGCGCCCAATCCATTATGTCAAAGTTGTCTAAATATGATAATAAGTTGATAACTCTTTGAATTGCTATACGTTGGAGTGAGTATCGCGTTTTATAATTTTGACCCCTCCTTTTTAACCGTGCACGGAAAACTCGTTACAATCCAAATAGCATTTATTTCGAATAGAAAATCCGGTGCACAAGTATTACGATTTTAAAAGGATAATTTTTCGAGTTAGTTCTCATAGCTTAATGGTAAATAGTAATTGATTTCTGTTTTAAATAGGGATGTAAAATAGGAAATATTTGGAATTAAAAACTTGTATCATTTTTTTAATGTGTTAGCTATTTCCTTCAGGTATAACGATACCAAAAAGCCGAACATCTATTGTAAAAATGATATGTAGCTTTTCAATATTTAGCTAAAAATATTTTTAATTTAGGAAATCCTTATTTTATTTGTAAACTACTGCTCCCCAAAGCTAGAATTGTTAACATAATCGTCATTATATACAGAAATCCAGAAAAACTTTGACGGTTAAGTTAAAAAATGAGCGGATTAACAATAATGATATCGACTAGTGACAAATGCAGAAAATTTCCATTCCGAGGAAGAAAATTTTTCCGGAAAATTGCCGATTTCAAAAAATTTCCGTTGGTAAAGTTTATACCTTTACATCACAGGTTTTAAACATTATAAATTATTCCAAAAGTTTACAAATATTATACCTTTTCAGAAAAAAATGCTTGACATCTTTTCAAAAAATATCTGATCCTTCATTATTACAATTCGATTGATAAATCCTACCTGTATCAAGCTTTATTTTTAGCCCATTGACAATGGAGTAAATAAATAGACGCCGCGAGATAATCATAAATTGGCATTTATTTACTTGGCATGGTATACAAACCGCATACTTGAAGGCTTACGGTTTGTTCGGGCAGAGGGGAAGCAGAAAATGACCAATATTACTAAAAACAATATGGCGCAATTTGAATCTCCAAAGACACATCTCCAGATCACACAAGCACACATAGGCGTAATATTTTTCAAGGAAACAAATATACGTTTTTTATACAGCATGCGTCTCCATTTTTATCCAGACCAAAACGTTCAAATATATTTATACTTAAATGATTTTTGATACACACCTACTATATACCCTTTTATTGAGTATTTTTAGATTAAAGATTAATAATAGAATCAAATTACAAACATTGTCTCACCATGGCTAACAAACAAATTAAAACACAGAAACGATTGCTAAAAACGAAAAAGTCGGCGAAAAACTCTTTAAACATTCAGAAAACCAGAAAAAAATATCCATGAAGTAAGTGTCATAAACTGACATAAACCACACGTGTCACAGGATTCTGCAATGTTACCGATTGTGACCAGTTGGCCATCTTAAACGTATTTTTTTTTCTTTTATCGTCATAAGTGTTCTATTAATCACCATTCAAAACTTATTTGAACAGCAATAGATATTATAGTACTCTCGTGGTGTAAAGCGATTCGCAAGATATCATTCAAACAAAGGATGTGCCAATTTACTAGCAAAATAATCCTGGTAACACCATTGTATGGAGGGTTTGTTTATCACGCCAATATTGAAAAATGTAAATAAACACCTCTACCTTGATAAATCCTCTATGATTTCGCCTGATACCTTGATAGTTAAGCAAGTTTGTCCGCCATATTGCCTTGAGGGGGATTCTGTCAAATGCCGTAATCCTGGAATGATCAATTCGTCAGCTTTTTTCTATGATTCTATGTGTCAACACTGTCACTTGTCTATGAAAAGTCTTTTTTTTTTAGATTTCAAATTACCGTATTATTGTTTTATGTTTTTGCTGAAGAATTTGAAATGTTTAGCAATCTTTTCGCTACATTTTTACCAAACTTTCAACAAATATGAATTGTAAATATGTGCCAAATAGGGAAATGAATGATTGAAATACTGAGAAATTAATTTCCATAAGAACCAAGAAATAGTTTTTGGAACTAGTCAGCACTGCTAGCAATTACTGATTCTCCCATCGAATATCTAATACAAACAAAAACGACTGAACCACAGCTATCCTTTTAACCTGCAATCGGTACAACATTAGTTAATATAATAGTATCAACAGTTAAATTGCAACTTACTGGTAAGTTACATTTTTTTATTACTCATCAACAAAAACAAGTCCTACATATGCATTGGCTGATTAACCATTCAATTCCCTAATGTTTTCCGCTTAAATACTACATTCTTAACATTTCATTCATAAAAAAAGGAAATTTACTGCCAATGACCTTACATACAGGCTTTATAAAGCACTAACAGTATCATTAACAAGCATCTACTACAGCAATAACAACAATTAAAATACTCGATACCTAAGCTATAGGGATAGCCAAGCCTAGATCGAGGCTCACAGAAACCCAAACCATAATGACTTTAAACTTGTAGAACCATTTGATGAACAGGAACGAAAAAAGTTTAATTCATCGTAGAAAACAAAGAATGCCAATATACAATCTAGTGAACTGCCCATTGACAACTCCATTTCCTGCCTTTAACGATACCTGCTTAACAATACTAACATTAAAATGGAACTTGAGAACTGATTTCAATTCAAGACTCGGAAACATTTGGTAAGTACCTAGCTGTCCTACACCAACATCTATTTAATGTGTTTTATTTTTCAACATATGACACATACCGTTTTATTTTTATTCATCAATATTAGTTTGCTTAATGTTCATTCTCAATTTCTAATAATGAATGCCATATAAACATAACTACCGCCTTACTAACAAATGAGGCTTCTAGCAACATGACCACGTTTTCAAAACATGCATAAGCATCTATTGCCATTAATCATGATATTATGATCAGTTTAAACAGATTCCTCCCCATATCCCTAAGCCATATTTGTCAATTCACTTTTCTCCTGAAGTATGTCTGTCAAATGCCGTAATCCTGGAATGATCAATTCGTCAGCTTTTTTCTATGATTCTATGTGTCAACACTGTTAATTGTCTTTTTTTAGATTTCAAATTACCCTATTATTGTTTTATGTTTTTCCTGAAGAATTTGAAATGTTTAGCAATCTTTTTGCTACATTTTTACCAAACTTTCAACAAATATTAATTGTGAATATGTGCCAAACAGTGAAAGATTTGGCACACATTGTGAGTGAAAGAATGATTGAAATACTGACAAATCAATTTCCACAAGAACCAAGAAATAGTTTTTGGAACTAGTCAGCACTGCTAGCAATTACTGATTCTCCCATCGAATATCTAATACAAACAAAAACGACTGAACCACAGCTATCCTTTTAACCTGCAATCGGTACAACATTAGTTAATATAATAGTATCAACAGTTAAATTGCAACTTACTGATAAGTTACATTTTTTTATTACTCATCAACAAAAACAAGTCCTATATATGCATTGGCTGATTAACCATTTAATTCCCTAATGTAAATACTACATTCTTAACATTTCATTCGTAAAAAAAGGAAATTTACTGCCAATGACCTTACATACAGGCTTTATAAAGCACTAACAGTATCATTAACAAGCATCTACTACAGCAATAACAACAATTAAAATACTCGATACCTAAGCTATAGGGATAGCCAAGCCTAGATCGAGGCTCACAGAAACCCAAACCATAATAACTTTAAACTTGTAGAACCATTTGATGAACAGGAACGAAAAAAGTTTAATTCATCGTAGAAAACAAAGAATGCCAATATACAATCTAGTGAACTGCCCATTGACAACTCCATTTCCTGCCTTTAACGATACCTGCTTAACGATACTAACATTAAAATGGAACTTGAGAACTGATTTCAATTCAAGACTCGGAAACATTTGGTAAGTACCTAGCTGTCCTACACCAACATCTATTTAATGTGTTTTATTTTTCAACATATGACACATACCTTTTTATTTTTATTCATCAATATTAGTTTGCTTAATGTTCATTCTCAATTTCTAATAATGAATGCCATATAAACATAACTACCGCCTTACTAACAAATGAGGCTTCTAGCAACATGACCACGTTTTCAAAACATGCATAAGCATCTATTGCCATTAATCATGATATTATGATCAGTTTAAACAGATTCCTCCCCATATCCCTAAGCCATATTTGTCAATTCACTTTTCTCCTGAAGTATGTCTGTCAAATGCCGTAATCCTGGAATGATCAATTCGTCAGCTTTTTTCTATGATTCTATGTGTCAACACTGTTAATTGTCTTTTTTTAGATTTCAAATTACCCTATTATTGTTTTATGTTTTTCCTGAAGAATTTGAAATGTTTAGCAATCTTTTTGCTACATTTTTACCAAACTTTCAACAAATATTAATTGTGAATATGTGCCAAACAGTAAAAGATTTGGCACACATTGTGAGTGAAAGAATGATTGAAATACTGACAAATCAATTTCCACAAGAACCAAGAAATAGTTTTTGGAACTAGTCAGCACTGCTAGCAATTACTGATTCTCCCATCGAATATCTAATACAAACAAAAACGACTGAACCACAGCTATCCTTTTAACCTGCAATCGGTACAACATTAGTTAATATAATAGTATCAACAGTTAAATTGCAACTTACTGATAAGTTACATTTTTTTATTACTCATCAACAAAAACAAGTCCTATATATGCATTGGCTGATTAACCATTTAATTCCCTAATGTAAATACTACATTCTTAACATTTCATTCGTAAAAAAAGGAAATTTACTGCCAATGACCTTACATACAGGCTTTATAAAGCACTAACAGTATCATTAACAAGCATCTACTACAGCAATAACAACAATTAAAATACTCGATACCTAAGCTATAGGGATAGCCAAGCCTAGATCGAGGCTCACAGAAACCCAAACCATAATAACTTTAAACTTGTAGAACCATTTGATGAACAGGAACGAAAAAAGTTTAATTCATCGTAGAAAACAAAGAATGCCAATATACAATCTAGTGAACTGCCCATTGACAACTCCATTTCCTGCCTTTAACGATACCTGCTTAACGATACTAACATTAAAATGGAACTTGAGAACTGATTTCAATTCAAGACTCGGAAACATTTGGTAAGTACCTAACCGTCCCATACCTTTTCATTTTTATTCATCAATATTAGTTTGCTTAATGTTCATTCTCAATTTCTAATAGTGAATGCCATATAAACATAACTACCGCCTTACTAACAAATGAGGCTTCTAGCAACATGACCACTTTTTCAAAACATGTATAAGCATCTATTGCCATTAATCATGATATTATGATCAGTTTAAACAGATTCCTCCCCATATACTTAAGCCTTATATATGCAAATTCCTACTGTTACATTTGTCGATTCACTTTTCTCCTGAAGTATGTAGGTATCTGTGTACAGTGCGAATCAACCCATACAACATAAAATTTTACTTTAATTGAAATCAAAATGAATGATATATAAAAATAAGCTACTTTTTTTTATGCAAACTTTTCCCCTGTATAAAATTTAAATGATGTTAGTGTTTTGAAAATTTTGAAGTTTTTACATTTTTCTGTTTATCTTGGAAACGGTAAGGTTTTTCGATATGCCGGTTAATATGATGTATGAAGAGGTCATCAAGGGCTATCAGATGCATGTATCAGAAAGAAGCTGGCTTTGACGGTTTTTGAGAAAATTAAAAAAAATTGCAAAATTTGTACCCTATTTTTGGGCCAGGCGTGCTCAGTTACTGTTCTAATCAGAGCTTCGAAAATGGGCTCTGCGTGTAGCCCTATTCTTCTACTTCCTTAGCTGTTCTTATACATTTTTTGATAAATCTTCATCGAAACGAGATATTAGCTGTTAAAGGCAGCAATGCACGATTTTTATCTCAAAATTTAGTTTTTTGGGCCGGTTTGAGAGCCCCATATGTTTAACATAGAATTTTCTATATGTGTCATTTAAATCTATAGTAATCGATTTTATTTGTTACTTGGAGTCGGTTTTTAATGAATAGGACCTTGATTTCTGTTTTAGATAGTATAGGGTGTCTCAAAAAATAATGCATGAAGCTAATATATGTTAATAATGCAGAAAAGGTCCATAAGCAGTGTGTATTTTACATAGAAAGGGTAGATTATTTAGTACGTAGACAAGCCAGAATAAAATGTTAGATATAGGCGATGAAAGCGTTATTAAAACTTAGTAATGAAAGCTATTTTAATTATTCAAAGAGTCTGGTGTTATCAGATATTACTAATATTTACTGCAGAACATTTCCTTCGCCATTTTATCCACAAATTGTTAAAAAACACTAAAATTATTCTACTTTTTGGGCTCCTCTTATAGCTTTTGGGATAAATCCTCGTTAAAACGCGATATAAGCTATTGAAGGCTGACATTCACGATTTTTATCTAAAACTTTAGGGTTTTGAGCCAATTGGGGAGAGTCTCATATACTTAATATAGAAATATCGACTTTACCCATATAAATCAATAGTAATCGATTTTATTCGTAGGTTCTAGTAGTCGTATGATAAATAGGGCATTAATTTACGTTTTGGATAGTATAGAGTGTTCCAAAAAAGTGTTGTAACCTAGAATTTTAGGATTTTGTCATGTAAATTGATATCTGTGAATTTATTGCGTAAGCTCCAGTAGTTTTATGATAAATAGAGCGTTGATTTCTGTTTTAAATGGTATACGGTGTCCCAAATAATGCTGCAACATTTAACTTTAGTTTTTTTTTGTTTAACAATACTTTTTTGTAGGTTTTATTCCTTTATTATAAATAGTGCCTTTGGTTTCTGATTTAAATACTATAGAGTGACCCAAAAATTGACAAATATTACATTTTTAGGAACATCTAAAGCTAGAAAACTGAAATTTCAATTGTAGATTCTGTTCACAATCACAAACAATATGTCATAAATGGCAACTTTGATATGGGTACTCGTGGTACCATTTTATATCTTTTTATGAATTTTAGCACGTTTTTTACCTGCTTACATATTACTTAATATGAAATAAGGTATTTGAGACGTTTCGACATTTCACTTACTTTTAAGTATCTTCAGGTTCTTTGTTAATAATTTTACGGCAGTTTGGGCTACTTTGCCCACAGCGTTCGGATTTCCTAAACTATGGGCGCTCCGCGCGCATGGTCTTACCCTACAAAACTTCAAAAGTACTTTGCCCACAGCGTTCGGATTTCCTAAACCATGGGCGCCCCGCGCGCATGGTCAAAAAAAAAAGCAAAAAAGAAAAAACAAAAAAAAAAAACCGAAAAATTTAAGAAACAACGCGTCTCAAGTAAAAGCACACCATAAACAAACCGACTCAAGAGTTTTGCTGACCAACTAGTTGTACGAACGCCAGTGAGTACTATAACGCGCAGCCAAAGTTGACTTTTGGTTGTAGATATTTGGTAGTTTTTTCGTTCTAACGGTTTTAACTCTGAAACTGCTCATTTGACGGGATTTTCGTTCAAGGGGCGTAGATACAGAAATGAACGGGCATTTCAAATATGAGGTCCGTTTTTTGGTACGTGCGGGGGGGGCTGACCAGTGGCGTACCAAAGTCAAAAATTCGGTTTTTTAGGTACCCAAATTTACGGCGTCTTTGTCGAAACTCCGGGACTATGTGGCGTATAGGACTGCCCACGGGTAGATTTCCGCATATGTGTAGACGAACAATTTTGACGTCTAATTCCGATAAGTGAAATAGAAAAATCTACAAAAAATCGCAAAGTTGGGACGGTTTTTTGAAAAATTTTTTGTAATGGTCCACTTCTGGCCCTTCTGGACCCCTTTAGTTAGACGACTGGCCCAATAACGATGGTACCGGGGGAAAGGGCATATCCTTGGCTACTTTTGATCCTATCCCGCCAAAGGTGCCACTTTAATACAGAGTGGTCAAAAAAATGTCCAAAAAGAATTAAGGAAAAGTGTCCAAAATAGGAAGGTAGTTTTTTGCGATTTTTACGAAAACTATGGAGCGGTCCACCTTCGGTGGTATATGGACAACTAGAACACGCGGAGAGAAAAAAAAATCAGTTGTTAGTTTTGGGCTAGCTCTTATACCGGGTGAGCTACAAAAGTTTTTCTGTGCCGCATTTTTTACTAACTTTGGTGTACTTTTTTCACGTTTCACCCTGTAGATTCCACATTTTTGCAGCAAAAAATCTGAAATAATTCAGGGGTGTAGCGCACATATGGGCCCTCCATCTGGCCAAAAATCAAGGTCCTAGCTTTCAATTTCAAATTTTGACGATTTTTTAAACTTTACATTTGAAATTGCCACTTTGAGGCCCATTTGTGCCGAGACCGTGCATCCGATCGACTGGATTTCCATCCCAGGGGATACCTTGGAATGTTTTCTTTTCGGCACCAAAGAATCACTTTTTCGCTGGGTCGTCGCGAAATGGTCTTAATTCAATTTCGAAACGAAAGATGCAGATTTTTGAAATTTCGGCAAAATTTCCGTTAGTTCCGGCAATTGCCTCTCGAGTAAACTACTAAACCGTGCGCTGCGATCGCTTTTTTCTACTGCGGAAATTTCTCGTTTGACAGATCGAACTTTAAACACCTAGACCAAGAAAAATAGGCGGAAAATCGAGGAAAACTGTATGGCAGGTGAAAATTTGAACATTTCTAGGAAGATTACATGCAAAGCCCCCAGTCCTCGAGGTCGTTTTCACAAAGACTGGTCGATTTGAAAATTTCGTGTCGGGATTCATGATTTCCGACCACGTGGCGCCCTGTGACGTCGACGCTCGGCTGGCTAGGTTTGTTCCAGCACTTCCCATAAGAAATACATTGCGCAATGCTTTTTAAATGGGAGCAATATAGAAAGGGTTATATTTTGGGTACCATCGATGGTACATGGTTCAAATTTGGATGGTAGGTACCTACGGGGGTATTATAAATTGTAATATAGTTGCCGTAGCTATCGTAGCTACAGTAGCTGAGTACCGTTGATATTTAGAGAACTGTTAATGATATGTGGTTTAACTTTGGATGCTGGGTGCCCATGGAAGTACCATGAATGGTAATATAGCTCACATAGCTATATGTAGCTGACTGTAGCTAGGTTATAGCTGTTTTATGAACCGATGGTGATATCGACTTGAAAATCGAACGGTTTGTTTCCCTTATGTAAAATTCGCTAAAAATGACATTTTTAAAAATCCAAGATGGCCGCCAGAAAACGCTTGGTTTAAAGCCGATATCTCTGAAACGGTTTGAGCTAGGAAGCTGAAATTTGGTATGTGGCTATCTTATGGGACGGGCTAGAGGTCTCTGAGGTCCAGAACCTTGCCGCGGGTACCAAAGGTTCTATTTTGAAAACTTTTTTATTAAAATGACACTTTTTTGCTACAACTTACTCACTGTTGCTAAAGGGCGCTGAAACCGAATATATCCGACGTTTCGACTTTACGCCTACTATAGGCCATCATCAGGGTATTCCCTTTTATTACAAATATTGCTTTATAAATGTGCCACGCCCAAACAATCAGTTTTTCGTATATGACTGACAAAATAGCTTTAACGAAGCCCATTCAACTGGTACTAACTGTTCGATTTTATCGTTTTTAGGTTCTGAGATTTGACTGTTTAAATTTCTCATTTATAGGGGTAGAGTGACATTTGCCATTTTATAGCAAAGCCATTTATGAAACTAGAACAACAGTGACTCAATTAAGTGTGAGTCGGCTCAAATACTGCTCAAAACGTTAATTACTATTTCGTTAAGTTTAATAACAGTCTCATGGGAAGTGAAAAACTATTAAAATTTTGTAAAAATTACCTAATATTTTTATTTGATCGAATATTACGTCAACTAAATTAAAAACCTTGAACGACAAATTAAGCAGGTATTTTGTGGTCGCGAATGCTCTATTCATGGGTGTCAATAGCATCGTTATACCATGTTTAGTTTTTGAATTATATAGATAAAAGTATTAAGATGTCGAAAAAAAATGGAAAAAATACGTTTTTGGCGCCATTTTGAAGGGGAAGGAAACTACTGAAAATTCGTGAATTGCAATTTTTTTACATATTTTTGTCCCCTCTTTCATTCGAGACTATTTTTGACAAAATCTATGACAATCGATTTTGGCTGAAAATTTTCACGACCTACCCCCTTTGAAAATTTTGAAATTTTTACATTTTTCGGTTTATCTTAGAAACGGTAAGGTTTTTCGATATGCCGGTTAATATGATGTATGAAGAGGTCACCAAGGGCTATCAGATGCATGTATCAGAAAGAAGCTAGCTTTCACGGTTTTTGAGAAAATTAAAAAAAAGTGCAAAATTTGTACCTTATTTTTGGGCCACCCGTGCTCAGTTACTGTTCTAGTCAGAGCTTCGAAAATGGGCTCTACGTGTAGCTCTATTCTTCTACTTCCTTAGCTGTTCTTATACATTTTTTGCTAAATCTTCATCGAATCGAGAAATTAGCTGTTAAAAGCAGCAATGCACGATTTTTATCTCAAAATTTAGTTTTTTGGGCCGGTTTGAGAGCCCAATATGTTTAACATAGAATTTTCGATATGTGTCATTTAAATCTATAGTAATCGATTTTATTTCTTACTTCGAGTCGTTTTATAATGAATATGACGTTGATTTCTGTTTTAGATAGTATAGGGTGGCTCAAAAAATTATGCAGGAAGCTAATATATGCTAATAATGCAGAAAAGGTCCATAACCAGCAAGTGTCTTTTACATAGAAAGGGTGGATTATTTAGTACGTAGACAAGCCAGAATAAGATGTTAGATATAGGCGATGAAAGAGTTATTAAAACTTAGTAATGAAAGCAATTTTAATTATTCAAGGAGTCTGGTGTTGTCAGATATTAGTAATATTTACTGCAGAACATTTCCTTCGCCATTTTATCCACAAATTATTAAAAAACACTAAAATTATTGTATTTTTTTGGCTCCTCATATAGCTTTTCGGATAAATCTTAATTAAAACGCGATATAAGCTGTTGAAGGCTGAAATTCACGATTTTTATCTAAAACTTTATGGTTTTGAGCCAGTTGGGGAGAGTCTCATATACTTAATATAGAAATATCGACTTTACCCATATAAATCAATAGTAATCGATTTCATTCGTAGGTTCTAGTAGTCGTATGATAAATAGGGCATTAATTTACGTTTTGGATAGTATAGAGTGTCCCAAAAAAGTGTTGTAACCTAGAATTTTAGGATTTTGTCATGTAAATTGATATCTGTTAATTTATTGCGTAAGCTCCAGTAGTTTTATGATAAATAGAGCGTTGATTTCTGTTTTAAATAGTATACGGTGTCCCAAATAATGCTGCAACATTTAACTTTAGTTTTTTTTTGTTTAACAATACTTTTTTGTAGGTTTTATTCCTTTATTATAAATAGTGCCCTTGGTTTCTGATTTAGATACTATAGGGTGACCCAAAAATTGACAAATATTACATTTTTAGGAACATCTAAAGCTAGAAAACTGAAATTTCAATTGTAGATTCTGTTCACAATCACAAACAATATGTCATAAATGGCAACTTTGATATGGGTACTCGTGCTGCCATTTTATATCTTTTTATGAATTTTAGCACGTTTTTTACCTGTTTACATATTACTTAATATGAAATAAGGTATTTGAGACGTTTCGACATTTCAGTTACTTTTAGGTATCTTCAGGTTCTTTGTTAATAATTTTACGGCAATTTGGGCTACTTTGCCCACAGCGTTCGTATTTCCTAAACTATGGGCGCCCCGCGCGCATGGTCTTACCCTACAAAACTTCAAAAGTACTTTGCCCACAGCGTTCGGACTTCCTAAACTATGGGCGCCCCGCGCGCATGGTCAAAAACGACGCAAAAAAAAAAAAAAAAAAAAAAAAAAAAAAAAAAAAAAAAAAAAAAAAATGACGCGCGTGTGTGACAAAAGCACACCATAAACAAACCGACTCAAGAGTTTTGCTGACCAACTAGTTATCCGAACGCAAGTGAGGATTATAACGCGCAGCCAAAGTTGACTTTTTGGTTGTAGATATTTGGTATTTTTTCCATTTCGACGCTTATAACTTTAAAACTACTCATTTGACGCGATTTTCGTTCAAGGGCCGTAACTACAGAAATGAACGGGCATTCCAAATATGTGGTCCGTTTTTTGGTAGGTGCGGGGGGGGCTGACCAGTGGCGTACCAAAGTCAAAAATGCGTTTTTTTAGGTACCCAAATTTACGGCGTCTTTGTCGAAACTCCGGGACTATGTGGGGAATAGGACTGCCCACGGGTAGATTTCCGCATATGTGTAGACGAACAATTTTGACGTCTAATTCCGATAAGTTAAATAGGAAAATGTACAAAAAATCGCAAAGTTGAGATGGTTTTTCGAAAAATATTTTGTAATGGTCCACTTCTGGCCCTTCTGGACCCCTTTAGTTAGACGACTGGCCCAATAACGATGGTACCAGGGAAAAGGGCATATCCTTGGCTACTTTTAATCCTATCCCGCCACAGGTGTCACTTTAATACAGAGTGGTCAAAAAAATGTCCAAAGACAATTAAGGAAAAGTGTCCAAAATTTGAAGGTAGTTTTTTGCGATTTTTACGAAAATTATGGAGCGGTCCAGCTTCGGTGGTATATGGGCAACTAGAAGACGTGGAGAGAAAAAAAAATCAGTCGTTAGTTTTGGTCTAGCTCTTATACCGGGTGAGCTGCGAAAGTTTTTCTGTGCCGCATTTTTTGCCAACTTTGGTGTACTTTTCTCACATTTCACCCTGTAGATTCGACATTTTTTTAGAGAAAAATCTGAAATAATTCAGGGAGGTAGTACACATATGGGCCCTTAACCGTGCCAAAAATCAAGGGCCTAGCCTTGAATTTGAAATTTTGACGAATTTTTAAACTTTACATTTCAAATTGCCACTTTGAGGTATATTTCTGCCCAGACCGTGCATCTAATGCGATGGTTTTCTATCCCAGGGGATACGTTGGAATGTTTTCTTTTCGGGACTTGGGAACCACTTTTAGCTGGGACGTCGCGAAATGCTCTTAATTGAATTTCGAAACGAAAGATGCAGATTTTTGAAATTTTGGGCGAAAATCCCGAATGGTTCCGAAGCGACGTCCACCACGGGGGTGTCGGAAGCATTCGGCGGCCGCGCCCAACCGCAACTGACAGCTGAGATTTCCGAAATGTAAACATTAACTTTAGAGCCTCAGACTAAGGAAAATCGGCCGAAAAGCGGGGAAAACTGTCTGGCCGGGGAAAATTTGAACATTTCTAGGAAGATTATTGGCAAAATGCCCGGTCCTCGAGGTCGTTTTCACAAAGACTGGTCAATTTGAAAATTTCATGTCAGGATTCATTTTTCGCTGATGACGTCGAAGCCAGACCACGCGGTTCTCCCCCAGACAGTGGCAGCTACAAATTCGGGCAAAAATGTATTTTTTCGATTTTTCGGCAGGCATGGGCGTAGTTATATTTCTTTTTTGCCATTTTTTCCGTTTTCCCATAAGAAATACATTGTGCAATGCTTTTTAAATGGGACAAAATTGATTTTGTCATAAATAAAAGATGGAGGCGAAAAAAAATGGCCGCCGTAGACAGGGTAATTTAAAAATGGGGATATCTCAGAAACGAATAAAGTTAGGGAGCTGAAATTTGGTACCATGGTTCATTAGGGAATGGACTGCAAGTTGCCATGGGTGGAAACCTTCGTCATGGTACCAAACCCATGGGTACCGTTAACGAAATTTTGCATACAAGTTTTCACGCTTTTGCACGTGTATTTCCCATAAGAAATACATTGTGCAACGCTTTTTAAATGGGACAATATTGATTTCGTCAGAAATAAAAGATGGACGCGAAAAAAAAATGGCCGCCGTAGACAGGGTAATTAAAAAATGGGGATATCTCTGAAACGAATAAAGTTAGGGAGCTGAAATTTGGTACCATGGTTCACTAGGGAATGGACTGCAAGTTGCCATGGGTGGAAACCTTCATCATGGTACCAAACCCATGGGTACCGTTAACGAAATTTTGCATATAAGTTTTCAGGCTTTTGCACATGTATTTCCCATAAGAAAAACGTTGGGCAATGCGTATTATATGGATGGAATGTAGATTACGTCATATTTGGGGTACCATTAATGGTACATGGTTCAAATTTGGATGGTAGGTACCTATGGGGGTATCATAAATTGTGATATAGCTGACTCAGCTATCATAGCTACAGTAGCTGAGTACCGTTGATAATTAGAGAACTGCTAATGATACATGGTTCAAACTTGGATGCTGGGTGCCCATGGAGGTACCATCAATGGTAATATAGCTCACATAGCTATATGTAGCTGACTATAGCTAGGTTATAGCTGTTTTATGAACCGATGATGATATCAAGTTGAAAATCGAATGGTAGGTTACCCTTATGTAAAATTTGCTAAAAATGACATTTTTAAAAATCCAAGATGGCCGCCTGAAAAGTTTTGGTTTTAAAGCGATATCTCTGGAACGGTTTGACCTAGAAAGCTGAAAATTGGTATGTGGCCATTTTATGGGACGGACTAGAGGTCTCTGAGGTCCAGAACCTTGCCGCGGGTACCGAAGCTTCCATTTTGGAAACTTTTTTATTAAAATGACAGTTTTTTGCTACAACTTACTGACTGTTGCTAAAGGGCGCCGAAACCAAATATATCCGACGTTTCGACTTTACGCCTACTATACGCCATCATCAGGGTATTCTCTTTTATTACGAATATTGCTTTGTAAATGTGCCACGCCCAATCAATCAGTTTTTCGTATATGACTGACAAAATAGCTTTAATGAAGCCCATTCGACTGGCACTAACTGTTGGATTTTATCGTTTCTGGGTTCCGAGATTTAGCTGATTAAATTTTTCATTGGTAGGGGTAGAGTGACTTTTGCCATTTTATAGCAAAGCCATTTACGGCAATAGAACAACGGTGACTCAATTAAGTGTGAGTCGGCTCAAATACTGCTCAAAACGTTAATTAGAATTTTGCTTAGTTTCACAACAATCTTATAGGAAGTGAAAAACTGTTAAAATTTTGCAAAACTTACCTAATGTTTTTATTTGATCAAACATTACGTCAACTAAATTAAAAACCTTGAACGACAAATTAAGCAGGTATTTTGTGGTCGAGAATGCTCTATTCATGGGTGTCAATAGCATCGTTATACCATGTTTAGTTTTCGAATTATATAGATATAAGTATTAAAATGTCGATAAAAAGTGGAAAAGTTACGTTTTTGGCGCCATTTTGAAGGGGAAGGAAACTACTGAAAATTCCGAAATTGCAATTTTTTTACATACTTTTGTCCCCTCTTTCATTTGAGACTATTTTTGATAAAATCTATGACAATCGATTTCGGTCGAAAATTTTCACGACCTACCCCCTTTGAAAATTTTGAAATTTTTACATTTTTCTGTTTATCTTGGAAACGGTAAGGTTTTTCGATATGCCGGTTAATATGATGTATGAAGAGGTCATCAAGGGCTATCAGATGCATGTATCAGAAAGAAGCTAGCTTTTACGGTTTTTGAGAAAATTTAAAAAAAGTGCAAAATTTGTACCCTATTTTTGGGCCACCCGTGCTCAGTTACTGTTCTAGTCAGAGCTTCGAAAATGGGCTCTACGTGTAGCTCTATTCTTCTACTTCCTTAGCTGTTCTTACACATTTTTTGATAAATCTTCATCGAAACGAGATATTAACTGTTAAAGGCAGCAATGCACGATTTTTATCTCAAAATTTAGTTTTTTGGGCCGGTTTGAGAGCCCCATATGTTTAACATAGAATTTTCTATATGTGTCATTTAAATCTATAGTAATCGATTTTATTTGTTACTTCGAGTCGTTTTGTGATGAACAGGACGTTGATTTCTGTTTTAGATAGTATAGGGTGGCTCAAAAAATGATGCAGGAAGCTAATATATGCTAATAATGCAGAAAAGGTCCATAAGCAGTGTGTATTTTACATAGAAAGGATGGATTATTAAGTACGTAGACTAAGCAGAATAAGATGTTAGATATAGGCAATGAAAGCGTTATTAAAACTTAGTAATGAAAGCTATTTTAATTATTCAAGGAGTCTGGTGTTGTCAGATATTAGTAATATTTACTGCAGAATGTTTCCTTCGCCATTTTATCCACAAATTGTTAAAAAACACTAAAATTATTCTACTTTTTGGGCTCCTCTTATAGCTTTTGGGATAAATCCTCGTTAAAACGCGATATAAGCTATTGAAGGCTGAAATTCACGATTTTTATCTAAAACTTTAGGGTTTTGAGCCAGTTGGGGAGAGTCTCATATACTTAATATAGAAATATCGACTTTACCCATATAAATCAATAGTAATCGATTTTATTCGTAGGTTCTAGTAGTCGTATGATAAATAGGGCATTAATTTACGTTTTGGATAATATAGAGTGTCCCAAAAAAGTGTTGTAACCTAGAATTTTAGGATTTTGTCATGTAAATTGATATCTGTGAATTTATTGCGTAAGCTCCAGTAGTTTTATGATAAATAGAGCGTTGATTTCTGTTTTAAATAGTATACGGTGTCCCAAATAATGCTGCAACATTTAACTTTAGCTTTTTTTGTTTAACAATATTTTTTTGTAGGTTTTATTCCCTTATTATAAATAGTGCCTTTGATTTCTGATTTAGATACTATAGGGTGACCCAAAAATTGACAAATATTACATTTTTAGGGACATCTAAAGCTAGAAAACTGAAATTTCAATTGTAGATTCTGTTCACAATCACAAACAATATGTCATAAATGGCAACTTTGATATGGGTACTCGTGGTGCCATTTTATATCTTTTTATGAATTTTAGCACGTTTTTTACCTGTTTACATATTACTAAGGTGTTTGAGACGTTTCGACATTTCAGTTACTTTTAGGTATCTTCAGATTCTTTGTTAATAATTTTACGGCAATTTGGGCTACTTTGCCCACAGCGTTCGGATTTTCTAAACTATGGGCGCCCCGCGCGCATGGTCTTACCCTACAAAACTTCAAAAGTACTTTACCCACAGCGTTCGGATTTCCTAAACTATGGGCGCCCCGCGCGCATGGTCAAAAACGACGCAAAAAAAAAAAAAAAAAAAAAAAAAAAAAAAAAAAAAAAAAAAAAAAAAAAATGACGCGCGTGTGTGACAAAAGCACACCATAAACAAACCGACTCAAGAGTTTTGCTGACCAACTAGTTGATTTCAAATAACAATTCTACTTCGAAATTTGCCATTTCGGACTTAACGCCTGGTTGTTGGAATGGGTCTCGCAGTGGGATATGTATAGTATATAGGAAATATAGGCACTCAGATATACTAATACACAGAGTACATAATACATATTCCTACGTACGCAGTTGAATCAGGTTGAATCTTGCTTGCTAATTCGAAGGGTTGTAGTGTAGTGTGTAGTACGTATAGTCGTTTACTCGTTTATACGAGGATGGTAGAAGCAGAAAATTAAACGCGGACTATTAACAGCCGTCAGCACAGTCACCCATCTTGTAAGCATAGCCAAAATATAACGAAACCCCAAAACCCTCCGTAATCTCAGGCTTCTAACTCTGAGCGTATCGAGCCAATGCCACCTAGACATAAGGCCTGGAAGCGATATTTTAATGGCCGCCAGGGTGGTACGACGGGTCAGCTGTTTCATATGGACTTTAGTAATATTTTGCTCCTAGTTTTGCATTTTTCGTGCATACTCAAGTTGTTTTTTGCCTAGATTTGTATAATTAACAGTTCTGTGTCTTTTCTAGAAACATGTATTTTAGTATTAGCTGAATTAGCTCGGAATTAAAGTTTCAAAAGTTAGCAAACCATTGCCATGCCTCACGGTTGCTGTGTAGAGAGATGCAAAAGTCATTACAAGACTGGTCCGCGAAATTCAGTGTTTAGATTTCCAGAAGATGTTATTTTAAAAGAAAAGTGGATTCACGGTATTAGAAGGGATAATTTTATATCAAATAAACATAGCAGGGTAAGTCTACCTAACCTAACCTCATACAACACTACATAAGCATAAGTATATAGGAACATATTCCGAAAGAAACTCTCATATTCAAAAAATCAGCAGAATTTATTGAGTTTTTTATTTTAGGTATGTGAACATTTTCATTCACATGAAATTCAGAGGAAAGTAACATACTTACATATGAAAGAACTGGCCAGTCCTTAGAAGCTCTACTGTTACTATTAGATGTCCCAAGATTAATTCCCGGTAGGACTTTTTTTTAAACATTTGCTGTGTAGGGTTTGTGCTATAGTTTGTTGCAAATATGTTATCCAAATCCATCAAAGATTTTTATATTTGTTTCCTAGGCCTAGTTGTAATCAAATCGAGAATCAAATCAACCAATTCCTGTTTGCAAAAGAAGGAATTCCTCTAGTATAAGACAAAGTGTGTGTAGTGTGTGCAATGAACAAAATAGTGTTTACTGAGGTACACATGTATATTTAATTTGTTTTTTTTTATTTAATATAATGTTTTAAAATGATCAAATGTTTTTATTTTTTTCATCTAAATCCCTATTACCAAAGCAGGCACCTTTGAAAATCAGATGGTAAGTATCTATGTAGAGCATAATTGATTCGAGTTATCACATTTCAATTTTGAAATGATTATCTTCGAAACTGATCGAGCTATCTATGTGGAAAAAAATTATTTAATTTAAAAAGTTATACCCTCTATCTTTGTAACGAAACTTTTGAAAACCTGTCTTTATATATAAACTTTTTATCTTTTTTATTCTAAAATACCTAAGCTGTTGCACTTATTGCACCCTAATTTCAGAATCCCCTGTATATAACAAATTCAGCCAAAAAGAGAAAATAGTATACTTAGTCTTCAGAAGTATTAAAAATTATTGTTAGTAAACCACTACACTATAATAATAATATGCAGTATTAAGTATTATTTTAATTTAAGTGTACCCTGGTATAGTTAAATTGTTTATTTATTTACGTTTGTATTGTTTATATATATTACTAATGGTTTTATTTTTGTCCATCTAAAATCTAAACCCCAATTACCAAAGTATTCACCCAAAAAGCTTTCCAAAACCTTCGGGTTTTGAGCGTTGAAACGGTCGTCGAATTTTCGTACCACATATGATGACGTCACCGGTCTCCCGCTCGGTCGCTTCCAGTCCAGGCCTTATATTGTCTAGGTGGAGTTGATCGAGCTCGCACGGAGTCCTCGGATGGACAATAAACGAACGACATATCGCGAGCTCTGAGCGCTCGATCGACATAAACGAACGCTATGTAGACTTGCCGAGCGCTCGGAGCGAATAAACGAACGCAGTACTTAAATACCTACGCATCATACTTATCAGTTTTAATCAACTCAATAAATCATACTCATAATTAAAACAGCTGATTAACATTGTAACTTTGACGAAGTCGTTCTTATTATTTAAACAAAAATTATAACATAATCATGAGTATAGCAAAACTCGAGGAACTTGCGGTGAGTTCAATTCTTAATTCACAAGAGACCACCGCAGAGGACAGCAATGAGGTAGTACAATGTTGCAGCAGGCATATCTTGATAAATTCAAGAATACCCGTCCTTAATGGTGCAGGAATAAGTTATCTGAGCCTACCAGGTAAATATAATACGTTAGAATAAGAAAATTAAATGGGAATATTAGGGACTTTTTTAAAGATTTTAATACCAATGTGGAACTGCACCAGCTCAGGGAAAGAATTCGAGAAAAGGACCAGCTATTAGCGGTAATAGAGAGGGAAAACGTTTTCCTAAAAGAACAAGTACGTTGTTTGAACACTTTGCTTGACCAACTGTCAACTATTTTGACCGGTAGTGCTGCAGCTGTTCTGTTTTGTATTTATTTACGGTATAAAATTAAAAATTGGTAATATTTTTAATCGCAAATATAATTGTTTTTTTTTTTATTGTCAACGGTACTATATTTATATCTTATTCTTTATGAGACAATCGTTGAATCTTGCTATGTAGAAAGAAAAAGTTAGCCGGTTCCCTCGATTCGATGCAAATTACGACGGATGTCATTTTACATGTCAAGTGTCAAAAGTGACGTTTTCAATTTATAAACAAACATTTGGGAAAAATTAATTTATGGGGAAAAATACAAATACACCATAAAATAATTAAAAAGATGAATTACCTTGAATAACACTTATAAGATAAATTGGATGCAAACACATTATAGCAGTGATGAACGCACCGATGTCAATAGCCCCATACTGGACCCCTGCCCTAGACCAGCACATCCACACGAACCTTCATTCCCCAACCAACAACAAACAGAAACCAGAGGAGAGACCTTTTAAATGTACTAAGGCAGACTGCAACAAAACGTTTTTATTGAAACATCATTTAGCAACTCATGAGAAAACACACACTGGGGAACGGCCTCATGTTTGTGCTCATTGTGGCAAGACTTTTACACATAAGTACTGCCTAAACACACATCTGTTGTTGCACACCAAAGATAGGCCTCACCAATGTGAGGAGTGCAATAAAAGGTTCACATTGAAGCACCATTTGATGAGCCACATTAATGTAAGTTTTTTTGTAACATATTAGAGTTTTGCTTTGAAAAGTGTGTACTACAGGTTCATAAAAGAGATAAGCCATTTGTGTGTGGGGACTGTGGCAAGAGTTTCCCTCTTAGGAAGCAGCTTATCACACATGAGAAATTCCATAAAGGGGAGAGGCCATTTTGTTGCAATGAGTGCGGGGACACTTTTGCACAAGAAAACCATTTGGTAGTAATTAAAATATAGCCTAGAGGCACATCTATAGTATTTTTATGTGGATTTCAGACAATGCATTTAAGATTCCATGGCTCTTTAACATCTTTTATATGTAGTGAATGTGGAGCTACTTTTACCAGGAAGTTTGAATTGGACAACCATGAAAGGTTGCATGGAAAAGAACCTTTAATGTGTGGCATTTGCAATAAGGAGTTTCTACAAAAGAGAACTTTAATAACCCATATGCGGTAAGTGATTCAACATTTTTTTTGCAGCTGATGTACCTAATAAGGGAATTGTGTTATTCAGTAGATTTCATGAAAGCAACACCTCCTGCCGCTATTGCCATGAACAATTTCCTATAGACAATTCTGCAGGGATTGCTCAGAGTATTTTGCATTTTTGTAATGGTGATGCTAAACCTGCTGGGACACTCGTAAAGCCCACAAAGTCACCTACATTGTCATCTAAGTTAAGTAATAAAAATAAGAAGTATTTTTGTGATATTTGTTTTCGAAAATTTGAGGCCAAACATGGGCTTACACAGCATAAAAAGAGACAACATAATATAGGTAGTAATTTATTCTCTTGTCATACTTGCAATAGGAGCTTTAGGGAGAAGGGGGAATTGTTGATGCATAAGCATGGATAGACCATTTTTTGATAAATTTTTAATAGATACATTTAAAAGAAAAGAATGAAATTGGGGGAAAGAGAAGACAAAAAATGTAGGCATGAGTTTTGTTCAAATAACAAATTGACAATCATGCTTACCTTCATTAAAACCATTAATTATTAAAATAATCAAACTTACTCAAATTGAATTGAGTTATGGTGAATTTCCCAGCTTTCATAGTTATTGATATTTAAAGCAAAATTATGTGATTTACTTGATACATTCAGAATGCTGCTCCATTAAAAGGCACTTAAATAATACTCCTTGATTTGATGCAATCCCCTAAATTGGATTTTATCTAAACTTTCCAAACAGTTGTAACATATCACTAATGTCCAAACCAAGAAATTTACTTAATAGTTGCAATATTTGAAGTATTTATTGTGCTAGGAGTTTTCTTTGCTGAAATTACCCACATCCTAACATCAAAAAAGGAAACTAATAAGAACCTATACAATGGAAGTATTTTGAATTAAAGCCTGACTTTAGCTTGCCCCAGGCTCTGTTTATTGGGTGAGCTAATCTAAAAAGTTAGTTTAAACTGGAAATCATTCCTAAACTATAATAAGAATAATCTAGTCAATTAAGTATTATTAACTCAACCCAAAAATGTAGATTAAAAATTCGTATTTGTTGCTGTTAACATTAAGGCGGTTTTACTGTTATTAATTACTTATTAAAAAGGGCTAATATTGTAGAAAAATCTATTAGAACTGTACCTACTAGTAATTGGTGTAGTTACTGTTAAAATTTGCGTATTCCAGGCGAAAACTATTAAAACTACATGTATCCTTCTGTTACTACTAACATTTAATCTTCCTCATTAGCTTGAAATGCAGACACAATGTAATAAAGCAAAGGAATTTTTGCCGTTTTTGAATCATCCAATACCCCTAATTTCGTCGTTAGCACGTCTCTACTAACCCTTTCTCCGCTTTGGTTAGATTCTAAAATTTATAAAGTTTTAAGTTTTTTTCTAAGTGCCTACAACATAATCACCCTACCTGCTCCTAAAACTTGCTCGGTATATAGGTATCCGTTCCAAACCAAATATTCTCTAATCAATTCATTAATCAGTTTGGTTTCATCAGGAATTTTTGCAGGTTCTTCGCGGTTGTTGGAAGAATTTTTGTTCAGAACGTTCATCACCGCAGCTCGAATTTCTCCTTTGAATCGTCCTAAGCTGCCGTCTTTTTGCAGTGATTCCTTAATAGCTTGATAAAGACACATATTAAACATATTTTTGTGCGTATAGAGAGGGTAATACCTTGCAGCAAATCGCCTTCAGCAGTCTCGCTCATTTCTAATATAATATTTCGATCTTTGTAAACTGTGTGTTTTAAAATAATTTATGATTGTCACGGTTGCACGCCTGATGTGTTTTGGCTTGTGTTTGTATTGTCAAGTCTAGTTGGTTGCTAAGGGCTGCACTTAGGGATGGGAGCCGATTAAGAGGACTTGTTCAAAAGTTGCTTTGTTAGGGCCAAAGCCGCGACAATGGCCTCTAATGGAGAGACGTGTTGCGTTTACAATGTTTTCTCTACCTTTTTGCAAAAAGTAAATTTTAGCAAAAACTTTCTGCACGATCACAAATAAAAGGGTTTTTTTTATGGGGAAAGAACTAATATGTTATTTATTATATAAGGGGATTAACAAGCCTTTAATCGACGAGAAACAATGTAGACTCGAGGCGCAGCCGAGACCACAGCTAAAACTAATCAATTAGGAGTGGGGGAGCAGGTTTTAAAAAATGTCAAGTTTGACAAATTTTATTTTACAAGAAAAATATTGAGCTGAAAAGTAGAAAGTCTGGAAATCGTTTATATAACAATTTAATACACTAGTGTGTTAGAAGAAATTTAATCCTCTAGTGTGTTAGAAAGCCTTTAATCCACGCCATACATACGTATTAAAGCTTCATAATATAGTGGTCGTGGATAATAATATTTATTATTTAAGTGGATTAACAAGCCTTTAATCCACGAGAAAAAATGTATATTCGAGGCGCAGCCGAGAGTTACATTTTTGCTAAAGCATATAAGGCCGATAATACCCGAATTGAATTCAATTCGTTTTATCCACGACCACTGCTAAAACCAATCAATTCGGCGTGGAGGGAGCAGGTGAAAATTCCTGGTTGTGAAAAATGTCAAGTTTGACAAATTTATCTGGAAATTGTTTCTATAACAATTTAATACACTAGTGTGTTACAAACGTATTAAACCTTCATAATATAGTGGTCGTGGATAATAACTATTTAACGAATTTCAAGAAGTTTTAGAATGACAACCCCTGTTTGTTATGCTTGATTGAAACATGAAATGGCCACCTGTTTTTAGGTAATTGTCCTTTCACCTCTTCTCTTTTAGAACCTCAAACGTCAGTCAAAATTTCCAGTTGAAATACTTCAGGAAAATAAAATGCTTGTATGCGCTCTTAAAGTCCTGATAGTAGCCACGTGGTTGAATTTACTCTGGACACTGTCCCTTTTGTGTTGTTAGCCGCGTCGTACAATGACTGGTACCCTTATCGCCTGTATAGCTACAGCCATTCTTGTGTCCGCACTGTGTTGCGCTATCCGAAGGATTTCTCCTTGCCTTTAAAAGAGGGTTTTTTTGTTTGTAAAGTAAGGTATTTTTGAAAATATGTCGAGGATACCCCAGCCGAGAGGCCCTAGCGTTACGCAAGCGGCTGTCAATCACCCTTCGGAAGAATCCAAGGATGAGAAGTCCAAAAAGAAATCCGATAAAAAAATTATCGAATTTCAGTTGCCTCCGCTTAGTATTGTGGGGAAAAAGAAAGGTATGAGTTTTTTTATCTCCTATTTTTCAAGCCAATTTATGTTAATTTCTTTTTCCTGTTGTGTATTCAGAAATCGACTTTGAGCAAATTAGAAAGAAAGTTATGAGAAGGGGCAATCCGGAAGGGGAAGATAAGAAGCAGCTGGCTGCAGTTTTGAAGCACTTGAATGCTAGCAAAGCCAAGATTAGGGTGCACGAGTTTGTCAATTTGGTGTCGAAGTTCACATGTGATAATGGTAAGTTTAACTAAACGTAACGGTACAGTAATAGGTAAATGTTTACTATCCAAGCACCACCTATTTTTTTGTTTTTATAAAACGGTTATATTATGCCTAACAGCAGATAATTAATACATAATTCTCTGTCGGAAAGCATTCCAACAACTCACAAACCCTAAACTTTTGCAAAAAGAGCGGTGCTTGGATATTAAATAATTACCACACAGTAGCGGTTTACTATACAGGCACCACCTCATTTTCATTTTTCTTTAATTAAATTGTAGTTAACAATAGATAACTAATGAATCATTTACTGTCGGCGACTGTTTTGCAGTTTTCCATCATACTCAAAAATTACTACAAAATGTCTGTTTGACAGTACCTATTTAGTGAATCATTTCATAGTTACTTTTGCTTTAAGCAGTATCTTTTCTTGCGCTGTATGCCTTGAAAATGCTTGGCATTAGCCTGTGAGGGCCACTTTGTTTTCTTATGCGAGATGATTTGGTTAGCTTTGTTCAGGTTAGCTTCGGTTATTTCAGTTATGTTTTTCTTTTGGTTAGGTTAGTTTTATGTTTTTCTTTTGGTTAGGCTAGTTCAGTTATGTTCTTTTCCTGGTTAGGTTAGTTCAGTTATGTTTTTCCTTTGGTTTGGTCAAAATGGGACAAAGCGGCCGGGGTGCTTTATTGGTTAGATTAGTTCAGGTAGTTTAGGTTTGTGTTTTCTTAGTTTACTTCAGTTCTGTTTTTTCTTTGGTTAGGTTAGTTTAGCGGCCCATTAATTATGGCCTTTTTGTTTTATTACGCGGGGTGCTTTGGTTATATTAGTCCAGGTTAGTTTAGGTTAGTTCCGTTGTTTTCCTTTTTTTTTAAGTTTTGCTAAGTTAGTTCAGGTGGGTTTTTCCTTTGGTTAATTTGGTTTGGGACAAAGCGGCCTGTTTTGGAAGCGATCTAAACTTTAGGCCTTAATCTATATGCTATACGTAACGCGGCTGTACGTAACGGAAAGACAATAGCCAACAGATTCGTAAGTATTAATATCTGAGCACCCGAGCTTTTCTACTGAAAACGATCGTGTGTGAAATTTGGCGCGTTTTTCGATAATGGATTATTTATTAAACCTCACCAGCACATTTGAGCCAAATTTGCACATACAAACTAAAAATGTGGCGCATGGTTAGTAAACTGTTACCAAGTAATAATTAAAATAAAAATCATAAATTAAAAACTCAATATCTCAAAAACCCACTAAAAATGGGACATTGTCTTAGAGGTAGCAACAGTCTGGAAGCTGAATAGTATCGTTTTTTTCTTGTCATATTGAAAAGTTACTTATCGAGGTCTGTATAATATACAGAGTATTGACTTCACGTTCTTCTTTTCGACTGGGCTTGAGACGAAAGTTACGGCTTAAGTACGTTTTTAAATGACATATGTCTTTGCAAACTCTTCAAAGTTCAGGCCCGATGTGCCGTTTTTCAGTTTAACCAACGGGATCTCGGTTATTTGAAGAGATATTTATTTTTTTTTCATTTAAAATCTTTTAATGCGCCTAATCTAAAGATCAATTAGCATTCTATTTTTACCTAAATTACTAGAGTTAGAGGCTAGTGATGATCCCAGCGGTCCATCATAGTTTTTGATATGTCCTGGGCACTACGTTGTTGTGGCTAAACGGCACTATACTGTGCTTTTTCACAATACACATGACACTAGTTCAAAAGGTTTAGTTCTCTTGAGCCTTCTCACTAGGTTCTTGTTGTCTAGCAGCTGAAGGGCTTCAAAATTGGTTTGGTTGTGGAGTCTTTCTTCATGGCTCCTGGCTGCTCTGGCAATTTCTTCCTTGAATGTCTTCATCTGTAGTTCGCGATAAAGATCTACATCCAATACATGTTTTTATATTTAAACTTTAAATGGTCAGTCTTTATTTTAACATGTTCTTTCCATTTAAGCTTTAAGTCTAAGTTAGGTCCCAAGTATTTGGCACTTTGTTTGCGTGGAATTATCTTATTATTTATTTGAACTGGAAGATGATTTATATTTCTGTTTGTAAAATTAACGTGTATGGATTTATTTTCATTTAATTTAATCCGCCACTGTTTGGCCCAAGTGCCTATTGCGTTTTACATATTAAAGCTAAGATCACACGCTGCTACTTTGCCGCTACTTTTGCTGCAGTGCAACTAAAAAGTTGCGCAGTATTTTAAACTCTTCGTCTGAATCCCTATGCAGTTTCAAAAAGTAGTGTTTGCAGTACAAAACTTGCAGCAGTTTTAGGTTGCATGAAACTTATTAAACACCCACGTGTGAACAAGATTTTTTAAAAGTTGCGGCGCTGTAATAGTTATTTATGTATTAAGAGCGAAAAGTACAAATTTTTTCGCCCGGAGAATGAAGTTTGCCCATCGATGCGAAGCGGAGAGCGGCAATCACTCGAGAGCAAAAAAGTTACTTTAAGCTCGTAATGCATACAACGTTTTTTCTTCAAACGATCAATTTCAAATAATGTGAATCACAACTGAGCATAACTGAAAGCACAATCTGAAAATTTAAATCAAACTGACAATGACGTTTTAAATATTTGGTTGAGTGGTGGTAGTTGCTATTGACAGCAAGCGAAATAGTATATTTCATTAAGAGTACCGAAAATAGCCTTTTTCCGTGCGCGCGTGACAAATTTTCCGTGTAAGGCGAAGCCGAGCACGGAGTCATGTAAGCACGGGAAAAGGCATTTCGGACGTGTAATGAACGATACTTTTCATTTCACTACTCCGAAAATGAAATTCCGGTGTGCACATAGTGTTGTAAACATGAAAAGTTGTATGTGACTATAGGGTGACATAAGCCTCACAGAGAAATCAAAATCAACAAATCAAATAATAGAAGTTGTCAAGGATACTTGCTAAAGCTGAAGTTCGCAACTGGTGGCCGTCTTATTGTAATATAAGTAGTGAAAACGGTTTTTCCGTTCCCTTACGGCAAATGTGTATTTTATGTACAGTTAACTAGCCTGGAAAATGGTAATTTTCTGAGTAGTGTAATGAAAAAAATCTTTTTCGCTTGCTGTCCTGGGCAACGCGCGGAAAAGTAAACTCACATTCTGATCCTCAAAAAAGGTCAGGTTTTCGTTTGTCTAATGAATGTCTAATCTAATGCGTCATTATTTGATGTTTGTAGAAAATAGTATATTCTATGTTAAGAGCGGAAAGTATATTGTTACGATTCGCAGCAACGCCGCATGGGAGGCGGGGCAACGCATGGGAGCGTGTTGGTTGGTGGAGCTTCGCGACCTATCCGTGCTGCGTCATGGCTGACACGAGTGATTTATTGCTCGTCTGGCTTAATCTAGAAGGCAGTTGTTTACAACCGTTTTTTTTATGTGAGATTATTCAAGAATTCTTATAAAGAACTTTCTAGGTTTTTCTGTAATTTTAGGATTGTATATAAAGGCGCATAGAGCGGCGGTTGGAGAATAGTCTAATTTTAATCGAGCTATAAGTAAGCTAAAGTTCCGAGCGATATTAGAAGGCTATAAAGTGTTAAGTAGTGAGTTATTTAGTAGTCGAATTGTACCTGTGTATATTTGTGGAGTTAATAAATAGTGTTTTCGTGTTAAATCGTTACACTGGAATTATCGAACCCCGAGTTCGCAACAATTGGTGTCAGAAGTGGGATTCCAGTGGGAACTTGAAAACTAATATTGCTGAACTGTAAGTGAGTGCTTCATTGCCGGACATTACGTGCTTATGCCAGTGACCAGAAGCCAGCATCAAGCGATGGAGGATCAACTTGCCGCCCTGCTGTCCCTTATGCAACAACAGAAGGAAGAGCAAGAAAGACGTTATGTAGAACAACAAGAAGAGCAGGAAACACGTTATAAGGAACAAAAAGAGGAGCAGGAAAAACGTTATAAAGAACAAAAAAAAAAGAACAAGAAAGACGTGATCAAGTACAGGAGCGACTTTTGCAACAACAGAGGGAAGAACAGGAAAGACGTGATCGAGTACAGGAGCGACGTTATCAACAACAGAAAGAAGAGCAGGAAAGACGTTATCAAGAACAGAAGGAAGAGCAGGAAAGACGTTATCAACAAGAGAAGGAAGAACAGAAACGGTTCAAAGAAGAATTAGTGAGCCATCTCGCAGCTAGGGAGCAACAATTAGAAGAAAGAATAATGCAATCCGTCAACGACGTCAACCAGAGGGTTCTCGAGCTAGAAAAGAAATTCCGGGAACAACTTAAGGACGACACCGTGTCTACAGAGAGTTTTAGCACAGCCAACGCTAAAATTAAGCCTCCTGATTATGACGGTACTACGGCCTGGGAAATTTATAAAACTCAGTTTGAGGCAGCTGCAAAAGCTAATGGTTGGTCCGAGCCCCAGAAAGCTACATCATTAGTGGTAGCACTTCGTGGAAAAGCGGCTGAGTTACTCCAATCTCTGTCGGCAGCGGATCAAAGTAATTATGCGGCTTTAGTACACACTCTGCAACTACGATTTGGGAACGAGCACAAAGAAACCGTGTTCCAGGCCCAGCTGAGGATGAGACAGCAAAAGTCAGGTGAATCCTTACAAGAATTTGAGGCGGACATAGACAGACTTATTCACCTGGCATATCCATCGGCCCCTGAATCTTTTCAAATGCAATTTGCCGCCGAAAGGTTCATTGAGGGAGTTCGCGATAGTGACATGAGATACCACTTACGTCTAGTAAGGCCCAAGGATATCAGCGAGGCACTAGTTCGGGCCCTGGAATTCGAGGCGTCACGAGTGTCATCTAGTTCATCTCCACGTGTAAGAATGGCAACTTGCAATGAAGAGGCGAATACGTCTATGGCTGAATCCATGGCCAGTTTACATAAAGCGATGAAGGATATGGCAGTCAATATGCAAGCCCTGTTAGAAAGAACTCCTCGATCAACAGACAATCGGGGCATAAAATGTTTTAACTGCGGTAAACTGTGTCACATCAAGAGTAACTGCCGTAATAGGGCAAGAAGTCCGTCGCCGTTGTTTAGAAGATCGAGCGGCAACCAAGACCGCCCTAGAATTCAGGAAAGACCAATTCCTGTCAATGTAAGGGAGCAATTGACCGGGGCCGCTAAGACCCCCAGGATCTTTAAAGTCAATAATTTGGGTGGCAAAAGTCTCACAGTGGCCGGACGCATTAAGGAACAGAAGATCCAGATTACCATCGATACAGGAGCAGATGTGACCATTGTAAGGCCAGATAAGCTTATCGGATATACCATACAACCATTGCCCAACCCTATTATGTTAAAATCAGTCACTGGAGAGTCTTGCCCTATAGACGGAGAAGTCGATGTCACCATCATTATTGGAGAAAGACTCGAAGTTCGGCATAAAGTGTTGGTTGCCAGGATCAAAGACGAGTTTATTTTGGGAATGGATCTCATCAGGAAACATGGATTCTCCTATGATCACAAACGGAATATTCTCACATTTGGAGATGAGGAGTTTGCATTAACCAATGGAAATGTGGAAACTAGTGTCCGTCTACTGGTGGTAGAAGATGTGAAAATTCCTCCAAATTCAGAACAAATTATCACAGTGACTTCTGAAAATGATCCTGGGTGGTCCATAGGACTTATAGAACCTAACCTGGATTTGACGACTGAAATCATGGTAGCCCGAACTTTGACCGACACGAAGAAGACTATGCCAGTACGAGTTGCCAATATTGGAGAAAGGACCATCAAGCTCAAAGAAGGAACAGTTCTTGCCAATTATGAGCCTGTACAATGGGTATGCAATTGTGTCGAAGCAGAGACATCCAAAATTAAATCTTCTAACCAAGCTTCCCCAGAAGTTATTGATGCTTTTAAGCGACAGTGGAGTCACCTGTCAAAGGAACAACTTCAGTCTGCTATAAAATTTGCTATGGATGAATCTGATATGTTTATCTTCAAGAGCAACGACAGTCAAACCGATTTAGTTGTCCATAAGATCAACACAGGAGATGCCCAGCCAATACGACAACATCCACGAAGGGTCCCTCTGGCTAAACAACAGGAAGTTAACGGTTTGCTGAATGAAATGTTAAAGGAGGGCGTCATAGAAGAATCATCTAGTCCATGGTCGTCGCCTGTGGTTCTTGTTAAGAAGAAAGATGGTTCAACGCGGTTCTGTGTTGACTACAGGAAACTTAATGATGTGACCAAGAAAGACAGCTACCCATTGCCACGTATAGACGACACCTTAGCAACTTTATCGGGATCAAAGTGGTTTTCCACTCTAGATTTAAAAAGTGGGTAATGGCAAGTAATGATTGCTCCCGAAGACAAAGAAAAGACTGCATTTTCTACTGGTTCTGGACTATACCAATTCACTGTTATGCCTTTTGGATTGTGCAATGCTCCATCAACTTTCGAGCGACTACTGGAGCTTGTCTTGAGGGGGCTGACTTGGAAAACTTGCCTGGTATACTTAGATGACATAATTGTCATGGGACGTGATTTCGACGAGCATTTGAAGAATTTAAGAGAAATCTTTAACAAGTTACGGAATGCTCACCTGAAGTTAAACTACAAGAAATGCATCCTGTTCCAAAAGCAAGTCGAGTACTTGGGGCATACTATCTCAGAGCAAGGCATTAAAACTAGCCAAAGTAAAATATCTGCCATTAAAGATTGGCCAGTTCCCCGAGACAAACACGAAGTAAGGAGCTTTTTGGGACTATGTACTTACTATAGGAGATTTGTAGAGGGATTTGCCGACATCGCAAAACCGCTGCACAAATAAACAGAAAAGAAAACACCTTTCTTGTGGAACCACGATTGCAGTCAGGCGTTTGCAAGGCTTAAAACTGCCCTCTGTTCTAGTCCAATCTTGGCTTACCCTATAAAGAACGGACTGTTTATTTTGGACACGGATGCAAGTAACTGTGGTCTAGGTGCAGTACTCTCTCAAAGACAAAACGGGCAAGAGAAGGTCATTGAGTACTACAGTAAGACTTTAAGTAAGCCAGAAAGAAACTATTGCGTCACTAGAAAGGAACTGTTGGCCATCGTTGAAGCAGTCGAACATTACCATCGCTACTTATATGGAAAAAGGTTCCTGATTAGAACTGACCATGGAGCCTTGAAATGGCTATTACAGATGAAAAACTCTGAAGGCCAAATAGCCAGATGGATCGAGCGCTTGCAGCAGTACGATTTCCAAATTGAGCATCGACCAGGGAAGTCTCACGGAAATGCGGATGCATTGTCTAGACGGCCGTGTAAAGTGGATTGTCGGCATTGTCAAAGAACTGAGCAGCGTGAGGGACTTCCTTCTGTAAGGAGAACGTCGGTAGAAATGAACGATGGCTGGACCACACAGACGCTTCGAGAAGAACAAATGAACGATCCAGATATTGGACCCATACTCGTGGCAAAGACTGATGAAAAGAGAGAGACCAGAGTGGCAAGAGATTGCTGGTAAAAGTCCAAACCTGAAGGCGCTATGGGCCCAGTGGCACTCTCTTAAAATAGAAAATGGACTACTGAAGAGAGCGTGGGAGAGTCCGGATGGCAAGTCCGTAGTCAATCAGTTGGGTGTTCCTGATAGCAGAAAATCAGATGTACTACAGGAAATGCACAACGGAACAAGTGGTGGTCATTTTGGGGTCAATAAAACCTTGGCCAAAATTAAAGAGCGGTTCTACTGGGTGAATTATCATGAAGACGTCGAATCTTGGTGCCACAAGTGCGAAGTTTGTTGTGCCACAAAAGGACCTCGAACAAGATCACGCGGCCGAATGGTGCAGTACACTGTAGGTGCTCCATTCGAGAGGGTAGCAATTGATGTCGCATGACCATTTCCTCAGACTGAGTCGGGCAACAAATACATCTTGGTCGCCATGGATTACTTCACTAAATGGCCTGAAGCATACGCCCTACCTAATCAAGAAGCAACGACTGTGGCAACGGTGCTAGTAAATGAAATGTTCTGCAGATTTGGGGTCCCTCTCGAACTTCATTCTGATCAAGGCCGAAATTTTGAATCGGCTGTTTTCCAGAAGGTCATGGAACTTCTCGGAATTCGCAAGACCAGGACAACTCCTTTGCATCCACAGTCGGATGGGATGATAGAGAGATTTAATCGGACCATGGAACATTACCTGTCTAAAATGGTGGCAGATCATCAGCGTGATTGGGACCAACATCTACCTCTCATGTTGATGGCATATCGAAGCTCTACGCATGAAGCCACTGGTTATACTCCGGCGAAAGTGATGTTCGGAAGGGAAATGAGGCTTCCTGCAGATTTGATGTATGGAACACCAGAAAAAGACTAGCTCAACTCTGAGAACTTTGTGGAGGAGCTCAAGGAGAGGCTGGACAATGTTCATGAACAAGTCAGGAATAAACTGCGGATATCCAGTGATCGAGCCAAAGCAAGATATGACTTACTAGCTAACTCCCGCGGCTTCCAGGATGGTGATTTGTTGTGGTTATACAATCCGAGGCGAAAGGTGGGAAAGTCGCCCAAACTTAGCCAAAATTGGGAAGGACCTTATACAATTATAAAGAAGATTAATGATGTGGTATATAGGATCCAGCGGACCCCTAGGTCAAAGATGAAGGTCGTTCATTTGGATCGATTAGCACGATACCATGGAACTCTATCTGTTCGGGACGAACAGCCTTAGGAGGAGGGCAATGTTACGATTCGCAGCAACGCCGCATGGGAGGCGGGGCAACGCATGGGAGCGTGTTGGTTGGTGGAGCTTCGCGACCTATCCGTGCTGCGTCATGGCTGACACGAGTGATTTATTGCTCGTCTGGCTTAATTTAGAAGGCAGTTGTTTAAAACCGTTTTTTTTATGTGAGATTATTCAAGAATTCTTATAAAGAACTTTCTAGGTTTTTCTGTAATTTTAGGATTGTATATAAAGGCGCATAGAGCGGCGGTTGGAGAATAGTCTAATTTTAATCGAGCTATAAGTAAGCTAAAGTTCCGAGCGATATTAGATGGCTATAAAGTGTTAAGTAGTGAGTTATTTAGTAGTCGAATTGTACCTGTGTATATTTGTGGAGTTAATAAATAGTGTTTTCGTGTTAAATCGTTACACTGGAATTATCGAACCCCGAGTTCGCAACAATATGTTTGCCGCTTACGCATGAAAATTGCAGCTTGAGGCGAAGCCGAAAGCTGCGATCATGCAAAAGCGGCAAGAGTACTTTCGGCTCGAAATATAGACGATACTTTTTGGACGAATGACCATATTTCCATAGGATCAACTCAAAATTAAAAAATAATCTTTCACTGTGTGTACTTATATTAAAAACGGCAATAAACAATTGTTAGTTAGGTAATAGTTTAAACAGTATTTTGACTGTTATTGTGAACAATGTAATTTATTGTAAATTTCTGGCAATTCTGTATAATAATTGGTTCATTCTTGCTACTGGTTATGGAAGAAGTTGTAGCAATCTGTGTCTTATTTTCGCTTTGTTGAGGGATTGGTCCTCGTTCCGTTTGCTGGGCGATTGATCCCAGGATTTTTCGAGATATCTCTGTTTTGTTCTGTATAGATTCTTCTACGTAGCCTTCCGCTACTGTTGCTGATCGCCAACCTCCTAGTCGTTTCAAAGTGGTAATGTTCGCTCCAGCGTCTGCTAATAAGGTAGCCGAAGATCGACGGAAACAGTGTCCTGTATAATTATTCGCATTAGATAAATTTAAAAACTTTGCTATGTGTCTTGGTATGTTTCCAAATGTATTCATTTCAACCACTTGATTTACACATGTCCCATTCTTGCCTCTTAAGAAAAATCTTCTTGTTGTTGAACTAGATGGACGCAAATCAACATATTTACGGTTGAATGAAATGTAATTAAGATTTTCGTCTCCTCCATTTGACACGATAAATGTTCGTTGAATATTGGTTTTGGTGTTCGGTATTTTTATTATAAGTATGGACCCATTATCTTCTAAGTCATCCAGTGACATTTTAGTGAGTTCATCTCGACGACACGCTCCGGCGACACCGAATATTAAAACTACCTTAAAGTAAATAAAATAACATTTTTTTTTCATATTGTTAATATGAACGTACACTTTGTACATACCTTGAACATCAAATAGTGGACATCTGGTGCTTCTAGCAGAAACTTATTGATTTCCTCTCGTTTGAAAATTTCGTATTTTTTGGGCTTATAGCCTACCGACTGCTTCTTCAAGAAGGCAGTCACTTTGTTGTATTTACTAATGTCTACATTATTTTTGATTGAAATGGTTGTTCGGAGCATAGAGTAGGTAGACCACATCGTTGATGATTTCTTCGACTTCGCAATTTCAGCAAGATATGTGAGCAGAATGTTCTCTGAGTATGAAGACCCAGCTTTGTTTGCCTTACACCCCTTAATAAAAGTTGAATATTCCTTCTCATAGCGTTTTTTTGACTTTTGTGGAAGTAAATCGAGAGTCACGTTTTTCGCACTTTCTACAATATGTAGGGGAGTACAACTTATATCGCTCTCGTCGCTAGACATCGTAAAAAACAAAAAAGTTGATTAATAATTAAATTTTGATGGATCGCGTTTACTTGAAATGCCAAACGTTGTCATGGTTAGCTGACAAGTTAGCTGGTGTTTATATTGTCCAAGTAGAAAGTGAAATCGCTCTAGAGCGGCAAAACTGCTAAAACGCTCGCTGATCGGCAAATTACGACTTTCTAATCTCAATTGAGGGTCCGAAAAGGATACTTTCAATGTCAGTCGTGGAAAAAAAAATTAACTCAGTTGAAACTTTTACAGCGGTTGTACAACATTTCCCTTTGGTTAGGATTGGAAAACTTGATGTTTATTTGCATTATTTTTTAATTTTCATCGAGAAAAAAGATTACTTCTTCTGTGGTACATAGGAATAAGGAGTATACCTGTTGCCAAGTATCGCAGTGTAGTAGCCAATCTTTCAGAAGGAGAAATTGCCTTTCTCATCAAATTATCCTTCTTTTTTATTAAAGGGGTGATCTTTATCAGTAAATAGTCCACTGGAGCCATACGTAAAAACTTTCTATAAAATAGGTACTTCATTTCCTCGGCGAAATTCCTTAATTAAGTTAATATCTCCACATTCTTCACCTTTCCTGATTCAATCTTTAACCCAAATTATCTTCTTTTTATTAACCAAAGTGTGTCGTTTCTTTCTCTTTCATAAACTATTTCATAAGCACATTGAAGCTACAGTAATTTCGCCGTTAATATGCATTTTTGAAAATTGTCCGCTGAGACGTTAAATACAACACTACAACAAATTTTAATTCGACTAATAATAAATGAGCACGCCGGTAAAATAGGTGCAACATTTCATTTGAAGGTTTCCTGTTTGAACCCTTTGCAACCCCCACACGACACTTTTTTGGGTCGATGCAACTCAAAAAACCATGTTGAAGGTAACTTTTGCAATGTGTCTGAATGCTCCTGCAACTTTTACTTCTGCTACTTTTAAAACTGCGCTGCAAAAGTGGCAGCGTGTGATCTGAGCATAATAGTGGTTCCGTCGATGGAGTTTCCGACTGCTAGAATTGCAGTATCATCAGCAAACGTAGCCAGTTTTATGTGGTCTGTTATTGGAATATTGCACGTATATAACAAATAAAGCACTGGTCCAAGTACGCTGCCCTGAGGGACTCCTGCGTTTATTAACTTTAACTCAGAATACTCGTTTTCTTGCTTGACTCTGAAAGTTCGGTGGTTTAGGTATGATTTTAATATATCAGTAAACTGCAAAGGAAAGAATCCGTTCAATTTGTTGATTAGGCCATCATGCCAAACTTTCTCAAATGCCTGAGCTACGTCCAGGAATATGGCTGAACATTCTTCTCTAGACACTTTTCTATGACATCTGTAATTCGATGCACTTGGTCAACTGTAGAATATTTATTATGAAAACCAAATTGGTGTTCTGGAATTAGCTGTTTCTCATCAATTATTTCTTTCAGCCTTCTCAAGAATAGTTTTTCAATTAATTTTGTAACAATAATTTAACAACACTGGGAGGAGTGAAATAGGCCTATATGATTTAACTTCGTTTATCGGTTTGCCAGGTTTTGGTATCATAATTACACTGCCATTTTCCATAGCATAGGAAAGTGTTTTAATCAAAACGGCGCATTAATTAAATGTGTTATTTTGACGATCCTTTTTCTTGGTAGTTATTTCAAGACGTCTCCGGCGATTAGATCATATCGGGTTTTTTTAGAATCTATGTTTTCTTTTATTTCTTTCGCTACTTCTTTCGGTGTAACTAAGTCTATTTCTAATATTATATTTTTTATAATATATATATAATATTATATTATTATATTAACCCAATTGCCATTTTCTTCTCGAATTGGTGGCATTGATCTGATTGGTTGGTTTAACCTCCTTGTAGCTTTCCAGAGCGAATAGTCCGAGTTCTGATCATCAGTTAATTCCCTCAGGTACTTGATTCATTTTTAACTTTCTGAATTTCTCTTTTTAGCTGCTGGGTCAGGTTATTTAGTATGACTTTGTTTTTCCTCGTTCTGGAACTCTGCTACTCTTTTCTAGCCTTTCGCTTGTCTTTAATAAAATTACGAATTTCTTTGGGATAGTTTACTCCAATTGTTTTTCTCTTTATTTCTGGCGTATTGTTCCGTGCTGCATGCTGAATATCATCAACAAGTTTACCTGACTCTTGTTCTAATTGTTCCACTGTCTTGATTCAACTTGATTCTTTCATTAATTTTTAATTTAAAATTGTCCCAATCAGTTTTTTATTTGTAGGTGTCGGACTTGCTTATTACGTTTTCACTGAGGGTTAACAGAATAGGTGAGTGATCAGATGAAGGTCCCAGTCCTTCTTCGGTGTACATATGACTTGTCGCAATTTTCCTTGAAATGAAAAAATCTAAAAGATCTGGGATTTTGTTGATATCGGTTGGCCAATAAGTAGGTTTTCCAGTTGAGTGCAACTTGGCATCAAATTCAGTTATAGCTTGGTACAGTTATCCTTTCCCTTTTTTGTCGTCAAGCGTGAGCCCCAATGTGTGTGCTTGGCATTGAAATCTCCGCCGACAATAAATTTTTCTACTAACGTATTGAAGAAGAAAGAACATTCATTTTTATCTATGTTATGCCTTGGAGGCGAGTATATCGCTGCTATCGTAATTTCGTAGCTTTTTGTTTTGAGGCATACACTAGTAGCCTGTATTCTCTCCGTTTCGTATTTTTTTCTTTCATAATAATTTATATTATTTTTTATTATTATGGCTGCTCCGCCCCTTGCTGTGTTTTGCGGGTGCAGTGCGTGGTAGATTTGATATCCCTTCAACCGAATGTACATTTGGTTTGTGAATGTGTTGGGTTTCTAACGTAACTTGTAACTCTTGCTGATGCTGCAGAAGTCCATTTGCATTCCACTCGAGTACTCTTAAATCACTTCCCATCGCGATTTGTTCGACGGTCTTGTAAGTTTTACAGCTGACTTAGTCTGTCGAGTAAAGATTTATTAAATTGTTCCTGTCTTCTTTCTTGTTGTTCCATTTGCTTCATGATTTTTTTGTAGAATAACTGCAGCTGAGTCCACACTACTTATTGTTTCTTTGGTCTGGTCAGTTTCCCCTTGCTATTTGAGAAAAGGTTCATTTACTTGTCTGATTTCATTTCTTTTATTGGTGATTGCGTCTGAGTGTCGTCTTTCTTGTGGCTTTTTGTTGCTGCTTTTGTTTCGCAACTCTTGTAGCATTATCGCTATTTGAAAGGATATGAAGAAGGTTAAATTATGGCAAAGTTGCGTAATTAGAAGTCTGTGTTTATAAAAATGACGTTTTCAAATTTCCAAAATTCCGATTGGTTTCGGAAATATAATCGCAAAAAATCAGACATTTTAAAAAACTTTTTAGTTTTTCTAGTCTTATTTTAAAGAGATAATTAAATAGTTATTTACCTAACAAGTGCGGGAAGTGATGCTTTACCGCACGCTGATTGCAATGACCGAACGACGCGTAGTGGAGTTCGGTCAGCAATCGAGTTAATTAACCTTTTTATTCTCTTAATCTTTTTCGTCTTCCCTAGTGTAGTTCTTTAAATTTGCGTGCGGTTACTACTTTACCGCAACCTTGCCAACGTCCTGAAATTATTTATAAGTGTTAGTGCTACCTATTTGCTGCATCTAAAATTTTGTCTGATAAGACAATTCGGATTATATACTCTCTATTTTGCCTGTAAATTTATTTTTAAAAACACCAAAACTGACATTTATCAAACTATAATTAATCCGACCTTATTTTGGTTTAACACATGACAACAAAAGAAATGCGACAATTAATAATTCTATTAAGTTTTAGATTAGGTTTTGTTGATGTTGTAATGTGATTGTTTAAATTTGTTGTTAAAGTCGGGTCACGATCTTTTTGGCCACCGCAGACTACAGACTATTTTATTAGCCGATAGTTTAGTCGGTTTGTTTAAAGTTTGACTTATTTTTTATAGTACGTATATTGTCTTTTTTTTACACACACAGTATTTTTTATTCACGAGAAGCTTAAGTATACCTGAATTATCACAGAAAACGTTTTCCTATCTTTTGTATCTTCACCAGCTTTGCTACTAGCTAGACTTCCTCCTGAACAAATGTAATCTTCACAGTGAGTAACAGAAACGTGTGTAAATGATTGCCTAAATTGAACCAAAGCAGTTAAAGCTGTGTTTACCGCAATAACCCTTGATTTGCATCAACAAATTTTAATCCTGTCACATCACAAAATCAGCAAAATCTTTCCTAAAAGTTAACAGCATTATTAATTGTCGCGTATCATCGAATGTAGAAATGCAAGACGATTCAGAATCCTAGTGATTGTCCCGGAAAAGTGTGGTTTCAGCGATTAATATGAATTTTAATATTTAATATTTAATATTAATAAAGAAATTACCTGGCTCCCTCTTTTTAGATCCTTTTTAGATCCCAGAATTTTAGATTTAAGTGAAAAAAATTAATACGGGGTGTTCATTATAAAACTTCATCTAGCAGGCTATGAAATTTTGACAGGAAATGATGACATAATCAAAATAAATAGACCTTTGTTTCTCCATCCTTTTCTTTTGACATTTCACAGCCAGGTAGGTGAAGTTTTATAATCAACACCCCGTATATATTATTATGTTAATTAATTACATCCCTTGTAAATATTCCGTAAAGGTTCAACGGTCACTGTCAATATTTGATGTTTTTAGGCAAACTGTTGTATATATTCATTTACGTGAAAAGAACTCGTTTTTCATTTTAAACATACATAGTTTCTCGCAAAAAAAAAATTGTACATTTGCTATTTAATAATGTTACAAATTCCCTGCGTAGATTTGCAATTTTATAATTTTATGCAATTTACGTATTTACAATTTTAAGTCAGATTAAGTCAAATCTATCGGTCACAGATTTTTATTGACATTGAACTTAATACGACATTGAATTAGAAAATTGTAAATTCTGTGAACTACTACTACGTTCGCACTGAATGTGTAACATTATTAAATGGTAAAGATACGGAAAATGTTTTTTGCGCAAAAACCATGAATGTTTTGAGCAATAAAATTTCAAAAAAAAAACTTACTTTCAAAAAAGGTGAATGAAAAGCATCGATTCAGACGACCAAATAAAAAGTTCTGATAGTTTTTGTAACAAGACACTGAATAATTTACATCACTTTACCAAGGCGGATGAAAGCTGTTTCTTCATGAAAAAGAGGCTTACTTAAAAGAAAATCAATTTTATTAAAATCTATCGTATCGTTCTCTAGATATTAAAAAAAACGCATTTTTTTTTCAAGACCATCAATAGCAAGGAATCAGAAACTTTTTCTAAATAAAAGTTTGATCAAAGCGTTTTCTTTTCAACCAGAGAAAGTCGCACTACCATTCTTATCAAGCTTATGGGACATCCTTTATATTTAATTCAATATGAAAAAACCTTTACGAATACTTACTTCACGTCAGCTAAACAAAGAGCTATTGTGACTTTGATATTCTTTTTCTACTGTTTGTTTGATAAATTCGAAATAACAGACTTTTCTTTGGGCTTTTCTTAAAAAATAGTAATGTTAATATTATGTATCCTATTTCACTAATTTAGTCGCTTGTATCGTTTGTTACGAAAATACACACTATAGACAAATGAAATAGCATTATAAGTAATGCATTTATTTTTTAAGTTAATAAACAAACTACAATTATTTAAATTACTCAATGGCAACTCGTCACTCACTGATAAAACGAAAAAAATTATTTTGTTCTGGTTTTCATTGTTTTCCGAGATACCAAAATGGTTAATTCTGCTGTCGAACACCATAAATAACTGCTAGAGTTGAATCTTTTGTACCACTGCATTTACCAAGTGTATTTGATGAGAAATATCTCTATTTTATCGGCAAGGGAGTCCTCAATCAACATCTTCAACAAACTTGTTCAGGTGCTGGTTGGTATTAAGCATTATGGAATTTTGAAGTTTTTTGAAATTTGCGAGATAAAGGGCATCAAATTAAATACTTTAAAATAAAAAAAAATTGCGGAATATTTATATTTGTATTTTACATTTAATTCCTCCGGTCGCATTTATAAATAAGTTCAACGGATTTAATAAGTGTTGAGTAGAGACCCACTTCTTTTTTACAGTTTTGGCCTCAGCCTTTTTTAGTGGAAACCTTAAAAATGACGGCGATATCCGCCGGAAATGCCGCCTCGTTGTCTTTTAACCTAACCAAAACCCAAATATCCGGACCGGCTTTAATTCGGCGCTGACGACAACATTACGTCATGGTAACCTTAAAAATGGCGGATTTCAGGCCAAAGAAAAGGGGACCATTTTTAGAAAAATATTGGCTGTTTTTCCTTTTGCTTGGTTAGATCAGTTTTACTTGTCCTTTACGGCGGCCCGTAGGGGCATAGGCCTTTGGACCTTGTCGCGACGGCTCTAAAGGGCCGCCGCCCTTTAAAAGTAGTTAATGGTTGCTATAGAGTAAGTATGGGCACTCCAGTTGTACTAGTCCGTTAAAGTTGAAATATTAAAAAAATTAATGACCTTAAAGGACATTAATTTTTTTTGGTGGAAATATGAAAATATTCAATTTTTTTTTGGTTTAAATTACTTAATTTGATGCCCTCGCTGTTGATTTTATCTTCTTCGAACTCTCTGATATAGGTATGGGTCAAAAGATATTTTTGCCAACCTGTTGTCCTTTTTTTCTGCTTTCAGTTAGAAAAATGCTGCTAGTCCCGTTTGTATAACTTTTGAATTGCTTAAGTACAAATGTGACAATGTGACAAAATGTGGAAATATTCAAAATCAACTTCCGTGTTCTGACACAAGTGCCGGCCCAAACAGCATTTTCTAATAATTCAAATAATACGAACATTAAATATTTGCTTTTTCGCAGCTTGGAGAAGATCTGATCTGATTGGCCTGAATTATGACAAACTCGATGACAGAAGACATTTCTTTCTCTTCCTCACTACGCCGGCACAATCACTCTATATGTATAAAATATATCCATCCTTGTTCACTTAATTCAGTAAAAAAGCAGAAATCATGTTTTCGTTTTTATAGAGTAAAGAGCTGACGAATCTCTGGTAGACAAGTCCCACCCTCTTTAAAGCCATCTAGTAGACAAATCCCGAACTTTTCGTTCATTGCTTTACTTGGAATTGATATACCTTACCCTATTTAGGAGAAGTCATGCGTAAGGTAATGGAAGAAGACTTAGCCTCATTCAGAAAGTTGGTCACCAAAGTATACGAAAACATGACTCAGGACGTCAGCGACGTCCTTGTAAACGAACAGATCCAAACGGCCAACTTCTACCAGGAGCGCTACGACATGTTCAACAACAAAATGCTCTGGATGATAAGCGAAATATTCCAAATGTGTCCAGAGTTTGATTTCGAAAAGTACTTGAAGGACAAGGAGGAGTTCTTGAAATTTGCCTGCCCCATTCCCGAGCTGGTAACATATAGAGGCATTCTCCCAAATGGTTTACCATATAGACGTCAATATAATAATAGATTCAACGAGATGATGAAGAGATTAGCTTGCAACGGCGGCAAGAGGCCTTCCATCGCCTGCAGTGGTTAAAGATCGAGGAGAAGAGGTTAGCTGAAGAGAACAAGAGGCAAGTTTTAATTACTGGTTTAGAAATAGTTGAAATAATGAGTAACAGATTGGAGGAGCGGCTGGAAGAGCTGAAGAAGCAGCACAAGAGAGAAAACACCCAGGCCAACATGAAGTCTGCGATAATGGAACAAAAGTTGCACGACCTAGAGGACGAAGAACAGGAGAAACAAGAGCAGTACGCTAAACCTCATACTCATTCTCGAATCGAGCTGCAGACAGATGTTTCTGTTTTAGTCTTAACGAACTTGAAGGCATACTAGGAAAGAACATAGTCCGAACCGAAGCCTATATACGTCTAGAAGAAGATGAAGCCAGTAGAATGGCCAAGCCGGTTCCCAGAGAATTGCACAAGAAAAGTAATTATTGTTCATGTAGCGTAGCACTTTTTATTGATAGGGCTATCCAGGTGCCAGAAGAAAGAAAACAGGTCCTGATTGGTCAGCCATGACTGCCAGTGGCTTAGAAGAAGGAGCAGCCAGGAAATTAGTCGAAGCTGAGAGTGCCGTGGCTGATGAGAAGAAGCGGCTGAGACGCAGGGAAAGAGAACCCGATAGGGAGGTAAGTTATATTTACTGTCGCAAGTAATAAAGTTTAAACTCGGAATTTTGCTTTGTTTTTCATTCAGCCTGAGGCTGAACTTGTAAAAGTTGTCCTTAGTACTTTTCTGATGGTCTACTTGAGTTTAAATTGAAGGGATTTTGATTGTTATTGTGTGTGGTAGGGTGGGGTATCAGGACGTTCAAGAAAAATTATCTTTTCCTCAAAAAAGAGGAAAGACTAGCCAAAGACGAAAGTTGTATGGTATTGTAGTTGACGGTTAAATTTCAAATCATCCGATTTTCTAATAAAGACATGTCTGCTTAATTTCTGATGCAAATAAGAACTTTTCCCTAGATACCCTTCTTATTATCATCGTTCGTCGCATACAAGATAAAAGCATTAGGATTTATACAGGGTGGCGCCTTTTCAATGGATTTATGAAGTTATGGGTATTGGTACAGTTAAAGAATAGAAACAGTTCGAAAACTCCTTTCATATCTACGAAATACCGACAATTTTTTGCTGTGGTGTTTTCAGATGGAAAAAGGGTGGTCTTGAATTCCAAAGCTAACGTGAGTGATGTGGGTTTTACGTACAACCGCAGGCCTATCAGCTTATCCTACTTATCTCGTCGACACGGTATACTATAGCCAGGAGTAGAGATCTTGGGGAGAGAGGACAGGGGCAGAAAATTCGGCGCCAACCGTCGAATGATCGAACTTGTTATATTACTGAACGGAGGTATTGGTAAAACCATAATAGATTGATGAAATCTGATTACACATTTTCGATTCCGATTTTCATGATAAATTTACCCAGGCGGGAAGGTGACGTCATTTTGACGTATTTTTTTGGTAAGCATTGGTCACCAAAGACGTCATGGGATGAGGTCGAAACAACGTCATAATGACGGGCGTTTTACACATACCAAAAACGTTATTTTGCAACGTCAAAATAACATTACTTTGTGACGTCAAAATGACAATATTTTGTGACGTCAAAATGACGTTAATTTGTGACGTCAAAATCACCTAACCTGAGCTAACCGAAACTAATTTTAATCTATAAATTATAAAAAAACGCGTTTATTTTAAGTTCTCTAGGGCTTTAATTGGAACTTCTAATTTAAAACCAAAACAGTTTAAAAGCTTGCAAAAATTTGCTAAAAAAAAGATTTCTTTTCAGACCATAATTTTTGCAATAGAAATTGATCTTTGAATTGTTGGAGATATATCGGGCCAAAACGAGTAAAAATTTGAAAATTAAAAAATGTGAACGTAAAAATGACTCGGTTATGAAACAGAATTGCCTAAATGAAAATCAACTTACACTACCATTGTAGTTTATTCTTTGAAAAAGTTCAATTTTGGGTCAACATTGCCACGATAGATTGAAACCCATTAAAAAGTCGAATGAGAAGGAAAAAGAAAAAATGCAGAAAACGTGACAAAGACTATTAATAGAAAATCACGGAAATTGAGGAAAAAGTTACCAGCTTTAACAAAAAATCACCAGCTCAGGTTAATTTAACTCGATACCTTTAAAAATAACTTAAAAATGTTTGGCATTTTAATTATTTTAATATTTCCAAACATAAAACATGAGAATAATAAATGAGAACAACAAAAATTGACAAGAAGATCCAAAAGTAAAAAAAAAATGTGGAATAATCAAAAACGTATAGTAAAAAAGTTGCAGATAGTTAAAGGCACAGATTTTATTCTTTTCTAATTGTGGGCCAAAATCATCTAAAACTTCAAAAACTTTGCTAAATGAGTTTCGTTTTTGGACCAAAATTACCTAACAAAAATCAATTTTTGGCTCGTAGAGCTATTTCGGATCAAAACTATATAAAAACTTGAAAAACTAAGTATTATTATTTAAAAATAGTCAATTTTGGTTCAAAATTGTTTCATCTGGCATTACGATTGTTTAAACTTAAAAAAAGCTTATTTTTTGTGTCAAAATTACCTCGAAACTAAAAACTCAATAAAAAGTTCAATTTAGATCAATTAAAAAGATATGAAAGAATAAAAATTTAAACAAATTGAGTGAAATCATATGAACAGTGAGAAAAATATGAACAAAAAAATGGAACACTAAGAAATTAAAAACCTAAATTAAAAACTATGAAAAACACCAAAAGTAAAAAATCTGGAGCAATTGAAAAATGCAAAAGGCAGATAAGGGCATACATCTAAAATATTTTTAAGTTTAAAAAGTTGCTGAATAAAGTTTCTCTTTCGGTCTATAACTGTTATTTTGTTTTTCAAAAAAAATGATTTGGAACTTGTTTTAGATCTTCTGTGTCAGGCCAATGCCGTACAAACAAAATACAAAATCCGGACTCATTAATCGTACAAAAACACAGTTTTGGACCAAAATTGTCTCAATAGAAATTAATTTCCTTTACAAGGGTTCGTTGGAAAAGTCTAAACTGGAAAAGAAAAACAAAGCAAATTGTAATTTAGATCCATAAAAAAAACAAATATTAATTAACGAAATGTGAGAAGTAATTAACATAGGAATCAGATTTTAATAGTAAAAAAACAATATTAATAAAGAAATTTAAAGTGAATATAAAAAACCGACTGAAACATCAAAAAACGGTTGGATTTGCTCTACTAAAAAGGAGAACATCCCTCATATTGGGCCTTTTTGCAAAAAAAAAACAGTTTAATGAAACTGAAAAGTAAACAAAATAGGAATCAAGTTTGAAATGTACCTAAAAGAACAATATTAATACAAAAAAATTTTTTTTTAAAGGTTTGAGTTTATTTTATATATAAACACAACAAATTGACTGAAGTAAAGTATAAAAAACTCTTGGATTCGCTCCACTACAAAGAGAGAACACCCTTCACATTTGGCTCTTTTCAAAAATATATTCTTATAATTTTTAATTCTCTATTTCTTTTAAATTGGTTAAAAAGGAAAAAAAACTAGTTAAAAATTTGTAATTAAAAATTTGCAATTAAAAAAATGTTAAGAAAAGTGTCAATTATTTCTAATTTTGGGCCAAAATCGTCTGACATTTATTAAACTTTTCTTTTTAGAAAAGTTTGGTTTAAAAGAACTTCTTTTAAAATACTTAAAAAATCAGGAATCGTTAATTACAAGAACATAGTTTTCGGCCAAAATGAGTTTAAATGAATTTAAATGCGACAAAACGTCGTTTAAAAAAAAGTACACAAGGAGTCTAAAAATTCAAATGTGGAAAAGTTTATGTTAGAATTTTGGTTAAAATTGCTTAGGACTCTTTTTTTTTATTTTTTTTTACATGCAAATTTTGATATTTTTGGAGAATTTTATCTTTAACATAAAAGTAGACAGAACTGATTCAAATCTTCTAGTTACACTTTTTTCCACATTTTTTTTACACCTCACAATTAGGGAAAATTCAATATACACAAGAATTATCCGACTAAAGATAACGTTATTATGACGTCACAATGAGCCTTATTATCACGTCGAAGAATCGACGCCATTTATTTGTCATTTTTTTGACAACTGACATTGAATGACACATGATCACCAAAAGTTGACGTTATAATGACGACACGTTCCCGCCTGGGTAATTGTATCATTATTTCCCGGTCAGCTTAATTCGTTTTCCGTTTAAAGAACGTTTTTGAAAAGAAAACAGCACATTTGACAAGGCTACTTTGAGAAATATAACGGAAAGTCAAATAGAAATATTTTAGAGCTATTCATATGTGATTTAGTACTGCAGTGGTGATTTTTTTATAGCGATTTCTAAGTTACGATATAAAATGAGTTTTTTTTTAATGGGACACTATTATTGGATCGGGTAGGAGTTTTCGAAAAACTAATAAAAAATAGTAGATTATGTCACTAGGAGTAAAAATGGGTCTTTTCGTGCTGAGCCCAGAGTGATATACATCTTAACAAGCTAGAGTGAGATAGACTGATATCCCAAGCTCTCGGAATGTAATTACCGAACTCAACTTAATAACGGTTTCGGGTGGTGCTCTCTAGCGCTCTGAGAATATTCCCATAATTTGTTTTTTTATTAAGAATGTAAAGACGGCAATACACTCAGATCGGTCTATGTGGTGTCATCTAGTGTTCAAATAATTTTGGTGAATGAAAATCGTTTAAATATGCGCCGCCATGACAGAAGCGGTGACTTTTGACTTTACTTTTACTGCCTAGGATTTTTATGCTACTTTTTTGGTCTCAGGATTAGAAAGCCCACTTTAGGTGTGCGCATGGAGAAAACAAATGACGTACTTTTAGTCCGCTTGAAAAAAAAACTATTTTTTTTAATAAGAAGTGATATGTTAGAAAGACACAGCAGAACTCAAATCAAAGGGTAATTACCATTACGTTACGTCTAATTTGCTTCTTAAATAATAACTTCGAAGACTTGAGATCTTCTTTATCTTTCTGACACATTACTTCTTATGGGAAAACTTATTTTTTATTATTTCCTTTAACATTTCAAATAGTGCTAATTCTGCTCGTGATCAAGTGAAATAACAGAATGATTCTGAGCCTACTTACTTATATACTAGCCACGCCCCTTCTGACCCAATTGGTTGATGACTGTGCGCAGTCGTCGAGCCTTGCTTTGGCAAATAAGCGATTGTAAAATAATTGACGAGACGTTCGCACTCGACTCACTGAAGATTCCTGGATAATTTCCAATAAAGAGAGTTTCCTTAAACTTTCCTTTTTCTCCAGTGCTGTTCTCTATATGCACCAATTTAACTTTTGACCGCCAGATATTGTTTACTCTACAACTCTCGCTTTTGAGATTTCCCCTTTGATCGTTTGAATTCGGTGTTCTTATACCTGTGCCAACAAAAAATATTTTTTTTATACAGTTCTAAATGCAGGGTGCAGCACATCTTTGTTCTGGACGGTTTCACTCCATTCTTAGTTGACAGCATAATGGCTGCCCAAGTAACAATTTAAGTTTTAAAACCCTCTGTAAGGGTTCTTTAAGGTTAAAACAGAAAACTTGCGACAAAACATTTTACTCTAGAAAGACCCTTCAAGAGTTGGCAAAAAGCTCAAAAAGGCCGGTTTATGAAGGTCTTCAAGAGTACTTTTTAAAACCAATTTAAGAGCACTTAACCTTATGACGCTCTTCGTTAAATTATTGATAAGTCTATCATAAAACTGTTACCTATTTGATCTAGATAACGAATGGCTGGAACGTTACAATGTGGGCGTGTAAACTAAAACAATTTAACAAAAATAATCGAAAATTTGCTTTACACATTCTTAATTTCACTAACGCACTTCACTTTTTCGATAAACTTGCTTAGGGTCCGGCGAAAAAAGCCGGAGATCCTAAATATTGTTGCGAACTCAGGGTTCACTAATCCCGTGTAGCGATTAAACACGAAAACACTATTTATTTATCCCACAAATACACACAAGTACAATTCAACTAAATAACTCACTACTTAACACTTTATAGCCTTCTATTATCGTTTTGGTACTTTAGCTTACTTATAGCTCGATTAAATAAGACTGCTACTAACGGCAGCGCTATTCGCCTTTTATTCAAAATACTAAAAATATAGAAAAGCCTAGAACATTCTTAGAAGAAAAAAATAACTGCGTTCTAAATAAATAGAGCCGCAGAAATAATGCCGCAACGCCCGGATAGACCGCGTGCCGCGAAGGTCCAACCTCCAATGTCGCTTCGCCTCGTTGATAATCCACGCCCACAGCCGCCGCTTACCGTAACAATATTTTAAATAATTAAAAATCAATTAAAATTATAAAATAGTATACCGGATATAAAAAATTACATTATCGCGTTTGGTTTTGATTCAATTCAGTCACTAATTGATGGAAATTAACAAACATGGTTTCTGACTAGGAAGTCTGTTCTATATTGTATAGTTTCTACAAAACGCTTTTAATATGGCTCTCCTTCCTTATACTAAAACAAATGACTGATTCTGTGAGAAAACGCAGATAAAACCTTTTAGACTTATTTAAAACTGTTTAAAAGATTTTTTTTTAAATGTTAATTTACTGAACATCTAGTCTAGTCTTGTGTTCAACGTTTTTCATTAAAGCCATATGCAGATCATTTGATCTTAACCAAGAATCTTTGGTTTTCCACAAAACTCTTAACCATTAAAAGTGTAGTAAATATTCAGCTTCGAGGTTTTAGCTGTTTTAACTTAAAATATTTTTTTAAAACAGATGCTGTTTTAGTTGTTGAAAACCTGTAGGGACTATAACAAAGTAGCCTAAAGATATGTCGTCTTATTGTATTTGAGGTGTACAACTACTCTGTGTGCCGGATATCACGCTTGTTCCTTGCATAAGACAAAACGGTTTTATAAAAGTTTTACAAACATTCTTCTTCTCTGAAGTACTCCAAATATCCATTAAATTTCTCATTAAATCTATTGGATTTATGAAAGCTTTATAAAGGTCTTTATAAAACCTGAATTTTACGATCAAATTTACTTCTTTTTTTATGCAATTCTTTTACAAAACAGGTTGCACTTGAGAGTATTTGCTCTTAATAAATGGTTGTAAGGAGTTCTAGAAATGTTCTTCTAAAATAATTTATAAATCTGTAAGTTTTATATTAATCCATTTTAAAACCAAATAGCCCTTAAGAACTGCCATAACAAGGAATTCTACTTTATAATGGTTTGTTGGAAGATCGTAATAAAGTCGTTTTAAAACCAATACGACTTAAAAAATTGGCCTTTAGTCTTCTTTCAAATTGATTTATCAGAGTAAATCTTAAAGCATAAGGAGCATACATTAATTCCGTTTTAAAATTGATGTAAATTTACTTACCGTTTTAAAACACAATATAAGTTTGAACGCTAAAGCTAAAACCTTTAATTTTAGTTTCATAAGAAGTAACATTGTGTTAAGCGCAAAATAATAGTAATTACTCGTTGACTTGACATCTCCTGTCTCTTTCTAATACATTACTGTTTATGAAAAAAAAAGATTTTTTATTAATTCTTCAAAAACTGCTAGAGATAAAGGTATAAAACTACATCATTCGAATAAGCTAAAAAAGAGGAATCAAACGAACCAACCAAGTAACGTGTATCAAACGTATAAAAAACGTCATTGATTGACTATATTAGGTCTTTCAATGAGGTATAAATAACGTACAAAATCACGTGATTAAGTCCCACCATAAAGACGCCATGCGCATGACGTATAAAAAACGTAACTGAGTGACTGGCCAACACGTCAATGACGTCTTTTTTACGTTAATAAAACGTCTGATTTAAGTACATACCTTTATGGGTATTAAAATGACCTAAATTATAGAGGGGCTTATTCACGGGTATAGAATACGCCAATAGCCCTTACAAATTCGCACGATTCTGTCTTCTGTCATCTGTCACGGCATTTATGTTGAGATGTTAGTACAGAGCCGAAGCAGGCGACATCCACCAGCGTGTTTTAGATCCAACACTGCATGGCAGATGGTTCTCAGTTCGAGAAGCAGTCCATATCGCTCTGTACCTCGCTGGTTATCGGAACCAGAACGAAGTGAAAAGAGTGTAGGTGGTCACCAATTGGTCGATCAACCCATCTGCATACTAGTTTCGGGATCTACCCCTCATCAGTACAGCTTTGGCTAGTATGCAGATGTATGCAGTATGCTGGTATGTAAACTAGTATGCATGGGTTGATCGACAAATTGGGTGACCACCTACACTCTTTTCACTTCGTTCTGGTTCCGATAACCAGCGAGGTACAGAGCAATATGGGCTGTTTCTCGAACTGAGAGCCATCTGCCATGCAGTGTTGGATCTAAAACACGCTGGTGGATGTCGCCTGCTTCTGCTCTGTAATAACACCTCACCCGTACTCTGTACATTTCCGGCTGCAATTAGCCGAATCACGGTCATCAATTTGTCGACCAGCCAAAGTTGTACTGATGAGGGATAGACCCCAAAACAAACACCTACACTCTTGGCATTTATGTTGTTTATCAGTTCTGTCACATATTACCCATTCACTTTTTTCTGTCATTTAGTTACCTTTGAAACCTATTTTTTTTTATTTTAGCACATGTTGAGAAGATACAATGAAAATGTCAAAGTCAAATTTCCAACGCCTACTTGACGACAATAATAAGTGAATAGGTTATAGGTACGTCACTTTTACGTCTCTGCGAACGTGAGTAGGACAAGACGAGACGAGAAAGTTGTTTTTGCAAGCAAAAAGCTTTTTTTGAAGGCAAAATCACCATAATCAATATTTTTCAAAATTTAAGGTCTTTATATATGAACAAAATAGTTTAAAAACTGAATTATGATGCGTAAAATATTACTAAAATGCAAAAACGAATTTAAAAATAAGAAAATATACAAGGAGTTCCATTGAAAAAAATTAAGTTTATGCCAGAAAATTCAGTTTTGCTTCATCTTGTACATATAAATAAATTCTCATTAAAAGTAGCTTCTTAACTATACAATTTTTGTATGAAGCTCTTTTTCCTAGAAAAAACTTAAATTTTGAAAAAAAAAAAATTGTCAAATTTAGTTTTTATAATTCAAACAATTTTCACAGATCTTTTGTTTTCACTTTTTTTAATATTTATAGTCCTTTTTTTATTAAAGCAATTACATTTTAAGAGTAATTAATTCTATTTTTAATAAATATTGATTAGCTGTCTCCAACTGAAACTATTTTTTATTTACTTTTTTTAAAAAAAGACTGAATTGCAAAGTTGCTCAATAATTATCAAATCAAACCAGTTTTTAATAAACTGAGGTTTAAATAGGCCTTTATTTGAGATCGAAATTATGAGGTACTAGATATATACATAAAAAGGCGCAGACTTTTGTGACCAGTTGACAACGTTTTTTGCACGATTATTAAACGTCATTGGCTTGGTTCTAGCAGGTATCTATCAAGAAGGTGAATTTTTATGATCAAAATTTCAAGGGAAATAAACGTAATAGGTCAATTTTAAGGTTATATTTCAGTCACATTAATGACGTTTAATGTTGGTCATACATTAAGCACCTATGTACGCACACCAATTTAGGTTCATATAACCACGTTATATTCACGTCATAGGTGACCTCCTGGTCGGCTGGCCAATAATATATACGGTGTCCCATTAAAAAAAATAAAACAATTGTTCTATTTCATGTAGCAGTACCATGTCAAAAGTGCTTTTTAAAGAACGTTCTGTATACAGAAAAACTAATGACACTGGCCGAGAAATTACTTCATACATTTTATTTTGAAAATCAGAGCGGAGAATGTGCAGTCAGATTATACTTATATACAGGGTGCCCCGAATTGTACTTGCGACATTTTAATCACGGATTGCACAGAAAAAAAATAGTGTTAGTTTGCTATATAAACTATACTAGAAAAAGGTTTCGTTAAGGAACTACAGGGTGTTGACATTTGAAGAAAATAAAATAAACTTATTAATTGTTTCAAAACGGCTAGAGAAATTTCAACGAAACTTTGAAGGCGCTAACTGTCATCGAGGAAGCACGTTTTGCAATAAAAACATAGTTTTCAATTTTGCCAGTGGCGTCCGTACTAGCACGTTACTCGTTATTTTTAAAGGAAAAGTGGGACTGGTTTTTTTATAAAATGCGAATCAGTTTTGGACTTCCCATTCAATTTAGAAGAAAAAAGCTCTCTTGTGATTTTCCCTTACAACCCACCGTTTCCGAGTAAAAAATAAAAAATCTGGAAACATTGTGGAATAAATTAATGCCTCGGACACTAGCAAAACGTAGTATGCCATGATTTACTTTCTTTACATAACAACTCAATAGCTCCTGTCTACAATTTATGTTTTTTAAACATGACAAAAGTGTTGTCAGAAAATAGTTTCATTTTCAGCTTTACCACAGATCAATGTTAATTTTTGTTTTTAACTCTAAAAGTAAAATGAGGTTGTTCACTAATAGTGAGTATGCTGATATCCACTTTATTTATGGTCTCTGTAATGGAAACGCAGGTGAAGCTGAACGAGTTCCTGCAAAAACATTTATTTGAGTATTTAGAGGAACTTCCTATTCATCTTAGAAATGAACTCTGGCTTCAGATGGATGGGGCACCAACTCATTATGCGCTTATAAATCGGCAGTGGTTAAATCAGAACTATCAAGGATGATGGATTGGGCGATTAGGTGCAATAGCTTGGCCACCGCGTTCTCCCGATATTACCCCTCTTGACTTCTTTTTGTGGGGTTACTTAAAAAAAACAAGTTTATTCGACACCGGTTGAAACAAGGGAATAATTAATTAGAAGAATAGAGCTAGCCTGTGAGACTTTGAGAGGAAGTCCCGAATTTATTAGTAACGCCATTGAATCTGTTAGGCGCCGATGTCAAAAATGTGTTGAAGTCGATGGACAACCCTCCGAGCAATTATTGTAATTTTTTATGTTATGTAAATAATTATGTACATAAAGCAATCATGACACACTAAGTTTTGCTTTTGACTTTTGATTTTTTATTTTTTACTCGAAAACGGTGTGTTGTACAAAAAAAAATCAAGGGGCTTTTTCCTTCTAAATTGAATGGGGAGTCCAAAACTGTTTCGCATTTTATGAAAAACCAGTTTCGTCTCACTTTTTCTTTAAAAATATCCAGTAACGTGCTTGTACGGACGCCACTGACAAAATTGAAAAATATTTTTTTCATTTCAAAACGTGTTTCCTCGATGACTGTTAGCGCTTACAAAGTTTCGTTAAAATATTTCTAGCCGTTTTGAAACAATTAATAAATTTAATTTATTTTTTTCAAACTTTAACACCCTGTAGTTCCTTAACGAAGCATTTTTCGAGTATAGTTTATATAGCAAACTAACATTATTTTTTTAAGTACAATCCGTGGTTAAAATTACGTAAGTACAATTCGGGACACCCTGTATACAGTTTTGCCCATACCCCATAAATCCATCGAAAAGGCGCCACCCTGTACATTAAGCCTCAGCTGAAGCTTTCTAATGGTATTTGTACATTTAGACCTCATTATTCGCGCCGCCTTCTCCGAAAGATTATCCAGACTTCCTCTCGTTGCGGCGTATGGAAGAAAAGATTATCCAACAGACCACGACAACGATCCAAGAAAAGAGACCGCCGCGACCCTCCAAGTGCGGCGGCGGGTGTAAATGAACCCATGTGTGCCAAAGTAAAATTACCCAATATAAATTATTATTAATTTCGTAGAAGCAAGTCGGAACACGCACCTTAATGCAAATTATTGTTTACTTTTATTAGATACGCGATATCCCCAGAGGTGTAAATATAAAATTTTCATATAATACATCGCGACACGGGGCGTGGCGTCTCGCTTAGCCGCCGGGTGGTTGGAATAAAAGAATAAATGCGTAATTAAAAAATATATATTATATCTATAGATTAAAAGTACGTTTGGAACTCCCTGATGGACGGAGGGCGTGCGATTGGCCGGTGACGTTGATATTTAATTGAAGAGTTGTGAACATGCAAGTTTTAGCCGAGCTGTAGTGTCGTCAAAATTAATTGTATATGGGATCGTAAGGTCGAAGGCAATTTGCACCAAATAATATTGCTGCCAACTCAGGGTTCAGTAATTCCAGTGCAGCGATTTAACACGAAAACACTATTTATTTACTCCATAAATACACACGACTACAATTCGACTACTAAATAGCTCACTACTTAACACTTTATAGCTTTCTATTATCGCTTCGTACTTTAGCTTACTTATAGCTCGCTTAAAATAAGACTACTCTTCCGCGCGCTCTATGTGCCTTTTATAAACAATCCTAAAATTACAGAAAAACCTAGAAAGTTCTTTATAAGAATTCTTGAATAATCTCACATAAAAAAAAGTTGTAAACAACTGCCTTCTAGATTAAAAAGAGCAATAAATCACTCGTGTCGGCCATGACGCAGCGCGGATAGGTCGCGAAGCTCCACCAACCAACGCGTTGCACCAACCAACGCGCTTTTATATACAATCCTAAAATTACAGAAAAACCTAGAAAGTTCTTTATAAGAATTCTTGAATAATCTCACATAAAAAAAAGGTTGTAAACAACTGCCTTCTAGATTAAACCGAGCAATAAATCACTCGTGTCGGCCATGACGCAGCGCGGATAGGTCGCGAAGCTCCACCAACCAACGCGTTGCCCCGCCTCCCATGCGGCGTCGCTGCGAATCGTAACATTGCCCTCCTCCTAAGGCTGTTCGTCCCGAACAGATAGAGTTCCATGGTATCGTGCTAATCGATCCAAATGAACGACCTTCATCTTTGACCTGGGGGTCCGCTGGATCCTATACACCACATCATTAATCTTCTTTATAATTGTATAAGGTCCTTCCCAATTTTGGCTAAGTTTGGGCGACTTCCCCACCTTTCGCTGCGGATTGTATAGCCACACCAAATCACCATCCTGGAAGCCGCGGGAGTTAGCTAGTAAGTCATATCTTGCTTTGGCCCGATCACTGGATATCCGCAGTTTATTCCTGACTTGTTCATGAACATTGTTCAGCCTCTCCTTAAGCTCCTCCACAAAATTCTTAGAGCTGAGCGACTCTTTTTCTGGTGTTCCATACATCAAATCCGCAGGAAGCCTCATTTCACTTCCGAACATTACTCTCGCCGGAGTATAACCAGTGGCTTCATGCGTAGAGCCTCGATATGCCATCAACATGAGGGGTAGATGTTGGTCCCAATCACGCTGATGATCTGCCACCATTTTAGACAGGTAATGTTCCATGGTCCGGTTAAATCTCTCTACCATCCCATCCGAGTTGTCCTTGTCTTGCGAATTCCGAGAAGTTCCATGACCTTCTGGAAAACAGCCGATTCAAAATTTCGGCCCTGATCAGAATGAAGTTCGAGAGGGACTCCAAACCTGCAGAACATTTCATTTACTAATACCGTTGCCACAGTCGTTGCTTCCTGATTAGGCAGGGCGTATGCTTCAGGCCATTTAGTGAAGTAATCCATGGCGACCAAGATGTATTTATTGCCCGACTCAGTCTGAGGAAACGGTCCCGCGACATCAATTGCTACCCTCTCCAATGGAGCACCTACAGTGTATTGCACCATTCGGCCGCGTGATCTTGTTCGAGGTCCTTTTGTGGCACAACAAACTTCGCACTTGCGGCACCAAGATTCGACGTCTTCATGATAATTCACCCAGTAGAACCGCTCTTTAATTTTGGCCAAGGTTTTATTGACCCCAAAATGACCTCCACTGGTTCCGTCGTGCATTTCCTGTAGTACGTTCGATTTTCTGCTACCAGGAACAACCAACTGACTGACTATGGACTTGCCATCCGGACTCTCCCACGCTCTCTTCAGTAATCCATTTTCTATTCTAAGAGAGTGCCACTGGGCCCAGAGCGCCTTCAGGTTTGGACTTTTACCAGAAATTTCTTGGCACTCTGGTCTCTTGTCCTCAGTCTTTGCCAAGAGTATGGGTCCAATATCTGAATCATTCAATTGTTCTTCTCGAAGCGTCTGTGTGGTCCAGCCATCGTTTATTTCCACCGACGTTCTCCTTACAGAAGGATGTCCCTCACGTTGCTCAGTTCTTCGACAATCCTGACTATCTTCTTTACATGGCCGTCTAGACAATGTATCGGCATTTCCGTGACACCTTCCTTGTCGACGTTCCGTTTGGATCTTCTGTCCTTTAATGCGTCCGGCCTCTGTAACACTTTTGCCACCCAAATTATTGCCTTGACTTGATTGGTTGACTTGACTGATCCTGGGGGTCTTAACGGGCTCGGTCAATTGCCCCCTTACATTGACCGGAATTGGCTTTTCCTAGAATCTAGGGCGGTCCTGGTTTCCGCTCGGTCTTCTAAACAACGGCGACGGACTTCTTGCCCTATTACGGCAATTACTCTTGACGAGACCCAGTTTACCACAGTTAAAACATTTTATGACCCGATTGCCTGTCGATCGAGGAGTTCTTCCCAACAGGGCTTGCATATTGACTGCGATATCCTTCAATGCTTTATATAAACTTGCCATGGATTCAGCCATAGATGTAGACTTCTTATCACCGCAAGTTTCCACTCTTACACTTGCAGAAGAACTAGATGTCACTCGTGACGCCTCGAATTCCAGTGCCCGAACTAGTGCCTCGCTGATATCCTTGGGCCTTACTAGACGTAAATGGTATCTCATATCACTATCGCGAACTCCTTCAATGAACCTTTCGGCGGCAAATTGCGTTTGAAAAGATTCAGGGGCCGATGGATATGCCAGGTGAATTAGTCTGTCTATGTCCGCCTCAAATTCTTGTAACGATTCACCTGACTTCTGCTGTCTCATCCTCAGCTGGGCCTGGAACACGGTTTCTTTGTGCTCATTTCCAAATCGTAGTTGCAGAGAGTGTACTTAAGCTGCATACCTACTTTGATCCGCTGCCGACAGAGATTGGAGTAACTCAGCCGCTTTTCCACGAAGTGCTACCACTAATGATGTAGCTTTCTGAAGCTCGGACCAGCCATTAGCTTTTGCAGATGCCTCAAATTGTGTTTTATAAATTTCCCAGGCCATAATACCGTCATAATCGGGAGGCTCAATTTTAGCGTTGGCTGTGCTAAAACTCTCTGTAGACACGTTGTCGTCCTCAAGTTGTTCCCGGAATTTCCTTTCTAGGTCGAGAACCTTCTGGTTGACAGCTTCGAGTCCTTTGTTAACGGATTGCATTATTTTTTCTTCCAATTGTTGCTTCCTAGCTGCGAGATGGTTTAGTAATTCTTGTTTGAACCGTTTCTGTTCTTCCTTTTGTTCTAGATGACGTCACTCCTGTACTTGATCACGTCTTTCTTGTTCCTCTTTTTGTTCGTTGTAACGTTTTTTCTGCTCCTTTGTTTGTTTGTTATAACGTTTTTCCTGCTCCTATTTTTGTTCGTTATAATGTTTTTCCTTCTCCTCTTTTTGTTCGTTGTAACGTTTTTTCTGCTCCTCTTTTTGTTAATTATAACGTTTTTTCTGCTCCTCATTTTGTTCGTTCTAACTTTTTTCCTGCTCTTCCCTTTGTTGTTGCCTCCCTTATGCAACAGCGGGGTGGCAAGGTGATCCTCCATCGCTTGATGCTGGCTTCTAGTCACTGGCATGAACACGTAATGTCCGGCAATGAAGCACTCACTTACAGTTCAGCAATATTAGTCCTCAAATTCCCACTGGAATCGCACTTGTGACACCCATTGTTGCGAACTCAGGGTTCAATAATTCCAGTGTAATAATTTAACACGAAAATACTATTTTTCTACAAACGTCAAATAATGACGCATTTTACGCTTTCATTAGACAAACGAAAACCTAACCATTTTTGAGGATCAGAATGTGAGTTTACTTTTCCGCGCGTTGCCCAGGACAGCAAGCGAAAATAGTAGATTATGTCACTAGGAGTAAAAGTGGGTCTTTTTGTGCTGAGCCCAGAGATTGACGGCCGAAGCGAAGCTGAGGCCTGCAACTGGGCGAAGCACAAAAAGACCTTTTACTCCGCGTAACATATACTATTTTTTTTTCAAGCATGCAGGAAGTCTATTTCAGAGTGATTCAGTGTTTCAATTTTCTCTCATCCTCTTTAAGCGGGTCTAGGTACTTACCCAATTAGTGATGTATATAAATAGAATGTGTTAGAACGGTGGTGTTCAATGTTCAATGGTTTTAATGGTAGTAAATCATAACCAATGGTTTAGGTGGTTGAGGTAAATTATGGTAAACTAACAATTTATAGCATTATTATTAATACTAAAATAATAAAAATGACATTGACAGATAAATATGATGACAACTAACGACATTTAACAGAATTCGAGAACCTATGCGATTTCGACTAAAAACAGTTTCGGGTGTTGCTCTCGAGCGCTCTGAGAGTATTCCTATCCTTTGTTTTTTCAACAAGAATGTAAAGATGGCAATAAGATGGTTTATATATGCGCCACCATGACAATAGCGGTGACATTTGACTTTACTTTTACTGCCTAGGACTTTTTTGCTACTTTTTTTGGTCTCAGGATTAGAAAGCCCACTTTAGGTGTGCGTATGGAGAGAACAAATGACGTACTTTTAGTCCGTTTGATAAAAAAGATTTTATCGCTTGCTGTCAACAGCAACTACCACCACTCAACCAATTGTTTAAAACGTCATTGTCACTTTGATTTAAATTTTCAGATTGTGACTTCAGTTATGCTCAGTTGTGATTCACATCATTTGAAATTGATCGTTTGCAGAAAAAACGTTGTATGCATTACGAGCAAAAAGTAACTTTTTTGCTCTCGAGTGATTGCCGCTCTCCGCTTCGCGTCGAGCGGCAAACTTCACTCTCCGAGCAAAAAAGTTGCACTTTTCGCTCTTAATACATAAATAACTATTATTTATCCCTCAAATACACACAAGTACAATTCGAGTACTAAGTAACTCACTACTTAACACTTTATAGCCTTCTATTATCATTCTGTTATTCTTCTTTTATCGTTAGCTTACCTATAGCTCGATTAAATAAGACTGCTCCTAACGGCGGCGCTATTCCTTTTATACAAAATCCTAAAATACAGAAAAACCTAGAACATTCTTAGAAGAAAAATTGATAAGAGACACATAAAAAAAAGGTCGTAAATAACTGCGTTCTAAATAAATAGAGCAATAAATCACTCGTGACAGTTCCCATGGTCATTAGCCGCAGCGTCCGGATAGGCCGCGAGCCGCGAAGGTCCATCCTCCAATGTCGCTCCGCCTCCACAGCCACCGCTGACCGTAACAATATGTTTCGAAGAATAAAGGGAGTTCTAATTGTTATACCCGAGCGCACTCTGCGTCTTATACCTTACGTTCTTCCATGAAATTAAAGTGGTTTAGAGCTAAAATTCGTAGACAACGTCGTAAAACGCCTTAAAATGCTTAAAAAAACGCAATATTAGTGGTTTTCCGGTAAAATTCAATGTTTAAAACCAATGGCTAGTTTATACCTCTAATTTAAGAATGAAACTAATTTTTATTTAAACTAAATTAACACTTGTGAAAGTAAATGTGTACTTTTAGGTAGATCTGTTTAGACTTTCATTATAAAAGGGTCGAACTAAAAGTTGACATTAGCTTTGACAAGTGTTAATTTAGTCTAAATGAAGATTAGTTTAATTCTTAATTTAGAGGTATAAATCCGGCATAACCTCGGTAGAAAATGTGGTAAAACGCCATCAAAATAAACGTGTGTTTAAAAATGCAATATTTGTGGTTTTCCGGTAAAATTCAATGTTTGAGGCTAAGATGGCTAAAAAACGTCGCAAAACGCCATAAAACGTCTCAAAATGCATAACAATGCAATATTCAACGTTTTTGCGTAAAAATACACATGTTAGAGCCGAAATCAGTAGACAAAAATAATCAATATACCAACGCCTTAAAATATTTAAAAATCATGTGTTAGTGGTTTTAAAATGCTTAAAATGCTGCATAATTATAACTCAATCACTTATTTTTCCCATCTCGTCACCTTAATTTTTTTTTATATCTATCTCTCTACTTGATATCAATAATATGAGAGCAGTTTATAAAGCCTTGATTTTTTTTTTATTTTTGGTTGTAGATTTTTGAGAGTTTCTTTCTACAACCGTCAAAAATATGATAAGGTTTACGCATTATTGTCGGTATGCAAACTGACACATATTTTCATGTTTACCCTTTTTTTTTAACGTCCCGCATGGCAGCGTGCAAAAAAACAACTAGTTGCCATGGGAAACTCCGCTTCGCGTCGTTCGGACAACGGCAGTCGCGTGCGCGAAAGTGTCACTTTGCGCATTTGTTAGGAAATAGTTATTTTCCTAACAAGTAACTTTTCTTTTACGCTGCTATGGACGACGTGCGAGAAAGATAACCGTGAAAATATGTGTCAGTTTGCATACTGTCAGTAATGCGCGAACCGTGTCACATTTTGACGGTTGTAGAAAAATAACTATTACATTCCTACTCTTATAACTTTTAAATTATCAATTTAATGGAAAGAGCTTTCCAAAAATATGAATATGTTCAGTTTGGTCGAAAGTATGTGAGGGAGGAGGGGGGGGGGGGAGGGCTGAACAGTGGCGTACCAAAAATTTGTTTTTTGTTTCGATACCTAATTTTAGGGCGTTTATACAGTAACTTCACTACCTCATATATGTCTATACGAATACATTTTGAAGTCTAATTCCCAAAAAGTTAAATAGAAAAATTTTTAAAAACCGGCTCAAAGTTGTGACCTTTTTTTTTAATTCTCTTTTTGGGCCCCTTAGACCGTCAGGGTGAGACGATTTGCCCAGTATAGGTGATTCTTGTAAAAAGGGTATATCCTTTTTTTACATTTTAATGAATAGGAGCAGGTTTACGGGTATAGGACTAAATAAAACCAGCTCGCTTTTAGAAAATTGCCGACGTTTCGATTGTGTATTACGATCTTCTTCAGGGCTACAAATATAAAAAAATAAATTTCACAATAGGTAGAGGCCTACAAATTAAAAACTAAATATGTTTTTAATAAATATAAATATGAACATTACAACATTTAGACGATTATTGACACTTACGACAACATAACGTACAATATACAATCACTCGTAAATGATTTTACTGCGTTATGTTGTCGTATGTCAATAATCGTCTAAATGTTGAAATGTTCATATTTATATTTATTAAAAACATATTTAGTTTTCAATTTGTAGGCCTGCTACCTATTGTGAAATTTCTTTTTTTATATTTGTAGCCCTGAAGAAGATTGTAATACACAATCGAAACGTCGGCAATTTTTAAAAAGAGAGTTGATTTAATTTAGTCTTATACCCGTAATCCTGCTCCTATTCATTGACAACAAGGACGTTAACCACACACAGTAACACTTTAATATACAGTGAGTAAAAAATTGTCCAAAAAAAGTTAAGAAAGATTGATAAAAATGTATTGTATTTTTTTGACATTTTTTACGAAAACTAAAGCCCGTCCGAACTTCAGTTGTAGATACGTGATTGGGGAAGTGATCAGAAGAAAAACGCGGTTGTTAGTTTTGGTCTAGTCTTTATACCGGACGAGCCACAAAATTTGTTATTATGCGGAGAAGGGGAAGGGGGGTAGTTCTCGGGTTATGATCCTGACGTGGTGTAGAAAGTTTTTATGTGTCACATTTTTTGCTAATTTGGGCCTAGCTTTTAATTTAAAATTCTTAAAACATTTTAAACATTAATTTATAAATTCCCACTTTGAGGGCGATTTGTGTCGAGACCGTAGATCCAACCGAATGGTTTTCTATCCCAGCGGATACCTTGGAATGTTTTCTTCTTGCCACGTGGGGACCAATTCTTCTCTGGGACGTCGCAAAAGGGCCCAAATTGAATTTTGAAGCGAGAGATACAGATTTTGGCACATATTGATCAAAAGGCAGAATGTTTCCGATTCAGCATAAGGTGAATCGGAAGTGCTTGGGATTTTAGCTCCTTCAACCGACTATTGAAATTTTCCGAAACGTAAACATCAATCTTAAAGGCTTAAACTAAGGAAAATCGGCTGAAAACTCAGGAAAACTGTATGGGAAATGGAAATTTGAACATTTCTAGGAAAGTTATTGACAAAATGCCCGGTTCTCGAGAACGTTTTTGCAAAGACTGGCCGACGTGAAAATTTTGTGTCGGGATTTGTCAAAAGCACGACTCGTTTCGAAATTTCGATTTACTTAGATTAAAGACCTTTTCATTTTACTGTTTTCCTGACCGATGTAGAGTTGCAACTTGATTATAGGAACGTAGACTAAAAATAACCACCATCAAAATGGCCGTCATGACCGAAGTGATTAAACAGTGATTTTTTTGAAACGATTAAAGTTAGAAAATTGAAATTTTGTATGTAACTTACTTGCAGGATTTACTACCCGTCTAACCGTTCACCAATACATTTTACATGGGAGGAAAGTCATATTTAAGGAAATACCATTCATTGTAAAATAACGTACTTAGCTGACATAGCTACGGTGGCTGAGTTACGTTATAATTTAGAGAACCGTTTATGGTTCAAATTTGGATGATAGGTACTTACCTACGGGAGGTCTATGAATTGTGAAATAGCTGACATAGCTAGCATTACGATACCTAGGTTCTAGCTGTTTTATGAAACAATGATCATATCGAGTTATCCCAGTTATATAAAATTCTAGATGCGTCCCGCTCTCGCCATATTCGTACTAGTTAATATACTACGAACATCAATCTTTCCCCACGGATTAAAAGTGCTGCTTCTAGTGACCTATGGAAACCATGATTAGGTTCACTGCTTGCTAATGCATACATTCTTCTGAGCAAGACGTATGCGGAAGACACGCCCAAAAAAATTGCGTTTTCGGCGGGACGGCCTAGTGCGCTCTCGAAGTATTCTCATCCTTCTATTCGCAATGAGAAAACAAGGGCTGATAATCAGTAAAATGGCGCACAAGGCAGTCTACCGAAAACTCTAAAAGAACAAAAGCTTGGCATTGTCGATTTTTCAAAATTAAGGGGCGGAGCGTGGCAGCCGCGCATGCGCTTTGGTTGCCACTAAGCCGGACTTTTTCGGGCTGAACTTTCTAATGTTCCGTTATAATTAGATGTCAATTATTATATATATGGCTCTGACCGGCTATTGTACCACTTGTGTCAGAAGAAGAGCTTCAGGCCGCCGCAAGACACACCAGAGATAGTTGCATCATGTGCTAGGATCAATCCCACAGCGCTCTTGAAAACCTTCAACCAGTGCCTTACAGAAGGAGACTTTTCTCGAATATGGAAACTGGCCAAGCTGGTTCTAATAGAAATACACAAAAAGAATCCGCATGATGAGCAGGCATACAGGCCAATCTGCCTACTAGTCAGTGTGGGCAAACTTTTCGAGATAATTATAAATGACCGAATTGTTGGGGAAGCTGAACGAAAAGCACGGTTTTTCTATACTAAGCACGGCTTTAGTAAGGGCAGGTCGACAAGCAAGCAAAATCTTTTGCAAAATGTTCTTAAAACAACTGACGAAATCAGGGAAAAGGCAGTTAAGAACAGGGAAGTTTTCGTCATGGTGCTCATCGATATAGAAAACGCCTTCAATACGGCCGAATGGGACATAATAATACAAGTAGTTGAGAGGAGCGATATGAGCGAGTATGTGGTTAATATGATTAAATCGTATCTGTCACAACGTGCAATCATGGCAGCTGACGGTCAGACATTCCCCATAGGGAGCGGCGTACCGCAGGGCGCCATACTCGCCCCTACTCTATGGAACCTGTTCTACGATCAGGTACTCCGGTTGGACAGAGAGAGAGGTGTCACTTTTATTGCCTACGCTGATGACCTGGCCGTTATAGTAAAAGCAAAGACGGTAGGGGAACTGGAAGAGAAGACAACATACGCGACTCATATAATCCTTCAAAAGTTGGAAGAGATGAAGTTGAAAGTCGCAGTTAGAAAAACGGAGATAGTTCTCTTGTCAGGACGAAGGAAAGTACCCGCTTTTAATTGCGTGATAGGCAACACTCGCGTCGAAACCCAGAGCGCTGTAAAATATCTAGGGGTATATGTAAACAAGGACGTAACAGTGACTAGCATGTCAGAAGGGTTACGACTAGAGCACACCAAATGGCAAATCAACTGGACAGACTTATGCCCGGCACCGGAGGACCACGAATAAGAAAGAGAAGGCTGCTCGCAAGCTCTGTCTTGTCAGCAGTTCTATACGTAGCACTAATTTGGGAAAGGGCGCCAATGTTTAAGAAGTACTTAAGCATGTTAATCCGCGTTAATAGGAGACTGGTTCTGGGCATTACGGCGGCGTACCGGACGGCATTGCTGGAGGCCTAGGATGCTATTGCGGGGCTCCATCCAATTAATCTCGCAGTCCATCAACAGGGCTCAGACAGCAGAGCAGAAGCGAGAAGGGAACTACTGGAGGCGTGGCAGGAAAGGTGGGACAGATATAACGGAAAGGCGCAAACGGTGATTAAGAACATTAAAGCGTGGACCTCCAGGATGTGGGATGGCCCTGACCACTTTACTGTCCAATTCTTTACACGACATGGAATCTTCGGCGAATATTTGCGGACGGGTGCTGGTTCTGTCTCGGAAGCGACACTATCGAGCATTCGTTGTTTTACTGCCCTAGGTATGAATCAGAAAGGCTAAAGATTAACAAAGCATGCGAAACCCAGATAAACACAGAAGACATTGCTGAAATCATACCTATATCAGAAAAAAACTGGAATGCCGTATCAGAATATATGAAAAGTATTATGAACTTGAAGGACGCGGAGGAGAAGAGAAAAAGAGAGACAAATCTGAGGACTCTCTTCTGCCATCCCCCCGTGAAGTAATGCTTACCGGCGGTCCCAGGGGACCCGGGATGAAGAGAGGATGAAGGAGATTTTAGTGGGTATTGCGATATCGCTGCCGAGACCCACAGTTATATCAAATTCGCTAAAAATAGCATTTTGAAAAATCCCCAAGATGGCCGTCGTGAAAAAAGTGGTTAATCGATGATATTTTGGGATCGGTTAGTGCTAGGAACCTTTCTTAACGGAATGAGGTAAAAGTCACAATGGGCCGGAACCTTCCCAAGGGTACCAAAGATTCCATTATCGATTAATCGACATTTTTCTGCTACAACTTGCTTCTTTTATAATTACAAACAAAATGTGATAAATGGAAAGCTTCATATTTTATGTGTACCAATTTGTATGTTAATATGAATTCTAACAATTTTTCCCTATTGTCCGAATGCTGTTAGCACCGTATAAAGAATATACGTAGTAGTACACTATAACAGTAGCGTCACTCTATCACGTGACCGCTCCTCGCTAACAATTCTATATTAGTGTAGTACTACAATTAGCGATTTCACTCTCCAACGCACACGGCTTTAAAACGCTTTTGAACTCGGAATTTCTTTGATCTTTCCGAGAGTGACGTTACTGGTATATATTCTCTATACTGTGCTGCTAGACTTACGAACAGCCAAGACTACTCCAGAGGCCAGAAGTGACAGGACAAAACTCCCCATCAACAGACATAAACCCCCCGGGCAGCGAGTCTGGACTCTCAAAGCCTGGGTATAACCTTCCCGCTCATAACTGGTGCTAACCGGCTCTTTCTGCAATCCTGCCCCCTCAGTAGGAGGGGGGGGGGCTTTCCTCCCTTACCCATGTGCCGAAACCCAAACTCCTTAGGGTGGGTTAAAGATGCAATAGTTCTCCACTATTGTATTATTTACCACACTTTGACACAAGACATTCCGAAAGGAAGACAGCCGACGAAGAAAAGAAGGATTCAAGACAAGAAGCGCCTGAAGAACTCCAGCGCACCACTATCAGTGACTAAGAGATGGCGTCAGATAAAAGAGTCAGGCAGGACTATTGTCTTTTACCCTATCATCGCTGTATACCGGACCAGTCTGTAACAGAAATTTCAGCCACCTGTCTCACCTCTGAACAATCTTGAAGATTGTCCAGTCCCGAGTGGTAGCCATTTCTGGGTCCTGTTTAGTCCTGTTTAGGACACTGGACGCTTCTTTCTTCGTCGTTGGGTGGGTAGGAAGCTCACCCTGGTGAGTGAGCTGGATGTGGAAAGAGTTGGTTAGCACCAGTTAACCACGGTAGTTTTTACCGGCAGTTTTTACCCGGACTTTGAAACTAAATTCTCGCTGTCTGGGGGAATGTCTCGTAGGTGGGTGATTTGTCTGTCTTTTCTTTTGGGGGCCATGGCTTCCGTGTGTTTGAAACAGAAAAGAAAATTAATTAAGTTTTGGCACCGCAAATTTAGCAAAAATGCACTCATTGCTGAGAGTATTTCTTGCATGTGCTGCGCGGCTTGATTGAAGTCCTGTGGCAGTGAGATATTGCCTGCGGGGGCTTTTGGCTGGTTGCCACTAGCAGCAGCTGCATAGCTCTTATTTGGAACTCTTTGGCTGTTCTGTTGCCTTTGAGGAGCCTTTTCTGGCTTCCTTTTAACGGGGTTTTCATTGCAGCCTTTATAGCTAGCTGGGTGGGGGCCACTCTCATATCCTTCTTCACTTGCACTAGCTTTAAAGGCTGGTGCAGCTCACAAAAAGGCAAGAGTTTCTTGTCTTTAAAGCTGTGCATCCGTTGGACAGATAGTTTGACTATGCCTTGGGCTGCCAGGTCCTGTTCGACGGCCTTGCTGCTGTACACTATTGCCACGCCTTTTATAACTAGCCGTTCTGTTTTGTCTTCTTCTAAGGTGTACGTGTCGTACTCCTTTTTTGTAGTATCAGTCAGCATCTTGGTAAGATGCCTGTAATCTGTCGACGTTTCTGGTATATTAGCAAGTCCATTGAGTGTCACTTTGGCTTTTGAATATCTGATTCTTGTCTTTCCAAGATGTTTGCTGACTGAAGGCCAGTCATTTGCATTTCTCAACACCACAGGTGCGACTTTTGGTGTTGCGCTTTTGTCTTTAGCCAGTTTTTGCGGGTTTTCCGATGTCTTTTTAGTTGATTGGTCCTTGCTGTTTCCATCTCTTGATCGGGTGTTTTCTCGAAAATATCTTTGATCATTTTTTCCTCATGGGAGGAGAAAATGATCAAACTTTGCTGTTCTTTTTGGCTTTTTCCTTTTAACTTCTTAACTCTGTTTTCCTAGTCTCTCGGCCTATATTCTACCTACATTCATGCTAAGATTTTTTAGAAAATCCAAGTTTTTTTCATCCAGCTCTGACGTAAATGTCGTGTCTTGTTTGTCCATTCTTGGCTCTTTTCCTCCGCTGGCACTCTCAATACCACCGAACGTCGCTCTGACGAATTTCTATTAGCTTGGATGGCAATGACAATTGCCTAGGCTTTAGCGCTAAAAAGCCCCCCAGTCGGCGGGTAAATCTTTAAATAGGACCCAGAAATGGCCACCTTGCTCAGGACTGGACAAACTTCAAGATTGTTCAGAAGGGAGACGAGTGGCTGAAATTTCTGTTACAGACTGGTCCGGTCTACACCGATGATAGAGTAAAGGCAATAGTCCTGCCCGAGTCTTTTATTTAAGGCCTTCTTTTAGTCACTGATAGCGGCGCGTTAGACTTACGACTAAGAATTAAATTGTTTTCGACGTTTCGACCTTTCTTCTATTTTTAGACATTATCATTATAAGGTCTTTTTCTTCATAATTTCACGGTAGTTTAAAGTACATAAGAGGAGGGTTTGAGTATTTTCTAAACTATGAACGCTACGCGCAAGTATAAAAAAAACAAACAAAAAATATAAAGAAAAAAAACGAAAAAATGTCAGAGCATACCACAAAAACAAACCGACTCAAGATTTCTGCTGACCAACTTGTTACCTTCACTTTTTATAAAATCTATAATGTAATTCAAAAAATAACCAATTGGTATTTTCAGATGTATTCAACAATTTTAACATAATATTACCCAAAATCGTCGCGCTAGCTAGTGAAACGATGAAATGCACAATGAATACCATAAAATACTTTGTGGACCTTGGTGGGGCACTTAATCGGCAGTGGTAGTTACAGGTAGGTCATCTGTAAACTTCTCAACTTGTGCGTTTGTGGATAAGGGTTTACAGATAAAATTTGTATGACTTGGGGTCCTCTAAAGTTTTGCAACATCTTGTTGAAAAACCCTGTATTTAGCTAATTTCGAAGCAGTAATAACCAACTTTTTTTCATTGGTGCGGACAAACTTTCGAGTCGCATTTTGTCCTCTCTCACGTTTATCCAGAACAGACACTATAAAATTTGCGGAAATTCTCCCTCATAGTTCATTATTAGTTAAATCGTTGTACAAAACCGATTAAGTTCCCAGTGACTGAACAGTTTTAGGCCGGTAAGTAATTACTTTAATGACTATTAATATTATTTAGGCGCTAACACACAAAATATTTCATGATGATAAAACATTAATTTCGGTAACAAACTTTCACAAAAAAAATGCTTAATGGAATATATTATGTGGGGAAAGTTTATGTGAGTAGGCTACAATTTTAATACGTTTTCTAGGTACATTTTTTCACATAATTTAGTTTGGTGATGACTGCGGATGAACCATCCGAACACCCCAAGTCCAGTGACTTGGAGGTGGCAGAACTTAAGAAGCGCAAACATAAAGAGGCTGAAGAAGATTATTTGAGGAAACCCGGCAGGCCTTATCCAGGATTCCGCAGGAATTTCTACGACTACTTTGCCGAGTATTCCAATAACACAGGCATCCATGGGTTTAAGTACATGGGCGACCAGGAAATGACAATTTTCGAGCGGTAAGTGCCCCCTCTTATAATGACACAATTGATTACCACTCTTCGTCTAATTCTTTTCTAGTTTATGGTGGCTTACTCTTTTCTTTATTTCTCTTTATATCTGTATTAATCTAATTATCCAAACGTACATAAAGTGGGACACATCCCCGGTGCTGGTGAGCTTCGCCAGAAGCCCAACTCCAGTTTGGGAAGTACCTTTTCCAGGTAAAATTTTAACTGGGAAGAGCAGGGGCGATCCTAATCTAACAATAGCTACAATGTCTTAAAATATGCAAATGCGTTAAAAAAGCCTTTACTACCCTTAGATATTGTACATTGTACGCTTTTGAAAACGTTTATCCGATTTAAATGTTAATTTTGTGGCATTTTGCGCCATCTATGTGATTTATTTATGCATCTATTGAAATTTATCTAGTTTATGATGAGTGTAGTGGCGTCCTTATGTGAATTAGAACGGATTGGTAGCAGGTAGAGGACAAATAAAGCTCTCTATCTTCAATTGGAGAATGGCGACGTTTCGACTAGATTTAGTATTCTTCGAGGCTATCTTCCACGAAGGGAGATAGTCAATCAATACATATGTTCAAGCTGCAAGCTTGAAAATCCATGTGACTTGAGCAAGTCACGCTCAAGTCAAGTAGTTTTCCTTTCAAATATTTGAAAAATCAAGTACTTGGAAAAAATACTTGAGCACGGCTTACTAAACAAATGTGAAGACATTGAGGACACTTTTTTGCTTAATATCTGGAAATTTGCTGACGCAAGTTCAATGGTTTTGCCACCCTGTACAGGCTCTCCCAACTCTATTTACACGCTATATATCACCGCTCCTTTAGATGCTAGAAAAACATTTTTAGACAAAATGGTGTTGGCATATATGTCATGGGTGATTGTTATATATTCTTAATTTTGGATTTGCCTTTGAATTCCAATAATATTTCATGCATTATACCGTATTTGGGTTTTTAACTGTTTTTGAAACAAAATCAAGTTTGAAATATCATGGTTTTATCCCTTATACCCATAACATCTAAACAGTTTGACTTCAAGTGAAACGGTCAAAGAGTGACACCTGTCAAATTGTCTCTATTTTTATGACAGATGTCAAATTGGATATTTGGATTCATCTTAAAAAGTTAAAACAGAGGTAAAAGTCGTTCCACTCTAATTCAAACCATTCGAAAGTTATGGGCCCCGTACGCGGCCCATAAACAGTAAAAAAAGGAAATTATGATGTCATACGTGCTTGTTTCGAAAACAGTTGAAACTCCGAATACAGTGCATGAAATATCATTGGAATTCAAAAGAGAATCAAAAATTGAGAAAGTATACAAGGTGTTCCATTGAAAAAAAAATAAGGTTATGTCAAAATAACACTTCTCATTCACCTTGTATAAATAAGTAAATTTTGATTGAAAGCAGCATTTCTCAACCATCACCTTTTTGTGTGGAGTTTTTTTGTCAACATGTAGTTGGAACACCCTGTATATCCAAAACGGGTGATGTGGCATATATAGTGTGGTCCAAATTGGTGATGCATGCATGGGGATTTTACTTATCTTAATAGATACGGGTTCGGTTAAATGGGGAAAGTTGTAGAGAATTTAATGAGAAACTCGCACCCGTTTCCACATTGGCGTATCTCTTACCGTTTTCTGGAAAAATGGGAAAATGTGCATCACTGCATTTTGAACTTTGCCCTGTAGTTTCTAAACCGAGCCAAAGGTAGTTTGGCAAATAAAACATTATTAAGGTACTTTTTCACGTATAATATAATGGCGTATTCAGAAAAAATCTATCGTCATCTGTTTTCAAGTTAAGTATAATAACTTCGTAAATTCTTATGGACGCCATCTTGTTTTTTGAATGAGCTTAAAAATTCCTTTTCAACGATATATCCATTGATATGATTAACATATTCCTAGGTGTAAAAATTGAGTTTTTTATTTCTTCTCAAAGTAGGCCTTGGAAAGTTTCGTCGCTATCATGAAAAACAAAAGATAAAGGTAGCGCTACGCGTCAAAGACAAACTGATGCACTACAGGCTATTAAACATAACACATTTTTCATTGCATCGTATTTCCTTTTAATCTTACAAAAAATGGCTGTAAACTACGACAATATGGAAAAGTTTGACATGTTAGAGTGCTTTATTAAAAGTAACCGAAAACCTGATCTTGCCGCACATACTTATCATGAAAATTATCCATAAAGGAGACAACCCAATAAAAGGTACTTCTCCAAACTTGTTACAAATTTACGTATGTAAGGCAGTTTTGAAACTTCCTGACGTAAAAATTATGAAAAGGACCATGTGAACCGTAACCAACAAATTGCAAATTATTTTGATAGTAACCCGAAATCTGTCACACGAAATTGCACCCGTGAGCTCGATGTTCCTAGAACCAGCGTTTTAAGGACGTTAGGAAGTCAAAAATATTATCCTTATAAAGCAACCACTGTACAAGGGCTTCACGAAGGTGATTTTCCAAGAAGAGTTGAATTTTGCAATTGGTACATTGCCAAATGACGAGAAGATGAGAACTTCAGCGGTAAAATCGTACGGACTGATGAAACATTTATTTTTAATAAGCACAATTATCACCATTGGGCTACCGAAAATCCTGTGTTACGTGCCCAGGGCAGGTTGCAAACAGTAGTTTACAGCCATTTTTGTAAGATTAAGGCAGTGTTTACCCAACTTCTTTATTCTTAATTCCTTATTTCTAATTCTTATTTGCTAATTCTTAAGGAGTTAAAACCATGTTATTTAATGACACTGTTTATATAAGTTCCTAATTCTTAATTCTTAATTTTTGTTCCTAATGCTTAACCTTAAAAGTTCAGATATTTTAACTTTTAGGAATTAAGCATTAAGAGTTAAGAAAAATGTTTCATTTCGCATGCCCAATAGATGGCCTAGGGTATGACATAACCTCAAATTTGTATTTTTGTTTAATTATTTTAAATCCCAATTAATAATTGATTGTGTTAGTATCATAAAATATATTTTTACCAATTAATTACCAAGACCCAGAGAAATGTTAACTGTCAATAGTGTCGGTTGCAAATCCTTAATTTTTAAAGAATTAGGAAATTGTGTAAACCACGTTATGAAATAAGAATTAAAAATACGTATTAGAAATTAACAATTAAGAATAAAGAATTAGCAATTAAGAATAAAGAAGTAGGATAAACCCTGCCTTTAAAAGGAATTAATAAAATGTGTTATATTTAATAGCACGTAGTGCATCAGTTTGACTTTGACGCGTAGCGCTACCATTATCTTTTGTTTTTCATGATGGCGACAAAACTTTCCAAGGCCTACTTTGAGAAGAAATATAAAACTCAATTTTTACACCTAGGAATATGTTAATCATATCAATGGACATATCGTTGAAAAGGGATTTTTAAGCTCTTTCCTATGATACAAAAAAACAAGATGGGGTCCATAAGAATTTACAAAGTTATTATACTTAACTCGAAAACAGATGACGATAGATTTTTTCTGAATACGTCATTATATTGTAACGAAGTTTTTCCCTAACTCACAGGTAATGACGTCACAATTAACATTTTCTTTATATTTCATCACCCAACTCATTACAACACCTTTTATTTAAATAAAAAACGGGAATTCCCCATATAAAAACAAAGGCAATGGCCAAAACGGCCGTAGGTCCGCGAGTGCGCCCATAGATGGCGCCACCTGTTAGTCGCGCTTAACAAGCCGACAGAATTTATAAAGACTAGTAAAATAATTCGAAGATTTCGTCGTCGACGGTCGCATCGAGTCAAGGACTGGGTGAGTTAGTGTAGTTAGTACCGGATATCTGACCTAGGGGGCCGACGTTGCTGCTTCACGTTTCGGCTCCTGACGTCATGCTAGGCCGCTAGGGTCTTACGACACAAGAGGGGTGGATTTGTGATTAGTGATGGAAAAAATCGTTACTTTTAAGGGCTTGGACCAATTAGTTACTTTAGACAGAGGACTCGTTACTTTAGACTCGTTACTTTGGACTCGTTAGTGACTTTGTAATTGGACGAATTCAGACCCATTATACTTAAAGTAGCTCTCTAAAATTAATTTTAGGAAGGTTAACAAAATAAAAGTAATAACAAAAAGTAAAATGTTTTAATAAAACAAAATGAATATTGTAGACTTTAAACTGTAAACAAACAAAAACTAAAAAACATAATAGGGACTAGGTAGGAACCTTACCTATTTCAAAAATATAATAAATATATAACAGAACATAAATCACTATTATTTTTAAATTTATAACATAATTTTTAATTCATTTTCAGTTCTGCTATTGCGGTCGCTGTTGGACTAGAGTTAGTGCGAGGTAAATCTTTCACAGCCTTATCAAAATCTTGCCAAATAAGCACGACGGCACCCGACTCACACTGGGTGTCGGGCGTATTCGCGACAACTTCTCGGTGACTTTAAAAAGACTTGGAACGAGTCCTTTCTCGAATCAGGACTCGTTACTTTCAAGTCCCTGTAGTAACGATTATTTTGTAACCGTTAGTTATTTATTTTTACATCACTATTTGTGATTTCCCCGTGTAGTTGGAGTAGTCGCGCTCCACCGGAGTACTTGTGACGTTCAAATGACGCAGGTGCCATGCTGATTCTGGCCGCGTTCATTTTGTTCCTCACAGGGTGCGTTCATATGTAACCCGGGAAAATCGCTAACACACCGCTCACCGTACCGCTTCTTTCGAATCCGATTTGGGACCTATTACCGATTCCGTCACCGACCTGTTTTACATCCTGGGCTTCCCGTAGCACCGAACTTCAAAGCCAGGCTGGATGTGAATAAACCGAAACCGACTATATCCGATTCCGAATTATAAAGTACGCTCCCTCCGAAACCCCAGTTCCCAGTGGTCCCAAAGCTCCATTACCGTTTCATATTGTTGTTACTGCTTGTACGCAATATTGAAGTTTCCGACCCCGACCGATCCAGTACAGAGTGTACTGGTTTATTACCGAAACCCCAGTTCCCAGTGGTCCCAAAGCTCCGTTACCGTTTCATATTGTTGTTACTGCTTGTACGCAATATTGAAGTTTCCGACCCCGACCGATCCAGTACAGAGTGTACTGGTTTATTACCGAAACCTCCCGTTTTCCCTGGTTCATCAGAATTCCGTCTACTAAGTAACTAACTGTTGCTCCCCCCTCTCGCTGTTATTAATTTCATAGTTTTAGGATGTGTTCGTATGTAGATATAGAGAGTCACTAACAGTCGTAGTACTAGTAGGTGTTTGGATGTTGTTGTACCGTAGTTTAATAGACACCCTATTATTGTTCCTTACTCCTGGTGTTTTAATCTAAAATCCCTGGAATATTTCTCCTCTGTTTAAAAGCTACCTTGTAGGCAATAGCGGTCTCTTTGTCGCTTTATAAATATCAAAGGGTGGCGCCCGAGACTCAACGAATTAATTAAGTATCAGCGGACCTGAGAAAGGGCGTCGCAATATTGTACGTGAAAAAGTACCTTAATAATGTTTTATTTGCAAAACTACCTTTGGCTCGGCTTAAAAACTACAGGGCAAAGTTAAAAATGCAGTGTTGCACATTTTCCCATTTTTTCAGAAAACGGTAAGAGATACTCCAATATGGAAACCGGGTGCGAGTTTCTCATTAAATTCTCTACAACTTTCTCCATTTAACCGAACCCGTATCTATTAAGATAAGTAAAATCCCCATGCATGCATCACCAATTTGTACCACACTGTATAGTATGTGTTATATAGTTACACATATATGGTGTTATTACCAAAATGATTTATTATCAAAGTATGTAGTGAATAATTACAAACAGTGTACAAAAAATAACAGAAAAAACAACAAAGTTCACCGAGTGGACGCGCCACCGTCACACAGGATCGGCGGCCCTCGGTAACCATCGGGCACGCACGTAGGTTGATTAGACGAGCGAGATCCTTGTCGCTTAGTCGAGGAGGTTTACAAACGTTCCAACATATTGTTGCAAACTCAGGGTTCAATAATTCCAGTGCAACGATTTAACACGAAAACACTATTTATTTATCCCGCAAACACACACAAGTACAATTCAACTACTAAATAACTCACTTCTTAACTTACTAACTTTAGCTTACTTATAGCTTGATTAAATAAGACTACTACTAACGGCGGCGCTATTCGCCTTTTATACAAAACCCTAAAATTATAGAAGAGCCTAGAACATTCTTAGAAGAAAAAAATAACTGCCCTCTAAATAAATAGACCAATTAATCACTCGTGACAGTGCCCATGTGTAATAATGCCGCAGCGCCCGGATAGGCCGCGTGCCGCGAAGGTCCAACCTCCAATATCGCTCCGCCTCGCTGATAGTCCACGCCCACAGCCGCCGCCTACCGTAACAATATGATATCAGCCTTTCGCGCTCTGTCGATCTAAACGATGTAACATGTACAAAATATGTATCATTCTATTTAACAGCGTTGTGAGGTGGTCGCTTTAGACGGCGCTGAAGATATTCCTACCTGGTATTTCCGTCCTTGCATTCTTATTGCAAATACAAATTAGGACCGCAGCTCCGAATGACAAATTTATAAACTAATAGCGGCAAGCTTTCAAGATGGATTTCTGCGACCAGTGGAAGAAAACAGTCATGGGAAGCGGTCACACGCAGATCGCCAGCCTTATCTTACATCTGACTAAAACAGCCATTTGTCTTCTCTCAACAAGAGAAGAATTCAAAGAAGAGCTGTTTCAGCAACCTTCTGAGAATAATATGGTATGTTACACAGACGGATCAGGAATGGCTGGTACCCAGTCTTCAGGAGCCGGAATATACAAAGCAGGCCATAAAGAGGGCGTCTCTCGTCTCTCGAAGGACTGCAAGGATACTCTAGAGTCACTGGCAGAAACAAAAAGGATAACTCTGGGACGGGTTCCTGGGCATAAATTGAGGGAAATGATGCCCGCCGATGAATCGGCCAAGCGTGGTTCCCATGCAGACGTGCTTTACGGGACTAGAGCCACGTTTAGGAGTAAGCAATAGATACGTCTCTCACAGTCTAAATGAGTGGGCATGGGAGAATACAAGAGCAAACTGGACACACTCAGGAATCTGCAGACACACCAAGGAAATCTACCCTAACCCGGATAGGTCCAATACCTCGTGGCTACTTGGGAGAAGTCAGCACTGTCTGGGAGACATTATAGGAAACCTCACTGGCCACTGCAGACTAGACAGACACATGCACCTCTCAGGAATGGCGGACAGTCCACTCTGCACTCATTGTGGAGCAGGGGAAGAGTCGTCATACCACTTTCTGGGAGTATGCTGTAGGTGGGGCCACTGCGCCACAGGACACTGGGAGTCGCCTTCCTCCATCGAGACGAGTTTCTGACTCTGAGATGGGAGGGGATACTCTACTTCATTAAAGGGATGGGTCGACTCTTGGAGGGAATGAGGGCCCAGTCCGAGTAGGGATGGGTGGATCGGGGGACTGAGAAAGGGGCCTTTAAGGCCTAGTCCCAATGCTTTGGCCCCCCAATATCCACTACTACTAGCGAGAAGGAGACGTCAATTTTTGATAAGCATTGGTCACCAAAGACGTCATGGGGTGGCGTCGATACAACGTCATAATGACGGGCGTAAATAAGACTTATATGCAATTTTTATTTTATTGCATATAAGTCAACTATATATGTTAAGTGTATTTATTAGGAAAATTGAATATATACAAGAATTATTCGACTAAACATAACGTTATTATTACGTCACTTTGAGTCGTTATTATCATGATGTTTTTAATAAAAAACTCGAGTTGTTACGTTGTTAGAAATTTTCTTATTTTTTTTTATTTGCCAGGAACGACGTTGTTTCTCTCACACATAAAATAAAGTCATGCAATATTTTCTACACAAAAATTGAGGTTTTTATGTGTAAACATGATTTAACCGACTTGATTTACATTAACTTGTTTTGTTTATGATTTTCACAAAATGATTATTTAATTAAAAAACATTCTAGAAAATGTGAAGCGATCCAAAAACCAGTTTTCTGCAATATTGTCACTTCCCACAGACAAATGGCCGAGGTTTCGTACCTATATTGTCTGGGGGCGACGTTTAGCAGAGTATCAAACTCATTTCTCTATCAGGCAAATCAACCATAGGAGCTCATCAGTATGGTATACCTCGAACCTGACAGAAAAATAAGTTTCCGATCTATGGTTCCTCTGCCTGATAGAGAAATGAGTTGATACTCTGCTAAACGTCGCCCCCAGACAATATAGGTACGAAATCTCGGCCATTTGTCTGTGGGAAGTGACAATATTGCAGAAAGCTGGTTTTTGGATCGCTTCACAATCATCTCGCATGCCCTAGTGGAAGCACCTGCCGTCGTCAGATGGCGCCACTTATATACACATACAGGCTTTTAAGCAAGAGTAATGCCGGCTTTACACCGAGAGTTTGACCTCCAATTAGTGACACCAAAGCAGATTCAAGATCAAATTATACTGGTGTAAAACCAAATTGGACTTCAAATTTAGCATCAAATAATTGTAGGTCCAATTATTCACGAAATAGAACCTGTTCTAGTTTCGTCCAATTCTTTGACATCACATTTCCTGATTTGGTATTGCCAACGCACTTAAAAGTGAGGTTAGGAATGTTATTTTTTTATTTTTGGTTTATTATAGTTTTACAGTATTATTAGAGGATGTTCAAGTTTTCGGACTCCAAACATTTTATTTCAATACAATTTATGAGAAAAATTTAAATTAAAGCTAAACTAGAAAATTTAAAGTACATAACAAATATGCACTCTACAAAGAAAATATAATTTGTTTCCTTAATGTTGGCGAAACTGATAGTTGACAGCTTTAACATAAAACTTTGATTAGGTGTAAAACAAAACTTGGACAACCAAGAATATGAATGATTTCAGGCAAAATGTTATCAAATTAATTTCTCATATTTCTTTGAAGTCAAACTTTTTGTGTAAAGCCGCTTTTAGATCCAATTGCCGTTCAAACTTATTTTTCTGTCAGGTTCGAGGTATACGATACTGATGAGCTCTATTAAGAGCGAAACCGGTCTATGGTTCCTCTGCCTGATAAAGAAATGAGTTTGATACTCTGCTAAACGTCGCCCCCAGGCAATATAGGTACGAAATCACGGCCATATGTCTGTGGGAAGTGACAATATTGCAGAAAACTGGTTTTTAGATCGCTTCACAATCATCTCGCATGCCGTAGAGAGGAAGCACCTGCCGTCGTCAGATGGCGCCACTTACTTACACATACAGGCTTTTAAGCAAGAGTTAGATCCAATTGCCGTTCAAACTTATTTTTCTGTCAGCTTCGAGGTATACCATACTGATGAGCTCTAATAAGAGCGAAACCGGTCTATGGTTCTTCTGCCTGATAGAGAAATGAGTTTGATACTCTGCTAAACGTCGGCCCCGGACTATATAGATACGAAATCTCAGCCATTTGTCTGTGCTAAGTGACAATATTGCAGAAAACAGGTTTTTGGATCGCTTCACAATCATTTCGCATGCCCTAGTGGAAGCACCTGCCGTCGTCAGATGGCGCCACTTACATTCTAGAAAATGTTTAATTTAATTATTACAGATGTTTTCATTTTAGTTAGAAAAATGATTTCCAATATTTTGAAATGGCTTTGTTATTTTGAATACAAAAATGGCGTCTATAATTTGATGGATTTTTTTAAATACTTTTTTCTTCATAATACACATGGGATTTAAAAAGTTATGTTTTAGAAAAATAACTCTCAAACTCGAAATTTAGTCAAAAATCGAATTTAAATTTACTCAAAAAACGCTTTTTTTACAATTTTGAAATGATTCCTGTTTTATTTTCACCACTGAATGATTACTTATTTTGCAATAAAGTTGTTTTTTATGGATTTTCCAAACATTTGTCTAGCTAATTAGAAAACAAAATTGAAAGGTGATTCAGGAATTTTTCATAATTTTTAGAACATTTTTTAAGCAAAATTATTACAACATTTTCAAAAACTAATAAAATTGAGTTTTCGAAAAAATATTATTCTTTTAGTCAGTCAGGAAAGACGATTTCTCATTTTAGAATTTAACATGACTTTAAACAAAAATACTTAAAAAAAGTTGAATCTGTAACGGGTTTCCATAATTTCTTAGTTTGACAAAAGAAAGTTCGCAAGATTTAAGCGTTTTCCTCAAATATGTAAAAAAATACATTCTATGACTTTTTTTACTTCAAAATGGCTATTTCATACTAAATTTGTTTTAGTGTGGGTTGGGGGGATTGATCCCCATTAAATTGATGCGGATTTTATGGACATATGACTTGATACATATGACTGAGACATGTGACCCTAAAAAATTTTCTAAATACAGATTTAGATTTGTTTTATTAGAAGTAGGAAAAAAGCTAATTGGGGTAGACTCTTACGAGTGACTCCGACTTATCAACTATTTGATTAATTGAATTAAATTTAATTAAATTTTTTAGCCGAAGGTAGGATCGCCCCTGGGGTGAGGCATTAATACATTAATAAGTTTTTAGCTGTCACTGTTTGTTCTGAAACTAAAGCGAAACAGACGCAGTTTAACTTCACTGACTATTACCATAGAATGATTCATGATAATAACACCATGACTGAAGACGAGTAAGTATATAGAGCCAAAGTTTCATTTTTGTTGTATAACCGAAAAACAAAAAATAGAAAGAAAAAGTTTGAAGACGTAGCCTTACTCTGTGATAATCATCTCTACAACAAGGGCAACAACATAACCGATTACGATACTATCAATTTCCTAATGAGCGTAAGTTAAGTAGGTTTTCCCTTAATATCTTTCAACCCATTTAATGAATTGATCATAGATTGGACCACAATTTGATGAAATGCTGTGGCAGTGCAAATACACCCTCCTCAATGGCTCTTGCGACAACTTCTTCACGCCTATCCTAACCGAAGAAGGCCTTTGCTACACTTTTAATATGTTGGATAAGAGCGAACTTCTCAGGAATAACGTGTAAGCTGACCGGGACCTTTTATGTAAAGCGATGAAGGCTAAGAGTTGGTCCTACAATGCAGATTTATACCTGGAGACTATATGAAGCATGGAACTAAATCTGAAGGTTGGAATCTAGAGGATGGTTACCCGGCTAATGTGTCTATTAGTACTTACCCTAGACGAGCCTTGTCATCGGGGTTTACGTCGGGATTTTTGCTTCTTTTACGAGCTTACCAACAGGACTTGGATTATTTATGCAAAGGACCCGTTCAGGGATTTAGGGTAGACATTTATTGAGTCTTCTGGAATCAAAAACCAACTAAATACACTTTAACCACTTTTTCAAAAATGCAGAAAAACTATAATTTTGTTTTGAATTGTTACATTTTTTAACGGTGATCTGATTAATCTGCACTTTTTGTTTGAATATAATAATATATATTATTATATAATATAATATTAATATAATAATATATATTTTTAAATTAACTCCAAAATTTGCTACCAAGTGATGTATTTAATATATTATGAAACTGAACAAATAGGATAGAAGTTAATTTAATACAAAGTACAGTAAACTAAAGAAAATGCAGGGAATATCATTTCCTACTATCAAATACTATAAAATCAGGTACATCTTTCTCTTATGCACATAGGTCATTAAGTATTCCTGTTTCTTCTATATATTCATTGTCTTCATTTGTTTGATTTATTTCTAAAACTTTTTACGTATGAATTTGCGTTTTGGATGTTTCTTTTTCAGTGCTTTGTGACACGTCCTTACTTTCTGGCTAATGGAAGTAACACGTCAATTTCTATATTACTATTACCCATTCACTTATTTTTGTCATCTAGTTACCTTTGAAACCTTAATTTTTTTTATACCCGTCTGCTTTTAGCACATGTTGAGACGATACGATAAAAATGTCAAAGTCAATTTTCCAACGCCTACTTGACGACAATAATATGTGAATGGATTATATACACCAATATTACTGAGATCACAACTATTGCAAAAAAGTTAAATAAACACCTCGTCATTGCATGTGCACAATAACATTGATTAAGAAGGATTGGGGCGCGCTGCCGGGCACCTACTTTGCGTTACCGCTCTGATTGGCTGAACTGGATTTAGCGCCATTTCATAACTAACTAGGTCGGATTTAGTGATATTTCAACCTAAAAGCAGGATTTGGTGTATATTTTAATGCTGATTTAGAGCGGTTTGCTACTATTTTTATGTATTAAACTCTGGAAAAGAAAAGAATATTATGGTGTTTTCATCTCATTTATGATCAAAAGTTGATTTAAGTGGTTTTGATTCTAGTAGACTTAATTGTGAAATTAAATATTGGAGGTTAATTTTGCGATTTCTAGATTCACCTGCATAATCCTGCTGAAACACCCCGCGTGGGCATGCAGTACTTTCGGGCGCCGCTCAACCAAGAGGTGGTGGTGGCCGTCAAACCGGACATGATGACCACCTCGGACGGTCTGAGGGACTACGATCCGCATAGACGTCAGTGCTACTTCCCTAAGGAGCGGTACTTGGCCTTCTATCAGAGTTACACACAGCAGAACTGCCAGGTCGAATGTCTGGCCAATTACACGAGGAATAAGTGCGGTTGTGTAGCGTATCACATGCCTCGTAAGTATCCAATAAGGTCTTTGTTTTTGTTGCGTAATTATATTTCCTTTCCCCTCGGATTAATATATATGGTAGTCCTTGCCTCGATTACTAGATGGCGCATATGATTCTAAAGTCAAAAATTTCCTGCTTTATCCCGCTCACCTTAAGTGGGGTTAATTGCCCTGTACCCAGCGTTGCCAATACTCTTACAATTGTAACAGGTCTATTACAATTGTAATAGATCTATCACGTTTTCACGTTGTTACGCTGAAGACAAAATTCTCCAAAACCTATTGCGTTTTGTTTAGCTAAGCTTTTCCACCTAGTTTTCGACATAGAGCCGAAGATAAAATCTGTAAATCTATTTCCTTCATACTGTCATTTAGGACCCTTTTACGTACTTGATTTTAATCCTGTAAATAGCTTTTTACAGGACTGGATATCGTAAAGAAATTTTACAGTATTGAGTACCGGCATATCTTGTGCCGGTATTCAATAAATCCATTGTATCCATGGTATCCTGTACCGGTACCGGTAGCGGAACGGGATACCCTAATGAAACTATACCGAGTTTCTCAAAAATATATTCGCCGCGCATAAAATTAATTTTTCCCTGTTTTTAATAAGTATGAAGTAAAATGTTGTACATCATACGTCCGGTAACGTGTTACAGTAGTCATTTCGAAATTCCAGACTCCCGACAATGATCTAGGAAATATAGACAGAACAACCGTTTTTTGGCCGGACCGGGAATCTGGCATTTTTGTTGCACCCAGGACGTAATATTTCGAATTATCTGACGTGCAATATCAGGTGACTAGGTGACAGTGATACGATGAACAATTCGCTGGAATTGACGCCTTATCGCTTTGATAACGACTGCAAGACATGGGGGGTGTTGTGCAAACTGAACTCTTTATTTACATATGAGTTCATGTGTGTCAGCATGGCAACTCTGTAAGCCATTTTCCGAAGCTTTTAAGCTTTAACTTATGGAACTTTTCTGTTTTTTCGATTTTCTAAGTAAAGCAACCCCATGCGAGGCCCTAAATGCACATATGGTTGAAATATTTTTAATTTTTGTGGAAGTGCATTTCTTTTGTTAGTTTTGGACAATTCCGGCCATAAAACATGAAACTCTAAACCCTACAATTGTCCTTCTTCTTTAACCGGCAAAGGCGCCCTTTTAATTGTTTATGACCCTTAAAAGAATTTCCGACCTGTGCGTGACCCGAACAATAGTTTAGTAATTAAAACGATTTCGCGAATATCGTTAATTGAAATTAAAATCTTATTCTCTCATCAGATAGAGCTTTTAATTTATCATCCTTTGAATGTAAATTCGGGCAATTTATGTCTTAGTTGACTGCGCCACGAAATTAACTGTCAATTTAAATAAAAAGCTTTAATTGTCAATTAAACTATGTCACGTAAGATGTAATTTTAAAGAGCATTATTTACTCTGCCCAATGATCATATTTTCAATTTCCTTTTTTCAGCAGATTTTCCAGAAAAGCTCATTTTCAGGCCCGCGCTCTCCCAAACCCCATATAGTCGCCACTGGCGAAGATGGTATCGATTTTGTTTACGGTACCCTTTCGGGGATAAGAAGTACCGAGGGGGGGTTCTGAAGATTTTTGTGAAAAGGAGAAATGCGTTTTGAACTCGAGAGAGTGACTAAACGAGTGAGTAAACGGCAAAACGGAATAGTTCGAATTTTACCGCTAGAAAATAGTCAGTCCAGGGCTCCGCCGTTTTGATTATCTCCAATTCGGAAATGTTTTCCCCTTTTTGAATCCCGTTTTAAGTCCGCCGCGCTAATTATTTGTATTTTTAATTAGTGCAAAAACAATTAAAACGCTTATTGCCCTTCTGCGAAAAGTTTCGTGGAGTGTTCTTTCGGTTGTGCCATATAGGGTCAACCCACCTCTGCCCTTTTCCTGAATAGGCCATTTTCTTGCAGATAGCGGATAATAGCGGATAAGTATTTGTAGAGTAGTTGTATAAGTTGAAACATTTAGTATATTACAGTAGTATTTTGCTCACCATAATATCGAGAATCCCAGCGACCTGGCAGAATTTTTTTCTCTTCTACACTGCGTCGTTGGTTTAGTTTCCTTTATTGTTGTTTTTACAATTTTAGTAAGAAATCGTGTACCCGTCAAGCACGTTTCTGGAGACCACTGAGCTTATCGCGAAAAGTTCATGCCGGCCGCTATTTTATTTCAGATTCCTGAGAAAACTAAAAATGTTTCTTATTTTTTTTTTATTTAAATTAGTTACTTTCAATTAGTTTTTTTAAGGCGTTTTGCAGGTTTTGTCTTAAACAATAAAACTTTGCTGCCATCCCAAAAATATTAAATTTTATCGCGTTTAAATTAGCATTTATTAATTATATCCGTTTGGCAATACCATGGAAGTGTTTTTCCGCTTCAAAGATGAAACTCCACGGATTAATTATTGGCCTTTTGCCCCCATAATTAGCTACCTAAGGGACAACAAAATAGATAGATCCTTTCCGAGAGTTGGGTCCCCCTTACAGCGTGGTAAAAGAGATTTGGCACACGTTTATACGTTGGACTTAGAACATCCACGTTGTCGAATCTCAGCACACACGGCGACGGCAATACAGAAGCCTCAACCACATCCGCCCCCACGCAACGACCGATTATTAGCGGGGGGGGGGGGGGGGGGGGGGACTCGGCGCGACAGGACCAAAAAGTAAAACAGATGTAATATTCTAGCTCGTTGAATCAACCAAAGTCAGTCATATAGACAGACCCTGGTATTTTACAGTTTTGACACCCTTTTTCAGCAGAGGATAACATAAAAATGGCGGCGACATCGACAGAAAGTGACGTCACTCGACGTCTTACGTCAAATGATTCAAAATCACGATTTGCCTTTTTTTTTAATCGTGAAGCGCGATTTACGGTTAGGTACACAGACCAGATTATTGCTCTTTCGAAAAACAAAAACCTTTTCATGGCACCACACTTCTAGATTTAGAATCTATTACGTTTTACACGTCATACAAGCCTTATAGCATTTTAAAGCCGGACCGGATATTGATTGTGTCGATTGTTTTTGGTTTTTGTTAGGTTAGGAGGACTAGGAGCCTTAGCGCTCTAGCTAAGAGACGGATGTAAGTTTGATATTGGATTAGATAAGAAATAATAAATAATAAAAGTAATGACAGTGACAACTGTTTTGCAATAATTTGACGTATGCCTTCACCGAAACATCACTTCCGGCGGATATCGTCACCAGTTTAAAAGTTTCCCATGCTAAAAAACGGAGCCAAAACTGTAAAAGAGGAGGGGGTCTCCAGATTAGCTCGACGCACTTTTCATTCATGCCTGTGCGCGCGCGAATCGCTAGTGGTTTACGTGATTCTAAATTGTTAAAAAACAGTTCAAACAAAGGAAAATGAGGAGAATCCGAAGACTAACTGGAATCTTTGGAAGAAGAGACATTAGGGTCGTTTCAACACCAAAAGCATTGCTTGGAAAGGGGCAAAGCAGGTAACAAAAGATGGCACCGATGCATTTGTCGAGTATAGGAGGATAAAAGCAATTCCTTATTATATACATCTCCGCCTTCACTCTCAACAAGCCCCATTGTTGCCGCGTCCTCCAATAGACCAGCTACAAGGAGGGGGGGGATTAAGACAGTTGGGTAAAAATAAGGGCACAAAAAGTGACTTCTCGGGCCTTTACTTTTTGCGAATTTACAATTATCTGCTTTCTACGTTTCTTCAGTCGACTGATCCAAGCGAATCTCAAGAACAGCACTGGAAGTCAAGGTTCAAACTGGGATTACCATGATCCATATAATTTGCATAGATGAATTGATGCAGAGTTCAAAAACACGGGGATGAGTTAAACGGTGGCAATAAAATAAAAGTACAAAAAATAACAAAATGTGAGTACACCTATCACAATCCCATAATCTCAATAATCGTTCTGAGGATTAAATTAGAGGTCAAACCTAAAGAAACAGTAAATATAAATAATAAAAGATATTTACACAAACAAATAGTGTAACCCCCGAGATCCCAGTAATATGTGGTTTGAGGGGGGCGCCATCTCAAGAAATTAAAAAGGTTTGGTGGACCTCTGCTGCCATCTAAGTGGTGAGGTTTATGTAGACGTCGGTGCCACCATCTAAGGGAAAATCTAAATAATATCCGATGAAGCAGGAATAAAATAACAAATAACAGAACCGTTTATGTGGCAGTAATGTGATCATCAGGTACATGTCAAGGTGATCAAACTTGTGTATAAAGGTGGAAGCAGCATTCCATGGGGGAGAGACACCGGCAGTGCTGTCCTACACTACCGGACAGCAGTACGGGGAAAAAAATGGGGAGAGAGGGGAGCCTATATATGTTATGTTCCCTTAAGAACAGATTTAAACTATAAAGTAACAAAAAAACTCTTAGATTGTCTTAATTCCATATATGTGTATGGAAATAGTCCAACAAGCATATTATGATGTCGTTTGAGTCCACAAGCGTAGCGAGTGCCGCAATTCACTTGAGATAATGATGCTTATTATATGCAAGTTGGATACTATTCTTTTTCCACGGCATAATTTACAATTTTCACGTAATAATCAATTAGATAACTCGGTCGTCAACACTCGTTTTGTTTTGATTGTCAAAGTCGAAGTGACGTTATGGCGGCCGCATCGGGGCATAATAGTTGAAACCTTCATTTGTTTTCTTTGTAATTGGCAACATGGCGGTGTCGGAATTTAATTTTTATGGAGTGTATAATGAAAAAAAAAACAAAAGACGCAGCGTGAATAATGAATATTATTCGCGCTGTTCCAGTTCAAAGATTACAACACACCCTATTATGTGCTTATAACCTGACAAATTATGACTATGTTATTGTACCGCTGTAGACATAGTAATTACTTTGAAAAGAGAAATGGATACCTTAAGAAATTTGAGCGAGCCAGTCAGGGAGACAAAACACATAGTACGTACTCGACATTCATCCAATCCACCTATGAAGCATTTAAAAATTTAGAAAAGAAGTGGACATAGATACGTTTAATGTCCGACTTCTTGTACTTAAAAAATTAAATTTAATGTATTACGTTCTGATATAAATTATAGGTGCCTATACCTGACCAGGCATTTACCGTGGCAACACACAACAATGATTGTTTTGATTTATAAATGATTTACTTCATCATCATCATCATCAAATTACTGTCAATTTAGATTCATAAAGCCCAAGAGCATTATTATTTTCTTTATGCGCCCTAGGGCATTATTTTTAATATAAATGACTTTGATAGAAGTCAATTATTATGAAATAATAGACCGGTCGGTCATTAGCATAATTAAGATTGTGAATTTTTTCAGATTGTATCTTTATAGTGAAAAAAACAAAACAAAAAATGGTTTTACATCGAGTTTGGAATTGGAAATAACAAATGTAATTGGGTAACGTAATACCCAATCAAACAAAAAGCAACTAATATGAGCTCTAAATCATCTACCATATAAATTGATCCGAGGGGAAAGGAATTTAATATATCAAACGGACTTACCAAGTGAAGTTCGATATTAAATATATGACTCCTTTTCCCCGATGATCAATCAAGCCTTCCAAATATTGAAACCAATTCCCATCCCGCGAAATCCATATTAGTTGACGATTAGCTCTAAAGAATGAAAAAAAGTGGTACTTAACCCACATACTTCCATAACATACTGGACATAGGCATTGGACTGCAAAAGGAGGGCATGGAAACACATTACCTTGTACATTGCAATTTCTGCGCATGCCGAAAATTGAGCGCTCTTTTGAAAGTGGCACAGTTACTCCCACGTGTAGTTAGACTCACGTACCGACCAAGAATCACGAACCCGGCCGAAAGCACTTGGTTCGTGATTCGTGACATCCAATGTTGCCAATACTTTCATGAGTTACACCGGTTACTCGACGCAAATATGATCCATTTCAAATAGATATTGATCTAGCAGGCTGAGGAATTGACAGTAAGTAACTTAACCCAAGCACACGCGCATAGATCATCGGATCCGTGCCCCCACATTTTGGCATCAAGGTCAGCAAACAATGTCTCGTACGTTATAGACTTATTTGACTTAACCCCACTTAAGGGATAAGACGACATTTTTGACTTGTGCGTCATCTAGTAATCGAGACAAGGACTACCATATATATTGATCGACGAAGAAAAGAGTCATATAATTAATATCGAACTTCACTTAGTAAGTTCGTTTGATATATTAATTAAATTTTAATGCGATTCTATTATCTATAGACGAGGAGGGCACCGAAATATGTGGTTCTGGAAGCTTGGTCTGCATGTTTGAAGCGCAAAGTAAGTTAAACATCTACCTTTAAATTTGCTGGCCATTTTATGCTCAACATCCTCCATAGCGGAACTTCTGCGAAAAGAGGTCCGCGAAGGTTTGAAACGCTATGAATCCGGTACCACTAACCTGGAGCCGCATTGCGACTGCTTGCCGGGCTGTACCTCCCTTGTCTATAACGCGGAAACCTCTCAGGCGGACTTCATGTGGGAGAAGCTGTTCCAGGCCTATAAAGCTAACATGAGCGAGTTTCCAGGGATCCAGATGACCAGGATCAACATTTTCTTTAAAGAGCAACAATTTATCACGTCCGAACGCAACGAATTGTACGGCCAAACCGATTTCCTGGCCAACTGCGGCGGCATTTTAGGATTGTTCACCGGGTTCTCATTTCTCTCCATTGTCGAGGTGATTTATTTCCTGTCTTTGAAGCTGATGTGCAACGTGAAGAAATATGGAAGGCATTATTGGTCTGGGTCGCCGGCTTTGTTGAACGATGACTCGTATATTCATAAGAAGTAAAGAAGTCGCCTCTACATTGTGATAAATTGCATAATCTCACCATTGTATTATGTCATTGTAATCAATTGTTGTAAATTATACTTGCACAAAGTTGTCAAGAAAGCAAATACAAGTTTATTTAATTATTATATCTCAAACAAAATAGCGTGTAAGTCCACTAATAAACTTCTTAACCCTGTTTAAAAAGCCAACGTTATTCAACTCTTGCAAGTCCAACTTTGAATTTAAATTTATCACAGTCTTGCTGAATGTGTTGTCATCTAAATCTACAAAATCCGCTATGATAACGTTTACCCCTTGTGGTCCAGGGGTTTGACTCGCAATCCAGTTAATCCTGGTGGCCTGAAAGTCCACGGCGCACCTTTGCTTTAACGTAGCTAATTGAAAACAATTTGTTAGGTACCACCGTAGAGCAAGGTAAACACAAGTAGAACTTACTGAGAACGCCTTCTAAAATATCAGTAACAGCAGGTGTTAGTACCATTTGGCTTATATGCCCGGAAGTGGAGTCTCTGCTGCTCAAGCCACTATTCAACATGGATATTAGATAGGTGGAGTTCATGGTATCGTACCAAGGAGTTGGGTAGCTAGCTGAGGGCCAGAGCAGAGACTGCTCCTTTTGACTATCGTCCCTGTACACTACTAAAACCTATGGTTAATTTTAAATATAATTTTGTAGGTAAGGTGATTCGATGAAGTGAAAATAACCTGTTGCTTCAATTCAGACAAATTTTCAAGAGTTAAAGATGATACGCTCGACTGGTACGGAATGAGTTTACTCCCAAATATATCTGTTAGCATTTGAATAACTTCAGCATGTGTGGTGCTGGTAAAATTATAAAAATGTTGGCAGTCTAAAATCACAACCTAGAAATACGTACATCCCTTGAATGTATCCAAGACTCTGCATTATTAAAATACCTCATTGGCATGGCTGTCCAAATAAGAACTAATGTTGGTCAAAACGCCCCGAACTTCGGTGGAGTACATGCCATGGCAAAAGTATAATTTGCCATCATCACTATCCAGACAGAGGCGCAAGTCGAAAAACCGAATTCCTGCCTCCAATTGCCGAACTACGTCATAGGCTTGGGTTTTCGACCAGTTCGCCATTACCGCCCTCACTATGCTCAAGAACTCTAAAGCGCGTAAAATGTCCTCGCCATCGGGAGACACCTCAGACTCGCTGGTGATATCCACAGTGAAGCTGTCGTGGGATCCTGCAACAGGAAATCTGAAATTATGTAATCTGTTTGCACCTGTGATTTTGTCAAACTTACTTTCCGTGTTGGTTGGCAAAATAGTATATTGTTTAACGAGTGACGAAAATAGCATTTTCTCTCGCAAGAGAACCGAGGCGAAGCCCAGTTTGTCAATATCCTCGAGCGATAGAAAATGCTTTTTTGACGAGTAAAACTCTATACTTTTCCTTCGATTATGCTAACATTAAGTGTAAAAAGCTATTTACCGGATTAAAATCAAGTATGTAAAAGTGTTCTAAATAATACAGTATGAAGAAAGGAAATTCTACAGTATTGAGTACCGGCACATCTTCAATAAATCCATTGTATCCATGGTAACCTGTACCGGTACAGGATACCGTAATGAAACTATTTGTCAAATTGGCGGATTTGTCAAAAATATATTCGCCGCGCATAATAGTAGATTATGTCACTAGGAGTAAGTGGGTCTTTCCGTGATGAGCCCAGAGATTGACGGCCGAAGCAAAGCTGAGGCCTGCAACTGGGCGAACACAAAAAGACCTTTTACTCCGAGTAACATACTATTTTTTTTCAAGCATGCAGGAAATAAGAAGTCTGTTTCAGAGTGATTCCGTTTTGCAATTTTCTCTCATCCTCTTTAAGCGGGTCTAGGTAATTACCCAATCAGTGGTGTATATTATTTGTAAAATAAATAGAATGTGTTAGAACAGTGGTTTTCAATGTTCAATGGTTTTAATGGTATTAAATCATAACCAATGGTTTAGGTGGTTTAGATAAATTACGGTAAACTAAAAATTCTTAGCATTATTATCAATACTAAATTAATAAAAGTCACATTGACAGATAAACATGATGACGCGCATGACATTTAACAGAATTCGAGAACCTATGCCATTTCGACTAAAGCCTAGTTCTCAGAGCTTTGTCATGTCGCTGCGACACTTGGTCCGACCAATGAGAGATTATGTTTTGAAATTTCCCTATGTGTCGTTCGACACCCTGTTTGTAGTTGGATTATTTCAACTACACGCTACTTGTCGCGCATTGTTCAACAAAAAAATAATATACTGCTTGAAAGGTGAAAATATACTAAAAATTTAACAAATTTTACAAGTTGAAATATATCATCCCACAGGGGTTAATTTCCTAATAAATTTAAAACCAAATCAAATCCAAAGGTTCAATTCAGGCAAGTATCCAAGTAGAATATTTGCGACAGCGACATGTCACTAAATTTGGAGAAGGGGGTGTCGCGGCGACTTGACAAACTTCTGAGAACTAGGCTTTATAACGGTTTCGGGTGGTGCTCTTGAGCGCTCTGAGAGTTTTCCTATCCTTTGTTTTTCCAATAAGAATGTAAAGATGGCAATACACTCAGATCGGTCTATCTGGTGTCATCTAGTGTTCAAATAATTTTGTTGAATAAAAATCGTTTATATATGCGCCACCATGACAGTAGCGGTAATTTTTGACTTTACTTTTACTACCTAGGGCTTCTTTGCTACTTTTTGGCCTCAGGATTAGAACGCCCACTTAAGGTGTGCGTATGGAGAAAACAAATGACGTACTTTTAATTCGCTTGAAAGAAAAATTATTTTTTTCCTGTTTTTAATAAGTATGAAGCAAAATATGTTGTACATTATACGTCCGGTAACGTGTTACATTAGCCGTTTCGAAATTCCAGTAAAATGTTGTACATATACGTCCGGTAACGTGTTACAGTAGCCGTTTCGAAATTCCAGATTCGGCTAGCGCCTCGTTCGGAAACATTTACTCCTACTGTAAAACTATATTTAGCGGACATATAACGTAAATAACTATTACATGGTCGTAGAAAAAAGTATTGAACGAATAATCTTACCTGGAATTGCTAAATAATTAAACGGAACCTTCTTCAATTCTTCAGGAAGCAGAGACATCCAGTTTTCCAAATCTGTCGCTAGATCTGTTACCGGTACCACGGAGTTGTTGGCATTTAGCTCTGATGGGGCGGCGTTCCCATAAACTACCCACATGAATAAGAGGTAGCAAAGCAGTTGTCTTTTAACCATTTTTGTGTAAATGGAAAGTGAGAATTGAAATGAACTATATGACCATGGTACATCACGGTCTTATATGTGCAGTGATTGGTCAATCCGCAGCTTAATAAGCGATTGTTGGATTATCAAAAACAATGAATTAGTTTGCAGAGTCTTATTCGATTATCGCTAAGGACATGGCTTTTAATCCGACTACTTAATCGAGTTTTTATTTTCTTAAATTAGATTAGACGTAGAATGTTTGGTATTTGTTTGAAAATAAAGACGTATTATGTCATCAGATTTCCTTCTCTGGTCTCGTTTTGGTGATTTTTGAGACCATTATAGTCCTAAAATAGGTGTGAAACGAGACTGAGTAACAGCGTTTTCGAGTAGCGGCTCTAGAGGCACCCCGGTATGTAATATACTATTCCTGCATGCTTGAAAAAAAAATTGTATATGTTACTCGGAGTAAAAGGTCCTTGTGTGCCTCGCCCAGTTGCAGGCCTCAGCTTCGCTTCGGCCGTCAATCTCTGGGCTCAGCACGAAAAGACCCACTTTTACTCCTAGTGACATAATCTACTATATCTTTCCTGAGGCGTACCCTGTAAGGCAAAACATCCATTGTTTTGTGTGATATTACCATTTTCCTTGATGTTTAACAAGATTAGATCAGTTGAACCCCATTTAATTGGAGATATACAAGCGAAATTAGAACAACTTACTTTCGTCACTAGAGCTGAAAGTTAACGTATGGGATTTTCTCTCACTAGAGGCGAAAATTACGTTTTCGGCTAACGCAGGATATATGACGAAAGTTGTCTATTTTTACATGGTCGCAGAAAACCTATATTTCACAAGAGGGTAGTAGTCGGAATTTTTGTGGCCAAAATCGTTTTTTCACAAGTTTTCGTAAAAATGGAGTCAAATCGTGGCGGGGAAGAAATGTGAAAAAAAATGTACCTAAAAGTAGAAATTGATTTTTTTTTCAAATTGACCTCTAAAACTTAATTTTTCCAATATTTTACTGACATTCTAAAAGTATGTCGATGTAAAGGGTGTTCATAAAGCAACCTCGTAGCAAGCCATGGAATTAAAACTTTTCTCTGAGATAACTTCATAAAAAAATGAAAATCTGAACATTTGATGACATTTTCGACATTTGGATTTTTTTTTATGAAGTTATCTCAGACCTGGTTCTAAATCCATGGCCTACTTGAGTTTTTTTTTAATTAACGCATGATGTATATTATGGAAGTTTATTTTTTTATGGCATTCGGTTACTACATACTCGCCAAAATCTACTTTTTTCTACCACTGACTCGCAAATGAACAAATGCGCACTACTAACTAACGTTAAAAATAGCATATTGCAAACAGCGTGCACAGCATTGCGCACGCTCCTGATTGTTTGAAGTTGTTTGAATTGTCTGAAAAACTTGAACTGTCAGGACGCTTATTCTTAAGGAAGAAGTGAAAGTGAAAGTGAGAATTTTGACAACCTTGATTGGTCAAAAAATTCTACTAACGAATTCCATTGGCCAGCGATTCTCACTTGCACATTCACTTCTTCCTTAAGAATAAGCGTCCAGATGAGAGTGATTAGGGTTGTGATCTTCATTGCACCCGGTGCATAGGATTGTACCGGGTGCGGTGTTTATGAACGGTGCATATTGTGTTTGCACCCGGTGCATTCCGAATATGTCAGAATCGTCAAATGAATCTCGATCTGTCAAATGTCATCAGTCAACAAATGTCATCTGTCAACTTCATATTTCATAAAACAAAATATATTTTTTTATAAACAAATACTAAATAATATACGAATTACATAAATAAATGTGTGTTAATAAATTATTCCGTATTCCGGTATCCTGCATCCTGCAAAAGCAGAACCAGAACCGTCATTTGTTGTTCCTACTCGGTGTAAACTGTAAAGTACTACTGTATTTCTCCGTTCTCGTCCAAATTGTTATGCAAACTGACCTCTCGGTTTGCATATGAGTTAATGTGTGGAAACGTGGCAACTCTGTAAGCCATTTTTCGAAGCTTTTAAGCTTTAATCTTATGGAAGTTTTTTCTATTTTTCGGTTTTCTAAATAAACCAGCCCCACGATGCCCTAAATGCACATATGTTTGCAATAATTTTTATTTTCGTCAAGAGCATTTCTTTTGTTACTGTTGGACAGGCACTTTCACAATTTCTTGGGAATTCCGGCCATAAAACATGAAACCCTACAATTGCCCTTCTTCTTTACCCGGCAAAGGCGCCCTTTTAATGGTTTATGGCCCTTGAAAGAATTTCAGACCTGTACGTGACCCGAACAATAGTTTAGTAATTAAGGCGATTTTGCGAATATCGTTAATTGAAATTAAAATCTTATTCTCTCAGCAGATAGAGCTTTTAATTTCTGATCCTTTGATTGTAAATTCGAGCAATTAATGTCTTAATTGACTGAGCCAGGAAATTAACATTTAATTTCAATAAAAAGCTTTAATTGTCAATTAAACTATGTCATGTGAGGTGTCATTTTGAAGAGCATCATTTCTTCTGTCCAATGATCACATTTTCAATTTTCTTTTTCCAGCACATTTTCCAGAAAAGCTCATTTTCTGAATTTATGCCCGCGCTGTCTGAAGCGCCAATTAATCGCCACTGGTCAGGGTGGTATCGATTTTTTCGGAGTACCCTTTCGGGGATGAGAAGTACCGAGGGGGTGGCGAAAAAAAGGACGATCTTCGACGCTCTAAAGAAAAAGACGCGTTTTCAACTCGATAGAGATACGAGCTAAAAACGACGATCCAACCGGGAAGACAGAAAAGTTCGAATTTTACCGCGAGAAAAGTCCTTGGCTCCGCCGTTCTGATTATCGCCAATTCGTATTTTTTTCCCCTTTTTGAATCCCCCCAAAACAATTAATTCGGCTATTGCTCGCCTACGAAAAGTTTCGTGGAGTGTTCTTTCGGTTGTGCCATCTAGTGTCAACCCACCTCTGCCCTTTTCCTGAATAGGCCATTTTCTTGCAGATAGGATACTTTGCAGACGCAGGAGACTACCGGCAATTAAGTATTTGTAGAGTAGTTGTAGAAGTTGAAGCATTTAGTATATTATAGTAGTGTTTTGCTCACCATAATATCGAGGATCCTAGCTACAGGCAGAATTCCTTTCTCTTCTACACTGCGTCGTTAGTTTAGTTTTCTTTGTTGTAGTTTTTCCAATTTAGTAAGAAATCGTGTACCCGTTAAGCACGTTTCTGGGGACCACTGAGCTTGTCGCGAAGAGTTCACGTCCGCCGCTATTTTATTTCAGATTCCTGAGAAAACTAAGAATTGTCTTTTTTAATTTTTTTTTCTTTCTTAATTACGATTCAATTAGTTTTTTTTTGGCTTTTTGCAGGTTTTTGTCTTAAACCATAAAACCTTGCTGGCATCTCTAAAACAATAAAATTTTACATTATTTAAATCAGCGACCTAAGGGACAATAGATCCTTTCCAAGAGTTGGGTCCCCCTTGCAGCGTGGTAAAAGAGATTTGGCGCAAGAAGATACGTTGGACTTAGAACATCCACGTAGTCGAATCTCCTCCGCAGACACGGCGGCAACACGGCAGCAGCCGCGCACACAGCCGCCCCCACGCAACGACCACCGATTAAACGGATTATTACGGATTATTATTATTAGCGGGGGGGACACAGCGCGACAAAATAAAGGTATTTGATCCAAAGTCCAAACAGTTTAAGTAATTTTTGTTATGAATATGTTCGTTAAAATTTGTTTAACTCTTAGCTCTAATAACATACTCAAGATAGAAAGAAAAACACAGCAATTAAAGCAATATTATATCCTTTTTTTTTCTTATGATATTCTTCCAAAAAGAGAGTTTTTTTTATAAAATCAGGTGGTTAAAAGTTTTATAAAAGTTTATTTCAGTTCCTGAGCCGTAAAATATATAATAAAAATTAAAAATACGCATGCACATGACTTGTAGATTGTAGTTAATGTAGAAAATGCAAAAATACATAGTATGACATATTACATATAACAATATGGCAACGTGGTAACTAAACTTAAGTTGAAAAGGCAACGCTGCGAATTGAATGCACCGGGTGCAATAAGGGTGCATATTCTCCAAATGTCGGTGTAAACAAATGCACCCGGTGAAATCACATCCCTAAGAGTGATGAGACGCGACAGTGGCGCCTCCAGAGCACGGCAGTCTGAAAACCCTAGAATAGGAAAAAGAGAGGAATGATAATACTATGAGATCAAAAAGTATTTGGCCAGTTTTGTCAAGTTTTATCGCCTAATAAGGAATACACTTGGATTGTCCTAGCGCTTTTTTTTATAGGGTTGTAGAAAAAATGTTGTTCCTAATTCTTGCGCAACGTGTCTTACGTGCGCTTGACTGCTGCCCGAACTCCGCTTGGGGTGCGCGAAAGTGTTACTTTGCGCACTTGTTAGGAAAATAACTATTCTCGTCAGTCGTTGTTTCTATCGCTCGAGAACATGACCAAACTCGGCTTCGCCTCGTTTCTTAAACTGTTCTCTTGCTAGAGAAAATGCTTCTTGACGAGTAGAACACTATACTGTCACAAAGGAGCAAGAAGATAAAATTGCAGCGTCCTTAGAAATGGTCGGCCGATGACCGGTTTAGTAACCAAAGAATAGTTGACCCAAATTTATAAATCATAGATCGTAAATTTGTTCAACAAGTGGATACTACGAACCGCTGAATGACGTCATGGAAAAGAACGTTGCAATGCATTGGAAAAAAGTGCTGACGAAAAGAGAAGTAAGCTCGAGGATTTTTGGGCTAGCGATGGGGACTTGCGAAAGTAGTCTATTTTTACATGGTCGTAGAAAATAGTATATTATGCAACTAGTGCCGAAAAATTGCAATTTTCACACGAGTGTGACGGTTTGGACACGAGCCGTAGGCGACTGATACAACGTCATACGAAGAGTGATGAGTGTATTTCGTACGTGTTGCTCACATGCATTGTGTACATTTTCTACGACTGCGATTTTGCTTCATAAATTATCCATTCGTATTATAAAATATACGCAAGGCGTGTGCAAAACAAAAGTGGACTTTGCACACGCTTTTGTAGGGAGCGTGCGCGAAGCACACTTTGCGCACGCTGTTTGCAATATGCCATTTTCAACGGTAGTTAGTAGTGCGCATTTGTCCATTTTCGAGGCAGTCGTAGAAAAACACTATTAGAAGTCAGGCGATGTATTTGAAACTAGTAATTTGACGCGTCGATCCAATGACCTAATGGACAGCGCCAACAAACGCCGATATTTCCTGAAAAGTGGCCCCCGTTTTTGGCTGGAAGTCCGCCGCTTCAAAGCTTCCCATGACGTAATGTTGTCGTCAGCGCACGTCATACAAGCTTCATAGCTACTTAAAGCCGGACCGAATATTGCTTGTGGATTGTGTTTGGTTTTTGTTAGGTTAGATAGAAGTTAAGTTTTAGAAAACCTTGGAGCTTGGAGCTAAGTCAGCTAAGGGCTGGGAGCCCTATAGAGCTTTAGCTACAGAAGATGGATATAAGTTTGATATATTGACGTAAGACGTTATGACGTCACCGAGACATCACTTCCGGCGGAAGGCGTCATCAGTTCAAAAGTTCCCACTGCTAAAAAGAGGGTCAAAAATTGTAAAACAAGAGTGGGTCTCCAGATTAGCTCGATGATTTCAACTGACTTCAACCGCCCGACCACTGGACATTGGCATTTAGTTGATTTGGCCCCACCAGGTACCTATATATGGTACCAATTGATCTAAAGCGACATGCTGATTTGATTTTAACTTTTTATGTTTTGATTTAATTATTATTGAAATAATCAAAATAATCAATTTTGCTAATGAGTACATCTTTAGTCGCAAAACGTACGCCGCAAAAAAGAAAAACTATCTTATTACACGTATTTTGAATGTATAGAACTTCAATTTGAGCAGTTCTGATATGAAACTAATACGAAATAATAACCACAGACGAAAAAGTTGTATTTTTAACTGCTTAATCCAAAAAATACAAAACTTACATTTTTTGTCAATATCATTTGCAAGACAGCCCCTCGAAACGTCACTGGAACTAACAGTTGTAATATAATTAGTGCTAATTTAGTGCTTTATTGCAGTGAACAAAAGAGCCAAATTTGAAGAAAATCGGCAGACGGATTTTTTGGATATTATTTAAAAAAATATATTTTTTTAAATTTGACACCCTGTATCCTGAAAAGCAGACTCTCTAGGTCACGAGTTTATATAAACTTTTCTGTTTGAATTTAGATCAGGAATGCGCCCCGAGATTTACGACATACCATTAAGTTACATACTTACTGCAGAATTTGTGTCTATTTTTTTAGAAGAGATCGATACTAAAGGTCAAAATTCTATTACTTATTACCATATTAAATTTTTTTAAATTTGTTTTTCTTTCCCATACTTTCAAGCATTTTTATAAAAAAAAAACTTGAAAAGCGGGACAAATGCCGTCCCGCTCAGATCGGGTGAGTCAAATCAAAAGGGTGTCACGGGTGAGTAAAATCAAAAAGCGGAACAAATGGCAACCCATACTTACATCTCTAAAGGGAGAAGGAATACTCCCCATCATAAAAGGAGGAGTTGATGATCTATTGAACGGACTAATAGCTCAATTGAAGTAAAGTTGGAGCTAGGGAAGGCTTCTGCTCTTTTGCTACTTACTACTGATGGCTTACAATACTTTACAATAAATAAAAATAACGCTAATATTTGACAACAATAATTTATTTTTTTAACGTTCTGATATAATGACCGTTCCATTCACAACACTTTGGAATGTAGACATCCTATATAATAATTGCATATTCCGCTAATTCGACTACTTATATGCGATAAGCAAAGTCTCTAGACAAATGCACAATAAATTCACAGGTGAATTTATATAAAATTATTGTATAACACACACAGACGTTTATTATCCCCAGATTTAAATTGTTTTAATAATACTCTTACACTATGTTGTTATAAATTGTAGATTAATCACATAGTCACTCACACCTAGCTACTATAAAATTACTAACGTGACTTTATTAGCATTATGAGAACTCTATCGCAAGAGCACAAATTAGCAAATATACCTCATTCACTTATTTTTGGCATCTCGTTACCTTTGAAACCTTCATTATTTTTTATATCTATCTCTTTTCGGCACATGTTGAGAAGATACGAAAAAAATGTCAAAGTCAGATTTTCAACGCCTACTTGACGGCTATAATAAGTGAATGGTTTATACATGCAGTCAATGGTCTGACCGCCAAATGAGAAATAATAGGGCAAGGGGGCCTGAGGCAATAGTTGAGAGGGGGGGAGTTTTGTAGTTGTGCCACTGGCTATACCACTTTGAACAGTTCTGAAGGAAAGTAAACTATGGCGAATAGGGTTTTTAAAGCTAATTAGTCTCCTAAATGAGTACCTATATCATCAGGTTTCAAATGAAAGGGATCTTTGAAGAATTCTGAAGTTATTGTCAATGCCATCAAAAAAAAGTGCGTACCCCTTATAACATTTTTTTAAAACAAAACGAAACTTCAGTGATTAAATGCCCTAAAATAGTCAATCGGTTTCTGTAAATTGGGGCTTAAATAGGACAAAATGTCCTTTATAGAGGTTGAAACACCATAAATATATCAATCGAATGGGGCAGCTCGGAGGCAGATTTCTTTGGCAAGAAAGTCCTATTTTACGGGATAACACAGGCCGTCAGTGCCGCAGTAGTTGCAGGTACTTAATATACACCCAGTAGTTTGTTAATTGCTATAATATCACCAAGAAATATGTATATGGTTAACGATTGTCAGTGATTTATATCGAAGAGAGCTCTGTTTTGGAACATATAAAATGTTCTAATTTGCATGTTTTGGCAAGTAGAAAGAGACTAGTCTGGCGTCCAGCAATGCCAACTTGTAGCACAAACACTTTATCTCAGTGCCTACTAGACGAGGTAGAATGAGAATGAGACCCTAATTTAAATTCAGGATTTCAAGTAGAAAAAATAATATTAAGTACAGTTTGCCATATTATCAATAACATTTGCAATTACCCATAATTAGAAAATAATATAAAAGTGGTGTTAGAATATAACTAACAAATATAAAAGAGGCAAGTTCAATAGCCGTGACCATTCACACCAATAACGGTGTGAAGCCTTCTGGGAAGGTCGCTTAGTAATTTTAAATTCAAATTGATCACAGTTCTGGTAAATAAATTGTCTGCCAAGTCCACGAAATCCCCGATAATAATATTTACCCCCTTGCGGCCTGGTATCTGCTTCGAAATCCATCCGGTTCGCTGATCCTCGAAGTCTATGGCTAATTTTTGTTTGAGACTCGCTGAAAGTGCAAATACAACAGAATAATTTTTATATTATTTCAGTTAAATAGTTCAGAAGTTTTGTCGGTAAGTAGAATAGTGTGTGAAGTGTGAAGAGTAGTGTAAAGAGTGATTTTTGTACGTGTTGCATACTATACTTTTTCTACGACTACGATTTTGCTTCATAAATGACACATTACAACAACTAATCTGCTGAAGTTTAAAAATTATGAATTTATCTGAAAAAAGAAACTATCGCCAAACAATCAGGTTAAAAACCAATTAAATTCACAAACTAAAAAAATGAAACTTACTAAACATATTTCCAAGCACATCTGCTAAGCTTGGTGTCAAAATACACTGAGTAATGAAACCCACTTGGTCACTTCTTTTGGAAATCGCTTCGTCGAGGTAGTTGAACAGAGTATTAGGGTCCATTGTATCAGCCCATGGAGTAGGAAAACTAGCCGAAGGCCACAAGAGCGGTTGTCCGAAGCGGGCAGCGTCTGACCGGTAAATCACTATAAGCTAATCACATTAACAACATTAGCAGATAATTGATATTGATACTGTTTCAGATACCTAATAGCTATTAAAGGTAGGGGTGAAAAGAAGATAATGTCATGTTGAAGTAAAAAAAACATTAAATCTGTATGGTTTTGACAAGAAAGTTTTCCAAACTGTAAGACTAAAAGTGTGGGTCTTTATGTTTCAAGGGAGAAAATAGTTATATTACGCGCGTGTTTTATTGTTATTACCTGGTATCTAAATTGCGATGTCATGTAATCCAAAGACAAATGATCCATGTGATCAGAATAAGGTAAAAGTTTCGTTCCGTATGTGTGTATAATCATATGCATCAATTTATTGTGAGTGGCCTGAGTAAAACCATAAAAGTGTTGACAGTCTAAAATAACTACCTAAAAAATAAAGTCTTATAGATGTAGGTATATCATGGTAAATAAACAATAAGTAGGATTTTATATCATACACTAATTGAAGACAGTTCAGTTCATAATAAATATCAGGAATAAAGTACAAAAAGTCCTTATTAAATATACAAATGAAACACTTTTGTTCAAAATAAAAACCTTGTTTCTTCTCCTGTAAAACTTTACTTTCTTTATAATCGCAAAAACGTCATCGCGAAATGACTACCAGTGATGACATCACGGCAGTTAAACCTACCGCAAGTCCTTTATCAAGTGTCAAACTAAGTGACATATGACGTTATTTTCACCTTTGACAGAAGATAAACAACGCAATGCACATAACATAACCACAAATTTCTCAACTATTTTCTAAATTTCTTCAGATATTTTTCTGAATTTAAATTGTATCATATTATTTCAGTTTATTTTCTTATAATTAATTGTATATTAACATTACAATTCTTACAATGTAGAACAGTAACTGTAAAAGTAGTTTTCTAATGGAGGTAAGCAGGAAATGCACCAATTTTAACAATCCAGATATTTAAGTGAAAAACACCTTTTTCTCAGATTCCAGATTATTGCCCTAACTGCGGTAAGGCTTTGCAGCTAAAGCAGATCAATTTCGAAACTGCAATAGTTATCTGTGAGGACAGCAAGTGCCCCTATCCAGTAAATGGAAAATGCTTTACTGTAAAACGAAGTTTGCAGGATATGAAAAAACCTCTCGGCTGGTATTCCAGACTTCAGAAAGAAAAAAAGAAAGTAAATGATGGAACAGATGCAGTTGAAATATATGAAATCGATGGTTTGGAGGATCTAATGAATTTGCATCTGAAAAATCATCTACTATCAGATGCTGGCAATGAACCTGGACAAAATACAAGTAGATCAGAGCAACCATCTGAAGAACTTAATGAATTTGATTCATTTTTAGACTCATTGATATCTAATAATATGTGAAAAAAGTGAGATTAGATTTTACACTTTTAAGAAATGTTTTTCTCTCCACTTACCTCCCCCAAATGTGTTTCCAAAAATGATCCAATTTGCTGTAAAACAGGCCCTACTTTGCTTGAATACAACCCATGACAAAAGTATAAATCATTTGAGCCTCTTTTTGTACTAATTCTCAGGTCAAAATATCTGCAGATAACTATTATTCAAACCAAATAATAAATCAGCAACTTCTCTGAAACTACCTGATTCCTGCATTTAGCTGTGACACCACCTTGAAGTTTTGGGTCTTAGTCCAGTTTGCCATAACAACTTTCATGCATATAACCCATTGTAGTTTCCTCAAAATTTTCTCTGCATCAGGTGACACATCACTAGCACTTGATATGTCTGCTGTAAAACTATCATGAGATCCTAAAATAGTAACTTTTCGAGATATGATTGACCAACAGTTAATAACTCACCAGGAATGGCTAAATATATTATTGGTAAGGATCGGAGACTTGCTGGAAGCTTTGACATCCAGTTCTCTAAATCCCGAGTCAAGTCAGTGTTTTCCCCAATAATTTTCTCAACCTTTGTGGTGTAATCATTATCAGGACTTAAGGCAGGGTACATATCATAGAAATTTAGCACTCCAACTAAAGACAAGAGGTGAATCAACTAAAAGTGCAGCTTGGGCTTGGCAAGGCTTTCATTGTGAGCATGTAATTTAATTTAATCCATACTATAAACAATGGAAATGGGGTAAAAGATGATTATCTCAATCCTGCCGGTTTAAATCGATTATTTAGTGTGAAATGAGATCAGCGTCCTTGTTCTAGTCCGAGACCTAGAGAGAGTTGAGAACATGTTTTATGGTTTCACAGGTCCACCCTGCCCTACTCAGCCCTACTGAGGCCTTTAGAAGTTATGGTAAAAAACGTCCGAAAACATGCGCATTTTTACTTTGTTGGTATTTTTGATTTGTTGAGAAATTTTTGAGCTGAACTGAAATTACAAAGACTTTGAGGTTGGATTTTTAGTGTGGGTTTAATTTTTTATTTGATTTTTTAATTTAAATTTTAAATAATAAATAAAAGAAAGACAGAGGTCATGACCCATATGAAAACAAAAAGGATGGTAAGTGCAGATGGTGAATAGTGATTGTCATAATCCTGTCAATGTGATTGAACTGATTGAAAAGTTTTCCCGACTCTAGACTTCCAGAATGTTTTTGGGCTGAGGGGGAGAATGAGCAATGGGCTGAGGGCCTAATTACTGAGGGCTCCATACAAAACGACCAATGAGAATGGGAGTAATGAGTAATGCACACACGAAAATGGCGGCGTAAACGGCAAGAATTGATCAAACTGAGAGAAAACGGTTGCTCCCTCCATGAAACAATAAACAATTTTCCAATTAATGTCAGTCAGCTGTCAACCATCACCATCATCTTTTGGCAATTGACAGGTTGACTGTTGACGTTTTTCTACATTTTTAAATTATTTTGCTTTGTTTTAATTTATAATTTGAAATATATTTTAATAGTTTCACTTTTTCATTACAGTTTAGTTTATCAACATTACAAGGCAATATATTCACAATTTCCCGAATTCTTCCTAAAATTTCGAAACTATGATGATACGTGAGTAAAACAGCAAAACTGTTTTATTTTTCCCGGATGTATTTTAAAATTTAAAAAACCTTCTCTTGCGCAACGCAAACATCAAGGTCAGCGTGAGGCGGTCTGTCCGGTCCCGGTCGGATTTCCAGTTTTCTTTCTAGAATAAAAAAACTATTTTGCCGCCAGCAATTGATCGAGCTGCACGCAGTGTACACCTAGTCAAGTTTAGTCAACGTACTACAACGCCGAAGGTCTTCACTTTGATCTGATTTATTTTCGGTAAGTGTTCACTTTCATTGATTTCGCTTAATACCGATTTCTGTTAAGTCTCCCGGCTTTTGCAATTTCAAGGGTTCAAGGGCGATGCCCCAAATTTCAGTTAAAATGTCGTCGTATGATAGTATTTACCATGGACTTTCACCTCTTGGAATTTGTGAGTCTCTTTTTTTGTGGGTATATTTTTTTTCTTCACATGAATATTTATTCAAAGGAACGCCAAAATAGAAACATGTACAACATTTTCTTTATCCTTTTGTAGACTGGGAAGTGGCATAAGTTTGGATGTGCTCTGCTCCCTACTTGCATTTTTTTTTGAAGCAGTAGAGTATAAACCATTATTTTTCCGGGTACCTACTTAACAAATGTGGGGTTATATCTGCATAAGCTAAAGTCTAGAAAAAAACAGTTTAGATCCTGATTTAGGTACTGTAATTCATTCACTTTTTTCCTGTCATGTCCTTACATTTGAAATCTTCATTTTTTTTTATACTTAACTCCTTTCAGCACATGTTTGAGAAGATACAATAAAAATGTCAAAGTCAGATTTTCCATGCCTACTTGATGTCAATAATAAGTGAATACAGTGAAAGTTCTGATAAGCGGACAGTCTTGGTTCCAGAAAAAATGTTCAGTTATCGGAGGCATCTGTTTAATAGCACACATGTATTAAAAAACATACAAATTTTCTTTAACTTCTTTATTGGGTATTGTATTGTATTCAGTGTGAGTGGACTTGTACAGTCCTCCATTGCGACCAGAGGTCTAGTGTGGCTGTATTTATTAGGTAACTAATCTAAAAATTTAAGCTAAATCTCTAACTGATACTTTCTCTCTGTCCAAAACATTAACAATTTCCATTTTATTCTTTAAGAGAAAGCATTCTCTTTTTAGGAGCCATCTTATTAGATATATAATTAGATATAGGATATACATACTCAAAGTATTGGATACTATAGAATTTACTACAGTGTAAGTTATAGGTAGAGGTTGAATAATTAATAGTTTCAATATTGCTCATATGCCTTCAAAGCGGTAATAGATGTAATAAAAAAAGTACCTAAACAATATCAATATCACATGATAAAATTAAATTGCAAAAAGTCGTCTAAATGTGTGGTGTGGTGAACGTCTTGAATTCATTCATTGTTAACTTGTTAGTGTTGAAGTAGCAACAGAGCGATTCCAGATTGTTGATCCAAGGCTTTAGATGATATATTTTCTTGTACAGCGAAAGAAAGTAGAATAATGTTATCAGCAAATTCACTGTGGAATATAGATAAATGCTTAGCAACATCATTGATATAAATTAAAAAAAGGAGTGGACCCAGATATGTATTATATTAGGTATCCAAATATGTATTTTTCACATACACATACGCAAGAATCTCAATAGCCACTGCTTAACAAAGGAAAGCCAGTTAAAATGTTTAATATTGGGAATCACTGAACTTTGAATGAGATTCTCTGAATAGAAACGCCTTATTTTCAATTACGATTTTCTCCATCTTCCGCTTTTTAGAGGTTCATGTCCGGTTAAAAGAATGTCCGCTTATAAGAGAGTATTGTGCATTGAAAACCATAAGACAAAGTTCGGTTCCAAGCAAAACGTCCGCTTAAGAGAAACGTCCGCTTATAAGAGAAGTTTATGAATCTCCTAGTTGTCCAAGCTTCCACTTCAGCTGGCTGACCTTCTTAACTTTAAGTTCTGTTGGTGCTCAAATCTTATGTCCAAATTTTATTGACTTCAAATCTGTGACTTTTCTGGTTAATACTTCAGAATAATACTTATTTAGAAATAGACATTTTTTTTAAAGCTACCACTTCTAAAAGGCCTTGTTTGTACCAATTCAATTTGTTTTTTGAAAAATTAATTCCAAGCAATCATGTTTCTCCTCTCATTCCTTGTCTCTAAACTAACTTGACCTGTGTAGCCACAATATATCCACACATTTACAGTTGATATAGAAATTTCGTTTCTAACATTATTACATTTGTATATTCTGATTTATTAAATTACATCATCATGTCTACAACGGTATAGTATATATTATTTGATGAGTCTGTGTGTTCTCTTATCAGGAAAATGTGTTATTAATTATGAGGAGACACATTTATTGAATTTTAAGGATTAGCCAGATAAGCAATACTGTTTAGAGTTTAATGATATCTACTGGTCTAATATCAAATGATGTTTTATATAAACTAGAAAGCATTTTAAATAAACTAGAGAGAGGTGTGAAGGTGCATTTAGTAATTAATTGCTTATGTCTTGTATATTAATCAGAATATTTCAACCAAAATTTACAAAACTTTATTAACATTGCTGCATATTAACGTGGCTGCTCTACACTGCTTTCAGCGTATTCCAATTGTTACATTCTTATTGAGAAAACAAAGGATGGGAATGCTCTGGGAGAGCTCTAGAGCTGCCACGCGAAAATGCTGTAGGGCATCTTGAAATTGATCTTATTCTATTTTAATTACCTATAATACTAATAAATAAACATTTTCGACTCGCCTGACTTAAAGTCATCAAAAGTGTTTAAACCTTGAACTAAAAGTAATATTGTAAAAAATTTATCAAGGCAACACCAGCTTCCGAAATTAGCGACAAGGCAATCAATAATAAATATTGGGCAGGCGATGGATAGTAATTGTTTTATAAATATGTCACAATTTAATCCATTTAGTTCCTACAATACTGATAACTTTCCTGCATATCGTTTATGCATAATTTAGATAAAAGCAGCGACGCCTGCTGCATCAATAGTTTCACAGTTGAAAAAAATGTGTAGGAAACTATTTAAAACTGTACCTACGTCTCTGAACAACAACAATAATTGTACAGTACCTAATTGTATGTAAATTATGTAGAACCCAGATACTACGTGTGAGAATGATAAGGTACAAACACTCCACTGAGATATTCTTATAATACCCATCATTTTTAAAGTTATATGGAATATATCACGAAGGGATCTATAAAGATATTCTAGAACAATGCTTCTTGATGATGATAATAATGAGTTTACAAGCTTAGATAAATACATCGTTATTACACATTATACAATACTTTACTTTTCATGTATTTTTTCTTATACACTTGTATATTACTTACATTGCCACACATGGTCTTGGTTGTGTCAAGGTCTCCTTACCTTTCTATTTGTCCTGCATTAAGCTAATAGTTATTTAAGGCGGAATTTGTGAGCTGGCAAACCAAAAAATGATTTGTTTGTTGAGAAATTAAATAACTATTAGATTGTTACACCAATCAATAGTTTTTTATCAGTTGGCTTTTATTCCAAACCGTATTTGTGTGATTAAAAAAGTTGATGAATTATTAGTCTAAAAAGCGCGTGAAGAAATTTTTTTTTTAATCGGCTTGGCAGGTTGGTCATTTGGTTTTAGCATCATAATAATGTGGTAATGATGATAACTGCCCAAGGTTTCGCAATATTTCATAATGAGGTTTCCAGTGAAATGTGTCTTGGCAGTCTGAATAATTTTTCCGCTTGTTGGTTTACCATTTAACACGTTTAGTCAGAACTACCTCTCCTACTCAGTTAATTTTATCAATTTCTAGATTTGAATAATGGCCCCAGCACTACAGAAACCGGCTCCTACCTTCAAAGGAACCGCCGTCGTTGATGGAGTGTTTAAAGACATCAGCTTGGAAGATTACAAAGGTAGGTTTTCGCTTTACAACTGTATATTCTTGCTCCTATGAAATTCTACATCTAAAAACTCAAAATGTTTATGAGTTTTAAGTTTTGGGCGCTAATCCAAATCATAAAGTTACTGAAAAAGCTGCAATTGTTAATGCGAGCAAAGTCTTGAACTTGAGCAAAACAAAAAAACTTTCATAGTACTTTTTTTAAAAAATTGAATAGAGGGGGGCGTTTCTAATCAAGTAGGGGGCGTTTCACCAACACTATTCTTACAAATTTCATATAACTCTGAAATTTTTCTGTGAAAGCTGTATCAAAAGTACCATAGTGGAGGGCGTTTTTTCAAAATTCTCAATTTTTTCGAGTTATTTAAAAAAAAATAAATACAATAGTATTTGCTTTAGATAATCCTGTACAAAATTCGATATTGATATTCTATAGTAGGTACTGTGAAACCTGCAGGGCTGTATCTTTAGGGTTGCCAACTGTCCCGAATTTTGCGGGACATCTGGGATTTGGTCTTCTTGATCCCGCGTGCAAGACCCAAGTCATCCGAGACGCTTTTTGTCCCGTAGTTCGCATTTTAAGATGACTAAAACCACCTAAGTTGGAGATTTTAATTTTTTATAGTGCAAGCATCAATGATATTTCGTTTGTACTAGTTTGAGATATTACTTACTTTTGCATAAATATTCTTAAGGTGATAAGGGTTCTTATTTATTTTGATATTTCACAAAATACTTATGCGTTATTTGTTGGCTCGATTTTTTAAAGGTATTGTCCCAAATTTTGCAATATGGGGTTGGCAACCCTATATCTTCTCTGTAATCAGTAATATTAATGAACAATTAGAAAAAAATCTGAGGGTTACAAACCCTGCATTACCGGGGAAATAAAATGAAGCTTTTCCTAAATAGAGTACTAATTATTGTAACAGTAGTTGGTTAGCCCAATTTCGACGACTAGATTCCAAAGGATTTTTTTTTTAATTTTGGTTATATGATCCCGAGTATGATCCTAATTCTGCAACATTTTACCGGCTGCTTATAACCACAGTAAGACGTCAGAAAAGTCAAGTTTAGTTATTTTACTTCATACTGTATCATTTAGGACATTTTTACGTACTTGATTTTAATCCGGTAAATAGCTTTTTACAGGATCCAATCCTGTAAAAAGCTATTTACGTATTATCGTAAAGAAATTTTACAGTATTGAGTACCGGCACATCCTCAATACTGGATACCGTAATGAAACTATACCGGATTTCTCAAAAATACAGCGTGTTTTATTTTAAGATGGTCCATAGGAACTTCTATGCAATGAAGTCCAATGTTTTTTTTTTAAATGAGCCATAGCAAATTTTATAGTAAAATAACCTGTAAGGTAGACCATTGTTGAGTATGCTGGTATTTTTCTATTGACATTTATTGTTTGACATGAGGAGTTGTTATTGAACTTCAGCAAAAATGTACACATTAGAAGAATAGTATATTATACAACAAGCATTTAATGAGAGTCGTTATTCTCGAGGGTAACGTTTGAGCCCACGAGCGAAGCGAGTGGCACAAGTTGCCCGAGAGAATAACGCTCATTAAATGCGAGTTGAATACTATACTTTATCCACGACCAAGATTCCGAGTTTTCTCAAATGTGATAGGTTATAGGTGCCACAAAGATAATTCTCAATTTTAAAACCACGACCACGACAGATTTTGCTAATCGACGATGTGACGTTTGATGCGTCAGATAGATGACAGTCTAGTCCCTGTGCATGTTCATTTCAATGCTACGAGGGTGTACGGTAAATTACTTCTTTTTATCGCTTATTTTAAGTATTTGTTAGTGAAAAGTACATTTTTCAATGAAAAAGAGACACCGTAGCCTAGATTTGTCTCAATACATCCTAATAGAAGGATAATTATTTGAATGAACCAGTGGTAACTACCGATTTCACGTGTAGGGATGTTCACTTTTTGAGTTGTCAATTGCTTACGACATGTTTCGTTTCCATGACAACTCATTATTCACTTGTGAATAATGTTCATTATTCACAAGTGAATAATGATTAGTGTTAATCTTGAAAATGTACAAGAATAATGTGATTATTATAGTATGGTCGTGGATAAAAGAAATTTATGTTTTCGAAACACACGTACGAAACACGACAAGTAGTGTTTTACGACAAAAAGAAACAAAAATTAGCTTTTTCTCATAAACGGCAAGAGATCGGACTAGGCAACTATCAACAAAAGCTGTTTAGAATTTTGCGTAGAATCCGAAAAAGCAGAAATATACAAGGTGTTCTATTCGAAAATCCAAAGTTGCAATTAATTTTTGATAGATCTGGCAACGCTGCATCTATAAAAATATTTCTATAATATACATCATGGTTTGTTATAGCCCCAATTTTTTTTTTAAATTTATCTTTATTACTTTCCCAGAACTTTTAATAGGACACTTTACTTGAATCACCCTGTATACGGGGAGGGGAGGGGCCAGTAAGATGTTGCAGGATTACAATCATAAAACCAATTTTTTTTTATATTTGCGCTTAGAAACGAGTCGTCGAAATAATGCAAACTTACTACCATCACAATGTTACTAATCCATTTAAGAAAATTTTAACTTTATTTAACCGGTAATATAATGCAAACGTCAAAAGTCTTCTTTGCGGATTTTTATTAACATTTTGGATTATACAAGAGATAAGCTCCTGCAGTTTTTATACCACTACTATAGAACATAAAATTTTGTACAGAACAGTGTATCCAATCCATTTTTTCGAGATAACTGGAAAAAAAGCGTAGATTTAGAAAAAACGAACTCTACTGTCCAGCTTTAAAACGAAATTGGTATTTTTCTGTCACAGGTAGTAGTGCAAAGTATGATCTTTAAGATAACACAAAGATGAATTCTCTATTAGTATATCCAGTTCTTAAGATATTCGATTTTTATTTGAGAAAAGTTTAGCCCACATTCATCAAGCTATTTGAAACGATAAAGAAAAAAGTTAAAGAACAGAGTTTTGATTAAATCATGTGTTTATTAAAAAAAAGTAAGCTATGGAATTAGAACAGTAGGTCTGAGATGACTTGAGAAGATGAGATTCATTGAGAGATGAAAAATTGAAGATCGAAAATGTTATATTATGTTGCGATTTCCATTTTTTTTAAGAACTTATCTCGGACAAGTGTATTAATTCCTGCTTTATTTGTGGTATTTTTGACATATCTTGGCAAACGCAAATTTCGGAGTTATATGAAGTCTGTTTTAATAGTGGTGGTGAAATGCCTCTTAACGGCGGACTTAAGAGACATGAAACAAATTTTCAGCAATTTCTCTTGGATACTTCTTTACAATCAATTTTTTTTAAAAGGTCTACTTTTGGGACACCCTGTACATGCATATAAGCATGTACGATATACAGGGTGTTTCATTAAGGGTGGCCACCGGCCATATCTTGGAAACTGACTCTCGTAGATGTACTGTGCTTAATTAGAGTGAGATAAACAATTGAAAGTTAAATAATCAAAATCCTTGTAACTTTCAAGCCTCATATCCGATTTTAGTAAACTTGGTCTTGTTTGGAAGATAATTGTCATTACTTTTAACTGTGGTATCCAGTGCTAAACGATAGTTTTTAATAAACGTGCTAGAGGGCGCAATTTAAAGTTAAAGTGTTTTTTTTTTGGTTTTACACCAAAAAGTTAAATCATCCGGTATAATTTTTATCATAATTGGAAAGTAGATTAAATTTGCAACAAAAAAATGTCAGATCCCAATACGATATGTTTATTCGTCCCGGAGTTATTTCTGCAAACATAACTTTTTTCAATTTTATTACAGAATAATACTAAGAAACTTCATAAATGTTCAAAATAACCCCCGTTTTCCCGAATACAACTATTTATTCTCCCTCTGATACTGAGTACAGCCGTTTCAATTTCAGCTCGTGAAATCGAATTAACAGCCTTCGTAATTCGCTCTATCATGTCTTCTCGTGCGGTCGGTCGCGTTGTATAAATAGTGTCTTTTATTCTTCCCCACAAGTAAAAGTCTAGAACAGTTAGATCCGTAGATCTAGGCGGACACGGAAACACACTATCCCTTCCAATCCAGCGATCAGGACAAGCTACATTTAAAAAATTGCGAACTCTCTGAGCAAAATGTGCCGGGCATCCATCATGTTGATACTACATTGAAGCTCTAGCATCGAGAGGAATATCTTCTAAAAGGGTAGGCAATTCATTCTGTAGGAAGTTTAAGTACGCTTCGCCATTTAGATTTCCATTCAAAATAAATGGTCCGATAATTCTGTCTCTAAAACTCCGCACGACACGTTTACACTCCATCTATTTTGCTGATCCACTTCACGCATCCAGTGAGGATTTGTAACTGACCAGTAGTGCATATTGTGCAAGTTAACTGTGGCACAGCTTGTATAAGTAGCTTCGTAACTCCACAAAACCAAAGAGAGGAACTGAGGATATTCGTAACACATCTGTCTTAGCCAATAACAGAAATCTAGCCGTCTCTCATAATCTGATTTTGATAAGGCCTGGTGTAATACTAAATGGTAAGGGTGAAGTTTAAAGTTTTTTAATATCCGAAACACCGAAGTGGCACTTATACCGATGTCTGCGGAAATTTCTCTTGTGCTTGAATGCGGATTCAGTTCCACGTACGCAAGAACATTGATAATACTGTCCTCATGCCTTACAGGACGTCTTCTGAAGGAAACTGGAATGGGTCGCACACTTCCCGTTTGCCGTAAACGTATTGCAAATCGGCGAAATACCTTTCTGCTGTGATGCCTTCGTGCTGGATATCTAGTAGCATATGGACGTTGCGCAATAGGTGCATTTTGCAAACATTCGAAATATACGGCAAGCATGTCGAAAGCCTCGGAATTGGTATAAGCCATGTTTGAAGGATGAAGTGCAAGTTTTGATAATAATAGCCTCGCTATGAAGAAACTTAAAAGGAATCAACAAGAATGAATTTTTTGTCAACGCAATACGAAACTTGTCAAAATTGAATCAACTGACTACCAATGTTATTAGTCTCCATCGATACCTGTCGATTTTGTTTCATAGCTATCTAGATTGATATTGTAAAACATTATATTAGAACTATGCTTAAATTAGGTAGAAGTTTTCAATAATCAGATATGTTTAGGATAAAATAGTGACATATTGTATACTGAGTGACAAGCCTACAAAACCATCATGTTTTAAAACAATAATTGTTGTAACGGAATGTTTTATTATTGAATTATGAAAACAATCATTTATTCAAATAAGTAATAATAGTATATTGTTTAACGAGTGACGAAAATGCTTTTTTGACGAGTAAAACACTATACTTTTTCTTCGATCATGGTAACATTAAGTCTTCATTAACTTTAAAAACAATCTCTATAGAGTATTTCTTTCAAAAATCAAGGCGCCTCATGACACCTCGACTGTCAATGAGTTCAGTTTGGTCAAATTTCAACACTTTGATTCACTTTTCTGAGGCCCGGGCAGGCAAAATATACATGTTTTTGTATGATATCACCATTTTCCATGGTGTTTTATAAGATTAGACTAGTTAAATCGCATTTAATTGGGGATATACAGGCGAAATTAGAACAACTTACTTTCGTCACTAGAGACGAAAGTTAACGTTATGACATTTTCTCTCACTAGAGACGAAAGTTACGTTTTCGGCTAGGGCAAGGTATGACGTAAGTTGTTTAATTTTACATGGTCGCAGAAAAAAATCATTCTTGAAGTGATAGGTCTGAAAGGAGAAAAAAAGGTTATTGGAATCTTAACATTTTTTGTTGCAAATTTAACCTACTTTCCGATTATGATATCAAACTTATACCGAATGATTTAACTTTTTGGTGTAAAACCAAAAAAAAAAAACACTTAGTTTGAAATTGCGCCCTCTAACACGTTTATTAAAAACTATCGTTTGGCACTGGATACCACAGTTAAAAGTAATGGCAATTATCTTCCAAACAAGACCAAGTTTACTAAAGTCGGATATGAGGCTTGAAAGTTACAAGGATTTCGATTATCTCACTTTCAGTTGTTTCCCCCACTCTTATTGAGCACAGTACATCTACGAGAGTCAGTTCAAAATGTTGCAGGATTGTCCAGTTTTTCTAATAATGTTGCCCAAGGTATACCTTAAAACTACAATTTTCAAAAAAAAAATATTTATATTATTTGGTTTCTAATTGCGCCCCCTTGTGGCAAAATTAGGAACTTGAAAATAATTTCCAGGATTTTCTCATGTCCACTTTAATAATCAAAACTTTTTCCTCTACCTTCTAAACCAATTAGTTACCAAGATATGGCCGGTGGCCACCCTTAATGAAACACCCTGTATACGTATATCCTTATAAGAAACGTTAATTGAACGCCAAAAACATTTTTTGGTCTATAGGGGAACTTTATTTGTGCCACACCTGCTGCATAACTACTTACCGTCTATGATCACAGTATAAGGAATAATACTTTATATTAGTAGCGTCAGTCGGTCGAAAAATTGAAACTCCCCTCCCCTTGCCCCGTCCGCCGGCCAGTGCACCACCAAACCGGTTTTGGCAGTGCATCACAGGTGTTTGTCCCCTCGTAACTACTCGAGAAAATTGCCAGGCGCGGCACGCTTTAGTTTTGGAAATATCAAAAGTGCCGATACGAACTGACGATACTGATGTAATGTAGAATATATACTGTGCTATGATATTGTCTTGAGACATAAGTTAAAAACACCATTTTCATTATTTAAAGCCCTTCATGATCAAAATTCACCTAGCTTAGACAGAATCCTAAAATTGCTTCAGTATTCCTGTTTCGTTATCTATCCCTGACTGGTAGCAATGTTCTGAGATAGGAGGTGCTCATTCGAAAACGTCATCTAGTAGGCTGTGAAATGTCAAATGAAAAGGATGAAGGAACAAGAGTCCATTTATTTTGATTCTGCTATCTTTTTTGTCAAAGTTTCATAGCTTTGTTGAGGATGCTTTCTAGTGAAAACCCCGTAATTAGCGTGTTAATACAAATATTATGTATAGCTAGGAACCTGCTTGAATAATCTCTTCAAGTTTCACTTGAAAATGAGCAGAGATTCCACTGCTCGAAACGTCGTGTAAAAAACTCAATAAAGATAATGAAAGTCCAAGATGTTTCACTTAAAAAATTGCAAGCTTCAGGTATACGGTACCAAAAGACGATACGAATTTGAAACAAAGCACTACATAAGAATAATATGATTATGATAAAAAAGTTATGAACTAATTTTGTTGTGATTGAAACGATAAATGTGTTGCCAACCTCGGCAACAGCAATACTTGTTTTATCCAAAACAAAATATCCCTAGGCCTCTAGCTCGAAATGATCTCCACCGTTGGCGTAACAAAGCAATTCTTATTACTAACCATTGGCGTATACAAATATTTTATTAAAATCCCAACAATGACTATATTTAAGCTCAATGCGCTTGAAAATATACAAAACTGATAATTATCTTTTTTTTTTAGGACAATATGTTGTATTTTTCTTCTACCCACTTGATTTTACCTTTGTCTGCCCCACCGAAATCATCGCCTTCTCCGATCGCATCGAGGAATTCGTGAAGATTAAAACCGCAGTAATTGGGTAAGAAATAAAGTAGTAACAAAGTCAAGTTTGGGTGACCTTATTTTTGTAGTTCACCCAAACTAGTTTAGGTGTTTAGTTTCATCAAGTTGCTTTGAATATTTAACAAAAAAAGGATAGAGTAATCAAATTAAATGACACTTTTCTTACTCCGTCCTTTTCTCTTGAGATTTTGTTCCAGTGCCCTCATTGGTCTAATCCGGACACTGATAGTCTTAGCAGAATTTGCAGTGTTTTTCCTTATTTAAAATCAACTTCGTAACAGCGCTTAGTTTGTAAGATTTAGTTTCTGACCACCGAAAACAAAACCCTCTTATGCAGAATCACTAATAGCGCGTTTTTCACTGGCTGCACTGAGTGTATTTCCATATTTATACTTTGGTTGAATTAACAAAGAATAGAAAGACACTCAGTGCGTACTAGTGCTGCCAGTGCAAAACGCTATAAGATTTTTTTTTCTAGTTGCTCAACTGACAGCCACTTCTCCCACTTGGCCTGGGTCAACACACCGCGCAAACAGGGTGGATTGGGACCAATGAACATTCCACTTTTGGCAGACAAAAACTTGTCGATTGCTCGGTCTTACGGTGTTTTGGATGAGGACACCGGAATCGCCTTCCGTGGACTGTTTATCATCGACCCCAAGGGTAAGCATAGGAAAAATCTTTACCCCTAATAAGTCAAATTCTTATGTTTATTTTTCTATTCGTCTCTTTACCGCACAAGCGGGTTTTTTTACCATACGCAATTTTTTAATTGAACTTACAGAAGACACAAAGTAATCACATGCACTTGTAGGAAAAAAATTATATTTAAAGCCAGTGGCAGACGATGCAATTTATCCCAGCAATTAAATATTGGCAATTTTTTGACCTTGATTGCCGCAATCGAATTGTATGTGTTGTCACACGGTGCAACTTAATTCTGAGGATACATTTGGTTTTATGACTACCAACTGTACAAAAATATATCTTAAAACAGGGATAATTGTTTCTTTTAATATGGGAAACCCGCAAACCCGCCATCTTATTTCTTCGTCTGATTTCAAAATATGAATTATGACACAACAGAACTAAGGTTGTGTTTTTGTTTGCCATTGATTATGTTTTCTTGTAAAACTTTGAAAAACATGTTTTTGAAAACCTTTATATGTCAATTAGAGGTATAAATTATATATGTGAAATTGTTAATTTAAGTGTTAAAACCTTAACAAAGTAGTAATCTAAAATACAAAAAATCTCCATAGAAAGTTACTAGATCCCCGCAATTTATTGCATAAAAATAGAGCTGGAGAAACACATTCCTCATTTAATTTTATCCTTCTGGCAACAAACGCATTGCTAAAAATATGACCCAAAGTCATAAGCACCTCGTTTCTTCTTCTCTAGGTATCCTTCGCCAGTGCACCATCAACGATCTTCCCGTCGGTCGATCGGTGGACGAAACTCTTCGTCTAGTACAAGCATTCCAATTTACCGACGAGCACGGTGAAGTGTGTCCCGCCGGTTGGACGCCCGGCAAAAAGACCATCAAACCCCAAGTCGATGCCAGCAAAGAGTACTTCAGCGCCCCGCATTAAATGTGCCGATTATTTGTTTTTGTTTCGAAACAAGATGTCTACAGGGTGAAGCATCTGATCGATTATCTTAGGTATTTGTGTAAGCGTAAAATTAAGGTGAAATGCTACCAAGTTTCTTTTCAATGGTTAGTTTTTGTATTACCTATGTTTCATTATCTCTTCCATTAAACTATTTATTTTGATTTTCAAATACGAAGTAGTCTTTATTAACCTATCTAAATATATATCCTTCCTATCTTATCCTTATACTTCGAAAATTCAACTAACCAAATCGACATTACGATTATTACGAATGATATTAGTAAGAAGAAATTTCCCTCTTTGGGCCCCGGTTAAGTTATATACATTTATTTGGCGTAGGTAGTGGGCAGTGAGAGTATTTCTATCCTTTGTCAATTCAACCAAAATATAAAGGCGGAAATACACTCAGTGCGCCATTAGTGCCGCCAGCGAAAAAAGCGTTTCAGATTTGAAACAATTTCCATTGGTCTCTCATAGCGTTGTCGGTCGGCAGCTCCGTGGTGCTCTAAGAGTATTCCCATACTTTGTTTTCTCACTAACAATGTAAGGATGGTAACATTCTCAAAACGTTCTATATCTGCCACCAGTGCCACCCGAACACGCTGTAACAGATGTGAGAATATTCTTATCCCTAAATTGTCATTAAGAAAAGAAAGGATAATAATTTGTCTCTCCTATAGCGTTTTTGACTGTTGCACTAGTGTGCACTGAATGTATTTCTGTTATTTCGGTTGAATCAACAAAAGACTATACCATTTTACTGCTAGTGCAGTAAAAATCGCTACGCATTCATTTAATCCAACGAGCTAGCATATTATCGAGAGACCCTCGTATTTAACACTTTCAGCCAACCTTTTTAGCACTGAGTCACACAAAAATGGCGACGAATATGGCAGAAGGTCACCTGATATCTGTCTCCATTCGCCAATTGGTTGGCTCCAACCCCCTTCCGTTTTACCGTTTTGGCACCCCTCTTTAGCAGTGGGAACATTTAAACTGGGGACGATATCCGCCGAAAGTGGCATCATGAGGTCTTACGTCAAATTATTGCGAAGCAGTTGTCACTGACATTATTTTTATTACTTCTTCTTTTCGATCCAATCCAATATCGAACTTATATCCATCTCCTAGTTAGAGCGCTAGGGCTTCTGACCCTCTGTAGAATTAAGGTTTTCTAAAACTTAAATTCCAACCTAACAAAACACAACAACAATCGACACAATCAATATCCGGTGGCTTTAAGTCGCTATGCCGCTTGTATGATAAGTCATGGGCTCGGACGATGACATTATAAACCTTTTCCAAACAGTTGGCCATAGCAATGTGACAGATTGTAACCCTGTATAAAATTTGAGTGGTGTCAGTGTTCGATTATAATTACAAAATTTAAAGATAAGAAAATAATGTTGTTATAAAATGTTGGTGCCAGAACTTGCTAAAAATAAAAGCTGAATGGAAAATAGACGCTTTTTTATGGATATACGACTCACGAAATGTCTTGGTATTTTGTACGAATAGATCCCTGGAAGGCTTCTAACAGGTGTAGACTAAAAATATTTATTTTCGAATTTCGCGCGGTTTGGAACCTTTGAATTTCCTGCGTGGTTCTGGTCACAAGTGACAGAGACGGAATGAGTCGAGTGATGGCGTAAGCATTACCTACGGGGTGTTCATTACTTCACTACTTCATATAGTTGAAAGGCTTTGGTTTCTCCATCCTTTTCCTTTGACATTTCACAGCCAACTAGATGAAGTTTTACAATGAACACCCCGTATTTTTTTGTTTATGCTAAATTCTTTTATTAATCCAGACAAATTATAGAAATGAAACGATGAATTATTTAATTATCATTGTTAAGTTTAAATATTATTATTGTTGTAAAATGGCTAATTGATTATTGCACATAATTGAAGTCAGGTCAGTTTAAGCCAAGGCAGCTCAGTCGTCTTTTTAGATTAGTTCTAGGCAATTTAGGTTATGTTAATTCACGTTATTTTAGGTTAGTTCAGACATTGTAATTATATTTTTTAAATATTTAAATTTTGATTTCTTGTTCGGGTCATCATTTTTTTGTTCGGGTCAGGTGATGTCAGTTCAGGTTAGTTCAAGTTAATTCAGTTGTCTATTGGGAATACTTCAGGGAAACTGTGATACGGATTCAGTCAAGCAGCCCTAAAAGGGGTTGTAAAAAAGCTAAAAGTTTGTTAATCCTGAAGATTAAGGTGCAAATAATTTCATATTAATTGGTTATTACCATTTTATTACTTTCAATGAAAACATTTTAGTAAAAAAGAATTCTAAAACTGTGTCAATGAAGTAAAGAAATCTGTAAGGGTTTATTAGAAAACCGTGATAAGTCGTCCAATACTAAACTAATTGGCTATTCCAGATCCATCTTACCTAAAATATATCAGACATTTTATTAAAAAACACGCATTTTAAAAAGTATGTAATCGTTATGGCACTTTTTTTAATTTGGTTTTTGGTTTTGTCCGGAATTTTTTTGGGCATTTGAAAAAAGCCACTTATTCTAACAATTGGCATCCTTAGTTTGCCATACATTTTACGTTATCATGAGCAGCTGTATTTTAGCATCAAAGTATGTAACAGAGTTTTTGGACTACTCAACTTCGTTATCATTATTTTGACAAATTTCTGACATTTTCGTTAACTTTAACTTAATTATCGAAAACCATGATTAAGTTAACGTCAGTCAATAAAAATAGTCATTTCACATAAGGGGTCCAAAATCTCTTTGTCATAGAGTTACAAGTGAAGACATTGCGTTAAAGTGTGAAAATAAGGATTTTGATTATTAAAATAAGTGGTTTAAAAACTCTAATGCAACGGCGAGAAAATTAATTATTTGATTTAATCAGTGTCAACTTGATGGGAGAAATTAAAGTAAAACTACGTGAAACCGTCTTAACAACTTATGGGAAAAATTATTATTGGCATTTACAATCTCCTGATTTTAATTTACTGGTTAAAATACTGTCAATCATATTTTTGGCAAATCAGTTTGAGTAATTCGTATGACGCATTTTTGGCGGAATCCATGCCCTATGGTTTTCATAACATACCCAGTAACAGTGAGGGCGACGTCACATACCACGGAATTTGGTTAAAAGCGGAGCGAAGCGTAATTTGACAGTTGAATTTAAACCAATCAGATAATAGTATATTGTGCAACTAGTATCGAAAACTTTTCACACGAGTGTGAGAAGTGATTTTCCTTATAAAGACAATTGAATATACCATCAGTCATGTCAGAAAAAAGAATGCTAAAACTGCCGGGAACCCTTACAACAGTATACTAGATATCCGGTGCGCTTGCGCGAGTTTATGGACTGTGGGTTGCCAGCATTACCACTATTACCAGAATTATCCCTAAAATATTGAGATCACTTGACGATAAAGTATTATGTCCAAGGAAGTGCTTCATATTTGCGGTCTATCCTAATATTATTAGTAAAAATATTATATTTTTTCTAATTTTGACATATAAAGTGGCACTTTTCAATACTGATGACAGTGACGTAACGTCTTACTTTTCGTAACTAGTTACGAAAAGTAAAATCTTTCGTAACTGGTGATAAAAAGTTCGTTTCACCACCAGTTGCAGGCTTCGATTGTGGCACATCGTTGCTACAGTTTTACGGATTAAGTAGATACAAAGTGGTTTAAAAGTAATTATTGAAGTTTAATAATAATAACTCTCTCTCTAAGTAGGTATTTGTAGTCAAAATTAGAAAAAATCTTGTATGAAACACGTGACGAAAAGCCTTTTTTCTACAAACGTCAAATAATGACGCATTTTACGCTTTCATTAGACAAACGAAAACCTAACCTTTTTTGAGGATCAGAATGTGAGTTTACTTTTCCGCGCGTTGCCCAGGACAGCAAGCGAAAAAAATTTATCGCTTGCTGTCAATAGCAACTACCACCACTCAACCATATATTTAAAACGTCATTGTCACTTTGATTTAAATTTTCAGATTCTGTCTTCAGTTATGCTCAGCTGTGATTCACATTATTTGAAATTGATCGTTTGCAGAAAAAACGTTGTATGCATTACGAGCAAAAAGTAACTTTTTTGCTCTCGAGTGATTGCCGCTCTCCGCTTCGCGTCGAGCGGCAAACTTCACTCTTCGAGCAAGAAAGTTGTACTTTTCGCTCTTAATACATAAATAACTATTTTGTGTATCTCATTCAAATTGCGGAAACTCGCTGCGCTCGTCCCGCAAACACTCATTCGTTACACAAAATCGGACTTTTCGTAACTGGTTACATAAATAGCTATTTTCCATTATTGTAAGTAACTTGTTTGATATTGACCTTAGGAAACATTTTTTAAGAAATTCTCGAAGACTATTGTTACGACTCGCAGCAACGCCGCATGGGAGGCGGGGCAACGCATGGGAGCGTGTTGGTTGGTGGAGCTTCGCGACCTATCCTCGCTGCGTCATGGCTGACACGAGTGATTTATTGCTCGTCTGGCTTAATCTAGAAGGCAGTTGTTTACAACCGTTTTTTTTATGTGAGATTATTCAAGAATTCTTATAAAGAACTTTCTAGGTTTTTCTGTAATTTTAGAATTGTATATAAAAGGCGCATAGAGCGCCCGAGTAGTAGTCTTATTTTAATCGAGCTATAAGTAAGCTAAAGTACGAAGCGATATTAGAAGGCTATAAAGTGTTAAGTAGTGAGTTATTTAGTAGTCGTGTGTATTTGTGGAGTAAATAAATAGTGTTTTCGTGTTAAATCGTTACACTGGAATTATCGAACCCCGAGTTCGCAACACTATGAATGCGATTTGGCAATAATGCAAATGATTTAGCGGTGTCTTTTTCTATTCTTCCTTATCTATTTGACAAGGCTTGGCATCTTAAAAAAAAATTAACATAATAATAACATAATAGCATAATAACCAAACACGGTACACGTTTCTTTTCCGAGAATGGAGACAACTGTAACTTTAGCGGCAAATTCAAAATGCTTTTTTCAAGAAGATTTGGACTGGAAAACACTACGTGCGGGTATGAGTCGAGTTGAAACGTGGAATGGCTGGATGAATGAGGGATTATTGTTAAATTGTTAATCGACATATGCCTATTCTAGCTTACCCGTACAACAAACGATATTGTTAGTCAGCTTAAATGCACCCTCAATGAATTAAGTGTTCCTATTCCTTAAAAATTAAGTAATTAACTGCAAAATTAGTAAAAGATATGATAAACATCAATTAGTTGTCAAATCGACGTCAAAATGGCAGGTGCGGGTTGTGTAAACATTAGAACAGCGTTTTCGGTTGACCTTTCTAAGAGTATACTTAATCTTAATTTTAATGGAAAAAAAAGGATAGAAGTACTCTCAGAGCGCCGTTGAGCTGTCACCCGAAAACACCATTTAAAATCTCGCGCATGTGCAGTTTGTATCAAACCTACTGTTGACGTATTCCAATGCCTACTAAGGACGTTCTAATGCCTAACATGGGCTCCATAGGAGACTGGCCGTATAGTTCTAGAAAGTATTTGTGATTTTCGTACGTGTTGCACACTATACTTTTTCTACGACTGAGACTTTGCTTCATAAATGATCATTTGTAATATAAAATATACCCCAGGCGTGTGCAAAACAATCGGAAGTGCAAAGTCCACTTTGCACACGCTTCTGCAGGGAGCGTGCGCGAAGCGCACTTTGCGCACGCTGTTTGCAATATGCGATTTTCAACGTAATTATTAGTGCGCATTTGTCCATTTTCGAGGCAGCCCTAGAAAAAAGCTATTACAATTCCGCTATTTTCAAGGTCGGTCTGCAAAATGTTCCGTTAACTTCGCGGAATGATGGTAGCAGAAAACGTTACTAAGGCAAACTCCATAACACTTTTTTCGCTTTACAAATTTTATTAAAACTTTTAAAACTCTTTCCCAGATTCCCGAGCTTCAAATTCAAAACTGCAGTCCCCCTATAGATATTTGAATTTTTGATAGCTTTGTGACTGGATTATAAAAACGCGGAATTGACATGTGTAATGACGTTATTGACATTTCTGCTCCGTTCCGTTCCGCTGTATGTGACGGCGGCCTGACACGGCTCAAAAATTATAGAAGGGGGTAAACTGCCAGATTTCCACGGCCAACTGTTTAGAAAAACTTAATGAAAAGCTTTATACATCCCCAATACGACGTCAAAAGACACAAATCTGGCGGATTTCAGCCAAAACATGGGACCAATTTTAGGAAAATGGCGGCAATTATTGTTGGCTACCTCTAGATCTATCTCCATGATTCCATGAAATAATTTGACCGACAGCGTTTTCGGCTGGCCGCTGTGAGAGTATTCCCATCCTTACATTCTTAATGAGAAAACAAAGGATGGAAAGACTCGCAGAAAGAATTTTAAAAACCGTCAAAATGTTCCAAAATTTTCTCAAACTACCTATATTTCTTTACTGAAACTTATCAAATTATGTTCTTACATAGAAATCACATATTTGTTCAACAAAACTTTTTGAAAGCCGGTTTGTTCTTTCCTATTATAAGATAGGAAAGAACAGAACATAAGGTAGGAAAACAGATATTTGTTATAGGTATATATCGTAAACCTCATACAAAATTAGCATTTACACCTAAGTTTAAATCGATACATTTTCATTTTTGTACACCTATATACAGAGTGTCCCAGAAAGTTTGCAAAACCTTGTAACTGGACATACTAGGGATTAAAACAGGTCAATTGAACCGCATATACCTTAGCCCAAAAATTAATAATAATATCCGTAATACACAAGTCAAATACACAGTTTTAATTTTTTTTTTCAATTGCGTGGCAACTATATTGATAAATACCATACAATTTGGTACACAAAGCTTTTTAAATGAGAAAACTATATCTTAAGTCAATTTTGCTGTAGAGGGCGCTGCATCGCGCAACTAGTTCCACGGTGCACCACTGTACAAAATTTTTTTTATTCCACCCGATATGTATGCAAAACTTTTTGACCACATGTCAAAGCTCCATTGTCTAGCAACAAACATACCTCTTAAAAATGTGTAGAATTAATAAAAAAAAACAATAATAATAATAATAATAATGATGAAGTTGTAACTTTTGACACCCTATATATCAGGACTGTAACCTGAACTAACTTTTGGACTTTCGGTATACAGGGTGATCGGTATACATCGTTTTTCAAGTTTAACCATGAGACTCTCGGTTATTTGAGGAGATGCGAAGAAGGTTAAATTAGGCCGAATTGATTTAAAATTTCGAAAATTCCGACTGGTTTCGTAAATATTCGCATAAAATCGAAATTTTGCTAAAACATTGGTATTGTTTCTAGTCTTAACTTCATTCAAAATAATTGTCATTTCTTTATATACCCTTTTTGCTTTCTTCAACCTGATATTTTCAAATTGAAAATTCAACGTTTCGTTTTCATGCGACCATCATCAACTTTTTTAAATATGGTCTGGTATTTTTTGTAACAAATTCTGAGTCTTCTTGCAATTTTGCATTCGGTGATATGCAAAAATTAATAATCTTATTCACTTTTACGTTAGATTTTGTGATGGGATTGTTAAAATTTGTTGATGCAATACAAGACATACGAGGTGTTCATTATAAAACTTCATCTAGTTGGCTGTGAAATGTCAAAAGAAAAGGATGGAGAAACAATAGTCCATTTATTTTGATTACGTCATCCTTTTCTGTCAAAATTTCATAGCCTGCTAGATGAAATTTTATAATGAACACCCCAGGTGCGGTGCGGTGTGAATGCAACTAATTTTAACTGCTTTTCCGCCTCAATTTAGGCAACCCGTTATACACGTCTGTATTAAAGGATATTTCCTCGATCTAGACCACTAGAGTGGTTAAGTTAAGTTAGTGACGTCAAGGGTTAACCTAATGACATCACGATAATCTTTTATAACGTCAACGTGTCAACGTCACTCCTGACTCCAGTCAGTTTTCCGTTAAAATTTAAGATATTTGTCAATCCACTCGTTCGTGAAATCCCGGCATTTTTATGTGTTTTTTGTCAAAAAGTGTCCAGATCATATTGGTTACAAAACCACAATTCCTAGATTCAGCCCTCAATAACGAATCAAATTGAGGAAAATGAAGGAATTATTGGGCGTTAATAATTCATCAAGCATCACACTACACAAAAGTTTTTTCATATTTATCTTCTTTCTATTTTCCAGATTCTTTTTATTTACCAAGATATTCCGAGAAGAAGAAACTCGCATTGACATGGTCGAGAACTGAACTTTGCCACTTTTTCTTTTGAATTTATACTTTTTTTCCAAGAAAAGCCGGTACTAAATTGGAAAGGAAAAGCAGAAAAGTGCTGCATGTAGCGCATTCACTACATTTTTGATTTGATTATAAATAAACGAAACATAAACAAACAACCACCCTATATACAGGGCAAACCATCTCCGGTGGCAGGTTAACTGGTCTAGTTAAGTTTGACGTCACGGTTTGGACCACGGATCAAGGAAATTCGCATGGTTAACTTTTTTGTTAACCTGGTTTGAGTAGTTTGGTTGAGGAAATATCCTTTTACTCACTTTGATGAGTATATTTGTTCAGGAGAAAGTCTGTTTCGGCTTGATTGTACAAGTCACCCTCAAAGTCGGGTACAGCTAAACTCGACTGGTACTTGAACTCGCCCGTAAGAAAAGCATTGCTGTCACCAAGTGTCACCAATGATATTAATTTGAGAGCAATGCAATTCTTATGGACGGGTTGAAGTACCAGTCGAATTTAGCTGAACCCGACTTTGAGGGTGACTTGTACAATCTGGCCTTAGGACAATAGGTACACACTCCGTTCCAAAATTATGGAATATTCAAAAATGTGTATCAAATTAAATCTCAAATATTTCCCTTAAATGTTATTCGATATTAATTTTTTTTTCACCCATTGAAAGAGTATTCCTTGCTTAATAATACAGGGAACAAACAGAGAAAAATAAATCAATAGTGTACTCGGAGAGGCAATAAATTTAAAAGCGTGTCGAAATCACTACTTTTAAAAAAATCTGCGGCAATAAAGAGCAATTGAAACCTTGGCTTCTTTATCTGTATTAGTTATGTTATGTTACATCTTTAATTCGTTCAAAAAAAATCTTTAAAAATGTTTACTTTTGATTGTGACCAACACTAAGACTTTTGGTCACAATACAAAGACCTGCTAGAGGTACATTTGTCACTTTGACATTTGGTTTGATAGACACACTTTCAATTGTATTAAAATAAAATGAATAAATCTTTAACCGCTGAAGAATGCGCTTATGCTAGGGGCTTACATGAGTAAGGAAGGACCCAGTCCGATATTGCATTGGATTTAGAAAAAAATCCAAAGTGCTATTTCCAAAATTGTGGCTAGATACAGAGAAACAGGGGCGATTAAAAGAAGAGAGGGACAAGGAAGAAAAAGAATTACTACACCACAACAGGACCTATTTTTAAGACCACAGGCTGTTAGAAGCAGATTCACTTCTAGCGTTAAACTCCAAGCGGAATTTGCTGCAATTCACGACAGGCGCCTGAGCAAGCAAACAGTTTTAAGGAGACTAGCAGAAAATCAGCTGAGACCATGTGAAGCGGCAGTCGGTCCCAAGCTTCTACCCCAACACAAGCACCAACGGCTCGAGTTTGCTAGGAACCATTTTCCTTGGGGTGATGACCAATGGGGTAAGGTTCTGTTCAGCGACGAGTCTCGTTTTTGTCTTTATAGCAATGACAGACGTCTTAAAGTCTTTCGTACGTAATACATTGAGCGATACGCTCAATGTAACTTTAGGACGTCTGCCAGTTATGGAGGTGGCTCGATTATGGTATGGGGCGGTATTAATTTAGAGGAGAGGAAAAAAACGGAACTTGCCTTTATAGAACGGCTGACAGCTGACCGATACATCAATGAAATCCTCAAACCCCATGTAGGTAATGAATTTTTATTCATACATGACAATGCAAGGCCACATGTAGCAAGAATTGTGCGGGAGTATTTGACTGAGGTGGAGATTTCAGTTATGGATCGATCGAAGCCCAGACCTTCACCCCATAGAGCACTTGTGAGATCAAATGGGTAGAAAAGTGAGGAATTTGAACCGGCCTCCGCAAACCTTAGCAGAATTAAGAAATTCGCTGCAGATGATATGGGAAGAAATAGATCAGGATGCTATCCGAAACGTGATATTAAGTATGTCAAACCGGTGCCTGTCAATTAGAAATGGTAGAGGTGGAAACACGCGCAATTAATCCTTTTTAATTGTTGTTTGCTATTGTCAATTTTTATTTTTTAATTGTTGATACATTTTTGATACCAACTAAGCGGTTTTCATTTCACCCTGTACATTAGTTTTTGTAACCCCATGTTGATGCCATTTTTCAAACAAACGTTGTAAGAGAATAATTGAGTTGCTTAACAAAATTCGTGTTTGCAACAGACGTTTAATTAACGTTTAAATTTCCAAAAAATTTTAAAGTTGAAATACAACGAATAAATGTATTAGTAGGGCAGCCATGCAGTACCTAAAACAGATAGAGAAGCCAAATTTTAAACTCTTCTCCTTTGCCACAGATTTTTTTAAAAAGAAGTGATTTCGACATGTGTTTAAATTTGTGTCTTTCTCAGTAGGATATTGATTTATTTTTCATTGTTTGTGCCCTGTATTATTAAACAAGGAGTGCTCTTTCAACGGGTAAAAAAAATTAATATCGAATATTTAAGGAAAATATTGGAGATTGAAATTCATATACGTTTTTGAATATTCCATAATTTTGGAACGGAGTTTAGTAATAGACAGTTTAATCTTTATAGTGTGTGAAGATTCAACCCTATCCCACTGAACTATCGGCCGATGAAAAAGTCTGTGGTAGCCAAATGAAGTGTGACCCGACTTCATCAACACATTTAAACAATCACATCACAATATCAGCAAAACCTAACCTAAAACTTAATAGATTTATTAATTGTCTTGTCACATACCATCAATGCATAATTTCTGCATTTCTGCAAAGAGATTCCCTATCCGATATTAAAACGCCAGGACCATATTTAAAAAAAAAGATGATGATGGTTGAATGAAAACGAAACGTCAGATTTTGAATTTGAAATTATCACGTTGGAGAGAGCAAAAAGTGACTAAAAAGTATAAGGAATAATACATTATATCAGTATCGTCAGTTCGTGTCGGCACTTTTGATATTTCCAAAACTAAGCGTGCCGCGCGCATCTGCACCCTGCAATTTTCTCGAGTAGTTACAAGCGGACAATGCGATGCATTGACAAAACCGGTTTGGTGGTGCACCGCCGGCGGCCGGGCGGACGAGGCAAGAGGGGAGTTTCAATTTCTAGACCGACTGACGTTACTGATATAATGTATTAGGTATTCCTTATACTGTGCTATAAATAAGTGTCAATTATCTCTTCAAGTTAAGTCTTTTAAAAAATAAAAACGTGTTTTCAAAATTTCGATTTTTTGGGAATATTTTCTAAACCAGTAGGATTTTTTTGAAATCTGAAAACGTAATCTTTATGGTCTTCTAATTGCGCAATTTTACCCTAATTTTAACCTTTTTCGTATCTCTTCAAATAACCGATATCCCCATGGTTAAACTCGAAAAACAGTCACCCTGTATGAGGCCTAATCAACCTATTTTGGTTGCTAGAAACAATAAGAATAATAACTAACCAAAATCACTTACTACTGCTATTATTACCCAACTTCTGAATCAATTTAGCTATCAGGCTGTTCTGGATTTTCACCTGCTGCACTAGGTCAGTCTGTACTTCGAGTTTCCGTCTCTTCAGATCCAATTTCTCTTCTTCCCGCTTCTCGCTGGCGTCCAGGGCCGTGACGAGCTGATCGTGAGTGGAAATTTGTGTCTTCAAAATGTCATTAGTTGTGTCTAAATTTCTCTTCAGCACGCTCTTTATGCTGCTCAGCTCTCGACACAGTTTTTCACTACTGTCGACCGTGTCGTCGACCTCAATATTATTAGCTTTATTCAAAGCTGCGATATTTTTGAGGACGTTTTGTTTATTGTCTTGCGCATCATCATCCTCTTCGTCGCCGTTTAAAACTAGCTCCAGCAGTTTGGCGTCGTCTTGGCTGTATTCTTGGGTGTCGTTCATTTCATAGTCTTCCTCAACTTCCTCTTCAGATGTGTCGATTTTCTTACTAAAGCTCAGACTGCTTCGACTTGAACGTTTGGAGCTGTCGAGGGCTTTTTTAAAAGCGGGTCGTTCTAAGGATAAACAGTAGGCAACCTCCCTAAAAGTATTAATACAAACAGGTTTGCTTTACAAGTTTTGAAAAAAAAAACCAACAAAAAAAGATAATAAAAACTTACTCTTCATACAACTCCTGATACTTCATTCCCTTCACAGGTTCGCCCCTGCGAGCTTTCTCAAATCGGTGAAAGTACTTCCTCTTCATGGTCTTCCATTTGTTCTCGCACTGTGCATACGTGTACTTGTAGCCCAGCTTTTTCAAATCACCAGCGACGCTTTCAAATATGCGACGCTTTGACGGCAGTTTTCCTTTGGTGAAGGCTTCTAAATACTTCGGGAACACTCGAATGAACTCCTTGGTAGCTTGCGGCGTCCACTCGGAAACTATCGGTCTCTCTGCCCTATCTACACGAAATAGAGAAAACAGAGATAATGAGTCGATTTATCTTTGATGGTGTGAAAAGCAACTGCACTTTGCATCAAACATTTTATTCGACTAGCCTGAGAAAATTTTCATTGCCCGCTTATATTCTTCTAGATTATCCTTCTAGATGACTTTTTCAAATGAGAAGCCAATATGTACGATGTATTCGTAAAAAAATTGTCATCTAGAAGGCTGTGATGACCCTGAAGGAGTCCACAACATTATTTCAGATTTATGAGAAAATATTAAATTCTTAAGATACAAGTACGGGGTGTTCATTATAAAACTTCATCTAGTTGGCTGTGAAATGTCAAAATAAAAGAATGGAGAAACAAAAGTTCATTTATTTTGATTGTCATCCTTTTCTGTCAAAATGTCATAGCCTGTTAGATGAAGTTTTATAATGATATAAAAGTAAGGACTTAAAGGTACCGTATAAGTAGGAACGTATAAGAACTTATGTTTTGTTTTAGCTAAGTAGAATTTTTTAGTTAAAATTACATTTTGATATAGTAAAAAGAAACTTGTTGTAAGAAAATATTTTCAAAAGTAAAGGATTCTGGATCTCCGGACGCCAGTTTTTTAGACGTGATACCGGACCGGGTAGGTTGTACCTAGTTGTTCTGAACATGCAGTCAGTTAGAAATAAGGTTAATGAACTGCACATATTTTTGGATAGTCTCTCTCAACCAATTATAGTCACTTTGTGTGAGCACTGGCTGAAACCAGATGAACCCTTTTCTATACCTCATTACATTGTAATAAATAAGTATTGTCGCAGCACATCCGCTCATGGTGGAACACTGATTCTTGTTCATGAAACTTTTTCACAGTTACCTACAGTTGCATTGTTTTTGTAGTTTTGATAAGTTTAATTATCTCTTGGAGGAAAAGGTGTTCGAGTATTCCATGGCCTTTAACAAGAGGTTTAATTTGTATTTATTGTGTTTGTAGAGAGCTCCGCATGGTGATGGGGACGCTTTCTTCTTGAAGCTGGAACCTATTTTATCGCAGATATCTGTTGGCTCCAATATTATTGTTACGGGGGATTTTCTAGACATGCCCAATGATGATACTCAGAGACTGAAGCATCTACTGGCTTCTTTGGACTTACATATGTTTGTGGACAGGCCTACGTCCATGTAGCGTCAAGCTTTGAGCGGGGAGCGGTGACCTGTGAGGTTGTCGTAGCAGGTCTATCGGATTATGAAAACTATCTCGTGTGGGTTTGACAGACAGTTGGACCGCTAAAAAAGTGCCGGAGTGACGTCAATGCAAGGTTATAAATTTCATATGAATCAAATCAAAGTTTTCTGGGTTGAGTTTCGAGTTACGTTAACCTATAAACGGGTGTGATTCCGATCCCGCATTATTTGTACTCAGTTTAAATAAACGGCAAATGGTGTTATGGATATTGCCACAGTATAAAGAATAATACATTATATCAGTATCGTCAGTTCGTGTCGGCAATTTTGATATTTCCAAAACTAAAGCGTGCCGCGCCCGGCAATTTTCTCGAGTAGTTACGAGGGGACAAACACATGCGATGTACTGCCAAAGCATTGCCAAAACCGGCCAAAACCGGTTTGGTGGTGCACCGGCCGGCGGCCGGGCGGACGGGGCAAGGGGAGGGGAGTTTCAATTTTTCGACCGACTGACGTTACTGATATAATGTATTATTCCTTATACTGTGATATTGCTCATAAATAAAACAAATAATACAAAAAGAAATATAATGAAGCTCTTCCAGTAAAACTCAAAGGGGTTTTAACTCTTAATTTTTACTTTTATTTTCTATCCAAATATACAAGATATGAAAACCATCCTTGCCAAGGGATACTGAAGAGTAGAACTACAGGAGTGGGTTAATAAAGGCTGCTGTTATCTCATCATGCTTGTTTGGGAAGTTGGTTGCCAGATGACTATTATTTCTCCTTGATACTTTTTCGAAGATTCCTTCTTTTCAGTGTTCGTTGAGGTTTCTGAGAACATTGACATGTTTCAGAAAAATTTGCTGACAATTTCCATGCAACAGTTAAGTGATAACAATAAGTATGTAAAAAAGCAACGATAGTGAAGACGATGATTTGTCTGTAAGTGTAAGGTGGTGGATTATGTGTAATTCTTCAAATCGTCCAAACTTCAAAACACCAATAAACGTGCAAGTTTACCTCGCCACCAACAGTTCGATCGTCATGTAAAACAAACTAGTAGTTTGTTTGGCATCGACATCGCTATTAACAGCTATGATAAGCGGTGAGGGTGAACGAGTGAAGCATCGTTGGTATATGCAGTCTCATAAGCAAATAAGGGTTCGTTTTGGCATCGGTGTATCGTACCCTTATTTATACAGGCGGCCTCGTAGTTGACAGCTCTACTCGTGCGCTTCTTTTGGTCTTCTCTTGTTATCGCATATGAACTGAAATGCTTTTAGATCTGCTACCTGGTAATATAGCAATGGGCAATGTTCGCTGTTATTGACATCACTGTTAGCTCGTAATGTTTTCTGGGCCTGAGTTCATGGGCTTGATCCGTTCTAGTATCATCGGCCTCCATAGGATAATTTCATCACTGCGTGTTCAGTTCCGATATTTTTTTCATTTTCTGTCAGAGTGGGGTTGATGGTATTTGGTGGTCTACTCTTGTGCATGTCTACTTGCTCACTTCTAGGTCCGGGAAGGGTGTGTTTGGGTAAGTACATATGTAGGACTGGTGTGTACTTCCAACTGTGCCTTTATAGTCCTCCTTTTAGGTGCTTCTTTCTTCGTCTTGAAGTGCCTTCTCCATTCAATGAAGATCGGCAACAATTCTGGCAAATTCGGCTCTGTCCTGGGCTCTTCTCAGCAGGGAGTTTGAGTCTAAGCCTGTCCAATCCCTTATGTTTTTCAGCCAAGAGCACTGTCTACGTCCAGGACCACGCTTTCCCTCAATCTTGCCCTCCATAATCAGTTGTAGGAATCTGTATTTGTCCTGTCTCATGACATCGCCAAGGTAAGCGGTCTTTCGCTTTTTTATGGTCTCGAGGTCCTTCTTGAGCTTTGCAATTTCTTTGGTTCTTCTACTACTTGTATGCTTCTTGCTTCACTGCATTGGTGGTTGGTGGTCTGAGCACGCGTAGAATTATGTAGTTTCTTCAGTATATAGGTACCTATAGAGACACAAATCATATAGATTTATTATGCTGATTCTGCAGATTTTTACCTTAATTTCTGTTTCTGGCCTATCTATAGGGACTTTTTTTTTCTGTTTCCTCCAATATAATCGTGAGGAAACTTTGTGGTATTGGATTTCTATTGTAACAACTAAATCTTTAAACGTTTCATGGTGAATATCTGTATTTCACAATCGTTAATATCAACACTTTCTTTTACTTTTCCAACTCTTCATTCACATTTAAATTAATTTTGGGCTCTCCTTATTTAGACATTTTCCTAGGCTATTTTCCGAGGGTCTCAAAAAGTGGTTCTTAATCCTATTATGCGCATACAGGTTCTTCCTTTTGACGAAAGAGCTGGATGATGTTCTTTTCCCTTCTTGGTAAAATACACCATTATTCTATAATTTCTAGACCAACAGCTACACTCTAGTATAAGTATTCTAATAATTAATGGAAAGCAGCATGAAAAATTGCAGATTTTTCTTAATATTTCTCTCCTCCCTTGAACAGATAAAACCGATTCCAAGATCTCGTTGTTTTTTCCTACTTTTTTGAAAGTACCTGTAGATATTTAATATATAAAGTTGCTGCGCTTAGAACTTGATGTTTTTTTTTCTGGCATTATCTAAAAATTAGGAATCTACACAATTGATCTACGTTATAGACTTAGATTTACAGGTTAAAGAGAAGAATATGCGCGTTACAATGCAGATCGAAATTGGTCCTTTGCCGTAACTGGAAACATGCCCAGAAAGACGCATGTTTACATTGATCAAAGCAGGATCTATTCTATGAATTAGGTTGATTATTCTTACCAATAAGAATAGTCTATAAAACTCGTCGTCCTAAAAAGAACTGATTTGGCTATTCGATGCACTTGCGATTCGAAAAATTGCGATTTAAAAATCAAGGAAAAACACGTCACCCTGACACACATTAATCTGACAATGCTATTTGTCGAGGACGTATTGCGTAACCACCAGACAATATTTTATCTGTTGTTTCTTTTCTTATTATTAGGTATAAAGTAGGCAGGCAAATCTAACATACGTGTCGCATAATTTCATCGGATCGGCACTCTTTCAGCGATCCAACTGTAGGTCTAGCTGGACACAAGAGATCCAAATATAAGGGCAGATTGTATACTAAGGCTAATTATAGTAAATTCGACCAGCTGTGTGGTGCTAAGGACTGGCAAGCTGTTTTAATGCAGCAAGATAATTAACTCATGAATCATTTCATGAATTTCTGTGTAGCACGTTCAATGGGAATTTTCCAGTTAGGTATTTGAAACAGAAGAACGAAAAGACATGGGTGACTAGGGGATTGAGGTTATCGGCAAGGAATATCCGCTCTTTGCATTACCTTAGAAAATACTTTATGTATAACGAATTCTTCAATGCCTACCATACCAGATATAGAGACTCATTATCGACATTTTATCAAATTGGCTAAACAATTACATTATGAAGACAGAATGTCATCTGCAAGTAATCGGCAGCGTGAGGCATGGAGAATAGTCAATGAGAGAGGGGGAGGGCAAGGCGGCGGTGATTGAACCTGAACTTTAGGCGGACCGCATTAACGATTTCTTTTGTTCGGTTGCTTCCTCCCTTTCGGAAAGTTTGCCACTGGGTGGCGATTACGCTCAGTTGATGAGCAGAATTTCGGTTCCAAATTCATTTTTTTTTCACCCGTTGATGCGGTGGAAATCGGAGACGTAACCTATGCCATTAAGAAGCATGGCGCAGCAGGATGGGATCAGATATCTGTTCGGACCTTTCAGAGGCTTCCGGTGGCCACCTTAGAGACACTGGCGGAGTGCCTCCTCATTCGAGAGTGGATGTTTTCCCACTTGCTTGAGTAGAGCGGTAGGTGTTCCCTTATTTAAGGGGAGAAGCTATGATCAGGCGACGAGCTACAGACCGATTGCGTTATTGCCGACATTGTCGAAAGTGGTTGAGAGGTGTGTAAAGACGAGAATGTGTGCCTTTTTGAACGCCAACGACATACTAAGGTTGAAGCAATTTGGTTTTCGAGCAGGGAGGAGCACTTCGGATGCCCTGTTTTCCTTTCAGGAACGGCTGTATGTGACGCTGAATGATGGAGAAAACGCTGCGGCGGTGTTCTGTGATTTGTCCAAGGCGTTCGACTGCCTTGATCACGCAATATTGTTGGCCAAGTTGCGGATGTATGGCTTCAGGGGTGGAACATTAGCGTGGTTCAGGTCCTATCTGGAGAATCATGTGCAGCAGGAGTTCATCATGTGCAGCAACATTTCAAAAACTAATGTAATATCTTTTGGTTGTCAACTTGGTGAGATTGCCAACAACAGCTTATTGCATAATCGGGTTGAAAATTGTTGAAATCGGGTCTCTACCTTGACAGTCGTCTTAAATTTGACGCGCACATAAAAAACCTCAAGAAGAAGCTGGCTTCAAATTGTTAAGCTCTTAGAGTGATTTCAAATGAACTAGATGACATTCACACGATTAAATCATCATATTTTTCCCTCATTGAGAGTTATCTCCGCTACGGTATCAGTTTCTGGGGCTCGTGTTCCCATTATCTGTTCCAGAGCATTTTCATTTTGCAGAAGAGAGCTGTTAGGTGTATGTTCAGGGCCAGGGTTTGTGACTCATGTAAGCCATTATTTTTGTTTTTGATTTTGACATTGCCATCTCCTTGCATTCTGGAAACAGTAACTTTAATTTTTAAAAAATATAAACACTAGCGAGAAGAGCGACATAATTACACTATGCGAGGCATTAATGCGCTCTGTTTGCCCATTCCTAGATCTGCCCTTGTATGGAGCTCCATCATTTACCGTGGCAAGAAGTTATACAATCACCTCCCTCAGCAAATTAGATGCTTGGAGGGAATCAGGGAATTTAGGAGAAAGTTTGGAAGGCTAGTGCGCGGGAAGACTTACTATGAAGTCTCTGAATCCCTACACAATAAATTCTGACTATAATCCATTCAGTTATTTTTGGCATCAATCCATGCCATGGAATTTCTCCGGTATAACATCGATTGCGATTGTTTGTTTACTTGTCGTCAAAAAAAATTTGTCAAGATGTGTCACTAAAATTTCGCGGTTGACGATTTTTTTTACACATAACTCGTCCATTCAGTTTTTTTTTTATTAAAAAAACTGTGTTACTCTAACAAAAAGATGCTAAAAGTAATTAACACTAATCAGTAACCATAAAAATTCAGAAGAAACCTCTCCCCAGAATCGCCCTATATGACCTTGACTAAGTTTCCAATATTTTTGAGGTAAGCATTAACTCCGCTCTGCTCTATACCTACATTCTTCAGTTATTGGATGTTTGAGGAGTGGAAATAATACTTAGGATTCCAATGATTCCATGCTAATAATGTTTGATATCAGACACGACACCCGAAAACAATGCAATTCTAGAACTATCAATACGTAAGTGGATAGGTTTATCCAAGCTTACAGCCCATTGTCCCATTTTCATGCTTTCAATTGCCGCTGACAGACACATCATTGGTCCTGTCTTTCCGTAACTGTATTCCACCTTTCTTTTCATCCAAAAAGCAACTTCTTATACATATCATCACTTGAATTTTTGTAGGGTGCATATGCAATATGCTGATATCACATTCACACTATTAACTTATTAGCCTCAGCTATTATGTTTGTGAAAGATTCATTTTTAAAATACATTAATAAAATATAATATTCCTGCTAGCATTGAGCTCCGGCCCATTTTTTACTAGATTCTAGGTTAGTACTCATTATTATTAAAAGTTTGAACCACAGTATAAGGAATAATACATTATATCAGTAGACAACCTCAAAAAATTACATTGACGTAAATGGAAAAAACCTGCCTCCATGCATATAAATCCGTTTTTCTATATTATTTGTTGAGATATTTACCCTGAAACAAAAGTGAGTTGTTCTAAGGAGTACATTTCCCATATCTAGGTCGGAGCTATTGGATAACATTGCCTCATAACTGTACTGGAATTACATAAAATTGGAACTTTGCAGATTCTGCCTACACAGACCCTAATCTGCTTCAGGTAGTTTAAAAATGTACTTTCAAATTACACTATTGATATCTGAGCATTGGGTGATTGGAACAACTGTTCCAAAGAAGCCCATTATTTCAACTCCAAATATTTTGGGTATAAGAAATTCTGAAATCAGAATTTTGTTTGTTTCAACTTTGCAATGCCTGTCTTCATAGTGCTTGCTTAACTTAACCAAGGCCAAATAGGATATAATGTTACTAAGTACGTAGGTGCTTAAGTACAGAATTATACCCTCATTGGTGCTTAACATACAGTTCCAATCATATTACTTTTGCTCTTTTTTTTGTAATTGTTTAACTGGAGTTATGTTTTTAATATCTTAATAGCTTTATTGTTGTTGTAGAGTATGGAAATGACAAATAAGTAGCCAAGTAAGGAAACAGAAGCCATTCCATATAAGTAGTATGTAACACAATGAAAGGACAAAGATATATTAAAAAGAAGATAGCAAAAGGGCTTCGTGGCATATGTTCTTAAACATATTTACTTCAGTAACGAAATTATATATATATAACTTAAAAATATATATTTATATTTTAGCAGTATCGGTGAGATTGTATTGAAGAAAATCTTTGAATAAGTGTTTGTTACAATAAAATGTGTTCCATTAAGAGACAAGTTTTGTTTTAAATTCTTCGATAAACAATTATAACCTCAAAAGTAACAATGTTTTTATATTAAATTGTAGAGAAACATTTACAATTTATTCTAAATACCACATCTTAAAAATTAATTTGCCTTAATTTATCACTGAACAGTTTAAATGTTATCTATTTCTGACCACAGTAATCACCAAATTTTTTCGACAATTATTTCCTCGTAGACATAATACATCTTGATTTATATGCATTTGGTCCAAGATTTCCAAGCCTAGGGCATATGACTCAGAATTCACACCTACGAGTGTCTAAATATCTTATTTCATCTTCCAGCCAAGTAATCACATTATACCTTATTTTCACAATACACTCCTTTCTAGTTTTTATGGCACTAAAATCTATTGGGAACACAAAACCTCTATTTCCATGCTCCTTTGTCTAAATTTCAAGTAGTTTTGAGGCATAAAAAGGTTTCTAGTATTTCAAACTGTTATAGTTCGTGTTATCTATTTCTGACCACACCCATCAAACTTTTTTATAATTATTTCCATGTAGACACAAAAGTGCTCGACTTATTTGGATTTGGTGCCCGATTTTCAAGTCCAGGGCGTTTATGACTTAGATTTCACACCTACAAATGTTTAAATATCTTATTCCAGCTTCTAGCCAAGTAATCATATTATACCTTTTAACAATCCATTCCTTTCTAGTTTTTATGGCAAAAGAGTCTACTGGGAACGCCAAACCTCCATTTCCATGCTCCTTTGTCTGAATTTGAAGTAGTTTTGAGGCATAAAAAGGTTGGTGGTACTTGGTGGTATGTCTAGTCTACAAAATATTGCCCTCCTTACCACTTATTTCGGCATAAAGGTAATTCTTTTTTGCTTCACTGTCAAGAATGATGATTCTAGAAAGCCTCCAGCAAAATTTAAGTTTCATTCGATTGAAGATAATTGAAGAAAAATTAATTAAATGCAAAGATGTCATTAATTTACATGTATTTTAAATAGGTGAAGTTATGTTGTCGTACCCCCAGGTTAAAATTGTGACGTCACGTGCACCAAACTATTAATCACTGTCACTGTCAGTCATGTTATTCCGGGTGAAATATGTCAGATTTCCAACGCCCACTTGACGACAGAAATAACTGAATGGATTATATTTATTTATTTTAACTTTATTAGATGTTTTCTAACTCTAGAGATTACATTTTGCAGGGCCTTTGGAAGGCGCTAGTCCTAACGTTGGTTATTGTTGTTTCGTCTATTGACTTCAATGTTAGTTTAATTCTAGTATCTATACATTGCCTTTGTGTTCAGTTTGTATTATTGTACTTCTAAAAGCTTTGTCAACAGAAAAGTGTTCTCTAGGACAATAAAGCAGATTTGATTTGATTTGATTTGAAAGATAAGCATAATAAATCTTTAAAGTTGCTTCATTTAACTAAGAAAAAATGTACAAATATATTGTTACGATACGCAGCGATGCCGCATGGGAGGCGGGGCAACGCGTGTGGTAGTCCGCTTCGCGACCTATCCGCGCTGCGTCATGGCTGACACGTGTGATTTATTGCTCTGTGTGAGACGAGTGATTTATTGCTCCGTTTATCTAGAAGGCAGTTGTTTACAACCTTTTTTTTATGTGAGATTATTCAAGAATTCTTATCAAGAACGTTCTAGGTTTTTCTGTAATTTTAGCAGTGTGTATATAATGCGAATAGCGCACGCGGTTAGGAGTAGTCTTATTTTAATCGAGCTATAAGTAAGCTATAGTACGAAACGATAATAGAAGGCTATAAGTGTTAAGTAGTGAGGTATTTAGTATTTTAGTTATTTTAGTATTTTTAGTATTAATTTATTATTTTTGTGTTAAATCGTTACACCACAGTATAAAGAATAATACATTATATCAGTATCGTCAGTTCGTGTCGGCACTTTTGATATTTCCAAAACTAAAGCGTGCCGCGCCCGGCAATTTGCTCGATTAGTTACGAGGGGACAAACACATGCGATGCACTGCCAAAACCGGCCAAAACCGGTTTGGTGGTGCACCGGCCGGCGGCCGGGCGGACTGGGCAAGGGGAGGGGAGTTTCAATTTTTCGAGCGACTGACGTTACTGATATAATGTATTATTCTTTATACTCTGGTTACACTGGAATTATTGAACCCTGAGTTCGCAACAATTGGTGTCAGAAGTGCGATTACAGTGGGAATTTGAGGACTATTACCGTGTTTAGGCCAGTGACTAGGAGCCAGCATCAAGCGATGGAGGATCAACTTGCCACCCTGCTCTCACTTATGCAACAACAGAGGGAAGAGCAGGAAAATCGTTATAACGAACAAAAAGAGGAGCAGGAAACGACGTCATCAACAATTCAAAGAAGAATTAGTGAACCATCTCGCAGCTAGGGAGCAACAATTGGAAGAAAGAATAATGCAATCCGTTAACGAAGGACTCGAAGCTGTCAACTAGAAGGTTCTCGAGCTAGAAAGGAAATTCCGGGAACAACTTGAAGACCACAACGTGTCTACAGAGTTTTTGCACAGCAAACGCTAAAATTAAGCCCCCCGATTATGACGGTACTACGGCATGGAAAATTTATAAAACCCAATTTGAGGCAGCTGCAAAAGTTAATGGTTGGTCCGAGCCTCAGAAAGCTACATCATTAGTGGTGGCACTTCGTGGTAAAGCGGCTGAATTACTCCAATCTCTGTCGGCAGCTGATCAAAGTAATTATGCAGCTTTCACTCTGCAACTACGATTTGGAAATGAGCACAAAGAAACCGTGTTCCAGGCCCATCTGAGGATGAGATAGCAAAAGTCAGGTGAATCCTTACAAGAATTTGAGGCAGACATAGACAGACTAATTCACCTGGCATACCCATCAGCCCCTGAATCTTTTCAAACGCAATTTGCCCCCGAAAGGTTCATTGAGGGGGTTCGCGATAGTGACATGAAATACCACTTACGTCTAGTAAGGCCCAATGATGTCAGCGAGGCACTAGTTCGGGCCCTGGAATTCGAAGCGTCACGACTGTCATCTAGTTCATCTCCACGTGTAAGATTGGCAACTTGCGATGAAGAGGAGAATACGTCTATGGCTGAATCCATGGCCAGTTTACACAAAACAATAAAGGATATGGCAGTCAATATGCAAGCCCTGTTAGAAAGAACTCCTCGATCAACAGACAATCGGGGCATAAAATGTTTGAACTGCGGCAGACTAGGTCACATCAAGAGCAACTGCCGTAATAGGGCAAGAAGTCCGTCGCCGTCGTTTAGAAGACTGAGCGGCGATCAACACCGACCTAGATCCCAGGAAAACTAATTCCGGTCAATGCAAGGGGGCAATTGACCGGGCCCGTTTAGACCCCCAGGATCTTTAAAGTCAATAGTTTGGGTGGAAAAAGTCTTGCAGGGGCCGGACGCATTAATGGACAGAAGATCGAAATTGAACATCGAGCGGGAAGGTCTCATGGAAATACCGATGCTTTGTCTAGACGGCCATGTAAAGATAGTCGGCATTGTCAAAGAACTGAGCAGCGTGAGGAACTTCCTTCTGTAAGGAGAACGTCGGTGGAAATAAACGATGGCTGGACCACACAGACGCTTCGAGAAGAACTAATGAATGATCCAGATATTGGACCCATCCTTTCTGCAAAGACTGACGACAAGAGACCAGAATGGCCAGAAATTGCTGGTAAAAGTCCAATCCTGAAGGCGCTCTGGGCCCAGTGGCACTTTCTTAGAATAGAAAATGGATTACTGAAGAGAGCGTGAGAGAGTCCGGATGGCAAGTCCGTAGTCAGTCAGTTGGTTGTTCCTGGTAGCAGAAAATCAGATGTACTACAGGAAATGCACAACGGAACAAGTGGAGGCCATTTTGGGGTCATTAAAACCTTGGCAAAAATTAAAGAACGGTACTACTGGGTGAATTATCATGAAGACGTTGAATCTTGGTGCCGCAAGTGCAAAGTTTGTTGTGCCACAAAAAGACCTCGACCAAGATCACGGGGCCGAATGGTGCAGTACACTGTAGGTGCTACATTCGAGAGGGTAGCAATTGATGTCGCGGGACCATTTCCTGAGACTGAGTCAGGCAATAAATACATCTTGGTCGCCATGGATTACTTCACTAAATGGCCTGAAGCGTACGCCCTGCCTAATCAGGAAGCAACGACTGTGGCAACAGTGCTAATAAATGAAATGTTCTGCAGATTTGGAGTCCCTCTCGAACTTCAATCTGATCAGGGCCGAAATTTTGAATCGGCTGTTTTCCAGAAGGTCATGGAACTTCTCGGAATTTGCAAGACCAGGACAACTCCTTTGCATCCACAGTCGGATGGGATGGTAGAGATTTAATCGGACCATGGAACATTAACTGTCTAAAATGGTGGCAGATCATCAGCGTGATTGGGACCAACATCTAACTCTCATGTTGATGGCATATCGAGGCTCTACGCATGAAGCCACTGGTTATACTCCAGCGAAAGTGATGTTCGGAAGGGAAATGAGGCTTCCTGCGGATTTGATGTATGGAACAGCAGAAAAAGAGTCGCTCAACTATGATAATTTTGTGGAGGAGCTCAAGGAGAGGCTTAACAATGTTCATGAACAAGTCAGGAATAAACCGCGGATCTCCAGTGATCGAGCCAAAGCAAGATATGACTTACTAGCTAACTCTCGCGGTTTCCAGGATGGTGATTTGGTGTGGCTATACAATCCGCGGCGAAAGGTGGGGAAGTCGCCCAAACTTAGCCAAAATTGGGAAGGACCTTATACAATTATAAAGAAGAGTAATGGCGTGGTGCATAGGATCCAGCGGACCCCCAGGTCAAAAATGAAGGTTGTTCATTTGGATCGATTAGCACGATACTATGGAACCCCATCTGTTCGGGACGAACAGCCTTAGGAGGAGGGCAATGTTACGATACGCAGCGACGCCGCATGGGAGGCGGGGCAACGCGTGTGGTTGATCCGCTTCGCGACCTATCCGCGCTGCGTCATGGCTGACACGTGTGATTTATTGCTCTGTGTGACACGAGTGATTTATTGCTCTGTTTATCTAGAAGGCAGTTGTTTACAACCTTTTTTTTATGTGAGATTATTCAAGAATTCTTATCAAGAACGTTCTAGGTTTTTCTGTAATTTTAGGAGTGTGTATAAAAGGAGAATAGCGCGCGCGGTTAGGAGTAGTCTTATTTTAATCGAGCTATAAGTAAGCTAAAGTACGAAACGATAATAGAAGGCTATAAGTGTTAAGTAGTGAGTTATTTAGTAGGCGAATTGTACCTGTGTGTATTTGTAGGACAAATAAATAGTGTTTTCGTGTTAAATCGTTACACTGGAATTATTGAACCGTGAGTTCGCAACAATATAAAAATTTCTCGAAAAATTGCTATTTATAAAACTGCAAGTTTAACATGTATAAAAAGATTGTAAACATTTTTTATAAAAGTTTTTTAAGTAGATAATGGCGTAAACATTTTTAAATTTTGAAAACATTTCTAAGGGCACACATATAAGAGGTAAAGAAGGATTGCAAAATAAGTTTCAGAACATTCTTTAAGGTAATTTTTAAACCCCAATAACATTCTTGGTTTCAGTTTAAGTTTAGGTGAAAACCATTATTAGGTTTTATGTAGTTGTGCAATACCATATAGAAAGGATACACGACCAAGGAATATGTCTAAGTTCAAAAAAAAAAAAAAAAAAAAACAGAAATTGGCCAAATTAAGTACCTATGAGTGTAAATGATAGAAAAAAAAATTATTTATGTAATGTATTATATATAATAAACGCACTATTCATACACAAACCTTTTGTAAACTTCTGCCCACACCATATTTTATAAAAAAAAAATTGTGGCTAAGTGGGAAATTTTAAAGCTGTTGACCGTACCTAGAGGTTAGAGCCTCACGATCCAGGTCAAAACCTAATTTAATTTCTGTTAGTTCCAAGTATGGGAAGGTACCTATACAGGGTGATTCACGTTATTCGACACGAAAGATTATGGCTAAACTTTTAGATTTTAAAATGATTGTCATTGTATACACCTAGTATATTAATGTATTTTCGGTATCTACGGACAAAAGTAAAGGTAGTTTTATTAAGGTTTATGGCATCTAAACCGTACCGTTCTTCAGATATTCATGATTTTGTGAAAATGCAGCATCAAATTTATTGTTAAAAATCTCAGCACTTGGTCTCTTTTCACACATTGAATTTTTGTGGTATGTATTAAATATTAACTACTGTGTACCAAGTGTAAAAGAATTAACACTAAATTATTGCAAACTTCAAATAGTAATAACTCGTTTAATTTAAACTAAACACCCTGTATTTTATAGTATCATTAGATGCAGAATTTAGTTTCCTATCAAAAACTATTGTTACGATCGCAGCAACGCCGCATGGGAGGCGGGGCAACGCATGGGAGCGTGTTGGTTGGTGGAGCTTCGCGACCTATCCGCGCTGCGTCATGGCTGACACGAGTGATTTATTGCTCGTCTGGCTTAATCTAGAAGGCAGTTGTTTACAACCGTTTTTTTTTATATGAGATTATTCAAGAATTCTTATAAAGAACTTTCTAGGTTTTTCTGTAATTTTAGGATTGTATATAAAAGGCGCATAGAGCGCCCGAGTAGTAGTAGTCGTATTTTAATCGAGCTATAAGTAAGCTAGTTACGAAGCGATAATAGAAGGCTATAAAGTGTTAAGTAATGAGTTATTTAGTAGTCGTGTGTAATTGTGGAAATAAATAAATAGTGTTTTCGTGTTAAATCGTTACACTGGAATTTTTGAACCCTAGTTCGCAACAATTGGTGTCAGAAGTGCGATTCCAGTGGGAATTTGAGGACTAATATTGCTGAACGGTAAGTAAGTGCTTCATTGCCGGACATTACCTGTTTATGCCAGTGACCAGAAGCCAGCATCAAGCGATGGAAGATCAACTTGCCGCCCTGCTGTCCCTCATGCAACAACAGAGGGAAGAACAGGAGAAACGTTATAACGAACAAAAAGAGGAGCAAGAAAGACGTGATCAAGTTCAGGAGCGACGTTATCAAGAACAGAAGGAAGAGCAGAAAAAACATTATCAAGAACAAAAGGAAGAACAGAAACGGTTTAAAGAAGAATTAGTGAACCATCTCGCAGCTAGGGAGCAACAATTGGAAGAAAGAATAATGAAGAAACGCTAAAATTAAGCCTCCCGATTACGACGGTACTACTGCATGGGAAATTTATAAAACCCAATTTGAGGCAGCTGCAAAAGCTAATGGCTGGTCCGAGCCCCAGAAAGCTACATCATTGGTGGTAGCACTTCGTGGAAAAGCGGCTGAATTACTCCAATCTCTGTCGGCAGCTGATCAAAGTAATTATGCGGCTTTAGTACACTCTCTGCAACTACGATTCGGAAATGAGCACAAAGAAACCGTGTTTCAGGCCCAGCTGAGGATGAGACAGCAGAAGTCAGGTGAATCCTTACAAGAATTTGAGGCGGACATAGACAGACTAATTCACCTGGCATATCCATCGGCCCCTGAATCTTTTCAAATGCAATTTGCCGCCGAAAGGTTCATTGAGGGAGTTCGAGATAGTGACATGAGATACCACTTACGTCTAGTAAGGCCCAAGGATATCAGCGAGGCACTAGTTCGGGCCCTGGAATTCGAGGCGTCACGAGTGACATCTAGTTCTTCTGCAAGTGTAAGAGTGGCAACCTGCGGTGATAAGAAGTCTACATCTATGGCTGAATCCATGGCAAGTTTACATAAAGCGTTGAAGGATATCGCAGTCAATATGCAAGCCCTGTTGGGAAGAACTCCTCGATCAACACGCAATCGGGGCATAAAATGTTTTAACTGCGGTAAACTGGGTCACGTCAAGAGTAACTGCCGCAATAGGGCAAGAAGTCCGTCGCCGTTGTTTAGAAGATCGAGCGGCAACCAAGACCGCCCTAGAATTCAGGAAAGACCAATTCCTGTCAATGTAAGGGAGCAATTGACCGAGCCCGTTAAGACCCCCAGGATCAGTCAAGTCAATCAATCAAGTCAAGCCAATAATTTGGGTGGCAAAAGTGTTACAGAGACCGGACGCATTAAAGGACAGAAGACCCAAACTGAACATCGACCAGGAAGGTATCACGGAAATGCCGATGCATTGTCTAGACGGCCATGTAAAGATAGTCAGCATTGTCGAAGAACTGAGCAACGTGAGGGACATCCTTCTGTAAGGAGAACGTCGGTGGAAATAAACGATGGCTGGACCAAAAAGACCCTTCGAGAAGAACAAATGAATGATCCAGATATTGGACCCATCCTCTCTGCAAAGACTGACGATAAGAGACCAGAATGGCAAGAAATTGCTGATAGAAGTCCAAACCTGAAGGCGCTATGGGCCCAGTGGCACTCTCTTAAAATAGAAAATGGATTACTGAAGAGAGCGTGGGAGAGTCCGGATGGCAAGACCGTAGTCAGTCAGTTGGTTGTTCCTGGAAGCAGAAAATCGGACGTACTACAGGAAATGCACGACGGAACCAGTGGAGGTCATTTTGGGGTCAATAAAACCTTGGCCAAAATTAAAGAGCGGTTCTACTGGGTGAATTATCATGAAGACGTCGAATCTTGGTGCCGCAAGTGCGAAGTTTGTTGTGCCACAAAAGGACCTCGAACAAGATCACGCGGCCGAATGGTGCAGTACACTGTAGGTGCTCCATTCGAGAGGGTAGCAATTGATGTCGCGGGACCGTTTCCTCAGACTGAGTCGGGCAATAAATACATCTTGGTCGCCATGGATTACTTCACTAAATGGCCTGAAGCATACGCCCTGCCTAATCAAGAAGCAACGAATGTGGCAACGGTGCTAGTAAATGAAATGTTCTGCAGATTTGGAGTCCCTCTCGAACTTCATTCTGATCAGGGCCGAAATTTTTAATCGGCTGTTTTCCAGAAGGTCATGGAACTTCTCGGAATTCGCAAGACCAGGACAACTCCTTTGCATCCACAGTCGGATGGGATGGTAGAGAGGTTTAATCGGACCATGGAACATTACCTGTCTAAAATGGTGGCAGATCATCAGCGTGATTGGGACCAACATCTACCTCTCATGTTGATGGCATACCGAGGCTCTACGCATGAAGCCACTGGTTATACTCCGGCGAATGTGATGTTCGGAAGGGAAATGAGGCTTCCTGTAGATTTGATGTATGGAACACCAGAAAAAGACTCACTCAACTCTGAGAATTTTGTGGAGGAGCTTAAGGAGAGGCTGAACAATGTTCATGAGCAAGTCAGGAATAAACTGCGGATATCCAGTGATCGAGCCAAAGCAAGATATGACTTACTAGCTAACTCCCGCGGCTTCCAGGATGGTGATTTGGTGTGGTTATACAATCCGAGGCGAAAGGTGGGGAAGTCGCCCAAACTTAGCCAAAATTGGGAAGGACCTTATACAATTATAAAGAAGATTAATGATGTGGTGTATAGGATCCAGCGGACCCCTACGTCAAAGATGAAGGTCGTTCATTTGGATCGATTAGCACGATACCATGGAACTCTATCTGTTCGGGACGAACAGACTTAGGAGGAGGGCAATGTTACGATCGCAGCAACGCCGCATGGGAGGCGGGGCAACGCATGGGAGCGTGTTGGTTGGTGGAGCTTCGCGACCTATCCGTGCTGCGTCATGGCTGACACAAGTGATTTATTGCTCGTCTGGCTTAATCTAGAAGGCAGTTGTTTACAACCGTTTTTTTTATGTGAGATTATTCAAGAATTCTTATAAAGAACTTTCTAGGTTTTTCTGTAATTTTAGGATTGTATATAAAAGGCGCATAGAGCGCCCGAGTAGTAGTCGTATTTTAATCGAGCTATAAGTAAGCTAGTTACGAAGCGATAATAGAAGGCTATAAAGTGTTAAGTAATGAGTTATTTAGTAGTCGTGTGTAATTGTGGAAATAAATAAATAGTGTTTTCGTGTTAAATCGTTACACTGGAATTATCGAACCCCGAGTTCGCAACACTATTAAACATTCCTATAGCTTGATCGTTGCATTTTCTTGGAAAATTGATTTTTTCTGAATTTGCGCTGACATAAACGAATGTAGTAATCTCATTTACCTGTTCAGGTCTGTTCAGGTGTTACCTGATTTTGACAAAGCAAAATTTATTGTCATTTCTAGTTGTCACATATTAATTTAAAGTTAAATATTTTTTTACTGTTATAATTGGTGTTTAGCAGTGAGTTTTTTATTTAAACAAAATGCTGGTTTACACAACAGAAGAACGAGTCGATATGATCTTCATTCTAGGAGAATGCTTGCAAAATTGTCTTTTAGCATCAAAGGTTTATGCTGAAAGGTTTCCTAACCGAACTCGACCGAATAGAGCCGTTTTTGAAAGACTGTTGGTTCAATTTAGGCGAACTGGTAGTGTTCAGTATGAAACGACTGCCAAAACGAGATCAGTTACAGAAAACCAAGAAACTGAATTATCCGTTATTGGCTCTGTAGTTGAAAATCCCCATGTCGGACAACGAGAAATATTAGCCAAGCAAGCGTATCAAGGATTCTTCAAAAACACAAATATCATGATTATAAGATAAAACTACATTAAGAACTCTCCGATAACGATTTTGGCCAACGAGTGGACTTTTGTATGTGGGTGTTAGAAAAAGTTGGAGAACAAGAAGATTTTTTTGAATCAGTTCTATTTGGTGATGAGTGTACTTATCATAACGATGGCTCTTTTAACCGACACAATTTTCATTATTATTCTGATTTTAACCCCCATGAATTTAGAGTTATTAATAACCAACATAGGTGGTCAGTAAATGTATGGGGGGGCATAAGAACCCCCATGGGGCTGCAAATGGATGGGGCACCTGCTCATTAACATCGTGAAGTCCGGGAGTTCTTAAATGTTCGTTTCCAAAATCGATGGATTGGAAGGAATGGAGCACAACATTGGCCACCAAGGTCCCCTGACATAACGCCTCCCGATTTCTTTTTATGGGCATATGTGAAAGGAATCGTGTATAATACGCCACCAACCACAAAAGAAAATATAAAGGAACGAATCAGAGAGGCCTTCAGAAGCATAACTCCCTATATGTTACGCAATATGAGTGAAGGATTTAAAAACAGAATACGTTTGTGTTTAGAATCAGACGGTCGTCTTTTGAACCAATTTTATAACTGTTTGTTTTACTTTTATGTTGACTTGTTATTTATTGTATTTCAAATTGCCACTATTATTGCACTTACATTTTTTGTAATAGAGATGCTAAATTTTATAAGAACTCTTGTAATATAATGTTTTATTGTTTTATTTGATACTTTATGCTAAATAAAGACACTTTAACATTCAGATAACTGCTAAATAATCTTCATGATCATAATTTTGTAACTTATAAATTAATATCTGACAAATACGGGGTGTTCATTAGAAAACTTCGACTAGTTGGTTGTCAAATGTCAAAGGAAAAGAATGGAGAAACAAAAGTCCATTTACTTTCATTATGCCATCCTTTTCTGTCAAAATTTTATAGCCTAAATGAAGTTTTCTAGTGAACACCCAGTACTAATGATAATAAATTTTGCTTTCTCAAAATCAGGTATTGTAACAGGTAAAGTAGAGTACTTAATTCATTTAGGTATGTCAGCTCAAATTCAGTAAAAATTAATAATCCAAGAAAACACAAAGACCAAGCTCTAGGAATGTTTAATAGTTTTGATAGTAAACTAAATTCTGCATCTAATGATACTATAAAATATAGGGTGTCTAATTTAAATTAAATGAGTTATAACTGTTTGAAGTTTGCAATAATTTGGTGTTCATTTATTGACATTCAGTGCACAGTAGTTAATATTTAATACACACTGCAAAAAATAATATTTAATACACACTGCAAAAAATCCAATGTACTATTAGCCCACCAGCCAATTTTGGTGGTTGAAAAGAAACCAAGTGCTGAGATTTTAAACATTTAATTTGATGCTGCATTTTTACAAAATCACGAATATCTGAAGAACAGTACGGTTTAGATGCCATAAACCTACAAATAAAACTACCTTTACTTTTGTCTGTAGGTACCGAAAATACATTAATATAGTAGGTGCCTCATTTAAAAAAATACAACTTTAATCAATTTTATACTTTTGGGACCACCTGTATACAATGCCAATAATTTTAAAATGTACTTCCAATAGACCCCCATCCATTCCATAAACAAAACTTTTTTAAAAATTAAAAGTTTAGCCATAATCTTCCATGTCGAGTAACGTGAATCACCCTGTATAAAGTACTGGACATCAATTATGGACAATTTGTTTTTTTAACGCTAGAACAGGACTACTACTTTGGTCTTCCAATTTTGCTTAGTAGTTTTGCATGGTTTTCACAGTTCAACAAATTTTTATTTCACATACAGTTCTACTTGTGTTAAGTAATTAATATTAAATTTTAAAAAGAATTTTGGGCTTTTGGAAGTTATTTGGATTTACTGTTACATACATTTGTGGAATGAAAGATTTTACTGAAAATTTACTCTCTTGTTGTTAAACTCAACAGAAGATTTTGTGTGTGTAAAGTGTAAAGAAGCAAACAGAAACGTTGGTTAAAAAGTAAGAAATATGTTTTTATATTTAGTGACTCACATTACAAATACCTTTAGTAATGTGTAGTTTTTTATTAGATATTAACTTGGCTATTAATATATTAAGCAAACTTTATGTTTCCTTATAAAGATTATTGCTGAAAGCCTTTTACCTTGATTAATCAACTTATTGTATTATTTGCTTTTCAAAAAAACTTGGTAATTTAGAAATTAATAAAAAGGGGAAAAGAAGTGTGTTTGAATCTCATATGGTTAAGTGATTAATTAATTTACAGCTCCTATGAGGAGTTGCCTATGGAAAGCAATTAATTATTAGAGCCATGAATAGGATTTGGTAAGAAAAAAATAACAAAATATTAACTTAAGTGCCCTCTGGTACTGCAGACCCAAGCAAAGAAGAAGTGAACCAAATCAAGAGTTAAGTCGATATTGGGGTAAGACCAACATACTTAATTACTAACAGTATCAGAGATCTTCGCTTCATTTCAAGGCTATGAATTTTTGATAGAAAAAGGTGAAATAGGCAAAGTGAATGGACTTTTGTTCCTTCATCCTTTCCTTTTGGCATTTCACAGGTAACTTCTTCTTCTTAGTTGCTATCTTGTATTCGAGAATCATGCTTTCAAGAGTTGCTTTCCACAATATGTCTCCATTCCTCCCTGTTCTCTGCCATCCTAAATGTGCAGGCTAGACTTTGTCGGGTGATGGATTGACTAGGTGGTTCAATCGACCTATTTTGGTCCCTATTAAGGTACAAGATTTTCCAACCTCTGTGTAGCACCGCATTATGGTCAGGTTGCTTATCCAAGTAGCATAGTAACCTCTAATGCCTGGCTTTATAAATGTAAGTAACCTCATAACCTCTGGCCCCGAGAGTTAACCCAGAATAAGCTTTTTACTTTACCTACATTTAACACTTGAATTGAGTCAGAGTCACTTGACTTTATAAAACCAGATATAACACACTCCAGCCCAGAATGAGATTTGTGATCAAGTTAAAGATAACTATGAGTTTTGAGTTAAGAAGAGTGAGTACCTGAAAATGCCTCAAAAATCATTATAAAGGCTATAATGAGGGAGAGAGACAGATTTTAGAACTGCTCTAGTGGTCCCAGTTTTAAAGGGAAACAAAGCTGACTTGACTGGGGATTACACTGGGGGTAAGTGGGCAATGGGCTTTATAAAACCGGACATGACAGACTTGAGAGAGGGACATTTTCAAAGATTTTTCAAAATCAAAGCAAGAACTAGGGTGTAAAAGAGTACTTACCAGATGTAATGTAAATAACGCCGTGTTCGCCGAAGTCTACATCTGAGACGCCCAACGAGGACATTTTGAATTGATATTAAGCGCCTTGGGATCTACAATTAGTAAGTCGAGCTGCTCAAAATCTTCCTTCTTCTGTGCTGTGGTGTACACGGTTGCAATAGAATAGGGCCGTCAGCCGTCAGATCCACAAACAAAATCTTTTCAATCTCTTGACACTGGAATGCTTCGAACTTCGAAACTTCGAACATGAAAGAGTAAAGAGTGAAACAATAAAAATGAAAATGGCCGCTTGGGAGCGTTGCGTTCTGTTTGCCTTGCACGTTGCACGGCTTGCTCCCACCCTGAACATTCAAAATACTCTCTGTACACTTGCGCGCATCCTAATCCGTTATGTTGGTCTATTCTTTTCTATTCTGGTTGACTAAACGGACTAATGAAACTAATGATCCCGAGCAAGACAGAAACTGTATCCGGACACGTTCTATAAAAAAATAGAGATACAGTTCTCTGTAAGGCGCTGTGTCACAAATCAATTCCGCACTAAGCTCGTCGTTTGTAACTTGTCTGAGAGAGGGAGCCCTATGCTTGGAATTATATAAAATCGTTTTACATTGGATTTATTTTTAATTAAAGTACGGGGTGTTCATTATAAAATTTCATCTAGCAGGCTATGAATCTTTGACAGAAAAGAATGACATAATCAAAATAAATGGAGTTTTGTTTCTCCATCCTTTTCTTTTGACATTTCACAGCCAACTAGATGAAATTTTATAATGAACACCCCGTATATATTTTTAAGTTTGCAAAACGAGGAGCGGAGCGACTTTCTTCGGACGGGCTATAAACCGCTGTGGAATAAAAAGATCTGGCTACTTTAGTCCCTTAATATAGAGTCATCTCAGAGGCCATAAAAGCAGAAGCTAGAAAACGCACATTAGAAAAGTGGCAAACAAAATGGGACGCCAGTACCGACAAAGGACAGTGGACGAAGAAACTGATACCGAATATTGAAAAGTGGGTAGAATGTAAACACAGAACCTCGAACTACTACTTGACCTAATTTTTAACTGGCCACGGCCAGGGTTGTTACGGACGGATTTATATATGTGTACAAATTTCAAATAAAATTGTGTAGCATTGTGCACCAATAAAAAACCAAAGATTTTCAATGATGTTTATAGCGTTCTAATGGCAAAACCACCGGGTGTTCATTATAAAACTTCATCTAGTTGGCTGAGAAATGTCAAAAGAAAAGAATGGATAAACAAAAGTCCATTTATTTTGATTATGTCATCCTTTTCTTCAAAATTTCATAGCCTGTGTTATGCAAACTGACCTCTCTGTTTGCATATGAGTTAATGTGTGGAAACGTGGCAACTCTGTAAGCCATCTTTCGAAGCTTTTAAGCTTTAATCTTATGGAAGTTTTTTCTATTTTTCGGTTTTCTAAATAAACCAGACCAATGAGGCCCTAAATGCACATGTGTTTGCAATATTTATTATTTTCGTCAAGAGCATTTCCTTTGTTAGTGTTGGACAGGCACTTTCACAATTTCTTGGGAATTCCGGCCATAAAACATGGTCACTACAATTGCCCTTCTTTTTTGACCGGCAAAGGCGCCCTTTTAATGGTTTATGGCCCTTGAAAGAATTTCAGACCTGTACGTGACCCGAACAATAGTTTAGTAATTAAAGCGATTTTGCAAATATCGTTAATTGAAATTAAAATCTTATTCTCTCAGCAGATAGAGCTTTTAATTTCTAATCCTTTGATTGTAAATTCGCGCAATTAATGTCTTAATTGACTGAGCCAGGAAATTAACAGTTAATTTCAATAAAAAGCTTTAATTGTCAATTAAACTATGTCATGTGAGGTGTCATTTTAAAAAGCATAATTTATTCTATTTAATGATCACATTTTCAATTTTTTTTTACTAGCAGATTTTCCAGAAAAGCTCATTTTCTGAATTTATGCCCGCGCTGTCTGAAGCGCCATATAATCGCCACTGGTCAGGGTGGTATCGATTTTTTCGACAGTACGCTTTCGGGGATGCGAAGTACCGAGGGGGTGAAGAAAAGAGACGATCTTCGACACTCGAAGAGAAAAGACGCGTTTTGAACTCAATAGAGTTACGATCAAAAAGCGACGATTAACCGGAAAGACAAAAAAGTTCGAATTTTACCGCGAGAAAAGTCCTTGGCTCCGCCGTTCTGATTATCGCCAATTCGTAATTTTTTCCTCTTTGTGAATCCCGTTTTTATGTCCGCCGCGCTAATTATTTTTATCTTTAATTAGTGCCAAAACAATTACACCGCTCATTGCCCGCCTACGAAAAGTTTCGTGGAGTGTTTTTTCGGTTGTGCCACATAGTGTCAACCCACCTCTGCCCTTTTCCTGAATAGGCCATTTTCTTGCAGCTAGCGGATACTTTGCAGACGCAGGAGACTACCGGCAATTAAGTATTTGTAGAGTAGTTGTAGAAGTTGAATCATTTAGTATATTATAGTAGTGTTTTGCTCACCATAATATCGAGGATCCCAGTTACTGGCAGAATTCTGTTCTCTTCTACACTGCGTCGTTAGTTTAGTTTTCTTTGTTGTGTTTTTCCAATTTAGTAAGAACTCGTGTACCCGTCAAACACGTTTCTGGGGACCACTGAGCTTGTTTGCAAAAAGTTCACGTCCGCCGCTATTTTATTTCAGATTCTGGAGAAAACAAAAAATTGTCTTTTTTAATTTTTAATTTTATTCTTCCTTAATTACTATTCAATTAGTTTTTTTTTTTTGGCTTTTTGCAGGTTTTTGTCTTAAACCATAAAACCTTGCTGGCATCTCTAAAACAATAAAATTTTATATTATTTAAATTAGCGACCTAAGGGACAATAGATCCTTTCCAAGAGTTGGGTCCCCCTTGCAGCGTGGTAAAAGAGATTCGGCGCAAGAAGATACGTTGGACTTAGAACATCCACGTAGTCGAATCTCCTCCGCAGACCCGGCGGCAACACGGCAGCAGCCGCGAACACAGCCGCCCCCACGCAACGACCACCGATTAAACGGATTATTACGGATTATCATTATCGGCTGGGGGGACACTGCGCGACACCTGCTAGATGAAGTTTTATAATGAACAGTATACGGAGAACCTCCCAATAGATTTGAATAGATCGAAAATGAAGCTCCCCAGTTGGCTATCAATCTCGTAGATGAGTTCATTTCAAATAGATATTCATCTAGTAAGCTCAGAAATTGACATATAAATGACATTGTTACATGAATGGAATAGGACGAATCTGTCAACTCCTCAGCCTGCTAGATAAATATCTATTTGAAATGACCCATAGTAAAATAGTGACATCTGTTGACACATAGTGTAGACACTAATAATTTATTGTTACTGCTCCATTCTAACGAGGTTAGATTACGATAGAGTTCTTTTTTAAGGTGAGGTTAGATTACGATAGAGTTCTTTTTTAAGGTGAGTGAAAAGAGTGAGCAGTGTGACTCTCGCCCTGCCACATATGAGTGGTGCAAGCAGTTACAAAAAATTAATTTGAAATACGATGTCTACGATTAGGTGTTGCGTTTCTACGTGTTAGGGAAGCCCTGAACCGAAACATCGATTTCCCAATCCACAAAAATACGGTCACAAAAATAAAGTCTTGTCGGAAGTGAGAGGATGTTCACAATGGAACGTCAAAAAGTATATAATAACTTTCCAGTATGTTCACTAAACACCAATTGCTGGGAATAAATTACTGATTTTTTGAAATATTATTTTTATAATAATATTTTATTCACCATAGTCCTTAAATCCCTCATAGGGCAAAATGTTGCAGACATAAACTTAGAGGTACCTGTGAAAAAAAAATTATTGATTATATTAAAGATTGGTTTGTAATAGGTGATGTTTTAATGCATTTTCCTACCATATACTTCCTACCGTCTACTTCAATTTAATAAATATAATCCGTTTAAAGCCACCACTAACTGAATACTAGCTGGTGCGCATTTATGAACAAATCTCAAGTCACTCGACATTTTGGTTTGTCAAGCAACTACTTAGTAAACACCAACGAGCATATAATTCTTTTAGGTGATAATACCTATAATTATTGAATGCTCTTTACTAAACGCGTGCCGTAACTAGGAACCTGGCAAACTAAGATATCATCTGATTTGAGATTTTCATAAATTGGCACTTGAGAATATTGAACAATGGCGGCAAATATTTAAATTTAACAATCCTCTGCCATCTAGCGACGTATGAGTGAACTAACAAAATTATTAGGAATCTACTTATGATTAGTTAAGCTCGCCATCTCTCGACATTAGCTCCAATCTTGAGCTTTTATTCCTTCCTGAGAGATGGCGCTGCAATACGAACCAAATTGTTAACACGAGAGTTGACGTTCTATTTTAGCTCTGTTTTATGACCCGGTCGCTAGAACAACAAATCGGGTGTCTTTCGAAGAGGTTTCGTACCTCGTAAAAAAAAAATTCCTTAATATACATTGTGGCTCATTGGAAAGCGGCACACCCCCATAACTTTTGAATTTATGGTCCGACTTTGACATTTTTTTTTATTGTAGATCGTGAAAAACTGTACTTTAGGACACTAGGTAAGTTTTTATGGTCGAAAATTCAAGAATAGCAATTTTTTTACAAACTGTCTCAGTACAACACTGGATTACGCCAAATTCGCCCTTTCAAATGGGCAGGTACCAAATTTCATCAAAACATTTTTTTTCTACGACCATGTAAAAATAAACAACTTTCGTCATACCTTGCCTTAGCCGAAAACGTAACTTTCGTCTCTAGTGAGAGAAAATCCCATAACGTTAACTTTCGTCTCTAGTGACGAAAGTAAGTTGTTCTAATTTCACCTGTATATCGGCAATTAAATGCGATTCAACTGATCTAATCTTGTTAAACACCATGGAAAATGGTAATATCACACAACAATATGTATATATTTGCCTTACAGGGTCTCAGAAAACCAAATTAAAGTGTTGAAAATTTGATCAAACGAAACTCAGTGACAATCGAGGTGGCGTTCAGGGCTGTTTATCTCAAAGGTGCGATTTCGTTGCGACGTCCAGCGTTCGCGGTCCACCGCGGCGTCCGGCAGCGACGCTTAGCCGCTGCGTTCGAGTGATTTGCTTCAAACGTTTGCCGACGCCGTCAATCGCCGTCACTCAATTTCAAAAATTTGTTTAGTAAAAAGAATTTTAATAAATGGATCCAGAAGAACTAGCGGCATACATTTTGGAGGAAGAGGAAGACGATGATATCCTAAAGTTAACGTTGTCGATGCGGGAAGAAAGACATGAATTATTTCAAACAAGAGGCAAAGAAGGATACTACAAGATACTAATTAAAGCCCATCTTGACGCTGATGATGGAATGTTTCGTAGCTTTTTTAGGCTTAACAAAGATCAATTTGATTTTGTTTTAAATCTAATTCAACTGGATTTAAAAAAGCAGTCTACAAATAGTGTAAAACTCCCAATTTCTCCGAGGGAAAAATTAGCGATAACTCTAAGGTAAGACATTTTATTTAATAATATTTATTTAAAACATATCTTTAACAAGGTATCAAAATTGTACTGGCGCAAAGTAACTCGACCTCTCTCAATCAAAATCTGCTGTCAAATCTGCTTACACAGTGCTTACACTTTGACCAAGTCCATCAGAAGACGCTTGAAGATTATTAACCAGAATTAGTATTTCCAACTTAGCTTGTGCTATTAAAGATAAAGGAAATTTTTTTAACGTTAAAGCGACGCTTTTCATAAATAAGTCGACATCATCGTCGTCCAACTTTTGACTCGCCACTTGTTGCAAAAGTTGCATGCGTTGGTTAGATCGTTCATCCAAATTCTGCAGTAATCTAACCTTTACTGAAGGTTTTGAGGTAGAACTCTTTGAAATTGAAATTAATGATGAATTGGCACTTTCGGGATTCAACTTTGTTTTTTTTGCATTGATACCCGCAGATTGAGGTATTCCGGATTCAGACTCAATTTCATTAATGAAATGTTGGACGCCTCATTCTGATCTTCACAGTTTAAAATGCGCTTCCTTTCAGATTTTACTGATTCCAAAAATTGTAAGTGTTGAAACAGTGGCCACCTTGGTTGCCGTGCTGATGTTGAAGACCCAGTTCCCATTTTTAGTCTCCTTTTATGCTTCAAATAATTATCACGGATATGTTTCCAACGTGATTTGCACTCCTCACCTGTAAAATATTATAACTTATATTCATATAGTTGCAACTCTTAAATGTGCGTCGTAGTGGATCCTGGAGCGCAGGTGGTGTGCTCTTGGGCTGTAATATTTTGATGGGTGAGAAAAAAAACTGTTAAATTTAAACTCTATACATATTGCTATAACAGTAAAACATATTGTTATTTTCATAACATATTATTAAAATCGGCCACAAGAAAATAAGGTAGTTATGTAATAAATGTAAACGTAAAACAGAAAAAAAAAAGTTTTTTCACCCATTAAATAAGGACCACAAACTAACAGCTTCCTGCAAGATATAGAAATTAATGATATCTACTTTTATAATATGCATAATGTTTATTAATTTTATTATTTTAATAATATTTATATTAAGAAATTTTTGATATTAATTTGTTCCAGGTTTCTTGCAACCGGAGAGACATTTAGATCTCTTTCATTCGCTTTTCGAATATCAGCCAGCTACATCTCAATTATTGTCAGAGAAACAATAGAGTCAATGAGCCATCATTTGAAGCCTATATTTCTCCCACCAGAAAATGAAATTAATATGAGAGAAAAAGCAATAGAATTTTACAGCAAGTGGAAATTTCCTAACTGTGTTGGAGGAGTTGATGGAAAACATATCCGAATTCTTTGCCCTAAGAAAAGTGGATCACTCTTCTTTAACTACAAGGACTATTTTTCAATTGTATTGCTTGCAGTGGTAGACGCAAACAATAAATTCTTATTTGTGGATATTGGTGCCTATGGTAAAGAAGGAGATAGTTCTGTATTCGCTAGCTCTAAAATCGGAAAACAGGTATATTCCGGACAATTATTCCCAGCTGACGAAGTCCTACCAAACTCAAAACACAGGTTGCCGTACGTCGTAATTGGTGACGAAGCTTTCAAACTACACAAGCATCTTATGAAGCCTTACAGCAAGTTGTCCGCGAGATCGGATTCGAGAAAAACTGTTTACAACTATCGACTGTGTAGGGCTCGCCGAGTCACTGAAAATGCATTTGGTCTCCTCTGTCAGATTTTTCGAATATTCTACACACCAATCGCAATACAACCAGACTTATGTGATAAACTGATTATGGCAACTTGTTGTTTACATAATCTACTGAGAGATGCATTTTTAGAAAAAAATTGTCGACCGTTTTACGAATATGACCCAATGGTACAGATGCCGAATAATATAGTACCAATGGCAGGAGCAGGAGGTTTTGCAAATGCAACTGGTTTAGAAGTAAGGGAGATGTTTACTAACTTTTTTAGTGAAGAAGGAGCTCTAAATTGGCAAAACGACCATGTTTTCAGATTATCCAGTTAATATAAAATAAATTAAAAAAAAACTTTGTTAAATTCGTATTCGGTAATTGGTACCTACTCTAGATAAGATTTGTATTCATTGCTTGGGTAATAACAATATATGTTTTTCATATTCTTTGTGCATAATTTAAATGACGTTAACGTTAATTTTTTTCTTTCCTTAAGAGTTAAATAATAAATGTAATACTGATATTAATGCTAATACCAAAATTAATGTTTTATTTATATATCCGGCTTAATTAATTATTATACTCACCGCTCTTTGATAGTATTTCACCAATCCGATTCCAATTATTTTCGCGAATTTGGTAGTCCTTAAAATCCTTGTTTTCATGGTCGTATAAACAAGGAATGTCACGAACATTGTAAATCAACAATTCATCATCTAAATTCGAAAAATGTTTTGACATTTTTTTTCTATACTTATTCTTATTGAATTTGGCTGACAAATAGTTATCTACCTGTATGTCATACCGCTATGAAAATTGAAGAGCTGGTACTTTGCAATTTTTTTTCGCATCAATCATGATTTTACCTTGGAAGGTATAAGTGATTTGAGCTGTACTTATTTATACTTTTTAATGTGATACAAAATACGATAATATTCATTTAACATATTTTAAAGTCAATAGCTTATGCTAATAAATTAAATAAATTGTAGTTTTGCATATTTTTTACTCGACCTGTAAGAAAATTATAACCAAAAAACATTCCAGGAAAAGCATGCTGTCCATAATTCTAGGATTTCAGGTAAGAGTCAGTTAAAGGTCAAACATTTCTTATTAATTTAACCATTTATACTGTCACTTTATATAACATTTTTTAATTTATATTTTTGTGTTAACTTGATTTAACCCAATTGAAGATTTTAAATTGCTTATCACTTTTATTTAATTTCTGCTTTAATCTGATAAAATAGATAATTCTGGGCCTAGATGAAGTACATTTTACAATAATATTCATCTAGTGGCCCGAGAATTCGTACCATATTATTGTACAGCAATAAACAAATACTATTTTCAAACTACTTACTACCCTTAAGTGCACGCCCTTAAAATTTAATGAAAAAAATTCTGATATGAAAAAAAAACCATAATAAAAATAACAGATCTATAATTGTTTGATTCATGTAGAACACTTGTGATACATCTGCATCTTGTACCATCAATTTTTTAAAATGTATGGCAAATGTTTTTAATTTGCAGTTACCTGACGATATCGACTTACTTACCATCGCTCAAAAAAGGATATCAATGCAAGAAGAAACCCACAATTATTCAAATCGAGAACCTCGAATGATATTACAGATTACAGATCAAAACCATTTTTCATATTTTTTTCAACAGTTTATCAACATTTGAAAATATTTTGACGTTTGCTCTCCATAGTTTTTTTATTACTTATATGTTTCCGTTCCGAGTTGTTTTTGAGCAGTCACCTAAACAAAATAATTCCCATTGGGTAATATTCCCATAATTCCCAAAAGCATATAAAGTAGTTTTCAACGGCCGGTTGTCACGAAGAGCCGCGAACTCTAGACGTCGCAACGAAATCACATCTAGGTCGGCCGGCCGTCGACTGTCGGTCGTTGCGTTTTTAAAACGCGCCGCTTCAACGAAATCACTGCCATTAGAAAGCATGTATAGCAGTGCCTAACGGCCGGACGCCGCGGCGAGCCGCGAACGCTGGACGTCGCAACGAAATCGCACCTTAATGGGTAATGGGAGCAATCGTCCAATAGCTTTATTAGTTAAAGCCCCACTAACGAGAGGCGCGTCAAGCGACGTTCCATGACAGTCTACGATTTCGCACCGATTTGAAATCGCGCGGCGTCGGTATCATGGCGGTGTTCTTGTCAAATTTGACAAATTTTTTATTTATTAGATGGTTTTAGTATATACGTTTTTTCGGTTTTTATTCATCAGATTTTCTCAAAATGTATTACTGTTGTGTTCCAAACTGCAATACCAATATAAAATACACACGCGGTATCCAGTTGCATAGGTTTCCAAGAGATGAAGGGGTAAGAATTTCCTGGGTTGATGGAGTCACCAACGAAGGAGTCCTTCGAAGAATGAACTGCCAATTAACTCTCATGAATACCGTAAAACAACGCAAACTTGAGAATTTGGGCCATGTTATGATTGTTATGAGAAACCCTGTCAACTATTGTCTACTACAGCTGCTCCTGCAAGGTAAAATGGAGGGAAGAAGAGGACCAGGTAGAAGGAGGATTTCTTGCCTCGTGAACTTACGGAAGTGGTTTGGCGTGACTTCCATTGAGCTGTTCCGCACTGCAGCCAACAAAGTGCGTATTCCATGATGATAGCCAACATCCAGAACGGATAAGGCCGACGAAGAAGAAGAAGGGGTAAGTAAACTCAAAATATTTGGGCTAGGGACCTCTGTTATATTAAGTGTCATTTCATGCATTTTTAGCTATTAGAAGTTGTAGCTAAGTGAATTGCGATCTTAGTCAATCAGAATGAATATTTAGTTTTGTATTTTTGAGATTTTTTTAAAAATATTCGGCAATACAGATGTAATGCCCTTTGCATCACTGTCTGAGATTATTTTATACCTACCTAACCTACCCTACAAACTTTTGATGGTCTGACTTAAATTTTATACTTTTTTTTTATTTTTGCCAAGATGGACCTTTTCAAATCTCATTAAACGGATATTTTTGATAAAGAACTATAAGCTACATACCTATAACTTTTAATAGTTATTGAAGTGCGTGACCCGAAAGATTGGTTTACGAAATCTCTAAAGATAGTGTCATAATGCTAAACCCTTATTCTCAATTTTGCCAAAGAAGTGTTTCAATTCATATGTTTGGCCCAACAATGAGTCAAACAACCTAAGTACCTACTTGCGTTTGGACTATACAGTTGTATTCCAATTTCGTTGTATCAATGTAATCGTTTATAGAACTCATGTAAAATATTATTTTAGCTCCGCAAGGTTTGGATCGCTAAAATCGGAAGACCGGGCTTCGAAAATATGCCAATTGAACGCCTTCAGAATTCACATAGGATTTGTACTCTATGGGAGGACAAATCATCATCTATGGGAGGACAGTACCTTGGCAGCAGAAATAACTCTTTAATTAAAAATGATGCTGTTCCCAGTTTATTGTTAACATCTGTTTTCAATAAACCAAGTAAGTATAGGGTGTCCCATTATAAACGCCACCCATTTTTGGTAACTTACTTATTTTTTATTTTAGATAGAAGGTCGTTATATATACATGCCGATTTGAGATGAACTGTCTTATCAAAAAATGAATCCTAAGAAAGATAGGCTTTTTGAACATGGCCTTTCAATTATGGTTTCTTTATAATTTGTACAGATTGCTGTATATCTGGAAGGGCCAAAAATTGATAACTACACTGTATCTTAAGTTAAAAAAGTGCTCTTGTCCTAGTAGTAGTAGACTAGGCAATCCCTACACCATCTGGGCCCTTATTCCCTCCACGAGTTTCTTTGTTCTAGGCTCTACTCCTAATCTTCTCCTAAGTTGCTAAAATGTACAGTGATCGAGAAAACTCAATTTCTATTGTGTCTGTGCATATCTCTCTATCATTTCTACTGTGCATAATCACAAAATTACACAGGTCAGGCTAAATTAGTAGTAGGCTTTGAAAAACCACTTAGTTGAAATTTGGTGTTAAGTAATATCATATAAAGTGCCAAAATCTTTGTGATATCATTCAACACCAAATTTCAACTAATTGGTTCAAAGAAAAATACTAAATTTAGCAAAAACTGTGTAGGTTTGTAATATGTAAAAGAAACCTTTTTAAATTCATATTACATATTTATGCTTACCCCTTTTTACGATTTTGCTATGCTTATAGGCGTGTTTATTTAAAAACGTCAACTAGTTGACTGTGAAACGTTAAAAGAAATGAATGAAAGAACAAAAGTTCATTTACATTGATTATGTCAACTTCGCCTAAAAATATATAGCCTTCTAGATGACTTTTTCTAGTGAACCACCTATAGTAGCTTGTAAGGCTGATTCTAACATCTTTCGAAATCGAAATAGATGTCAATCATCCTTCCTATATCATATGGATCTGGATATGGCATTCTTTGGTAATTTCAAATTTTACTGCAAAATTTCGATGTCGAAATGCAACTAAAATAGACCACCATAATCATTTTTAGGCCTCAAGTCTTAAGGCAAATCAATAATATTATTTAATATATTAAAAATATTTATATAAATAAAATGTCTCAGGTCGTTAATACGTTCTATACTATTTTAATCTAAGTAAAAATGTGTTTAAATATTGTTACGATCGCAGCAACGCCGCATGGGAGGCGGGGCAACGCATGGGAGCGTGTTGGTTGGTAGAGCTTCGCGACCTATCCGCGCTGCGTCATGGCTGACACGAGTGATTTATTGCTCGTCTGGCTTAATCTAGAAGGCAGTTGTTTACAACCGTTTTTTTTTATATGAGATTATTCAAGAATTCTTATAAAGAACTTTCTAGGTTTTTCTGTAATTTTAGGATTGTATATAAAAGGCGCATAGAGCGCCCGAGCAGAGTAGTCTTATTTTAAGCGAGCGATAAGTAAGCTAAAGTTACGAAGCGATAATAGAAGGCTATAAAGTGTTAAGTAGTGAGTTATTTAGTAGTCGAGTGTATTTGTGGAATAAATAAATAGTGTTTTCGTGGTAAATCATTGCACTGGAATTATCGAACCCTAGTTCGCAACAATTGGTGTCAGAAGTGCGATTCCAGTGGGAATTTGAGAACTAATATTGCTGAACTGTAAGTGAGTGCTTTATTGCCGGACATTACGTGTTTATGCCAGTGACCAGAAGCCAGCATCAAGCGATGGAGGATCAACTTGCCGCCCTGCTGTCCCTTATGCAACAACAGAAGGAAGAGCAAGAAAGACGTTATGTAGAACAAAAAGAAGAGCAGGAAAAACGTTATAAGGAACAAAAAGAGGAGCAGGAAAAACGTTATAAAGAACAAAAAGAAGAACAAGAAAGACGTGATCAAGTACAGGAGCGACTTTTGCAACAACAGAGGGAAGAACAGGAAAAACGTGATCGAGTACAGGAGCGACGTTATCTAGAGCAGAAGGAAGAGCTGGAAAAACGTGATCAAATTCAGGAGCGCCGTTATAAAGAACAAAAAGAAGAGCAGGAAAAACGTGATCAAGTGCAAGAGCGACGTCATCAACAATTCAAAGAAGAATTAATGAGCCATCTCGCAGTCAGGGAGCAACAGTTGGAAGAAAGAATAATGCAATCCGTTAATGAATCCGTTAACGAAGGACTCGAAGCTGTCAACCAGAAGGTTCTCGAGCTAGAAAAGAAATTCCGGGAACAACTTGAGGACGACAACGTGTCTACAGAGAGTTTTAGCACAGCCAACGCTAAAATTAAGCCTCCCGATTACGACGGTACTACTGCATGGGAAATTTATAAAACTCAGTTTGAGTCAGCTGCAAAAGCTAATGGTTGGTCCGAGCCCCAGAAAGCTACATCATTAGTGGTAGCACTTCGTGGAAAAGCGGCTGAGTTACTCCAATCTCTGTCGGCAGCGGATCAAAGTAATTATGCGGCTTTAGTACACACTCTGCAACTACGATTTGGAAATGAGCACAAAGAAACCGTGTTCCAGGCCCAGCTGAGGATGAGACAGCAAAAGTCAGGTGAATCCTTACAAGAATTTGAGGCGGACATAGACAGACTCATTCACCTGGCATATCCATCGGCCCCTGAATCTTTTCAAATGCAATTTGCCGCCGAAAGGTTCATTGAGGGAGTTCGCGATAGTGACATGAGATACCACTTACGTCTAGTAAGGCCCAGGAATATCAGCGAGGCACTAGTTCGGGCCCTGGAATTCGAGGCGTCACGAGTGTCATCTAGTTCTTCTGCAAGTGTAAGAGTGGCAACTTGCGGTGACAAGAAGAATACGTCTATGGCTGAATCGATGGCCAGTTTACATAAAGCGATGAAGGATATGGTAGTCAATATGCAAGCCCTGTTAGAAAGAACTCCCCGATCAATAGGCAATCGGGGCATAAAATGTTTTAACTGCGGTAAACTGGGTCACGTCAAGAGTAACTGCCGTAATAGGGCAAGAAGTCCTTCGCCGTTGTTTAGAAGACCGAGCGGCAACCAAGACCGCCCTAGAATTCAGGAAAGTCCAATTCCTGTCAATGTAAGGGGGCAATTGACCGAAGACGTTAAGACCCCCAGGATCAGTCAAGTCAATCAATCAAGTCAAGCCAATAATTTGGGTGGCAAAAGTGTTACAGAGACCGGACGCATTAAAGGACAGAAGGTCCAAACTGAACATCGACCAGGAAGGTCTCACGAAAATGCCGATGCTTGTCATGTTGCATTGTCTAGACGGCCATGTAAAGAAGATAGTCAGCATTGTCGAAGAACTCAGCAACGTGAGGGACATCCTTCTGTAAGGAGAACGTCGGTGGAAATAAACGATGGCTGGACCACACAGACCTTTCGAGAAGAACAAATGAATGATCCAGATATTGGACCCATCCTCTCTGCAAAGACTGACGACAAGAGACCAGAATGGCAAGAAATTGCTGATAAAAGTCCAAACCTGAAGGCGCTATGGGCACAGTGGCACTCTCTTAAAATAGAAAATGGACTACTGAAGAGAGCGTGGGAGAGTCCGGATGGCAAGACCATAGTCAGTCAGTTGGTTGTGCCTGGTAGCAGAAAATCGGACGTACTACAGGAAATGCACGGCGGAACCAGTGGAGGTCATTTTGGGGTCAATAAAACCTTGGCCAAAATTAAAGAGCGGTTCTACTGGGTGAATTATCATGAAGACGTCGAATCTTGGTGCCGCAAGTGCGAAGTTTGTTGTGCCACAAAAGGACCTCGAACAAGATCACGCGGCCGAATGGTGCAGTACACTGTAGGTGCTCCATTCGAGAGGGTAGCAATTGATGTCGCGGGACCATTTCCTCAGACTGAGTCGGGCAACAAATACATCTTGGTCGCCATGGATTACTTCACTAAATGGCCTGAAGCATACGCCCTGCCTAATCAAGAAGCAACGACTGTGGCAACGGTGCTAGTAAATGAAATGTTCTGCAGATTTGGAGTCCCTCTCGAACTTCATTCTGATCAGGGCCGAAATTTTGAATCGGCTGTTTTCCAGAAGGTCATGGAACTTCTCGGAATTCGCAAGACCAGGACAACTCCTTTGCATCCACAGTCGGATGGGATGGTAGAGAGATTTAATCGGACCATGGAACATTACCTGTCTAAAATGGTGGCAGATCATCAGCGTGATTGGGACCAACATCTACCTCTCATGTTGATGGCATATCGAGGCTCTACGCATGAAGCCACTGGTTATACTCCGGCGAAAGTGATGTTCGGAAGGGAAATGAGGCTTCCTGCGGATTTGATGTATGGAACACCAGAAAAAGAGTCGCTCAGCTCTGAGAATTTTGTGGAGGAGCTTAAGGAGAGGCTGAACGATGTTCATGAGCAAGTCAGGAATAAACTGCGGATATCCAGTGATCGAGCCAAAGCAAGATATGACTTACTAGCTAACTCCCGCGGCTTCCAGGATGGTGATTTGGTGTGGCTATACAATCCGAGGCGAAAGGTGGGGAAGTCGCCCAAACTTAGCCAAAAGTGGGAAGGACCTTATACAATTATAAAGAAGATTAATGATGTAGTGTATAGGATCCAGCGGACCCCTAGGTCAAAGTTGAAGGTCGTTCATTTGGATCGATTAGCACGATACCATGGAACTCTATCTGTTCGGGACGAACAGACTTAGGAGGAGGGCAATGTTACGATCGCAGCAACGCCGCATGGGAGGCGGGGCAACGCATGGGAGCGTGTTGGTTGGTGGAGCTTCGCGACCTATCCGCGCTGCGTCATGGCTGACACGAGTGATTTATTGCTCGTCTGGCTTAATCTAGAAGGCAGTTGTTTACAACCGTTTTTTTTTATATGAGATTATTCAAGAATTCTTATAAAGAACTTTCTAGGTTTTTCTGTAATTTTAGGATTGTATATAAAAGGCGCATAGAGCGCCCGAGCAGAGTAGTCTTATTTTAAGCGAGCGATAAGTAAGCTAAAGTTACGAAGCGATAATAGAAGGCTATAAAGTGTTAAGTAGTGAGTTATTTAGTAGTCGAGTGTATTTGTGGAATAAATAAATAGTGTTTTCGTGGTAAATCATTGCACTGGAATTATCGAACCCTAGTTCGCAACAATATATACATCCATTACATAAGGAGTAATATACAATGCTTATTATTGCTTAAATTAAATGTGTAGAGGCCAATATTATCAATTATCTTCTTTGTAAGCTTTGTTCGTTGTGTAAATTTGTTTCTAATGTTATTTTTATCAATTGATAATTATCATGTATTTTACAAAAGTCGAAAATATATTTACTTAGATGGATTTCATATATACTGTAATAGTTTTTTATGAATTTAATGTGTCAATTACTATATATAAATTATCATGAGGCACTCTTTCGTGATAATTTTTAGTAATTCTCACTTCTCGGAATATTTAAAATCCACATTTAATAAAGGAATAAGGAGAATTTGAAAATCCCGCCAATTATTAGTTCATAGCCCCACTCGCTGGGCGACGCTAGTGCGCCAGGATCCCGAGTGGTGTCATTCCAGTTGCCTAGTTCACTTGCCACAGTTCTATAGTAACAATATAATTCTCTTATCTATGGTGGCGTTGATTATTATTTGTCTCGATGTGTGGAGGAGCATGACGCAGGGTTCGATGCAACATCAATTTTCAAATTCTGAATTTCAAAGATTCAATTTAAAAGTGTAATTTGATATCAAATTTCGTATATTTGCAATTATATTGCGCAATATAACTAATAAACCAATTATTCATTAATAATTGCGAGAATAGTTGGCGAATACCCATGGCGGCGGCGCATGGGACATCGAGTAGGCACGCATTCGATCAATAGGTATTTTGACAATGACGCTCCTTAGTTTTCGAAAGAAATACTCTATAGAGATTATTTTTAAAGTAAATGAGGAACTAATGTTAGCATGGTCGAAGAAAAAGTACAGTGTTCTACTCGTCAAAAAGGATTTTCTATCGCTCGAGAACATTACCAAACTCGGTTTCGCCTCATTTGTTAAACTGTTCTCTTGCGAGAGAAAATGCTATTTTCGTCACTCGTTGAACAATATACTATTGCTTGGTAAGATTTCTACTGCAAAATTAAAAATTATCTTCTTTTTATGAAATTTATGGAATGAAATGACAAAAATAACTTTTTCAAATAACAAAATATTCGACAACTCGCCAATCGCCAATACAATGCCATGAAGAATCAAATTCTGGTTGCTTCCACCAATCCGCCGTGTATGGCAATACATTTATCATACCTTTTCGTATATTCGAGGTGACATTTCCCAGTTGTTCTGGAGTACCATTAGCACATGCTTCTGTTATCCTAGCAAGTAGTACTTCTACCGACTGTGGTCTTCTACCCCAAAGAAAAAAGTCCAGTGGTGTCAAGTCCGGTGACCTTATTCAATAAAAGGACTATTTCGTCCTGTCCACCGATTCTCAAAATTTTCGTTCAACCATTCCCTCACCACTACTGCATTGTGTACGGGAGATCCATCTAATTGAAATATCACCTTCGGGCGAATAAGAAGTGGTAAGTCACGCACTGCGTCCAAAATTAATTCCTTAGAAAGGTCAAAAGCCGATGTCCATTTAAATTACCCTCAAAGAAAAAAGGGCCAATAATTCTATTATCAAGTATCCAGCACCATACATTTACTTTATGTGAATACTGTCTCTTTGCGTTTATGACCCACTCACGACTTTCAGACGACCAATAGCGTGAATTTTGAGACGACACCACCCCATTTGTTGTAAATGTGGCTTCATCACTGTACAAAATTTGTTTTAAAAAGTTTAAAAAGAAAAAAGTAAAGCCTATTTTCCAGATATTTTCCCTGCGCCCACAAACAGAATTCCATACTTCTTTCCTCATGTCCCAGTTCAAGAGTATGCAAAACTTAGGCTTAAATGGCTTTATCTTACTTCTTACAAGGCACCTTCTAATAGATTCTTTAGGTATATTTAAGTCTAGACTTGCCGTTCTCAAGCTTGAATTAGGACTATTGTGAAAGTATTCCAATATTCACTGAGTATGTCTCATATCTCGAAGTGGATTATTTTCGTTTTTGAGAATATGCGTTGATACACTGCCTGTTTCGTTGAAAACTTTATTTATGCGGTGTACAGTACTACTACTCAGTGCAGGTTTATCGGGATGTCTGTTCTTAAATTCTCTGGCCGCATCTCTTGCCGAAAGAATATTATCGGCCACAAGACGCACAACTTCAATTTTGTCTCTTACACTCAGTCGTTCCATTATAAACTACTATAAGTTACACACTTCTTGTGTGCAATATTTTTAAAGACTCTGACATGAGAGAACTTATGATTAGTACATTTTTGATCTTGTCAGTTATTTTTGACATTTCATTAGATGGCTTGCTTCATAAAATGAAATAAATATTTTTAATCCACTTTGTTTCTACTTCATACCGTAAAACTATAGCAACGGTGTGCCACAACCGAAACCTGCAACTGGTGGTGAAACGAATTTTTCATTACCAGTTACGAAAGATTTTACTTTTCGTAACTAGTTACGAAAAGTAGGACGTTACGTCACTGTCATCAGTATTGAAAACTGCCACTTTTTATGTCAAAATTAGAAAAAAATATATATTGAAGTTTAATAATAATAACTATCTCTCTAAGTAGGTATTTGTAGTCAAAATTAGAAAAAATCTTGTATGAAACACGTGACGAAAAGCCTTTTTTGTGTATCTCATTCAAATTGCGGGAACTCGCTGCGCTCGTCCCGGAAACATTCATTCGTTACACAAAATCGGACTTTTCGTAGCTGGTTACATAGATAGCTAAAAAAAGATCAGAATTTTTAATTTTGCCGTAGAATATCAAGCAATAGTATATATTTTTAAACGAGCTTTTTATGATAGCTATTATTCCCTTAGGGGGACGTTTGCGTCACGAGCCGTAGGCGAGCAACATATATAAGTTAAATGGCGTTAAATTCAACTCATATATCCCTCTGACGCTATATGAGTTCTATTTACCTTTTGTCAACAAGCTGAAAATCAGTATATTATCAAGTGGTCGTGGACAAAATGATTTAATAAAATTTGGTACCTGTCCATTTGAAAGGGCGCTTAATCCAGTGGTGTACTCAGATTGTTTGTAAAAAAATAGCGGGGCTGGTACAGTTGAGGGAAGTCGTTATTATTACTAATTTTTTTCGAAAATTTTCTTTAGGCATTAATAGAACCTATACAGTACATACATGTCCAATGGATATCCAGTTTTAGTCCAAATTAGATCCGAATATCCATGGACACATTTAGGACACATTCTGGACATCCTTTGTATATATTTTGTTGATAAGCCGATGGACTATAAATTTAGGAGATCCATTGGAGACTCACAACTGTACAGATTTATGGCAAATGAATTTTTAATATACAGGGTGTCCCAAAACTCAACGTCGTCCCTTGGAGAGGTGATAGGCCAGCTCATTACCGACTAGAATATCATAATACGACCTTAGTAAAAAATTGATGGTTTTCGAGATATCGTGACTTTTATGAATTTCGTGAAAATCCACACCTTAGATCAGTTTTTTGACTGTTACAACTACAAAATTCCATATTATAAGATACCCAATGTTGTGGCGCAACCTTGAATACTTTTGGTATTGAGGAAGGACCAAAGAAATATTACTCATGCTTTAGCTTTGAAAAAAAAAACATTTTTAGCCCATTCATGAGTTATTATTATTTCATATCCTAACTTTGACTCTTTAATACTTAAAAAAATATCACCAACCTAACCTTGCAAGTTATGCTAAAAAAATGGCTCAGGTAACATGGTTTTTAAAATGGTATATCGTTTTGTATGTTGTTCTGTAGAAAAGAAGATATTGCTATTTGAGTGCAAAATGAGCTAGTTACAAAATTGTTTCAGTACATATTATTAAGTATTTACAACTAAAACAGGTGTTGAAGTGACAGTGTGACAGTATTTATTAAAACACAACACAAATTCAACTTAAATGATATGTTCGAATTGCCTGTCACCAACTCTAATGCAAGCACGGCATCTTCTTAAAAAAGATCTGTTTACGCGTCATGCACTTCCAGCCACATTTATTTCTTGTGCAGCTTCAATAATACGTTGTTTTAGTTGATTTAAATTATTTATCGGTGTTGAATAGACTTTCTCTTTAATACAACCCCAGTAAAAACAATCTAGTGGGTTCAAGTCCTGAGACCGGGGAGGCTACAAAATGGAACCAAGACGGCCAGTCCATCTATGTGGATAAGTTTGGTTCAAATAGTCTCTCACTAATGAGCTGGACAGCCGTCAATTTGAAGCGACAGTGACCTGCGTCTGGCCAAAGGGACATCTTACAAAAGATTTGGAAGGTGCGTGTTCTAAAAAATCCCTATAATTTTCACCGCTTAGATTTTCAGATAATTCAAAGGGACCAATTATTTGCCCGTTCAAGATGCCGGTCCACATATTTAACTTGGGCAATCTGGAAAAATTGTGCATGTTCATAAACCCATCTTTTTTTAAATGTGCTTTCATCTGTCCATAAAATGTTATTTAGGAACTCTGGATCTTCCCTATGTTTCCGCAGCATTTTTCGGCAAAATTGGACAGGTCGTGCGTAGTTGCTAGGTAGCAAAGCTTGCACACGTTGCACATGATATGGGTGATATTGAAACATTCGTGTAATTCTGTTTACTTCAGGTTTGAAATTAGTTAAATCTAAGTCACCTGTCTCAAGTTTATTATGTTGTAGTTGTACGGCTACATGTTTCGCCTAAAAAGGCATCATCAGGCCTAAAATATAATTATAAAACAATTGCAACGCAAGAACAACCAGAATTAAACTCGCCACAATCACAACACACGTTATCTGCGCGTTGCAATTGTTTTATAATTATATTTTAGGCCTGATGATGCCTTTTTAGGCGAAACATGTAGCCGTACAACTACAACATAATAAATTTGAGACTGTTGACTTAGAGTTAACTAATTTCAAACCTGAATTTCTACCAGTCTCTTAGAGAAAAAATGAATTTTTCTACGAATTCTGTTTACAGTAGATTTTGGTATCCCTGTAAGGCGTTCAATGATCGCGTCGAAATACTCGGGTCATTTCCTAACACTTCTTCATCGCGATCCATGCGTGATCTTCCTGTTCCGGAGCGAGTATAAGGCATTCTGCCTTCCGCATATGCTCCGTGAACGTTTATGAACACACGGTGATCCGGATATCTCAAACCATTTGGATATTTTTCGCGATACAGAGCAGCTGCAGTGCACCATTTCCTCTACATTCGCCATAAGTGTAATGCATGTTACAGTATTCCTGAGAACTGTACAGGTACGGCATTAGCAAACACAGATTCAAAAGGCCAGGTCAGTTCGTTATTGTCCAATAAAATAAGTCCAAGTCACTTACTACACAACAAATAAGTTCAAAAAGACTATTCACATACCCGTTAGGATGGGTACAAAAATAATTCGATTGTCAAAACGAATGCGTTTTGAAATGCATTCTGACTTATTATACGTCAACATGTTTTTTATATCGTTTCTAGGTTACCAGACTTACTTCATTTTTTTCCATAATTCAATAAAAATACTAATATTTTGAGATACCTTATTGAATGTGTATGGGCACAAATAAATGTCGCTGGAAGTGCAAGAGGGATAGATAGGCCTTTTTTAAGAAGTTGCCGCTCTTGAATTAGACTTGTCACTACAATCTTAAATTACAGGTTTTCTAAATTGTAATTTAATGCATGTTGAACTCGAATTTTTTATTACTAAAAAAAATTGTAAATGCGGTCATTTTGCACTCAAACACCAATATCTTTTTTTTATAAAGAAAAGCATACAAAACAATACACCACCCTAAAAACTACGTGAAAAATTTGCTATTTTTCAGGATAACTTGCTAAATTAGGATGGTAATAAGTTAGGACATAAAATAAAAATAACTCATAAATAGATAAAAAAATGTTTTATTTTCCCAAATTAAAACATGAATAATGTTTCTTTGGTCCTTCCTCAATAACCAAACTATTCAGGGTTGCGCCACAACATTGAGTATCTTATAACATGGAGTTTTGTAGCTGTCAAAATCTTAGGTTTTGACTGTTACAGTTGGATCTAAGGTGTGGATTTTCACGACATTCATAAAAGTTACGATATCTGGAAAACTATCAATTTTTGAGCTGGCCTATCACCTCCCCAAGGGATGACGTTGAGTTTTGGGACACCCTGTATAGCGGACATACAAAATAACTATATTACTCGGAGTAGAAATTTAGAATAAAAATAGGTAAAATATTTTTGCAATTATAGTAATTAAAAATATCGTTAATATTTAAACAGCCTTTGTCACTTTTACTTAATCGGTCACTTAAATTCGATGGCATAAACAGTAATAATAAATGAAATGTGATGGGTTATGCGGGAACAGGATCACGAAATGACGAAGAAAACTATTTGAATTAATTTTTGAATATATCGTTTTGCAGATGTATTTCTGCATCCTCAGGCCGCTAAAATTATATGTGAGCAATTTACAAAAAAGGGGCTCCTAAATGGCTCTATAACAGTAAACATTGTTATTCAACTTACAATTCGGTTTTGTCTTCCTTGTTCCTAAATTTACACAGCACTTTAGTACAGCAAAATCTGGTGTAATCATATTTTGGAGTAGGCAAGCAAGAACCGAAGAGTGACAATTACAAAAACTTTAAAATTTGGTTTAAAATAGTGGGACTACACAGTTAAATCAACACATAGACAGACAGACAACGCTAACAAAATAGGCTTCGTGCAGCACGTGACCTGTCATTGAACTTGGTGGTAAAACAACCTCAAAAAATTACATTGACGTAAATGGAGAAAATCTGCGTTTATGCATATAAATCCGTTTTTCTATAATATTTGTTAAGATATTTACCCTGGAATAAAAGTGAATTGATCTAAGCAGTACATTTCCCATATCCAAGTCGGAGCTCTTGGATAACATTGCTGCATAACTGAACAGGAATTAAATAAAATTGGAACATGGCAGATTCTGCCTACACTGACCCTCATCTGCTTCAGGTACAGTTTAAAAATGTACATTCAAATCACACTGTTGATACCTGAGCATTGAGTGATTGGAGCAACTGTTAAGTAGCTCATTATTTCAACTCCAAATATTTTGGGAATAAGAAATGCTAAAATCAAAACTTTGTTTGTTTTTACGTTGCAATGTTTGTTTTCATAGTGCTTATCTTCACCAAGGCCAAGGAGGATACAATAATACTAAGTAGATGCTTAAGTTAAAAATAATACCCTCAATGGTGCTTAACATAGAGTTCCAATCATATTATTTTAGCTCTTTTTTGTAATTGTTTAACTGGAGTTATGTTTTTAATACCTTAATAGCTTTATTGTTGTTGTAGAGTATGGAAATGACAAATAAGTAGCCAAGTAAGGAAATGGAAGTCATTCGTTATAAGTAGTATGTAATAGTTATGGTGGTTAGCAGGTTTAGGGCAATGAAACACTTTCAAACTGTTATAGTTCGTGTTATCTATTTCTGACCACACCTATCAATTTTTTTTATAATTATTTCCTTGTAGACACAAAAGTGGTCACTTATTTGGATTTGGTGCACGATTTTTTGACTTAGAATTCACACCTACAAATGTTTAAATATCTTATTCCAGCTTCTAGCCAAGTAATCATTGTACCTTTTAACAATCCATTCCTCTCTAGTTTTTATGGCAATATAATCTACAGGGAACGCCAAACTTCTATTTCCATGCTCCTTTGTCTGAATTTGAAGTAGTTTTGAAGTACAAAAAGGTTGGTGGTACTTGGTGGTATATCTAGTCCACAAAATATTGCTCTCCTTACCACTTATTTCGGCAGAAAGGTAATTCTTTTTTACTCCACTGTCAAGAATGATGATTCTAGAAGGCCTCCAGCAAAGTATAAGTTTCATTCGATTTAAGATAATTGATAAAAATGTAATTAAATGCCAAGATGTCATTAATTTACATGTATTTTAAATGGGTGAGGTTATGTTGTTGTACCCCCAGGTTCAAATTGTGACGTCGCCTGCACGAAACCTATAGGTAGCGTCGGGTTAGTTCCATGGAGGAAATTTCTGTTAGGACAAACAATTCTTGTTTATCATTTCTTTTTATGAGGTTTTGTTCTTTCTTGATTAATATGACCACAAAAATGATCTAAAAAGTTACACTAAGTTGGAAAAAAACTGAATTGAAATCATACAAACCCACAAAAAAAGCAATGATAAACAAAAGTTGCTTGTCCTAACAAAAATTTCCACAGATGACTTTGACAGGTCGTTGGACCGCCTGATGGATATTTTGACGTTATACAAAAATGATCCAGCTGAGAGACAAAATGTTAACAGTAGGATGTCTTTTAGATACGAAATGGACATGTCTATCAAATGTAGTAATTTGTGCCCTCGGTATAATCTATTGGACAACCTTTGGATGAATCTGGGCTCTTAACGGTATAGCCATTGGACATGCGGATTTACAAAAATATTAGTCCATTGGACGTCCATAGGATTAGGATGTGCTATTTGGGAATGGACGAAATAGAAAATTATACGTGGTGGTAGAACTTAAAAACATTTATAATAATATCAATTTTTATAATAAATATAATATAGTCGTTTTCAGGAAGTTATTCATCTAGCCAGCCATGGAAATATCGGTTTTGTAGTGGCAGCCCTTCTTCCAAAAATTTTTCAACTAATATCTAGGGAAATTCTTATTTTCTGTTGGTATCTAAGACATTCCGTCAAAATTTAAGAAATGGCATGACGCTTATTCTTCCTTGTTCCTGTTCTATCCTTGTTTTCTGCACGTATTTTGAGAAAGAGAGGATAATATTACGTCGTAACGTCCGTCGATTCCTTGGAAGCATCTTTGTAATTATTGTGAATGTATTATGTATTTCTCATATTTCTTTTTTTCTTATTCCAATTTTCGTGAGTAATTATCAAATAACTACACTGCCTATTATCATCAAACAGTCCTTTATGTTTATAGTACTACTTTCCTACTCAACAACTCATATAGTGAAAGCAGAAAGTGAAATAAACCTAGGACCTACCACGGATTTGATCCCTTGGAGAATGAATTTTTTAACAATTTTCCTCGCAATTTCCTTAACTCCAGTAGCAGAGCTGCAGCTGCATGCATTGTTTGTTTTTTGACTTTGTATGAAGACTGTAAGCAAAGTGCTTGATACTTGCGAATTGGAAAATGCCGCTTGCAGACAATAATAAAACCAAAGAAAAAAAGAATTGCCCAGTGTCCAGTATTCAAGTCACATCATCAAAGTGCTACTGAATGATTTTGCATTATCCAAGATAAATGAAGAATGATCTTTTGACCATCTCAGTTATCCACGAATGTGCCAAAGGAAGGACCGACGAACTAACCTAAACAACACATGTGTGTGTTTCTGTTTATAAATTTAATGTTCTGTTAAGTGATGGTGTGGGATCCAATTTGGGGGTGACCGTTGTGTTCTCAGTTATACAGAGTGCTAACTATGTAAGTGTTAATCTCTCTGAAGGATGCACAAGTATAACATTTGTCGAAATAACACTAAGTGTTCATATATATTATCATACTCCTGTATATCATATTAAGTATATTCATTTTTTGCTAATGTGATTTCGAAGGACTGGGCCTCAAAAGGAGCCTCTTGTAGTTTACATCCTGGGTTCTAATATTTGAACCATCATAGATTTTAAGTGTCTTGTATAAAATATTACCACAAACAACCCTTAGTGTGCCTTTGATGTGGATCTTCCATTCTTAGAAGAAAGCTAATGGCATGTGTATGTAATTATCTTCTTCTGCAAATATAATTTTTAATTATACTTGAGATTTTAACAGAAACCAAGCAGAAACCTTTTATTTTATGTCATGTCATGGTTCTTTCTCATAACTCATTTCACTAAAAATTCCAAAACAATATACAAGTTAGCTTGAAAGTATCACAAACACTCAAGTGCATCTTTTAAGCCCAAGATATGTCCTAGAGCCCACATTGAGAAAAAAATTTATACAAGCAATAAGATGACCTGGACCTGCCCTATACACTTCCGCAATCATGTTATGGTAGACATCCTATAGTGGAAGGTAAAGTCCTAATGTCAGAAAAGTACCAATGTCTGAGTTATAATCTTTTAAATATCTTCCAAAATGTGAACAGGTTGGTTGTGAAGTTTTCATAGAATAGGATAGAACAATGAAAGTAGCTGGTACTTTATTACTCCAGCATTCTTGTCTCCTGACAATTCTCAGCCAACTTAATAAGTTTTTCCATTAAACACATTATACTTGTTTTGTTTTGTATGTAAAATAAAAAGTTCTTACAACTTCAATAGCATTTTTATTCCAGGTATAGTAAGTTATTTGCAAAGGGGTTCTTAATTTCAAACTAATAAATAGCCTTTACTTGTTTCTAAAAGTTACTTCAAATTCTTTATCTATATGTAAGTGTTATAAGTCGAAACTTTTTCAACCGAGTTTGTAAGAAATGGCCCCTGCTTATGCTATTTAGTTTAAAAGAACTGTAGCTCTCTTTAGTTGAAAATAAGTTGGTTCCATTCGACCAAGAAACTATTCCCGAAGGGTCTATCATTCTTCACAACTCACTAATATGATATCGAAATTTAAATAAACAATGTGCTTGTCCACAGTGGTTCTGCAACCATGTCAGATGGTTCCTCATTTCAATTTGAAATGTTTGCTGGTGAGTTGGCCAAAATGATTTTTTAAATGTTCTGCAGTGGTTCTCTAGCATGTTGGAACAAACCTAATATTCAATCAGACAATTAATAAACCACCAGACAAACATTTTAGTTTCTTGATATTTAGGTAGTTTAAGAAATTAAATGCTCAATTAGGCAAGACTTCTTTTAGTATAATTAATTTATAATGTAAAATCATATATATTTAACAAAACAAAAATACACTTCTCTAAATACCTACAAATTAATGAAAGGGTCAATTTTGATCCAACAATGGAGCCAAATGATATAACAGTAAATTCATCAAAATATTCTTTTCTTTATCATGGGGGGTAATCTTCACTAATATTGACTCAAGATCCAAAGTGATCATAATTATGGATGGCATATGGCATATAGGTACATATAGGTATGAAAAGGCCACTAGGACTCTCATCATACAATCCAAATCATATGGCAGTACTTAAATTCAGTCTGGTAGAAAACCATCTTTTCTCAGATGCTTTTGCTGTTTGGAACAATTTTTACTTGACTGTAATCTGCATTCCATTTTATACTTGGAAAGTGGTAGACTATATAATATCATGTAAGGCATAGGCATAAGCATTCTCAAATGTATGGTCTATTCCCAGGGCATCTGGACACTAAAGTAATTTCTGGGTGAGTATATTTGGAACTTTTGGAAATCTTGTTCATGGTTGATGGTCCAGTTCAGTTCTTCCCTCTGCATATGCATACTAATTTAACGCTCGCTTTTGCTGGCAATAATCAATCATCAATACTCACAACTGCTTGAATGTGGTTTTGATGTCTCAATTTTTGTATTTGTAACTCTACTCTGGCATCTTATTTTGCAGAAGTTGGAGGTTGCAGATGACTTTTCTGGGTCATGCGATGAGTTGTGTTAATAGTTCTGGATGATAGTTAGTCGTTTATTAAGCCAGTTTACTTTTTCTACATTACAAACGCTGAATAATAATTAGATTTGAGCAAAATTTGAGAAATAAAGTAGTTATGTTTGAAAATTACAAAATTTGAGGTTAAAACCCGACAAATGCGTTCGTTAAGCTCGCTTCGCACCAATCTCCGATCTAGTAACTTTTCTGGTAACTTTTCAATTGTTTTTAAAAGGTGCGTTTACAATGTCATGGGTGGCTAGATGAATATCTTCCTGAAAACGACTATATAAGCTTTGCTTACCTTGAAACACTGTCATGGGAATATAAATTGAAAGGACATTTGTCACAAATGTCAACAAGTGACATTTTTGCGTAACTCTGCGTATACTTGTAAATTATGTAGATTATCTTGAAAAATATGGTAAAACGCACTACTTTAGAGTTTAGTCGTTCCTTTCCGAACTAACCTAACCAAAAGAAAACTAGAACTGAACTAACCTGATCAAACGTAAACTAACCTGATCAAAGGAAAAACATAACTGAACTAACCTAACCAAAGGAAAACTAGAACTGAACTAACCCGAACTGACCTTTTTTTTTGTTTTATAGAGGATTGGGGAAATGCGTTTACGCACCCCAAGCCGTTGGTGGTTCGATCTTAATCGACCTGGGAGTGTGGGACTCAGTGGCGACGCCTGCGCAATACTCACTAAAACCCCCTTCCTCTCTTCACCCTTAATCCCCCCGGAACCGCCAGCGAGCATTACTTCAGGAAGAGGGTGGTCCTGCGGTTTTTTTTCTCTTTTTTTTTCTTCTTAGGATTCCTTCCTTTTTTCCTCTGTTTCCTTTATCTTCATAATCTTTCGCATCATTCCCATCACTGCCGTCCAGTCTTCCTCACTCCTCAGAAGCAGTTGTGACACATTTTCAGTAGTGATCGTTATTTTGCATTTTGTTGCAGTTTCCTTTCGAATTGCGTCAAACATTTTGCATACAAACAATGTGTGTTCCGGGTCATCTCTGTATTCACAGAACCAACACTTGTCATCGACTCTGCGGCCTATCCTGCACAAGTAGCTATTAAAAACGCCATGTCCCGTGAGCGCATGCGTGGAATAATATTCCAGCTCGCCCCACTTTCTCTCTGTCCACGATTTGATTGACTTGACAAATGTCTTAGTCCAGCCCTCATAGCTCCGCCATCGGCCCTCCCATTCGGCCATCATTTCTTCCCTGGCTTGTAGCTTTGCTTGGCGGCCCTCTGCGTATACTTTGGTACTCTCCTTTGCCGCTAAGTCCATTGGAGGAACTCCCTCCAGAGCCGTCACCGCCTCTGACGACACAGTTCTGTAGGCAGATATCACTCTTAGCGCCAGTCTTCTTGAGATCTGATTTACTTTATTTCTGTAGGTCTCGTACTGTAGTGCTTTGCACTATATTGGGGCTCCGTATAGGATTGCCGATGTAACAGCACTGATAAGAACCTGGATCCTTGTCACTGTCACTTGTTGACATTTGTGACAAATGTCGTTTCAATTTATAACCCCATAACAGTGTTTAGTTTGTTTCAGGTAAGCGAACTTTATTATTATATTTATACTAAAAATTGATATTATTATAAATGTTTTCAAGTTCTACCACCACCTATAACTTTCTATTTTGTCCATTTTATTAATTCCTAAAGAATATTTTCGAAAAAAATGAGTAATAACGATTTCCCAAAGTGTACCAGAATCAAAAATAGCTACTAAGTTTCTTTGAATTTTCGACCATAAAACATTACCTAGTAGGCCTTGGTTTTTGTAATAAAAATGTGATACTTTGCCCTAAAGTACAGTTTTTTCACGCCTTACAATCCAAAAAAAGTTTGTTAAAATCGAACAATAAATAAAAAAGTTATGGGGGTGTCCCGCTTTTGAATGAGCCACACTGTATAAAAAATTATTTATATTTTCAGTAAATATAGCCTTTTCCGGGGTCGCGCTAGATCGCTCGGAGAGTATTGACGTCCTTAAATTCGCATTGAGAATACTAAAGATGGAGATACACTCAGAGCGGTCACCCGAAAACATAATTAGTCAAATGTCCTGCAATTTGTACCTTTTTTAACTTCTAAGATCTTGGTACACATGCGTTGAACAAAAATAAATGTTATATTTTCAAATATTTGAATTCACGTAGATAATTATTTTTTATAACCTCTGTAATAATAATATACGGGATGTTTACTAGAAAAAGGCCATCTAGAAGGCTATTAATTTTTGACAGAACAGGATGACATAATCAAAGTGGATGGAATTTTGTTTCTTTATCCTTTCCTTTTGGAATGTCATGGTTAACTAAAAGACGTTTTTGAGTGAACACCCTTTACTTAATATTCTAAAATGAGGACGGCAATGGAACCTTAAAAATGGTGGCGATATGCGATATCCATCGAACTAATCTGGAGAGACCCTCCTGTTTTACAGTTTTGATCCCCCTTTTTAGCAGTAGGATCCTTTGAATCGATGACGACTTCTGCCGGAAGTGACGTCTCGGTGACGTCATGACGTCTCACGACAAATTATTGCAAAACAGTCGTCACAGTCATTATTTTTATTATTCTTATTTCCAATCCAATCGAAATTATATCCATCTCCTACTTAAAGCGCCAAGGCTCCTATAGTCGCTTAGCTCCAACGTTTTCTAAAACTTAACTTCTAATCTAACAAAAACCAAACACAAACGACAATCAATATCCGGTCCGACTTTAAGTTGCCATGACGCTTGTATAACATGTGCTGACGACAAAATTACGTCAAGGGAACCTTTGAATCGACGGACTTTCGGTCAAAAAAGGGAACCATTTTTAGGGAAATCTGGGCATTGATCGATCGATCGATTGATCGATCAATGATCTTTGTTATCTTAAATCATGGGTACCTACCTTAAAAACAGCGTCAAAAAACGGGACCATTTTTAGGGGAATATCGGCATTTGTTGGCTCTGTCCATATCTCCTAGGACATTGGGACTTTTGTTTTTTTCATCCCTTTATTTTGACATTTCACAGCCAACTAGATGACGTTTGTCGCATTCCCTAAACTACCCACAGAACTGACTTTTTTACGCAGACAAATTTAAATTATATTCGCAATTTTTTTCACGATCCAACGATCCAATAACCTAAGCGGCCTTGCCGAAGGGGTTAGCAGTGGCGGTGACTATGCGGAATTCGGACTTAATTAAACGATCTCGTTCCAACGAGCCCAAAAAACACTTTTACATTACAATGCGTGTGTCAGGTGTACGTGAAGGTACCCGCAGACTACTGCAGAGTTCGACAAAAACCAAGAGAGGAATGCTGCTGGGTAAAACCTTTTTTTTATAAAATGCTCGAATTTTGGTTTATCATACAGTGTTTTCGGGTGACCGTTCTGAGAGTATTCTTATCCTTACTCTCTTATTGAGAAAACAGAGGATGGGAATACTCTCAGAGCGCTGTAGAGCTGTCACTCGAAAACGCTGATAGCCTGCTATTTTTTGATACTGTCTACTGTCTTTTCAGCCATTCTGGGCCACTTTGAAGAAACTATGAACCTACGCTTAAATTCAATTCAATTAAATCAAGCAATGCAACCAAATAGCGTATTCTATTGGTAAAATTAGTGCCGCACCAGAGCAAATATTGTACACCATTGGTGAAGTTAGTGCAAGTTTGGGTGTTCCATTGGGAAACGAGTATCGCACTTTTTGCACTTAGGGCACCCGCACACGAGCGACTTTTGTAGCGCGACAGTTTTGTCGCTCAAAATGGAATTCATTATTTTAAAATATAGTCGTGCATATGAGCTACCATTTAGTAGCCGCTATCAACTACTGCGAGCGACAGTCGCCTCGGATACATCTGGTTCTATTTTCAGGGTCAGACGCCGCGTCATAAAAGACGCCGGCGATTGTCGCCCTGTATCTAACCCGCAGGTCTTAACAAGTATTAGCAGACGGGCGATAATATTGTGGTAGCGTGAGATAAATTGTTTGCAGTTGCATTTTTTATTACATCTGGAATAATGGCGGAATATACCGAAAAATTGATTACTGAGGTGGAATTGCGGCCTGGGCTTTATAATATGGCATTACTAGAATATAGTGACCGAAATTTAAAGTTGAAATTATGGGAGGAAGTGTGTCGTGAAGTTATACCCGAATGGAATAATTTAGATGGCAAAGAAAAAACTGAAAAAGGTAGGAACAAAATAGATATACATATTATATATTTATATGTATATTATTAATCAAATTATTAATCATAGATACACATTTATATTATTAATTTTACTGAATTTAAAATATTTTTCTTTATATTTTATCATTCTGCCATGGAACCTCACCCCTTGGGGAGGTAAAATAATCTGCAAGATAGTCCCTGGCGGCAATGCCATGATTATCAGCTCTTGTTCCTCGTCTAGGGATATTTTCTAAAAGACATTCGTACAAAGTATCTTCATAGTTTACACCATCTCTTTTACGTACATAATTATGTAGAACACAACACGTTTGTGTAATAAGCTGGGCAAAATCAACATCAACTTCTATACCCTTATGAAAAATTCTCCATTTGTTTGCTAAGATACCAAAAGCACACTCCACCATTCTTCTAGCCCTAGATAATCTATAGTTAAATATTAATTTTTTGTTTCCCAAATTTCGGTTTGGATATGGTCTCATAATATGTTTTGATAGGGCAAAAGCTTCATCGCCAATTATTAAATACGGCATATATCTGCCATCCATATCATTTGGTAATTGTTTGGGAGGTGGAATATGAAGTTGATTTGCTTCTAGTTTTTGCCCAAGAAGAGAATGTTTAAATACATTAGAATCACTGGATTTTCCATATGCCCCAACATCAATGGCACTAAAGCAATAATCAGCATCTACAAGGCCAAGAAGTACAATGGAATAAAAGTTTTTGTAGTTGAAATATTGAGATCCTGAGTGAGCTGGGTTGATAATTCTTATATGTTTTCCGTCGATCGCACCGATGCAATTTGGAAAATTTGTTCTTTTGTAGAATTTGTCAGCTATGTGCATCCATTCATCTTCGGTTTTCTCTGGCATATATGCTGCACGTAAGGAGTACCAAATAGCATTGCATGTATGTTTAACTATGGAACCTATAGTGGTTTTGCCGATGAGATATTCGTAATGCAGTGAGGCAAAGGAATTTCCCGTTGCTAAAAACCTGCAAAAGAAAAACCTTTATAAATTGGAAATAGCTTTTTTTCTCTTTCTACTGATGTATGATAAGGTTCGAATTTCGGACGCACTGTATAGTAACAAACATTGTTTCTGATTTATCAGAATAGGAGTTGATTTTGTTTCTTTATTGTTATAGGAAAAGAACTGCAGAAGCGATGGAAATCTTTGCGGGATTGCTTTAGAAGGGAAATAGCAAATCAGAAAAAGATTCCTTCTGGAAGTGCAGCAAATAATAAACGACGAAAGTATTTGTATTTCGATCAACTTCAGTTTTTATGTAGAACTGTGGAACAGCGCCAAACGGGATCATCATTGGTTCCAGGACAACAAACGGAAGTTGAAGAACGTCCCGAGGAAGTTGCAGCTAGTCAAAATCTTAATGATTCAGAACAACGCCCCATTCCACCTACTCCGACCACGTATAGGCGTCAAAGCAACTCATTTGAATGAAATTTGCTAAAGATTCTGCAGGAAAAATCTCAAGAAAAATCATCGGCAGCAGATGATTTTGACGATGATAAGCACTTCTTACTATGTTTACTACCAACTTTAAAGAAATTTGATGAAAATGATAAACTACGCGTTAGAATAGAAATAATGAACGCTATAAAAAAAGTACAAGATGAAATTTGTACACAGAAAACACAAAACAATACAGTGAGTCAACAAAGTAAAAATTATCAGCCATTTCATGTACCAGAAGTAAGCAACTCAAACCCTGGAGAAACTGGTCAGTGGCAATATTCAAATCCTTCGACGCAATCTCCAGGCTGCTCATGGTTCCCACAGTGTCCTCCACCTATGGCGTCGCCATGTATGTCAGAAGTTTCTTTAAGCAATACAGAAAGTAGCGACATTTTCGATCTCGGTGGAAATTAGTATTCCAGTAATTCTGTTTATTTTATAATAAAAATAGACTTAATTAATTTAATTTGTATTCTTACCTTATTGTCACAGCTAATCTTTCTTCCGGGCTGACAGGCTTTCTCATGTTTGTTGTTTGGAAAGTAATATTTGGGCCTACTAACTTCAACAACTCATCATATGAGCTTATAGTCATTCTAAAGTAATTCAAAAATTTATCAGGATGATTTCTCAAATCTGGATAAATTGTATGAAATTGTCCTTTTAATAACCGTTGGCTTACTATGGGATGGACCCAATATCGCCTTCGTTTTCTTCGATGTCGCACCAAAACCAATGCAATACACGCTAGCTCTACCAAATCCATTTTCTACTGGCAATAGTGACACTTTTGATGCCACAAAAATGTGGTTCATTTGCACACAACAACTATATCGCCAATCGCTTCGTCTCGGCGACACAACTGTCGCGCTACAAAAGTCGCTCGTGTGCGGGTGCCCTTAGTGCCGCCAGTTCCGCACCAGGTCGGGTAGCTGGTGCGGCACCGATTTTACGGGTATTGGTGGGTGGGGGTTCAAAATCACCCATTTTTATTTAATTGTGGAATGCTTTAGAACTTAGCATACTACCCAACTAAAGAAAACGGGCATGACTTTTAATTTTTGCACATTTAATATTAGGAACTTTCCCGCCAAAGATATTTCAAGGTCATAATATCGGTCTCCATTGACTTTGCACTTTTACTGCACTGACAACGAACGAGTGCGATTCTGGTGCAGCACTAATTTTACCAATGGAATACGCTAAAAGGGGCGAATTTCAAAACTAATCAATACATTTACCGGTTACATCTACCGGTAGATCGCTGGTAATTCCGGGTACACCGGAATTTAAGCCATTTTACGGTCAATTTAGAAACGGTTTGATTCACCAATGACATTTTTTTAATAGCTGTCAATCTCAATGGTAATCTTGTTTTGTTGTTATTACTGTTCTTCTCATAGCGAAATCGACATTATTAAGATAATTTTTATTTGTAAGAAGTTGTTTTGTTAGTTCAGCTCAATTTTTTAGTCCTAGGTCCTTAGGTACCTACCCCAGTTCATATTAAAAATTATGATTTCTTGTGGAAATTAGGGACATTTTTAACGTGGGACACTACATACGCATAAGACTGTATGCATTGTATAAACCAGTGTTAAACAAACTTGCTTATGCCCTTCTAGATACCTACTAGGAATGTTTTGAAGAACTAAGCTAGAACCAGTTCTTAAAATGGACCCATCCTCTCCAAAAACCGGCTTCCACTATTTCAATGTCGAGTCGTCCATTACAATTTACAATTATTATTAATTATCACCAACTCCAAAAGTAAACAACACGAATAGGTAGATATAAAATTTAAATTTAGAAATTTTCATGAAATTTCAGACTGTAAACTGTAAAAACATTTTAGCGTTGTTTGTTTATAGCTAGAAACTTATAAAAACAATTGAATATAAGATCAGTCATGTCATCTTACAGCGAGTTCATGGACTGTGGGTTGCCAGCATTACCACTATTACCAGAATTATCCCTAAAATATCGAGATCACGTGACGATAAAGTATGTCCAAAGTAGTGCTTCATATTTGCTGCCTATCCTAATATTCTTAGTAAAAATATTATATTTTATTCATTAATCTAAGTAATGTGCTTGATATTGACCTTGGGAAACATTTTTTAAGAAAGTCTCGAAGACTGTGAATGCGATTTGGCAATAATGCAAGTGATTTAGCGGCGTCTTTTTCTATTCTTCCTTATCTATTTTGACAAGCCTTGGCACCTAATCGACATATGCCTATTCTAGCTTACCCGTATAACAAACGATATTATTAGTCGGTTTAAATGCACCCTCAATGAATTCAGTGTTCCTATTCCTTAAAAATTGATTAATTAACTGCAAAATTAGTAAAAGGTATGATAAACATCAATTAGTTGTCAAATCGACGTAAAAATGGCAGGTGCGGGTTGTGTAAACATTAGAACAGCGTTTTCGGGTGGCCTTTCTAAGAGTATACTTAATCTTAATTTTAGTTGAAAAAAAGGATAAAAGTACTCTCAGAGCGCCGTTGAGCCGTCACCCGAAAACATCATTTAAAATCTCGCGCATGCGCAGTTTGTATCGAACCTACTGTTGGGTGTGGTATTCCAATGCCTACTAAGGACGTTCTAATCCCTAACATGGACTCCATAGGAGACTGGCCGTATAGTTCTAGAAGGTAGTTGGGTAGAAAGGCCGCGGGCGCGAACTGTCAATACTGACATTTTCTCCTTTAATCTCCGAAATTCCACTTCTCTAGACCGGTACATTCGGTGAGTTACCGGTAGCGAACCGACAATTCCACCGGTTAATCTAGAAACGGTCACTTTCTGGTATATGGTGAAAATTGAAACGAAATGGTAGCTGACCGGTTTAACTGGTGGATCCACCGGTGAGTTTTGGAATTCGCCCAAGATAGGAGACATTACGCCCTGTTTATTCCAGAAATGCAGAAAAGAGGGTGACATCTATTGGCGCCTATAGCGTTCTTCGCGAGTGTCTGTCTATCCTTTGAAATCTCAAGCGCAATTTCAAGGACAGAAGTAAACATATGTTAAATGTGGGTAAACCATGGACCTTGAATTAACTTAGCCTGCTTTTGATGATTACCCCTACACAGTGCCATCTAGTGCTTAACGATTTTCGCTAATACGGAAATGAAAATTTTTGGTCCTCTATTACCTAAAATAAATATCTATTTGTCTTAATTTTAGCAATTTTGATTTTTCAAGTACATACGTTTACGAAAAAAAATTAAGCTAACCCCGGGCACCGGGTACCTGCTGAAGGAAACCTGACTCCTTTAGAGAGGGCCTTTGTCAGAACATGTTATTTCTTTTCTTTCGAAACACCAAACAACTTGTATAGTCGTATTCCTGCTGAAGAAGTTATTTTTTTCTTCTGGACCAATGGCATAATTTAAAAAAAAACGTTGACAATGACCAGCCGTTCTTGTAATTGGTCGACCAGTTCGGAAGTTGGTTGGTAGGCGGAAACACGCAAAAGTCAAAAGCGGCACGGACAAGTATTTCCAATGACTATCTAAAGTGTTTTCCGGGCTATAAAGCCGTGGTCCAATGGAATTGCTTCCTGACGTTTCGTCTACTACTGCGGCAGACATTATCGAAGGCGATGAGGCAGTGGGCGAAGTGATCTCCCTTGCTTCACGACGATGACTGATTCGACTCGACTTCACGACTGTGACTGTAACAGAGTGTGGCTCTGTGGTATTCGTACCGCCGCTGTCGCGTCGCAGCGGTGGGGCCGGGGTGGGGGTGGCGGCGCGGGGTTTCGACGCGCTCGACGTGTGTCGCAGAACTCGCTTCCAGTCTGCATTTAGAAACGTAATTTCCTTATTCCTGTTAGGGAGCACCTTAAATGGCAGTATGCGCATAGGGCAGTATTCATTCGTAAAATAGACGCAGTGTTCATTACGAAATTACTGGCCAATCAGGAAGGACCGCCTCCAGTGCAAGGTTGCCGATGTAATATTTCTATCTTTAATAAGCCACCCGCAAAGGGCATAACAAAAACCAAAGTAGACAAATAAGAATGGTTATAAGGATTTATCCTCTATTTATTTTATTCTATTATTAATTCTATGGCCGAAGAAACGCATTTAGAACTCTTAATTGATGATTTTAATCATATGAAAGGAAACATGAAAGTGCATTATAGGTATCCTCGAGAGTATCCTTCAATATCTATAATGACGAAGCATATGAATTCATGCGTAGAGTATCATCACAGTTTAAGGAATATAACATATTCCTTAAAGTGTGGTATCACTTAGGTAGGTACTTCATTTACAACAAATAATTCCCTTACATGAACGTTAGGAATGGGTTAGGCCTTAAGACGACCAACTGAAGTTAGGTCAATCTCCGTATATACATAATAAACCACCAATCCAAAACTACATAAGTCTACATAACTTGTTTTGCTTGTTGGAGGATCAAAGTTAGCTGGTTCAGTAGATATCTACATCAATTTTCAACAATTTATAAAAAAAAAATAGCGAAACGTTATTATTTAGATACGATTATTACGAATATACCCTATGAGCCGCAGAAATATTTTTTCAAAGGCTTTTATATTTTATATGTAGCAACGTTGCAAATACTGCCCCATGCGCATACTGCTGGATGCATCCATCTCTCCTGTTACAGTCGAATCAGTCATCGTCGGGAAGCAAGGGAGATCACTTCGCCCACTGCCTCATCGCCTTTGATAATGTCTGCCGCAGTAGTAGACGAAACTGAAAAAAAAAGGAAGCAATTCCATTGGACCACGGCTTTATAGCCCGGAAAACACTTTAGATAGTATTATGAGCGGCCGTGAAAGCCTTCACAGTATTTCCAATTGTTTGAAAAATTGACATATGGTCAGCTGATTTTCATCCAACAGAACATGAGATCCAGCTCGCTTTTCCACCTACAATGTGGACTTCTCATAATGATAAACATGATGAACTTCTCATAAAATACATACGTGTGATAAAAATGTACCTCATAACATAGGTATTTTAACCGCGAAAGGAAATAAAAAGAGTTTAAGAGCAAACAGCTATATATTTCAATATCCTTGCTATTGAAATATTAACTTATCTAGGTACCGTTGAGGTTCAATTATTATTTTTATAAAATGTTATATTATATTATTAATCCTATTTAAAAAAAAATAAATAAATAATAATAAGTTATAGTTTTGTATAAAAGTCATTAAAGCTATGTTTATGTACAAATATTTCATAAAATAGGTACCTCCACCTTCAATCTCCAATAACAAATTCGTAATTTTTTTCATTTTAACACACAAAGAAAAATACCCTCGCAAATTCTTCGTGCAAAAATATTTCCTTAATTATTTAGTCTACACATGCACGCACAGACAACGTTAAAAAAGGTTCTCACGTTTCGAACATTCGATTATAAATTAACACTTAACAGTATCATGAAATCCGGCATAATTCCTCACTCACACGTGCACTTAATTTTAAATTACTCTGGGGGTTATTACAGACAGACCTTAAAAAAATAAAATATTTAGTTAAAACAGCTCCAGTAGAAGATTTCAAGATCACACATTTTTGCAGTCGAAAATAGGCACTGCACCATAGTCTACACATATTAGGGTCATTTTCGATTCGCACCGGTTCTGGTTCTGGTTGACATAAAAATGACGGACCACATGATTTCTAAGCAATCAGCTTTGTTGAAAATCAGCTGGTCTGTCATTTTTATGTCAACCAAAACCAGAACCGCAGTGGAACGAAAATGACTGAGGGCGACGTCACATACAGCGGAAATTGGTTAAAAGCGGAACGAAGCGTAATTTGACAGTTGAATTTAAACCAATCAGATAAAAGCTAAAATAGGAATTGACATGTGTAATGACATTATTGACATTTCTGCTCCGTTTTGTTCCGTTGTATGTCACGGCGGCCTAAAGGGGTACGTTTAATATTTTCGAGTGTTGGCTAGTATATGTCACCTGTCATATTCTTCCATCTTTTGAAGCGGTTTGGAAAAAAAATACCGACAGTCGACAATATCCAACGCACCTTCGCACAAACTTCTTAGGGGTACAAATTCTGCAACACGTCTCCGTATAAGGAGTTATAACTATCCCTGAGCACAAAAATGTCCTCCGGCTTGCCGTTGAAAACAAATTGCCCAGGAAGCCTGTGAATGGTAGAATCCGGCAACAAAGGTTTTTTCACGGGCTTAGGCTTCGGCTTGGGGGTGGTTGGAGGTAACGGCGGGGCCGCTGTGGGGATGTTTATGCCACCAGTCCACTGGTAGATGTTGCTGGGCTTGCCGTTGGCCACGAAACTTACCGGTATGTTCAGAAATTGCGACATCGGGTTGGCAGGCGGTTGCGACATGTACCCCAGACCTAAAGGAGATGTATGCAAGTTCAAAATTTATACCAAAAAAAGATGCAAAAAAAAAATTTGTTTATAATAGAACTAATCTGTAACAGTGATGTTACAAAATACACTCTTAAGGAGAAAAAAAGTCACATAATGAGAAAAATTCATAAGAAAACCACTCTTCGATAAACAAAATAAACAACTATATAATGTTCTCTTTCATAATAAGCAGTTATTAGAAAAAAACAAATTCAAAAAATAATTGTTATAATCAAATATTGATATAAACGTAGTAGACCTAAGAAGAAAACATACTGACATTTTTAATAGCATAATCGTTAAAAAAAAATGTGTAAAAACTACAACAGTAAATGGAAATAAAATATTTCAATGGAACCAAGCAGAATACATTTAGCAAAGAGCTAACTGAAGAAATTTCTTCACAAGAAGTTTAAGGAACACTTGAAAATGTAAAACATCAAAATCTGCTGGAATACCATTCTGAGCATATTCTAGAAACAGCAGCAATTGAAAAAGTCCTAAAAAGTAATTAAGACTTGTATGATTGAAAAAGAGAAAGCAGATAAGGAGGAAGATAAGAAAAAAAATGAAAAGAGACTCCTTGAGGAGGAGGAACTTGTTGTAACTTGCATGAGGAACTTGCAACAAATAGTGAATAAGCTTCGGGAGAAAATTCGAAAAACAACAGTCAAAAACAGAAGAAAGTCGAAAACAAAGACAAAAAAAGAAACAAAGAAGAGAAAACCAAATTTTAACCGTAGAAAAAAATGCAACAGTAAATGGAAAGAAAATTGCAATGGAACTAAGCAGAACAAATGTAACAAAGAGCTAACTGAAGAAATTTCCTCACAAGAAGTTTACGGAAAACTTGAAAATGTAAAACATCAAAATCTGGTTGAATACCATTCAAAGCATATTCTAGGAACAGCAACAATTTTTTGCCCCAAAGTTTTGCTACAAAATCAATAAAGAAAAAAAAATATAGTTTTTGGAGCAAAATCCAAGTAAAAAAAGTGCCTTTTTTCAGAAAAACTTATCAAGAAATTTGCGCTATAGGCCATAATTGTCATAATTCGTTCAATAAAAAGATTCAATTTAAAAAAAAATCCTTTAAAATTCCAAAAAAGTTTTTTTTCTATTAGAAAGATCTTGGTTCTGAAGTGAATCTATGAAGATTGTTATGATTAAAATCTCAAGTTTTGCTCTAAAATCATCCTAAAAAAAATATTTTTGTAGCATTATTTTCCTATAAAATAATTTTTTGATTTTTCTACACTGAACAAAAATCAAATCATTTTTTATTTCAGGCTCGGAGCAAAAATTATTTTTTAGAATTATTAATAGATTCACTTTTTAGGCCTAATTCGATCAAAACCCTTACAAAGCACTCAAGTAAAAAAACATATTTTTAGTTCAAAATCAAAAATATTAAATTTCGTTCAGTTAAAAAGAAACAAAAATTGTTTTGTAATCATTAAAACAAAGTTTTTTCGGAATTTTAATGAAACGCACTTTGTACAACATTCTGAGCAAAATTTCTTTAAATTCCATAAATGTTCACTACATGCCATTAAATTGCCGATGCGCACACAACAAATCTTATCAATAATTTTACCTTTAGGGAAAATGACGATGATTTTAACGATACTTCATTTTTAGAACAAAATCTCTAAAATCATTCTAAAAAAAATTGTTTTGTAGCAAAATAATGCACACTGAACAAAAATGAAATCACGTTTTGTGGCTCGGGGCAAACATTCTTTTTTAGGATCATTAAAAAAATTTTTTTTTGGCCAAATTTAAACAAAACTCCCACAAAGCACTTAATCAAAAAAACACATTTTTACTCCAAAATCAAATAAACTACATTTTCGCTTAGAAATAAAAGTTGTTTTGTATCGATTAAAACCCGTTTTTTTTTCAAATCAAAATTATAACGAAACGCATTATGAAGGCTAAAATATCTAGTTTTGTTCCAAACTCGAGAGATAAATCACTTCATAAAATGTGTAAAAAAAGTATCACTGCTTTTTTTACGTGCAAAAAAATGTAAAAAAGTGTAAAAAAGATATAAACAATTAAGAAAGTACAAAAAATGTAAAAGAAGCGTAGAATCAAAAGTAGACAAGGATATAAGAAAAATTATTTAAAAAGCGTAAAAAAGGTGTAAATAAAAGTGTAGAAGAAAACGTAGGTAGTAAATAACTGAAAAAAAAGTCGAAAAAAAAGTTAGTATGTGGACTAAAATATCAAGTTTTGTTCCAAACTCGAGGAAAAATATTCTGTAATAAACTTATATATTACTTTAAAAAATGTGTAAAAAAAGTGTCAAAAAGTGCAAAAAAAAACGTAAAAACAATCTAAAGAAAAATTGTCAAACAAAAAAGTGTAAGAAAAAACCGTGTGTATTTTGAAGTGCGTTTTTTGGATAGAACATACTGCTCATTCTTTTTTTATTTTTGAGTTTTGCCTTCAGTCTTAAGAAAATACTGTCATTTTAATAATACCCCTACAATTAACTGTTTTTGGCAAAGTGCAAGTGGCGACTGAAAAATTGAATTTTGAACATTTAAAATTTAAAAAAATGTTGACCTATGCCAAATTGTTTTAAATTGAATATTAAAATGGGTTTAGTTAAATAGGTTATAAAAAACTAGGAAAACTAGGAAACGAAGTCTGGGATCATGTGCAATCCATTTTTATTTAAGTTCAACAGTTTAAGACTTTTAATTGTAAGATAATTAGAATATGAAAATGGAATTTTGAACATTTAAAGCTTCATAAAATCTAAAAAAAATGTTGACCAATGGCAAATTGTTTTAAATTGAAAATTAAATTGGGTTCACTTAAATAGATTATAAAGAAAGTAGGAAAACTAGGGAACGAGGTCTAGGATCATGTGCAAGTGCAATCCATTTTTATTTAAATTCAACCGTTTAAGACTTTTAAATGTTAAAAATTCAGTCGCTATTTTATCGAAACGGTTCGTTGCAGGCCCTTAGTACATTTTAAAAACAGATTTATTTGGAAGAAAATCGAAATAAACGAAGATTTGATGTCACCAAACCACGAACCACAACATAAAGATTATAATCGAATTATTAGGACCCAGAAAAAAAATAGTGGGGACAACGAACGGTTGCAGAAAAGCATCAGAAATTGAAACAAAAATCAAATTAAAAATGTGCAATTTTGGACGGTTTGAGTCATTTCTAAACGATTTTAACTTTAATTTCAATTTCAATTTCCTCAAAACTTTAAATCTACATTTTTAAAAGTTTCAAAAAAATTTAATTTAATTTTCAACTTGATTTCATCTTGAATTAATCCAAAAACTCATCTCATCTGAATTCAACATCTCATCATTCTGAATTTTTCCAAAAACGCCAAATTTGAATTTGTAAACTGTTTAACAAATATTTAACTTGATTTTGGCTTGAGTTTCAACCTGAATTTCTCAAAAAAAAAACTTGCAATTCTGGACGGTTTGAGTCATTTTAGCTCTAATTTCAATTTGAATTTCCTCAAAACTTTAAATTTACATATTTAAAAGGTTAAAAAAAATAATCTAATTTTCAACTTGATTTCATCTTGAATTAATCAAAAAATTCCAATTTGGCATTTTTTGATGGTTTGATCATTTTTAAACAGTTTAAACTCTAATCTCATTCTGAATTTTTCCAAAAACGTCAAATTTGCAACTGTAAACGGATTAAAAACTGTTTAACTTGATTTTGCCTTCAGTTTCAACCTGAATTTCTCAAAAAAAAAAAAAAAAAAATGGAATTTTGGACGGTTTGAGTCATTTTTAACCGATTTTAACTCTAATTCAATCTGAAACTGATACAGGATGATTTTTATTGTCTTCTGTTTATTTTCAAAGATCTACTGTTCTTTATTCAGTTTTTCTACTGTTAAACAATATCTGCATTACTGCTCGAGACACTCCCAATACCAATTTTTAGAGATTAGTGCAAAAGAAAGTCTAAAAAAAGTGTACAGAAAAATGTTTGCTCTAATTTTAATCTGAATTTACTAAAAGAATAACATTCATGATGAACTTACCTTATACGAAACATTGATTTTTAATGTCTACTGTTTATTTTTAAGAATCTACTGTTCTTGATTCAGTTTTTGTACTGTTAAACAATTTCTGCATCAACGCTCGAAACACTGTCAATACGAGTTTTTAGAATTAGTGCAAAAAAATAGTGTAAAGTATGAAAAAAGTGTAAAAAAAAGAAAGGTGTAAAAAGAGTGTAGAAAAAAGCGTGTATTTTGTGAAGTGCGTTTTTGAATAGAACATACTGTGCATTTTGTTTTATCTTTGAGTTTTGCCTTCAGTCTTAAGTAAATGTTGTCATTTTAATAGTACCCCCTACAATTAACTGTTTCTGCGAAAGTGGCGACTGAAAAATAGAATTTTGAACATTTAAAGCTTCATAAAATCTAAAGAAAAAATGGTGACCTATGGCAAATTGTTTTAAATTGAAAACTAAAATGGGTTCAGTTAAATAGCTTATAAAAAACTAGGAAAACTAGGAAACGAGGTCTAGGATCATGTGTAATTCATTTTTATTTAAGTTCAACAGTTTAAAACTTTTAAATGTAAAAATTCAGCCGCCATTTTATCGAGACGGTTCGTTGCAGCCCATTTTAAAAACAAGAAAAGAAAAAAGAATTAACGAAGATTTGGTGTCCCCAAACCACGAAGCACAATATAAATTAGAAAAACTATAGTCGAATTACTTATTAGGATCCAGAAAAAATAGTGAAGACAACGCACGATGCAGGAAAGTATCAGAAATTGTTTGATCATTTTTAACCGGTTTAAACTCTAATCTCAGTCTGAATTATTCCAAAAAAGCCAAATTTGCATTTGCAAACTGTTTAACAAATGTTTAACTTGATTTTGGCTTGAGCTTCAACCTGAATTGCTAAAAAAAAACAAATTTGCAATTTTGGACGGTTTGAGTCATTTTTTAACTATTTTAGCTCTAATTTCAATCTGAATTTCCTCAAAACTTTAAATTTACAAATTTAAAAGGTTAAAAAAAAATCTAATTTTCAACTTAATTTCATCTTGAATTAATCCAAAAATTCCAAATTGGCATTTTTTTGATGGTTTGATAATTTTTAAATGGTTTAAACTCTAATCTCATTCTGAATTTTTCCAAAAACATCAAATTTGCATCTGTAAATGGTTTAACATGGTTTAACAAATGTTTAACTTGATTTTGCCTTCAGTTTCAACCTGAATTTCTCAAAAAAAAAAAAAAAAAAAAAAAAAAAAAAAAAATACAAATTTGCAATTTTGGACGGTTTGATTCATTTTTAACCGATTTTAACTCTAATTTCAACCTGAAATTACTAAAAGAATAACATTTATGGATACAGGATTGTCTTCTGTTTATTTTCAAGGATCTACTGTTCTTGATTCAGTTTTTCTACTGTTAAACAATATCTGCATTACTGCTCGAAACAATCCCAACACCAATTTTTAGAGATTAGTGCAAAAGAAAGTCTAAAAAAAGTGTACAGAAAAGTGTCAAAAGAAAGGTGTAAAAAGAGTGTAGAAAAAAGCGTGTATTTTTTGAAGTGCGTTTTTTGAATGGAACGTACTGTGCATTTTGTTTTATTTTTGAGTTTTGCCTTCTATCTTAAGTAAATTTTGTCATTTTAATAGTACCCCTACAATTAACTGTGTTTGGGAAAGAGGAGCTTCATAAAGCTTCATCAAATCGAAAAAGAAATGTTGACCTATGGCAAATTTTTTTAAATAGAAAATTAAAATGAGTTTACTTAAATAGCTTTTAAAAACCAGGAAAACTATGAAACAAGGTCTAGGAGCATGTGTAACTGCAATCCATTTTTATTTAAGTCCAACGGTTTAAGACTTAAATGTTAAAAATTCAGCCGCCATTTTATATATATAATTTTAAAAACAGATTTATTTGGAAGGAAAAAAAAAATAAATGAAGATTTGGTGTCATCAAACCACGAACCACAACATAAATAAGAAAGATTATAGTCGAATTATTAAGACCCAAAAGAACAAAGTAATGAGGACAACGCACGGTTGCACGGTTTTGGACGGTTTGAGTCAACGATTTTAGCTCTAATTTGAATCTAAATTTCCTCAAAACTTTAAATTTACATTTCAAAATTGTAGAAACAAAAGTAGAAAAAAGGATAAGAAAAATTAATAAAAAAGTGTAGAAAAAAGCGTAGGAATGATTTGTAAAAAAAAGTGTTAATAAATGTGAAAAAAAGTCGAAAAAAGTTTGAAGTAAAATTGTCAAACAAAAAAGTGTAGCAAAAGGGTAAAGAAAAATGTAGAAAAAGTGTAAAAAAAGTGTTAAAAAGAGTAACAAAAAAAATAAAAAAAAGTGGAACAGAAAGGTGTAAAAAACTGTAGAAAATAGCGTGTGTATTTTGAAATGCGTTTTTTGAATAGAACATACTGCTCATTCTTTTTTTTTACAATTAACTGTTTTTGGGAAAGTGGAGACTGAATAATGAAATTTTGAACATTTAATGCTTCATAAAATTAAAAAAAAAATGTTGACCTATGTCAAATTGTTTTAAATTGAAAATAAAAATGGGTTCAATTAAATAGCTTATAAAAAAACTAGGAAAACTAAGAAACGAGGTCTATGATCATGTTCAATCCATTTTTATTTAAGTTCAACAGTTTAAGAGTTTTAAAATTAAAAATTCAGCAGCCATTTTATCGAAACGGTTGGTTGCAGGCCCTTAGTCCTTTTTAAAAACACATATATTTGGAACGAGAAAAGAAATAAACGAAGATTTGATGTCACCAAACCACGAACCACAAAATAAAGATTATAATCGAATTATTAGGACCCAGAAAAAAAATAGTGGGGACAACGCACGGTTACAGGAAAGCATCAGAAGTTGAAACAAAAATCAAATTAAAAATTATTTTGGACGGTTTGAGTCATTTTTAAACGATTTTAGCTCTAATTTCAATCTCAGTTACATCAAAACTTTAAATGTAAATTTTTTATAGATTCAAAAAAAAATTATTCTAATTTGCAACTTGATTTTATCTTGAATTAATCCAAAAACTCCAAATTTGCATTTTTTGACGGTTTCATAATTTTTAACTGGTTTTAACTCTAATCTCATTCTGAATTTTTCCATAAACGCCAAATTTGCATTTTTTAAACTGTTCAACAAAGATGTTTAGCTTGATTTTGGCTTCAGTTTCAACCTGTTTCCCAAAAAAAACCAAATTTGCAATTTTGGACGGTTTGAGTCATTTTTAAGCGATTTTAGCTCTAATTTCAATCTGAATTTACTAAAACAATAACATTCACGATGAACTTACCTAATACAAAACATTGATTTTTAATGTCTACTGTTTATTTTTAAGAATCTACTGTTCTCGATTCAGTTTTTCTACTGTTAAACAATTTCTGCATCAGTGCTCGAGGCATTCTCAATACCAGTTTTTAGAAGTCAGGTGGCTTTTTAATTTTGTCTTCTTTATGTAGCTTGTGTGTGTTTTCAGAATGATTGATATTTGAGAAAACCCGGAAACTTGGTCGTGAATAAAGTCTAGTACTCAACTAGCATTTAATGAGCGTTATTCTCTCGGGCAACTTGTGCCACTCGCTTCGCTCGTGGATTCAAACATTACCCTCGAGAATAACGACCCTCATTAAATGCTTGTTGTATAATATACTGGTTTAGGTGTAGCGTCTTCAAGATTTATATTTCCAGGAGAAAGGTAGCGGGAGAAAGACCCAAAATAAAACTTCTACGCTTCCGCAGAAATTGACGTTTATTTTACATCTTTTTCAAGGCTATTCCACTCAAATTGAAGAAGTTTATCGTCAGATAGTAACGATGTTTCTTGTCCATCAGAACAACCACGGGGAGTGACGTACATTGAAACAAAAACAAAAACGGACAAAGCGTGGACAAACATAAGGAAACCGTGCTTAGCAGTGTGTAGGTACCCAACGCATAATAAACATCGTTACTATCTGACGATAAACTTCTTCAATTTGAGAGGAATAGCCTTGAAAAAGACGTAAAATAAACGTCGAAACGTCTGCAATTTTTGCGGAAGCGTAGAAGCTTTTATTTGGGTCCTTCTCCCGCTACCTTTCTCCTGGAAGTATAATATACTATTATCTTGCGCTGTTTTTGCAATTGGATGTTGCAAAGGAACATTTGTTATTGAAGTTTTACTTCAAAAACAAACTGCAAAGCAGATGTCAACTGGCGCCACCTTGTGGCATTGCGTGGTGTTTTGACATAAGTGACGTCATGCGATCGATTATGTTAACGTTTGAATCACGAATTTTAATTATTATTTTTAGAAATTTGTGATAACATTTGGGCAAAGTAAAAAAATACGGGTGTCCAAAAAAATGACTGTAGAATAATATAACGCAATAAAAAGAACGCTCAAACACCGGACTGCATAGGGATTCGACCTAAACTTTGACTGTCAGACGGTTTTACATGGTGTAACCTAAATCTTACCTGGTACAAACATGTAGGGCTGAGGTGGAAGCCTGATGTAATAAATCGGCGAGTTATACTGCGAGGGCCGCGTCCTTTTTCTGCTCGGTACCGTCCTACTCAAATCGTTCTCATCTATAGCCATAGACACGTAGTCGTCATTGTCCACCCCGTAGCCGTCATAGTCTACCTCTGGCTGTACGTAGTCGTAGAATTGCAAGTTCTTCGCGTGTCTATCGGTGGTCCGAAAGGTCGGAGCTGCCACCGTTTTGGCCACCAACAGAGCCAAAGTGAGAACAACCACCGCCTCTACGATGTATGGCATCTGAAATTAAGAATATAGAGAGTGCGTTAGAGTGGCTACCTAATAAATCTTCTACGATGTATATCGTGCAGGTCTTTATGCCCCTTATAAGGAAGAATTATAGGTGTTAGCTTGTCGGCTGGCGGCGCATTTTTCCGTGTTGGCCTTTTACCGTCTAAATGCCGGTCATCATTTACCTATGTTGGCCGGTTATGCACCAGTTTGCATCTGAGCCGTTTAAATGGATGAAAACATGATTGTAAAATAAAATCTAAATGACAGAAAACACGCCACACTTTAGTGGTCGCATCGCATCGTGTTCCGCTATGGAAACTATTTTAATGAAATGATAAACGCTTTTGGTCCGGTGGGGCTGTCATGCAGAAAAACCGCCAACAGAGAGGAATTTAAGTGACCGACGCTTGGGAATAAGAAATTTCTCTGCCTTTAAGATAGAGTGTAACAAAAGTTTATTAAAAATATCCCACGAACTCCTCTCTCCTTCCTAACTGGTAAGGTAAGACCACCCTTCTCAGTCTTCAAACCTTTAGAGCTTCATAAACGTTGTAAATCTACGTACATTTGGAAATTAGAGCACGCTGAACGATATAAACAATATACAAGAGTGACTGTTTTTTGAGTTTAACCATGGGGATATCGGTTATTTGAAGAGATAGGAAGAAGGTTAAATTAGGGCAAAGTTGCGCAATTTAATACAGAATTCTAAAAAAATGACGTTTTTAACCTTCCAAAACGTCCGACTGGTTTCATTTTGTTAAAAATGTAACTTATTTTTTTTTTAATAGGTTTTACATTTTTTATAACAAATTCTGATTCTTCTTGCGTCGGAGATACCGACACACTTCTACATTCGGTGATATGCGGCAATTAATAATTCTATCAACTTTTAGGGTAGATTTTGCTAAATTTGTGATGTGATTGTTAAAATGTATTGATGCAATACAAGGGTTATACAGCGGTGTAAACGCAGCCAATTTTAACTGCTTTGGTGCTTCAATTAAGACAACTCTTTATATAAACCATTCACTTATTATTGCCGTCAAGTAGGCGTTGGAAATCTGACTTTGACATTTTTATCGTATCTCTCATCATGTGCTGAAAAGAGATAGGTATAAAAAAATGAAGGTTTTAAAGGTAACAAGATGCCAAAAATAAGTGAATGAGGTATACACGTCTGTATTACACACTTTGATGAGTGAATTTGTTCAGGACGAAGTTTGTCTAATAGCAAAATTTAGTGGAGATTTTTTTAGATTCGAAAATTGGAAAAAAGATGTTTTCTGTGCTAATTCAGGTTTACCTTAGTTTCTCATGAAAAAAAAAATACTGTGTGTAAACAAAAAAGGACAATATACTTTAAAAAGTAATTGCAGCTTTAAATGCGTCATCCGTATGGTAATAGAAGAAGATTCAATCCAATCCGATTAAATTATCGGCCGATGAAAAAGTTTGTAATCTGTGGTGGCCAAAAAGGTTGTGACCCGATTTTATCAACAAATTTAAACAATCACATCACAATATCAGCAAAACCTAACGTAAAACTTATTAGATTATTAATTGTCTTATCACAACATATCACCAAATGCAGAAGTAGATTCCGAAGCCGGTATAAAAGATCCAGGACGGTATTTAAAAAAAGTTGTGATAGTTGCATGAAAACGAAACGTCGGATTTTATATTCGAAAATACCACGTTGAAGAGAGCAAAAGGCTATAAAGAAGTGTCAATTATTTTTTATTATCTCTTTAAATTTAAGACTAGAGAAATGAAAAAATAACCAAATTTTTTATTTTTTGAGAATTCCGAAATCAGCCGGAATTTTCAAAAATTGGAATCGTCATTTTGATAGACTTCTAATTATGTCACTTTGTCCTAATTACATTTCTTCAAATAACCGAGATCTTCATGGTTAAACTCGAAAAACGGTCACCCTGAATAATTTTATATGTGTTTTACGTCCTTTTACCAAGTCGAATAAGATGGATATCGGATGAAAGACATAAACAACACTTCACGTTTGTGAAGTTGCCAATGTTTCTTCAAAATCTTTATTGAGGTCTTCCTCAAAGCTAAAATATAAATATATACCTACATATAACAAAATATAAAACAATAACAAGTACTTGGAACCAGATAATTTTTTTTCAGTAATTATCGTTTTTTTTGTTTTTCAAATGACCATATTAACACAAAACAAACATTCTGAATCGTGAACCTCGAATAACTCAAACCAATATTCTTGAAAAAAAAACAGTTAGTTCAGGTTTGAATACTTTTTCACCGATTTCGGTTTAATTTTTTGGCCCAATTTTCTGAAAAAAACATTAAAATTATAATTTTAATATGAAATGGGTTATTTTTAGTCTAAGAATTTTAATATAAAAATTCACACAGCGAATCACCTATTCCCGGCAGATTTCAAGATCATCCATGATATCCAGTCTAGAGTAATTCTTGCAGATATATGTTTTAATTTGATAAAAGCATACTCTTCAATATACAATGCAACATACAATGCAAGTGGGTTTCAAGATGCAACAGTTTTCAAGAATGCACTTCTAGTAATTTAGAAAATTTTAAAGTAATTCTATGAAATTTCTAGTAATTTTATGAAATTCACAATAATTTCCCGAAATTTCCAGTAATTCCATGAAATTTTGAGTAATTCCAAAAAATTCCTACTAAATTCGAGAAAATTCCTGTAATTGACAATAATGCAAATTGTACACTAAAAATAAGAACAAATAATTCCAAACATCTTAGTATTTCTTCAACACTTTCAGTAGTTTCAAAAACGATATAGTAATTCCATAAAACTTTAAGTAATTCCAATAAAGGCCTACTAATGTCCAGTAATTCTGTGTACTTAACAGTAATCTAAATTACTTGTACACTAAAATTCTAGAAATGACAATATTACAGGAGTAAACCCCACCTCGTGATATTCGCAAACTGAGTACCTAATTACTTTGAAAGTCTAAGTATTTCCAATAAAGTTTGCGCAACCTCAAGTAACGGCAGGTGTTTTCAAGAAATGCTGAAGTAATTCCATACAATTTCAAGAAATGTTTTTTGTAGTTCCATAAAATTTTCAGTAATTCTAAAAATTCTAAAATTGCAAATTAATTCCAGTAAAAATAAGTAGTATGTAATACCGGAAACTTTCCGTTAGTTGCAGTAAAGCGATGCAAAAATTCCAGAGAAATATTTCCCGAGGGGTAAACCTCACTTCATAATATCTGCATTGAAGCTCCAAAACTGACAAATTCCTTTGGAAATTCAAATATTTGCTATAAATTACAAATACATTCTAGAAAATCTATGCCGATCCAGATAATTTGAGATATTTAGAAAAAATTCTCAAGTAATACCAAATTTTTTTCAGTCTTTTTCATAACTTCAACTAATGTCGATAATTTTGCAGTTTTTTCATAAAATTCCTGGTAATTTCAAAAAATGTTCCGTAATTCTGATGTTTCTACTAATTTCACCACTTTTTTATAATTAGTAGTAATGCACATTATTTGTACACCAAAATTCTGGAAATGACATTTGTAGAATAATAAATTGCACCTCGTGATGTGTATATTACAATTTTCAAACTGGATCATTACTTTGTAATTGCTAAGTATTTACAATAAGGTTTACGTAATCCCAAGTAACTTCAGGTATTTTTAAGAAATGCCCAAGTAGCCCCAAATATATCCAAGAAATTCCTTAAGAATTGTATAAAATTTTCAGTAATTCTAATAAAATTTAAGTAATTCAAGCAATGTCTTATACACTATAATTCAAGAGTGACATTTTCCTCCAACACTAAAATATTTCAAACTGACAAATTTCTTGGATATTTCAGATATTTACCATAAATTACAGTTAAGTGCTAGAAAGTTCATGCAATTTCAACTTTCTTTAGATATTTTTAAAAAAATTCTTCCCAAGTAATTCTATTTTTTTTTGTAATTCCTAAAAGCTTCTAATAATTTTGAACAAAATTCAGTAATTTCGTGCAATTTCCAATAACTTTATGAAATTACCAGTAATTTAATGAAATTAATATTAATTTTATGAAATTCTCTGTAATTAACGGTAGTGCAAATTGCTTCCTCAGTAAAATTCTAAAAACTAAATTAGTAGATAAGTTCTTTAAATTGTTCACTTTATATTGCACTGTTCATTGTGATATGCAATTGTTCACTTTATAGTGCATACAATTAAGTTCGTGCAAAATGTGCAGATGCACCGTCTTATTAATACCAGACTCTGCCTCTGGTCTCCAAATTAACATCCTGTAGTAAAATTAGGAGTTGCTCCCAGTTGACTAGCCGAAAAAGAAAAAACACAAAACTGAGAGTTTAAGTATATTGAATATTTAGAAATTCATAAACTTTAATCGAAATGTACCTTGATACTTTTTTATTCAGAATCAAGTATTGAATCGAATTCAGGATCAGCGCCATCTATTAAAATATTGACATTACCTTCGCTTGTCCCCTTTGAAGTTACACAATACGTATTTATTTGACACATTTTCTTGTACTTGCTATGAGCTGCAAGATATTATGTTGTATAGTTACGCTGTATGTAGGGAGGTTAAAGAGCTTTATTTGCAACAACATGTTCTAACTTCTTACATAGCAATTGGTTACCGAGTTGTTACGATATAAACTACGATACATGTTATGAGTAAAATACACACTTAGAAGAATTAATGTGTGAAATATTTGAAAATCCCATATTTTCGAGTTTATAAATGCGACAGGAGTATTGCCCTTTAATAAACTTGGTTTGGCCTTACCCAAATATCATCATCAGGAGATAATGACAGGAAATAATGACAATACCGTTTTTTGGTTACGGATATATCATCTTACGGATATTTTTGGTTGCGGATAAAAAACATCTTTTGCCCAGGGGTGTACAATAATATGGTCATCAATTGTCAGGTTGTAAGCACAAAATATGATGTGTTAGAACCTTTGTGCTGGAACATCGTGAATAATATTCATCATTCACGCAGCGTCTATTGTTTTCTCATTATACACTCCATAAGAATTGCATGCAGACTTCGCCATGTTCAAAAATAACAAACACAACATATGAAGGTTTCAACTAATATGGCTGACCTTGCGGGTGTCATAATTGTTTTAACGTCACTTCGAATTTGACAATCAAAACAACGCGTGTTGACGACCGTGTTATTTAATTAATTATTAGGTAAAATGTTGGATATAACTATTTTTTTTAAGTCCTCAAGAACTTGTAGAAAACATATTACCAATTAACTTATTTTTGTCATCTAGTTACCTTTGAAACCTTTTTTTTTATACTCATCTCCTTTTAGCACATGTTGAGAAGATACGATAAAAATGTCAAAGCCATTTTTCCAACGCCTACTTGACGACAGTAATAAGTGAATGGCTTATAGTTAACTATTTATGTCATTTTCGTTTCACAGCAGTCAGGTCAACTGATTTTCAATAAAGCTGATTGGTTGAAAAATCAAGTAATCTATCATTTTTATGTCAACCCCAGAACCACAACCGGTGTGCAAGGAAAATGACTATTACCCATTTACTTATTTTTGTCATCTAGTTACCTTTCAAACCTAAATTTTTATATACCCATCTCCTTTTAGTACATGTTGAGAAGATATCACAAACATGTCAAAGTCAAATTTCCAATGCCTACTTGACGACAATACTAAGTGAATGGCTATTATATAGGTATACTGATGTTAACTGTATTAGGCAGACCCTAGTCAGTCAATAATATTGCATAATACTTTTAATATACTCGAATCTAAATGATCAATGCTTCTTGCACAATAATTGGGGTTCATCAATGACCTAGGATATATGGACAGAGCTAACAAATACTGATATTTTCCTAAATATGATCCCGTTTTTGGCCAAAGTCCGCCATTTTTAATTGACGTAATATTGTCCTCACTACACGTCATACAAGCAGCTCATTATTATTATTAATATTAAACTCATTATTACTTTTGGCCTTTGGAGTTAGGTCAGCTAAGGGATAGGAGCATTAGCACTCTAGCTGGGAGGATTCGATATTTGATTGGATTGGAAATAAGAAACAAAAAAAAATGACAATGACAACTGTTTTGCAATTATTTGACGTAAGACGTCATGACGTTACCGAGACGTCACTTCCGGCGGATATTGATGCAATTTTTAAGGTTCTCACTGCTAAGAGGGGGGGGGGGCACAACTGTAAAACAGAAGGGGTCTCCAGATATAATATATTAGTTCGTTGGGGTTCATTCTCTCAATGCTTTCGGTGGCTATTTCACAACTAATAGTATATTAATAAACGAGCTTTTTATGATAGCCATTATTCCCTTAGGGGGACGTTTGCGTCACAAGCCGCAGGCGAGGGGCGCAAATCTCCCGTGGGAATAATGGCCATAAAAAGCGAGTATAATACTATACTTTGTCCACGGCCATTGTCTAATAATTACAAATTATAAAATCTTATAGGTAGTGTAAAGAAAATAATTGAAATGTCAAAGTGACACTCGCGTTTGACGGCAAGCCTGTGCCACCAGCGCATTTTTTTACACTGCGGCGTTTCATATTGCAATGTTGTCTACTCCTACTGGTTGCCAAGACACAATATATAACTTAAATGGCGAGCGGGAATAATGATATTATATAATGATATAATGATATTATTCCCGCTGTTTCAATTCATATATCCCTCTGACGCTATATGAGCCCTATTTAACTCTTGTCAATAAGCTGAATATCAGTATATTATTAAGTGGTTGTGAACAAAGAATATTGCCTAATATTAACACTATATGGTTCAGTAAAAAAAAAAATGTACAATAGAATTCACACTCGCTCAATCTTTTGTTCAATAATTGTGCAACTTCAATATTAAGCCCAAACGGTCGATAATATTGGGCAATTTGTAAATATTGTGAAATATTATTGACTGTCTAGGGGCCGCCTTAGTTAATGCAAATTTATATTTTGGTGGTCAATTGGCGGATAGGGACTAAAGGCAGCAATTATACAATAATTTCTTCGGCAACGTTTCGTTTAATCTACTTAAACATCTTCAGGGCTACAATGGGGAAGAAAGTTGGAATATTGGTGGCTATGTCACAACTACCATATAAATACACACCTCGAAATTGTTGTACACTACTCGAGTCATAAAAATTGAAAATACCGTGATCATATTATTTTACACTCACGGTAACTTTTATGACTCGAGTAGTGTACAACAATTTCGAGGTGTGTATTTGTATGGTAGTTGTGAAATAGCCACCAATATTCCAATCTTCTTCCTCATTGTAGCCCTGAAGATGTTTAAGTAGATTAAACGAAACGTCGGCGAAGAAATTATTGTATAATTGCTGCCTTTAGTCAGTATCCGCCAATTGACCACCAAAACCAGTCTACCTGCGACGCAATTTCCTAGTTTCATGCAAATTTATATTTATTCAAATTTTAATATTTTTGGCTGCACCGTGTGCCTATACTACTTTTACTTCATCATCTTTCTTATGTTCAACCACTCCTGCCAATAAATCAAACGTCCTTCGACAAGGTTCATTAGCTAATTATCACGCCCGGCCATGCGTGTCATCGAAAACAATCTGTGGCCGATCTTTTTGCAGCCTAATTTATTCAATTAGAGCGAATTAATTGGTAACGTCCGTGTGGAGGCGGTACCCGATCGGGTACCGTAAATCTATTTTATTAATAATTTGTGGTCCGTGATATCGGGTACGCTTTTTCCGGTACCTTCAATCTTTGCGAGACCGGGTTGCGGTTTCTTCTTCTTCTTCGGCTTGGGAAACCGCACCGTTTCGCGGTCGGAGATTTCCATCAGGAGGATAACTCGATATATTGGACTGCCGAATTTAAAGTTTTATTTGCCAGTACATATACGGGGTGATTTATGCGTCAATAAACATAAAACAGGTGCTTGCAGAAGAAATAAAAGAAAGGTTATTTACTTGATTTTGTTTTTTTTTCTGAAAAAATGTTTTTGCTTTTCAGAAATTAATAGTTTCCCGAGAAATTGACAAGAATAAAAAATAGTGCGTAATTGAATTTGCTGAAATGTTGTTTTTGTAGGGGAGTATCCGCCATTTAAACCCAGAATTTTTCTCTAAAAAGTTTATTTTAATAAAACAGTTAAAAATACATAACTCGCAAAGAACAACAAAACAACGAAAAACGTGTCTTCTTAAAAGTACTAACCAATAAACTCTCATCTATCTGACCTGATGTATGACATTTAACATGTTTCTACTTTTAGGATAATATATCTTCAATAAAATGATCTTTTTCTGATGTTTTTTGAAATTAATTAACAATATTTTCACCTTTATATAATTTATAATCACAGGTTTATAAAGTATAAAAAAAATCGTAAGAATGGCAATTCCGTACTGCCAGTTTATTAATGTTAAGGATCATATTTGCTTTGATGTTTTAGGATTTTCTTCGTTCTTCAGCTACAAACACAGCCTTGGAGCCTCTGCTTAACAGACAACTTAATAAGACAATACTTATTAAGCTTTATTTATAAAACATCAGCTGGATCAGACTTAGCTCACAGCGTTTTCGATTGGGAACCCCAGTGCAAAACCGGTGCAATTTGTACGTTCAATTGGTAACTTACGTGCAGTTTGATATGTTTTAGTGGGAAACCAGTGCAGCGAGTTTCACACTGAGTGCAACAATTTCGACACGACCTGCACTAGGTAGTTTTGCCCTGAGTGCAATGCAAATGCGAATTGCGTGTTTTATTGGAACTGCACCGGGGGAAATATTTGAGGAGACTGGAGTAGCCCTGCGATCGCCTCGGTGCAAAACTCGTTTTGCCAATCGAAAACGCTATCATTCTGCGTAAATTATAGCTGAAACACCAATCTGGGTTTGTCTTCCAGAGCAGCGCTGGTTTTTCTACAATTTTAAATGTAAATAAGTAGGTATCTATATATATATTTTTAAAGAATAACTTATTTGACTTACCAGTATCGAAATGTCACACAACACGTCCATGTAATGTAATAAAACTCCTATGCGCAGAGGCGCTTAGGAATAAATGGAAAGGATGAAATATTGTCTTATTCAACACACATTTGAACATTAATATTACAAGAATGGCATATTTCCACTAAGCAACAATTTGGATTACGATTAGGGGCTTTAGGGGATAACTTATAGTAGTTAAATATATATCTCAAATCAAACATGATCTCAAAGTTTCGTCTAATATTTTACTATGCTGGTCGGTCACAGTCATTTTCCTTTCACATCGGTTATGGTTCTGGTTGACATAAAACTGTCACATCATCTGACTTTCAACAAATCAGGATGCTTATTCTATAGGAAAGAGTGAAAGTGAGAAAAGCTGGCCAATGGAACTTGATAACAGAATTTTTTGACCAATCAAGTTTGTCCAAATTATCACTTTCATTTTCACTCTTTCCTATAGAAAAAGCGTCCTGATGGGTTAAATATCAGCTGGTCCGCCATTTTTATGTCTACCAGAACCAGAACGGGTCTGACACAAAAACGACTCATATTGCCTTCCTTGAGGGGCAGTTGGTCATGTCAAATGACCTAATTCTGGAATGGTCAATTCTGTCACCTAATAGGCAACCCACAATACACTAAATATTGCCGCGTTATTTAAATCTAAATTTTACCATTAAGAACTTAAAAAAAAAATCAGTAAGGTCCGTATTAAGGCATTGCTAAAATTCAGAGTGTTTTCGATTTTTTTAGACATTTTCCGAGGCCACGATCTCGGTAACTATAAGCCTGCAAAAAAATGGATATGTTTTTGTTTCATTAAGTTTTTGTTTACCTTGTATATGGCGAATTTTTGTTTAGAGTAAAAACTTAATTTAAACAAAAACACGTGTGTTGCTGAACTCTCAAAGAATTGTGTAACGTGAAAAAACTCTAGAAGGTGTGCTTATTGAGACCATAGCATTAAAGTTAAAGCATAAAAATATCCTTTACAGCTTTTGATAAAAATAAAAATTATAAATTCGTGCTTTTAATAATAAATATCTCACTTTACTGCTTCGACACTAATAACCCAAATAACATTTACATTTTTTTATCAATAAACATTACAGACTTACTCATGGGCGTAGTCACGTTGTACATGCATACTCTAGTTATCGCTTTAATGGTATACGTTAAGTAAGGCGAGCATAAACACCACTACACCCAACTTGCTTAGAAATATCGCTAATTAGTACACGTACCCGAGCTTTAATTTTACATAAACAAATTAGTAAGGTGAGCTGAAAATTAGCTGATTAACGGTGAAAAATTGCTGTGACGTAGCTGAACCTGTACCATTATTAGTGCAACAGTAACATCCCATGCGTTAAAAAGCACCGATAACCTCGCGGAATTAAGTGGTGTCCAGTCATGTATTGTTTTGTGTCTTTATAAGGGGATTTTCAGAGCATTAACGTCCTGGAGGGCTTTTTACCTAAGTATTGCTTTAAAAGTAATATTACATAAATCATTCTCATATATTTCTTATAAGGTGTGCTCACTTAAAAAGATCAACTAGTTGGCTGTGAAATGTCAAAAGAAAAGAATAACGATCAAACTCCCATTTACATTGAGTATGTCATCCTTTTCTATCAAAAATGCATAGCATTCTAGATGACGTTTTCTAATTTTAGCACCCCGTATTATTTAAAGCAAAACTTGTTTGAACTTCATGGAATGAATATCTACTTTTGAATTTTTATTTTGAGATTGAAATCTTCCTAGAAATTCAAGGGTTTGGAAAAAAAACAGAGAAAATAGAAAAAACTTTGTGTTTTCCGTCTTTTTTTTTCATTCGTCAGAACAACAGTAAAAATATGAAAACCAAACAAAAAGGTTAGCGTTTCCATAATCCATTCAGTTATTTTTGGCATCAACCCATGCCATTGAATTTCACCAGTATAACATCGACAGCGATTGTTTGTTTACTTGTCGCCAAGACAAATTTGTCAAGATGCGTCATTAAAATTTCGCTGTTGTCGACTTTTTGTACACTTAAGCGTGCATTTTGTAAGCTAATTTGTTATTAGAAAACTATTTCTTAAGAAAAAATGCCCAAGGTAATTAACGTAAAAGTGCGAATTTGCATTAAAAAATGCTACCTCCAATTTAGAAGAGATCTCTCCCAAGAATCGCCCACTATGACCTTAGCTAAAATTTTCAATATTTTTGGGGTAAGCATTAACTATGCTTGCTTTCAATTGCCGCTGACAGAGACATGTCATTTTTCCTGTTCTTCCCTAACAGTATTCCACCTTTCTTGTAGTCCAAAAAGCAAATTTCTTATACATATCACCACAACCACATTCACACGATAAACTTATTAACCCCAACTATTATCGTTGTGAAAGATTCATTTTTAAATGCTTTAATAAAATATTATATTTTTGCTAACTTAGAGCCCCGGCCCATTTTTTACCAAAATCTAGTTTAGTGATCATTAATCAATGTTATTAAAATTTTTTACTAATGAAGACATCTGGCATCTATGCGAGCAAAACAGTAAACAATAACCTTAACCTAAAACTGATTATTAATCACTGTCACTGTCAGTCATGTTATTACCCTAGTGAAATATGTCAGATTTCCAACGCCTACTTGACGACAGAAATAACTGAATGGATTATAAATGTGTGCTAGGTATAAGCCATTCACTTATTTTTGTGGTCAAGTAGGCGTTGGAAATTTGACTTTGACATTTTTATCGTATCTTCTCAAGATGTGCCAAAAGGAGATGGGTATAAAAAAAACGAAGGTTTCAAAGGTAACTAGATGACAAAAATAAGTGAATGGGTAATGTATCCCGTGTTCATTGGAAAATGGACTTTTGTTTTGTCATCCTTTTTTTTTACATTTCATAGCTAAAATGTTTAAATGAGCTGTTTTAATAAAGCTTAAATGCTAAGTATGAATAAAATAGTGTATTGTGCATCTAGTGTCGAAAACTGCACTTTTCATGCGAATGTGACACGAGCTGTAGGCGAGTGACACTACGTTGCAAAAGTGTAAAGAGTGATTTTCGTAAGTTTTGCGCACTATAGTTTTTCTACGACTACCACTTTGCTTTAGAATTTATCAAAGCGTGTGCAAAGTGCATTTTGCAATATGCGATTTTGAGCGGTAGTTAATACTAGGATTTTGTTATTTTTTAAGGCAGTCGTAGAAAAAATTATATTAATTACTATTTTATCACATACTCAAAACTTTGGAACTATAGATAGTGTAAAAATTTCTTTCTAGATAAAAGAATATGACAATATAGTAATAAAAAATTGACAACAGCACAACACAACACAACACAACAAAAACACATTTATTTTACTTTATATGTATAGAGTGAATATTTTAAAAAAACTCGTAACAAGCCATGAAATTAAAACTCTTGTCTGAGATAAGTTCATAAAATAATGAAAATCGGCACTTTTTATGATATTTTCGACTCTCAATTGTTTTTATGAAGTACTTAATCTCCAAACCAACTGTTCTAATTTTGCGGTCTGGTTGAGGTTTTTTTTAAATGAACTCACGGTATTGGTTATAAAAAAAAACAACTTCGGTTAAAATAAAAATTAAAATATTACAAAAAAAATAGATTGAAATTTTATTGATCAAGAACAGAAAGTAAATAAATAAATAGATATTGTTATGATTCGCAGCGACGCCGCATCGGAGGCGGGGCAACGCGTTGGTTGGTGGAGCTTCGCGACCTATCCGCGCTGCGTCATGGCTGACACTAGTGATTTATTGCTCGGGTTAATCTAGAAGGCAGTTGTTTACAACCGTTTTTTTTATGTGAGATTATTCAAGAATTCTTATAAAGAACTTTCTAGGTTTTTCTGTAATTTTAGGATTGCATATAAAAGGCGCATAGAGCGCGCAGGGTAGAATATAGTCTTATTTTAAGCGAGCTATAAGTAAGCTAATGTTACGAAGCGATAATAGAAGGCTATAAAGTGTTAAGTAGTGAGTTATTTAGTAGTCGAGTGTATTTGTGGAATAAATACCGTGGAATAAGTTTTCGTGTTAAATCGTTGCACTGGAATTTATGAACTCCGAGTTCGCAACAATTGGTGTCAGAAGTGCGATTCCAGTGAGAATTTGTGGACTAATATTGCTGAACTGTAAGTGAGTGCTTCATTGCCGGACATTACGTGTTTATGCCAGCATCAAGCAATGGAGGATCAATTTGCCGCCCTGCTGTCCCTTATGCAACAACAGAGGGAAGAACAGGAAAAACGTGATCAAATTCAGGAGCGCCGTTATCTAGAACAGAAGGAAGAGCAGGAAAAACGTTTTAAAGAACAAAAAGAAGAGCAGGAAAAACGTTATAAAGAACAAAAAGAAGAGCAGGAAAAACGTGATCAAGTGCAAGAGCGACGTCATCAACAATTCAAAGAAGAATTAATGAGCCATCTCGCAGTCAGGGAGCAACAGTTGGAAGAAAGAATAATGCAATCCGTTAATGAATCCGTTAACGAAGGACTCGAAGCTGTCAACCAGAAGGTTCTCGAGCTAGAAAAGAAATTCCGGGAACAACTTGAGAACGACAACGTGTCCACAGAGAGTTTTAGCACAGCAAACGCTAAAATTAAGCCTCCCGATTATGACGGTACTACGGCATGGGAAATTTATAAAACCCATTTTGAGGCAGCTGCAAAAGCTAATGGTTGGTCCGAGTCCCAGAAAGCTACATCATTAGTGGTAGCTCTTCGTGGGAAAGCTGCTGAATTACTCCAATCTCTGTCGGCAGCTGATCAAAGTAATTATGCAGTTTTAGTACACTCTCTGCAACTACGATTTGGAAATGAGCACAAATAAACCGTGTTCCAGGCCCAGCTGAGGATGAGACAGCAGAAGTCAGGTGAATCCTTACAAGAATTTGAGGCGGACATAGACAGACTAATTCACCTGGCATACCCATCAGCCCCTGAATGTTTTCAAACGCAATTTGCCCCCGAAAGGTTCATTGAGGGAGTTCGAGATAGTGACATGAGATACCACTTACGTCTAGTAAGGCCCAGGAATATCAGCGAGGCACTAGTTCGGGCCCTGGAATTCGAGGCGTCACGATTGTCATCTAGTTCAGCTCCGCGTGTAAGAATGGCAACTTGCGATGAAGAGGAGAATACGTCTATGGCTGAATCCATGGCAAATTTACATAAAGCGGTGAAGGATATCGCAGTCAATATGCAAGCCCTGTTGGGAAGGACGCCTCGATCAACGGACAATCGGGGCATAAAATGTTTTAACTGCGGCAGACTGGGTCACATCAAGAGTAACTGCCGTAATAGGGCAAGAAGTCTGTCGCCGTCGTTTAGAAGACCAAGCGGCGACCAAGACCGCCCTAGGTCCCAGGAAAACTAATTCCGGTCAATGCAAGGGGGCAATTGACCGGGGCCGCTAAGACCCCCAGGATCTTTAAAGTCAATAATTTGGGTGGCAAAAGTCTCACAGTGGCCGGACGCATTAAGGAACAGAAGATCCAGATTACCATCGATACAGGAGCAGATGTGACCATTGTAAGGCCAGATAAACTTGTGGGATATACCATACAACCATTGCCCAACCCTATGATGTTAAAATCAGTCACTGGAGAGTCTTGCCCTATAGACGGAGAAGCCGATGTCACCATCATTATTGGAAAAAGACTCGAAGTTCGGCATAAAGTGTTGGTTGCCAGGATCAAAGGCGAGTTTATTTTGGGAATGGATCTCATCAGGAAACATGGATTCTCCTATGATCACAAACGGAATATTCTCACATTTGGAGATGAGGAGTTTGCATTAACCAAAGGAAATGTGGAAACTAGTGTCCGTCTACTGGTGGTAGAAGATGTGAAAATTCCTCCAAATTCAGAACAAATTATCACAGTGACTTCTGAAAATGATCCTGGGTGGTCCATAGGACTTATAGAACCTAACCTGGATTTGACGACTGAAATCATGGTAGCCCGAACTTTGACCGACACGAAGAAGACTATGCCAGTAAGAGTTGCCAATATTGGAGAAAGGACCATCAAGCTCAAAGAAGGAACAGTTCTTGCCAATTATGAGCCTGTACAATGGGTATTCAATTGTGTCGAAGCAGAGACATCCAAAATTAAATCTTCTAACCAAGCTTCCCCAGAAGTTATTGATGCTTTTAAGCGACAGTGGAGTCACCTGTCAAAGGAACAACTTCAGTCTGCTATAAAATTTGCTATGGATGAATCTGATATGTTTAACTTCAAGAGCAACGATAGTCAAACCTATTTAGTTGTCCATAAGATCAACACAGGAGATGCCGAGCCAATACGACAACATCCACGAAGGGTCCCTCTGGCTAAACAACAGGAAGTTAACAGTTTGCTGAATGAAATGATAAAGGAGGGCGTCATAGAAGAATCATCTAGTCCATGGTCGTCGCCTGTGGTTCTTGTTAAGAAGAAAAATGGTTCAACGTGGTTCTGTGTTGACTACAGGAAACTTAATGATGTGACCAAGAAAGACAGCTACCCCTTGCCACGTATAGACGACACCTTAGCAACTTTATCGGGATCAAAGTGGTTTTCCACTCTATTTTTAAAATGTGGGTACTGGCAAGTAAAGATTGCTCCCGAAGACAAAGAAAAGACTGCATTTTATACTGGTTCTGGACTATACCAATTCACTGTTATGCCTTTTGGATTGTGCAATGCTCCATCAACTTTCGAGCGATTAATGGAACTTGTCTTGAGGGGGCTGACTTGGAAAACTTGCCTGGTATACTTAGATGACATAATTGTCATGGGACGTGATTTCGACGAGCATTTGAAGAATTTAAGAGAAATCGTCAACAAGTTACGGAATTCTCACTTGAAGTTAAACTACAAGAAATGCAGCCTGTTCCAAAAGCAAGTCGAGTACTTGGGGCATACTATCTCAGAACAAGGCATTAAAACTAGCCAAAGTAAAATATCTGCCATTAAAGATTGGCCAGTTCCACGAGACAAAGACGAAGTAAGGAGCTTTTTGGGACTATGTACTTACTATAGGAGATTTGTAGAGGGATTTGCCGACATCGCAGAACCGCTGCACAAATTAACGGAAAAGAAAACACCTTTCTTGTGGAACCACGATTGCAGTCAGGCGTTTGCAAGGCTTAAAGCTGCCCTCTGTTCTAGTCCAATCTTGGATTACCCTATAAAAGACGGACTCTTTATTTTGGACACGGATGCAAGTAACTGTGGTCTAGGTGCAGTACTCTCTCAAAGACAAAATGGGCAAGAGAAGGTCATTGAGTACTACAGTAAGACTTTAAGTAAGCCAGAAAGAAACTATTGCGTCACTAGAAAGGAGCTGTTGGCCATCGTTAAAGCAGTCGAACATTACCATCGCTACTTATATGGACAAAGGTTCCTGATTAGAACTGACCATGGAGCCTTGAAATGGCTATTACAGATGAAAAACTCTGAAGGCCAAATAGCCAGATGGATCGAGCGCTTGCAGCAGTACGATTTCCAAATTGAGCATCGACCAGGTAGGTCTCACGGAAATGCCGATGCATTGTCTAGACGGCCGTATAAAGTAAATTGTCGGCATTGTCAAAGAACTGAGCAGCGTGAGGGACTTCCTTCTGTAAGGAGAACGTCGGTAGAAATAAACGATGGCTGGACCACACAGACGCTTCGAGAAGTACAAATGAACGATCCAGATATTGGACCCATCCTCTCTGCAAAGACTGACGACAAGAGACCGGAATGGCAAGAAATCGCTGGTAAAAGTCCAAACCTGAAGGCGGCATGGGCCCAGTGGCACTCTCTTAAAATAGAAAATGGACTACTGAAGAGAGCGTGGGAGAGTCCGGATGGCAAGTCCGTAGTCAGTCAGTTGGTTGTTCCTGATAGCAGAAAATCAGATGTACTACAGGAAATGCACAACGGAACAAGTTGAGGTCATTTTGGCGTCAATAAAACCTTGGCCAAAATTAAAGAGCGGTTCTACTGGGTGAATTATCATGAAGACGTCGAATCTTGATGCCGCAAGTGCGAAGTTTGTTGTGCCACAAAAGGACCTCGAACAAGATCACGCGGCCGAATGGTGCAGTACACTGTAGGTGCTCCATTCGAGAGGGTAGCAATTGATGTCGCAGGACCATTTCCTCAGACTGAGTCGGGCAACAAATACATCCTGGTCGCCATGGATTATTTCACTAAATGGCCTGAAGCGTATGCCCTGCCTAATCAAGAAGCAACGACTGTGGCAACGGTGCTAGTAAATGAAATGTTCTGGAGATTTGGGGTCCCTCTCAAACTTCATTCTGATCAGTGCCGAAATTTTGAATCGGCTGTTTTCCAGAAGGTCATGGAACTTCTCGGAATTCGCAAGACCAGGACAACTCCTTTGCATCCACAGTCGGATGGGATGGTGGAGAGATTTAATCGGACCATGGAACATTACCTGTCTAAAATGGTGGCAGATCATCAGCGTGATTGGGATCAACATCTACCTCTCATGTTGATGGCATATCGAGGCTCTACGCATGAAGCCACTGGTTATACTCCGTCGAAAGTAATGTTCGGAAGGGAAATGAGGCTTCCTGCGGATTTGATGTATGGAACACCAGAAAAAGAGTCGCTCAGCTCTGAGAATTTTGTGGAGGAGCTTAAGGAGAGGCTGAACAATGTTCATGAACAAGTCAGGAATAAACTGCGGATATCCAGTGATCGAGCCAAAGCAAGATATGACTTACTAGCTAACTCCCGCGGCTTCCAGGATGGTGATTTGGTGTGGCTATACAATCCGCGGCGAGAGGTGGGGAAGTCGCCCAAACTTAGCCAAAATTGGGAAGGACCTTATACAATTATAAAGAAGATTAATGACGTGGTGTATAGGATCCAGTGGACCCCCAGGTCAAAGATGAAGGTCGTTCATTTGGATCGATTAGCACGATACCATGGAACTCTATCTGTTCGGGACGAACAGCCTTAGGAGGAGGGCAATGTTATGATTCGCAGCGACGCCGCATCGGAGGCGGGGCAACGCGTTGGTTGGTGGAGCTTCGCGACCAATCCGCGCTGCGTCATGGCTGACACGAGTGATTTATTGCTCGGGTTAATCTAGAAGGCAGTTGTTTACAACCGTTTTTTTTATGTGAGATTATTCAAGAATTCTTATAAAGAACTTTCTAAGTTTTTCTGTAATTTTAGGATTGCATATAAAAGGCGCATAGAGCGCGCAGGGTAGAATATAGTCTTATTTTAAGCGAGCTATAAGTAAGCTAAAGTTACGTAGCGATAATAGAAGGCTATAAAGTGTTAAGTAGTGAGTTATTTAGTAGTCGAGTGTATTTGTGGAATAAATACCGTGGAATAAGTTTTCGTGTTAAATCGTTGCACTGGAAATTATGAACCCCGAGTTCGCAACAATATTTAAGTCAAATAAGTTATCAAAGGCACTTCCACGAAGATAAATGCGGGGCCAATTGGATTTTGTTTTCTTAAAGGAAATCGAAACCCGGAACTCCAAAAGCGTACAGGACGTTAACTGTTCCTTATCAAATTCAAATTAATTAAAAATAATTAAATCCCAATAAATTATAACTTATTTTCTTCTATTCACCTATTGTTGAATTCTGTTGAATTATTTTCTCACATTGTTTATTATTTTTGAAATTTTTCCTGAAATAAACAAACGGTTTTTTTAACAAACAAGTTTCCCGAATTTTTGAACCTTTAGTCTCCGGCATAAAAAGTTACTTTGGAAAACTGAATAAATTATATTTTTTTCAAGCGGCCTAAAAGTACGTCATTTTTTTTCTCCATACGCACACCTAAAGTGTGCTTTCAAATCCTGAGATCAAAAAAGTAGCAAAAAGTCCTAGGCTGTAAAGGTAAAGTCAAAAGTCACCGCTACTGTCATGGTGGCGCATATATATAAATGATTTTCATTCATCAAAATTAATTGAACACTAGATGATCTCAGATATATCGATCTGAGTGTATTGCCATCTTTACATTCTTAGTAAAAAAACAAAGGGTAGGAATACACTCAGAGCGCTCGAGAGCACCACCCCAAACCGTTATTAGTTGAAATCGCGTAAGTTCTCGAATTCTGAATTTGTCTGTTAAATGTCATGCGCGTCATCATATTTATCTGTCAATGTCATTTTTATTAATTTAGTATTGATAATAATGCTACAAATTTTTAGTTTACCATAGTTTACCTAAATCACCTAAATCATTGGTTATGATTTAATACCTCAGACTAAATATTGTTGCGAACTCAGGGTTCAATAATTCCAGTGTAACGATTTAACACGAAAACACTATTTATTTATTCCACAAATACCCACGACTACTATATAACTCACTACTTAACACTTTATAGCCTTATATTATCGCTTCGTACTTTAGCTTACTTATAGCTCGATTAAAATAAGACTACTACTATCCGCGCGCTCTATGCGCCTTTTATACACAATCCTAAAATTACAGAAAAACCTAGAAAGTTCTTGATAAGAATTCATGAATAATCTCACATAAAAAAAAGGTTGTAAACAACTGCCTTCTAGATAAACAGAGCAATGAATCACACGTGTCAGCCATGACGCAGAGCAGATAGGTCGCGAAGCTCCACCAACCACAGGCGTTGCCCCGCCTACGGCGCTTCGGCGCTGCCTACCGTAACAATATAATAAATAGACCCAATTATTAACTATTGAGGCTGGCCAAACATTGTCAAATCAATCCAATGCTGGTTGATTGTACAAGTAATTAAGTAGGACCGCTTAGTTGTCAAACCTTGAACAAGCAGCCTTCTAAATCAATATAATTTACATATTTATAAGGAAAACATATTAGAAGACGTTTTCCTAGAAAATGTAAGAGTAATTCTAACACAGTTTCCAATTAATAATAGAAATACCAATGTTAAAACGGTTATTTAGATATTAATTTTGCTCAATCTGGAAACCCCGAATTCCAATTTTACGAAAATCGTAAATACGTGACAAACGAGTAATAAAATGAAATTGTGAGTGATTAAACGTTACAAGCTAATCCGTGAAGATCGGCCTCTCTATCTGTGTTGCTTCAACTACCGCTGATACTTTGGTGTGACAGAGAGAGTCACAGTTCCAGTACCAGCTCAATACGATAAATCAGACTGCGGCAGTTCGTTACAGCGTTGCAGCAGCGTTGCAAAAAAATTGTATATGTTACTCGGAGTAAAAGGACTTTTTGTGCTTCGCCCAGTTGCAGGCCTCAGCTTTGCTTCGGCCGTCAATCTCTGGGCACAGCGCGAAAAGACCCACTTTTACTCCTAGTGACATAATCTACTATTTTACGATTTAACATTTTAGCCTTTTCTATTTGGTATTTCGATGCGTGATAAAAAGACCTACCTTAGTACGTTGGTAAATAAATAATCATTAAAACTGTAAAAACCGATTTATAGACTACTACTATTTTTATGTGGAAAAACAACTTAAATTTTTTTTTAGCATATTATATCATGCATTCATTTTAAAAAAGCCTCATCTAGACCATAGAAATAGAAGAGTAAGTCTGAGATGACTTCATAAAAAAATTTAAATTCGAAAAGGTCATAAAATATTCTGATTTTTATTTTTTATGAACTTATCTCAGACAAAAGTTTTAATTCCATGGCTTGTTACGAGTTTTTTTTTAACACTCTTTATAATTTCACCTTTATTATCTAGCGTTTTCTGGTGGCCGCTCTGCGAGTATTTCCATCCTTTGTTTTCTCAGCAAACATTTAAGGATGGAAGTAGACTGAAACCGGTACAGAATTGCCACTCGAAAACTCTATATGGAGTCAGCTGACATATTTCGAAACTCGTAACCTGACGGTTTGACGCATCAATCAATTATACCTATATACTTTACCATAACGACATAATAAGTGAGTAGGGGGTGTTCATTTGAAAACGTCATCTAGTTGCCGGTGAAATCTCAAAAGAAAAGAATGAAAGAACAAAAGTTCATTTTCTTTAATTACGTCTTCCTTTTTTGTGGAAAATTCACAACCTTCTGACGTTTTTTTTTTGTTACCCAAAACCGTGTTTTTTTAATGATTATGATGTCTAATTTTTCATTTTTTTATAGGGCTTTGGTTCGAAATAAAACTTTACCAACGAGTCAAAAATCATTGTCTATTGAAAATACTTTGGTTCGATTTTCTAAGTTTTCGATGATTTTGAACTAATTTTAACTTAGTATTTTTTTTCTTATGGTTCTTTTATTCTCCATATTTTATGGTGGGTAGTTCTTGGGTTATGATCCTATGATGTGGTGAAGAAAAAAAAGACAATGTCTCTTTGCCAAACTTCTTCCAGACATTTCGATACTCTTTAACATCTTCACCAGTAAAATTAATACAACAATATTTTATTATGATTAAAAAGCCCGCGAGGCAAAATGTTAGAGAAAAGTTATGACTAATTTAAAAAAAAATAAAAAACATTTATAGATAAAAACTTATATAATTTACATTAATTATAAAAAGGGGGCGTACCACAAAACATCTCACATATGAAGTGTTCTTATATTATAATTCCTATTTTTTTATACCAAGAACGACCCATGTTTAAACGTTGCAACTATATTCTTCATATTTTTCTATTCTTATCTTTTACCACGTTTTATTAATAGTTTTCCCAGGAAAGAACGTGACGTTATAACGTCATCTTTTGGTGATCATTCGTTATTTGACGTCATCTGACAAAAAAATTACAAATAAATGACGTGGATAATGACGTCGATTTGTCGACGTGATAATGACGTCTCATAGTGACGTCATAATATCGTTATGTTTAGTCGCATAATGTTTGTGTATATTTAATGTACCTAATAAATATACACTTAACATATTTAATTAACTTATATGCAAAAAAAATTATTAGATGACAAGGTCATAAAATAAAATATTTAGCTTCTTTAGCAAAAAACTCTAATTTAAAATATGCAAACTATTGATAAAATTAGTCTTTTTGCATATTTTAAATTGGGGGTGTAGTCGCTTCATGTCACTAAATTCAAAATTTTTAAACGTTATTTCTAGATAAAATTTTGGGGTTACTAAGTCAAAATTTAAAAACTTTAGATTACATTTTCGGGTTATTAAAGTCAAAACTTAAAAATTTCATGTTACTTTCGGATCAAAATTTCTTGTTACTAAGTAAACATTTTTTAATTTTATGTTACGTTTAAAGTTATGTTTGGACTAAAAATTTCTGTTAATAATGTCGAATTTTTTTAATTTTGTGTTACATTTCTTGTTACGAATCCATATTTAATATTTTACACTAATATTTTCAGTCAAAATTTTTAAATCTTATGTTACTTTCTGATCAATGTAATGTATTTCTGGTTTCAAGTTTTCAGTTTCAAGTTACATTTTTTAAATTTTGTGTTACGTTCAGACTACAATTTTGTGTTACTACAGTCAAAATTTCAAAAATTTTGTTTTTTTTTTGTCGGACGGACTATAATAAAACTTTGGCAATTTCACAAACCTGAAGTGTTTTTATGTCCGCTATCTATGTCTTTCAACTTGGTAAACGGACGCAAAACATACAAGGTGTTTTTTTAAGATGGCCCATAGGAATTTCCATGCAATGAAGTTTTTTTTTTTAAATTAGCCATAGCAAATTTTATTGTAAAATAACCTGAAAGGTAGACCATTATTGAGTATGCTGGTATTTTTCTATTGACATTTATTGTTTGACATGATGAGTTGTTATTGAACTTTAGCAAAAATATATACATTAGAAGAAAAGAAATTGTGTTTTTCGCTATACTCCTCTGGGTCGAGTAGCAGGCCCAAAAAGAGATAATAAGACAACACCAAGACACTTCATTCTGTAAAATTCCACCATTCTCAATAATGGCTTATCTTTCAGGTTATTTTGCTGTAGTATTTGCTATGGCTCATTTAACAAAAAAAAACATCGAACTTTATTGCACGGAAATTCCTATGGCCCATCTTAAAAAAAAACACCCTGTATATGATTACATTACTAGTATATTACAATACGACATGGGAAGTGTTTCATTACTGTCCAGAGATAAATAAAATTTCTAGATAGTAATGAAGCTTCTCATCGAGTATATGTATACTATTTTATTTTCAACCACACTTTCTGCGTTACATCAAAAATGTTCTTGAATATTATTTATTCATAGAATGGCTCAAATCTTCACTCAGGAGGTGGAATTTTGATGGTTGCTATGGTATAGGGCAAAACCAACAATCAGGGTTTCTGTAATTCCCTGAAGTTTCTGCGCTTTGTTTGCACGTGCATTACTGGTCTAGGACGGGAAGTAACTACTTCCTACCTAGACCAGTAATGAGACACTGCCAAGATTTTGAAAAGTCAGAAATTTCATCATTACATATGTGGTTGAAAATAAAATTATTTACTCGTTGTTAAGGTTAGTTTTAGGAAAAAAAAAACTTAAAACAGGAAAAAGTCCAATTTAGAGCGATAAAAAAATTATGAAATAACCACCCAGGCGGGAAGATGACGTCATTTTGACGTATTTTTTGTAAGTATTGGTCACCTCGACGTGAGGAGATGACGTTGAAACAACGTCATAATGACGGCCGTAAGTCACAGACCGATAACATTTTGCAACATCAAACGACTTTACTTTGTGGCGTCAAAAGCACGTAACTTTGCGACTTGAGAACGACGACATTTTAAGATATTATTGAAATTTTGAATTTCATTTTGCATTTCCGTTTTTGAAATTTAAAAAATTTTGTTTTGACAAAATTTAAGTAACAGGAATATTAAAGTTTCCTGCTACTAAAGTCAAAATTTTAAGATTTTGTGTTACATTTAAGCTAAAATTTCCTGTCACTTTGGGAACAAAATTTCTTGTTACTAAACATTTTTTTTATATTTCTGAGATAAGTTTAGACTACAATTTCGTGTTAATACTGCAAACATTTTGTGTTACTCACTATTAGACCAAAATTTCGTGTTATAAGTCAAAATTTAAAAAACTTTGTGTTACGTTTAGACTAAAATTTCCTGTTACGGGTATCAAAGTTTTTTAAATTTTGTGTAACTGTTAAAACAAAATTTATCGTAGCCAAGAAAAATTAGTTACACGTTTAGACAAACATGTTTAACTAAAATGATGACATTTTAGTTACTTTTAGACTAAAATTCCTCGTTGCAACTAAGCAAACGGTTTCAAGTTTCGTGTTACGCTTTAAACTAAATTTTCGTCTTACTAAAGTCAAAACTTAAAAATTTAATGCTACAAAGTAAACATTTTTTAATTTTGTTTTACTTTTAGACTGCAATTTCCTGTTACTAAGATCAAAACTTAAAAATTATCTATTACTTTTAGATCAAATTGTCTTGTTACGTAATTAAAATTTGCAAATTTGTGTTATGTTTAGACTAACAATTCAAGTCAAAATTTTATGTTACACTAAGAGCAAAATTTCTCATTGCTAAGTAGAAATTTTTAAAATTTCGTTTTATCCTTTGGATCAAAATCTCTCGTTACTAGGAAAAAAGGTTTTAATTCTGTAATACGTTTAGACTAAAATTTCGTCTTACTACGGTAAAAATTAAAAAATCTTGTGTTACGTTTAAACAAAAAATTTCCTGTTACTAATGTTGAAATTTTGTGTTACTGTTAGATCAAGATTTTTTGTTACCAAGTCAAACATAAAAAATTTACTGTTACGCTTTAGACTAAATTTCCGTATTACTAAAGTTAAAATTTAAAAATTTGATGTTTTTTTGGTCAAAATTTCTTGTCATTAAGTAAAATGTTTTCTTTTTTCAGTTAGGTTTAGACTACAATTTCGTGTTACGACATTCAAAGTTAAAAAAATGTGTTTTACTTTCAGACCAAAATTGTGTGTTATTACATTAAAATTGAAACAGCTTGTTTAAAAATTTCGTGTTATTTTTAAACTTCAATTCCCTGTTACTGTCATGTTTTTTTAAATTTTGTGTTACTTTTAGAGCTTACAATTTCTTCTTACCAAGTCAAAGTCCAAAAGATAACTAAGAAAATTCGGATTCTAGAAGCTTTTTAACTCCTTGACGTAGCCAAAAATATATGGTTCAGAAAAGAAACCGTTTCTAGCTAATATCTTATAATGTCTTCGTTCTTACGTCGCAAAGTTAAGTCGTTTGATGTTGCAAACTGACGTCATCGGTCTGTGACTTACGGCCGTCATTATGACGTTGTTTCAACGTCATCTCCTCACGTCGAGGTGACCAATACTTAAAAAAAATACGTCAAAATGACGTCACCTTCCCGCCTGGGTGGTTATTTCATAATTTTTTTATCGCTCTAAATTGGACTTTTTTCTGTTTCAAGTTTTTTTTTTCCTAAAACTAACCTTAACAACGAGTAAATAATTTTATTTTCAACCACATATGAAATGATGGGATTTCTGACTTTTCAAAATCTTGGAAGTGTCTCATTACTGGTCTAGGACGGGAATTAGTTACTTCCCGTCCTAGACCAGTAATGCAAGTGCAGAAAAAAAAAAGCGCAGAAACTTCAGGGAATTACAGAAACCCTGATTGTTGGTTTTGCTCTATACCAGAGCAACCATCAAAATTCCACCTCCTGAGTGAAGATTTGAGCCATTATATGAATAAATAATAATCAAGAACATTTTTGATGTAACGCAGAAAGTGTGGTTGAAAATAAAATAGTATACATATACTCGATGAGAAGCTTCATTACTATCTCGAAATTTTATTTATCTCTGGCCAGTAATGAAACACTTCCCATCTCGTATTGTAATATACTAGTAATGTAATCATATACAGGGTGTTTTTTTAAGATGGGCCATAGCATATGCAATGAAGTTCGATGTTTTTTTTTTAAATGAGCCATAGCGAATACTACAGCAAAATAACCTGAAAGATAGACCATTATTGAGAATGGTGGAATTTTACAGAATGAAGTGCCTTGGTATTCTCTAATTATGTCTTTTTGGGCCTGCTACTCGACCCAGAGGAGTATAGCAAAAACATAATTTCTTTTCTTCTAATGTGTATATTTTTGCTGAAGTTCAATAACAACTCATCATGTCAAACAATAAATGTCAATAGAAAAATACTAAATAATTTCAGGTTATTTTACTATAAAATTTGCTATGGCTCATTTAAAAAAAAACATCTAACTTCATTGCATGGAAATTCCTATGGCCCATCTTAAAAAAAACACCTTGTATGTTTTGCGTCCGTTTACCAAGTTGAAAGACATGGATAGCGGACATAAAAACACTTCAGGTTTGTGAAATTGAGATTGAAATTGAGAACAAACAGTTTTACTGAGTTCTTTCTCAAGGGTAAAATGTAAATACATGCATATGGCAAAATCATAAAAAAGTGAAGTATTGTTTATGTCCTAAACTCGCCAATTTTCCAAATTGTAAGGTAAATTAAATTCCTTTGTCTCATTGTCCCATTGTCTCAATTTCGACACAAAACTCTTTTTTTTTAAGGATTGATGATTCCTGATTTTTTGAAGATTTTTATACAATTTTGGCTAGAAATAGAAGTTCTAAACCGATGCAAAAATTGATGATTATTGAGAGAATTATAGTCCGGCCGACCAGGAAACTCTTTTCAGAAAATTTTTGAAAGTTTGTAGGTGATTTTGGTCCATAATTAGAAATATTTTAAACTGTGTTCTTAACTATTTAACAACTAACTGAAATTTTTAATAATATATTTTATGTTTTTAAGTTTTTGGTATTTTTAGTATTAGAATCGAAAACTTATTTTAGTATTTTAGATTTTTAAACTGTACCTTAAGCGAGAACAATCAAATTATATATTTTTTAAAGAGGTTTAAATGGGGTTAAGTGTTTTTTTAAAGCCTTCTAGTAAATTTAACTAAATACCATACAAATGTAATTTTGTAATTTTGCAAAGATGAAAAAAATAATAATAATTTGATTTTTCTCGATTACGGTACATTTTTGCACTTGGACAAATACCTTTGTAACCTAACACACTCTGAAATTTTCGATTTTGATAATAAAAATACCAAAAAGTCAAAGACATAAAAAGTATTATTAAAAATATCAGTAGACCGTCTGCAAATGTGACGCCTACGGTAGCAACTTAAAGATCATTTTTTTATTATAATATCGCTCATATAAGAATTAACACATAAACTAAGTTTAGATTTTCTAGATAAGAAACGATCTAACAAATCATTAAAAAACCAATGTCAAAGGTCATTTTTCATACTCTGTATACATAGTTGCTTGCCTTTAACTGATTGGCAATAATGTAGAAAATAACGTCACATGTTCGATTTCTTGTATGAATAAGCAAAACCTAAGAGGATGATTATTAATGAGCGTCCTTTAAATCCGATTATGCTAAACTCACGAATTAATTGTTGGCTATTTGTGATGACTAATTTGCATTCGTTGACCTACATCATAGCAAATATTTGCATTTCATCAAAAATAATGAAAACCTCGTTTAAATTAGTCAAGGATTTTATTTGTCCACAAAATATCTAGAATGTCTACATGTTCATCTTGTAGCGTGTTCTACTAATAATTTATTATTAATTTTCTTCTAAAAGCTTTCACCGAAAGAACATTAAAACAAAACCGAGGCCCCTAATTCAAATTAAATTCCTTAGAAACAAAAAAAAAGGTCAGGGCATCGGTAATTAACACCTTTGAATCGTAATTACATTAGGCGGTAATTGCGGGCTTTCTTTCGGGTAAACGGGAATTTGAGAGGTCTGAAGAAGTGTGGTTATTGCCCAACTTGTTAACACTCACTTTAATACCTGGTACGTGCCCATTATAATCTCATTAGAAAATCGATTAATGCCGGTTCCGACAGGTGTTAGGATCATTCATCGTATATGCGAAATGCGACCTCAGGTGCTGGACGCCATTGCAGGAAGTGTTAGATGATGTTCTTGCCGGATTAAATAGAAGCGATACTATACTTAATTGACAACTGAGATGTCAGGGAGTCAAAACCCCTTTAATCAATTTTTGGTAAAAAATGTGATAATTGCATTTTTATTTAAATACTTTTGACCTAATTTAAAAATAAATTAGTGAAACTAACGGTACAGATACATTAGATCACCGTTAAAAATGTTACAATTCAAAACAAAATTAGACTTTTGTTTAGAAGTTATTTGAGAGTTTTCTTGCTTCTCCGAAAATTTAGTTAAAGTGGATTTAGTAGGTTTTAGATCCACTAGACTCAATGCAACTTGTCATTTGTCACTTCAACAATGTCTATTTGATTGGAGTTGGTTCTCAAAGAAGTAGTTTATTAAAATCAAAAATTGAATTTGATGATGACATTGACTTTAATGATGAGAAAGATATCTTGGACATAATAGATTTTTTCCACTACTAGCTTTAATACGGACCGTTAAAGGCCAGCAGAATGACTGTAAAGTGGGTTTTCTCGTTTTGCTTATAAAACAATTGAACATAAGCGGTCTGTAATGACAACGTTATGTCCGATTATTTACCTGGTAAATAAAGCTGTCAGTTGTCAGACGCATTAGGTGCCGTGATACACTGCCACCTAGACCATAAGGCCGTGAAGCCGAAGCTGTGACGTCACAGTCGTGGTTCAAGGTCATTAGTGTGAGACCATTTGAATTGTACGGACTAATTTTTTCCGACTTTGCGACTAATATTGTTCATTTTGTACTCATAATTTTGTTTTTATTAATTGTCCCGGATTTTAGGACATTTCTTGCAGCTAGTGCTGCATTTAGACTAACAACAAGTGCTTTAAAAGTGTCGAAAATTTCTCAAACGTGGTTGGGTGTCACGGTGCGAAATCAATGTAAACAGGTCTAGCAAATCCGTTTTTTGGTTTCAAAGGAATGAGGGTGTGAAGAAAAAATTGATGTAAGGTAATCTATATCTGAAGAAAATAGTAAGGTAAGTTAAAATAGAGTACCTACATAGATTCATAAAAAAAGTTAGGTTAACCCTCAGTGACTAATCCTGATTCCTGAATTTGAAAAAGGCCAGACTGAAGTCTATGAATTAGTACAGTAAACTTGCCAATAGAGGGTTCCATTTAACTTTTTAATATATACCTATTAAAAATGTAGCTTTTTTCCCCAAGAGTTTGTCACCCAGAGCAAAGATGCAAAAAGAGTTTCTAATCATTTATATTCTTTTATACAAAACCCTAACTCCTTTATGTAACAGCCTGTTACAAATTTAAAAATTTGTTACATAATAGCTATTTATGTAACCAGTTACGAAAAGTCAGATTTTGTGTAACGAATGAATGTTTGCGGGACGAGCGCAGCGAGTTCCCGCAATTTGAATGAGATACACAAAAAAGGTTTTTCGTCACGTGTTTCATACAAGATTTTTTCTAATTTTGACTACAAATACCTACTTAGAGAGAGAATTATTATTATTAAACTTCAATATTTACTTTTAAACCACTTTGTATCTAATTAATACCGTAAAACTATAGCAACGGTGTGCCACAGCCGAAACCTGCAACTGGTGGTGACACCAACTTTTCATCACTAGTTACGAAAGATTTTACTTTTCGTAACTAGTTATGAAAAGTAGGACGTTACGTCACTGTCATCAGTATTGAAAAGTGCCACTTTATATGTCAAAATTAGAAAAAAACATTTATTTGCTCTCAACATATTCCTATATAGACCATGTATTACATTTACTCGTTTAGGTACACTGCTAAACATTTGGTCCAAGTATCAAATGATGTCACTAGTACTTTCTTAATGGTGTAAACACTGGGGATCAAATATTTGGTCCAGAGTAAAGGAGGTAGATCAAACAGGTCTTTTTTATGGTGTAAACACTTTAGCCCCAAATTGGATTCTGGAATTGGATTGCAGTTTCCGAAAAGGGTATATATTAGTTATAAAAGCTTCCATTTATAACTAAAACAGCTGTTCTTTGACAAACTTTGATTCAAATTGATTAGGTACCTACTCAATTTGTTCCTTGGTCTAATTTGGTTCACGTGGTGTAAATGTACTACATGACTAAGGGCGACTTTTACGAAGTTCCAGTAAAACTTCAGATTGAAGATAAAACACCAGACTTGATGTGCATTGCATTGTTTACCTGACAGATAAACAATGCAATGTAGGTTACATCTGGAGTTTTATCTTCAATCTGAAGTTTTACTTGAACTTGTAAAAGTCACCCTAAGATCAAACTCAGTAAACTTCATATTTCTGTTAAAAATTTAGGAATTATCTTTAGGAATTACATTATCTTTTAACTTTTACTTTTCTTAAAGGAATCAGCAAGAGATCATCATATATCTACCTACCATTTATACCAAAAACTTGATGTCCTGCATAGAAGTTCTTTAGTGAGGTCTTCACAGTCAAAATGGTAGAAACACAATAGTAGTTGGAAAGTCCCAGTGTCCAGAAAGTACCTACTTACTTCCACAAACAGAGATGTATCGAGCCTATTTCCAAGAGGATTTGAGTTCTGGTGTGTGTAGTAACAGCAAGGACTCAAAGTAATAGAAACTGTATGCAGTGATGTGTTGGAAGTGCAAAATGTTGTAATCGGCAGGAAGTTGTTTTTTTTTCTATTTATAGGTAATTGTGTAAGATTAAATTGCCAACAACTTTTCATTGTAGTAAATCCCGGGTTATTCAACTTATTATTAGTCATAGTTGTACTCATATTCCTAATTTTCATCCATTACAACCCATATAACAAGCCTTGCCATGGATATTTTGTTTACATGGGTTGTAATGGGTGAAAATTGAGAATACAATTATTATGACTACAACTAAGAAGTTGGATAAACCCACACAAATAAAACATGTTTTGATTATTACAACATTTGGCCCTTAGCAATCAAAAATAAAACAGTTAATTCACGAATCATACTTTTTTATTTAGAAGGTATAGTTTATACAACAATGCATCCAAGGCAACATTAGTCACTCAATAATGCTGAGTATATTTTAAGTATAGGATATTAAGTGATAGCTGCATAGCCACAGCCTAGGCAACAGCAGCTTGAGACTGTAAAAGAGTGTAAAAAAAGACTTAACAAAACTATGAAGAATGTTACAGGAGACAAAAATGTTGACATCGCTTGCAAAGTCTGATCTGTTTCTTCATTATAAAAAATGAACTTTTTCTGTACTTCATCCTTGCGAAAATGCACCCCACATACCTAAAACACCAGTTTTCTACAAAGTTCATGGAAATCATGCTTTGTTTATAAATGAAATCTGAGGGATGATAAACTAACTTTCTCTAAAATTCTTGTCCCTTATTTATGTATAAATGTACCCTACTATGTTCTCCAGGCACGAAATCTTCTCTTTTAATGGCTCTAATCCATTTTCTCTTAAGTCTTCATCACTGGGAAACCAAAAAACCGATTTTTTAGGTCCATTCTTTAAGTTTGTGTTGCACCCCGACACAGAACCGGTAAGGCATTTTCACAATTTTTAAACACTAAATTGCATAGTTTCGAATTTAGCACAAACTTTAATGCGTTTCCTAAAGTCCACTAATGTTCATAAAAACAAAATTCACATTAAAAAACCGAATAATCACAGTAAAATCACGGAAAATATACACGAAATCATTTGAAATCCATTCATTTCAAATGGTGACCTTGGACCACGACTGTGACGTCACAGACTCTGCTTCACGGCCTTATAGTCTAGGTGGCAGTGCGTGATATCGTCATACGGCGATTTTATTTATCGGTTGCCATGGTAACGAAGCCTCCATATGGATTGAAGATGCGCCTGTTCATAGTAATAAAATATGCGGAGCGCTATCTTACTAATTTAGGCAATTTTCTGTTGTAGATTTATCGAGTCTAGTAGTGGAAAAAATCGTATATACACCGCGGTTGTGAACTACTTATGACCCTCACATCTTAGATTTAAACTTGAAGTTTGGGCTATAATAATTTACTTCACAGCCTTGGTTTATAATATACTATTCTTTATAATAAGTATATCTTGCAAGAGTATTTAAAAAAATATATAGATAATTTAAATTTCAAATGTTGTATCATATATTTATTGTGTTACAGCTCAAAAAATTTGCCACTGATTTTTGAACAACCTTTTGGTCCCAGAACCCAAAAATGAAAACTACAATTTATTTATTCTTTGTTGGTGATTGATGTACTAATTGTGTGGTTCTGCTCTAACTTCGTCTGTTGTGAAAGCTGTAGATAATTTATTTCAGCTTTAAATTTCCATGAATTTGAGCCTTTCATTGATACTGGCATGCCAAGGTTGGATTTCACAAAGCAAAATCAAGTCACCAGAATTTACAGCATATTAGAGTCTGCAGCTGGCACTAAAATATGCATTATTAATAAATCTTGTAACATGAAAATTTGTGACTGTTTCTCTGAGATGAAGCTTTAGCCATTTCTGAATTATAATTAAATATTAAAGTGGCAAAAATAATTTTGAAACAATAGATTCAGTTCTCAAAATATAACATGTGCTCACAGTCAGCTTACAGCCCATTGTCCGATTTTCATGCTTTCAATTGCCGCTGACAGACATAATATATATCATGGTCCTGACATACATATCATGGTCCTGTCCTTGCGTAACTGTATTCCACCATTCTTTTCTTCCAAAAAGCAAACTTCTTATACATAACATCACTTTCATTTTTGTAGGGTGCATATAATGCTGATACCACATTCACACTATAAACTTATTAGCCTCAACTATTATGGTTGTGAAAGATTCATTTTTAAAATACATTAATAAAATATAATATTCTTGCTAGCGTTGAGCCCCGGCCCATTTCTTACTAGATTCTAGGTTAGTAATGTGATTATTATTAAAGGTTTGAACTAATGAAGTCATCTAGCAACTATGTGAGCAAAACAGTAAACACCAACCTTAACCTCAAACTAATTATTAATCAGTGTCACTGTTAGTCATGTTATACCGGGTGAAATATGTCAGATTTCCAACACATACTTGACGACAGAAATAACTGAATGGATTATAGGTATAATCTATATATTATATATTATATATTATAGGATTATACATATAGATCTACACTAAAAAAATAAAGTTATTTTTTTCTTGTATCAAGAAAAAGCTTTGATCCATAAATTTTGGTGCGTTGCTCAGGATTTCCAGGTTCAGGACAGACAGGACTGAGAATTTTCTTCCACCAATTCACATAGTCTAACACGAACTAAACGCCAATTAACAATAATCAATGTTACATCTTGCTTTAACTATAGAGAGCTTTTGATAAGCCTGCAACTTATTATTGGCGTTTGCGGCGAGAAGTGAATTTCTATTGGTCACGGTAACGGTCACCGTGGTAACCGTGCTGTCAAGCTGCGTCAAGGTTTATTAAAATGCTGTGCACTCTAGGATTGTCCTAATGAATGCACTAGCTTGGGTCAACAAGGAAAATCAATTATTACGCTCTAAATTTTTTGAAGTTGCGGTTGGATACTCTGACGCTGACAAAAAAATGCAAAAACCGAATGGCTGAGGCATCAATAAAATCTAGAAAAGTTATAAAAAAGGAGAGTCCAACAGATCCTGGAACTTAGCAAAACGATATTGTTTTCCGAAAAATGTTGTACGTTGTCCATTTTGACTATTTTTTTCTACATTTTAATTTTCAGTTTAAATATAATTAGTTATGACAGATGATTTGAACATGGATGCAACCAGTTTCTTTCATTTCCATGGGCATTTTATTCCTGCTAAATTTCCAGAACACTGTTCTCGTGGTAGTGGGTGAAGGATCGTATTAAACCAATCACATTTGATAAAACAAGAAAAACGGTTAAATCGTGAAGTTGGATTACTTATTACCCAATCACGTATATTTGCCATCTCGTTACCTTGAAACCCTTATATTTTTATACCTGCCTCCTTTCAACACATGTTGAGAAGATATGATGATTGTGATTTTTTTTCTGGAATCTTTATTGGTCTTTGAGGCGAAAAGTGAATTTCTATTGGTCAGGGTGACGGTCACCGTGGTAATCGTGCTGTCAAGCCGCGTCATAGTTATTTACGTTACAAGTCCGGATAAAAACAGGAAAAAAATAATTTTTTCTACAAACGTCAAATAATGACGCATTTTATGCTTTCATTAGACAAACGAAAACCTAACCATTTTTGAGGATCAGAATGTGAGTTCACTTTTCCGCGCGTTGCCCAGGACAGCAAGCGAAAAAGATTTTATCGCTTGCTGTCAATAGCAACTACCACCACTCAACCAATTATTAAAAACGTCATTGTCACCTTGATTTAAATTTTTAGATTGTGTCTTCAGTTATACTCAGTTGTGATTCACATTATTTGAAATTGATCATTTGCAGAAAAAACGTTGTATGCATTACGAGCAAAAAGTAACTTTTTTGCTCTCGAGTGATTGCCGCTCTCCGCTCCGCGTCGAGCGGCAAACTTCACTCTCCGAGCAAAAAAGTTGTACTTTTCGCTCTTAATACATTAATAACTATTATGCGCGGCGAATATATTTTTGACAAATCCGCCAATTTGACAAATAGTTTCATTACGGTATCCTATACCGGTACCGGTTTCCAGGTTACCGGTGCCGGTACTCAATACTGTAAAATTTCTTTACGATATCCAATCCTGTAAAAAGCTATTTACCGGATTAAAATCAAGTACGTAAAAGTGTCCTAAATGATACAGTATGAAGTAAAGGTTTATTAAAATGCTGTGTTTCTAGGATTACCTTGAGTCAACAAGTAAAATCAATTATTACGCTCTAAATCTTTTTGATAAAGTTAAAGTCTTGAAACATACCAAAAAGACGATTTTCTCATGTTGTCCATTGTAACTCTTGTTTTCTAAATTACAATAATCAAATGGCTGAGAAATCATCAATACAGTCTAGAAAAATTATAAAAAAGAGAGCCCAACAAATTAAGATCCTGGAACTACCATTGTAATGAAGATAATAAGATATGAAGATATAAGATATGACAGATGATTGGGACATGGATGTAACCAGTTTCTTTCATTTCCTTGGAAATTTTATTCCTGCTAACATTACCAGAAAACTGTTTTAGTGGGTCTAGAATTGTAATAAACTAACCACATTTGGTAAAACAAGGAAAACCGTTACATCTTGAACTTAGTTTTTTATTACTCATTGATGTGTTTATCCCATTTCGTTACATTTGAAATATTTATATTTTATACCTGTCTCCTTTCAGGACATGTTGAGATAGTGGCGGATCTAGCCTTCTGTGAAGGGAAGGGAAAGAAAAAATAGCGCAAAAATTTTTTGAGGTGCGACGCCCACTTTTTTTTAAATTTTAGCGACTATTTCCTTCATGCATAAATTTTTAAATTTCAGCACAAATTCCACGTTGTTCTTCGGAAGTCGATTTAAAAAGTCGTCAAATAAATCTTTTCGTTTGCGTTTACCAGTGAGTCAAACAAAAATCCCAAAGAAATCTAAAAGGAGTCGAAAAAAAGGAGGATCCCCCCTGGATCCGCCACTATGTTGAAAAGATGTGATGATTGTGATTCTGTTGCTAGAATCGTCATTATGAGGGAGGTATTTGGGAGGTACGTATATGAGTGCTACTAGAGTAACAAACTTTTTTTCGGATATTCGATTAGAAGTCTTTATCGTAATTTTTTAATTGTTTGTTGTTCACACTGTCTATTTCCTCATTTTTTGATCAGGAAACATACTGTTAAACTGTATCATATAGGTACATATAGATCCTCACTAAATAAACTAAAGTTAATTTTTCTTGTATCAACAAGAGGCTTTCATGCATAATAATTTGCTGCATGGCGCTTTTAATTGTTACAAAATGATTTTTGTTTTTTGTCTAAAAAAAACATTGTTCGATGTTAAATAAAAAAATTATTATTTTGTTTTAATGCTTTGTGAGGGTATTGATCCATTTTGGCCCAAAAAGTAAATTTTCGAATGATTTTAACAAAAGAGCCCGAACCAGAAAGTGAATTTTTTGATTAGACGCATTATGATTGTTTTGAGCCAAAAAATAAATTTCTTGAATATTTTTCAGATAAATTTTTTTTTCTACAAACGTCAAATAATGACGCATTTTACGCTTTCATTAGACAAACGAAAACCTAACCTTTTTTGAGGATGAATGTGAGTTTACTTTTCCGTGCGTTGCCCAGGACAGCAAGCGATAATAGTATATTGTTTAACGAGTGACGAAAATAGCATTTTCTCTCGCAAGAGAACAGTTTACCTACCGAGGCTAAGCCGAGTTTGGTAATGTTCCCGAGCGATAGAAAATGCTTTTTTGACGAGTAAAACACTATACTTTTTCTTCGATCATGCTAACATTAAGTCTTCATTAACTTTAAAAACAATCTCTATAGAGTATCTCTTTCAAAAATCAAGGCGCGTCGTTGTCAACACGACACCTCGACTGTCAATGAGTTCAGTTTGGTCAAGTTTCAACACTTTGATTCACTTTTCCGAGGCCCGGGCAGGCAAAATATACATGTTTTGGTATGATATCACCATTTTCCATGGTGTTTTGTAAGATGAGACCAGTTAAATCGCATTTAGTTGGCGATATACAGGCGAAATTAGAACAACTCACTTTCGTCACTAGAGACGAAAGTTAACGTTATGGGATTTTCTCTCACTAGAGACGAAAGTTACGTTTTCGGCTAGGGCAAGGTATGACGAAAGTTGTTTATTTTTACATGGTCATAGAAAAAGATTTTTTCGCTTGCTGTCAATAGCAACTACCACCACTCAACCAAATATTTAAAACGTCATTGTCACTTTGATTTAAATTTTCAGATTGTGTCTTCAGTTATGCTCAGTTGTGATTCACATTATTTGAAATTGATCGTTTGCAGAAAAAACGTTGTATGCATTACGAGCAAAAAGTAACTTTTTTGCTCTCAAGTGATTGGCAAACTTTACTCTCCGAGCAAAAAAGTTGTACTTTTCGCTCTTAATACATAAACAACTAGTTCGGCGAGTATTATTTTATTACAAACACGATAATAATGTTAGTGAGAAAATTCAGTTTTGTTGTAATTGCTAAGGAAATACGTTTGTATCATTTTCAGACGATTTTGTTTTTTTTAAGCTAAAAAGCAGTTTTAACTTTAGTTTGTGTCCTTGTGAGTGGTTTATACACGTGCTTACCAATTAGGAGTTCAGTTACTTTTTGTTTAATAATAATTAGAAGTTGTAGTAGCTATTCATTCATAGTAGTAATAGCAATCAAGCTATGAAAAAAAACCTTTTAGAGGCAATTGAACAATTTATCACTAAAATCATTAAAAATGGTTTTCAAATCTTTTTAAGCTATAAAGGTGATAAAATGTTGTTTTAAAATCTGCAAATACTTAGTTTTTATCTTCCTCTTTAACTACCCAAAGCTCGACAAATTCGTTATGAAAAAGTGGTTCAGAGTCTGCATATTGAGGCTTACGCCCGTATTCTCCATTATCATTTTTAAGCGGATTTAATCAAGAGAACTTAACTCGAAAATCGGCTTAAGTTAGAGAAAGCGTCTGTTAACTAACGAGGGCTCAATTAATGTCTTTTATGTGGGAATTTGGAATGTCAAAACAATTTTTTTATCTTCATTTCGTTATTGTTGTTGATTGCTGCTTCTTGAATTTCATTGTGGTTGGCAGAAGTCGCAAATTAAAATCGTGGTTCATAAACCACACTAAAAATGGATTGTAAACGTTCTGCTAATTTTACGACGTCGGAGAAGTAATTCTTAATTAAACTTATTTAGAGACAAATATGGCTCAGATTTAGAGGAAAAAACCTGATAGAGCTTGTGTGAAAAAGCGTGATGAATTGTGGTTGCGTATAGCTAATGAATTCAATGCTGTGAGCCCATCAAATATTCACAAAAATGGGGATGTTCTAAAAAAGCTATACAGCAACAAAAAAAAAAGCTTAAAGAAAAGAGTGGGGAAGGAGAGAAAAGAAATTCTTTTCACTGGTCTTTATAGAATAAAACAACCTTTGGAGGTCTATCCCCAAAAATTGCAAAACCCAACATTGCTAGTGAAAGTGATATTGATAACATACTTCTATCAGTAGAAAATAGGAAAACTATAGATTCCGAGAGTGGTTCAGTTCTTGATAATTTACTAACAGAAAAACGCGAAGAAATTGAGTTTCTCCGCATCAAAATGGGTCAGAAGCCATTGAAACTTTGAATAAAAACCCTTCTTTTAATAAAAACAAGTGGAAAATGTGTACAGCTTCAGATCTATAGAAACCAAAAAATTCTGCTTTGTTAACTACAAAATCCAGCTAGATAAATATTTTGGAATGTGGAATATTTTAGAAGAAAGTGTCGGTAAATAAATAAATATTTCGGAAAAATAATACACCACATCACAGCAACGATTGTAACGAAAGCAGTCACTTCCTGTTAGGAAGTCCAAAAATAAGATACTTTACAGGACACACGTTTGGTACTATTAAAAAAACAAAACTAAACAAGTAGTTCGGGATATGGAACTTTCAACTACAAAACAGAAATTGGTAAGGCCTCAAGGTACAACAACATCTCCTGAAAAGAATCCAAGCTAGGAAATTAGGTCATAAATATGCATATTCATCATTGGGTAATAACATTTTAACAAGTGTTATGCAATAGACTGATGGTTAAGTGACCATGTACAATTGCTCAACCCTAATTTTAACTCACCGAGAAAAATCAGAAAATTCACCTGACTCAAAACGAGCTCTTGCACTGCTACATATTATTCAAAACGGTAATGTCATGGCTTGACCATATTCGTACTAGTTAATATACTATGAACGTCAATCTTTCCCCACGGACTAAAAGTGCAGCTTCTAGTGACCAATGGAAACCAAGATTAGGCTCACTGCTTGCTAACGCGCACATTCTTCTGCGCAAGACATATGCGGAGGACACGCCCACCACAAAAATAAAACTCTCGGAGTATTCTCATCCTTCTATTCACAATGAGAAAACAAAGGATGGTAGTAATGTCGCAGCGCACAGAGCAGTCTACCGAAAACTCTAGAAGAACAAAAGTTTGAGGTTAGGTCAACTTTGAGTACTTTTTGATATTTGAAATTTTGTAATAACGAAAAATCGAAGATTTGTTTTTTTTTATTATAGGCTCCTATTTATTTTAAAACACATTAGTGTAATAAGTAATAAACTCATCCGGCGGCTTGCAACATCGCTTGGTGGTAGTGAAAGTGGACCGTTCCCGTCAAAGATCGCGTAGGTTCAAATACTTTGTCCTACAATAACACTAAGACTATCAAGTGTATTGTGTATTGATTTCTTGATACCTGACTCGTAAGCCAAGGCAAGGAAGGGCGACAAAAGACCATCAAGTGTATTGTGTATTGATTTCTTGATACCTGACTTGTAAGCCAAGACAAGGAGAGGTGCCAATATTTTATAGGATGGTTAGACTTTTTCTGACTGAAAATGGTGAGTATTGGGTCTTTTTGAGGTTTTATGATTATAATTAATTTAATTAAATTACATTATTATAATTATTATTATGGTTTTATTATCAATATCAACTGACTAATGTGTAAATGTTACAAGCGTACCCGCCAAAAAAAAACCTAAAAAGTTAGGTTAACAGCAAATGACATTGAAAGCATTACGGCATTGTCATGTGTAAATTATATTCAGGAATAGACAGAAGCTTATTTTAAATAAATTATGAGTTTTTAGTTTTTTCTTACACCACACCATGCTAATTTGCCAAGTTAACTAACAGCTCAAACATTTTAGAAACTAAAAATAATTCTTAGTATTTTTTATATTGATATAATACATTATTAGATATTTTATATTTCGGCGAAAACTTAATAAAACATAAAGCTTGGCATCGTCGATTTTTCAAAATTAAGGGGCGGAGCTTGCCAGCCGCGCATGCGCTTTTGTTGCAACTGTGCCGGACTTTTTCAGGCTGAACTTTTTAATGTTACGTTATAATTATATGTCAATTATTATTTATATGGGCTTGACCCAGGCCACTGAACTTCAATATCATATATTTTACTACTTTTATTTATTACTTGAGTATTTATGGAAAAATATCTTTTTTCTACAAACGTCAAATAATGACGCGTTTTACGCTTTCATTAGACAAACGAAAACTTAACCATTTTTGAGGATCAGAATGTGAGTTTACTTATCCGCGCGTTGCCCATGACAGCAAACGAAAAAGATTTTATCGCTTGCTGTCAATAGCAACTACCACCACTCAATCAAATATTTAAAACGTCATTGTCAGTTTGATTTAAATTTTCAGATTGTGACTTCAGTTATGCACAGTTGTGATTCACATTATTTGAAATTGATCGTTTGCAGAAAAAACGTTGGATGCATTACGAGCAAAAAGTAACTTTTTTGCTCTCAAGTGAAACTTCACTCTCCGAGCAAAAAAGTTGTACTTTTCGCTCTTAATAATACATAAATAACTATTTTCTGCAATCAATCAAGAATGACTGATTTATAATATAATTTAGACTTTATAGTCTGTCTATCTACCTTACAGCCGTGCCAAACATTATTATGCTTGCCTTTATTGATTTTTGATACAAAATATACCCATAATATACTTACTTTTTATTCCAATGTCACCAGTTCATGCTTGAAACATTACGTCACACCAACAATCACACCAAGTTTTTGTCATAACAACCAAATGATTGTTGATTAATTCAGCTGTCATACTGTTGACAAAGATAAAGTTGTTTAAGTGTTGTATTTTTATTCCTTGTCTTTGTTACAATGAATTGGCTCGTAGAAAAAATATTGTTCCTAACTCGTGCGCAAAGTGTCTTTCCCGCACCCGTCTGCTGCCCGAACTCCGCTTCGCGATGTTCGGGCATCGGCAGACAGCGTGCGGGAAAGTATCACTTTCCGCACTAGTTAGGAAAATAACTATTTCCTAACTAGTGCTTGAACTCCGCACGCATTTTGTTTTCGAAAGCTGTACTTTCCCGCACGGCGCGCGTGAAAGTAGATTTGGCGTGCGGGAAAGTAAATATTTAAAGAATGACTGATTTATAATATAATTTAGACTTTATAGTTTGTCTATCTAGATAGGTGCATTTGCCTTACAGCCGTGCGAAATATTTTTATGTGTTTTAAGGAACTATTATGCTTGCCTTTATTGATTTTTGATACAAAATATACCTATAATATACGTACTTTTGACAATATCACCAGTTCATGCCTGAAACATTACGTCACGCCAACAATCACACCAAGTTTTTGTCATAATAACCAATTGATTGATATTCTATCATAAAGCTGATTATCTGTTTCTTTACTTGGGCTTGTAGAAAAAAAAATTGTTCCTAACTCGTGCGGAAAGTGTCTTTCCCGCACTCGTCAGCTGCTCGAACTCCGCTTCGCGTCGTTCGGGCATCAGCAGACAGCATGCGGGAAAGTATCACTTTCCGCACTAGTTAGAAAAATAACTAATTTCTACTCGCGTGCGCGATAGTTTACTTTCTCGCACGCAGTTGAGTGCGCAAAGTTGTACTTTTCCGCACTAGTGCGGAAAACAAATTTTGATCCAAAAATGAATTTTGCTAAAAACAAGAAATGGAAATATTTGAATCAATTTGACTGGTATAGCAATTTTTAAATTTAACTTTCTGCAAAATCATCAAAGTTTGCCTTTTTAGACAATCTGTTATCTGACTGTCCTCCACAAACCCAAAATTAGCGTTTCAAAACCTTACGAGTTATTTTTGAATAATTTTGGCCTTATGCGTAACCTGAATTTTTTTCAAAAATTCCGAATTTGTATTTTTAGTGGGTTTAAGCCATTTTTAACCAATTTTGACCCTAATTCTGGCCAATTCGTGTTGCTTGTCAAAATAAAATTCATTTTAAAATCTAAAGTGTTTTCCGGGCTTTGAAGTCGTGGTCCAATGGAATTTCTTCCTGAAGTTTCGTCTACAGCTGCGGCAGACATTACCAAAGACGATGAGCCAATGGGCGAGGTGATATCCCGTGCTTTCCGACATTGTCTGATTTGACTGTGGTGACCTTCGTGGTATTTATTCCTCCGCCGTCGCGCTGCAGTGGAGGGACTGGGGTGGGGGTAGTGGTGGCGCGGGGTTTCGGTGCACTTGTAGTGTGTCGTAGAACTCGCCTCCCGTGTGCATTTAGAAACGTAATTCCCTCCTTCCCGTTGAAATTGTTGTCATGTTTAAAGATTTCAATGGCCTCTCTCGTTAGTCTCGGATAGAACGCTGCGATTGATAAAAGATATCCACTTCGTTGAAAAGGATGTCGTGACCTTCGGAGAGCTGCTCTGCTATTGTTGATTTTTGTGTTTGTCCCAGCCTGCAACTCCTCCTGTGTTCCGTAATCCTCGTGTTGACACTGCGTTTTGTGGTGCCAATACGAGCCACACTGTATGAAACTTGGTAAACTCCTGATGCCGATAGGGGATCTCTGCGGTCTTTGGCCGATCTGATGCTCTGTTGTATTGTGCGAGTGGGTTTAAATACAGTTTAATTGTGTAACATTGTGCTTTTCCAGTAGCCTGCCGATTATTTCAGTTACTTTGTGGATGTTTGGTAGACTAGTTCATCCGAGCTTTTCTTCATCTTCTCCCGTTGTTCCTTTCTTGCGCTCTACATTTTTTGAATGGACGGCCCTATCGAACTCGTGGTTGCTGAATCCATTTCAACCAAACGCTCTTTCTAGATGCTTCATTTCCCGTTCCAATTCAGCCGGCTCACAAATTTTCTTGGCTGTCAAAGACAGAGTCTTTATGACTCCCCTTTTCTGTCTGGAAAACATATTTGATTCGTTATTGAGGTACCTTGTGTGAATGTGTGAGGTCGATGTGTGTTGGTTTTCTATAAACGTGTGCGCAAGCTTCCCATTCGGCCTCCTTGATAACAAAACATCCAAAAATTTTTCTAAATGCAGATTGGGAGCCAGTTCTACGATAAACTGCAAGTGCGCCGAAACCTCGCGCCACTACTACCCCCACCCCAGTCCCTCCACTGCAGCGCGACGGCGGGGGAATAAATACCACGGAGCTCACCACAGTCGAATCAGTCAACGTCGGGAAGGATGGAAGATTTAAGTAGAAATCTTCAAATTTGTCAATTATTCTAATAAATTGTCAATATGTTTTCATACAAAATAGTTTAGGTATTTTTTTACACACTACTCCCTTGTGTCACCCGCCCCTGGACAAGTGTGTTCATATTTATTTAGTTTGCAGAAAGGGCACACAAAATTTGTGGTAGCATACCAAGTTTCATTAATTAATCTCTATGCGTTTCTGAAAAATTAATTAACAAGTTTATTCCTTATTTTTGAGCCTAGAATAAGTTGTTACATTTATGGTACTATTTTCAGAAACACCTTATCTATAAGTATAGGCAAATACTCAAAAATAATTGATAAATTCAAGGTTTTCTTCAGTTTAATTTAAAATCTCCATAACAATCGGTTATGCAAACGAAACGACAATAAAAACGTAGATTGTCCATATCCTCAAAATTATTACTTCTGTTGATAATGTGTGCAGGAAAACCAATAGTATATTATAAACCAAGGTTGTGAAGTAGATTATTATGACCCGAACGTCAAGTTTAAATCCCGAAGCGCGTAGCGCTGAGGGATCTAAGACGTGAGGGTCATAAGTAGTTCACAACCGCGGTGTATATACGATTTTTTCCACTACTAGACTCAATAAATCTACAACAGAAAATTGCCAAAATTGTAAGATAGCGCTCCGCATATTTTATTACTAAGAACAGCCGCGTCTTCAATCTATATGGAGGCTTCGTTACCGTGGAAACCGATAAAAAAACCGATAAACAAAATGGTATTTATGACGATATCACCTCGCCTAATGCTCCTGACAACTGACAGCTTTATTTACCGGTAAATAATCGGCCATAACGTTGTCATTATAGACCGCTTATGTTCAATTGTTTTATAAGCAAAACAAGAAAACCTACTTTACAGTCATTTTGCTGGCCTTTAACGGTCCTTATTAAAGCTAGTGGTGGAAAAAACTATTTATTCACAGCTTAGACTTATATATAACTAGACTGGGATATTATAACTCCATGAGATTAATTAATATTACATATATTTCTTAGGATTTTCAAGAAGTGAAATTTTACAAATACCATCAAGTGTTATCATGACTTACGATTAATATTTAACAGTGGCATTATTTTATTAATTAACAATATTCGAATAAAAAATGCTCAAACTACTTCAATATAACAATTCAATTTGGCGTAAAAAAGGTCGAACAAATTTTCGATGTTATGTCAGGTCAATAAAAAATTTCTTATTTTTGTATCCTTTACATTATATAAAGCCAATTTGTCGCGAATCCTTTTTATACAAGAAAATTACACCTTAATACAATTATACTTTAATTAAACGAAAGTTTGCCTTGAAAGTATGTTAAATTGGATAATGGTTCTTGATTGACATAACATCATAGAGTGTTACTAAATTTGAAGAAAGACTAAAACACCTTTTTTTTATTTAGTCATTATCCTATTATTATACAGGTAGTAGACTATCCAGTTTTAATATATTGACACTGAACATACAGAACACTCAACGAATCAGTCGCTAAAGGAATTGGATGATCTCAATGTGTTTGTTTTGTTGGAGATTCCAACTGTTGATTTTGCCATTTAGCTGTGATTATACACATGAAGTTCTTCTTTATGGTTGGTCATTTAATAGTAACTAATTCCAATGTGAAACACATTTTATTTAGTATTACCAAATGGGAATCATTATACCCATCTCTATTCTGAGCTAGAATATTGCTTAAGATTAGAAATTAACTTTTGAATGATTATGACTTTTTACCATAGAATTATTCGCTCATTCTGTAAAATAAGAATATAATGCTCCTCCAACTTTCAAAGTCAGCCCAGATATGGTTTGCTCGCCCACTAACAGGTTCTACACTAAAGTTAAGTACCTTCCACATGGTTTTCTTCATATGTTCGTACACTCTAAAAATTTTATGGTCAACAACAAATTATGGGTATAGACTTTAATAAAATGCAAATCAATCAGTGAATAAATATTACTTTCTAAAGCTAGTAGGGTGGTTATTAGAGTACGTCAACTTCGAGAAATAAAAACCTGAAGGAAAATGCAGTATACAAATATCTCATTAATTCATTAAATATATCTTGTTTTCTATAAATTTTTTTAAATCCTTAATTTTTACACATTTCTTCTTTTTGCATATTTTGCGAAAACATTATTGCAATGCAAATTCTTTGCAAAGCTAAGATATATTTAGATTAATGAAATAAATGCGAGCAAAAGCTTTGCTACCAGATGTGAGGTCTCGAAGGTCAACATTTACCTCAAGCAGTTATTTCCCATAGTAAAGTTTTTGACCATCTTTATAAAATTCTTATGGATAAATCATTTGTGATCGGCAATCGATAGTGATTAATGGTAAGGTATTAGGTGAATCGATAGTTGATACTTCCAGAAAAACGTTTTGACTTGTGAGAGTGTGAAGGCTTTCACGAGCCATAAATTACATAGCAAGTACTTTTTCGGCTCTACAGTCATGTCCAAAGAAATTTTATCCTTGACATGTGGAGAATAATACTTGTGAACTTTCTCAAACTATGTAGATGAACGGCAATTGCTCTAATGTATGCTACAAACAGAATCATAACTATTTACAACTGATTTCAATTAGGTGTTTGCACCTTTAGAGTGATACATTCTTGGGTACATCATTTACATCTCAGTAAGAAAACGAAAAGTTACAGAATGCTACAAAAATTTATCTTGCAACTTGATAAATAAATGCAAACCTAACTGTTAATGGTTGAGGTTGAGGTGGTGGATAAAAAAGTCTGGTTTGAGTTCTGAACCTGAGCCTGCTCCCAAGTATTTATGATGGAGAAATAGGATTAATATGAAAATGTTGAATAGTGGGTTTAGGAGAAATCATCGCAGTTTCATAAAGAAATTGCTTTTTTTTCTAACTGAACTAAGAGTCTTTAGTCTTCTGGTCCTACTTGCTTGTCCATTTTGAAGCTTATTTACCAATTTATATTGGTAGGTACGGTGTACCATTGGGTATGTTATTATAAAATAAATATGTAGATAACCCTGATGATTTTGAGACACGGCTTACCTGAACTAACTTCGAAGGCCTCGATGACAGCCCTGAGCCCTGATCAGGCAGTACATAGTATACAAAAAATTTGAAATATCATCTGCTCTAAGCTCTAAGTCATAATAATTATGACAATGATAATAAAAAGAGATAATCACGAGGCAATTACAATGTCTTGTCAATTATCATGTACTTTTATTACTTCTTTTGGTCCTGAAGTCTATCTCCACAGTTAAAATGAGAAGGAAACATTATCGTCTGGATAAACTTGCCAGGAATTTAATAATTTGGCTTCAAGTTCTGTATTTTTTCGATTTTTATTCAACAATAAACATGCATAAAAAAAAATAAAAATTTATTGCGCAGTGCGTGACGTCACTTGATGAGAAGATAGTTGAACGTCGTGAATATTCTTATTGGCGTCGTGCGTGATTCGCGAGTGGAATTTTCACGTTTTTTGTTCAAAAAACGTTTTCGGAAAAGTGCGAACTTACTTAAATGCATGTGGAAACTTCCCTGTATCCCCACATGCTACATTTCCTTGGCTCGAATTGCGTTTTCGGTGCCAATTTTTACTTCGCTTGATGCCTCTACGACCCCATCAAAGAGCCATGTCAGCGCATTCGAGAGATCAGGTTAGTGACCACAATTTGTACATGTAGAATCCCCAGATGGTAACCCCAGTGTCCCCATAGTCTATCAATTGTGGACCTTAAATTCATTGGTGTGCCTCAGGGATCTGTCTTGGGACCTTTGCTCTTTCTCATATATGTAAATGATCTTCCAAAATATGTTGATTCGGCAGACTGTAGATTGTTTGCTGATGATACCACCATTATAACAAAAAGCTCATCTCTGCCTGAGTTAGCAAGTGCTAGTTCGTTTGCTGAAACTCGAGCGAAGAATTGGTTTTCTGCCCACGGGTTATTTCTTAATGAGAGCAAAACTCAAAGATTGACGCTGTCGACAGCGGAAGCTAGGGGTGACAGTGTTACGTTGCTGGGAATTTGTATTGATGATAGGCTGAGCTGGGGCCCCCAGATAGATGCTCTCTGCAATCGCCTGTCATCGGCATTGTTCGCATTGAGATGTCTTCGTGGTTCTCTCGACATTTCTGTACTGAGAACCGCCTATTTTGCCTTATTCCATTCAAGATTCCTTTATGGAATTACCGTCTGGGGTGGTTCTGGACACGCCTTGAGAGTGTTCAGGATGCAGAAGAGGGCTGTAAGAGTGTTGCTTGGCCTCAGGTGTAGAGAGTCCTGTAGGGACCATTTTCTGAATCTGCACATTATGACTGTGCCATCGGCTTATATATATTTTACCTTGCTCGAGATCCATCAGAACAGGTCAAGGTACAGTCAGCAGTCTGATATACATGATTTTAATACAAGGAATGCAGAACATCTTAGGCTGCCTAGATACAGGCTCTCAAAATCTATGAGAAACTCCCTGGATTTGAGCTTGTTTAACAGACTACCTGCCAGCGTCAGAACCCTGAACGCTACAGAGTTTAAAATCAAACTAAAAACATTTTTCTATTCAAACAGCTTTTACAGTGTGGAGGAATTCCTTGTACACCGGTTCTAAAACGTCTTTTGTTTGATATGGATGTGGCTCCTGTGTCTTTATATATTTTGTGTCAATTGGTCTAACGTCTCATAACTACTGTAGTATGTCTTAGTTTTACCTACTTTGTTATTTACTATTAATGTTTTTTTACTGACTTGCTACACATACATGTTTTGTATTTTGTGGTCAAACAAATAAACCTAAACCTAAACCTAAACCATTTTTCGCATCAAACATTGGAAATAATTAGGCAATGATGAATCATTTCTAATTTAATACAGCGCCGGCGCTCCGCGGAGCGGCTGCTATTGAAACTATCTGTCAAAATCCGATTGTCTAAAGCTGCGTTCACACTGCGGCATTTCCATTGGTTCCGCCTTAATGCCGATTTCTGATTGGTTTTAAATTGTTATGGCGGAAATGTCAAGTGCAGACTTTTGATCAATGAGATATCGACATTATAAGTGCTTGGAGAACCTGCCCACGTGATTGTACCATACTAGGTGAGTTTTCGCAATGACAATTTTCGTTAATGAGTTGACTTCTAATAATATTATAACAACGGGTGTTCGTTAGAGAATGTCATCTAGAAGGCTATGAATTTTTGACAGAAAAGAATGACGTAATTACAGCAAAGGGACTTTTCGTTAGGGGCTCAGACAAGAGTATATTAATCAATAAGTTTCCCCTTTTATTGAATCAAAAAATATTCAGATGACAAAGGGAGTTATCTAATGGTTTTCAATTCAACTTGCAAAACTTAGGGGCTCAAATGATAGTAATCAAAAGTTGTAATTTAAACCAGGGGTCTTTGGGTTCATGTTTGGATAAATTAGTATTTTTGAAACTTAGGGGCTCAGACAAGAACATATTAATCAATAAGTTTCCTCTTTTATTGAGACGAAAAATATTCAGATATCGAAGGGCTAATTTAAACCAGGAGTCTTTGGGTTCGTGTTTGGGTAACTTAGTATTTTCGAGACTTAGGGGCTCATACAAGAGTATATTAGTCAATAAGTTGTTCTTCAAATCAGGAGTCTTTCAGTTTGTAGCAGTTTTGACATTTTGAGGTTGCAGCATTTCTTACTAATTCAATAGATTCAACAATATCTTTGTTGTCTGTTAATATTGCTATTTAACTTTGTTCATTTTAGACAAATTTTACAAGAGAAACGAAAAACGGGTTTAAATTACTATACACGATTTACGTAACCTGAATTTTTATTAATCATTAATAATGAATTAGAATTAAAATTGAAGACTTAGGAGGGTTTGCAGAACGTTGAATAATAATATTTAAAATGGAGTGTGATGTGAATGGTGAAGATGAAGGTAATAAAATATGCTCTTCCATATCAGGGGTTAACATTTTCTATCCACATTACTTAGTTATTTAAATAGTAAGGCAAATTACACTTGTCCCTGCCAATAGATTTTTACCTTGTATCTTCAGAACGACTGTATCTAGACTGGTTAGGTTCATTTGTGTAAATACTTTTGTTAATTGCTTTTTGGAAAACAAAGAAAAATAATACATAATAAATTATTGGGGCGATTTCAAGCTGTACGTAATTCATTTAAACTGGCTTACCGTTCATAACAATATTTCACTCTTTCCCTCCTAGAGATTAGATAAAGATAGAAAAAGCTAAAAGGCCAGTGCAATTAGTACTTGCCATACCTTGTCATTCGAAATAGCCCTACAAACTAGGCCGCACTGCGCATGCGTTTGAATCATTTTAGATTTTTAATATTCTTCATTCTTCCTCGGATTATTCCACCCAGGAATTCCACGTTGAAAAGAAACTTGAATCTTTGAACGTTTCAACTTTATACTGCTTGATTTAATTTTTATGTAATAAGGGTACATTTTTTCATATGGAAACTGAAAAACATTTTCCATCCAGCCGGGATACTATCTTTATGTCTGATTCTCTTGATTAATTACATCTTGTATTTACCTAGGTACATGCGTTATGCGCACAAAAGCAATATTTGTTGGTTGAATTAGGTATACCTACTATGAAATTTTGACAGAAAAGGATGACATAATCAAAATAAATGGACTTTTGTTTCTCCATCCTTTCCTTTTGATATTTCACAGCCAACTAGATGAAATTTTATAATGAACACACCGTATCTACTTACTTACGTATTAATAGGTAGTTCTAGAATTGCATTGTTTTCGGTGGTGGTAGCATTTTTTTTTTTGGCATATTGGCATATTCACGTTAATCACTTTTATGGTTACTGATTAGTGTTAATTATTTCTGGCATCTTATTGTTAGCATAACACAGTTTTGTTAATAATAAAATACAAAAGGCACGTGTTATGTGTAAAAAAAAATCGGTAACCGCGAAATCTTAATGACACATCTAGTCAAATTTGTTTTGACGGCAAGTAAACATACAATCGCAATCGATGTTATACCTGAGAAATTTCATGGCAAGTCTTGATGCCAAAAATAACTGAATGGATTATATACGAGTCCTAAAGTTTAAGCGTATGTTTCCTGATCGATAATTGACGATATATACAGAAGAAACAACAAACACTTAAAATATTTCGATAAAGACCTCTAATCGAACATCCGAAAAGAAGTTTGTTACTCTAGTAGCAGTCATCATACACGTACCTCCCAAGTACCTCTCTCATAATGAAGATTCCAGCAAGAAAATCACAATGGCAATCAAACGAGAACCAAAATAAACGTAAAAAAGTAAACGAGCGATTGATTTAAACTAAACTGTTGATGCATCTCCTTTCTAAGAATGCCGCCTATATTATATTATGGCAAAAAGAAACGCGAAGATTAATTGTTCAATTATGCACTGTCATGTAGAACGAGAGCCCTACAATAATAGAATATTGTTTTATTCTGTAAAGTTCATGATTAATGGTCACGCGATTTTTATAGATGGATGAAGCGATTAGACTCATTGAAGATTTCGCAGCAATTGCCTGCTGTATATGTACATAGAAGGGATTTTTGTCCTGTAACACAGTCTTCGAAGTATGTGGTGTTGATGGGAAATATAAAGGTATATTAAGAGGTAAGTGCAGTCAGTACTAAGACCAACACTAATTTGGAATTTGAACGGTTAAGACCGCACTTTTTACTTTTAGCTTTGCTTTCAGCCATCATATACTTAACTGCACAAAAGGCTTCGAAGGCACTCTTTTGCGCAATATCGATATAGGCGTTCGCTTCCTAAGTCCATATTGACTAGGCATTAACATAAATAATACGACTCTTTGATATTGAACAAATACTGCTTTGCCCAGTGTCCATCAGCGTCTAATTGCGGGTTTTCTCATGCCGGATGGAATTAAGCAGTTTACCGAATACGGTATCACATCTGAGGGCAATTATACATTAAATATCGCGGAAACCGACAAACGGCCTGTCTTTTTCAATTGCCTGTTTGAGTAGTGGTTTACCCGCTTCTTTGGGTACCATCATCGACCACTAGTCAAACGGAGACGCTCCGCTAGCTATACCTATCGGTTTGCTGTCTATCCTCATAGTTGAAAGGTTAATGTAAAAGCATTTATATTTTATGCAAAATGAAAAAAAAGGTTAAAAAAAATTAGAGAAAAATAATAAATAAATAAGTAAGCAAGAGAACGATATTGTTGACCAACCAGTTTACTCTAATTAGTTATGTTGCGAACGAAGTTCAATAATTCCAGTGTAACCATTTAACACGAAAACACTATTTATTTATCCCACAAATACATACAAGTACAATTCGACTAAATAACTCACTACCTAACACTTTATAGCCTTCTATTATCATTTGGTACTTTAGCTTACTTATAGCTCGATTAAATAAGACTAGTACTAACGGCAGTGCTATTCGACATTTATACAAAATCCTAAACATACAGAAAAGCCTAGAACATTCTTAGAAGAAAAATAAATGATAAGAGACACAAAAAAAAGGTCGTAAATAATTGCGTTGCCACCGCCGCTGCGCCCGGATAGGCAGCGTGCCGCGAAGGTCCAACCTACAATGTCGCTCCGCCTCTACAGCCGCCGCTCAACGTAACAGTTAGTTCAGGTTAGCCTTTGATTGCCATTGTGATTTTCTTGCTGGAATTTTCGTTATGAGAGGGGTACTTGGGAGGTACGTGTATGATGAGTGCTACTAGAGTCACAAACTTCTTATTCTTACTTTTCTTGTATCAACAAAAAGCTTTAATCCATAATAATTTGGTGCATGTCGCAAGATTTTCAGGACTAGGATAGACAGGACTGTCGACTAATTCACATATACTAACACTAATCACCAATTAACAACAATCCGAGTTACGTCTTGCTTTAACTATAAGCAGCTATTAGTAAGCCTGCAACTTATTATTTGCCTTTGCGGCGAGAAGTAAATTTTGGTTGGTCACAGCGACGGTCACCGTGGTAACCATGCTGCCAGGCCGCGTCAAGGTTTATTAAAATGCCGTGCTTCTAGGGTTGTTCTTATGAATTTATGACTACGTTAGGTCAACAAGGAAAATCAGTTATTACGCTCTAAATCATTTTGATAAAGTTCCGAATGGCTACTCTGACGTTGACAAAAAATTTCAATGACCAAATGGCTGAGAAATCATCAATAAAGGCTAAAAGGATTATAATAAAAGAAGAGCCCCACAGGTCTTGGAACTTAGAGAGAGGCCCTCTTGGAGCATCGGTCATTCACAGTCTCCACATTTCTGTTTTCGTAGCTGCAAGTAATTGTGTTTAAAACGTGTTTAAAAGTTTAGAATTTTTAGATCTGGCAAGTTGCAGGATTAGGACAAACAAAAACTCCCTTGTAGTTTGAAAAAAGGCCAACGTTTCAACGTTCAATCGATGTCTTCTTCAGGGCAAAAATATATTTAAACAATTTATTTAAACTGCTTGTCAGATCTATTCTTATAAGGGGACGCTACCACTATTGCCATTTAGAATTTTTACCAGAAATTTTACAACTAGAGATAAGCTTCAACAATACCGAGTTATCGCTACTACAAATCAATGCTGCGCAAGTCTAGAAAAGCTACAGCACTTTGAAAAGTGATAGAAACACATTCCTCGAGAATGAATAAAGAATATTGAATGTTTTATACTTACTTGGCTTCCAGAAAGTGTCAGAGAGTTAAGTATTCTGAATTGAAAAATTGAGTTTTAAACATTTTTGAAAATATAAATATAAATTTGAATAAAAAAATATATAAATAAAACCATTTTTTTTTAATTTTTTATGTTTTTGATCATTAAAGTTTTCACATCTGGGACCACCAATAGCCGTATACTCGTTCCCACATTGCCAGTGGTCAATATACTCATCACCAAATTTGAGAATTTTTGAAAATTAAAGATTCCATATTTCCTGATAAATATGTGTTAACCATTAAACATTTTTTGATCTAAAATATCTTAAAATATTACCCTTGCGAAAATTTAAGTATACTGATAGTTATTCACTAACTAAAAAGTGGAAATAAGAAAAATATGTGAATTTAAATATCATAATAAATCGCATATATTAATTGTTATTAAAGAAATAAGTATAAAAAGGCATTTGTCAGTGAGTTTTTTTAACTAGTTTAAATTAGCACTTTTTATTTAGCAAATGCGTATATTGCAACAATTTTATAACACTAGTGCAATCGATTTTTATGCGCATATTAGTGCCAAATGTAAATATTTTTTAAACGATTATAGATAAATTATTAAATTTTTTATCTCTTGTACTAACATTTTGGTAGTTTTTGCAAATAAAATAATTACAGTGAAACCTTTCCACTAAGCAACCACTATAATGATGGACATTGAGGCAAACAAAACTATAATTAAACAATAGATAATATTGTTGCGAACTCAAGGTTCGAATAATTCCAGTGCAACAGATTTTTTAATTAAACACAATTTATTTATCTATTTCACAAATTTACAGAGAGGTTACTTTTACACTTTTTCAATACTCACCATTGGGATTTGCGAAAGGGTAACACTTATAGGGTCAGCTAAATAAGGAAAAAATTGGCCATATAAATGCCCATTCAGAAGCCGGCATAAAACTAGATTTATCTGTTACGAAATATCTTGAAAAAAGGAAAAACATATCAAAAGAAAATCTGCGAAAACTGTCAGTTGAGTTTTGAGGAAACTTGGGCAACTGAAATTTCTTGTGAGCGCACTTGCTGGTCATTTCTACCTTATCTAAGTTATGCATCTAAGAAACAATTTTTTTTTACTTTTTTTTACTTCTTTTCACTTCTTTAACTTATTATCTAATGCAATAAAGAGTAAAAATAAATAAAATAATAAAGGAAGACATTTAAACATAATACATGTACATAATACATTACAACGTAATACATGACATTTAAACAGAATAACAAAATAGCAAATACGCACGAAAACGATAGTCTTGACCAAACACTTAGAGTGATAAGGGCGTCTCTTAGAAGAGTATCGGTCATAAACAGACTCTACATTTCTGTTCTCGTAGTGACAAGTAATTGATGAAATATATGTTATATATGTATAAGTGAAATATTAATGAAGCATTTTTCAACTAGATATGAGTTTCAACAATACCGACCTGAAGCTACTGTAAATTATAATAACTGTACAGGGTCATTGATCATAAGTTAACCACCCACCTAGAGGCTTTAATTTAACTCGGAGAAAAAAATGCAAAAGTTGTTGATAGTTAGGTGTAGTTCTTTTCTAATACAACATTCTTTATACAGGATCTACCCAAAGCCCGTGACATACCAAAGTTATAATTTTCTAAATGGAACACCCTGTATTTTGTAAACAATTGTAAGCATTTTTTATGAAGCATGTCCTATACCTGTCCACACTGGTTTCCTTGATAAATGGTGCCTAAATTTTGATATTATAGTATTTAGCCACCTTCTTAAAGGTTTCCTTTTTAATCGTGTAACCATGTTAATGCAAAAATTATGGATAATCATGTGCAGTTTTTCACGTTGTAAAATTTTATACAGGGAGTACCCAAAATCATCTGTTCAATCACCCTGCTACATAAGTGGATAAATGTCCGGCTGATCAGCTGATGCCGCGGATTGATTTTTTTTTGTTATATATAATATGTTACGTTAAGAGGGTAACAAGAAAACCTTAAAAGCAGTAAAGGAAAAATTTTCATGCCTGTGGCATTTTTTCCTAGTGGTAAAAGATAAAGAATTCTAGATTTATTACACCACTTAAAAAGTGTCTTTATAAAGGTTGCATATAGATTGGAAGCGCAAACTTAAATTTAATATTTCTTAATAAAAACTTAATAAAAGATTTCTTAAAAGAGTGCTCCTCTCTTCTAATAAACAAATTAGTCCAACCATACATTAGAGTTTTATTCACATATTAGAGTAAAGAAAATTTTTTTTTATGGGCCATTATGCAAAGGATAAACCGTGACATAAAATGAGATAAATAGAGCAATTGGGGCAAATCAGGAAAAAATATAGAACACCAAACACAGTTTCATTGTTTTTTTTTTACTAATCTTGAAGGTGGTTACAGAGGTGCTTGGTTACATAATTTGGATTAGTCAGGAATGCAGCAGCTTACCGTTCAAATAAGGCCTTCAACATCTTCTAATTGTACTATAGACCTTGGAGTATTATCCTGATTATCCGCTTCAATAGTATTAGTTGTCAGTTAAGCAGCCAGCTTTTACCAACTTTCTGAATTTTTCAGATTGTCTTACAAGAGTGTGTAACAATAGGAAGAAGAGTGCAGTGGGTGAGTTTTGGACCAAAAAAGTACAAGAAACTCAAGAAATCTCAAGGCTGCAGTAATTGTGCTATTGCAGAGTTTTCCCTGCGCCGTTGTCATGGTGTCTGCAAGCGTTGTTACACCAGAAGTAACCTTCCTCTCTCGTCAACGTTTTTACTGCATTTAATTATTTTTTTCTACAAACGTCAAATAATGACGCATTTTACGCTTTCATTAGACAAACGAAAACCTAACCTTTTTTGAGGATCAGAATGTGTGTTTGCATTTATGCGCGTTGCCCAGGAAAGCAAGCCAAAAATAGTTATTTTCCTAACAAGTGCGAAAAGTGATACTTTTCCGCACGCGACTGCAATTGTCACCATGAAGTCAAGTTTTTTTATATCTAGCTGAGGTCTTAAAGTATACGCCTTTTAAAGTCTCTCAGTTAGAAAAATTGTGGTGTAAGGAATTTCACCCATCAATTTTTCGAAAATGGTAGCTTTTGTTTAAGGGTATGCTACGTAAAAAAAAATTGGCGGTGAATACCAAGTTGCAAAAACGTACTAAATGGTTCATAAAAAAAGAAAAAAAACCTTTGATATGCCGCCGGCTTTGGGTACATCCTGTATAAAATTTTACAACATGAAAAACTACACATGATTATCCATAATTTTTGCATTTAACATGGTTTCACACGATTAAAAAGAAAACCTCCAAGAAGGTTGCTAAATACTATAATATCGAAATTTAGGCATCATTTATCAACGAAACCAATAGGTATAGAATATGCTTCATAAAAAATGCTTAGAAACGTTTACGGAGTATGAAAAAGAATGAATATGCAGTTCCATTTAGAAAATTATAACTTTGGTATGCCACGGGCTTTGGGTAGACCTTGTATAAAGGATTTTGTATCAGAAAAAAACTACACCTAATTATCAACAACTTCCGTATTTAAATTTTTGTCTTCGAGTTAAATTAAAGCCTCTAGGTGGGCAGATAACTTATAATCAATGACCCTGTATATGTCTAGAAGATCTACAGAATTTAAAAAAGTGATAGAAACATATCTCTCAAAATGAATAAATATTGTTTGATTTATATTTGCCTTCCACAAGCAATCTCAGTGAAGTTTTCTAAATTGAAAAATTGGGTTTAAAAAAGGTGTCTAATCTAATTTCCCGAGAAAGTTATCAACTAGAGATGAGCTACACCCATACCGAGCTGCCTACAAATCGATAAGTATACAGGGTAGCGTCTGTTTAATAGATTAGGGTATTGTAGAGTGCCTGTAATGAGAGTGTGGCCATAAGGTGGTATCGTTTTCTATTGGTGCCGCCATATTTTTTCCAAAGTCAGAAGACAATGGTCAGATTGACATATATGGTACATGGCATTTTGATGTATTTTCGGGTTATGGCCCTAATACGCCCGGGGAATATACCCGTCCTTTGTTTCCTCAATATGAATTTAAGCACAAGAATACTCTTCATGGTCACTTCGGAAATTCGGGAAATTTGGAATTCCGTCGGCTGTCAGTACTCAGTACGTCAACTCGATTATGGATAAACGTCATCTAAAAGTGGCGGGATATTCAAAAATTACCTGTACTTAAAAGGGTTGTTGTGGGAATTTGTGAATTCTTCAGCAATTCTCAATTGCTCAAAATGTATCTTGAACTAAAGCGTTTACTTATTAGTAGGAAGGAAGAATTATAGTTCATCGTTTGTCTGAAAAAAAATAATTTGAAGGCTTTCGCCCATAAGAACAATGTTAATCTTGGAAAAAACATGGCGGACAAGTCCTTATGACCACACTCTCCTTACAGGCACTCTAGGGTATTGGTACAACAGTAATAGATAGATGAAATCTGATTACATATTCTCGACTTCGATTGTTATGATAAATGTAATAGTGTCATTATTTCCCCGCCAGCTGATTCGTGTTCCAAATACAGGACGTTTCTGAAAAACTACACTTTCGTCATTGCGCTGCATATCCGTTATTATGGAAAATACAATAAAAAGTGAAATAAAAATGTTTTTGAGTTTTTCATGATTAATTTAACAGTGCAGTTGTAAACTTTTTATTGATTTTTACGATATAAAGTTACATGTTTTAAATGGGACACCCTGTCTATTATTCAATCGTTTGATAGCCCATTTTTAGCTGATTCGATTGCTGTATTATTTTATAGCTCTATCTCTAGTAGTTTACGAAAAATTTATAAAAACTAGTTTTTCCCATAAGGATAATGCGTTAGAAAGAGACAGCTTAAATCGCTTTGTTTTGTTACATTTCAGACGTGCTGTGTCTCTTTAACACATTACTCCTTATAGAAAAAAATTAGTTTTTTATAAATTTTACGAAAACCACTAGAGATAAAGGTATAACACTTTACATCATCGGAAATAGCGAAACAAGAATATATATAGAGTCCCATTTAAAAAAGCCTAACTTTACATCATAATTTGAAAATCGCGGTTGATAAAAAATAAAAAATTGCACCGCTATATAACGTATGAAAAACTCTAAAATATTTCTATTTCACTTTTTGTTCTATTTTCTATGATCACCGAGATAGGGCGCCATGTCAAAGGTGCTGGTTTTTAAAAATCGTCTGTATATGAAAAATGAATCAAGCTGGCCGGAAAATACTGATACTATTAGATTCATTTAAATGTGAAATAATTTTTATGTATAATCTGTTACGTTTTTGTAAATACGTCAGAAATCCCTCGAAAAGACCCCACCCTGTACATATCTGCATGAAAGCTACAGAAGTACAGTTTTTAAAATTTGTTAGAAACACATCCCTAAAAAGAAAAAATGGCTTTGCTGCATTTAGAGACTGTAAAACAGGTTAAGCGCAAAGCTTTTTTTCAAGTTATTGCATTTTGGTAGCAAGAAAGCAATCTTTTGTGATTTTCATCAAATGTTTTAGTAACTTTTAACTGAGAAAGTCAATTTTTCTTTAAGTGTGTATCGTAGTAGTATTTAAAGTTTCGTTCCCTCAAAAACTTGCAAAAGCGGCCACCAATCCAGCATTCTTATACGCCATTAAGGCGTACATCATAGTTTGAATCTTCATATGTTCTATAAGACTGTGAAGTCTTTCACAGCCGGTCAAAATACATTCGAAAGTGTTTTCCGGGCTTTGGAGCCGTGGTCCAATGGAATTTCTTCCTGACGTTTAGTCTACAGCTGCGCAGACATTATCATAGGCGATGAGGCAATGGGCGAAGTGATCTCCCGTGCTTCCCGACGTTAACTGATTCGACTGTGGTGAGCTACGTGGTTTTTGCTCCATTTGAGATATGTCAGAGAACTCGCTTCCGGTCTGCATTTAGAAACGTAATTTCATCCCTCCTGTTGAAATTGTTGTCGTGTTTAAAGATCTCACTGGCCTCTCTCGTTAGTCTCGTTAGTGTCGGAAACTGAAGAACAAGATATCCACCTTGTTGAAAAGGCTGTCGTGATCTTCGTAGAGAGCTTTGCTACTGGTGAGCGTCTGTTACTACCTACTGTGGGTCCACGACGTAACAGGACAAGATCTGCAGGCTACTGGAAAAGCACAATGTTAAAACTGTCTTTAAACCCACTCGTACAATACAACAGGGCTTGAGATCGGCCAAAGAGCACAGAGGTCCCCTATCGGCACCCGGAATTTACCGAGTTCCATGCAGCTATGGCTCGATATACATGGGCACCGCAAAACGCAGTGTCAACACGACGATTAGGGAACACAAGAGGAGTTGCAGACTGGGACAGACACAAAAGTCAGCAGTAGCAGAGCATGCTGGAATTCGAAGGTCACGACATCCATTTCAACGAGGTTCACATCAATTGCAGCGTTTCTCTCCGAGAATAACGAGAGAGGCCATTGAGATCTTTAAACACGACAACAATTTCAACAGGAAGGAGGAAATTTCGGTTCTAAATGCAGACTGGAAGCGAGTTCAACGACATACCTCAAGTGCGTCGAAACTCCGCTCCACCACTCCCGCACCGATCGAATCAGTCAACATCGGGAAGCACGGGAGATGACGTCACCCGTTGCTTCATCGCGTCTGATAATGTGTGCAGCAGCTGTAGACGAAACCTCAGGAAAAAATTCCATTGAACCGTGGCTTCAAAGCCCGGAAACCCTTTAGATTGTATTCATATGTTCTGTTTGTAATTTCCCACATGGCGCTACCTGCATACGATTCTTATGGAATCTATAGAGAAAAAAAAGATGCAGCGTGAAAAATTAAAATTATTCACGCCATTCCCTATTATGCCTGTTTACAACCATGTGGACAAACTTTTTAATCCAATGGACTTTTTATCGAATCCTGGTGGGTGTTTCTTCTTATGGCATCTATAAAGAAAAAATAAAAAATGCAGCGTGAAAAATGATTATTATTCACGCCATACCCTATCATGTATTTACAACCTGTCATGATGATCATGTGAACAAACTTACTTATTGAATACTGGTTCTCTTGCGACCAGTTAGATGTAATTACGAAAAAAAACTAAATAATTCTTGCGCTGGTAAGAGGCAACCGTTATATTGGTGAAAACAATTTTAAGTCATAATAATTGTATCTTGATAACCAATAACAATTATGATGTTTCTCGTCCGTTTACTTGTTTAATTAGCAACACATTATACAACTTGTCAAAGAAAAAAGCGAACAAGCCATCAACCTCTCGTGTGTTTGAACTGGTATGAAAAGAAAACAGATTCCCGGTATTTATTCAATCAAATGTCTTAATCATAATAGCAAGACGTCACATGAGAAAAAAGCAGTGGACATTGGCCAATATTAAGAGGTTTAGCATGGCAGGGGTCTAAATGAGACGTAATTTAGTCTTCAGGTATCGTTAATGAACTGATGATGTTGTTTTTTAATTTAAATTTTATTAATTTTGAAACCATATCTGAACACATCTTATATGCAAAGTATCGAATGTTTGCTAATAAAAAAATAACAAATCAGCAATGAAACTAGAACATTATATACCGGGTGACCCAAATCCAATATACATAGTCCGATCTCAGTTTCTATTACAGATAGAAGTTTGAAATTTGGAACATCAATATAACATCTTGCAACTAACATTTTGCTGTTATGAAATGTCATATGACCCTTTAGGATTTGTCGCAACTGACACCATCTTTTACTTTTTAAACCTCAACCTGAATTTTTAATGCAAATTCGAAATCGGCTCAATATTACCTTTTCAACGACCCGTCACACTTATTCAGTCACCAATATTGGTAAGTCAATTGGCCATAAATTTATGATAATTAAACTTTTGGGTTACCCCTGGATACCAGTCGAATTTAGCTATGCTTACCACGATTCCTTTATTGTTAGAATATGTGCATCAAAACAATATCGGTTAGATGATGATAGAACTATTTCTGACCGATACACATCATTTTAATTTATTTTCAATTTTTCCGTTTACTAATAACGAGAAAAAACATTTGTTTGAATGGAATCCTAAGTTTTTATTTACATAGATTGAAACAGTTAATATTGAAACAAGAAAAAAGGTATTCTAATTGCTCAAAATGCCGGCCATTTGCCTCGATACAACGTCTCACATTTTCGGAACATTTCCTCATTTATTTCATATGTTGACCAGCAGTGATTTCATTAATGGCCCTTCGAACCCTTGCCTCCAAATTTTCTCGATTTGGTGCTTGTGGATGTAGGAAAACCTTACTCTTCACATGTGCCCAAACAAAAAAATCCAGAGGTGTCAGGTCAGGCGAGCGAGGGGGCCAGTGAACCGGTCCAACAGTGCCAATCCAGTTGTTGTCAAAAGTTTCATTTAAGTAATTTGTCACTTGGCGGTACTTATGCGCGGGTGCGCCATCTTGTTGAAAATACATACTAGCTCCTTCTGCTAAGGGTAAATAATCCAAGAAATGATCAAGTTCGTTACGTAATAGCTGAAGATATCTTTCTGCCGTTAAATTTTCATTAAAAAAGACTGGCCGACTAGTTTTGTACCTACAACTTCTAGCCAAATGTTGAAACCAAATCTTTCTTGGTGCCGTCCTTCCTTAAACACGTGTTGGTTGCCTCGTGATCAAAACCTCAAATTGTTTCTGTTAAAACAGCCATTGAAACAGTTGAAACAGTTTTCGTGGTAATGTCACTAGTACTTTATTTAGGCGCCAACATCCTGTTTACGCAATAAAAAGCATATGTTGTCATTCAAAGCATTGTATTTTTTCCTATAAAAAAGACGGGAAAATTGAAAATTAATTAAATAATATGTATCTGTCAAAAATAGTTCTGTCATGCACTAACCGACGTTGTTTTTTTGCAGATACTCTAGCAACAAAGGAATCATGGCCAGTACTGCGAAATTGGACTGGTATACCGGGGGCAACTAAAAAGTTTAATCATCATAAAATGTGAATTTATGTCTAATTGACTTATCAAAGTGGTAACTGTAATGAGTCGTTGGAAAGATAATTTTGAGCCGATTTCGAATTAGCATAAGAAAACCTAGGTTGATATTTAAAATGTAAAAGTTGGTGCCAATTGCGACAAATCCCAAACTGACACTTGACATTTCACAATAGCAAAATTTTAGTTGCAACATGTTATATTGATGTTACAAATTTCAAACTTTTATTTGTAATAGAAACTGAGATCGGACTATGTACCCTGGATTTGGGTCACCCAGGAAATTTCAACTATAGCATTTTCGGGTGGTGGCTCTAGAGCACCCTGAGAGTATTCCAATCCTTGCGTTCTTGTTCAGAATCAAAGGGTGGGAATACTATCAGAGCGCTCTAGAGGCACCACCCGAAAACGCTGTTAACAACAAACAAAACAATAAATTGAAGAACAAAATTGAAGTAATGGCTTACCTATCTTAAAGGAAATTCTTATAGTCGACATCAGAAATTAACCTGAAGAAACTTTGGAAAACTTACAGCTTTGAAAGAAATTGAGAAATTGCGTTCAAAGTTGTGTTTGTCTGTCGAGAAGCCACATTTGACTTGAGACCATGATACAATAACTACTAAAGATTTGCGCATGTGGGCGGGACCATATCCGGCAGTTACGTCACTGGGGTTAAAACAAGAAATTGTGAACAAAATCGCGAAGGAACAGTCTCGTTCCTATTTTCAAGTACTCAAATCTGGCAATTGGTGCGCACCCTGTATATTAAAAATTGCTTCCATTTCTAAGTTTTTAGAACCTTTTAGTCTTTTGCATCTAACTCTAACGTTTTGTTTTGTCTTGTGCTCTCAGCAATAATGAAATATTCGGTCCTTTCTACATAAGAGCGACATTCCATCATTGACCTTTTAAACAAGAAGTTTATGCGATAATAATAAACATATATGCACTTATTTAATTATTTTTTTAGTTATTATTGATTGTTTGTTCTGATTATAAAGAAAAATCTAAATATTTATACATAAACACTAAACAAATTATTTGAGATCAGTCATGTTTGACTATATTTATATAGTCATGTTTGGCTTGAGTCAAAGATGACTACACATCGCAGAATAGACTCTGTTCCCAAAATGTCCAACATTTTTGTATCTACCTATCTCTTTCCACTTGTGGCATCACTGGCACCTTTTCATCACCGGCGTACAGTGTTGCCATTGTCTTTGAACATATTTTTTTTCATGGGACTTATCAAAATTTTCCTTTTTGTCTTAAAAACTCCCACAAATTCAAAAAATGTTATGAACAAATATAACTCATTAACTTATTTGTGACAATTTGTTACCTTTAAAATATTCACTTTAAAGTCAAAGTCAGTCTAAAAATGTCAAAGTCAGATTGATGTCAATAATAAGTGAATGTTTTATAAATACACCACACTTATTTTTACTATAATTAACATATTGCTAAGAAATACGTTGCATTTTTGACTACTTATATTTTAAAAGGTTAAAAAAAAAGTAAAAAAAATATTCTTAAAAGATACTAAGTACTAATGTAGAATTTCAATGTACTGTGGACAAGTCGAGAAATCCTTTTACAATTCAGATATACATAGTTTTCGAAAAAGATAGTTGAATTAGAACGAAGTGATAGGAAGGAGGTAAAAGGATTGTAGACTAAAAAATATGCATTTTTAAAGATGTCAAATATAAATATAGAATTTAGGAATTACCGATTTACCCACGTATTCCATAAATTACGATCTATGATTTTTTGCAGCCTTTTTCCTTGGAATAGGGTAAACAATTCCCTTTTCTCTTGAGCATCGAAATATCCAACGAATTGGGAAGTTTACCACGAGTTGGCATAACTGCTAACGTACGCTTCAACTAATGCTTCGTTAAGTTTTCTGGATGCTGTTGATTTTATCTTTGTTGATGACAAAGATAAAATATCGGAGTTCTTCAAGAAGAGAGAGATTGCTAAACGAATTACGTCGTTGATATATTGGTATAGGGGGGGGGTTCATTTGGAAACGTCATCTAGTTGGCTGTGAAATGTAACAGGAAGAGATGAAAGAATAAAAGTCTAATCACTTTGATTATGCCATTTTTTTTTTGGCAAAAATTCACTTTTAGGTGACTTTTTCTCTATGAACATGGAGTATATTGGCAACGAGTGGTGTCGCCATGTTGGGGTCTAGTAGGATACGAATGCGAAGTCCCTGCTTGAGACTGACAGCTTGTTGGACTTTCTAATATGGCCGCCACTAGAGATGGACTATCTGACTATCTAATTCAGACAATTTTTTTATTATTTTTCGTTTCTTGTAAACAAAAAGTTCCACAAAATTATTTTTAAGAATATTTGGCCACACGTTTCACTTTTAGGATTGAAATTTGTTAATAGAAGGATTAAGGTATCGATAGCCCAACTCTAGCGCCGTTGGAAATCTTGAGAGGTTCGTTTTTTATATGAACTTCTATGGCGTGTCCTTTGGTGAGAGTTTCTACAGTAAGAACGTGCTCAAGATCGGTTAATTTATATTATACAAATTAATCGTAGTTTATAGCGTTTTCCGGTGCAGTATTTTTATCCTTCAGTTCTTATTGAGAAAACAAAGAATAGGAACACCCTCGTAGCATTCTAGAGCTGCCACCCGAAAACCCTATTAGTCATCTGTTCTGTAACATGATCATTGAACTCTTTTTGATGCAAAAGCTGAATAAATACGAGAGAATGGTGCACGGATTAATTACTAAGTAAACAGTACATAGTATTAATCAAACAATTCTAACGAGCCAACGCCTTACACAGCTGACAGGTGACCGAAAGGATCCTATCAAATACCGATTACCGAACCTTACGTAATGTTTGCATGTTGGTCTTTACGACATCTTGCAAGCTCTCATTTCTTTGCCATCGGATTTGGTAGTGTTTGTAGGCTTATTACTTTATTACGAAGATACTCGGTACAGGAGGATTGTAAATTTGCCTTACCGTAGTGGTTAAACGTCTTGCTACAAGTAAAAGAAAGTTCAGTTACCCATATTACCAAACAAAAATTATAGAAAGGAATTTTGCAACTTTTCAGCAGTTTATCGTCAATTCAATTCGTCAATTCTGTTCTTGAATTTGAGATGCAAAATAGTTTTAAGCCCTCTACTTTGTACTCCAAGTCTTCTATAGTTCCAGTTCTATGGCTTATTTGAGTTGTTTTTACTAATAAACATTTTTTACTTTGCTTAAACTGCATATTCAAATTTAGTTCAAATATTAGGTCAATGAAGTTTGCTTTAGTGAGTAATAATTAGGTTTTTTGCCAAGCCAATTTTTCAGTGGAAATTACGTTACTGTTTGCACCTAACATACTGGTCTAGCAGAACGTTAAATCACTGTGGGTGCTCCCCTGTTGCAGTAAAACATTCTTTATTTGACTAATTAAAGTAAGGGCAAGACCAAACAAATTATCCAAACAAAAATTTCAATTATCCAATCCTCGGCCTCTATGCGAGACGTCTTTGAATAATGGAACATTGTGCGGCTACCATATTGGGTGGCAAATATGTGGGGTATGCTAATCGGTGGCTTCCACTATACGCACATTTCGAGATAACATAAAATGACTTTCAACAGTGAATATTTTTAAATGACCTTTAATTCCATTGCCAATTTGTTGACTATAAAAAAAAGTAAAATGGCGACATTAACCGTCTTTTTGTGCTTTGGTAACCGCATGACAAACAGGAAGGTTGAGCAAACGCCATTGAAACTATGAGCATCAAGCAATTCCAAGATTTGTTCGACTTTTCTAGAAGTGCTTTCTGTTAGAAGTACATATTCAGTTTCCTTTTTTAAAGCTGAGAATAAGAGTAAATGCTTATTTCGTGTTTGTGAACAGTTTCGAATGTTTGGATTATTTGTGCATGAAGGCAACTACCTACGTCCATGCTTTACGTCTTTTAAACTGAAAAAACATATATTGAATGTAAACATTTAAGAGACGATGATGATTTATAAATAAAAGAAAGAAAAAGGAAAAAAAATAAATAAAAAAAATAGTCAACTGGTCAGGAAATCGATCTCATACTTCTTGTGGACGTCCGAACAAACCATAGGGCCACACAAGGCTCTTATAAAATTACGTTTAACCACACTTACTTTCATACTGGAAGAATATACCAGTTAATGATATTTCATTTGATGTCATTATTCAAATAAACACTTTTTTCTTTTCTTGAAAACTCATTTTTTGCATTTTTGATGGTCTTAACTTAAAAACGGCTCAAGTCAGAGCAAAACGGTTTTCATATTCTTTTCTTAACTTTTCAAGACGATTCAAAATATTGAATTTGACTTAGATTCATCTTGAAAAGTTAAGATAGGAATGTGAAAACCGTTTTTCTCTAACTCGAGCTGTTTTTAAATTACGACCATCGAAAGTACAAAAACTGTCATATGTCAAACGTCACTATTTCGAAAACAGTTGGCAATCGGAATAGGGTATGCTACATAAAATATTTTTAGAATTTCGAGGTAAATCCAATAGTTCAAAAATATCTAAGGTATTTCATTTACTTTAAGGAAGTTAGTGACTGTACCCACAAAATGAAACACCCTGTATAGACAAAAATAAAATAAATAAAAATGTTTTAACAAGTCAAGCAACTTTTGTATTTGATTCTTTTTGCTAAATTTTATACTTTTAGAGATAAGGTACAGGATCATCTCTCGATGGCCACCTTGTACAAACACCATGCATTTATTTTTAAAAATAACAAAAATAACAAAAAATGGACTAGCCCATTGTCTTAGTTGGAAAAAGCTAGTTGAAAATGAGTACAAACTCCATGTGCTTGTTTTTTTAAAATAATAAATATAGCAAATATCTCAGGAAGCTTTCGAGATATCAAAAAATGGACTAACCTATTGTGTTAGTTGCGAAAAGTTAGCTGAAAACGATACAGACACCATGGGTTTATTTTCAAAAATAAAAAAAAAGATCTTTTCGAAGAATCAAAAGGACTAGCAAGTTGTCTTATTTTTTTAAAAAGTTGTCTTAATTTTAGAAATTTAGTTGAAAATAAGTAGGCACAAACACCATGCGTTCATTTTTAAAAATAAGAAAATTAGCAAATATTTCAAGATCCTTTCAAGGTACGAAAAAATGGATTACTCTGTTGTCTTAGTTGGAAAAAGTTAGTTGAAAATGAGTACAATCTTCATGGGTTTATTTTTTAAAATGACAAAGTTAGCAAATATCTCAGTAACCGTTCGAGGTGTCAAAGAATGGACTAGCCCAATGTCTTGATTGGAAAAAGTTAGTTGGAAACGAGTACAAACTCCATGGGTTTATTTTTTAAAATAACGAAGTTAGCAAATATCTCAGGATCCTTTCGAGATATCAAAAAACGGACTAGCCTGTTGTACAAACTCACAGGGTTTAATTTTAAAAATAAAAAATAATAGCAAATATCTTAGGATCTTATCGAGGAATCAAAAAAAGGGCTAGCCCGTTGTCTTAGTTGGAAAAAGTTAGTTGAAAATCAGTACAAACTCCATCGGTTAAATTTTTTAAATAACAAAGCAAATATCTCAGAAATCTTTCGAGGTGTCAAAAAATGGACTAGCAACTTGTCTTAATTTGAAAAATTTTGTTGAAAACGAGGAGGTGCAAACACCATGTGTTCATTTTTAAAAATAACAAAGTTAGCAAATATTTCAGGATCCTTTCGAGGTATCAAAAGTGGACCAGCCTGTTGTCTTAGTTGGAGAAAGCTAATTAAAAACGAGTAGGTACAAACACCATACTTTTTTAAAAATAACAAAATTGGCAAATATTTTAGAATTTTTTCGATGTACCAAAAAATGGACTAGCCCGTTGTCTTTGTTAGAAAAAGATAGTTGAAAATGAGTACAAACTCCATGGGTTTATTTTTTAAAATAATAAAGTTAGCGAATATTTCAGAATCCTTTCGAGGTTCCAAAAAATGGACTAGCCCGTTGTCTTTGTTAGAAAAAGATATTTGAAAATGAGTACAAACTCCATGGGTTTATTTTTTAAAATAGTAGAGTTAGCGAATATTTCAGAATCCTTTCGAGGTACTAAAATATGGACTAACCAGTTTTCTTAGTTGGAAAAAGTTAGTTGAAAATGAGTACAAACTCCATGGGTTGAATTTTTAAAATAACGAAGTTAGCAAATATCTCAGGATCCTTTCGAGATTTCAAAAAATGGACAAGCCTGTTATGTTAGTTGAAAGAAGTTAGTTGAAAACGAGTAAAAACTCCGTGGGTTTATTTAAAAAAAAAAATAATCCAAAGGTTATCGGGAACAGGACAAAAGAAAAATTCCACAAATTAAGCAGAAACTGCCGACGTTTCGACGTTTATTGACGTCTTTATCAAGGCTATTCTGCGACTAGAGTGTCTATCAAAAGCCATCAGCATAGACGAGGAAGAGCAGGCGATGCGGAGTAAACAAGGCGACAGAAAACTGGTGTGAGTGCTTATTAACAGACGTACCACATGTGACTAAAATGTTACTAAAATAAAAGAAATTTTTTTTTGTCCTGTTTCCGATAAATTTTGGAGTATAATTTGAGAGATAAAATGGCCCAGAACAAGTTGTCTTAGTTGGAAAAAGTTAGTTGAGAACGAGTAAGTACAAACACCATGCGTTCATTTTTAAAAATTAAAAAATTAGCAAATATTTCAGGATACTTTCGAGGTACCAAAAAATGAACTAGCCCGCTGTCTTAGTTGGGAAAAGTTAGTTGAAAATGAGTACCAACCCCATGGGTTTAATTTTTAAAATAAAAAAAATAGCAAATATCTCAGGATCTTTTCGAGGTGTCAAAAAATGGACTAGCAAGTTGCCTTAATTGGAGAAAGTTAATTGAAAGCGAGTAAGTACAAACAACATGCATTTTTAAAAATAACAAAATTAGAAAAAATTTCAGAATCCTTTCGAAGTACCAAAAAATGGACTGGCCCATTGTCTTAGTTGAAAAAAGTTAGTTGAAAACGAGTACAAACTCCATGGGTTTATTTTAAAAATAAAAAAAATAGCAAATATCTCAGGATCCTTTCGAGGTATCAAAAAAAAAATGGACTAGCCTTTTGTCTTAGTTGGAAAAAGTTAGTTGAAAACGAGTACAAACTCCAAGGGTTTATTTTTATAATAGTATTAATAATTTATAATCGAAAAAAGGACTAGCAAGATGTCTTAATTGGAAAAAGTTGGTTAAAAACGAGTAGGTAGTTTAAAAATAACAAAATTAGCAGATATTTCAGGATCCTTTCGGGGTACCAAAAAAATGGACTAGCCCGTTGTCTTAGTTGGAAAAAGTTAGTTGAGTACAAACTCCATGGGATTATTTTAAAAAATAAAAAAAATAGCAAATATCTCAGGGTCCTTTCGAGGTATCAAAAAAAATGGATTAGCCCTTTGTCTTAGTTGGAAAAAGTTAGTTGAAAACGAGTACAAACTCCAAAGGTTTATTTTTAAAAATAAAAAAAATAGCAAATATCTCAGGATCCTTTCGAAGTGTCAAGGATATCAATGGACTAGAAAGTTGTCCTAATTGGAGAAATTTTGTTGAAAACGAGTAGGTACAAACGCCATGCGTTCATTTTTAAAAATAACAAAATTAAGAAATATCTCAGGATCCTTTCAAGATATCAAAAAATGGACTAGCCTGTTGTCTTAGTTATAAGAAGTTAGTTGAAAACGAGACAAACTCCTAGGGTTTATTTTTAAAAATAAAAAATAATAGCAAATATCTCAGAATCTTTTCGAGGAATCAAAAAATGGACTAGCAAGTTATCTTAATTGGAAAAAGTTAGTTGAAAACGAGTAGGTACAAACACCATGCGTTCATTTTTAAAAATAACAAAATTAGCAAGTATTTCAGAATCCTTTCAATGTACCAAACTAGCCCGTTGTCTCAGTTGTAAAAAGTTAGTTGAAAATCAGTGCAAACTCCATGTGTTTAATTTTTGAAATAATAAAGCAAAAATCTCAGAAACCTTTCAAGGTGTCAAAAAATGGACTAGCAAGTTAGTTGTCTTAATTTGAGAAATTTAGATGAAAACGAGTAGGTACCAACACCATGTGTCCATTTTTAAAAATAACAAAATTAATAAATTTATTATTAAATTAAAAAAAATATTTCAAGATCCTTTCGAGGTACCAAAAAATGGACTAGCCCGTTGCACGGTATAGTTCTCGTTGTTTTAGTTGAAAATGAGTACAAACTCCATGGGTTTATTTTTTAAATGACAAAGTTAGCAAATATCTCAGGATCCTTTCGAGGTATCAAAAAATAGACTAGCCTGCTATCTTAGTTGGAAAAGTTAGTTGAAAACGAGTACAAACTCCATGGGTTTATTTTTTAAAATAACGAAGTTAGCAAATATGTCAGGATCCTTTCGAGATATCAAAAATGGACTAGCCTGTTGTCTTAGTTATAAAAAGTTAGTTGAAAACGAGTACAAACTCATAGGGTTTATTTTTAAAAATAAAAAATACTAGTAAATATCTCAGGATCTTTTCGAGGAATCAAATAATGGACCAGCAAGGTGTTTTAATTGGAAAAAGTTAATTAAAAACGAGTACAAACTCCATGGGTTTATTTCTAAAAATAAAAAAAATAGCGATTATCTCAGGATCGTTTTGGGGAATCAAAAAACTGACTAGCAAGTTGTCTCTTGGAGAAAGTTAGTTGAAAAAGAGTAGGTACGTAAATGCGTTCATTTTTAAAAATAACAAAATTAGCAAATATTTCAGAATTCTTTCGAGCTACCAAAAAATGGACTTGCCCGTTAGTTGGAGAAAGTTAATTGAAAACGAGTAACACCATACATTTTTAAAAATAATAAAGTTAGCAAATATCTCAGAAACCTTCCGAGGTGTCAAAAAATGGACTAGCCCGGTACCTTAATTGGAGAAATTTAGTTGAAAACGAGTAGGTACAAACGCCATGCGTTCATTTTTAAAAACAACAAAATTAGCAAATATCTCAGGATCCTTTCGAGGTATCAAAAAAATGGACTAGCCGGTTGTCTTAGTTGGAAAAAGTTAGTTGAAAACGAGTACAAACTCCATGGGTTTATTTTCAAAATTTAGCAAAGATCTCTGGAACCTTTTAAGGTACCAAAAATAGACTAGCCCGTTGTTTTGGTTGAAAAAAGGTACTTGAAAACGTTTCTCCGGCAGCTTCTCGTAGGCATTTTCAGTATTTCCTATTATCTTTGCCTTCGCGTCAATGTTTTCATCAATTATTATTATTATATTATAAAAATGGAAAACCATGAATTTGATAAGTGTAATGTGTGGCTACAAAAAAAGAAGAAACCAGGACTATTTTAAAGTATGAGTAATGTACTCCACTACCTTAGTTTTTCTATTTATTTTGCAAAACTCAACCATACAACAAATTTTTTGCTTAAAGCCTGGTTTTATAGATACTCATAAGCGTTTCGTTAACGTATCGTTAAGTTTTTGAAGTCCGTGTCGTATGCGAGAATTAATAATTCTATTAAGTTTTAGGTTATGATTTTAGGTCACGATCTTTTCGACCATCGCAGACTACAGACTTTTTTTTTTTTTCGCCTATAAGTCGGATTGTCTTCACGGACTTCACGGTCTTCACACACTACGAAGATTAAACTGTCTATTACCATATAAATGACGCATTTAAAGTTTCAATTTTTTTATAGTTTATTTTATAGTTTTTTTTGTTTACCCATAGTATTTTCTTATTCATTTTTAAGGTAAAATAAACCTGAATCAGCACAGAAAACAACTTTGTCCCAATATTAGTACTCTCCCCACCAGCTTTACTACTATACAGACTTTCTCCTGATCAAATATACTCATCAAAGTAAGTGATTCGGACGTGTATAAAGTGCCAAAACAGTTAAAATTTGCTGCGTTAGAAATATTGTAAAATATGTAAATAAATAAAATAAAAAATGTAAAATTGCAAGATTCAGAATCCTTTATAAAACCACAAAACCATATTTAAAAAAAATAACTTGATGATGGTTGCATGAAAACAAAACGTCGGATTTTAAATTTGAAAATGCCACGTTGAAGAGAGCGAAAAGTGGCTACGGAAAAGTGTCACTAATTTTTAATTGTCTCTTCAAGTGAAGACCAGAAAAATAAAAAAAGTAAAAAATTCGCATTTTTTGCTAATATTTTCGAAACCAGTCGGAATTTTCGAAATTTGAGAACGTCATTTTTATAGATTTCTAATTGGGCAACTTTGCCCTAATTTAACCTTCTTATCTCTTCAAATAACCGAGATCCTCGTGGTTAAACTCGAAAAACGGTAACCCTGTATAATGGTTTCCGTTCGGGATTTGGTATTTTTTATGTTTTATACCAACACATATTTAAGCAAAATATTTTTAAATAAGAAAATAGTTTTATGTTATTTGTTGTACGCGTCAAGAAAACGAACAGATTGGTATTTTTTCCAAAATATTTTTGATCCAAAATTTTCTTTATTTAAATTGTAAGCGATATCTATGTAAGACAAGGCAAATTTAATTATGTCTGACAAAACGTATATGTCTTACCCATAGGTATAACATACAAAATAATAATTTTTCACGAAGAGAAATTATCGCATTGATAAAAGAACGTATTTTATTCGTAAGGGAAAACAATAAGAAGATTATGAGAATCTTCAAGAAAAACAAAATTGATTGCCTCTTTTTACTGAACAAAATGAAATTTAAAGTACGACAATAGTTTTTTTAATAGAGTGCACTGATAGGTCGAAGAAAAATTTATGTACATATACCTATATGACAAGCAAGTTATCAAAACTATCAAAACATGAGCGATATTAATCTATTCATATAAATGTGGTACCGAAAAAGGAATGATAGAGGAACCCGCGCACGTATATCCTTGATGTTGTCTCTGATCAATAAAGAGTTCTTGTGAACGCGTCACATTAAAATATCGCCGAGCATACGGTATATGATAAGAAGACAAACGAATACAAAGTTGTAAACGGCCATTTGAACGGTATAGTTCTTGTTGTTCCCATGTCATTCGCATATATTTCGCTAAAACTGTGTTTCGACTAACGGGAATTGCATTTTTTCAAAGCTCTAGTTTTAGATATATATAGGTATTGCGACATCCAATCATAACACGTATTATTTTTGAATTAAAACATCATCGACGCTAGATATCGTTTGATTAATCGCCTCAATATATTTATTTTTCTATAAAATGGTGCGTGCAGACGAGGCGTAATATTTCTCGACACCACGGCTTGTAATTTCCTAATCAATCATGGCACTTGGGTGCCCATTTTCTTGATATAAATTCCTTCTGTTATTTAACGCCATGTAAAAAGCATTCATTTTATCGCTTTTTTTGCAGGATACTGGCGAATAAAACCGCTCTATAAGGTGTTATTAGCCTTATAAATGCATCCGCCATTATGTAGGGGGTTGAGAGTGTGAAGATCGCGTGGAACTAGTTAGCTCGGAGGGAGCTTTTTTCTCCACACCCGGCAATCAGTAACCAGTACTTAATTTAATTTCTTTACAGCAAGTTTTTTCGGTCACGTTCTGTTTATGCATTAGCGGCCTTAAGTTGCTATGTAATTCTAAAGGCCTTTGAACCGCCCTGTTAGAGATCAAAATCGTGCATTATTGCAGTTTTTGACAGAGGCGGGGACACCTCTGTAAAAATGGTTTTACACCAAGGTTGATACGAAATCTGAGCTTGAACTCTCATTCATCTCGGTGAACGAATGCATTTATGCAGACATCACCCAATCATATCCATACCATTACTGTGTCACGACGCTAACGGGGAAATCAGCAAACGCATCACGACGTTCTCATTATCTAGGGTAATATAACTGTGGTCAGGTTAGATTTTTAATACGTACGGCTTTTCTTTGAATATGAATACATTCTGCACGATTTATTGACTTTTGTCTGCACAGAAACAATAGAAACAGAGGATTTATATGGGATGTTTACTGTTTGAAATCGTTTAGAATACGTATATGAGAAACCTTCTTATGTAGGGTTTCCTCAACAGACAACTTATATCTCGTTTCGATAAAGATTGAACCAAAATTTTGTAACTACAGCTGAGTAAGTAGAAGAGTGAAGCTATATAGATTTCGAGCCTAATTTTAAATGACCACCTCCAATAGCAATTGAACACGGGTGGCCTAAAAGTACAAGTTTTGCACTTTTGGTTTGTTTTCTCGAAAAAAGTGAAAAGCAGCTTCGTCCTGATTGTTCTATCTTCATTAACAGACCTCTTCATACCACCGTACATATTGAAGAGTTTTATCGTTTTCGAGAAAAAGCAAAAAATTTGAACATTTCAAAAATTTTGAAGGGAGTAGTCTAGATAATTAGTCATAATTGATTGTCACAGACTGATAAAAATGACATCAGATCGTTCATCAAAATTAAAATTGGAGTTTCCACTAATATCCTTCTACTTCACAATGACGCCTAAAACTTAAGTTTTCCTATAAAGAGCTTAACAAAAGGCTCTTAGTTTTTATGGACAGGATTCTAAATAATGAATAATTCAAATATAAATGAATAGTCTGATGACGTGTAGTAGTCATGTCGAAACGTCGAGTACATTAGGTTTCAGCTACCGATTATTGCAATACTTATTTAATTGTAGCAAAAAAACGTGTCAATTAATTAAAGAGTAAATTTAATCACATATTGATGAAATTGAACACTTAAAAATAATTTAATGTACCGGGTGGTCATCTCTCGATGGCCGTACATCTCGACAACTTAAGTGCCATGAACAATAATTCAAATATAAAAGTATCATAATTTAGTTGTTACTAAAAACTGTTGTTTTTAATTAATCGGTTTTTGTATATTCAGGGTTGTCACTACTAACTTTCTTATTTTAAATTAGACATAACATTTTCTCTTTCATTAATCGATTACATATTCACTTATAAGACTTTTCTACATTTATCCATATATTATTTGTCTCTTATAATTTTTGAGATATTTTAGATTACAATCTGAAGCTGTGGGCCAATGGAATGTCTTCCTGACGTTTCGTTTACAGCTGCGGCAGCCATTATCAAAGGCGATGAGGCAATGGGCGAAGTGATCTCCCGAGCTTCCCTATGTTGACTGATTCGATTGTGGTGAGCTCCGAGGTATTTACTCACCCGCCGTCGCGCTGCAGTAGAGGGACTGGGGTGGGGGTAGTGATGGCGCGGGGTTTTGGCGCACCTGAAGTATGTCGTAGAATTCGCTTCCAGTCAGCATTTAGAAACTTAATTTCTTCTTTCCTGTTGAAATTTTTGTCATTTTTAAAGATCTCAATGGTCTCTCTCGTTAGTCTCGGATAGAACCGCTGCGATTGAGGATATAGAATACTAGGATATCCACTTCGTTGAAAAGGATGTTGTGACCTTCGGAGATAGCGTGCTTTGCTACTGCTGATTTTTGTGTTCCCACTCCCATCCTGCAACTCCTCTTGTGTTCCGTAATCCTCGTGTTGACACTGCGTTTAGTGGTGCCAATATACAGGGTGTCTCAACTCTATTTAGACACTAAATATCTCCGCCCCTGCACAATTCAGAGAAAAAAGTTTCAGATAATAAGTTCATGGTTTGAAAAGGTGCTTTCAATGACAATTTACTAATATGTACAGGGTGAAGCAAAAACGTACTTCTTGACCTGAACTTATTTTTTTTCAATGGAACACTCTATATTTTATTGGAGATTTGGATGCCTCTTTTTTTTCTAATTTCTATACTTTTTGAGAAAATCACAAAAACATAATAATACTAAGTACAGTTGTTAAAAGCTAAACTTATTAGAGATGCTCAAACTGGCGTCCATTTTCGGTATGGCAAAATTCATATCTTCTAAGCAGTTCCCCGCTACATGCATTAATAGTTTGTGGGGATGATACCCTGCAGGCACGAGTAATTTTCTTTTTCAACTCCTCCAAATTTCTTGACTGAACAGAATAAACCTCATTCTTCAAATAACCCCATAAAAATAGTGTAATGGTGTCAAGTCAGGTGACCTTGCGGGCCACCTGACTGGTCCTTGATTAGCTATCCACTTATTTTCAGAAGAATTATTTAAAAACATTGACACATTTAGGCTGTTGTGCGGCGGCGCACCATCTTGTTGCCACTACATATTTAAACGTTCGTTTATGGTTACATCTTCCAGCAGGACAGGCAACACTTCAGTCAGAAACATTAAATATCTCTCGCCATTCGCATGATTAACTGAAAGTTTTTGACAGAAAACTTTAAGAATGACAATGACATAATAATTACGTTGCTATGGTTATTGATAAATCAGGCGAGATTATAAAAATTACCCATAATATTGAAAATGCAATGATGCTCTTGTGATTTTCTTGAAAAGTATTGAAATTAGAAAAAAAGTGTTATACATTGTTGATTGAATATTTAACGAGGCACCCAAATCTCCAATAAAATACAGGGTGTTAGATTGAAAAAAGTTCTCGTCAAAAAGTACGTTTTTGCTTAACCCTGTACATATTAGTAATTTGACATTGAAAGCACCTTTCCCAACCATGAAATTTTTATCTGAAACGTTTTTCTCTAAAATGTACTGGGGCGGAAATATTTAGTGTCTAAATAGAGTTGGGACACAGTAAACTTCGGGTGCCGATAGGGGATCTCTGCGGTCTTTGACCGACCTCAAGCTCTGTTGATTGTACGAAGTTTCAACATTGTGCTTTTCTAGTAGCCTGCCGATCCTTTCCGTTACTTTGTGGATGAATGGTAGACTAGTCCATCCGCGCTTTTCTTCATCTTCTCCCGTTGTTCCTTCCTGGCGTTCTACTCTTTTTTCTATTTAACTTGTTGCAGCCCAAGCCGTCGCAGGAAGAAATTTGACACACTAAGTGCCACCAACAATTCGCCGGACACATTAAACCTCACATCCGAAGAGAGTCAACGCAAGGTTGTAATCAATTTGACCGACTAAGAACTGTCAACAGACGAGCTTAGCGTTCTGAACAAGGGAGGAAATTTTGCCATAACACCATCCAAAATACCTGTGGAAGACATCATAGCAAACGTGGAGAGCAAAATCCGGCAGCTGCCAATTCAGACGGCTGCAGAGATAAGAATGAAGACGACACGAATTCTACAATGCGCAACACCACCAAAAAGCAATCTCACCTTTGCAGAAAGGGAAGCTCTGAAAGCCTTGAACGAAGACAAGGATATTCTCATTTTACCAGTAGATAAAGGAAACGTAACAGTAGTAATATCAACATCGAAGGACATTACGAAGAAAAAGCAGGGCACTGTTAGATCCCACCATCTACACGAAACTATCTCGTGATCCAACCGCCCGGATTCTGAGAGCCACCAATAATTTAGTCAAGGACGGGGCATCGGAGGAAAAGATTTTAAGGAGAACTACGGTCGGGCGCGTATATCTGGCTGTTTTGCTCCGTCAGTATAGTGGTTTTTTTCGTGTATTCTTTTCGATTTGAATGAAGTATTTTGTAATGGGCGATAGCAGTGATGGTGAGAATCTCACGTAAAGAAGACAACGCAATTTGGCATCTGCAAGCTCGTGGAAAAGAGCAAAAACTCTGCAGATAGCATACACCTAACCAGGTCAGAAATATACAAAATAGTAGGGACCGAGGTCCAACCACAGGGGATAAGCCATTCCATAAAAACAACAAGTGAACAAAGTGGAACCTTTTTACCGGGGCCGCTGGAAAAGATCGACACGAGTGTCGATACGAATGCCTTGTCGGATTATAATTATGTTTTTAATCCGAGATCGTCTGTATCTCGAACGCCGACAAAACTCCTTGAGGAAATGTAAGAAATGAAGCCAGGCAAAATGAAGAAGGTACACAAAACAAAAGAATGCATTCAGATTCAACACCCGAACAAGAGTGAACAGTCAAAAGACCATGTGATCGGAAATCATCATCACCTGAGAGACACCATCCGCAAATTGAGAACGCCCAGAAGCCTAACACAGAAATTACATTGGATGAAAACACCATTCAACAAATCTTTAACAACCTTGACATATTGCATCGGATATCAAGCAAAAATTCGGAAATAGAATCATCCCAGATATTATCTCTTGAGGCTCTAAAAGATATTAATGATGTAATTATTAATTTGCACAAATTGTCTACATTAGTCGTATTTAACCATCTAAAGTTGGAAAAAGGAAACGCAGTTTTATTGGCTAAGACAGATTAGTTGATGAGAGAAAAAATAAATCGGAGGACCGCAGAGGCAATGAGATGAGAATATGTCCACCAACATATGCCAATGCTTTGAGCATAGATAGAGATAACCTGCAGAGTGTAAGCCCAGTGGCTTTGAAGGAACCAGAACAATGGAGTACACCAAAAACTGTAAAAAGACATGAAACAGTTATACACGTTGAAAACATAGATGACTCGAGAGAAACCTTAAAGCAACTCAAAAACGAAATAAATAAAAAGGACTTCAGAATGGGGTTCAAGAGCATTAGACAAATACAACAAATGGGGCAATTATCCTTGAAAGTGTTGATTAACAGGACAAGCTAAAAATTGCTATCAAAGACAACAAACAGATAAATATAAAAAAATCAAAGGAGGATGATCCGATGTTTATGATACTGGCATAAAAAAAAGGCTTTTCTGACACTGAATTTCTAGAAGAATTAGAACCAGTAATTGAGGACATTGTACAAGAATTAGGACATACGGTTTCTGATAAAATAAAGATAGTAACAAAGAAGCAGTGTCGTAATGGCAGGAAAGAGAACTAGGTCCTGCAAGCGCCAGTTCAAATAGCCAAAAGGTATCTTAAGAAAGGCACTATCTTTTTCACCCTACTAAAGGTCCATGTAGTTGAATATATAAACATGGCAATGTGCTTCAGATGTAGTGGTTTTGGTCATGTAGCGAAGTATTGCAAAGAAACTCAGTGCTGCCATAAGTGTGGAGGACAACATGAAGGAAAAGATTGCAGTGAAGGAAAGTTTACATGCCTAAATTGCAAAAAACTTAAGATGAGTGATCTCAACCACTCAGCCAGGAATCACAGCTGTCCAGTGTATAAAAGAAAACTACGTAATTTAAAAAGCTACATAAACTATGAGGATTTTTTATAAACCCATTATTGGAGATCCCTCCAAGTGGAAATCCGAAGGAGGTGGAGACAAAAAATAGGGGGTCTAACGTTATCCTTTTTAGCATTATACACCAAAATGTTCAGTCCCTCGGAAATAGTATAGATAGTGTTAATAACTTGTTAAAAAACAATCAGACATGTAAGGTGTTATGTATCACCGAACATTGGAAGACCAATAATCAATTAAATATGACAGCCCTAGAAGATTTCCAGTTAGGTAACGCCTTCTATAGGGAGCTTGGTGAACACAGAGATAGTGCGGTGTATTTACATAACAAAGTTAGTTACAAACCAAGACACAAAATTAATCAGCTATCAGTGAAAAAGAACATTGTGCGGCCATAGAATGTGAACTAGATGGAACACCAATGCTGGTACTGTCGGTTTACAGACCTCCCTCAGGTAAAGTGACCTTATTTTTGAGTGTGATGGAGAATATTCTATGCAATATTCTTAGTGAAAATAAAAAAATTGTAATTGCAGGCGATTTCAATATTGAATTGGTAAAGGACAATGATAATAAAAATAGTCTGATGTCTATGATGAAGTCTTTCAATTTCACGCAAACAATAACACATAATACACGAATAACTGAGAACATGGCTAGCTGCATAGACAACATTTTTGTAAATAGTGAATATGTTAGGACTGTGGTTTTCAGTAGCTTTATTTCTGTCCATACTGCTCAAAAAATAGATTTTCAATTTAAAAAGCACTGCCCAAGAAAAGCTGAATTCAAAAGGACTTTCTCAAACAAGGCCACTCAAGACTTTATTAATAGGATTAAAGAGCAGAACTGGGCCGAGCTTTATGAAACATTGGTTTGGGTTTCAGATATAAATAAGCAATGGAACACTTTTTTGACTTGTTTTAATGAGGCTTTTCCTTTAAATCTAGTAAATGATAACAAAGCAATTAAATTTTATAGACAGAATGAATCGATAAAGGAGTGCAAAAATAGATTGGATATTTTGCTAAATCTTTCAAGGCACAATAAAGGTTTGCAGGTGCAATACAAGGAAGTAAAAAGAATATGACAATCTATTGGCAGCACTACGATCGGAAAGCTACAGTAATAGATTAAGATCTTCTGACAACAAGACGAGGTGCATGTGGACGATCTGTAATGAAATTACAGGAAGAAAGAAAAATGCCAACTTTGCCATATCAGGAGATCCGAAAGTCGTATTCAATGATTTCAATAATTATTTGCTCTCGATTGTCTCAGAAAGTTTTTTTTCTAGGACTATTGAATAATAGATTAATTACTATTTTGATATTAGAATAGTAATAATCTCTATTACCCATTCTAAACCGTGAGTAATAATTACACTAAATGGAAAAAAACCTGCCTTCATGCATATAAATCCGTTTTTCTTTAATATTTATTAAGATATTTATCCTGAAACAAAAGTGAGTTGTTCTAAGCAGTACATTTCCCATATCCAGGTCGGAGCTATTGAATAACATTGCCTCAGAACTGTACAGGAATTACATAAAATTGGAACTTTGCAGATTTTGCCTACACAGACCTTAATCTGCTTCAGGTATAGTTTAAAAATGTACTTTCAAAGCACACTATTGATATCTGAGCATTGCGTGATTGCAGCAACTGTTAAGAAGCCCATTATTTCAACTCCAATTATTTTGGGAATAAGAAATGCTGAAATCAGAATTTTGTTTGTTTCTACTTCATAGTGCTTAACTTAACCAAGGCCAAGGAGGATGCAATATTATTAAGTAGGTGCTTAAGTACAGAATTATGCCCTCATTGGTGCTTAACATACAGTTCCAATCATATTATTTTTGCTCTTTTTTTGTAATTGTTTAACTGGAGTAATGTTTTTAATATGTTAATAGCTTTATTGTTGTTGTAGAGTATGGAAATGACAAATAAGTAGCCAAGTAAGGAAACAGAAGCCATTCCATGTAAATAGTATGTAATGCAACGAAAGGACAAAGATATATTAAAAAGAAGATAGCAAAAGGGCTTTGTGGCATATACTCTTAAACATATTTACTTCAGTAACGAATTTATTTATATAACTTAAAAATATATATTTATATTCTAGCAGTATCAGTGAGATTGTATTGAAGAAAATCTTTGAATGTTTGTTACAATAAAATGTGTTCCATTAAGAGGCAGGTTTTGTTTTAAATTCTTCGATAAACAATTATAACTGCAAAAGTAACAATGTTTTTTTATTACATTGTGGAGGAACATTTACAATTTATTCTAAATACCACATCCTAAAAATTATTTTGCCTTAATTTATCACTGCACAGTTCAAGTGTTATCTATTTCTGACCACAGTAATCACCAAATTTTTTCGACAATTATTTCCTCGTAGACATAAAAGTGCTTGATTTATAAGGATTTGGTGCAAGACTTCCAAGTCTAGGACATATATGATTCAGAATTCACACCTACGAGTGTCTAAATATCTTATTTCATCTTCCAGCCAAGTAATCACATTATACGTTTTCACAATCCACTGCTTTCTAGTTTTTATGGCACTAAAATCAATTGGGAACACCACACCTCTATTTCCATGCTCCTTTGTCTAAATTTGAAGTAGTTTTGAGGCATGAAAAGGTTTCGAGTATTTCAAACTATTATAGTTCGTGTTATCTATTTCTGACCACACCCATGAAATTTTTTTTATAATTATTTCCTTGTAGACACAAAAGTGCTCGACTTATTTAGATTTGGTGCATGATTTTCAAGTCCAGGGCGTATATTATGACCTAGAATTCACACCTACAAATGTTTAAATATCTTATTCCAGCTTCTAGCCAAGTAATCATATTATACCTTTTAACAATCCATTCCTTTGTAGTTTTTATGGCAATACAATCTACTGGGAACGCCAAACCTCTATTTTCATGCTCCTTTGTCTGAATTTGAAGTAGTTTTGAAGCATAAAAAGGTTGGTGGTACTTGGTGGTAGATCTAGTCCACAAAATATTGCTCTCCTTACTACTTATTTCGTCATAAAGGTAATTATTTCTTGCTTCACTGTCAAGAATGATGATTCTAGAAGGCCTCCAGCAAAACTTAAGTTTCATTCGATTTAAGATAATTGAAAAAAATAGTATTAAATGCAAAGATGTCATTAATTTACATATATTTTAAATGGGTGAGGTTATGTTGTCATACCCTCAGGTTCAAATTGTGACATCACGTGCACGAAACCTATTTTAAAACATTAACCACAATGTTGAGTTCAACTTCATCTCAAGCACAGGAAATCTTTTCAAGCGATGCTGACGAAGAAATCGGGGGAACACCACCAAGTATTAAGGAAGCTGCTAAATTAACAAGACTAAACTTGCAGCCTGAAAAATCTCGCCACAAATATGAGATGGTATCATCATGGACTGAAAGAGCAAAAATAATGCCAGATCGTTTTCGGAAGACGTTGTGTTAGTGTATTTTCAAGAACTGTCGCAGAAATACAAATCCTCTTTCTTATGGGCGCAATACTCGATGCTGAGAAGCACACTCGCACTGAACAATGAAGTTAATATTGAAGGATATTGTAGGCTTCGGGCATTTAAAACGCAAGTCTGAGGGATACTTTCCAAAAAAGGCCAAAACTTTGACGGCTTTGAAGATTAACACATTTATTGAAGAAGCTCCTGATGATATACACCTTGCAACAAAGGTAATTTGAGTTAGTTGATGTTTTTATGATCTAAAAAAAAAATAATGGTTACTAAAATTTTAGGTTGCGCTCATTATGGGTCTAATGGGAGCATGCCGTACCAATGAACTACATTCAATGCAAATGAGCCATTTTCAAGACCTAGGCACAGCGTTTCTAATCACGATTCCAAATACAAAAACCAAAATCGTTCGAAAATTTCCAGTGACGGAAAAATTCTATGAAATTTGCAGAAGGTACATCAGTCTTCGTCCTAGCAGTGTCAAATGCCCACCATTTTTTTTTTGATTTTCAAAACGGAAAATGTACAACCCAGAAAATCGGTATTAACAAATTTGGACAAGGGGAAAGCAAATTGCTATATTTCTGAAGCTGCAAAATCCAGAAATGTATACGGGTCACACATTTCGGCGGTCCTCGGCAACGTTGCTCGTAGATTCCAAAGGAGACATCACCACATTGAAAAGGCATGGTGGCTGGAAGTTGACATCGGTCGCGGAAGGATATATTGACGACTCCTTGAAAAACAAAATTGATACTGCTAATAAGATTATGAATTCTGTTACAGCTAATAGTTCCACAAATTATAATTTAACTCAAAAAATCATAACATATTAAATAATGAAGATATTAATAATATTCCTTCATTAACTTTTAATAACTGTTCCGGAATAACAATTAATATTAATTATTCCCGTCAAAACGAATAATAAGTTATAGGTAGGTACCTCAAAAAAGTGTTCGAGACAGCTAATACTTCTAATTATAATAATGTTTTTCTAGGTATATCAAAGTTTCTATAATTTTTTTACGAACTTAATTTGACGTTGTAATGTTTATGAATTATTGTAAGTAATTCAGTTAAAAAATAAAATTCATTCAAGAACTCGTAAATTTGACAACGTTGCAATGATTTAAAAAAGTTTGTAATGTAGATCATGTGTTGATGATGACTCAACAATCCAAGTGATATCTCCTTTGGTTCTCCAGATATGTCTAAGGGACCATCGACTATGAATCGCCCTGTATAGTATAGTCGTAGAAAAAGTATGATATTTGACTCGCACATAATGGCTATTACTCACTCGATATATTACTTTATCTTCGTGAGTAATAGCCAGCATTATATGCTCATTAAATAATATACTAATTCTTCTACTTTCCGTAGTAGCATACAATCAAATGTTCAATCAATCTTTTTAAATAGAGAGTCGCCAAAAGAAGATCTGTCAACTTGCTCATAGGCTTAAAAGCAGGCATTCCAGCGGCGAGGATGAGATCCCAAGTAGTTTAATAAAGAGGGTGGTCCCTTACATACAGGATGTGCTAAGTTTTTTGATGAGTAATGCTTTTAAATACGGCATCTTTCCTGATCAACTTAAAATAAAGCCTCTGTTCAAGAAGGAGATCAGGAAAAGATGGACAGCTATAGACCGATAAGTCTGTTGCCGGGGTACTCTAAACTCTTTGAATTGGCATTGTGTGATCGGGTTGCAAATTTCTTTAAAAAGTGCAAAATACTTAATTGTCACCAGCATGGATATGTAGAAACGAAGTCCACTGAGACAGCACTGTTTCAGTTTGTGGGAACAGTGCTGAAGTGTCTGGAGGGAGGCTTCTCAGCTTTGGGCCTTGGTTTAGATTGGTCGAGGGTATATGATAGCATTGATAGGGGTATGTTGCTTCGGAAATTGGAACTGTCTGGTATAAGAGGAAATGCGTTTCGTTCGTAGTTCTTATTTGGGTGAAAGACAGCCAAGAGAAAGGATAACAAATCAGAGCGGCACATGCACTTCGGAAGTTGGGCGTAGTAATGTGGGGATTGCCCAGGGAAGTATCTTTGGTCCGTTCCTTTTGTGATGTTTTTGAATGATTTGCAATGCATAGTTGATCCGCGCTGTGAGAGTGTGACTTGTTATGCGGACGACACCAACCTATTGTTCATAGTAAGGACGTTTCGGATTTGGCAACGAGAGGAGCAAGCCTCTTTCAAATAGCGAATGAATGGTTCTCAGAAAATAAACTCGTTGTAAATAAAGAAAAAACTAACATATAATAAATAGTAATTCCAGTTTCTAAACAGATTCGTTTTCTGGGCTTAAATATTGATGAACATTTGGATTGGTCGGATCACAGAGACTTGGTGGTGGGTAAACTGGATGGGGTCTGCTTTGGGATGCGAGTGACTGAACGATACACATGTGAGAAGTCACAAAGGATGCTGTATTTTGCAAACTTTGCGTCGATTTTGAGATATGGAATAATTTTTTGGGTCAGGGACAGCGGGGTAAAAAATATATACGTGGTACAAAAGCGTGTTTTAAGGACAATGGAAGGAATGCATTTCGGAGAAAGTTTTAGAGGCATTTTTAGAAAGGATAAGAGACTTACTGTATTTGGTATATATTTTTTTAATGAATGCTTAATCTTTAATAAAAATCGAGTAAGTTTTAATCAACAATTGTCCGATGCTCACGAGTATAATACCAAGACACTAGATATTAGGTATCCAATACATCGTTTAACATTGACAGAAAATAGTCCACAATATATGTGTATAAAACTTTTCAATAGGCTTCCAAATGAAATTAAAATACTGGACAGTCAGAAGACATTGAAAATTTGTATTAGAGAACTGCTTTTGGATTTGGAACCCTATTCAATTGAGGAGTATCGGAATGGCAATTTTGTAGAAATGTAGGTGTTAATGTATTTTTTTACTTAATCCTGTTTAATGACGCCTTTTTGTTGTGTTTCAAGTATGTACTTATTGGTTAACACAATCTGAAAATAAAGAGTATTATTATTATTATTATTATTCCATTTTGGTTCTCGACTTTCGTCGGTTGGTATGAAACTACTCCGTCGGCCTCATTGGCAAGACGTAGTAGTTTAAGGATTATATCGGGACGTTCAAGAAAGATCTGACTATGGAACAGGTTTGTAGTATGGCTGTTCTTAAGTATGGTGATAAGCTTGCTGCTAACTCCCAGCTTGTTCAAATTTTTGTTTAGTGATTTAGGGATAACGCCCGGCTTGGCAAGCTCGGCAAGCTCCGGTTATGTGCTGGATCGTCTCTGGAGCTTTATGACATCTTCTGCACCGGTAATCGGGGTCGGGAATGTTTTGTTTGGTTATAAATTTCAAGTAGTTTTTAATTGGTACAAATTGATCTTGGATCGAGATGAGAAACCCTTCAGTTTCGGCGAAGAGGCCAGCGGTTTAACCATCGGTTAGACGCCTCTCCATCAATCACGCCTCTTCATCCTCACTGTTGTCTTTTGGAAGCACAGTGGTCAACGGCCTTTTGTTGTTGGGGCGCATTTGCTACCTGATGCAAGTTTAACGGAGAAGAATTTTTATCGGCAGAAGTTATAGCCTTGTGCAGCTGAGTTTCTCTACTAGTGATGGTTACTTGGATCATCCTAATCCGCTTCTCGTGTAGTCCAATGATATCCACCAGTCCTCTGCCTCCAAGATGGCGCGATAAGGTAACCCTTTCAGTTGCAGATTTAGGATGGTGTACTCTGTATTTGGTTAGGGCCGTGCGAGTTTTAGTAAGAACATGCTGTAGATCTGTTTGAGTCCATTTGATTATACCGAAAGTGTACGTTAATATTGGTAAAGCATAGATGTTTATTGCTCTAAACGTGTTCCTGGCGTTCAGTCGTGATTTCATTATTTGCTTTATCCTAGCAAGATAGGTTTGCATTAAATTGGATTTAATTGTTTTATGTTGTATTCTCCGGGATTGCGCGATTCCTAGGTATTTATACGTTTCATATTCGTTCATCGGTTCTATGGTGTCGTCATCCGCCAGATGGAATGTCTGGGTTTCCACTTTTCCGCGACGAACGCTTAGAGTCCTGCACTTTTCTCGGCCAAATATCATTCCAATGTCTGTTGGGAATCTTTCTGTTGCGCGCAGTAGATTGCTCATTTGGCTTTGCGTCGACGCATACAGTAGTAATGTCATCCATATAGATGAGGTGTGTTCTTGGATCCGACAGTAAAACCCAAGCCAGTGTCGTTGAGAAGCGCGAACAGAGGATTCAGAGCCAGGCAGAACCAGAGAGAACTCAGGCCATCCCCCTGGAATATACCTCTCTTAATTGGTATTGGGTTACTTACAATGCAATTCTCTCCACCGTTTAGATATAATGTGGTGTTCCAGGTGGTCATTAGCTGTTCCAGGCATGCTACAATTATGGGATCTACCTTATAAAGTTTTATTAATTAGTTTTATTAATATTATTATTATTATTATTAATAATGACTAAACTTAAAAAATCAGAAGTCTTGCCTCTAAGGCTGTACGGTTTGCCAAAGATCCACAAACCGGATATGCCACTGAGACCCATCGTGAGCATAAGCAGCCCGACCTACGAAATCGCGAAACATCTCACAAAACTGCTGAAACCTAAAATAGGAAATACTGGCAGCTTTATAAAAGACTCCACTTATTTCGTCTAAAAAGTGCATTCTTTGACTCTTTCTCCAAGACAAATACTCGTTAGTTTTGATGTTGTTTCGCGCTTCACGCTGGTACCCCTTAAGGTAGCCATGGAACGTATTAACCAGGAATTTCCACAAGATAGTGCCAAGTTGTTCCAACACTGCCTAATCACTACATATTATTTTCAATAGAAGGAAGATTTCTACGAACAAACTGATGGTGTAGCTATGGGAAGCCCCCTTAGTCCAATAATAGCCAACTACTTTATGGAAATATTCGAGGTCGAGGTGTTGAAAACGGCAAATAAGAAGCCAAAGTGCTGGTTCCGATATGTGGACGAAACCTTTTTTATTTGAAATCATAGCGAGGGCGAACTTCAAAACTTCCTCTTACACCTCAACTCTAGCAACCTAAAAATTCAATTCACTATGGAGATAGAAAAGAAAAAAAGCCTACCATTTTTGGATGTTTAGTATCAAGGAGGCCGAAAGGGAAGCTTGCGCATACCGTTTATAGAAAACCAACACACACTTACCGATACCTCAATAACGGATCAAATCATCATACAAGACTCTGTCTGTGAGAGCCAAGAAAATTTGTGAGCCGGCTGATTTGGAACGGGAAATGAAGAATCTGGAGAGAACCTTTGGTTGGAATGGATACAGCAAGCACGAGTTGGATAGGGCCGTCCGTCCAAGGAATGCTTCAAGTGCGCCGAAACACCGCGCCGTCCGCGCTGCCATTACCCCCACCCCAACAGCCACTACCCCCACTACCGTTCACTGCAGCAGCGTGACGGCGCGGCGGGGGAATAAATAACCGGAGCTCACCACAGTCGAATCAGTCAACGTCGAGAAGCACAGATCACTTCGCCGATTGCCTCATCGCCTTTGAAAATGTCTGCCGGAGCTGTAGACGAAACGTTAGGAAAGAAATCATTGGACCACGGCTTCAAAGCACTTTAGATTGTATTTTGACCGGCCGTGAAAGCCTCCACATTCTACTGATTTTTTGAAAAACACAAAAAAATAAAAGTGTCGTTTCAAAACTGTGAAAAAGTCGAGTTTTTTAAAGTTCAACTTTCGGACCAAAGTCGATAAAAGAGACTTTATTCTGAGGACAACACCGATCAAAATCAATTAAATTGTTCGTGTTAATGAAATCGATCTCTTTTTAGACGAAATGTATCCAAAAACAAACAACTAAATATGAAAGGAACCAAACCATGTTTAATGAATTTGGAGAAAAATTACAGGAATTTAAAAAAAGTGTTTTGATGACCAGTAAAATCAAGATGGCCGGCAAATTTCTTTCATGAAAAAGAGAATAAAAGAATTTTATGGAAAAAAATGTCATGTCTAATAAGAAAATTGTTAGTGATTGCGCAAAATTGAGACACTCTGTATATACAAAAAATAAGAACATTTACTAGATTATGAAAATTTTTATAGCACTTACAGTTTTCGAGACAAAGTGGAGGGTCACCTTTCGATGGCCACCTTGCACATACAAGAGCAACGAACATGGAATTTCTGTATAAGTTAGCTCAATGATATCGAATTCTTAAAGAGGCAAATCTTATTTCATTAACATTCTGTTCAAATGCTTTCGGTATTATTCAAACAACCGCAAGTATGCACTTCATAAGTAAAGATAGGTACCTCGTTAACTAAATAAATAACTTAAACTACTTATTATCAATTGTTGAAAATGTTACTGAATACTTCAAATACTAACAACTTCACAAAACAAACATTTAAAAAATAATAAAACTACACTGAGAACGTAATACCAATGACATTTCAACAATTCATAAAAATACCTCAGACTAAAGTATAAAATAATAATTCCTAATAAAAAAATTAGAAATTCCTTGATATCAATTAGTTACGAAAATAATTATAAGGAAGAAAAAAAAACTATATATGACTAATAGGTACCATGCCACCAACCACCAGTAATAAGAAGTACCACGCTTCAAAATAGATTCTTGATTAAGGCTTGTCAGGGCCTTAATTAGATTTTTCGTTGTGTATTATTATTATGAAACCGACATACCATCCTCCGTGATGCATTTTTCCTTTGTAGTTAAAAATTAAATTTCTCTTGAAGGTTGAAAAGTTATTTTTCCTCAGGCACCGAGTACTGTTTGGCCTGTAAAAAATAACGTTAACCGGGCGAATTCTTAAGGTAATTTTTCCACTAATGAACGTTTGGTTTATACCGCAATAATTACCATCAGCGTTTCCGCGATTTATAAAATATAATTAAAAAATTTCTCACATGTTTATATGCAGTTTGTATGTTGGTTGCACCTTCGAGATGTTGAGATGGCTTATGGGATTATTCTACCATCGCATAAATAAGAGCCGGAACTACAGCTATGGGGCATTATAATGATTTTTAAACCCGTTTCATCACAATTTAAAACACAACCATTAAGTTTATTTACCGTACTGGGGGGGAGTAAAAAAAAGATAAATGGTGGATGTTCCTAGAGAAAAGGCAGCATCAGAAAAAGGTTACTGACACCACATACTTCCATAACGTACTTGACTGACACCTTACTCTATTGATTTTAGTTAAAAATGTTCATTTGTGGGCCACCCCTTAAGGAGTCTAGACAGTAGAGGACAACTCACTACCATTTAAACTTGAGTTCCAAATGGTGACGTAGACAAAGTGCGGCCTTGCGTGTGATGTTGCCACATATTGTTCGCGGGTTCTCAAGAGCTAATCAAGAAATGTACCAATCCAGATATTTTATCCAGAGTAGTTAGAGTACTAGTGTGACGTGACGCTGATGGTACATAAATTGAAACGATTGGGGGACCGCCCTTAGATTCTACTGTCCTTGGGCCACCTCTACATACTACAAGTGGACATTTTGATAGAGAAGAAACCACATCCAAAAAAAGTAAAATAATAGGTTTCGTCGTTTTTGAGATTTAGCAACATTTTTTTTATATGGGTGATACCCTAACTCTGGAGACCGATTTTTTTTCGTTTTTGAGTTACAAGTCTGCACGAAAGTGTCAAAAGAAGATCCATCCTTTTTGCCTTGAACAATTTTTGCTCTGGTTTTGTCTCCCATTTTAGTACTTTAACCAGAAGACACACAAAAATGGTGCCGAAATCGGCAGAAAGTCACGCCACTTACTCAAATGATTAGAAATGACCACAGATCGGTAAAGTTGGCAAGTAATGTCATGCAAATTTAGTTTTTTTTGGTGGATAATGAGATTTTGTATTAGATTTTTTCCTCAGAATTATTTAAAAATTGAACGAAATGAAGTTTTGGTTCGGTTTTACGTAAGATCTGGATTATACATGTTGCCACTTCAGTTTTTGAACTTTAGATAAAGACAGGTTATTACCTCTGATGACTTGATGTTACCTCTATTCTGTACTCCAAGCCATAATTTTGTTTTCTTGAGTGTTCTCTTTGATATAAACTGACGATAACTTTATGTCAAGAGAACACGAACATAGCGAATCTCTGGCCAAGATGTGGAACTAGTTACAAGGAAAACATCAAAAATTGTTTGCTTCTTCTATATTATCTGTCATTTTCATACAGTGGCATCTACAATCCGTTCGAATCCTAACCGGACTCAAAATCAACAAAAACTAGGCCAAAAAAAGCTCTGAACAGTCACCAGAGAATGATGGTCCACTTCCATTCTGGACCATAGCATTGAACGAATTTTGGAAAAGTGAAAGGCTCAAAATACTATTTTCTTACATTCATCTATTTAAATGTTTTCAGTCACTAAATTTTGGTCCAAAAATTATTTTTACCAAAAGTAACATATACAAAGGAAAGTTGAATCAGTTTGGCCTACTTGCGTCCTAAAACTGACAATCTCCAAAAACTCGGCGTTTTCGGTCAAGTTTTACTTATTTTGGTTTCAAAAATTAATTTTATTAAAAACAACAAAATAGAAGATTTAAGTCAGGCTTGCTCGATTTTGTTCTAATGGTTTGTCTTTTTGGGCGATGTAGATCATTTTTAATTAATTTTAAACATAATAATTCTAACCTGCATTTTTCAAAAAACGCCAAATTTTGCATTTTCGGATGCTCTGAGTTATTTTTAATCAATTTTAGCCCTAACCCCAACATACATTACTAAAAAACTCTAAAATTGCTTTTTTAGACACTGTGGATTATTCTTAAGCGATTTTAGCCCTAATTCCAAACTACATTTCTACAAAACCTGAAAATTTTCATTTTTAGACGCGTTGTATAAGGTTTAAATGACTTTGGCCCTAATCCCAATCCCATCTGAATTCTGAATTTTTCCACATATTCTAAATTTGCATTTTTAAACGCTCAATTTCAGTTATTTTCAACAAGTTTTTGTCCTATATCCTAATCTGACTCTTAAAAAAACATTTTTTTTTTTATAGGTTTTTAGTAAAATTTCACTTATTTTGTACCAAAAAGAATTACTAAAAACACAAATTAAAAGATTTGAACAGATAAGAAATAAAGTTGTCGGACTTTGTTCTAAAATTAAATTTCACAAAAAAAAATAAAATTTTGCTTGCAGGTGCATTTTTAGACAATGTAGGTGTAATTTTTATCCAATTTTAGCCATAATTCTCCTAAATTCTTTCTAAATATGAATTTTTAAACGATTTGTAAAATTTTTAAACAATATTGGTCCTAATCCAACTTTGCAATTTCAAAAGCTTTGAATCATTATTAACCTAATTGGATTCTAATATCTTAAATTGCCTTAAATATTTTTAACCGATTTCTTGCCAAAAACCTAATCTGAATTTCTTCAAACACTCAAATTTGTTTTTTACACACTTTGAGACTTGAAAAATGTTTCACGGTTTTGGTCTTAATCTGTTTAAATCTTGTCGCCTTTGAAACTGTTTTCCCTATTTATATATTAGTTTGGTGGTGTGTTGCGCCATCTATGCGTACAATTAAAATCTCTCTGGTTTCGCGCAACGTAGACCCGAATAGCCGACCAATAGAAGAAGAGTAGAACACGAATTTCGTAGTGAGAGTACATTGTCCATAGTCGTCATTGAATTAATATGAATTTTAATAGTTTAATAAATTTTATTTTCAAAGTAGATAGATGCGAGAAATACTTAGTGCAATTTTCAGCAGTTAATTTTGCACATAATCCTTAATTGATTTTCTAGAAAAACACTAAATTTGCCTTTTGAGTCATATTTTACTTACTTTTGTTAAAAGATGTAATATTACCAAAAACAAATAAATAATTAAATCAGTTTTTCGAGATTTTTTATGCTAAAATCGCATTTCTCTAAAAACATCAAAATTTGCATCTTTAGAGGATGTGGGTCATTTTTCAATTTTAGCTCTAATTGTAACCTCAATTCTTCCCAAGACTCCAACTTTACATTTGTTTTAAGTTTTTATACGATTTTTCTAACAATTCCAAATTTGCATTTTTAGAGTTTTTTTTTTGTAGTTTTAACCGATGAACAGAAAGCTATTCCTTACCATACGATATCCGGACAACAAATCCGAGTAAATTTCATTATAATGTTACGGAGAGCGGGCGTTGGGAGGCGGAGCAACATTGGAGGTCGGACCTTCGCGACCTATCCGGGCGCTGCGGTATAGGTGACACGAGTGATTTATTGCTCTGTTTATTTAGAACGCAGTTATTTACGACTTTTTTTTATGTGAGTATTATCAAGAATGTTCTAGGCTTTTCTGTATTTTTAGGATCTTGTATAAAAGGTAAATAGTGCCGCCGTTAGTAGTAGCTGTAGGTTATCGAGCTATAGGTAAGCTAAAGAACCAAACGATACTAGAAGGCTTAAGTAGTGAGTTATTTAGTAGTCTAATTGTACTTGTGTGTATTTGTGGATAAATAAATAATGTTTTTGTGTTAAGTCGCTACACTGGAATTATTGAACCCTGAGTTTGCAACAATAAATTCGAAGACACGACATTTGACACATTTAGTCAAGCTCACGAAATTCTGAACTGCAAAAAAACTGCAAAATTGCATTTTTAGATATTGGGGATGATTCTTATGCGATTCAAGCCATAATTCCAAACTATATTTTTCCAAACACTGAAAATTTTTATTTTTAGACGCGTTGTTTAATGTTTAATCGCTTTGGCTCGAATCCCAATCTGAATTTTTTCAAAAACTTTAACTTTGCATTTTTAAACGCTTTCAGATATTTTTCAACAATTTTTTGGCCGCTATCCTAACCTCACTCTTTGAAAACACAAAATTTTTATGTTAATATGTTTTTAGTCAATGTTCACTTATTTTATACCAAAACGAATTACTAGAAACACAAATTAAAAGATTTTAATTGAAGTCGACTGTGTAATAAATAAAGTTGTCTGATTTTGAGCTAATATAAAATTTCATCAAAAGATCAAATTTTGCTTTCACGTGAATTTTTAGACAATGTGGGCCATTTTTATCCAATTGTAGCTCCAATCCTCTTGAATTTCTCCAAATTCGAATTTTTTAAGGCTTTGTGAAATTTTTAAACAATATTGGCCCTAATCTTCAGTTGAATATTTCTACATACTTTAAATTTGCATTTTCAAAAGCTTTGAGTCATTGTTAACCTATTTTGACTTTAATCCTAGCATTCCTAACCAGAAATTTTCAAAAAATTTGTAATTTCCATTTTAAATTGCATTAAATATTTTTAACCGATTTTTGGCCAAAACCTAACCTGAATTTCTTCAAACAATCAAATTTGAAGTTTTACACACTTTGAGATTTTTGATAAATTTTTCACCTATTTTGGTCTTAATTTGTTTAGATATTGTAAATCTTTTGAAACCGTTTTCCCAATTTAAATATTAGCTTGTTGTGGTATGTTGCGCCATCTATGCGCACAATTAAAATCTCTCTGGTTTCGCGCATACATAGACCCGAATAGCCGACCAATGGGAGGAGAGCATGAGAGAGAAAATGCAAATTTGATCGCGAGCATACACGGTCCATCGTCGTCATTGAATAAATATGAATTTTAATATTTCAAATATTTTAATTTTCAACGTAAATATTGTTACGGTGAGCGGTGGCTGTGGAGGCGCTGCGGCGTTGTGACCGTGGGAAATGTCACGAGTGATTTATTGCCCTATTTATATAGAACGCAATTATTTGCGACTTTCTTTTTGTGTATCTATTATCAGTTATTTTTCTTCTAAGAATCTTCTAGGCTTTTCTATATTTTTAGGATTTTGTATAAAAGGCGAACAGCGCCGCCGTTAGGAGCAGTCTTATTTAATCGAGCTATAGGTAAGCTAAAGTACCAACGATAATAGAAGGCTGTAAAGTAAGTAGTAAGTGATTTAATGGTCAAATGGTACTTGTATATTTGTGGGATAAATAGTGTTTTCGTGTTAAATCGCTACACTGGAATTATTGAACCATGAGTTCGCAACAAAATAAATGCGAGAAATAGTGCAATTTTCACCATTTAATTCTGTACATAATCCTAACTTGACGTTCTCGAAATTTTAACTCTAGTTCTAACCTCAGTTCTTCCAAAAGCACCAACTTTACGTTTTTTTAAAAGATTTTTGCACTAATGATAACCAGTATTTCTCTAAAAATTCCAAATTTGGATTTCTAGGGGTTTTCTATAGTTTTAACCCATGAACAGAAAATTAATTTGTGTCTATATGATGTCTGGACATCAAATCTGAGAAATTTCATTAAAAATTCTAAGACATGACATTTAACATATTTAGTCAAGCTCACGAATTTCTGACCAATGTTGCGACATTTAATCTCAACTAATATCAATAATAATTTATTTATTTTTTAATTTAGAATTTTGTTCATTTTCATCTTTAGTTATATGTTAAGAGAGTGTGGCAAAAATAAGCAAAAATAGAGATTCGATAAATTCTACCTCACAAAATGCATTTTCGGGAGCTCTTCTTCACCTCACTTTAAAAGCCATAAGTGAAGCCAACATCTAGAGTTCTCGGTTAATAAATGTTAATTTATTATAATAATTCGGTTAAGAAACGTGAGTAAAGTTTCGAAAAAACCTCATGTGAATGAAATGAAATCTTTAGGGTTATTTGTAAAAAGGATAAAATACTTTCTGTAAAACCTTTGTTCCTACTAACGTATGAAAAACCCTCAGAAAAAAATCTTTAAGATTTAGTTACGACGTGATATAAACACTTCCTAGTTTTTTTTTAATTTTTTAAATTCCAAACATATTTTTGTACAGCAGCACACAAAAACTAAAAATTGTATTTCTCTTATTATGAGAGATAGAAGATTGCGGTTTTTGCGACAGTATGGTGTATTTTTTGTAAAATTAAAGACGACACTAACAGAATTTTCATAGCTTTTTTGGCTTTAGCTTTTAGATTTTTTTTCGCAAAATCTAGTGGTGTAGATAGTTTTTTAATGCAAGAAATAATTTCGCCGCAAAAAAACAAAAAAGGTTTTTTTCAGTGGGACATCCTGTATATTATTAAATATTTAAAATAGCGCAGATAAGAGCATTTCAAAAAACAGAAAGAAATCTGTTTTATTTTGTAAATTGTGACTGAACCATTACGTGCAAATGAAAATTACGTGCGCCACTGGATTCTATGTAAGACAATTTGTTGTGCAAGGAAAATTCTTTGGAGGTAAATCCCCTAATACTCCAATTCATATTATTCTTACAACATCATACGCGCCTCTAACTCCTATTGAGATAAAAAACTGAAACATGAGAGCTCGTACTACGGCTTGGGACCGTAGTACGGGTTCCTATGTTTCAGAAAATCTCGGAAATTTTATGGCTGGCGTTTTATGGATAACTTCACACTAATCAATTATCTAGTAAGCCATGAAATATTCAAAAATCGAAAGTGGTATTTAATTGATCTCCTAAAACCGCAATCCTTTCCCCATTTAATCCACTTCGTGACTCTGCTAATTTCTGAGTTCTCTGCACTAAATATAGAAAAAAACTCTCCTTGTAGGAATGAAAACATTTTGGTTAAACCATTTCAAAAATGGTTAAACAAATACTGTTAAAGCTTTTGTAATTATTGTATTGCCCAGCTTTTTAATATAAAGTTTGTAAACTTATAAAAAAAAACTTCTGCAAACCCTTTTGCACTAATCTTTAAAAAAACACTTAAACTGGAGCACTAAAATAACGAAAAATAAAGTCAAACGGCACCACACCTCTTTTAATTACGGAGCGATTCAAATCCTTCTAAACCTACTAATTCGGAAAAAATATTTTTGACTAATTTTAGGTGTGAGTCTGAAATGTTACTTTTAACATTAGTTTTGCTTTTAGAAAACTATTGAAGATTCTATAACGTCAAAAATCTATTTTTTTACCTCAATTTTAGTTGATTTTTTTTGTATTAATTTTCGGCTATTTCTCGGTTATGGGTCTAGACACAAAAAGTTTTTTAATTAATTTTCTCGTTTAATTGGCTTTTTATAATATTAATGGTGATACTGAAACTTTAAAGACGTATTTTTACTACCTTGTATAAGGATATGTAACCTTAAATGTTATCAAAAATAATTTATCGATTGAAGTGGTTTTTCATTCGAGATTAAAATAAACTATGGCCTCAAGCGGGCTCCTATATTTCAGAAAATTGCAGAAATTTTGTAACTAGCATTTTATGGATAACTTCGCTCTAACCAATTATCTAGTGAGCCATAAAACTTTAAAAAAATGTGAAGATGGTTTTGAGGAGTAACCCATTTCGTTACTCTACTAATATCTAAGATCTCTTCACCAAACATAGAAAAAAAAACTCACCTGTAGGACAGGAAATTTTTTGAAAAATCTCCATTTTCAATAAAAAAAATCATTTCTCAGCTTTTTGAAATAAAGCTTAAAACCTTATAAAAAAAACTTCTACAAACCCTTCTGTACTAACCTTTAAAAAAACGACTTAACCACGAACCCCAAAATAACGAAAAATTAAGTCCAACGGCACCACACCTCGTCTAATTACGAAGAGATTCAAACCCTTCGCGCCGCACGCATCGTTTAATAAAAAAAAGCCAATCAATCCGCCCGAAGATGAGATAGATGATCGAAGTGACCTGTGAAGAATTGGCCGCGGCCCGGCCCGCTGAAAACAACTGAAGAACGTCCTTGCACGGCCTTGCGACTGTTAACGCCACCGCTTACTACGAATTCGCCGTTTGTTTCAGCACGCGGAGACAAGGCCAACTCTGCGATCTGCTCTGGCTCTTCTTCCGCTGCCGTTCGTTCGTTCACTTGTTTCGAGCGTTACTCATCTGTTTCGGGGAGGAAGAAAGCGATGAGCCTCGTCAGCGACGATGACGCGATTGTTCCGAGTGCCCCGACAGGTGACTACTTATGATATATTTTCTTCTTGAGATTGTGAGTGAAGAGTAGTGGACGGTGATGGTAATGATGGGTGGGCGACCAAAAGAGGGGGGAGGGTTGAGTTTTTGGGGCAGTTTAGAAGAGTAAATTGATAATGACCTATAATAAGAGTTATAATTTATGTTCTATGGTCTGTGCTTCTAGAGGGCTATTAGCTACCGCTGCGGTGCTAGGCCTGTTTTGTGCCCCCCTAATGGGAAGACGTCTTAACTGACGTGTTAATATATGAAGCATTCTTCTGCGAAAGCTATTAAAGGAAAGATAGAGAGTTCACACATTAGAAAGATCATTTGCATTTTAATGTTTATTAAATGTAAAAATAAAAGGATCTTGAGCACTTTTTGGTGTTATTGCTTCTTATTACACTGAAAAAAAATTGAAACTTATTCGTCAAAGCAAACGGTATTTTTTTTTCATTTTATATTTCAAGCACGTGTTCTTTCATCCCAATATAACAATCTTCTTTTGACTTTTATGAAGGCAAATTCCTCATTGAGGTTCAAATTTTTCTGTCAGTGTACAGTAAGCGAGATAAGCGAGATAAGCAGCTTTTTTTTATTTTGGTTATATAATCATAATTCTGAAATATTTTAATGACTGCTTGTAACCACAGTAAGATATCAAAAAGAAAAGTCGGTTTGAGTTTGATTGTAAATTATTTAAGCGTCATAATTTATTAATTTAAAATAAGCGTTTTGACTAAAAAAATAAGCATTGTACACCTAAAGTTAGTAAAAAGGAATTTTTATTTTTCGAGTCGAATGTTCGCACTGATTGAAATTAAATAAAACTTAAAAAAAAAAATTTAAAAAAATGCATTCAAACTGGGTAAAAAAACGCATTTTATTTTTTATTTACTTTATACCTAAAATTGAATAACTTTTCTCACTTTTCGAGTTAAGCAAGTCAAGTTATACCTCATTCTCAGCTGCTCTAAAGTCTAAATGCAAAAATGGGCAATTGATTAAAATAAAATGAAACTTAACTGACAATAAAATTGAGCAAAAAACAGCATTTTCAGCTGAAACCAAAGTGACCCGCATTTTTAGAAAAATTATATAAAAATGCACATTCAGACGTTGCAAAGCCAAACAAAAACCTGAAGTGACATAAAAGGGATATGGAAACTTCTGAACAGAAAAAATAAGAGACTCAAAGAAATGATGCACAATTGTGTTTGAGGATTCGAAATAGACCACAAAGATAATTTGCAAACTAACTGCAAACAATTTCTTTCTTTGTATTGATTTCAAAGATAGACAAAAAAGTTGTTAGATGTGTTTTTTTTTAATTGTGAGGAGCCTTTTGCTCCATTTGCAATACTCCAAAAAGTTGATAAGACCACTTTTAGTAATTTAATATTTCAAAAATTGTGTTACGTTTTTCTCATTTTTAGTCATTGAATTTAAAACAATATAATAATTTGTGAATTTTAAATAAAAAAAAATAAAAATTTAGAAGTGGTTTATTAAATCGTTAATTAATAACCAATTCGACGTTGTATGTGAAAGAAAAAAGTCTCTTATCGAATATTTTTTTATTAAACTCTCTCCAAACCATTTATTAAACTACCTGTTTCTATTTTTAATATTAGTTTATTACATTTTCAATTGATCGGTTTATTAAATTAATATAAATAGTTAACAAAAGCATTAAAGAAAAAAAAAGTTATATGTATTCTACAAACAATTCGTAGACATTGAATACCTTGAATGAAGTAGATTAAACTGACAATATTAAAGAGAAGAATTCAGAGCAATCTGATTTCGGATTTATTAAATAGTGGTGGATCATTTAAAACTGATTTTAACAATTTAAAAAAATTCGTTTAAATTTAATATTGATTGGATTTAATATTGATTGGAGTTGATAGGTTGTGATTGATGTCTGATGATTTATTAATGATTGTGTGATTGATGTGAATTATTATGATTTATTAAAACATACTTAGTTTCCAAATTTACTTAGTTATTAAATCAATTTTAATAATGAAAAAAGGAAAATGGTTATATTATAAATGATTGTTCTAATTTATAACATATTAAAAGCAATTCGTAATAATGTAATAATTAACAAATAAGTACATTAATATGCTAGACTTGAATAAATTGGTAATATCAATATGAGGAAATCAGAACAAAAAAAAATGTTGTTTTATTCGAATAAACGGTTTTATTGAATCACGTGTTCAAAAATTGAATATTGATTTTTTGTTATATTTAATTAACCCATTTATTAAATCAACCTAGGCCCTTAACAAAAGTATATAAAATGTATATATTGTGGATGTTTTAAGGGTCATTTGTTAGAATTTAGTAATTAATATATTAATTAATATTCTCTATTGAAGTGAATTAAATTGGCAATATTAAAAAGGAATTAACTGATAAATAAAATCTAGATTAAACCTTTTGTCTCAGAACAAAATTATATTTAGTAATAATGTAATAATTAATAAATACGTTAATATGCTAGACTTGAATAAATTGGTAATATCAATATGAGGAAATCAGAATAATTAGATTTCGGATTTAATAAGTTGTAGAGCATTATTTCGTAGTGGAGTATTGCTTGTTTAAATAATATTTAAGGTTAAATTTAACACATTCCTACCGAAATATCGTTTTATTCGAATAAACGGTTTACTAAATCCCCTGTTCAAAAATTGAATATTGATTTTGTTTTAATACAAGTAACCCGTTTATTAAATCAACTTAGGCACTTAACAAAAGTATACAAAATTGATATATTGCGGATGTTTTAAGAGTCATTTGTTAGAATTTAGTAATGAATGTATTAATTAATATCCTTAATTGAAGTGGATTAAATTGGCAACATTAAATCTGAATTAACTGTAAATAAAATTTAAATGAAACCTCTTCTATCAAAATGTTTTTTTTTTCTAATTAGTGATTACTGAAATTATGTGTTTGACAACATATTAAATATAAACCGTATGTTGAATTTTTTAATTAAATTTTATATTGGTATGTATTGTAGCTTACAACATTCAGACTTTTATTAAAACAATATAAACACATAATAATCTAATAAATTAGTATATTAATTCTCATAAATTAAAAATAAATTTAGATTATATAATTTAATAATTAATTGAAATATATTAAAATGGTAATATGCGCAAGAAAAATTCGGAACAATTTTTTTTTGATGGTCAATTGGCGGATAGGGACTAAAGGCAGCAATTATACAATAATTTCTTCGCCGACGTTTTGTTTAATCTATTTAAACATCTTCAGAGGTCGAAATTGTTGTACATTACTCGAGTCATGAAAATTGAAAATACCGTGAGCATATCAGTTGAACTAGGCACAACATACGGTGAAACTCAATCATGGAGGCGCAACAAAAAACAGATGTGTTGTTTATTCAACCAAATAGCGCCGTAGGCCAAGGAAAAATTTAAGGTTTGTAACATCTTTTACTTGATTTTTCTACTGGTTGGTATTAGTATTGCTAATACTGCGCCAGTTATTGTATGAAATACTGTATACCTTCCTAGTAGAATAAAGACATTTTATTTTTTAGGTCCCCATCGAAAACGAAGAAAGCGGGACACCAGTAAAACTGTAAAAACCAGCACACTGCAGTACTTACAGGAAAAAAAATCCCAAAAATCAACAATAAGGGATAGGGAACTAGCTATAGAAGAAAAAAGACAAACCCTGGAAAAGGAAAGGCTGGAACTCGAAAGGGAACGACTGCAATTTGAAAAGGAAAAGTTTTACATGGAAAAAGAAGAAAGACAGTCTATGCTACAATTGTTTGAAAATCATGTCATTAATAACTTACTCAAAAGAAACTTGTAATACTTTGTAGTGGTTATAATTTGGGAACTCATTTGTTCAATTGTCGGGAAGTTAGTGGACTCACATACATTATACATATTATATAGACTTATACCTCTAAGGCCCGGTTGTTTAAAGGTGCCTTAAGCTCGCCTTCGTTAAACCACGACTGGTGGAAGGATTGGTTCATAGTAACAGCATTGAAGTCAAATAAATGTCTCCTGTGACAGCTGATGACAGCAATACTATCTTATGGAACGATCCTGCCACCAGTCATGGTTTAAGGGAGGCGAGCTTAAGCCGCCTTTATACAACTGGGTCTAAGTGCCCAGGCCCACGCATGCTCAGTTTTGCATTGGGACTGTCTGTATAGTTTTGAGCCTTGCTGCTTAGCGTGTGGAGGACGCTTAACAGTATAATTGGCAAAAGACGCTTAGAGCTTAAAATAAATTTGTTGTTAGAATATTTTTGTAAAAATTCGTATGTATCTGGTACCATTCTTAAGCGAGGTCTATATGCGTATTTTTTGAAGACAAAGTGTGGTCATCTTGACGGATTGAAATGGTTACCTGTCGAATTAATCATGATGAACTGTTATTTAAATGTTTAATAAAAGAAAAGTCGTTGTGATATTCTTATTGAATATTTGTTTGTTGGTTCTATCGCCTGTATGTCATTAGGATAAAATCAAACACGTGGTAAGAAACTATCTTATATTCTAAACGGACCGTATCTCGGAACCGCCCTTACGGCGACTTCCCTTACAAATACATTTCACCCGTTTTATAATGTATTAAACTAACTATTAAATTAACTACTAATTAACTTCTTGTTACATTCACCTTAGCCAATATTTACAATTAACAATGATAATGGACTTAATTATTACTCAAACGTGATGTTGCCGAGTTTGCGACGCATGAGTGAGGTCGCATAGTTCTTCATGAACTCTACGACCCGGGGGTTGACAGGGATGGTAAAGGGGAGGCTAAAGGTGGGCTTGGGGTTGACGGATGGTAAAGGGCAAATGCCTTACCATACTAAGTACATCATATTACCAACATGCTGTTTAATATTTCTTGTTAAAAACTATAAGGACCCAAATCAGGATTTTTATAAAAAAAAGCAAACCAAAATTTTAGTACTTTGGAAAATAAAAGCCACAGAAGATCTGCTGAAAGAAATTTCAGAAGTTATTACAATGTCCAGAGGTCCGGGTCAGTGCATCAGGTATTCTTCCAAAGTAACTGGATTAAGACCGAATGACTGAACTGTCTGGTTAACATACAACATAGAGTGACAATTAGTTAGAATAACTGCGGTTATGTATAGAGCTTCACGAGACCACGAGAGAAGTATCGGTCTCGGTCTCGTTCGAGACCGAGACCGAGATCGACACCGAGACTTTAATATCGAGTACGATCGATACTTTATATCGACTCGAACAGCATCATTCGTTTGCAAGATATTAGGGAAGTGTCTAATTTATTGACCAGAAAAAAAACCGATTAACTGGGTATTTATTCTAGTCAGATTCATCAAACTTGGCAAAAATTATGCTCCTGACCCGGAGCATACACTGTTAAAATTTCAGATTCAGATGTCCATTCTAAAGGACACTACCCTCTAGAAAAATTTGATAACAACCGATTGACTGGGTATTTATTCTGATCAGATTTACACCAAACTTGGCACAAATAATGCTTCTGACAGAGGGCACATACTGTTAAAATTTCAGATTCGGATGTCCATTCTAAAGGACAAAAGGACTCTACTTCAATCACACCAGGAAATTTCGCTTGAAAACCCCACCCGGGAATATGCAGGATATCCCATTTTT